>CM075353.1:57055000-58377500 GCA_037693485.1 Kitagawia praeruptora
AGACTTTATCTATCAGGAAGAAATTGAAGAATACTCTGACATGAATCTATATTTGGATGAATTGTCAGAAGTAAGAGGAATTGACAAGTACAAGAATCAGCCTGAGAGATTGGTGTTTGTCTACAAGGGAGGAAGTCAGAGGACATGGCCACTAAAGAAGGTTCTTGGAGAGAATTATCATACACTGACCAGAGTGTTCTCAGCATTCAAGAGACACACAGGGTTCTCTGAGATATCCAGAAGGGAGATAATTAGCAGAATAGAAGAAATAAGGAGAGAATGGAACTCACCCTCAAGTCTACCAAAGAAAATGAAGATCCCTTATAATGGACAGAAAATCCACATTCAACCCTTTTGGATGATGGAGTTCAGGGATGATGAGGGCACTAGGAGATTCTTCAGGTTAGAAGACCAACTGTCAAAGGCTAGTTCTGACTACCTGAGATGGTTACAACTAAAGCTAAATCCAAAGGTTGTTGAAGAAGATACCTTCTATAGGCAACTTCAAGTGCAAATTGAGTCCAACTCTGCCAAGGAAGGAAAGTCAAGGGTGCAGCCAACCAGAGAGAGGAAACCTCATTAATCTGCTCAATCTAAAGGAGCACATCTCTGATAAGTTTCTTAAAGCTTTCTGTTTTTAATTTTTGTAGCTTAATACAATGTTTGCATACTGTAGTGTGTATATATCGTTAGGAATGTTTTGTTATCATCAAGGTTCTGAATTTATGCTTTATTGCCATCAAGTATAAATTGGGGGAGATTGTTAGGAATATGTTGTAGTTGATGATAACTTAACATTCAAGAAAAATTGTATAAGTCAAGTTTTGTAACTCTCAACGGATAAGACCTTATAACTCTATTCGTTGACAGGTAGCTCATCAATGGATGAGGTTTTGTAGCATACTGCAATATCTCTATTTATCAGTTGATAGTGTCTTTATTCAGAGTCATGTTGACCATCAATGGATAGGCAGAATAGGGTAGCCAATTGTAAATAAGCTATGCTATGTAATTCTGTCTAAGTGAAAATGTATCAACGGATGAGAACAGGGCTCTATCAACGGATACAACTCAAATCTACTCGATCAACGGATACAGCTCAAACTACCATCAACGGATAAGTAGGCACAACATCAACGGATAATCATTGTCACTTTATCCTATGCTAGGAATTAGCAGTTGATAAGGACAGGTTTGACTGACAGACCACATGGGTTGATAGTAGGTATAAAAAGCAATATTGCAGCCATACTTTGGAAACACAGAAGAAAGAAGCATTCCATTTACACAGTACATACAAGAAAGGTGCAGGGGACATATCTGTTCACAAGGACAACCTTTCGGCTACATGTGGATTTGGAGTGGAGTAGCAAGTCAACTTGAATTAGATTAATATTATCTTATTCCTGTAGCACTTGTAAACTTGGAATATATAACAAGTGTAGCAACTCTTTAGATGGTAAGAAAACATACATATTTGCTTAGGGTTTCTTGAATATCTTTAGAAGCAAAGAGTTGTAAACACAGAAGCTGTGTACATTTGTATCACAGGGTTTTCTTCGAATAAAAGTCTCAGGTGGTACATTCAACCACCTGATTTTTTATGTGGTTGTGAACTATTTCTTTTCAGCAATTATTTCTTTATAGATTTCTGTGGTTTTTATCAGAAATTTTATAACTATCAAGAATTGTATTCAACCCCCCCCCTTCTACAATTATACAAGTGTGTAATCTGGGAATAACAGAGGATGTAGTGGAGAACCTTCCTCCAGGAGGATGTAGTGGAGAACCTTCCTCCAGGGATGTTTGACATTCCTTCTACTAGTAGTAAACAGAGAGCAGGTACGTTTAGGCGACTGATCATCGTCCTAACGTATCTGGCGCTAGCGGATATCCCCAAAACTTTTTTAAAAAAAGAATTAATAATGGTTTCAGATTTGCATTCTAAAAAAGGAAAATGATATGAAATTATGGAATTGTTTTTATGGATTGAAGAGAAACTGATTTTATATTATTTTTATATTATTGTTGTATAAAAGGAATGGCAAGATTATATTGAAAGATTTATTTCAAATGTTATATTATCTTGAGATATTATACTGAGATGATGTATTGATTATTATCTTGTTTTAGAAGAGAAACTGATATTATATTATATTAGAAGAGAAACTGATATTATATTGTTCTATATTTCTTTTCTTATAAAGAAAAATGGATGGTGTATTTAATAAGTAAGAATTAATTCTTTTCTTAAGGATTATGATGGGTTTTCTGTTTATTAATTTATATATATATATATATACTCTCATTGATGCTAGTTTACAAAAAAAAATTATCTTGCTGAGCTATTATAGCTCACTCTTGCTACTTATGTATATAACAACTAGGTCAAATGCAGATATTCCGCACTACACCCCGCAAGAGGGTAAGGGAAAGACGGCCTTTTGAGAGAGTGCTGACGTCTGTCCCTGAGGTAGCTGATAGACAGATGGGTGTTGGTAGACTTATGTGTATTAAGTGTGTAAGTTGAGAAATAAACTTTTGGTTGTTGAAATGCTTCATGTAGAAGCATTATTCAACAATGTTTTTAAGTAAGATTCTAAGTTGTAATAACTGCTTAACTTTAAACTTATGATATTGTGGAAATTGTTCTCTGACCATATGACTGGTGTGTAATATTATTAAGTGTGGGGTCTATTGTGTGAGTTTCATTTCGCATTTATATTTCTACTGCCAAGAGTATAGTGTTATTAAATGGAAATTGGTCCGTGACGACCTGGATTCCTGACCCCGGATTTTGGGGCTGTCACATTTAGGGTCCTAAACCCTAAGGTCGTATATGGTTTATTCGTCATTCAGAATATTTCTAAAACCCAAAATGTTTTTTTGGGACTAAGTTCTCATTTTAAGAGTTGGTTCTCATTTGATTATCTCTCTCTCTCTATATATATATATAGGGAGAGGCTCATAAGAAAACCTTCATCCCTAAGAAAACTTAGGGTACTAATCTAAGTCATTGATTGGTCAATGAATATATGGTCAAGATTAATGTGTATGAATTCAAACCAATGCATAGATTGTAAAGCATATTGTAATGTAATATGTAATAGAGGACATATATAACTCAAGTAGGATAAAAGATAAATAATATTAACTCTATACAGGGATCGTGAAATTTGAAGAACAGGCACCGACAAGGATCAAGTCGCTGAAAGAAGTTCAGTAACATGATCAAGCCTCAGTGACAGAATAAGATGTACATATGATTCAGTTGAAGGGCCAAAATATTCCATATATTTATTGAAGATACTGCTGCAGGCTAATCAATTGGAATATAACGAAGGTGTGAAGATCAAGATCAGTGCTAGTCACTTGTGAACCAGACCAGTGCACTAAGTGTTAGCACATACGAGAAGGATCAACACATTAATTCACAGAAAGAATTGCCAAAGCCTATTGACAATCAAGATATCTCAAGGTATTGTCAAAAATTAATTTACTCTGAAAATTAACTAAGTAACAGATTAATTAATTATTTCTAATAAATAATTAAATTAATCTGGTACTTAAACTATTTTCCGAGAAGAATTAATTCAGCAGAATATTTGAAACAAAAGAGAGAAGCCCAAAAGAAGCAGTAAAAAATAGTTACTATTCATGGTTACTATTCACGGTTACTATTCACGGTTACTATGCAAATGACGGCTACTATTCAAATGGCGGCTACTATTCAAAAAGTGGCTGGAGGGGGTTACTGTGCAAATGACGGCTACTGTGCAAATTGCGACTACTATTCAAAAAGTGACTGGAAGGGCCCACGGGGGTTGTTGAAATAGTACAGCATAGTAACTTTCTATAATCTATAAATAGGCATGCTGTATTTCATTTCAAAACACAGCTCAACACACAACTCTCTCTTCTCTCTCTTATATCTTCTCTGTGTAAGCTGCTAGACAGTCCATCTAGTAGGAAAGTCGGCTTAGCCCGCTTTCAGGAAGTGTCGGGTAGAAGGTCCTCGTGCCTAAACTATCCTTAGGAGTGTTCTGGTTTTTGAAGCTAATCCACTAGATTAGAAGTTGTAACACCCCTCAGTTTTTATCAATTCAAAGATATTTTCCCGAATTGATTGTGTTATTTCGATTCAGTTGTTGACCTTATTTTTCACATCTCAAAAATCCAAATATTTCGAAATAACGTATTCAACCCCCCCTTCTACGTTATTCTGGACCTAAAAATTGGCATCAGAGCTTGTTGATCGACATACAGATCAGATCCGCGTTCGTCATCCAGAATCATGAGTACTCAAAAAGGTAGCAGTATTAAGGTTCCTTCATTTAAGCGTGATAATTACAGCATGTGGAAAATGAAGATGTTACTATTCATGTAAGCGTCAAATCCTAGATACATGGAGACGTTGACTGAGGGTTGGTCTAAACCAATGAAAGCTGCTCCTGAAACTACAGAGGATGGTGAAAGTAGTGCAACTGTTAGAGGAATGATTCCAAAACGTCCATCGGAGTATACCGCTGCTGAAACTGAAAAAGATGGATTGGATACCAATCTTAGACTAATCATAGTTGACTCCATGGATGATAAAATGAATCATCAAATTATGAACTGTACTAGTGCGAAACACATGTGGGATACGATTGGAATGATAATGGAGGGAATTGATGAAGTTCGTGAAAATCGACTGGATATTCTGACGTCTCACTATGAAGCTTTTAAATCTCTTCTTGGTGAAAGTATCACTCAAGTTTTCGAGAGATACAATAAGCTACTGAATGGGTTGAGCATTCACAGGAAGAAGTATCCTCTAAGAGAGACAAACAGGAAATTCATGCTGACTCTACCACACCATGTAGAACATAAAGCGTCATCCATCAGAGAGAGAGATGAATTTGCTACAATGACTCTTTAGAAGTTGTATGGAAAGTTAAGAACTCGTGAGATGGAGCAAGAGCAAAGGAAAATTATATATGGTGCTGGAACAGTGGACAGCAAGAATGCTAAATTATTGAAGACAACTGCTCTTACTGCATCCAGCCACAAAGAACCTGAAACAAAGGTTGTGAAACCGCAGAACAAGAAGGATGTGTTCTTTGAAGCTGAAATGGACAATGATGATCTGCCTGGTGACGAAAGTGAGTATTATACTCTTGAGGAGTTGCAGCAACTGAAGGATCCTACTTTGGCTACATTAGCAGCTAACTTTAGCCGAATTAGATTCAGGAAAAATGCCAAGTATAGATCTTCTGGAAGTAGCAGCAGATCGCAGAGAACTGGTTCATCTTCTGGTTCTGAAATAGGAAAGAGTAACAAGACAGGGATGGTAGACCGTAGCAAGTTTCGGTGCTACAACTATGATAAGATGTGGCACTTTGCCAGTGAAAGCAGAGAACCCAGGCAAGCAAATGAAAGGAAGAACGTTTTTCAGAAAAGGGAGTCTAGCTCTCAGAGAAAGTATCCTGTCAAGTCATACATTGCCGAGGGCAAAAGCTGGGATGACACTGACAATGAAGAGGAGTATGGCAATCTTGCGCTGATGGCAGACTATGATCCTACTTATGGATAATAAGTAAAAAACATGCCAGCTTCTATGGCTGATAGATTAAAACGTCGTAATCGTGATTGTGTCAAGCATGTGATAGACTCTAGCAAATCTATAAGTGATCTTAGATGAGATTTAAAATATGCTTTAAAAGATATAATAACTGCTAAATCTGAGACTGAAAATGCTAGGGCTGAACTTAGTATGATACAAGCCAGGAATGAGGAACTAGAACTCACTAATATGCAGATAGAAAATCTAAAGAAGAGAAATGAGTATCTAGAAAAAAAATTCCAGGTTAGTGTCGAGACAGAGAATGAACTTAAAGAGAAAATAGCTGACATAGATGGTAAGCTATATGCTTTTCAGAATTCAGCTAACCTTGCTAGGGAATTGTTTGATAGTCAAATATCTGGTCCAAGAGTTGCTATTGGATTTGACTATAATGTTAAGAAATGTAAGAAACAAGTGGTGGATCCTGAATCAGCTAAGGCTACATCCAGTAATGCACCACCTATTCTTAAGAATGCAGATAGTCCCCTATATAAGGAAGTTACCTCTGAGCCCTTTGATGTTGATGCTTTATTAATTAGAAATGAAATACTTGTTGAGGACATTAAAAAGCAAAGAAATGAAAAGGCAATGTCACCTAGTAAGTTTGTCAAATTTGTAAAACCTAAAACTGAACTAGGTGATCAAAATGAGTCTAAGGCTAAGAAGAACAGAAATGGAAGGATAGGCAAAAATGGTCCTAGGAAGTTATGTAACAACTGCAACTCTGCTGCTCATCTTACTCATGCATGTAAGAATGTTAAAGTAGAGAATAATCATAATATTAATGCACATGTTCATAACATGTCTGCCATGCCTGTTCATTCTAAGTGTGCTTCAATTGCTTGCATATCATGCACTGTTAATCTTATGACTGCTTTTCTAAATGTGACACATGCATCTCCTGTTGTTAATAATTGTTCACATGATGATAAAAGTAAGAAAACAAAACATGATAGAAATAACAGACCTAAGACTGCTAGTCCACCTAAATCTAGGAAAGAATCCTTTTCTCCCAAGCCTAGAAGCAATTCTGCTGAGGCCTCTGTAAGAGAAAAGGAGACAGTCAAGGCAAATGCTAAATCTGCTAAATCTACACCAAAATCTGTTAAATATGCAAATGTTTCTAAGCTCTCTGGACCCAAACAAGTTTGGGTACCAAAGAAAACTTAATCTCCTTTGAATACAGGGCATGAAGAAAAAGCGATTCATGTGGATTCTGGATAGTGGATGTTCGAGACATATGACCGGTGATAGAGCCCTGCTATCAAAGGTGGTTGAGAAAGCTGGCCCAGTGGTTACCTTTGGAGATGACAGCAAAGGATTCACTACGGGATATGGCTATTTGGAATTTGGGAATGTCATCGTTGAAGAAGTCTCTCTTGTTGATGGTCTAAAGCATAATCTTCTGAGCATAAGTCAATTTTGTGATAAAGGATATGAAGTCTTGTTCAAGAAGGAGAAGTGTCTGATCAGTAACAAGAGGGCTGAAAAGCTCGCTTTGCAAGGAGTGAGAAAGGGTGATTTGTTCATAGTTGACTGGAACTCTGGCAATGATGAAGTCAAGTGCTTCTATGGTAAAGCATCTTCAGAAGATAGTTGGTTATGGCATAAGAAGCTTTCACATCTTAACTTCAAGACTATGAATTCTCTAGTCAAGAGGGAACTTGTGAGAGGATTACCCGAGATGGAGTTCAGTCCTGATGGACTATGTGCAGGATGTGAAAAGGGAAAGTCCAAGAGAGCATCACACAAAAGGAAGACAATATCAGACATCACTGAACCACTGCAACTTCTGCATATGGATTTGTTTGGTCTAGTTAATGTCATGTCTATGTCCAAGAAGCGATATTGTTTAGTAATTGTGGATGACTATTGCAAATACACATGGGTGTTATTCTTGCATTCTAAGGATGAAGCAGCGCAGATGATTATCGATCATATCAAGAAGATTGAGCTAGAAGCTGGAGTGCCCGTGCGTAAAATCAGATCAGATAATGGGACTGAATTCAGAAACTCAGTTCTCAATAGCTGGTGTACTGAGAAGGGTATCTCAAGACAGTTTTCAGCACCCAGGACTCTGCAGCAGAATGGAGTGGTTGAGAGGAAGAATCGAACACTGATTGAAGCTGCCAGAACAATGCTGAATGAAGCTAAACTTCCTACCTATTTCTGGGCTGAGGTAGTCAATGCAACTTGCTATACTCAGAATAGAACCCTGATCAACAAAATGTATGAGAAGACACCATATGAGCTTATGGCCCTCACTAAACCATCCGTGAAGTACTTTCATGTGTTTGGAGGAAAATGCTATGCTCTTAAAGATGGCTATGAGCATCTTGGTAAGTTTGATGCTAAAGTAGATGAAGGCATTTTCCTAGGGTATTCATTGGAGTCTAAGGCATACAGGGTGTATGTGATCGATAGTCAGAAGGTTGTGGAAAGCCTTAATGTGAGATTTGACAATGCAAGATCTCCTAGTATTCAGAAAGAAGATGATGATGAATCTCTAGCTTTTGAGAATCTTTCTGATGATGAGGATGATGAAACTGAACCCGAGGTTGCTGTTGATAATGTAAATAATAATGGTAATGATGATAATGATGATCCAGATTTTGGTAATGGTAGTGGGAACACAGGATCTCAAAGTTAGACTATTTCTGGTTCCAGTCCTCAAGTTGAAGAATCTACAGATCAGACAAACAACAACTCTAGGGGAGCAGGAGAAGGATCCACTAGTCAGAATGCTAATAACGGGGAATCATCCAGATCTTATCTACCAAGGCAAACTGTTTGGAATCGAGATCATACTTTTGATCTGATCATTGGTGATCTTGACTCAAGAGTTCAGACTAGAAGAGCTACTCAGAACGAATGCTTGTATTCTGGTTTTCTATCAGAAATTGAACCTAAGAAGGTTGGAGAAGCTCTGGAAGATCCAGATTGGGTGATTGCAATGCAAGAGGAACTCAATAAGTTTGAAAGACAGAAAGTTTGGAAGCTGGTACCCAGACCAAAGGACAAATCTGTAATTGATGTAAGATGGGTATTCAGAAATAAACTTGACGAGAATGGAATAGTTACAAGGAACAAGGCGAGACTGGTTGCCAAAGGCTACATTCAAGAAGAAGGTATTGATTATGATGAGACCTTCGCACCAGTTGCTAGACTAGAAGCCATCAGGATGTTTCTGGCATTTACTGCACATTCAAACTTCAGAGTATATCAGATGGATATGAAAAGTGCTTTCTTGAATGGTGAGCTTGAAGAAGAGGTCTATATTGAACAGCCTCCTGGTTTTATTGATCCTGAATGTGAGGACTTCGTCTACCTTCTATTCAAAGCTCTCTATGGTCTTAAGCAGTCGCCTAGAACATGGTATGACACTCTTGCTGAATTCTTACTTGAAAGTGGTTTTACTAGAGGTGTCATAGATAAAACTCTGTTCTATAAAAAGCATAAAAATGATATTCTACTTGTGCAAGTTTATGTTGATGACATTATATTTGGCTCTACGAATGATGCACTTTGTGCAAGGTTTGCTAAGTTGATGCAGAGTAGGTACGAGATGGGCATGATGGGAGAGCTGAACTACTTTCTTGGATTGCAAGTAAGCCAAAGAACAGATGGTATCTTTATCTGTCAATCCAAGTATATTAAGGATCTTCTTAAAAAATATCATCTTGAAGATTCAACACCTGCAAAGACTCCCATGGCCACTGCCACTAAGCTTGATCAAGATAAATCTGGAAAACGAGTTGACATAACAAGCTATAGGGGCATGATAGGTTCTCTACTCTACCTCACTGCAAGCAAACCAGATATAATGTTCGCAACATGCCTATGTGCGAGGTTCCAAGCTGGTCCTAAAGAATCACATTTGATAGCTGTGAAGCGTATCTTCAGATATCTTAAGGGTACTCCGAATCTTGGTATTTGGTATCCTAAGGATACGGGTTTCGACCTAGTTGGCTATACAGACTCTGATTATGCTGGTTGCAAGATTGATCGCAAGAGTACTTCTGGAAGCTGTCAATTCCTTGGAAGGAGATTGGTTTCCTGGTTCAGCAAGAAGCAGCATTCAGTAGCCACATCTACAGCAGAGGCAGAATACATTGCAGCTGGTAGCTGTTGCTCACAAATCTTGTGGATGAGGAATCAACTCATGGATTATGGTTTGTTGCTGAACAAAATACCCATATTCTGCGACAACACAAGTACCATAGCAATCTCGAATAATCCAGTACTGCATTCTCAAACCAAGCACATCGACATAAGGTATCATTTCATTCGTGAACATGTTATACATGGTACTGTGGAACTTCACTTCATTCCCACTGAACAACAACTTGCAGACATTTTCACGAAACCACTTGATGAATCTACATTCAACAGGTTGGTTAGTGAACTTGGTATGTTAAACTTGTCCTCATAACAGGAAGTCAACAAATGCAAGTTGTTGTACATTTTCATGATTTTATCTACTAATTAGTTGCCATGTGTTTAAATGTTAGAAATTTGTGGTAATTAGTTGGTACTACTGAGGCGATACTTGAGTATTAACAGGTTTGCATGTTATATCTTTGTGTAATACTCGTGTACTCGATATTTATTTTAATAATTGATATCATGACTGAAGCAATTCAAGATTGGATCTCAACTGTTCTGATATTTGATTATTAAAATAAATTGTAGCATAATTAAATAAATATTTTATTGACATATATCAATTAATGATATTTTGTTAATTTTATGTCTATTTAATTGTGAGTTTATCTGATTAATGTGGATTAATTCTTGATTTACTGTGTGATTATTTTTAAATCCATAATAATTAGAAGTATTAAATATGTGTATGTGTATAGGCTGATAGGTTTCGGCGATAAGATGTTTTTTCGGCCGACAGGTTTTGGTGATAAGATGTTTTTTCGGCTAATTAGGTAGTTAGGTGAGAAATTATTGAGCGGTGTTATTTTTCAAACATAACCTGTCACTATTACACCTAACCCACTAATACTTGAAAACCTTATAAATGATGAGTTTTTTTTTTGTGTTTAACATCATCATTTTTCAGATATATAGAGCATGTACACACAATTGCTGAATATTTCAAGCTTTGACCGGAAAAATCTCACAATCTAGCTGGTGGTTTTTAGAGCGGATTTCATATTCTTGTTATACGCACTAACCCTTGTTTTTGAATTTCCTCAAAGTTTTGAAAATGGCATTGCAGGGAAGCTTTTTAATTGCTAAAGTTAATCCTATTTCCATTCAGCAAATCGAAACCATTCAGGATGAGCAATTTCGGGCATGGACACAATTTCTGAATGAACATTCATTAATTCGCTATGCTTTAGTTACACAAGTGCAGCTTAACCATGATGCATTGTGTGAACTATATTGCAGTGCAGTTAACACTTCTGGACAGGACTGGTGTGCATTCACATATCGACTATTTGGTAGGTCGATTAGGGTCACTGAACGAGATGTTAATCGAATTCTTCATTTTTCTATGGAAAATCTCGTTTCTGATCCTACACCCGAACAGATTGAAATGTTCTTTCGTTTTATAAGGTACCAAGATGGCAATTTCAATAGTGGTAATCTATCTAGAATGTTTCTAACCCAGTATTGGAATTTCTTTTTTCACACTCTTAACCATGTTTTTTCCTCAGATAGAACAAATCAAGATCGAATACCTGAATTTATTCAAATAATAGGGTATGCGGTCGCCAATAATTTGAGGATTAATTTTGGAAAAATAGTGCTTGGTCAAATCATTTTAAAAATGAAACGCTTGGGAACAAGAGATGTTCGGACTCAAAATGTCAAATGTCTATATCCAAGGTTTCTACAGTTAATATTAAATGATTTTTTGAATGATGAAGACAGGGTACGCTTGGAAAATGGTCAAAAGGTGGAATGTTCTTATATGAAGACGAATGTAATTAATTACATAAGCAAAAAAGAAATATACGGATGTGCCTACAGTCCTAACTGAATATCTAAAGACTGTCACACTTCCGTTATTACCACGACTAGTGAGAGCAGGTATACGACAAGGTAATATTTCAATCCCTGCTATTCCAACCTCTGTATTTCCTATTGTGTCACAGGAAATACAATTTCTACAACCCCCAGTGGCGATCTTACCCGACCAAGAGCAGGAAATCCCGCAGACTCTAACACAGGTCGAAGAGCCCATTCTACAAATGCAAACACAAACACAACAAACTCCTACACCTCATTTGTCACTTAAACGACCAGTCATTCAAATTATTGAGGGAGATAGTGCCTCAGCAGCACCACATAAGGAGTTAGTTACATCAGTCGCTCTACCTCATTCTAAACGGAGTAAACCAAATAAACCTGAGGTAACGGCAACTGTTAGTAAAATAATTCTTTCTTATCCAATGAGTGAAAATGTAAATAAGGTTGAATTGACGGGAGCAACTGGTGAATCTTCCATTTTACGGAAAGATCCATTAGTAGGAGGTTCTTTTATGAACCAAGTGTCTTCACAGACATACGAGGGAAACTTGGGTTTTGTGCCATTTAATCGATTCAAGTTTAACCTCCCAGAGGAAAAATCTCTAGATCTCTTTCGAGATTTACCACTCTTTACCAGTGGTCGGCAACTCACTTCACGTGAGGACGAAAGCTCACGAACTTTCATTACACCATCCGTGACCTCTGAAAAAGGGGCTAGGATGATTTCATTTGCAGGTACACATATCGGTGGAAGCTCTAGAGGAAAGTTGAGGGAAACACCAACAGAACGTGTAAGGGTAACCCAAACCACTAAACCGAGTGAATATAGAGTGTTTAGTGAAACACCTGCAGAACGTACAAGTGAGCAACCTACTCAACCACATGCACTTGTAACCAGAAAGGAATACAACAGACTCCTTACACGGGTCCAAACAATGGAGAAAGAGTTGCAAAATATCTGTAAGTCCTTTGCAGAAATCAAAAAATTTGCAACTTATTCAACATGATGTATTCCAGGTTCAACTAAGTTCCATGGCAGCCCAGTTTAGTCATACAATCAACTCCTTGGTAAAGTCATCTTCGTCTAAATTACCAACTCCACATCCTACCACTACGCCATAGATGGCCTATAGCAACCCCCAAACTGTGTTACCATAGACCCCATTTTGAAGTTACCATAGGCCAAAATAGGGCTATGGTAACACCTCAGCTGTGTTAGGTTCTCAGCAGTAAATACAGGTATATAAGGTACCATCAAAACACAGCCTAAGGTAACATAGCAAATGTGGTTACCAAAAACCTCTATAGCAACATCTTAAACACTCTATAGTAACATAGTTTGTGTGTTACAATAGATGATACTGTTAGGAATAATTCATAAGTTGTGATGTTAAGAATAAAATTTACACATTATACTTCTTGTAATCCTGATCTTATAAAGGATTTAGCACTATATATAGGATTTATGTGTAAGACAGTTATCTGTATAGTTTAGTCAGGAATGAACAGTGTATCGAAGACTACATGTCAGGAACAGAGAGCAAATCCTGATGACGGTCCAATACTGATGGTTGATCAGATACTGATGCAGTGTACAGATCCTGATATCAGTCGTGTTACTGATGATGTCATTATGGATGCTACAGAAACTGGCAAGTGCTATAAAACAGGATCGCTGTTTGAAGAACAAGCAAGAAGATATTATGAAGGAAAGAGTTTTTCTATTGAAGGAAACTATCGACTAGAAGGCAGAACATTGTCATGTATAGATTATATCTTTCTGTTATTAGTTGATAGGTAGCATTATGAATACTCTCTCAATATCATTGTAAAGAGCGTGGGTTGTGAGTCAGACAAGTGAATGTGCGTAGCTCTGTATAAGGTTTGTATTCGAGAGTTCGAAACAAACAGAGAGAGATTTGTATTGTCAGCAGCTGCTAAAGGTATTTGTACACCTTTGGTAGAGTTTGTATTTGATCTTATTAATACAAACAGAGTTTGATTCATTCGTTTATTCTTGTTCATATAATCAAGCAAAAATCAGACACGATTATATAACTTGTATTCAACCCCCCCTTCTACAAGTTATTCGAGTTAACAATTGGTATTAGAGCAGGTTGATTTCGAGTAATCATAAAGATCTGCAATCATGTCTGGTTACAAGGATGGGAATACTAAAATTCCTATGCTCAAGAGAAACGAATATACTCTATGGGAAGTAAAGATGTTGCATCATCTGGAAGCAACAGATCCTGATTATCTTGACAGAATCAGAGATGGACCTTTTGTTCCAACAAAGTTCGTTGGACAAGCAACAGTTGATGGTGTGGTTGTTCCAGAACATACAGCAGAGAAGCCAAAATCTGAATGGTCAGATAAGGACAAGGAGAATGTTCTTAAAGATGCTAAAGTGAGAAACATATTATTCAACAGTCTTGATTCTGTTCTCACTAACTATGTTCTCTCTTGTAAAACTGCTAAGGATATATGGGACAATCTTAAGGTTCACTGTGAAGGAACTAAGCCTGTCAGGAAGAATATGAGGACATTACTTATACAACAGTATGAGTACTTTGAATCCAAGTCTGGTGAGTCACTTACTGATACCTTTGATAGGTTTACAAAACTCATCAATGAGATGGCCATGCATGGTAAATATTATGACTTGGAGGATATGAATACAAAGTTCATGAAAGCTTTGCCTGATTTCTACAATGAGAAGATATCTGCGATCGAGGAAGCTAATGATCTGGATGAGATTTCATTAGAGGCAGTATATGGAAAATTGAGAGCTTATGAACTTGACAAGCAGCAGAAGAAGAGCAGGAGTGAAGGAAAGATGAAGACTATTGCACTTACTGCTCAATCTGAAGTTAAGAAGCTTCCTGAAGAACAGCATGAAGAGATTGCTGTAAAGAATTCAAGGAAGAAGAAAAGCAAAGAAAGTTCTGAGTCAGAGACTACTGATATGGACTCTGACAACAATGATTCTGAATCTGATATGCAAGAACTCTTTGCTATGTTTGCTAAAGCTTTCAAGAAAGGAAGATTCAACATGAGAAGATTTAGCAAATGACCTTTTCAAAAGAAGGAGGAGAAGAAGAGTGACAAAAGCAAAAGTACAATTGTCAAGCTTGATAAGGCCAAGATCAAGTGCTTTAACTGCAGCGAGCTTGGACATTTTGCTAGTGAGTGTAAGAAGCCTAGGAATTCAGGAAAGGGTAATGCACTTATGGTCACACAGAAGGATTGGGCTGATTCCAGTGACTCTGAAGATGAATTGGATTATGACAACATTGCATTGATGGCCAATAGTTCAGACAAACCTGGATCTCCAAAGAAAACTTCTCCATCCTCTGTTAAGGTATCACTTCACTCTCTTGATTCATTTGATAGCTTAAATTCTGATGAAATTAGATCTATCCATGCTGAGTTTAAGAATCTTATGACTAATTTTAGAATTCTTACTTGTGAAAGAGATGAACTTAAGGTTAAGAATGATAAATTAGTTGATAGAAATAATTTTCTTGAATCTGAATTAATTCAAATGGAAGAATACAAGTTAAGTTCTGATAAAGCTAAGCATGATTATAGTGTTATTCTTGAGGCTTATGACTATGTCAGAAAAGAACTAGAAGAAGAGAGAGATGTGATTAAGACCATTAACAATTCCAGTAAGAAGACAATAGAAATCTTTGAGAGTGGAATTCGTGGTAAGGTTAATGGTTTAGGTTTTGATAAGGCTAGACAAGAAGAAAAAGTAGCTATTGTCAATGATGATAGTAAGGTAGAAGCTAACACATCTAAATCTGAAGGTAAGAAAATTGTTTCTGAACCTAATCATGTTAAATTTGTTGATTCAAAAGGTACCCCTGTTGTACACAAAAGGATTAACAATAGTAATTCAGATGAGAAAGTGTTAGAGAAACCTAAGAATGTAAACATAGGGTTTCTGTCTAAGTCTCAGTTGAAACAGAGATTAGATGGTCTTTCAGAGTCTAGCAAGATCAAGAGAAATAGGAATGGAAAAGAAGGTATTAACAAAGAGAATAATTACAAGAATGTACCTGATGCACCTAGGAAAAAATGCTATAAGTGTGGAAATCATAATCATTTGGCCCTAGACTGCAATCAAAAACCTTCTTGGAAAACTGAGTCCAGATTCCCCAAGACTCAGAAAATTCAATACCAACCATAAAAAGCTTGTTATCATTGTGGTAGTTTACTTTATTCCATTTACATGTGTAGAGAATATCATGAACTGTATTATGACTATTATTCTTTGAAATCTGAAACTCCTAGTCACAAACAGTTTGTGAGATTAGAGTCTAAAGTTGACTCTGCAACAGGTAAAATAAAAGCAAAATCTTCAAAGTCTGTTGTCTCTAAATCTAGTAAGAAAGGATCCAATCAAAGTTGGGTCCTAAAAAATTCTAACTAGTTACTTTTTGTTTGTAGGGCACAGGAAAGAAGCATTCAATTATCTTGGACAGTGGATGCTCTGGACATATGACTGGAAAGAAGTCCCTGCTTACAAAGTTTGAGAGGAAAGCTGGCCCAGTAATATCTTTTGGAGATGGCAACAAAGGAGAAACTCTGGGATATGGCTCAATTGTTTTGGGGAATGTCATCATAGGAAATGTAGCACTGGTTGAAGGCTTGAAACATACTCTTTTAAGCATAAGTCAACTGGGTGATAAAGGTTACAAATCAATCTTTGACAGAGAAGGATGCAAAATCTTGAATATGCAGAATGGAGACATTGTTCTAACTGGTCAAAGACATGGTAACATATATGAAGCCAGCTTAAGTGATACATCTAAAGGAATTGTTAGATGTCTCTACAGCAAAGCAACAAGTGATGAAAGCTGGAATTGGCACAAGAAGCTCTCACATCTTAATTTCAAGAAGCTTAATCAACTTGTTAAACACAATTTGGTGAGAGGCCTACCACAGGCAAATTTTGTGCAAGATGGACTTTGTGATGCATGTCAGCTTGGAAAGCAAAGAAGAACCACTTTCAAGAGCAAAACTGAAAATTCAATTACTGAACCATTTCACATGCTACATCTTGATCTGTTTGGTCCAGTAAACATTATGTCTATCAGCAAGAAAAGATATGCTCTAGTTATGGTGGATGATTTCACAAGGTTCACATGGGTGTTCTTTCTACACAAGAAGGATGAAGCTCCTCAGCAAATCATTGAACTCATCAAGAATATTCATAATAACTCTGAGTACAAAGTCAAAGTACTTAGGAGTGACAATGGTACAGAATTCAAGAATTCTACAATGGAGGGGTTTTGTGCAGACAATGGAATCACTCAACAGTTTTCTGCACCTGGTACACCTCAACAAAATGGTGTAGTGGAAAGAAAGAACAGGACTCTCATAGAGGCAGCAAGAACCATGCTTGCAGATGCAAACTTCCAACCTACTTTTGGGTAGAAGCTATTAACACTGCATGTTTCACTCAAAATTGTACCTTGGTAAATAGTCATGGAAAAACTCCCTATGAGATGATCAAAGGAAAGAAACCAAGTGTGAAATATTTTCACATCTTTGGATGCAAATGCTATGTCCTAAAAGTTCATCCAGAACAACTTGGAAAATTTGAAGCCAAATCGGATGAAGCAATTTTTCTAGGATATTCAGCATCTAAGGCCTTCAAAGTTTATAATCTCAGAACTCACATTGTTATGGAATCAATTCATGTTGCATTTGATGATAAGAAATTTGGAATTTTGCAAACTGATGAAAGCCATGACAAATTGGAATTTGAAAATCTGAAGAATTCTGAGATACTCTCAAGTGATGATGAAGGTTCTCCAGAAGGAATTTCTATTGCTTCTCAAAGGAATGCTACTGTTGAGGGGGAGCAAATAAATCAGAGAGAACACAGTGATCATCAGGAGCAGACTAGTCTTTCAGAGTCTATTCCATCAGGAATTGACGTTTCAGAGTCTACTCCATCAGGAACTGATCTTTCAGAGTCTATTCCATCAGGAATTGATGTTTCAGAGTCTACTCCATCAGGAACTGACCTTTCAGAGTCTACTGAGGAAAGATCAGTAACTAGCAGCAATATTGAATCTACTGATTCTGTTGATCAAAGGAGAGTTTTTGAAGGTAGAGAGAATTCTTCTACAAGGGATACCACTAACTTAGGGGGAGAGACTAGCAGAGTTAATCTACCACCTGTTAGAAAATGGACAAAGGATCATAATGAAGATTTGATAATTGGTGATCCAAATAGTGGTGTTCGAACTAGAAGATCAATTCAAAATGAATGCTTGTATAGTTGCTTTCTCTCAAAGAATGAACCTAAGAAGGTTGAAGAAGCCTTACAGGATCCTGATTGGGTAATTGCAATGCAGGAGGAGTTAAATGAGTTTGAGAGAAACAAAGTTTGGAAACTGGTACCAAGACCTAAAGATAGATCTATTGTTGGTGCAAGATGGGTTTTCAGAAACAAGCTAGATGAATCTGGTATGATTGTAAGAAACAAAGCAAGACTGGTGGCCAAGGGTTATTCTCAGGAAGAAGGCATTGATTATGATGAGACCTTTGCACCTGTAGCAAGATTGGAAGCAATCAGAATGTTTCTTGCATTTGCAGCTCATTCAAAATTCAAGGTATATTAGATGGATGTAAAGAGTGCTTTTCTAAATGGCAAACTTGATGAAGAAGTGTATGTAGAACAGCCACCTGGATTTGTTGATCCAAAGTTTCCAAATCATGTCTACAAACTTGACAAGGCACTCTATGGACTAAAGCAGGCACCAAGAGCATGGTATGAGACTTTGTCTAAATTTCTTCTTGAAAATGGCTTCACAAGAGGTACAATTGACAAAACTCTATTCTTTAGAAAGATAAAAGGTGAATTGCTTTTAGTTCAAGTTTATGTTGATGATATTATTTTTGGTTCTGCTAATGAAAAGTTGTGTGCTAAGTTTAGCAAGCTTATGCAGTCTAAGTATCAGATGAGCATGATGGGTGAACTAAATTATTTCTTAGGCTTGCAGGTCAAACAGACTAAGACTGGTATTTTCATTAATCAGTCAAAGTATATCAAAGATCTTTTAAGAAGGTTTGACTTTCAAGACTGTGCAGTTGCAAAAACACCCATGGCAACAGCCACTAAACTAGACTCTGATCCTAAAGGGAAGAGTGTGGATAATACTAGTTATAGAGGCATGATAGGCTCATTGTTATATCTAACTGTAAGTAGGCCAGATATAATGTTTTCTACCTGTTTATGTGCTAGATTCCAAAGTGATCCTAAGGAATCTCATTTAATTGCTGTGAAGAGAATTTTTAGATATCTCAAAGGAACTCCAAATCTTGGTTTGTGGTATCCTAGAGAATCTGATTTCCTTCTAATTGGCTATTCAGACTCTGATTATGCAGGGTGTAAAATAGACAGGAAAAGCACTACAGGTACATGTCAATTCTTGGGAAATAGATTGATTTCTTGGGCAAGCAAGAAGCAACAATCTGTTTCAACCTCAACTGCAGAAGCTGAGTACATAGCAGCAGGCAGTTGTTGTGCACAGCTCCTTTGGATAAGAAATCAGTTGCTGGATTATGGTATGACACTTAGTAATATTCCTATGTTTTGTGATAATACTAGTGCTATTAAAATTGCAGAAAATCCAGTTCAACATTCAAGAACTAAGCACATTGATGTCAGGTATCATTTTATTAGAGAACATATTGAGAATGGTACTGTGGAACTTCATTTTATTCCTACTGACAAACAGCTTGCAGATATTTTAACTAAACCACTTGATGAGACTACATTCAGTAGATAGTAAGTGAGTTAGGAATGTTAAATTTTTAGATCTGTAATATCTGCAAAAGTAGCAAGGTATGTTGTTCTTAGCTTATAGACTTGATATTCCTGTCAGGATCTATATTTGATTGTTAAATGCTTTAGCTATAACACTTTGCCTTGATAAATTTCAGTATGATAGACTTGTTAATAATCATCAGGATTAGATTTGTTATCAGGATGCTGACGTCATCAGTATTGTGTCAGTATCAGGATTATGAAAATTGTTTCAAATCCTGACGTTTACTTTGTGTAGTAATCTAATTCTGTGATGTGTTAAGTCTATGCTAGCAAGTTTTGATATTTGCATACTGATAATTTATGCATCATTCAAAAATCAAAAGACAAGCAGATAACAAGAAACTGTATTTTCATTAATAGAAATCATTACATGGAAATGAAATACAACATCTTTCTGTCTAAATTTCTATTGATAATTCTATACTTGTCTATTGATATGAACTCTGAGGTACAGGACAAGGAGCATCTCAAGAAATCCATCAGGGGATGAAAGCATCATTTGCTCTTGGATTCCTTGTCTGGGCGACTTGAATTAGAGCAGCTAACTTAAATGAATAGCATCTCCATCAAGATCAACCTCAGACTCTCGGCCAAATTCTTCATCCTCAAGTTTTGAGGAGGTTAGGGAAAGATTGTATCCAACAGATGGATGTTCTAGGAGAAAACTCTGGATATTTTCGAAAACCAATCCATTCATGATTAGTTCGATGAGAAGAGTTGTCTATTCAAAGAGATGATCAAGAACAGGATGTTCATCGATCGAGAAAAATCTGAAAAATGGGTTTGAATGAAATTTTGGTTTGAGGAGCATTGTTGAGAAGAAAAGAAATTGAAAGGTTTATGGAGAATGGCATAAGGCGTCTGTTTCTTTTAAAGAAAGACGTGAGAAGCTGAGTAGTCACTTGGAAGTTTTAATGAAGTCAAATGCTAATTATTGCATGTGACTGTATTTCTTGTTTTCAAGAAATATTGAAAATATCTAACCAATTGATTTTCTGTTCAGATTAATTGTTTATTTTCTTTTTCAGATAAAAGAAAAATGCCACGTGGAAAACTCCATATTAAGTCTCTGATGATATTGGTCAGGATTTCATGTGTGACCATCAGGATTTGAAAATTATATTTTTAAATCACATTGCATTTTGTGATTATTTTGATGAGAGGTCATCAGGAAGAGGAAGCTGATCAGTATTGCTTATTAATACCCTGATTTATTTCATGAAAATCAATTTTGGATTTTATTTTCCAAAAATCGTGGGTAACCGCATTTTTTAGGGACTGACACCTGTCAATCTACGTGTCAACGTGGGATAGTGGTCTGAAAGATTTGTGAAATATATTTGTTTTGAAACTCTAATCGTGTAATTGCTTTCTCTAATTTTACATTCTCTAAAGCAAAAAATCACTCTTGAGTTTTCAAAATCACTAATCCATTTCAAGAATTTTTCAAGTTTCTTTTCAGATCAAAAATGGCAGCTCAGAGAAGATTACCTAAATCAGTAGCCTTCAAGTTTGGTGACTTTGATTTTATGACAAACAATCATGTTGCAGCTATCACCAACAAGGAAGGAGTGTCATCTGATTTTCATCCAATCATGGACTTTCTGGCGAATGGACCATTAAGTTATGCATTGACAGCATCTCCACAGATTAATCAAGTAGCTGTTTCACAAGCTTGGAAGAATGCTGAGGTAATTGATTCTACTCAGAGTCAATCAGGTAAGATTGTTCTACATTTAGGACAAGATTCATTTGACATTACTGAATCTGTTGTTAATTCAGTACTTTGCTTACCTGTTACTGATAGTTATGAGAATGTACCATCTGATGATAATATAAGAACTATGTTGTCTGAATTAGATTATAGTGGACCTCTAGATAACATGAGCCAGTTGAATAGGTCTTTTCTTAGAAAGGAATGGTCTTTTTACTTTGATCAAATTGCTAAATGTTTTACTGGTAAATGTAGTTCTTTTCAGCAAATTACTTCTGTTACATCACATATTTCTTATAGTTTGCTTTATGACAGAGTAATTAACATTGGTCATATTATCTTAAGTCAGATGAGTATTAAACTTGGGTCAAGAGATCAAAATAGGAAAATGGTTTATTATCATAGATTTATGCAAATGTTTGTTAACCATTTTATTCCTGATGTTGAAACTAGATTTGGTAGAGAACATTGTGTTTCTTCTTATGAACAGCAAAAGAGAATTTTCTCTGACATTACAAAGAAGGACAATGAAAAGAATCTAGATGAAATACCTGCAATTCATTATCCATATCATGTTCAGGTAATTCTTAAAACTCATCTTCCTACTTTCTACAATTCTTCTTTCTTTTGTGGTGAACTGGCTCAGGAATCTCATTTGGAGGAGAACCCACCTGTGTCTACCCAAGTAGCCCAAAACATTATAGTCTCTGAAACAATTCAAGAACCAAATTTTGATCCACAGCCTATTGTTTCAAAGAAACCAACCTCTGGTGTTTCTCAAAAGACATCAGTTGTAAGGAAGAGAAGATTTGTTGTGTCAAGTAGTAGTAGTAATTCTAGTGAAGATGATGATGATTTAACTCTTGCTGAGAGAGCAGAATTGAAGGCTGCAATTCAACTTTCTTTGTTAGCACAAAGAGATGAAAAACCTAGTCACAGCCAGGCTGCAGTCTCTCAAAAGGCTGTAGTTCTTAAAAAGGGAAAACAGTTACTGGATATTGTCTCTCAAAAGACTGTGTCTATTGAACAAAGATCTCATCCCAAGATCACTTCTGTGTCTACACCACTTGAGTCTTCTCAGGATAAATCTTTTGCTCACTATATCAGGAGAACAAAGAGAAAGATTCAATTGTCACCTACACACAGAGTCTAGTCCAACTAATATCATGCAGGTTTCTACAAATCAAGCTACATCTATGTCAGTATTTGACAAGAGAGATCTGGATATTGATTCTTCATGGGAAACTACATTATCATATAGACTGGCTATGGGACTAATTTCTCTCAAAGTGAAGTTGTCAAGGCCTGTTCTAGACTTTCTGGTTGAAAGAGTACCAAAACTTTTATTTCCAGATGAATATGGACTTCTACATCAAAGACTTGACTTAATGAAGATGTATTTCTATGTGTCTGTCAGAAGACAATTAGTCAAGAAATTTGGACTCTCAAAGCATGGTGCACTTCAATCACTTCATGCATATTTATTTGACAAGAATATCATTATTGAAGATGCTTCAGCTCAAGGTGAACAACTGGAGGAAGTAGATAGAGGAATGCAGTCAACAGAAGATACTATTGCACCAGTGGTGAATAGTAGGAAAGATCAGATCACAGTCACTGTAACACAAGAACCATCTAGTCAGAGGAAGGATGACTCAGGAGCTGTGATAGCTGATGTTGAAAGGACTTCTGTGATGACTGAAAATGCAAGTGAGATACCCTATGATATGGGAGGAATGACTTTGGTTGATTTTTCTGAAGATCAAACAAATTTTGTTCAGTCAGAGTCTATCCACCTTGAGGGTGTGTCTCAGCAAACAACACTTAAAGACGGTGATGTACTAACTATGGTGTCTAATGAAGAATTACTGAAGACATCAGAGTCTAGTAAAGAACCTGAAAGTGGTATACTGGAGCCTGTAGTTTCTGAAAGGAAAGAAGATGATTGTAAGGGTTCAGAGACTATAGCAGCTCACTCCTTGGAGAAAACCTCAAGCCACATGCCAAATGAGGAACCCTCTCTCCATGTGAGTTCAGGTATAAAAACTCCTTCTAAACTCTATTTTTCTGTAGGTCATGAGAGCACTTATCTAAATTTGAGTGATACACTTGAAAAGATGGACTTAGATCCACAATTTGAGCGGCTGGCTCCTGACCAGGCAAAAGGTGAGGTAGAAAGAGTGTTGACTTTAGTAAGTCAAAGTGAGAATGAGGGTATGGATGATCAACTCCATAGTAAGGGAGAGAAAATTAGGAAACCATCATTTGATTTCTGGGATCAGGTTTTTCCTGAATCTTGGTCTGAAAATTTGGGTATGGATGCTGGTACTTATTCATTCATCAAAATGTATCAGAAGAATGACCTCGCACATCACAATGCAAAGCCAGAAGTTAAAGCTCAGAAGCAAAAGGAGAGGCTTGCAGGAATCATTAACAGAAGAGGTGCCAGGATAAAGCAATCTCTTGATACATATGTACCAGATGAAGATCCTAATGATCCTAGTGTTCCTTTGTATGTACTTCCAATATCAGCTAGAATTGAGACATCAACAGTCTTTGATCACTCTAAGGAGGAGTCAGGATTTGAAGATGTTAGTACACAGAATACTGGTGAAGGAGATGATTATCATGTTTCAGTTTCAGAACAGAAAGATGAAGATGTTGATACTTCTAATCAGGTTTTATTACTTGAATATCATACAACTCAAACAACTTCTTCTACAAGACTTGAAGATACAGTTCTTTCTGATTCTGATACTAGAGATACTAGAAGCACTTCCAACATTGAAGTTCATTCTGATGTTTTGAAAGATATTCAGAATTCTCAAATTGCTATTCAAACAAGACTTCAATCACTTGAAGATAACCAAGTCACAATTATGGAAAATCAAGCAGTTCTTATGAATCTCATTTGTTCTGTTTCTGAGTCTCTTGGAATTAATGTTGCTGATGTCAAAAAGGGGGAGATAAAGACAATTCAAAGACAACAACAACAACACCACCAGACTGAGGATGATAAAGCTGGGGGAGATAAAGATCAGACAAAGGGTAGTAAAAAGAAGAACCAGAAGTGACAGTGGTGAATCTCAGCTAGGAAGTGGTAAAGGAAGAGCAGCATTAATAGTTAAAATTCTTTCTTCTAAGTACTAGATAAACGTCTACATCTGAGAAGGAGGTACTTAAACTTCATAATTCTACATTCATAAATTCTATTCTGGTTGTATTGTTATATGTTTTGACATCCACAACTTAGATTTATGCTTCAGATTTTAAAGCATAAATAGGGGGAGATTGTTAGGAATAATTCATAAGTTGTGATGTTAAGAATAGAATTTACACATTATACTTCTTGTAATCCTGATCTTATAAAGGATTTAGCACTGTATATAGGATTTATGTGTAAGACAGTTATCTGTATAGTTTAGTCAGGAATGAACAGTGTATCGGAGACTACATGTCAGGAACAGAGAGCAAATCCTGATGACTGTCCAATACTGATGGTTGATCAGATACTGATGCAGTGTACAGATCCTGATATCAGTCGTGTTACTGATGATGTCATTATGGATGCTACAGAAACTGGCAAGTGCTATAAAACAGGATCGCTGTTTGAAGAACAAGCAAGAAGATATTATGAAGGAAAGAGTTTTTCTATTGAAGGAAACTATCGACTAGAAGGCAGAACATTGTCATGTATAGATTATATCTTTCTGTTATTAGTTGATAGGTAGCATTATAAATACTCTCTCAATATCATTGTAAAGAGCGTGGGTTGTGAGTCAGACAAGTGAATGTGCGTAGCTCTGTATAAGGTTTGTATTCGAGAGTTCGAAACAAACAGAGAGAGATTTGTATTGTCAGCAGCTGCTAAAGGTATTTGTACACCTTTGGTAGAGTTTGTATTTGATCTTATTAATACAAACAGAGTTTGATTCATTCGTTTATTCTTGTTCATATAATCAAGCAAAAATCAGACACGATTATATAACTTGTATTCAACCCCCCCTTCTACAAGTTATTTGAGTTAACAGATACAAATTTGCATAATATTATGGGGCCCACACGTGGGATCCACATTTGGGTCCACATGTGGGGCCCACTTTTTGGACCTATTATGGGGCCCACCTGCTCACTGTGCAAGACCTATTGTAACACCTAATATTACCTATTGTAACACTTAATATCACCTACTGCAACACCCCTATTGCAACATACATTTTACCTATTGTAACACCATAAATGTAACAAAATAAATATGCACCAACATAATATTGAATTTCCATAAAACAAACCAACAACAATTCACGTCCTAATTTAATTCACCAACAACATTTGTCTAACGAATGGACAAGCATCTGACGAATTTATACTAACTTTACAATTCTACTGATAAGTGGATTTATATCCACTTGGATCATTCCATTTCGGCTTAAATTGGTGTTTTGGTCTCAAGTATTCGTGTGTTTTAACAAGTTTTTGTCAAGAATTGTGTAGGCCCTTATTTGCAGGTTTCTAGTGATTAAAGAGTGTTTTCAAACTCAAAGGAACAAGTGTCGAGAGTTGCATTGGAATTGGACGAGAAATCAGAAGTGGAAAAAGAATTCAGACTGTGCAGCAATAGGTGAGCGCGGGCGCGCCAGATTGAACTGTATATGAGCGCGGGCGCGCGGGCAAGATTTTGAGAAATAGGTGCGCGCGGGGGCGCTATAAATGTGCCTATGGAGTGTGTGGTCGCGCGGGACCCCGACAGAAACTTCCTAGAATCTGATTTCTAATGGGAAATTGCCGTTTTTCATCTCCTAATCAATATGGTAATTGTTATGAATGACCAGAACGTTCCAGAATCAGTGTTAAACATGGCAATTGCAATTCTATTTCATTCAAGAAAGGAACATTACCGGAATTCTATCCTAAATCAAAGACGGTAATTACTTGGTTGAGGAGGCACTTGGGGCTATAAATACACCTCTTGGGGACACAAAAAGAAGACCACGATGAACACAACACACACCAGAGATTTATATCATTGTATTTGTTTTACATCATGTTTTCATTAGACCCCGTGACGATGAGAAGTTCGATCATGAGCTAATCGTTGTCATGGGGTCCTAACGGGTTTATTTATGGAATTTAGTAGTTGATTGCTTATTTGATATGTGTGTGATGAATTATTGATATCCTCATATGGTTGTGTTTCATGTGTTTAGATGCGTCATGAACATCTAATTTGTTAATCTCTTACGAAACGAGAGTGGATCTTGAGATTTAGAACTTGCCATGCTAGCATAGGATAGGTTGATATTTTAACATCTTGATTTGTGGCGTAAATAGAG
This sequence comes from Kitagawia praeruptora, assembly GCA_037693485.1. Classification (NCBI taxonomy): domain Eukaryota; kingdom Viridiplantae; phylum Streptophyta; class Magnoliopsida; order Apiales; family Apiaceae; genus Kitagawia; species Kitagawia praeruptora. The sequence continues at coordinate 57,081,496 of CM075353.1, forward strand.
ATATTATGCTGCCCTATGTGATCAATGTGGATAACTTATTCTTCAACCGTTATGTTTTCAAATTCTATAGAGATATAGGGTCTAAGCATAATTGGTGTCTATTCATCTTCTATCTCTTTTGTGGATGTATGTTTAGTTTGGTACTAGTATACCGAGAGGTAACTTTTACTTGTTTCGTGTTGTTCGATCAGATATCAAAACCATCACATATATTGATTAAGGCATGATCTCTAAAGGAAGTATTTAATGAAGTTAGGATACCATGGTTTCTCTTGTAGAAGTAATTTGATTTTAATTCTCATTAGTTAATTTGCATCTAGTTTATTAATTTGCATCTTAGTTTAATTTAGATAGTAAAACCCATATTTGTTATTTGTCTTAGCAGTGCATAATAACCATACATTGTTGCATAGGTACAAAATTGAAATAGAACCATAACCTGATCCCTGTGGGAACGAATTTGGACTTAACCTTATATATTACTTGTGACCACGTACGCTTGCGTGAATTAGTGCAAACAAGTTTTTGGCGCCGCTGTCGGGGATCATCGGTGTTTTATTTTTGGTTTATGTGCTTGTCAATAGTGGTCGTTAGAGTTCACTGACTCAGATTTCTTTTTCTCATCTATTCTTGTATATTTCATTGGTGTTTCAGGTACTTGTCAGAGAGTGTGGGCGTTGAAGATGGATTTTATAACTTACTATGGAGTTCAGCAGGTGGCTAATGTTTGTGAGCTATGTGCGGGCGCACATGAGACGAATCAGTGCTGGAGCAACCAAGGTGGTATTCAACAGCCTCAGCAATGTGAGCGGTGTTTGGGCGTTCATGATCCCTCACAATATTGTTACTATGAAGGAGTTGATCCATATGTCACTTATGAGGAGCAACCATATTTCAATACCATCCTCAACAGTACCAGCAAGATGTTCCAGATATGTCATATGTCTTTGGTAGTGAAGAGTTTCAACATCAGCAACCTACTCCTACTTTTCAGTCAGATGAGGTTGATGATTTGAAGGAGATTAGGATGCTTGTAGAGAATCATGAGAAGTCTATTAAATCTATGGGGACACTTGTTGCTCAAGTTTTGAGTGCCTTGGAACAAGAGAAACAACAATTCATACTAGAGGCCATTCCAGAAAATAATGGTGACTTGGAGCAAGGTACTGCATGCTTAATTGAGGAAGACAAATTCCAAGAGGAGGTTAGTGTTCATAAGTCGTGTGAGGAATTTGATCATGATAGGATTGTGGATGATTTGGAAAGGGCACTATTTGGGACAGACACTGATGAGCTGCACAAATTTCAAAAATTGGTATGTGCGTACCAAGATGCTGAAGAACAAGGGAAAGATGCAGATCTTCTACTTGTCTCAGAGTTTAAAGATGGAGGTAGCGCATTAGAGCCAATGGAGGAAGTTCTCTTTGAGGAACCAAAGGCTTCAGCAACTTACATTTATCCTCCTCCATTATATTCAAGCGAAGCCCGCGAGTGTGTGTTGTTCTACAAATTGACAGATTTTGGGTCAACAGATGAAGGCATTGGAATAGGACATAGTTGTTATACGAATAGGCCAAGCGAGGAGAAGTGGCAGAAAGTGTGTCGCCGTGATGACGATGAAATCTCACGAAGAGAGGATCAGGCCAATTATTATCATCCTTAATGGAGGCTTGGAAGTAACGTCAAGCTATTGACGTTAAAGAAGCGCTTCATGGGAGGCAACCCATGTGGTTCTATAATGTTAGGTATGTTTCTACTTTTCCTCCTATTTACTTCCATTCAATGCGGACATTGAATATTTTAAGTTTGGGGGTGGTTTGAGGGATTAGTAGTAGTTGTTGTATTATGTGTTCATGTAGGATTTCATGCTTTGCATATTAGTAGTAGTAAATTATGCATTTATGTTCGTGTTATTTACGTTTGTTTCATATAGGACATTCTGTTTTTTTTGTTAGTATATCATGTGAGTTCACAATAAATGCATTTGCACCCATGCTTGATAGGAATTTTGTGTTGTTGACGCTTTTGTTTGAGAAGTGATATGCTTTGTTCTTGTGCACACACATACACTAGTAAGTTGAAGCTAGTAGACTTATTGAATGTTGTAAGTGATTAGAAGGACATGAATATGTGCAAGATGATTTAGTTTGCATGCTTTGAATACAAGTCGGTGCGTTAGAGAGATTTTTGCTTGGGATTGAGTATGTTTTTCCACCAAGTGAGTTTTTGAGCCTTATTGCATATTTGTTGCAATTTATTTGTTTGCTTGAGTGTCCACATGATTGTTTGCATTGCTAGCAGTTGTTTGAGGTCTTTCTTGAAACGCATGACATTAATTGACGATTAAAATGATAAAGGCAATAGGAATAACCGCATATTTTCCCATATTACCACACCATATTTACATGATCAATTAGTTAACCCGTTGAGCTTAGTCTTATTTTTCGGTGACATACCACATTACTTGCCTAGACCTTTTTCTTGTATTGGCCTTACATTATTTTGAACCCACATTGTTAAAGGCTAGTAGAGTGTTTAAGGGAGTAATAAGGTGTGCAAAGGAGGGGTTATTGTTGGTCATACTTTTGGGGGAAATATTGAAAATTGGGTTTGTTTATTTGATAGTCGGCATATGTAATAAATTCATGGGATCATTGTTATTTGTTATATTATTGTTTTATCTAGCTCTCGAAAAAAAAAAAGAAAAAAAAAGAAAAAAAAAGAGAAAAATATATATATATTACGAGAGCATGTTTGTGTTTGTTGTGATCCTATTTCAGTCGACTAGTCGAGCGTTTTTGTTGGAAGAAGAATAGTAAAATTATGTGTGGGGGAAAATAGGTGGTTGTGTATGAGTATTATAGTTCATACTAGCTTTTGACACTTCACCTGTTTTGGCTTATTTGACATACCTTGTCCCTAGCCCCGTTACAACCCAATTAAAGACCTTTTGATTATCGTCATTGATGTATGTTGTGTTAAGAGTTAGATTGATACCAAATGTCAAGCATGCTTATGATTTTGTTGGAATTGAGTGATACACTTACCCTTGTTCTTGAGTGAATATTCTTTTGTGAGTGGATTGTGAGTGTTTGCTTGTTTTTGCGTATGAGATCCCGAGTTTTATCTCAAAGATGTAATCTTGTAGGCTTAGCATGTTTACTAACTTATTCTTACATTTGATATGGACTTGTGAGAACTTATGCATGTTCATTGAGTAGACTATGTGAATACTTGCACTTTCGACACCAAGACATTGCGTATTTACTTTGATTCTTAAGTTGATATGGCATGAGAGGATTTGAAGGTATGGTAGGATATTAGTACTAGATTATTTGCATTTCCATATTAGTTACATTCATGCATTGCATTGCATTAGGTTAAATGGATTTTGTGGGTACATTCACTATAGGCCCTCACGAGACCTTACTCGTCCACTAGGGCTACCTAGGGGTTTAAAGGGCTTGTTGCATATGCCAAATGCAACCGTGATCACCTACGGAAGTGGTACTAGTTAGTAGTAAATAGTTGTAATTGTTTATGCTTGAGGACAAGCATCGGTTTAAGTTTGGGGGTGTGAAAAGTGGATTTATATCCACTTGGATCATTCCATTTCGGCTTAAATTGGTGTTTTGGTCTCAAGTATTCGTGTGTTTTAACAAGTTTTTGTCAAGAATTGTGTAGGCCCTTATTTGCAGGTTTCTAGTGATTAAAGAGTGTTTTCAAACTCAAAGGAACAAGTGTCGAGAGTTGCATTGGAATTGGACGAGAAATCAGAAGTGGAAAAAGAATTCAGACTGTGCAGCAATAGGTGAGCGCGGGCGCGCCAGATTGAACTGTATATGAGCGCGGGCGCGCGGGCAAGATTCTGAGAAATAGGTGCGCGCGGGGGCGCTATAAATGTGCCTATGGAGTGCGCGGCCGCGCGGGACCCCGACAGAAACTTCCTGGAATCTGATTTCTAATGGGAAATTGCTGTTTTTCATCTCCTAATCAATATGGTAATTGTTATGAACGACCAGAACGTTCCAGAATCAGTGTTAAACATGGCAATTACAATTCTAATTCATTTAAGAAAGGAACATTACCGGAATTCTATCCTAAATCAAAGACGGTAATTACTTGGTTAAGGAGGCACTTGGGGCTATAAATACACCTCTTGGGGACACAAAAAGAAGACCACGACGAACACAACACACACCAGAGATTTATATCATTGTATTTATTTTACATCATGTTTTCATTAGACCCCGTGACGATGAGAAGTTCAATCATGAGCTAATCGTTGTCATGGGGTCCTAACGGATTTATTTATGGAATTCAGTAGTTGATTGCTTATTTGATATGTGTGTGATGAATTATTGATATCCTCGTATGGTTGTGTTTCATGTGTTTAGATGCGTCATGAACATCTAATTTGTTAATCTCTTGTGAAACGAGAGTGGATCTTGAGATTTAGAACTTGCCATGCTAGCATAGGATAGGTTGATGTTTTAACATCATGATTTGTGGCGTAAATAGAGATATTATGCTGCCCTATGTTATCAATGTGGATAACTTATTCTTCAACCGTTATGTTTTCAAATTCTATAGAGATATAGGGTCTAAGCATAATTGGTGTCTATTCATCTTCTATCTCTTTTATGGATGTATGTTTAGTTTGGTACTAGTATACCGAGAGGTAACTTTTACTTGTTTCGTGTTGTTTGATCAGATATCAAAACCATCACATATATTGATTAAGGCATGATCTCTAAAGGAAGTATTTAATGAAGTTAGGATACCATGGTTTCTCTTGCCGAAGTAATTTGATTTTAATTCTCATTAGTTAATTTGCACCTAGTTTATTAATTTGCATCTTAGTTTAATTTAGATAGTAAAACCCATATTTGTTATTTGTCTTAGCAGTGCATAATAACCATACATTGTTGCATAGGTACAAAATTGAAATAGAACCATAACCTGATCTCTGTGGGAACGAATTTGGACTTAACCTTATATATTACTTGTGACCACGTACGCTTGCGTGAATTAGTGCAAACATCTACCGATATAAGAAACAAAAAACAATAAAACTAAGCTTCCATGTATGTGAAGTCTTTGATCCATCTTTTGTTGTGGTAGCCATTATAGCCCATCATAACTGCACCTAACTTTGTTGCACATTCATTTCTCTTCTACATTTTCTATACTCTGGCTGCATTTTCTATACTCTGGCTAATTGAGCAGATATGCCATATTCAGTTGGTCTTTATTCCACTATTATAGCCAAACCAAATCAATTCTGCACACCAGAAGAATAGCTGCTAGCATCTGTAATAACCACGTAAAGCATATGTGTTAAACAATATATAATCAGTAACTATGCATATTAATCAGCACTGTAGAAGTTATTAACATAAAGATGCAATATTAATCTAAACAATTAAAGTTATCCTCTAATCTTGGTAAATTCTAGTAGTTGTCGTAACATGCTGAATTGTTGTTATGTCTTCCATGATTTATAAAAGCCTATATCTGTTAAACCAGCATCCAGTATCACTACAAAGAACGGTTTTAGAAAGAGTGCGGAAACAATCAGACAACAAAACAAAGACGGAGGGTAAAAGGAAGGTTACTTGCTTTGATGCAGACATAATCAGTAAAAGGAAGGTTACTTGGCAAAAGGGGGGAAAAAATAAAACAAAATTATATAATTTCTGTTGTTATAATTTCTGGACTGCTATATGAAAAAAAAACATAATGTTACTGTTCTATTAATTTTCAAATGAAATTCTTGAAACTGTAAATCATACACAAAATTATGTAGACATGTTTATCTATGCTAGTAAATTATAAAACTTAAAGAAAAGTATTGGCAAAATTCCATTTGTGGATATGACCATAGCTCAGAAGAATGATACCCAGAAGAGCACATTTTACAATCTCGAAGACCTCCCATTTACTAACATCTAGCTACGTTCATTCTCTCTTATTTAAATTGATGTCATCATAGTCACTATCCAAACAAGTAACTACTTCAAAACAGATCCTGCAGTTGGGAAATCATATATTTTTCTGGATATATAGGGAGTGGCTTTATAGTTATTGCTAGATACAGGTATTGTTCCATTAGTGCTCTTCTTTTAGATCTTCACACATACAAAGTTCATTTACTCACCTGTTATAACCAACATCTCAGAATATTGTCCCAAACAATAGTGCTATGAACACTGTGAACAGGAATCTCACTGCATTGTATGGAGGATTGCGCCAATATGACCAATTCTGTTTCCAGAGGCAAGCCATACATTGGGTCAAAAAGGACTGAGAGTATTGAGTTGGGAAGTACAAATTCTTGGAACCTGGTGCAGGTATGCTAGCTTCCTTTATTTCTTCTTTGTTTCTCTTGAATCATTCACCCCAGAAATACAATAAGAAGTCCACTGACAAAACAAGCTAAACAAACCTCAAGTGGAATATGATCACCAGGTCCATGTTGCTTCTTAGGCAGGCGGTCCTAGAAAGTAGAATGAAGAAAATGAGGGTCAAGTTATCTAGGAATAAATCAGAGGAACGGAAAAGGAAGAAAATAAGCTAAGGAAGAAAAAGATGTTGTAAGATTTTGAACTATCTAAATACTTCTTAATCAATATAATGTAACTCCATTACATGATATTTTTTTTATCTAATTATATCGATCAAGTGTTGGGACACTGGCGGTTCTCCACTCTCGAAATCTAAAAGCTTAAAAATGCTCATAGATATGTAAAAGAGAAACCAATGCATAATGTGTGTCACGTCTTGTAGGAATCTGTTTTAAAAGCCTTTATAATATGACATAAAAATGTAATGCACCAAAAAGTAAACCACTAAATGTTTTGAAGTCTATTAATTATGAGTTTAAACATACATAAACATTACACTCCACATAGCATTTAAATCGAAATGCTCTAAGCAGATAGTAGATAGACATAAGGTATAGTCTAAACCAAATAGTTCCAAGAAAAGTGAGGGGGCTTGTTTGTCCAAACATGTGATTTTGCATCCATTAAATATAACATAAAGAAGACAAATATAAGCACTCTGAACAGGGCACCACAATTCTGCAGTAGACGATTATTGAAAAGTTTTCGAGCAAGTACAACAGTCGTTGATCTTACATCAAGATTCTTAAACACAGTTGAGTGATCATCTTCAGCTCTCTGGCGCTTCTTGGGGTTAGCTAGACTAAAAGAGTCTTTACCATCCTAGCTCAAATTAAAGGAACAACATATTATAAGTCAGGAATAGGGAAATATCTGACAACATAAGACATATAACAAACAATTATATAAGAGTAGATCGGAAGAGGGTAATACCTACAAATCCATGCCCAAATGACACACAAAGAGAGTGAGGGAGACACACCGAGAGAGGGGGAGAGACTGAGAGAATTAGAGAAAGAGAGAGTGAGACAGAGATAGAGACATACAAACACAAACAAAATCGAAGTTGTAAATATAAATACAAACCATATTGAAGTTGTAAACACACAAACCAAATTGAAGCATACAAACACGAACCCATCCCAAATCGAGTGGCGAAACCCAAATATCACAAATTCGAACCCAAATTGCAGGAACCCCAAATAGCTAGAACCCTAATTGAAACCCAATTGCTTGAACCCCTAATTGTTTTGCTCGAACCCTTGTTTTCAGAGTGGCGACCAAGTTTTTTTTGAGAGAGTGAGAGAGAGTATTCAGCCAGAACCCTAATTTGATTTTTTGAGAGAAATGAAAGTGAGAAGTGTTTAAATTGTGTTTCACTTGTTTTCCCCAATTCTAAAATTTCGTTTGCCGCTCTCTTTTTCATTCTGCCGCTCAGCACTCCGGATTAATAAGTATACATTTTTTCCTTTTTTATTTAATATTTAAATTTATTTTAATTTCTTGAAATTAAAATATAATTGTAAAATCTATTGTTTTCATAATTTTGTAATAATTCACAACTTATACATAGCTTAGTTTTATTTATTAAACTTTTAATGAATTTAGTTAAAATTTAATAATTTCTAGATATTACTTTATTTTAAAACATTTTTATGTGAAATTTATAAACAAAATTTAATATTTATGAAAAATCAATAATTTAATTATTTGATGGAATATTACGTTTTAAAATGATTATTTCATTGATTTTGTTAAAACTAATTATTTTTAAAGTCAAATAATTATTAAATCATTAATTTTAAATTAAATAAAAATTTTGTTAATAAATACTCTATGGTAACACAGCTCATGGTGTTAGCCCACTCTAACTCCTTTTATAACTAAAGTAACATACTTTTGTGTCTATGGTAACACCACAATCAAAAGGTTGCAATAGGTCAAAATTTTCATAGCTATGGTAACACCCATAGTGGTAACACCCATGCCAAAAGGTTGCAATAGGCCATCTATGGCGTAGTGTACTACTCTGGAGGATAACCCAACTGAGGGGGAGAAGTTGGATGATCAAGAAAAATCTACTAGGCGTAAGGGCAAGGAAAAGGTTGTTGACACAGAATTAACTTTATTTTTGGAAAGGAAAAGCTAATGGGAGTATTAGTGCTATGTGGAAAGCAAACCAGGCAAACTTGAAGATATGTTCAGTCTAGAGGAACAATTTGTCTTGTACTTGTTCAATTTTTAGAAATCTGGAAAATGTATATATATGATCCAGAATGCGCTTTAATATTATTTATCTTTGTATTTTTTGTTGTATCAGTTGAGTTATCCTCTAGGAATTTGCTTGTCAAACCCTAACAATCAAATAGGGGGAGATTGTAAAGCATATTGTAATGTAATATGCAATAGAGGACATATATAACTCAACTAGGATAAAAGATAAATAATATTAACTCTATACAGGGATCGTGAAATTTGAAGAACAGGCACCGACAAGGATCAAGTCGCTGAAAGAAGTTCATTAACATGATCAAGCCTCAGTGACAGAATAAGATGTACAAATGATTCAGTTGAAGGGCAAAAATATTCCATATATTTATTGAAGATACTGCTGCAGGCTAATCAATTGGAATATAACGAAGGTGTGAAGATCAAGATCAGTGCTAGTCACTTGTGAACCAGACCAGTGCACTAAGTGTTAGCACATACGAGAAGGATCAACACATTAATTCACAGAAAGAATTGCCAAAGCCTATTGACAATCAAGATATCTCAAGGTATTGTCAAAAATTAATTTACTCTGAAAATTAACTAAGTAACAGATTAATTAATTATTTATAATAAATAATTAAATTAATTTGGTACTTAAACTATTTTCCGAGAAGAATTAATTCAGCAGAATATTTGAAACAAAAGAGAGAAGCCCAAAAGAAGCAGCCAAAAATAGTTACTATTCATGGTTACTATTCACAGTTACTATTCACGGTTACTATTAACGGTTACTATGCAAATGGCGGCTACTATTCAAAAAGTGGCTGGAGGGGTTACTGTGCAAATGACGGCTATTGTGCAAATGGCGACTACTATTCAAAAAGTGACTGGAAGGGCCCACGGGGGTTGTTGAAATAGTATAGCATAGTAACTTTCTATAATCTATAAATAGGCATGGTGTATTTCATTTCAAAACACACCTCAACACACAACTCTCTCTTCTTTCTCTTATATCTTCTCTGTGTAAGCTGCTAGACAGTCCATCTAGTAGGAAAGCCGGCTTAGCCCGCTTTCAGGAAGTGTCGGGTAGAAGGTCCTTGTGCATAAACTATCCTTAGGAGTGTTCTGGTTTTTGAAGCTAATCCACTGGATTAGAAGTTGTAACACCCCTCGGTTTTTATCAATTCAAAGATATTTTCCCGAATTTATTGTGTTATTTCGATTCAGTTGTTGACCTTATTTTTCACATCTCAAAAATCCAAATATTTCGAAATAACGTATTCAACCCCCCTTCTACGTTATTCTGGACCTAACATAGATGGCGGGTAATTACAATATTTTCTTTAATTAATGCATTCAAACAATTTTGGTAAGTAATCAATACTGTAATTTTAGTAAGTAATCAATACCTAATTTATAATTATTGTCTTGGTTTCCTTATAACTAATCGATTCTACCATTTTAATATTGAACAACAGTATTTAATCATAACATAAGTAAAACTAACAATTACTTTTTGTAGAACACTTAATATAATTTCATTATTAGAATAATAATAATAATTATTATTATTATATAATAAAATAAACTACATTGAATCTTACCTAATTTATAGAACATGTATAGAATACTTAACAGAACTTATGAGAATCTTACTAATTTAATCTAACTAATATTTTATTATTATATGATAAAATAAATTACATTGAATCTTATTTTAAAATAATTCATAGAACACCTAATACAACATTTATGAAAACGATCTTATTAAGTGTTTCGATAAATAAAATGAAATTATTTAAGATTTAATTAAGTATTTTTTAGTAATTCCTATAATTAATTTATAGAAAGATAATCTTTCCTTGAAATTTATTAAGATATGTGCTTTATATATTTATATTGAACAAATATTTTATTAGGTTCTAAAATTTATACTAAAAATCAATAATAAAATTATACTAAAATTATACTAAAATTATACCATGGGATTTGATGAAAACATGATAATAAATACGGTATGAAAGAAAGTAATAATATTATTAAAACAAAGAGTTAAGAAAACAAATCTATAATCCAAGGTATACAAAAGATGAAGTAGATCTAGATCCGTGCTTGTCACGAGCGTTGAATCTTTCTCCGCTTTTCTCCCTTGCAATTCTATGCTATGATAAGTAAATGATATAAATTACAAGAGTATGATGTGTTTTTATAGCCCTAGATATCTTGCCAAGCAAGAAAATATCACTACAATACAATTACAATTTGATTTTGGTACATGAAAAATACCAAAAATACAATTAAAACTCGAATAGGGGTAAAACTGTAATTTTTCACCAAATTCTAGGCGAACCGCGCGCTGCCTGCGCTTGGCGCGCGCTACCAGCGCTTGAATCTCTGTATGGCGCGCTTCCTGCGCCTCCTAGAGCGCTACCAGCGCTTGGATTGCTTTCCAGGTTTGTTTTTCTGCCTTTTTTCTTTATTTCTTCACCGTTTTCTTCCGTTCTTTTTGCAATTGCTTCCATAGTCAATTACATTTACTTGGAATCTTCGTAAGATCTTAAAGCTTGACTCCATACTGACAGGCAGTCTTTTTCTTTTAGGTTTTGGTGATTTGTCAAAGTACGAAAATGAAAATTAAATTAGGTCTAGGAAGTTAGTAGCTAATATAGTAATTCCTCCCCTAAGGTATATCCGTTCAATGATATATCCTAGTCTAGATTCTATATGGTACATTTTAAAGGCAAAGTCAAGTCGGCACTAATATCAATATATTTCCGAACACTGATTTTTTACGCACTAAAAACGAGAGTTTTATTAAAAAACAGTATTCATTTCAAATGTTTTATCCTCAAATATATTTGATATATTTTCCAAAAGATCATTTTCAAAAGTGTCTTATTTATTGACTTGCTGAAAGATCAAAAATGAATTTTATCCCGAACCCCTAACAATTTATTCATTTAATTGGATAAAATCATAAAATATTCAAAATAAATATTCCGAGGACTTCATGGTCATTATTATTTGAGGAATATTATATTTGAATATATTTCAAGTCAAAACTTTAGCCAAAACGTCGACAAGTTATGACAAACGGCTACTGTATTTTATTCGGTCGAGTAAGGACATTTAAACAAAATATTTTTGAATAAAATACCTCCACATGTTATTTTGACTTGAAACTTTGGGTATATCACTAGAATATTTAAAAATAATTTTAGAAAAAGTTACATGATTTTATGAGAACATTTTTTCGGAACCCCCTAAAATCGCTTCGATTTTTATTTTGGGTTCGCTAAAAGTCATCCAAATATATGGAAACTTATGGGTCGACTTTGACCATATTTTTCATATAATATTTGAATAATTTTTGCTTTGGTCTCATATTTTTCCAAATTGTTTTGAAGAAAATCAAACGAAATGGGTTTGTCGCGTAGTATCGTATTTATTGGCTATTTACGAACCAATAGAAGCTTCCTATATTTTATTATTGTTATTCCCACATGTGCTACTGAATATTTTAAGTAACTTGGTGACCAAGTTGGGTAATAACTCTTTGCTTATTTGTTCATTGGTTGCTTGCTCCATTCTTTAGTCTTTAACCACCATTTTTGCCTATAAATAGCCAAGCCATTCCACCCATTTCTCCCAAGCCTATGAGCCAAAGAAATGCTGCTATTTTCTCTCTAGATACACACCATATCCCAGATTTTATTTGCTCCAAAAAGTATCTAGCAAACAAGCTTCAATCTTCATCTTTTATACCACCTTTTAAGCTTGTTTTTAGCTCATTTCTTCACCATAAACACACCTTCGGCCAAGCTTCATTTGGGCAGTGCTATAGCTTTTTTTTCCAGCCCTTGAAGTGTTCTTCCTTGTGTCATTGAGCCACCTTTAATCCCCCCTTGCATATCTTTGTGTTGGTGCTCAAACTAGGTCACTTAGGTTGTGTTTTTATCACCATTTCTTGCTCTAAAATAATTCTATCCAAGACCACTTCGAAGAAAAAACTGTGGCTCGGATAAATGGGTTCTTGAAGTGCTTTGGAAGAGGTTTAAGGATCCTTGAGTCCCCCTTAAATTATCTTTCATTGATTGATCTTGGTGGCCTTATTTTGGTAGCTCTTTTTGGTGGTTTTTGGTGTCATTTCTTGCTCTTCTATACACCTCTCGGCCAACCTCTTTTAGGCAGCCCCTAGCTCGAATTTAGGCAGCCCTTAGAGTGTCCTTTCTTGTGTCTTTGAGCCACCTTTGATAACCCCTTGAATATCCTTCATTTGGTGCTCTTTCGGCCTTAGTTTGGTGGTGATTTTAGGGTTGATCCTAGCTTGTTTTACTTGATTTCTATCTAGACTTCAAGTGATTCTAAGTTAGTTAATTTTTGTTTGGTGTGTGTACATCTACACATACTTGTCCCGGAACCTAGTTCGTATCCTTTGGGAATACCTCTTATTTGAGAATTCTTTGCTTTAGGCAACCAAGCCGTCGGATAAAGCCAAAGGTCATAAACTAGTTAAATTTCTTGTTGTGTGTATTGTGCGTGTTGCGTGTGTAGTGTGTGTTGCATTTACGGATATAATTGTTGCACGTTTAATTTATTGTCTTGCATCACCGCTCGTGTGACGAGTCCCTCGTGTGACTTATCCAGTGTCGTTGTTTACTATTTTCCGCACTACGTAAATCGCTAACGTTATATAAGCGTTTTTCTTAACGATCCTCGCACTTGCGAGTTGATATTTTTATTTTGTCCTCACACTTGTGAGTTGAATAATTAAGCACTCTTGAACACACCACTAAAGTTCCGTAGCTCGTTCGATTGGCGTCGTGACTCGCTTGACTTTAACTAATAACAAATCAATTATTTTAACCCGTAATAGCGTCCCCATGGCTAGTACCGTAACATACTAGTTTTGCACGGCCCTTATTATATTATATCTCACTTAATTGTTTATTTGTAGCTTGTTGTTGTATCTTTGTAATGAGGTGAAGTGAAGTGAGGTGATCTTCGCTCTAAGACCCAAGTCTTAGACACGCCGACGGGGAGTTGGGTGTCTTCGCACCGTGAGGAGGATGAAAGACCCAAGACCTAAGACCTAAGATCCAAGACCTACAAAGGTAGAATCAAGGCTACGTAGGGTTTGCTAAAATATTTTGAAGAGGTAACTTGGAGTTACGCTCTAAGATAAATATTTTAGTGGTTTACTAGTTATTTTGAGGAGGTAACGGGGAGTTACGCTCCAAGATAAATAATTAGTGGTTTGCTTTATATTTTGAGGAGGTAGCGGGGAGTTACACTCCAAGATAAATATATAGCTGGGTAGCTTATATTTTGAGAAGTTAACAGGGAGTTACGCTTCAAGATAAATATATAGTTGTAATTCTATTTGTAAGGGTTTCTCCACCTACTTTAAGGAGTTTACTTATAGTGGACGAAATCTCGAGTCCGGGGAGGAGCTCGGGGACTGGAGTAGGGGTGTTCGAATCCGTTAGGGGATTGCGGCATCGTGAACCAGGATAAATCGATCGTATCTCTTTTCTCTCTTTTACTTTCCGCACTTTATATTACTTATTTATAAGTAATTATTTTTTAAAAAGAGAAGTAAAATTTAAAAACGCCAAGCTCAAATTTTAAAAAGGTAATAAGCTATTCAACCCCCCGCCCCTTCTAGCTTATTTTACCCACATTTGGGACCTATCAATTGGTATCAAAGCGGTTACTTTTAATCTCGTTATTTTGAACGTTGTGAAGTTCGAAAAACGTAACCAAAAGTAGATCGTTGTAATGGCGTATTTAAATACGATCGGTTGTGGTGAAGGTCTTTCGAGTTCTAGACCTCCACTATTCGATGGTACAAACTTTACAACTTGGAAAACACGATTTAGGATTTATGCTAGATCCCAAGGTGTTAAAGTTTGGATGGCTATCGAAGACGGCGTAGTAATTCTCACCAAAATCGAAAGTGAAATATCCATCGAGAAAAAGGTGAGCGAATATACTCCCGAGGAAGAAATAAGGATGAATATAGCCGCGAAAGCGGAAATGGTGTTACTTAGTGCACTTTCAGAAAAAGAATATAAACGTGTTAATAATTGCAAGTCAGCACAAGAAATATGGAACAAGTTAGTTATCACTTACGAGGGTACGAAAGATATTAAGGAATCTCGAATGGATACATTAATTCATGAGTACGAGAATTTTGAACTCCTCGAAGGTGAAACTATCATCGATATGGAAATGAGGTTTACTCGTGTAATCGATGAGTTTGCTCAACTCGGTAAGGTCTATACGACAAATGAGAAAAATCGAAGGATTTTAAAAGTCTTGCCTCCGAGTTGGAAAGTTAAAGTTACCACGATCAAAGAAATGCATAATCTTAACGACTACTCCATCGATAGTTTATTCGGGAATCTTCGTGCTTAGGAGGAAGATAATATACCGGATAAAGTTGTCCCTAAAACGGATGACAAACGAAAGAATATGGCTTTAAAAGCTATATTAATCGATGAAGAGGAAAATGACGACGAATTGAACGAAGAGTTGGAAAATCTTGATGAACATGAGATCGCCTTATTATCGAGACAACTTCATCGTGTTTTACAAAGTAAAGCTCAACGGTACGGAAAAGGCTTCCTAAAATCGAACAATCAAAATCGAGTATTTAATTCGAAAGGAAGGCCGAATTATCGAAATAATTCTCCGACTACGAGCTATGCTAAAAATCAAGGTGCTCCTAATTCGTATAACTCCCCTAATACGAATTTTGTTAAAACTCAAGGCGTACCTCAAGGTAATAATTCGCACAATAATTCGAATTATGCAAAGAACTATTCGGCACCTAAGCAAAAGGAGCCAATAGTTGAGGAAACTCAAGATGTTTGTTTTGAATGCGAACAACCGGGTCACTTTAGATGTGAATATCCAAAGTTACCTAAGGGTCGAGGTCTTGTCACGGAGAACGGTTTGGATTTAAGTGAAGATGAAGAAGCACCGGCAGAAACCGAAGAAATTATCAACCTTTGCTTAATGGCTCTCTCCGACGAATCTACATCAACGGACAAATCGACTACTAACCATGAGGTAACCCGAAACTCTACTTCAAATTTAAATGTTGCATCATGTAGTAGTGATTATTTAAATGTGCATTTGTCAAGTGTGGATTATTCTAGTTTGGACTCTTCCGAACTTATTAATTTGGTGAACTCGTTAAAATCGAGTCTTGATGATATGAATTACAAATTTGTTACCATGAGTTCCGAAAGGAATAAATATCGTGAGACAAATAGTGAGCTTCAAAAGGAAGTCGCTCGTTTGAAGGATATTCATGTTAATGACAAAGAATATTCTGATTTCATTTCTTCACAAAATGAGCGCTTGAAAATCGAGATCAATAAAAAGAATGAAAATATTCGAAATCTCGAAATAGAGAGTGTTTCTCTAGTTATTCAAGCCGAAGAAAATGAAAAAGATTTGCTATAAGTCAACGATAAGAATCATGAGCTTCATGTTGAGATTTTGAATTTAAAAATTCGAAATGATTCTTTAGCAAGTGAAATTGCTACACGAGATAATCGGATTAAAGAACTTGAACAATCTTTAACGAGTGATAAAGAAGAAGAGCTTAGACAAGTCATAAATGATTTGGATCTTGACTACCAAATAACCTTATCCGAAAAGAATGACGAAATAGCTAAGTTAAAAGAGAAATTCGATGATGAGGTTGTTGAAAAAGAATATTTGGTTTCGGAAATGAAATCAAGTATCATGGAAAGTCAAAGACTCAAGAACGAGAATGCTAAGCTCATGGCTCAAGTTATAGATCAAGAAAATGTGTTAAACAACAAGATCAATGTATTAATGCATGAAAAGCACAATCTTGATTCTATAGTCAAGCAATTCACTAAGAGCGATACTATGTTGGAAAATATGATATACAATCCAAAGGTATCTTCTAACAAGGAAGGTTTAGGATATGATGCGAATCAACCTCCTAAGAGAGAAGCACATATTCCTACTCCCGCTAAAAATATTTCTCCAAAAGCACCTACGAAGCTATGCACGTTTTGTAACAAAAATGGACATGAAAGCCTATTTTGCAAAGCTAAGGAAGGTGTAAGTAAGGGGCAGTATAAGTGGATGCCTAAAGTAGCCAACAATGCTCAAAAGAATTCGGTTAAGAACAATAACAAACAACCGAGACATTCTTATCGTCAAGAGCCGATTAAATTTCAACCAAGGAACTCTAAAAATATTGCAAGTTCTAGTACTAACAACACTAGACAACCGAATGTTCCTAGAAGAAATTTTGTTGCTCAAAGTTTGAATAATAATGCTTATATTCGGAATCAAAATGCTTATATGCCTAGAAATGTAAGTCATTATAATGTTCGATCGAGTCAACATGCTAATGTGAGTCATCATGCATATCCTAGACATTACAATGCTCATGTTTGAAATAATCATGTAAATTATCATGCCAATAATCATTCTAGAGATTCTACTATTACTATATTTCCCCGTAGTAATGGTCATGCTTCTCGTGGTGGTTCTAAATATATGCCTAGGAGAAATCCTTATCATGTATCTAATAGAAATCAAGCATCTAGAAATGATATTATCTATGTGAATGATTATCCTATGCCTAGATTTATTTATGAAAGTACTCGTGTACGTTACGATGTGCTAACAACCGGACCCTTAAGTAAAAAGGGTACCAATCGTTTCTACTAATCATTCATGTAGGTGTGCCTTACTGCTAAGAAGAATGTATGGTATCTTGATAGTGGTTGTTCACGGCACATGACGGGAAATAGATCTTTGATGAACAAAATTAAAAAGGTAACCGCCGGAAGTGTAACTTTTGGTGATAGCAGTCAAGGTAATATTGTTGGTATTGGTGATATTGGTAATGAAAGCGTAAAAATTTTGAATGTACAGTTAGTCATGGGACTAAAGTACAACTTGCTTTCTATAAGTCAACTTTGCGATAATGGTTGCAAGGTGATTTTCTTTCCATCTCATTGTGCTATTTATGACAAAGAGTGGAACTTGATTCTTAAGTGTCCACGGAATAAGAATGTTTATTCGTGTGACTTAAATGATTACGAGAACGTTTGTTTAGTATCCATGAATAAGGATCCATGGTTATGGCACCGTAGATTGGGTCATATTAACATGAAACTCATTAAGAACATTTGTTCGAAAGAACATGTTCGAGGATTACCTAAACTAAGTTTCGTAAAAGATCATGTGTGTGAAGCTTGTGAAATTGGCAAACAAATTCGTTCATCTCATAAGGCCAAATTCATGGTGTCTACTACTAGACCACTTGAGCTTTTGCATATAGATCTAATAGGACCGGTTCCCGTATAAAGCCTAGGAGGGTGTTCTTACGCTCTTGTAGTAGTTGATGACTACTCTCGCTTTACATGGACGGAATTCCTAAAGGCAAAAAGCGATGCATTTGAATTGTTTGTTGCACTTTGCAAAAGAATACAAAATCAACAAAATAACACGATCGTCTATATAAGGACCGATCATGGAAGAGAATTTGATAATTCGGATTTTGTTAACTTTTGTGAAGAATGTGGTATTACTCATAATTTACACCTCAATCTAACGGAGTTGTTGAAAGGAAAAATAGAACGTTACAAGAAATGGCAAATACGATGTTGAATGAATATCGTAGGCCAAAGTATTTTTGGGCCGAAGCCATATCTACGGCTTGCTACGTTCTAAATAGAGTTTTACTATGTCCGATCAAAATGAAGACTCCTTATGAACTTTATTTTGGTAAAACTCCAAAGATAAGCTACTTTAAGGTTTTTGGAAGTAAATGCTATATTTTGAATTCAAAAGATTATCTAACGAAATTCGACCCCAAGTCGTGTGAGGGTGTATTTCTTGGTTATTCGAATACTAGCAAAGCTTATCGAGTATTTAATCTTGGTACTTTAGTAGTGGAATAAACAATGAATGTTGTATTTGATGAATCAAAACCACTTGCTAAGTTTAAAGATTTGGTTGAAGAGGATGATGATTCTATTGATCCGAAAAATGGTTCTAGTGCTGAAGTGGAGAATATTATTCGTAAAATGGGAACCACTACACCAAATATTGGCTATTGCAACACCAAAAAAGTGTATCATTAGGCTCCAAAAGTGTTACAATAGATGTTTATGCAACACTTTTTCTAAAAGTCAGTGTTGCATTTGCCGGCGTGGCAACAGCCTTCTATAGCAACGCTTTTTGTGTTTATTGCAACGCTTTTCAAAGTATTACAAAAAGAGTTTGGTGTAGTTTGTTGTAACACTTTTGCATGTTTTAGCAACATTTTGAATATGTTACAACAGACGAATGCAACACTTTTTTGCAACATTAATTGACTTAAAAATGTTACAAAGTGAGTTTATTGCAACATTATTATCATTCGTTGTGACTCTTCTTGCGCACTATGAGCCTACCACAACATTTTAAAATGCAGAATTTTATATCAAAAGGTGGCCTAAACTGGATTACTTACATATTCAAAAGAAGGTCGGAATGTATTTTTGTATCTTTGTTGAGGTTAAGTGCCTATACTGCTAGTTTTATCTTGAAGCAATATCAGAAGCTTTAATGTCATTGATCACTAGTTACTAATAATATTACCCTACCAACTTCACATTTACGAAGTAGCAACCAAAGGTGCATCAAATTAAAGCTAGATAAGGAATATGACATTCAAATTTCAAGGACATCACTTGCAATGTTCATAACTTTATGTACATTGTACAGGCTCCAACAGTGTAGAGAATGGCATCGATATGGACATAACAAGGATGCATTTTAAATGCTATAACAGAAGGAATAGTCAGGATGCAGATTCTTTTCTATGACATAAAATGCATCATCAGATTCAATTACCCTTTTTTCAATTAGATAAAGCTATTAACCTTTCTCAGTATAACATGAGTATCGATTTATGGTGACATGTATATGCTTCACCTGATATGCAGTACACCGAATTCAAAATGTATAATCCTCTATATGCAGGCAGAAACACAAATCAAGTGTTGATTCACATTCCGAGAAACAAGTAATAACTTGGACACTAAAATGGTGTTCTAAATTATTTTTTGACAATTATGAAGTCCAAGTAGTCTGATCGATTTTTGACATGACAGTGATAATTCCATTTACATGTCAGAATGGCAATGGAAGACATAAGATAGCTCTTTTGAACATTCAGAAGCAGAAGCATCTTCAGTGTACAACCAATCTTGCACCTATTAGGATATAATATTTATTATTTGTCTTAAATCAGAAGGCAAACAATGCGTTGTGGAAAATGCTACCTTAGTACTAGCATAATATTGTACTTATTATCTACAAAAGAGATTAAATAAGATGCCACTAATCAATCTTGACAAGTGATACATCTAATAGAGTGTGTTAAGCATGAAATTTCACAACTAATCCTATATTTAAGCTTAGGATGTTAATGCAGATCAGAGTTGTTATTGGCTGGCTTTTGGATGAAGATGTCGCGTATTGGCCAATGGTGGTGGCCTCAAACAATGGAGCATTTGGGATTATAACCTAAAAGCAGGTCCTGTGATATTTACTGTTAGCATCCATTTGCACTAAACAAGCACAGAATACACAAGTACAAGGTTGAGCTTTTCATATTAACAAGGTGAGTAAATATACATTAAAGATCTCAAGATAATTAGCAGACTAAGATGTACATGATCATGTACAGAGGTAAAACTTGAATGTGATACAATAACAGGCCTTATTATTTATAGAAGAAGACAGACAACAATCTATTAACTTAGAAAAATACAATCTATGTAATTGACTTCTGCTATTATAAAGCACCACGAAGATGGTAGGAGTAAGAAAGCTTAATTAACAGCTTTCATTTGATAATATAGCAATTATGATCCTCTTAAATTGGTAATAGCATGGTACCTGAAAATTAGATAGCTTCTCTTTTGTCAATTTCGACGTTAAGGTAGATACAACCACGGCATTGTTGAGGTCCTGAAGTTTTTGAACAGAAGCAAGTGCTCCGTTCTTACCAATATCATTCTCTGTGAAAATGAAATTGCTGGACAAATCCCACAACTCCACATTTCCTTCATCATGCAAAGTAACAGACTTGACACCGGCCAGCACTAGGTTCTTTGTTTCATGTGATTGGTCATTTTTGTCAATTAGTTTGTTACATACATCAGCTTTTTACAGCATACTGTCTAGTCAAGTCCCGCTAGATTAAGCATGATCAAATGCACAAACACAAGAAATCACTTACTATGAAACAAGTTGAGTAAAAAAAAGCTACTTATAACAGAGCAAATTGAGTACATTATGTCAATGGTTTGCAACAGATTTAGAAAGAACATTATGTCAATATAAATGCGATGAAATGAAAATTTGCAATAGACGTTCTAAACAATACGTATTAATAGCACTTGATTCTTAAAACAGTATCTAAACTACTAATTTTCAGAGCAGCAACTATACTTATTTGAATAACTAAATACAAGTCATGCTTAAATTATAATTGTCAAGGCTTTTATTCCAGAATTCTAAAACTTCTAATTGTCAAGGCTTTTATTCCAGAATTCAAAATTATCAAAGACTACGATTTATAGAGGTACTACATATAGAGGTACTACATGATAACTTTATACATACAAAAGAATACGATTTATATCACAATCACCTGAGATTATCAAACCGCTGCTGAAGTTACCACACTAGCTTTTTTTAAATAAACCAAGGTATTGTCACTTTACTAGCTAAATGACAAAAATCATTAGGGGATGGAGGAAAAGGAGCTTTATGCCTCGACAAGAGAATTAGTCCATTAAGGACTTCATTGAAAAAACCATCACCACCCTGGAGCCCAATCAGATAAGAGAAGAAAATTAGTTAGCAGAATAGTTTAATTTAATATATAGATTGTTGGAATAGAGGCACTGCAATCAATTAGTACTTATAAACACCTCTTTCGGAAAGATTGTGTTATTACCCCTGAAATCATCAAGCTACAAAACTATTTTTGGCACAAAAAAATGGACACTTTTTTATTGAGTAATGCAGAATAGAGGCAATATCCTGATTTGTATAGCTAGTTAGTTCAAGAAGTCACAAGCAAGAAGCACCTTGGTGTCATCATGGTACCTAATGTTAAAAGTACCTGGCTGGTAGCCTGGTACTAATATACCAGGTATTGACATTTTCTAGACTTGATAAGAAATCTGACAATATTTTAATTTTATATGTCATCTTCAAAATTTAGAGTTTAGAGTAACAACAAAGATTCTCAGAAACAAAAACCAGGTAACAGAACATTTAAAAGAAAAAAAATGATATCAAACAGCCAAGATGAAAACAGAGAAGCATAGTTTGTAATTAGCAGAGTGAGAAGTTATGAGTAGCATACCTGAGACTTATGAATCTTTTAGCTAGCATTCGAACATTAAACTTATGAGCCAAGACGTGAATGTACACACTAAGATTTATAGCTCAACATATGGACAATACTGTATTCACTCTTCAGAGCCAGGAAAGTTCCGATGTAAAATATTATAATCCTAGATTTTCTAAATTTTCAAGTGCCGATGTAAAATATTATAATCCTAGATTTTCTAAATTTTCAGCCCTATCGACATTCTATATTTTCAGCCAGTGACAGGGTTGTAGTTATAATTTTTTTATTACAAGACATTCACGATTTCGCAGGCTTATCACAAACAAGTTGACAACTAATTAAAGATATTGTAGTACAGTATCACTATCTTTAACTTCAGTCAAGTACTTTAAATCATTGGAGAGCAATGCAAATTCCGAAAAGCATACATTATACTTAAATAGAACTAAAGACCAAATATTAAATTAAGAATAATTTTAACAAGCATAGGCATTAGGATACGAATACAGCAAAAATCTTTCTTTAAGAACTTATTAATTTCTGCTGGAATAACTGAATATAAGCTAACTACAAACTAAGAAATGAATAAATAGACAATAATTAAACAAAATACTACAGAAATTTGAAATGATAAGGGCATTCTCCTTGTCTATGAAGCTGTGTACCTTCTACATCCCAGAAATCAGCTAAACAATAACAAAAAAACTCACCCTGTAAGGCCACTTTCCTCGCCTTCCATCCCGCTTCTAGTCATCAGAGAAGACTTTCATCACCATCCACAAATGTAGTGACAAAGATAAAATTATAATTACATAGAAGGAACAGTAAAATTATAAAAAAAATAGACCACATATTTCATATATATTTCAGAGACAAAGATAAATTTATATTTACATAGAAGGAACAGTAAGAGAGTTAAATTTACCTCTATAAATTGTAGTGTTGATAAATTGTTTCTTTTCCCCTCTTCTTCTTCTATATCTATCCAAAATTATCAAACACCACATGTACATAGTAAATTAATACAATTAACAAAAACAAATTACAAACATAATTTTGTTAATTTGTGATAGATTTTAAAAATTCTAGACATAATTTTAACATCCATATAAGAATAGAGCAGACTCTTTTTTTACACATACATACACATGTAATCAGACAATTGTCGTCTAATCAAACACAAAATTACCATAAATAAACCGAAAATTTCAAATAGCAACTTCAATTTGCAGAAAATTAAGAACATATAATCTCACCGAACGATATGAATACGGACAATCTGGTGCATATACGTCTAATCGAACCTGATGAATTTTGGATTATAAACCCCAATTACAATCAAAATTATACATACACATATATTCAAAAAAAGATGGGTACTTTTTACCTCTAATTGAAGCTTTAATTGAATCTTTTTACTTTAATTGAAGCTCCCATCAGTTTTGGGGTTTTAGGGTTTCGCGTGTTCCAATCGGTTTTAGGGATTTAAGAGCGTTTCAGATGAGTGAGAGAGATAGTGTGAGAGACAGAGGTCGATAGAGATAGGTGAGGTATAAGGAAGAGAGGGGTGAGGTCGGAGTGTTTTTGTTGTGAAATAAAAGTTTAATTTGTTAGAGGGAGAGTGTTATTGTGCATTTTGGTAGCAATTTTTAGCCCGCCCAGCCAAAAAATTAAACTCCCGCCTACAAATTTCAGTTAAGTTGACCAAAAGTGTTACATGTATTGTAACACTTTTTTAAAAGTATTGCAATTGTAAAAATGATTCTTTCGCTTGTAACACTTTTTTCTATTATGCAACGCTTTTTAAAACTATTGCAATATACTAGCAAGTTCCATGTCTATAGCAACACTTTATGCAACACAAAGGTATGTTGGTGTTGTAATAGGTCATATATGGTGTAGTGAACCATGGATCTAGGAATTAAAATTCCTACTAATCCTCTCGAAACAATTGAGACCGAAGTTCTATTGGCTCCGGAGATTCCATTGATTAAGAATCATCCTATAGACAATGTCTTAGGTGAACTTAGTAAAGGCATTCAAACTCGAGCTCAAGTTCAAAACATTGTGAGTAATATAGCGTTTCTATCACAAATTGAGCCCAAATCGGCCAAAGAAGCTTTATTAGACGAGGATTGGATTGATTCCATGCAAGATGAGCTAAATCAATTTACTCGAAATAAAGTTTGGGAACTCGTGCCTCCACCACCCGATACTTCCATTATTGGAACGAGATGGGTGTTTCGTAATAAACTTGACGAAGGTGGAGAAGTGGTAAGAAATAAAGCAAGATTAGTTGCTCAAGGATATACTCAAATGGAAGGAGTAGATTTTGATGAAATTTATGCTCCCGTAGCTAGAATCGAGTCTATTCGAATGTTTTTAGCCTACGCTTGCTATAGAGGTTTCAAAGTCTATCAAATGGATGTTAAATCGGCATTCCTAAATGGTGTCTTAGAAGAAGAAGTGTATGTAATACAACCACCGGGATTCGAAGATCATAAGCATCCTAATTATGTGTATAAATTGTACAAAGCCATATACGGATTAAAACAAGCTCCTAGAGCTTGGTATGAGTGGTTAAGTAAATTCCTAACCGATAATGGTTTTAAAATAGGAATTGCGGATACTACTCTATTTACTAAGTATGAAGGTGATGATATCTTGCTCGTTCAAATTTACGTAGATGATATTATTTTTTGTGCGACCAAAGAATCACTATGTAACGAATTCTCGAAAAAGATGAATAAAGAATTCGAAATGAGCATGATGGGAGAATTAAATTTCTTCCTACGTTTGCAAATTAAACAATCTCGAGATGGTATTCAAATTTCACAATCGAAGTATTGTAAGGAAATGTTAAAGAATTTCGAGATGGAAAATGCAAAGCCTATAAGTACTCCTATGTCTATCTCCGATAAATTATCTATAGATAAAGACGGTGTTTCTGTAGATATTAAGAAATATCGAGGGATGATAGGAAGTTTACTTTATATCACGGCTAGTAGACCGGATATACAATTTAGCTTTGGTAAATGCGCTCACTTTCAAGCGAATCCGAAAGAATCCCATTTATCCACGGTTAAACGGAAATTTAGATATCTTAAAGGTACTACGGATTTAGGTCTTTGGTATCCTAAAGGACATCCATTTGACTTAGTGTGTTTTTCTGATTCGGATTACGTCAGGCATTTAATCGATAGAAAAAGCACTAGTGGTACTTGTCAATTTCTTGGTGGATGTTTAGTTTCTTGGTTTTCAAAGAAACAAAACTCCGTTTCTATTTCTACCACCCAAGCGGAATATATAGCGGCCGCAAAATGTTATGCTCAAATCTTATGGATGAAGCAAACATTAGCCGACTATGTTGTTAAATTCGATGTGGTATCTATTTTATGTGATAATACGAGTGCAATTGATTTGAGTAAAAATCCGGTATTGCATTCGAGATCGAAACATATAGATATTCGACATCATTTTCTTCGTGATCATGTCAATAAAGGTGATCTTAAGTTGGTTCATATTGATACCGAAATTAATATCGCGGATATTTTCACGAAACCTTTAAGCTCCGAAAGATTCGCTAAATTGCGATTCAATTTAGGAATGATGGAGTGCCCAAATTAATTTGTCAAATTTTATTCAAAGTATATATTACTTTATTTTAATTATTTTACAACTTAGAGCATTTATTAAGCGGATTTTCAAGCGGGACTTGAACGTTCAGATTTCTTCGACAACGTTGTGAGCTGTAAATAATTAAACTAAAAGAAGTATGTGGTTTGCTTAATTTTTGCAAATTAATTTGAATAAGTTCCATATTATTTTTATTAGCTAAGAATTTATTTATTTTCGAAAATTTGGAACTTTGTGCATTTTATTATGCTAAAATAAAATAGCTATTTTTCTGGTGGCGCAGAAATTTTTGGAGAATTTTTCTGATTTATTTACTATTTTATATGATTTTTCGAAAACAGTTTTTAAACTAAATAAAATCATGTAAATTTCAGAATAAATCAAACAGGGGCTGATACGTGTATGCGAAATGCGTATCTGAGGTTGGGCAGTCAGCCGGTCAAGCATCGAAAAGGCGCGAGAAGATCTGGACCGTGTATTCAAAGGTCTGTTTTAATCTGGTCCGTTGAAAGTTTTATTAAATATTTTCTAGAAATAGAAAATTATCAAACTCTCTCTTCTCCCTCCTGTTTCGTTTACCAAATTAGTCAAAACCCTAGTTTTCGAAACCCAAATTCCGGCCAGACCTGCCGTCAATTGCAAAAACCAATCCCAGATTCGTGTTCCTCACATCGAAATACTTACATACCAATATCAAACTCTCAAGTATTTATCCTATATTGTTTTCCCCCAAAATTCGAGTTTGATATAGGTTTAACAAAAAGCCTTCAAAAAAATCGATTAATCGATTTGTTTGTGTTTATATGATTCCTTTAATCGAGTCAGTCAGGCGTGGCGCTTTGAGGTCTTTTACAGAAGTGTTTGATTGTTAATTTGGGGCGCCATGACTTGTTTGATCTGGCAAAAGTAATCATATGATTATTGTATGTATTCGAGTGCGTATTTCATGATTATTTATCATTGTATTATGATTTTAATCCTGTGGACAGAGGTGGTTAGTCATGTGTTCGATAACCTCTGGGCGCAGAGATAAAAATTACAGTGCTATGATGATCATATATGCCTCTGATCAGTCCATTGTTGTGGTACTGAGACTTTTATTTTGCGCACAAGGATAGTTGGCTCATTGTTAATAATTTTTGGGCGCATAAATAGAAATCGTAGTGTCCTGATAATGAGTCAAGGATGTTCCTGCCTAGAATAGCATCACTAATCCATTGTCATGTTACTGAGATTTTTATTATGTGGACAAGGATAGTTGTCTCTATGTTGATAATCTCTGTGCACATAAGTAAAAGTCGTAGTGCCTTGATGATGATTTAGAGACTTTTGTGCCTAGATTGCAATATCTCAATGATCTTGTAATGAGGTTCTCCTAGTTAGTTAGAAAATTTTGAAATTCTTGATTGTATGAGTATGTTAGATATTGATTCAAGTGATGATCAGGATCTGGGCATTACTGATCAGATACTGATGCTGACGTCATCAGTAATACAACGTCAGTATTGGACTGTCATCAGGATTAGAAGCTAGTCAGTATTTCATGAAGATTCTCATCAGACCAGAGATCAAGGAAGATTGATATGTCGGTTCCTAGATTATATGAATGCAGCTATCATACAAGATATGCATTCAGAAATATATGTAATTGATTTAGAATATCTTGTAATTGATAGTGTAACTGTGTACTCTATATAAACACAGTTTAGGTTTTACATTAGAGTAATCGCTTACACGATTTATCTTGTAACCTAGCAGCTCTTAAGAACATAAGAATTTCTTAAGAGAGTTTTGTAACAGTTTTATATCAGAATTAATAAAGCTGTTATTGATTCATACTTGTGTTATTTGTTTAAGTCGAAAATCTTATACAATTGTATTCAACCCCCCTTCTACAATTATTATTTACTGGGCAACAATTGGTATAAGAGCGAAACTGATTAATTTTAATCAGGAACGATCTTAAGATGTCGATGAGCAAGTATGAAAGCATCAAAATTCCAATTCTCAAGAAAACTGAGTATCCAACATGGAAAGTGAAAATGATGATGTATCTGGAAGCAACTGATCCTGACTATCTTGATAGGATCAATGATAGACCATTTCTTCCAACAAGACTAGTTGCAAGAACAGAGACTGTTGCTGAACACTATGTCATTAAGGCAAAGAGTGAGTGGACGACAGAGGAAAAGGCTCAAGTACTCAAAGATGCAAAGGTAAAAAATATTTTGCATAACAGTCTTGATAATGTCATGTCAAACAGGGTAATAACATGCAGGACTGCAAAGGAAATTTGGGATACTTTAGAAACCCAATGCCAAGGTACTGAATCTATCAAAAGAAACAGAAGGGCTCTGTTGATTCAGGAGTATGAGCAGTTTGATGCTAAATCTAATGAAAGCCTTACTGATATGTATGATAGATTTCTGACTTTACTGAACAATCTATCACTAGTTGGCAAAGAGTATGATCCAGAGGACTCAAACACCAAGTTTCTCAGAGCTCTAACTGAGGAGTGGGATACTCAAGCTTCAATCATAAGGCATCAATATGATTTGAAGATGCTGTCTCTTGATGAAGTCTATGGAATGCTAAGAACCCATGATCTTGAGGTTCAACAGAGGAAGAACAAGAAAAGTGTCAAAGCAAAATCTGTTGCTTTGAATGTTGAATCAAAATCAAAGGGAAAAGCTGAGGAGGTTTCTAACAGAAAGAGTAGAGTGGAAGAGTCAATTCCTGATGACTCATCATCAGATACTGATACTGAGTCTGATCCTGATACTGATGGTGACTCTACTGATTCTGATATGATGGAAATGGTTGCTATGATAGTCAAGGGCTTCAAAAAGATGAAGTTCAGAAAGGCTAGAAAGCAAGGGAAATTTCAGAAGAAAACCTTCAATGCTGACAAAGACAGGTACAAGAAGAAAGAAGGTAAAAGCAGCAAATTTGACAAGTCAAAAATCAGATGCTATAACTGTGATGGAATGGGTCATTTTGCAACTGAGTGCAAGAAGACCAAAACCAAAGCTCTCATTTCTTCAAGCAAGGATTGGATGGACTCATCATCTGACTCTGAAGAAGAAAAAGTGAATTATGCTTTGATGGTTAAAACTGATGAGACTTCTGCTGGTGAAAATAAGGTATCTGAAGTTTTGTTTGATTTTGATACTAATAATGTCTCTGAGCTAAGATCTTTTTTAAAATCTCTGCATATTAGTTTTAGGAGTCAATCTCTTGAAAATACTAGAATAAAATCTGATATGGCAGAGGTTGTTAAGAGAAATGATCATCTAGAAGCTGAGTTAATTTTCTTGCAGGAAGTTCAAGCAGAATGTGATAATGCTAAACACATGAAACTTGAAACAGAGTTTAAATGTAATGAACTTGAAATGCAACTTAAAGAGGCAAATGAAAAACTCAGAACCTGGACACATTCTGGTACAAAAACTCATGAAATTATTTCTGATAAAAATTGGAAAGAGTGTCTAGGTTATAAGCCAGAGAATGAAAAAAAGGACAAAGAAAAGGTTGTTTCATCTAATCCAGGAAGAGTTATAGTTGATGACTCAACAAATCCAAAAATCTACAGATATGTTACAGACAGTACTAAAACCAAATTAAAACCTGTTAATTATGTGTATCCAGAAATTCCCAAATCTACTTCAGAAAAGGGATCTACTTCTACACATTATTCTGAGTCTAGAACTGTCAAAAACAAAAATGTAGGTCTTTTGTCCAAGAAACAATTAAGGGATAGAATCTGTGATGTAACAGATAGGAAGAGAGTTCCAACTGTCAAAAGGAACAGGACACTACAAGAAAAGGGTCAATAGACATCAGTTTCTGGCCGATGTCTATGTTACTTTGGATGTGATGTCTAGGTGGGAGATGTCTATTCTAGACATCAGTCAGAAACTGATGTCTGTGCTAACATAGACATCGATATTTCATTCAATACACATCAGTTGTTCTACAAAATAGGTTAGATATAATTAATTTTATAAACAACTTGCATGCCTTATATTCTAGAAAACATATAATAAACTAAGTTATTTTTCACATACACATCACTTTCTTTCTTTGGAAAAGATGTCTATTTGGATATTAGACATCATAATTTTAGCAGATAAAGTGATGTCTATAGTTAGCTTAGACATCACCCTAGACTGATGTCTAATGTTCTTATAGACATCGGTTTTTTCAGAAAAAAACTGATTTATATTGTTCTCTTAGACATCTTCCTATACTGATGTCTAATTTAAATATAAACATCAGTTTTTATAGAAAAAACTAATTTATATTTTTCTCTTAGACATCAGATATTGTTGAATAATGTGATGTATATCTTTGTTTTAGACATCATTTTTACCATAATAAAATTGATGTATATTTATGTCTAAGATACTAAAATTGATGTTATTTTTCATCTGGTTACAAATAGATCTTTATTCATAAAAACTTTTAACATCTTTATACACACAATTAATGGAGAAAATTGATTATAGTACATACATGTCAATTATATGTATATGTGAATATCTCGTGTTACATAGTACTACAAAAAAAATCCACAATGTAAACACGAAGACACTGCTTCAATTGTAAACACGAAGAAAACCAAAGTTTCTATTGAAACCTGGTTTTGAGAAATCTTTTCTTCAACGTGCTTCCTCAAATTGTTCACATATTCACCATTCCACTCATGCTGATGGCAACGAATTCATGTGTGCATCTAGAGCTCTCCTACAAGCCAAAATTTCACTTCTAAGGCTTCTTTGCACTAGGGAGGAGTAAAGGTACTATCCCATCTCAGACAGGCAAATCTTTGTATTTGACAAAATCTTTGCCTATGAGCACACAAACAAATAAAATTGATGAGAATGGTTTGTAGCAGATTGTTTTACTTTGTCCAGAAGCTCTTGTTTCTCAGCAAACTCTCTCAGTGGCCAGCCTCTGCTTCCTTGAGCCCAAGAAGATTTGGCAAAAACATACCAAAGAATGAGCAAAGATGCTTCTTCAAAGTCTCCGGCTTTTAGAAGAAGATCAGATTTCCAACGAACATCTCCTTTAAGTTCAGCTTTTCCAGCAGCTTCTAGAAGGTTTCCATGTTTCTCTTCTAACAAAATAAGCTGATCAAAACATATTTATGAACCTGCTAATGAGTAATTAACTCCTTGACCGATTCCAGAAACTTAATGAAAGTTTGCAAAATTTCTACAATTGCAGTATTGAGTAATTGTATGAACTATGAAGCATGGATTCAGATGTGTGTGCATGCATGTTGGGGGGAGGGGGGGGTCTCGCTCTTCATACAATGATTTGTCGGGAGGGGGAGTAAATTCTCGCACAAAGATCACTAAAATCTAAAATCTAAAATCTAAAAAAACATAAATGGCTTAAATAAAAGAAACACTAAAATCTAACACAAAGATCACGACTAAAACATAATCAAATCAGATGCACCACGCACACACACACACACAAACATTTAAAACTAAAAACTACTACAATCAAATAAAATTCATATATCAATTACAAAGTAACAGAGAAAATACAGACATATACTAATCAAAAAGTGTATTTGCTACCCCAAAAATAAATCAATTAATATTTAATTGTCAATTTGTTAGTGGGCCATTTTTATAATTTAAATCTAAAAGTATTGTATATAGTCTATAAAAAGCCAGGTGCAAGAGCTTAATCGATCACGAAGAATATGCCTGACTGGAGAAAAATAAATAGCACAACTGGACTATCAAAAGGAAGATGGGAGACAAAAACCAAAGCGGGAAGCAAATGAGAGGTACTGATGGTAAAGGAAGATACTGTGTAACATGAAAAGTTGCTATATTTGAATACTAGTTTGACAAATCTGGCAAATTGAACCCCTGGTTTCAAATATATATGCAGAAAGATATAAAAACCAGGTTGACAAATATGAAATTTCTGCATGAGCAATATACACCACTCTTATAATTCGCAAATATAGCTTAAAATTTGGTCACCTCATGGACCATTAGGTTCCTAAGAGTTTAAACAGATTTAGTGGCATCACTCAGAAACTTCAAGTGCATAATGAAGTTAAATTAATTAAAGTTAGATCAAAGGACTTGTTATATACAACAAGAGTGTTAAGATGTCCCCAATGTACTAGACATGCATGTTAAAGAGCCAAAATTGACAATTTTGCAACTAAACAGCCAATACGAAAATTAAAATAGCCTGACAAGTGTACCACTCATGTTAAAGGGACTACACATACCTCCTAAGTTTGCTGCCGCAAAATTCAGACATAATGCTTTCAGCTGTGAACCTATGCTGGTCAGCTAAGAACAAAGTTGTTGCCACAGTATCAGTAGAAAATTCTTCACACAATTTTGCTGCACATAACTGTTTTAGCCTATCTATTCCAAAGCGATCAGCAGCAGCCAATAAATGCTGCAGTTTAACAGTAGATGAAGAATCCATAATTGAGTCACTAAACTTCCTTAATTTAGGAATGCACTTCCAACGAATTTATCCATTATTCAAATATTCATCTCTTTCATCTGGTGGTCACTACTGGCTCCATCTCTTTTTAACATGTTTTTTTTATATGTAAAACAATATTACTTCTATATCCACGTGCAAAATTAATCTAAAATAATGGTGTATATGTATATATTCATTTCAAAATGGTGATTATACTTTTCAAAATGGTGTAGCAGAATCATTTTAGCAAGTTGGTATTTGGAAATAATTATTCTATGATAATGAATGTGGGATCGTTGGTTGTTCGACCATTGATGCTATGACATATTAAATATGACAAGTGTGTTTGGGCATGCAAATATACTATTAACAGATTACATTGCGAACGACTTGTTGACATGTCCTGGAATGTACTAGCTACTGTGTGCCATGTCAACCAAAAAAATCATATGCCTTCTATATACCGTTTACAAGAATATCAAAACTATTCTGTAAAAGAGCGAACACATAATAATAATAATAATAATAATAATAATAATAATAATAATAATAATAATAATAATAATAATAATAATAATGCATTACTATTCACGTGTCTCAATGTACAGAGAATACCAAGATTTTTCATCCACAAGTATATCAAATAAGCAAATATCACGCATAACATTTCAAATCAGCAGGATTTTAGTTTAATACCAATATTTAAAACAAGAATTAAATAGCTAAAGATATTCAAAGCATCTATATCCCTCTTTTTTTTATGGTCCGATTTCAATCAGTTATTAGAAACGCCATTAAGGTTGAGCACGCAGTTCCAGCAATTTATCACAATGATAGATATGAGAGATCAATGTTTTCATTCAGGAAGTGTACTGCAGTCATTCTAGGCTTTTTTGTGTTGTCAGTTGTTCATTTATACAATGAATAAAGTATCAAATGTCAAATAATACCTTGAATATAGAAGGGTCAATCTCTTCCGCTGTTACTTGGTCCATATTAGTATTTCCGACTCGACCAAAAAATTGGGCTCTAAATACAGGAGAACGGGCAGCAAGTATCAACTTATGAGCTTTGAAGGTCTCCCCACCAACAACAAAAACTATATCAGATCCAATCTCTGAAACCAACAAATACTTAACACTCTGGCTCAAATCTGATGGTGGTATTGGAATAGGCCTCTCAATTTGGTTTCCGATAACTCCTATAGTGCAATGCATTGAGAGACAATCATCCTTGAAGTAATCGGAACTCTCCAATTCATTCCTATAAAAGAAGCGTCTGTAACCCCTGAAATGCTTGAATACACCCATATGAGATACTAGCTAGGAGAGGAAGGAATAAAAAAGTAAATTAAACACTACTGATCCCTCCATTCTTTTTTATTAGTCGTTTTCAAAATTTTCACATATATCAAGGAGCATCAGTCAAGCTCAACAGTGTAATTAACAAAGTCACCTTTTCATTTCTATATCCTTAAAAAGTTAAAAGATGAAACCTAACCTAAAACAACTACTAAATGGGAACGGAGGGAGTATGACTTAACCACCAGATTAAGTGTCCTGCATTTAAAAAATTATTTTTAAATATTGGAAGTTTGACTTTTTGGCACACACTTTTAGAAATTTTGACCATATAGTTAGAATAACAATTTTTGAAATTTTCTTTTTCTAAATAAAAATATTAACTTTATAGTTTTGAAAATAAAAGAAAATTTTAAAAATAATAACTTCAATTATGTGGTCAAAACTCCTAAAGATGTGTGCCAACAAATCAAACATCAAACATTTAAAAATCATAGAAGCTATGGGAGTGGCTCTTTGCAGTTGACATGGCCTTTTCTAAAATCTCATCCTCGTGCTTAAATTGGTATGGACTACGATTGCCTCTTTTTGTTCTGGTAAGGTTTGAAAATACATACCATAACATTATCAAAGACGCTTCTTGAAACACTCCACACTGACAGAAGATTTGCTTCAAGAAGACAATCTCCCAGCTGCTTTGCTATTCGAGCAGCATCTTGAAAATTTCTCCATTTTATTTCCAGATCTAACAGCTCTCTCTGCAATTTAAAATAATTTAGGATATTACCGTCGACTGCAATTTCTAACAAATTCTAAAAGCCAAACCAAGAAGAAAAGGCTCTTACAGCTTTAACAAGAAATGACTCTCAAAGAGCCATTTCTACCTCTATTGCATCTAATTCCTCCTCCTCAGCTAGTATAACTGACCAGCCTTATAATCTGGTGTGACCTGGAGCTAGTATCATTGAGGGCAGTTTCACCTACTTGTCTTTGAGCTGCAAAATATACAATAAACAAACCACATCACAATATATATATGTAAGACAATTATTAGTTCTTGTTAGCCAGTCTACAACAATTTAGCTTACACGAAATCCTTGGATAGTTGCCTAAAATGCAATGGTATACATACAAGTCCAAAATTAATTTCTGTTGCAAAGTTTCATTTAACTAATTAAGATAATAATCAGTTTACACTCAGCACTTCACGTTGAAAAAGCACAAAGCTACTAATAACTTATCAACAGAGACTACTAAATAACTTTTCAATATATAAAAATGCATGTACCTCTGCACCAAGCAGGTAAGCCTGGATTGCGGAGTACCAAAGCCTGTAGTACTATTACATGTTTCTTTAGGCCTTTTCAATGGCTGTCCTGCATCATGTTGTCAGTTATAATGTATTCCATGCCTATATAACTCTTATATAACTCTTTATAGCAAACTAAAATAGTATTACAATAAGGTTCTACGTAAACGCATGATACAAAATAATGTCAAAATAATGCCATCCTTCAAGTCATAAAGCTTTGTCCGCTGAAGATGAGGCTTTTTGCAAAGATGAGGCTGTTGATAAACTGGTTACAAAATTTTCTCAGTGAAAAAAGTCGGGATCAAACAAATAATGGGTTAGATCAGTTTTACAGTCAGATATATGTCACGACAAAGATTGGGTAACTTATATCAAAATTCATATGCAATTATTTTGCTTTCTTTTTGAAATTTTGACAGGGCATGTAGCAATGTATTTATTATTTAAGATTCATATTTGTTTAGGCACTCTTGCTTCATTTCAACTTTATTGTACAATTGATTATAATATGATGCATTATAATATTGTACACAACTAGGAAACCTGCATGTGTGATATACTAATATCTTGTAGAAGTAGTTCTTTTTACTCGTTTGTACATGCATTTCACCCATATAATGTATTCATACACCAACACAATGTGCTCTCTCTTTGTGAGTGTGGGGAGGCCTTCTTTATAAATGCATGTGCGCATGACAAGAAATTTATTTGATGGTCCCAAAACCATTGACACCAAAGAACTTAAACATGCATCAGAGTAGAGTCAATACACTTGTAGCTACTATCTCCCTTGGTTCTTAAATCTGTGAGAAGGTGATGGATATGATTAAAGGACAGAGGTTTATCGAGCTTACTTGAACACAAGTACAGAAGTTCTGTATACTTTGATTGACAACTCCTGACCATCAAAGTTTGTAGCATGATAAACATTTTCTTATACAGAGACAAAATAATATAAAGACATGAGGTTAAGGATGAGTGGGTAACAATTCTAGCAAAGGAGAATCACCATTAACATTTGAAACAAAGGAAGGTAAACCTTGATGCCATTATAACATAAAACCACATAATTTTACACAATGACGTAAACCTAAAATCACAAAGCAACACCCATCATATCTACAAACAAACAATAACAAGGAAATATTTTTACTTACATTTAGTGCTCATATTCTTTGAATCTTGTTGCCTGAAATAGAAACTACGGTGATCAAGCCATTTGTAAAGGATCTTAGCATAGATTTTAGCCCAAACTTTATTCAAATCTAATCGACAGTTCGACCACTCTTCTTGTTTCTACTTCAGGCGTATTAATATAACAACAGAGTATGAGGATGGATAGACATAATAATATATACACTGAGAGTATTGAAACAATAATAATAACTAATTTTATTCAAATAGAAACTGGCCTTCTTTATCCAATGAAACCTAATCTATGTGCAGGTCCAATTTTACCTCGAATTGAAAGCCCCAATTAAAGTCCGTGAAGAAAAAGCCCCAATTGAAACCCTAATTGAAAATAAAAACACAAGAATGAAGAAGAGCAAAATCAAATAAGCTATAAAGAACATAATCAAATCAGTTTACCAATTAATTAAAGCAAGCCAGGGAAGCCCCATATTATCACCTGCAATCAAAAAATAAATTACCCAGTGAAGAGAAGAGAGAAGAAAAGAGAGAGAAGAGAAGAGAAGAATGAGAGGAGTGTTTTTTAATTTGATACAGAGTACAAAGAGAATCGAGAGAGTATGAGAGTGGAGAGATCGTATGAGAGTCGAGAGATTATGAGAATGAGAGTCTAGGGAAAAATAATTGGTGGGGGGGAGAATATTTGGGGTGGAGATAGAGTGTGAGAATAATCGAGAGAGAGTTTGATTTTGTTTTTTTAGTTTTTCTTAATTTGTCTGAAGGGGCAATAATTGTGTATAGGCGGGGAGATTATTTGGTTAAGGGGGGAAATTTTGATTTTGGGGGTGAAATTTTGGTTTAGGGGGAAATAAAAAACAAGAGGCGCGCGTTTTAATTTTTTAATGGCTGCCTTTAGACATCGGTTTTAAAAATAGTGATGTCTATGAAAAACAAAGACATCAGTTTAATGCGGGATGATGTTATTAAATCTTTTAACATCAGCGGCATTTACGACCGATGTCTAAAGTGTGATGTCTATTGACTGTTTTCTTGTAGTGGGAATGGAAAAGTTGGAATAAACAAGGAGAATAATTATAAGTATATTCCAAATGCACCAAGAAAAGTATGCTTTAACTATGGTAACTCTAATCATCTTGCTATTGATTGCAGGAGGAGTAAAAAGAAGCCAACTGTAGTTCCTAAGTCTGACATTAGGAATAAATCAGTATTTTATAAACCACAGAATCCTTGTTTCCATTGTGGCAGTAAATGGCATTCTATTTATACATGTGAAGAATACCATAATTTGTACTATAATTATTATGAGCCTTTGCCTAAGTTCAATAAAAGTGCAAATTTTGGAAAAACAAAGAACTTGAATACTAATCATGCATCTGTTAAGAAAAAGATTAATTCTGATGGACTTAATCCTGATGAAGGTGTCTTTACAAGAAAATCTTCTGTTGCTAAAAATGTTAAGTTGCATGAAAAGAGAACCCAACAAGTGTGGGTTCTTAAAAATTCTAACTGAGTTCTTTGTGATTCTGATTGCAGGGTAAAAAGAAAAATGTGTTAGTCATGGATAGTGGATGCTCTGTGCACATGACTGGAGACAAAACCTTGCTATCAGAATTTGAGGAGAAGGCTGGCCCAACTGTGTCTTATGGAGATGGCAACATTGGACAAACTTTGGGATATGGCAGTATTGTAATTGGAAATGTCATCATTAAAAAAGTAGCTCTGGTGAAAGGACTCAAGCATAATCTGTTAAGTGTCAGTCAAATCACAGACAGAGGTTATCATGTCAATTTCAATGATACTCATTTTGAAGTTATCAGCAAATCTTCAGGAAAGGTTGCATTAACTGGTCAAAGACATGGTAACATTTATGAAGCCAACCTTCACACCAATACTGAAAATCCAACTACATGCCTCATCAATAAAGCTTCTGTAGATGAAAGTTGGAATTGGCATAAGAAGCTTTCTCATCTCAACTTCAACAATATAAATGAGTTGGTTAAGAAAGACTTGGTAAGAGGATTACCAAAGGCTCTATATACTCATTATGGACTCTGTGATGCTTGTCAGAAGGCTAAACAGAGAAGGACATCATTCAAGAGTAAATCTGAATCCTCAATTGATGAACCATATCACATGCTACACCTTGACTTGTTTGGACCAGTGAATATTATGTCCATCAGTAAGAAAAGGTATACTCTAGTCATTGTTGATGAATATACTAGATTTACATGGGTTTATTTTCTGCACAGAAAAGATGAAACTGCTGAAATACTGCTGGACCATGTGAGACTTATTGAAACTGGCACAAAATACAAAGTCAAGATTTTGAGAAGTGATAATGGGACTGAATTCAAGAATTCAGCAATGGAAGAGTTCTGCAAATACAAAGGAATAGTTCAACAATTCTCTGCTCCTGGCACACCTCAGCAAAATGGAGTAGTTGAAAGAAAGAACAGGACTCTTATTGAAGCTGGCAGAACTATGTTGGAGGAAGCTAAACTACCTACATATTTCTGGGCAGAAGCAGTCAACACAGCTTGCTATACTCAGAACATCACTCTAATTAACAGACATGGTGTAACTCCTTATCAGATGATTAAGGAAAAGAAGCCAAGTTTGAAGCATTTACATGTGTTTGGCTGCAAGTGCTTTGTTCTAAGATCTCATCCTGAACAGCTAGGAAAATTTGAGACAAAAGCTGATGAGGCCATCTTTATTGGCTATCCAACAACATGAGCCTTTAAAGTCTACAATCTAAGAACAAAGACAGTCATGGAGTCTATTAATGTATCTTTTGATGATAGAAAGATAACAGGAATCACTACTAGAATTGGTAGATATAACATCACACCTTTAACATCAGTTAGAAATGTCACTGATGTTAAAAGTATTTTAGACATCGCTTATTACTTTACCGATGTTAAAGCATATTTCATACATCGCTTATAATAACAACCGTTGTCTAACCTCCAATTTTAAAAATAAAAAACTGACAGCGTACACCATACCTTCCCCTTTATACACAAAAAAAATTTCATTTCCCCCCTTAAATCAAAATTTCACTTCTCCCCATTATTTCTCTCTACTCTCAGCCAACAGAAATCGAACTCAATCTCTCTTTTCTCTCTCATGCCGCCTCTCTCACTCTCAACCCTCTCTCTCACCATCTCCCTCTTTCTTCTCTCTTTTACCATAATTTACTCAATTATAAACCCTAATTAGTACGAATCCAACTTAATTAAGCACGAATCGGAGGTTGGAGGTTGGAGTTTGAACCCTAATTAGTTCGATTTAGGACTTTTCTTCACAGACCCGGAGCTTTCTTCACGGTAAGACATCTAAAACCCTAATTTACATAATTATAAATTATGTGGTATGATTTGAGTTGCTTCCGGGTGTTTATATAAACCGTGTGTGTATATTCGTTGTGTATGTATATATCAGCGATTGGGTGTGTGTGCGTTGCGAGGCTTTTATTCTTCTGGGTTTGAGCTCGATTTCAAGCTTGGTTCAGTGGTCTGGTGTTGATTTGGACTGGGTAAAGCTGCGTGTGTAGGTATCAAAGGCATATAAAGGCTGTACTACAGAGGCGAAAAAGCGGTGTTAAGGGAGTAGATGAAGAAGAGGATTGGGGAGGTTTGGACAAGAGTTTTGGGTTTTCAAAGGAGTTTAAGAGTTGTTATGAAGTTGGGAAAGAAGTTGGAAGAGGGCATTTTGGGTATACTTGTGCTGCTAAGTGTTTGAAGGGTGAGCTTAAAGGTCAACAAGTTGCTGTCAAGATCATTTCTAAGTCTAAGGTCTTACACTTTCACCTTGTACACTCTGTGTTTTTGACAAATGTTTTGAGTTATCTATTTGTGTTTATAAAAAATGTGGTCGCATAGATTCTTGAGGCGGATTTTTTGGATTTTGTTAATCGTATATTTGGGTTAATTACAGTTACGAGTGCTTAGGAGAATATGCTTTCTTCAAGTTAACTGCATTTTAGATGAAACAGCAGTGATCTCAATTAGAATCCAATGACACATCCTTTCTATCTGCATTCATCTTTGTTATGGCCCTAGCTAAATTGAAGTATCCTTTTCAGTAAGCTTAAAATTTAAGAATTCCTATACTTGTTCACATGTATGACACCTCTGCGTGCCAAACAATATATTGTTACCTGAAATATTTTTCCCCATTATATCCTTTAAATTCAGATGACAACGGAAATTGCAATCGAGGATGTGGTGGTCACCGTGAACATATTGAGGAAGAACTATATCTGGAAAATTTGAAGGTTCTTTTTACCGTATCCTATATGAAACTGATTAACAATAAGAAAACATATTTGTTCCTGTGGTGTTATATCGGACCAGTTGAACATATGCTTTACCTATCTAGTCTTTTGTTTCTCAAATATAATCAATTTTTCTGCTGTAATCAGGTCTCTGAGGCAATGACAACCAAATTTGTTAAGGTTTAACAGCTACGTGAATCTCTTGTTTCTTCTATCTGTACAAGAGGAATAAACTTTCGTGGACATAAACGCGGACTTTTGACTTGTTACCCGGACACAGATTTGGCAATCACTAAGAAGCTAATGGAAGCAAAGGGAATAAAGCAGCTACCTGTTGTTAATCGTGGAGTGGATTTTAAAGAAGAAAGGAAGCGCAGACTTATAGCTGCTTGTTGTTAATCAGGTCATGAATCATGATCATTTTCACTTTTTTACTTTTTGTTTTTAAACACGCTATATTTTAGAAATAGGTAACTATATTTTAGTTTCCATGCCTTTGAATATTAATTCTTCCATTGCTGTGGTAGAAGGCACCGGAGACCATTGCTGTGAATATATGACTGGCGGTTGTGTTGTTGTGCTTGGGAAGTACGTGTCCTCTCTTACTGGGTTTTTACAATATTATCTGTATCAAAAGATTGGAAACAAAATTTCATTTTTTTTCTTCTTGCTATTGACAAAGTGGGTAGAAATGTAGCTACTGGTATGACTGGAGGTCTGGCATACCTTCTTAATGAGGATGATACTCTAATCTGCAAGGTTGGTTCATAATTGCGTTAAATGCACAGTGCTATTTTTTAGTTGCTAAACTGTGGTGTGACTTAAACTGGAACAGGTAAATAAGGAGATAGTAAAGATCCAAAGAGTGGTTGCCCCTGTTGGTCAAATGTAGCTGAAGACCCTTATTGAATCTCACATTGTAAGTAAAAATTACTGCTCCTGGACAGCGATCTATACAACTTTTTCCAAAAGAATTTCAAGTAGCGGGCGTGGGAGAAGGAACAACAGGGGGATGTTTTTTGCATGCAAGAGGGCTTGGCATTTGGGCTCAATACAGTGGAGAGTTTCCAAATCCGACAACATGTTGTCCATCTTTTAAATAATTCAATGTAGTTTCGATATTGGATGGTTTGGATTATATAATTAGTTTCGATATTGGATGAATTGGATAATGTAGTTGACCGATTGAATGCATATTTGGTTTTGGTATATTGGTTTTTTCGATTTTGACATTTTAATTATCTAGTTTTGGTATATTATTTATCGAGCATTGAGTAATATTAAACATCAATTATGTAACATGAAAAGATGTTAAAGGAAATATTAAACATCAATTATGTTACAAAAATCGATGTTAAAGGTTATATTACACATCAGTTTATTTATTGAACCGATGTCTAAGCTGATATTAAACATCAGTTCTCCTATAAAAATCGATGTTAAATAACAAGAAAGACATCAATTTTTTTAAGAGAACCGATGTCTATAGACATCTTTAACATCGGTCAAAAACCGATGTTAAAGAGCCCCCCCTTTATCTACACCGACATAGACATCGGTTCTGACAGACTTTTAACATCGGTCAAAAACCGATGTTGTAGGGGGTATTTCCAGTAGTGAATAAAAGAAGACTCTCATGATAGTTTGATTTTTGCAAATGAAGCTACCAAGAATTCTGATGAAGTCATGTCAGATACTGATACTCTGTCAGATCCTGACGATCAATCAATTTCTGATCGAACACCTGTTACTGATGATGACTCAAATAATGCAAATGTTGAGGGGGAGCAAGAGCGAGACATCACCAGTACTGATACAACTCAAACATTCAGTAGAGACTCATCAGAAACAGATTCAAGTGACAATCCTGACAGTATATCAGGAAGAGATAGCACTATCTCAGGGGGAGCTTCTAGCAATTCTAGTTCTTTTGAAGATAACACCAATCCAGGGGGAGCATCCAGTTCAAGAAATGACTTACCATCAGCAAGGAAATGGACTAAAAGTCATACTCCTGATTTAATCATTGGGAATCCTGAAGCAGGTGTTAAAACAAGAAGTGCAACTCAGAATGAATGCTTATATAATAACTTTCTATCAAAGGAGGAGCCTAAGAAAGTTGAAGATGCAATTAAGGATGCTGATTGGGTGACAGCTATGCAAGAAGAACTAAATGAGTTTGAAAGAAATGAAGTCTGGAAACTTGTACCAAGGCCCAAGGGTAGGTCTATTGTGGGTACAAAGTGGGTATTCAGAAACAAGACTGATTCAGATGGCACAATTGTGAGGAATAAAGCAAGACTAGTAGCAAAGGGGTATTCTCAACAGGAAGGAATAGATTATGATGAGACTTTTGCTCCTGTTGCAAGACTAGAGGCCATCAGAATTTTTCTGGTATATGCAGCCCACAAGAAGTTCAAAGTATTCCAGATGGATGTAAAAAGTGCATTTCTCAATGGAGAACTGGAAGAGGAGGTATATGTTGAGCAACCTCCTGGCTTCATTGATCTCAAATATCCAGATCATGTCTATAGACTGGATAAAGCACTTTATGGACTAAAGCAAGCTTCAAGAGCCTGGTATGAAACCCTAGCTCAATTCTTACTGGAAAGTGGATTCAATAGAGGTACAATTGATAAAACCTTGTTTTATTTGAATCATGGTAAGGATTTGCTGTTAGTTCAAATATATGTTGATGATATCATTTTTGGGTCAACTAACACTAAGCTGTGTGAGAAATTTTCAAAGCTAATGCAGTCTAGATATCAAATGAGCATGATGGGAGAAATGAGCTATTTCTTAGGTCTACAAGTTAAACAGACTGATGATGGGATTTTTATCAATCAGTCAAAGTACACAAAGAATTTACTAAAAAGGTTTAACATGCAAGACAGCTCTACAGCTTCAACTCCTATAGCTACAGCTACAAAGCTTGATCCTGATCAAGGAACTGAGGTAGATGTAACCAACTACAGAGGAATGATTGGCTCACTCTTATATCTAACTGCTAGCAGACCAGATATCATGTATGCAACCTGTCTATGTGCAAGATTTCAAGCAAATCCCAAGGAACCACATCTCATTGCTGTGAAAAGGATTTTCAGATATCTTAAGGGCACTTCTACTCTTGGCCTTTGGTATGCTAGAGAATCAGACTTTAGTTTATGTGGTTATTCAGATGCTGATTTTGCAGGATGCAAAATAGACAGGAAAAGTACTTCAGGCAGTTGTCAGTTTCTTGGAGGAAGACTAGTTTCTTGGTTTAGTAAAAAGCAAAAGTCTATCTCCACATCAACTACAGAAGCTGAGTACATTGTTGCTGGAAGCTGTGGTGCTAAGATCATGTGGATGAGAAATCAGCTAATGGACTATGGTTTGTCATTTTCTAAAATACCTATTTATTGTGATAACCAAAGTGCTATTGCTATGATAGGAAATCCAGTTCAACATTCTCTTACAAAACACATCAGTATCAGGTATCACTTCATAAGAGAACAAGTACTGGAAGGGACAATTGAACTTCATTTTGTTCCTACTAATCAACAGTTAGCTGATATATTCACCAAGCCACTACCTAAGACTACTTTTACAAAGTTGGTGAATGAACTTGGAATGGTAAACTATGGCAGTACTTGAGAGAAAGAAGTCATCAGATACTGACAACTTGCAAATACTGATGGAAAGTCAATCCTGACAGTGGT
This sequence comes from Kitagawia praeruptora, assembly GCA_037693485.1. Lineage (NCBI taxonomy): Eukaryota > Viridiplantae > Streptophyta > Magnoliopsida > Apiales > Apiaceae > Kitagawia > Kitagawia praeruptora. The sequence continues at coordinate 57,125,389 of CM075353.1, forward strand.
CAACGTCGAATCCTGATGCAACGATTCGATCATCAGTATTTTGTTCAGAATCTAACTGTCTTCGTTTTATCTCAATTTCCTGATTCAAGCTATGATTAATGTTATTGAACTCCTGATAATGTGATCACTTTAATTAGTCCTTATATTTATTCTCAGATAACATGATAAATCAGGAAAACATTGAATAGAATAGAGAAACTAAATTTTTCATTGATAATAAGAAAGAGATTACATTCAAAGATTACATCTTTTTTGTTCCCTATCTACTAATCTATTCAACAGGAAATAAAAGACCAATCCACTCCATTGTTAGTAGCCATCCCAGATCCCGTCTTTGCCACTTTGTTTGTGTGGAAGTTGACAGGGATAAGGTTATTTTTGGTGACATATTCATTAACAATGGTTGATGGAGTTGGATGAGGATGTCTTAGATGAAAGCCATGCTAATGTTGCTTGAAGGGCAGCATCGATGTCGATCACTTTGCAGGTTTTTCCTTCTCGATTTCTTCGAGACCTGCATCCATCTGCAACCAGAGAGTCTCAAGTTGTCTTTCCCAGTAGAAAGCATCAAACTCTTCACGAGTATAGCTAAATATGTCTCTTTTCTCTAAGAGATGGAGATTCTTCTCTTTGACTGAAAGGTTCGACATTGTTGTAAAAATTTTGCTGTGAAGGGTTTTTCTTATTTTTCTTTCAGGAGAGAATGAAGGGTTAAGGAAGTAAGTGGACAAGTCTCTAAGATTAAATAGAGAAGGGTGACACAAGAATATGAAACGATTCATATTACTGGTGTAAGTACCATGTATTATTCGATTGTGATGTTTTAAATTTCTTTATTTAAAACAAAATTACTATGTTTATTTTAATCACAATCTTATTTCTCGAATAATATAAGCGCGTGTGTTTCACTCGATTATTACATACAGTTATAGATGTAAGTCGTGACGCGTGCAATCATCACCACTCTCTCACGTAATTTGGTCCATTACTCCAGTATAAACGAATGGTTTACTGACACCCGTTTTTGAGAAATCATAAGTATTGTCCAAATATCAATTTAGTTTTCTAATTGATTTATCATTCTCAAACCATCAGTAAAACATCGTCTCTCTCTGTCTTTGTACTCTCAAACCCTAATTTCAAAATTAACACAACTCTTGTGTTTGAAATTCCAATGGAGAATTTATCTTTCATGAACAGCAAGGTGGTAATCAATGGAGTTACTTTTAACACAAATAACTTCACTGCAGTTCTAGATCATCAGGACTTGCCCAATGATTTCCACATTATTCAGGACTTTTTGGCCTCAAGCCCAATCAATTATGCTCTAACCCAACCTGCCAAGATATCTTTTAAGTCTGTTATGCAGGTTTGGAACACAAGTGTTTTTGGGAAAGGACTTCCATCAGAAAAGCCTCAGATGAGCTTTGAGTATGATAATGTTACATACTATGTGACTCCTGAGATTGTCACTGAAGCCCTACACTTACCATCCATCATTGGTAAGCCTGTATTCAAAGTTCCTGATTCAAAACTACTTGAGTATGTTGTAAGTTTGGGTTACAATGGTACGCCAAAGAAGTTTGGAGAGCTCTACAGGACAAAGCTTAAGAAGGAATGAAATTTCTTCTTCGACACCATCAGCAGATGTTTCTTGAATAAAGTGTCAAATTTTGATGCTTTACCCACAGGTTCAGCTAAAATTGGGTATTCTCTAATTCATGATCTCTCATTTGATTATGGGTCTTTTATACTAAAGGCATTAAGTGAAAGAAAAGCAGATAAATGTGGTTATGTTTGCTTTCTTAGATTTTTCCAATTAATATTCTCTCACTTATGTCCTCATGCTGTTTTTGAGAATGATACAACTTTGCCTATATGTAAAATCTCAGAAAACAATATAAAGAGTCTAATCAATTTTGATAAGGCAAATAAGTTTGAAGGAACTCCATACATTCCTGATGAATTATGGTCTCTTTTAAGAGAGAGAATGCCTATTCAATATGGCCCGGCAACTGGTGCTATGGGACAGGACCTTACACATCCTATTCCTGACACAAGCACACCACCTAAACACTTATCTAAACAGTCAACCACCTCTGGTGTCTCACAAAAGGCATCAGTTATAAAATCAAAGAAATTAGCTAGATCTGATGTGTCTAAGAAGCAATCAGGATCAAAGGATTTCTCCACTCCAACTCACTCTAAAATGAAGTCACAAGGGGGTGAACAAAGGGTTCTTGAAACATCTGGTTTGAATAAAGAAACAGGAGTGAAAAGAAAAGTTGGTCAAAGAGCTGTATTTGATTCTGATTCTGATGATGACACAATGCCTATATCAGTCTTGATGAAGAAAAAGGAGATTGATGTTGTTGATACTAGAGAAGTGGCTGTCTCTGAAAAACCAAAGAAAAGAAGAAGATTAATCAGCAAAGTAAAATTTGTTGATCACACAGAATTTCTGAATCTTACTGATGCCATGGAAGACAATCCTGATGTTGTTAATCAGGATGGATCATCAGTTCCTGACGCTACTGCTAATCCTGACATCTCTACTCCTGATACTTCACCTATGAAGACTGTTGAGATTTCTGATTCTCCAGCATCTGCATCTCCAAAGAGAAGAATTATTGAGATGTCTGTCGATCAAGTAAATGCTATTACTGCTCAGTTAGGTTTCAAACCTTCACCACTTGAAAAGAAAACTGCTGAAGCAAACGTCTTTCATAGACAGAAGAAAGAGAGGACTACTATGTCATCTCTGAGAGGATCTAGCCCACAAGAACCTGAACTTCAAAGTAGTTCAGAAGCTATTGCAGATCCAGTCACACAAGAACCACCTACTCAAAGTGTAGGTGCAGACATTTCTGAAGGAATAGTCACACAAGAACCACCTTCTCAAAGGGAAGGTGAAGACAAGAACATTCCTGCCCCACAAGAACCATCTTCTCAAAGTGAAGATGCTGGCAAAATCACATCAGCAGGGGAGTTTCCTGACAATGCTCAAGGGGCTTCTGAAATTGAAATTGAACTAGCTAGAAGTCTGGCAGATAAAGCTGCTCATGATTTGCACATTGCTGAATGTGATGAAGTGATTGCTGACACTGCATTTGAGGGAAGCACACAAGAACCTTTGACTCAAAGTGTTGAAGAAGCTTCAAAACCTTAGACTACACAAGAACCATCAGTAGCAAATACTGATGCAAGTCATGCTATAGTTGCAGTGGTCAATCCTGATGTAAGTACTACTGATCCACTTATTCCATTGCTTATTGAGCCAATTTCAGCAAGGCCAATGGATTCTTTAAATACTTCATCAGGTAACATCTCTATCTCTACTTCCTTTACTACTAATAGTATGATTACAGATAGACCTGATAAAAGGGATACCTCTATTTGTATGACTTCAGACCACTCTTCTCAGCCACCTCTTATTTTTTCACATTTAATGAGTCAGAACCTTTCTTGTGAGATTGAGAGTGAACATTTAGAGAAAAAGAAGAGTGATGAGAGGCAGTCTCCTGAACTGGCAAAAGGAGAGGTAGAACAGAGTGAGAAGTTATTAACTTCTAGTGAGGTAGAAGTTGCTATTGAAAGTAACTTAGGTAACATTGTGAGACGTGATGAGATCACTTTAAAAGAAATGAGAGATTTAGGAAATGTTACTAATCTGTCTGCAGGACATCAGGAGTCACCAACTGCATCTACTGGTGATTTGAAAATGAAAGGTGTTATGCATCCTGATGATAATGTTGATGATAAACTTCCTGAGGCTGATGGTAGCTCAGATGATGATAATGATGATGATCATGCTAATGCTGATCCTGAGACAATTCAAATGCAGGCAGCAATAAAAGCAAGTCTCCTATCTAATTATGGGTCTTCGAGTAGGTATATGCAGTCTGTTACTCAAGAAGATTTCAGAGGGGAGTATAGTTCTATTCTCCCTCCTGATACTCGAGCTGCAAGGGGATATGAATGGGATACTAAATGGAATCAGCCGAATGCTGAGATGAATTTTCAAAATGCTCTTTTTCATTCTAGTCATATTGCCACGAGGATGCCAACTCCTGAACTCAAGGCTCTTCTCAAAACTAATGCTCTTCTAGCAAAGGGATTGAAGAGTGAGCTTGACTCTATGAAGGCTGTTACTGATAAATTTCAAGCGGGTATTCAAACATCTGTTTCTATATCCGCTACTGCTTCTCAAGCACGTCTTCTTGCTGATGATATTAAAGCACTTGACAAGAAAATGGATTCCAGAATGACTATCTTGGAATCAAAAGTTGATAATATTGATGAAACCCTCAAGCTTATCTTGTCTTTCTTCATTGAAGAAGATGCCGATGTCAAAAAGGGGGGGAAGATAGTCAAAACAAAATGCTCACCTAATCCAGTGGTACAAAAGGATGATGATAATTCTGGAAATGATGGTGGTGCTAAGTCACATAAAGTTGAAACCTCTGATGCTGCTTTAGTAACAAAGAGATCTAATACTCAAACTAGGCAATCAACTCATGTTTCTAGATCTGGTAAGAAGACAGTGACAACAATGGTGCAATCTCAGAATCCAAAAGAAGAACAGTTTGTGACACCTGGTCAAACTCTGTCAACCATTCCTGAGGATGATGTGTATGTAGAACAGGATGAAGATGCTGCTAATCTGTTTCATGAACTTGACACTGGGGATGGTCGTGTTCTTAAGCTGTTTCATAAAGACAAAAGAGTTCAACAGTATCATGCTGAGAAGGCACTTATCTTATCTACTGGAGAGAATCCAAACATGACTACTGATGAGTTCTTAGAAGAACAGAACAGGATTCTTGGAGAGATTGCAAAACAAAATGAAGCTCCTACTGCAAGAAGAGGAAGAGGAGGAAGATACAGAAGTAGAGGAAGGTTATCTGCTCAAACAAGTACAAGGCAAACAAGATCTATTGGAATCAAATTGAAAGATGTTTCTGAAAATGAAAAGAAGAAAACTCCACTATCTCTTGCATTAACTCCAGACAACAGATTCAATGCTCGTGAAGAAATTGAAGAGGAGATATTGCCTTTAAAAAGAAAGAGTAAGGTAGTTGTTCAATCTACTGCATCTAAAGAGAAGTCAGTCTTTGATTCAATTCCTGATGTTATCTCTGATTCTGAAGAAGCTGAAATTTTAAAAGAACTTAAGATTATGATTCTTAAGGTTGTGGTTGAATTTCACAATATGGAAGTTATTGAAGATACACTGGAGTATGAACAAGAGAACTTCAGAAGATTTGATAGAGAAAGTGAAATCAGAGCTAAAGCCAGAGAAGCAGAAAGGATAACAATCAGAGACTACTTTAGAAATGTTCTTGGATCAAACAGAAATTTATGGTATGATAAAGATAAATCTGTTCCTGAACATCAGCAGGATTATCCAACAGATGAGAAGAAGAAGAGTAAGAAAAAGGAGAAGAATGAGTGTGATTATAGGAAACCGGTTGTTTTCAAATCAGCAGGACTGATAACAGAGTCTTCTTTGATTAATGAATCTTTATTGATTGTTAAATCAAAGTCTACTACATTTATTGTTGAAAGTCCACCAAAATGGGTGAGTATGCAATCTGGTTTGAAAGGATTGGAACCTGGCACAAGAGGAGGAGTTGGGTATAGTCATGCACAAATTATTTTCATTATACAAACTGATCAACATGCTTTAGTTGACAATATTGGTGATGAGTTAACTGTTGATCATCTCTGGAAACTTGAAGCTGTTGCTATCATTGCTGATTGTCATGCTGGTGCAAAGAAAATAGAAAAGATGTTGTACTTCATGAAAGATAGAAGTGTGAAGAAGATTTCTATTCATGAATTGTTGTGCAAATCTACAAAAGAGCTGAAATATGTTCTGTATCTTCTCAAAAGTAAAAGAATCAATGTTAAAGAAAGAGAAGTTTACTATAATTGGTTTGTTATGATTTACAGAACAATTAGGCAGAGGTTTATGGATGGAGGAACGAGGTATGATGGCAATTATATTCCTATGTACTTAAATTTAAGAGACATAGAGGTTGAAATGAAGAAAGGTACAACTGTTAGAGAAGTGTATCTAGGCATGGAACAACTGTCTCTAAATCCAGATGGGAAGGAAATTGCTTATGTGTTGCTAGGTGACTTAGATCTTCCAAGAAGCTCAATTCAGAATCTCAGGGCAGCTATCTATCAGAGTAATGAGGAAGATAAAGAACTCAAAAATCTGAAGAAGAAACTGATTCAAATTCTTGAAAGCAAGGAAGAAGAATTGTTATCTGAATTCTTGAGGTTGAATCTGTTTTACCAAAGAATTTCTGAAACTGTTCCTGATGATTTTTAGAAGGTATTTTGTTTTGAGTTTTTGACATCTTTGAATCAAGGAATTTGTGCTTTGTTTATAAAGAACAAATTGGGGGAGATTGTTAGATATTGATTCAAGTGATGATCAGGATCTGGGCATTACTGATCAGATACTGAAGCTGACGTCATCAGTAATACAACGTCAGTATTGGACTGTCATCAGGATTAGAAGCTGGTCAGTATTTCATGAAGATTCTCATCAGACCAGAGATCAAGGAAGATTGATATGTCGGTTCCTAGATTGTAGGAATGCAGCTATCATACAAGATATGCATTCAGAAATATATGTAATTGATTTAGAATATCTTGTAATTGATAGTGTAACTGTGTACTCTATATAAACACAGTTTAGGTTTTACATTAGAGTAATCGCTTACACGATTTATCTTGTAACCTAGCAGCTCTTAAGAACATAAGAATTTCTTAAGAGAGTTTTGTAACAGTTTTATATCAGAATTAATAATGCTGTTATTGATTCATACTTGTGTTATTTGTTTAAGTCGAAAATCTTATACAATTGTATTCAACCCCCCTTCTACAATTGTTATTTACTGGGCAACAGAGTATAAGTTTTCTTCCTAACTAGGAGGCACCTCAATACATTGTTGTTTGATTACAGTTGTGGTGATCATACTTTTACTATTCTGTTTTATTGATTTACTGATTATCTATGCTAACCCTAATGTTTTGGTGATTGTGTTTGTGTGATATCTGCCACTACCTTGGTGAACACTTGTGTGCATTGGTAAGGACTTGGTACTATGATTGTCTCTGTAAGTTTATGTGTTAATTGGATTTGTCATGTGTATTACCACCATGACCAAGGTACACAGCTCTCAAAACTCTTGCAATTTTGATTTTAACTATCTTAAGTGTGCTTAGTAATTGCTTGAGTTGCTTGAGATGATAATGATGCTTTGAGATGACTATGATATCAGTGTGCATTGTGTTTATAGTATTGTGCTAAATTTTGTGAATTGAGTTTATTTGCAGTGCCGTGTATATGCCCTATATCAGTCAGTTTATGTGTGTCATTGTGCCTTGCCTAATTTGTTTAACTCTTACCTGCAGTGTGCATTCTATGTACTTTGTCTAATTTGCTTATTTTTATTGCAGTGTGCTTATGTGCTGAGTGATAGGATAACAGTCTAGAGTTATTTACTTGCAATTAGCATAATCTTGCAAAAGATTGGTCTTTGCTAATGGGCCATCTAACTCTAAGTGCTATATGTAACTGCAACTACATGCCTGCTCACATGAGTTCATTATCTCTGTGTGCATCTAAGTAGGTTGCAAAATTTATAAAATTTATATATTCATTTATATAAGTTTTATTGTGATCACTTAGGGATTTCTAGATGAATAAAATGAAAAATTCCTTGATTAATTTCTCTGATCACATATTGCTAAATGAGTTATAAAATTGAATTTTCTCTGATTATGTGATCACTTAGAATTAATAGGAATAAAATTGAATTTTGTGAATCACTTAGGAACTGATGAGATTTAAATTTGCTATATTTTTAGACCTCTGTCCTATTGCCTGTGCTAGAATTAGTTTATTGTTCTAAGCTTCTAGAAACTCATTTCTTTATTGCCTGCAGATTAATGTTTTATGTCTAAGTGCAATGAACTTGTTTGATTTTATCTTCTTAGACAAATATCTGTGTATGGTCTAGTTGCTTGAACTGAACTAGTTGGATTTTTCTCTTAACTAGATTGAGCTCTCTGTGTGATATCCTTGTGCATCTAGTTACCAGCTTGGTTAGGATATCTTTTGTGATTTGATACATGTCATTTCCTAAGCTCTAGCTCTGCATTCTTATTCTTAGATTTCATAATTAATCTTATGAATGTATGTGCATTCTGTGTGAGAGTATGTGTGCTTTTTCTATATATATTTTTTCATGCATGCTCAGAAGCCTATTTGTGTGTGTATGTGTGAGACTTTGTTTTGTACAGACTAGCTGTTGAGATATGAGACTTATGCTTTTATATTAGTACTTTTGCTAAAAGTGAATTCTTGGGTGTCAACTACCTTAAATTGCATTTATTGCTATTTGCTGTTAAATGCTATAAATAAGGTGGCATGCTTGCTTTTAGCCGAATTAGTTAGTACTAGACTGATAGGTAGCCTTACTTCTCTGCACCATATCATATCTTTACATGTACTTTACTATCATGTGTCACTGTGCTTGTACTATGTTCACTGTTCTTGCACTGTGCTGCACATCTTTATATGCTTAAACCTTGCAAGTTCTGTGTATTTAAGAGAAGTGTTTGCTGCATTTACTTCACATTCTTGCATTCATTTCGTTTGTCTTCATACACTTAAACATGGCTCCTGATTGTCTTAATTGCTCAATTCCCTTGACTCCATTAAACACAGCTCTGTCCTTGTTTCCCAGCACACAAACCAACACCAACACTCACACTAAGCCATCTTCTTCGAGTTCCAGAAACAAGAAGAAGAAAGCTAAGTATGGCAATGCCTTGTTCATGTCTAAGCATAGTCTTGCTAAGCCTGTAAAGGGCAAGCTTGTGCCTGGTCAGTTGGTTGAGTTATTTTATGACTCAGACCTTCATAGAGTTCTCACTAGAGCTAAGCTAGAACCTTTTCTCATCTATCCTACTAAGAGGGTTCTTATGAGTTTGGTTGCTGATTTCTATAATAATCTAACTCTTAACCCTGGTCATAGTGGAACTGTCTTTCTCACTTCCACTGTGAATGGCATTCCATGTCTTGTTGACCAAGAGGTCCTTGTCAAAGCTCTTAATCTCCATCTCACTCTCTATACTTTTGATCACATTCACATCTCTAAGACCTTTGTGTTTGAAAGAAATGAGTATAGGAACTTCATCTCTCTCTTCTGTGGTGTAGAGGTGCCTCCTAATGTCTTTTCTAATGATAGAGGTCTTAGGTATGACCATTTCACTCCCATTTATCAGAATCTTGCTTTGTTTATCAAACACAATTTCTTTCCTACTGATGAGAAGCTTGTATCCTTTCTTGAGATGAAAATCATTCATAGGATAGCCACAAACAGACTCAATTTTAGCATTCCTCATATGATTATGCTTAGGATGCATTCTGCCTCCAAGCAAGGTCTCAACCCCTATGGTCTTCTCTTGACTAGAATCTTTGAATTTCTTAAATACAACATCAACACTGCACCTCTTTTTCATGTTGATCCCCCTGTTGAAGAGGCTCCTGTTGTTGTGAAACCTAAGCCTACTGAGCTTCTTGTCAAGGTGCCCTATGAGACCATTAGGACTATGACTGCAGACCTAGATAAACTTAAGACATACTGTGTTTCTTTGAAGTCCATTCTGGACATTCTTGTTGAGAACTGTGATAGGGTTGTGACTAAGCTAGAGACTGTGCAAGGGTATCTCAATACTGCTGTGTCTAGGATGACCCTACTTGAGAGCACTCTAGCTCAGATTATCCAGTTTCAGATCAATATGCATAGTAACTCACCCCCTAGCAACATTGCCTTAGGTATTCCTGTTGCTTCAGTTGTTCCTAGCTCTACTGAGGTTATTGAGATTGATGATCTTGATAACAATGAGAATGTGACTATGGTAGATGTAAATGTGAAACTTGAGCCCATTGAAGAAAATGGTAATGAGGGTATGGACTGTGAGAACACTACTAATGATGTAGTTGATAATACTGAGTATAACAAGGTGGATTAGTTGTTTTGAGTGGTAGTGATGTTGGTGGCTGGAAACTGAGTTGCTGGTGGACCTTGTATGTTTGCTTATTATGTATGCTTGTATTATGCTAGTTGCTATCTGTTTTCCTCTAGCTTATGTGTTTCTGATTAATGTTTGATGTAGCCCTATGTTGGCTTTATGTACTAGTGATGTGTGTGATAATTCTATCTCCAACTGTTTTCTTCTGTTAGTTGGATTTAGAAATTAAGATGATGTACTTTTGCTTTTAATGAATGAGTTTGCAGTCTTTATTAATTAGGACATGTTTAAATTCGAAGTAGTACACTTGCTTGTTTAGAAATCGAGCACACACATACCACTGTACCTATGGACTGCATTGAGATTCCATAGAAATCTCTTTGTTCTGAACCCAGGGGAAACTGGTCACTCATTAGGTAATATAGTTGCATGTATTAGGTTTGAGTTTTAACAGGTGCTTTGGACCAAAATTCACTAAGTATTGCCTTGGAAAGCATTGCAATGTATTTTTAACTTAAACTTTGTCAATTTTTGCTCTTGCACTGTTTCACAAGAATTATTATTGACATTGTTATTTAAGTGTTAATTTGCAGGTTTCAGTTTCTCAATGTTGAGTTATTATTTGAGTATACATGTGCCTTGATTTTCTGTCAAATCTGTGCACCCTTATACTTTGATATATTGGCCACATTTGACACTTAAAACATATACACATTTTCTTTTGCTCTGATATACTCAAACCTTCACAAGCTCTGATCCTTTCTGAAGACATTTCGAGCTCAAAAACATTCATGTAAGCCTTTATGCTTTACACCAAATTGCTCACTGAGACTCTTATACAAATTTCTGATCTCTCTGATACAAAAATTATGCTTAACTCAGATACAAATCTTGTTCTTAACTCTGTCTCAAGCCCTATGCTCTATCAACCTTGTCTTTTTGCACTTGCATTGTTCTTGATTCGTATGATTAAAGTTTGACTTACATTGTTTGTTGAGAACTAACATTGCAGGTATCCATTTCGAGCCTATTGACTTGATCACTCTAGCTCTGATCTTTGCCCTGTCTTTAGCTCTGATCTTTCCTTTAGCAACCTGCAACTTCAATGTGTCAAGACCCGATACTACATTGTAATTTCTTTATGTCTTGATTTTGGGAAAATTAGACTTGTAATTTAATTAGGATTTCATTGGTTTGTAATCTTAAAAACAGTCCATAAAATGTGAAGATTTATGAAGTAAGGACTGGTGGATTGGTGGTTCTTGTGATGTAATAGCTTAGTACTCACCCCACCCCCTTATTTGCATGGTTTGCATAGATGAATGTGTCCCCTTCCTAATCCCCTTGAATTTTACTTTTCTTACTTTTTGGTTTTTCTCAAAAAGGGGAAGAAGAAAAATTCAATATGTGTGCTTTATAGGTGTTATGTTACAAAAAGGGAAGAAGAATGTCTATATAGGGGAAGTTGAAGGTATATGTTTGGTTTTGGCTTGACAAAGAGATGGACCCTTGCAAATTTTTCGAAATTTTTTATCAAAATTCAAAATTCGAACTATGCTTAAAAGTGTAAAATCTTTGGTTCGAATATTTTTGGAAAAAAAAAAGTTCTTATAGGAAGGGGAAGTCATTTTTCAAAAATTTAAAACTTTATATACTTCAAGTGGAAAGCACTTGTATCATATTTTTTTGATACAAAAGAGGGAATTTCACTAATCTCTAATGTAGATTCTGTTTCTACAAATAGAATGTACTAGATAAGCTAGATCACTTATATTGTTCTATCTGATTGCTTATCTCTATACATGTGCTCTAACAGATTTGTTTTGCAGAATCCTACCTATCGAGAAAAGGTATATCACTTACACTTAATCGTTATCATCTTTATGTGATATACTTATGTGCCTTATATGATTATGTGTTTTATATGCATGTACGCCTATGTGTTTTCGCGTAAAATGAACAAAGAGTTTTCATCACTTTAGGTGTTTAAATAGGCATTTAAATGAATAAAACGTTTTTCATGCATACACTAGAAATAGGTGCACACACATATTTAATTTTCGTGAGTAGTTTTGACAAATACCAAAAAGGAGAAGATTGACAGGCAGCCTTTTTCTTTTAGGTTTTGGTGATTTGTCAATGTACGAAAAGGAAAATTAAATAAGGTCTAGGAAGTTACTAGCTAATATAGTAATTCCTCCCCTAGGATTATTCGATGTGACATTTCCGAATAACGAGTCAATTTGACAAAAACGTTTTCTCGTACCTAATCATTTGATTTGGATAAGGTATATCCGTTCAATGATATATCCTAGTCTAGATTCTATATGGTACATTTTAAAGGCAAAGTCAAGTCGGCACTAATATCAATATATTTCCGAACAATGATTTTTTACGCACTAAAAACGAGAGTTTTATTCAAAAACAGTGTTCGTTTCAAATGTTTTATCCTCAAATATATTTGATATATTTTCCAAAAGATTATTTTCAAAAGTGTCTTATTTATTGACTTGCCGAAAGATCAAAAACGAATTTTATCCCGAACCCCAAACAGTTTATTCATTTAATTGGATAAAATCGTAAAATATTCAAAATAAATATTCCGAGGACTTCATGGTCATTATTATTTGAGGAATATTATATTTGAATATATTTCAAGTCAAAAATTTAGCCAAAATGTCGACAAGTTATGACAAACGGCTAATGTATTTATTCCGTCGCGTAAGGACATTTAAGCAAAATATTTTTGAATAAAATACCTCCACATGTTATTTTGACTTGAAACTTTGCGAATGTAACTAGAATATTTAAAAAGAATTTTAGAAAATGTTTCATGATTTTATGAGAACATTTTTTCGGAACCCCCTAAAATCGCTTCGATTTTTATTTTGGGTTCGCTAAAAGTCGTCCAAATATATGGAAACTTATGGGTCAACTTTGACCATATTTTTCATATAATATTTGAATACTTTTGGCTTTGGTCTCATATTTTTCCAAATTGTTTTGAAGAAAATCAAACGAAATGGGTTTGTCGCGTAGTATCGTATTTATTGGCTATTTATGAACCAATAGAAGCTTCCTATATTTTATTATTGTTATTCCCACATGTGATACTGAATATTTTAAGTAACTTGGTGACCAATTTGGGTAATAACTCTTTGCTTATTTGTTCATTGGTTGCTTGCTCCATTCTTTAGTCTTTAACCACCATTTTTGCCTATAAATAGCCAAGCCATTCCACCCATTTCTCCCAAGCCTAAGAGCCAAAGAAATGCTGCTATTTTCTCTCTATATACACACCATATCCAAGATTTTATTTGCTCCAAAAAGTATCTAGCAAACAAGCTTCAATAAACACACCTTCGGCCAAGCTTCATTTGGGCAGTGCTATAGCTCGTTTTTTTCCAGCCCTTGAAGTGTTCTTCCTTGTGTCTTTGAGACACCTTTAATCCCCGCTTGCATATCTTTGTGTTGGTGCTCAAACTAGGTCACTTAGGTTGTGTTTTTATCACCATTTCTTGCTCTAAAATAATTCTATCCAAGACTACTTCGAAGACAAAACTTTGGATCGGCTAAAGTGGGTTCTTGAAGTGCTTTGGAAGAGGTTTAAGGATCCTTGAGTCCCTCTTAAATTATCTATTAGATATTGATTCAAGTGATATCAGGATCTGGACTATTACTGATCAGATACTGCTGCTTACGTCATCAGTAATACAACGTCAGTATGAAGGTGTTATCAGGATTAGAAGCTGGTCAGGATTACGTAAAGATTCTAATCAGACCAGAGATCAAGGAAGATTGATATGTTGGTTGCTAAATTATAGGAAGGCAACTATCATACAAGATATACATTCAGAGTAATATGTAATTGATTTAGAATATCTTGTGATTGATAGTGGAGCTGTGTATGTTATATAAACACAGTTTAGGTTTTACATAATTGTAATTGCTTACACGAGTCATCTTGTAACCTAGCAGCTCTTAAGAACATAAGGATTTCTTAAGAGAGTTTGTAACAGTTCTATATCAGAGTTAATAAAGCTGTTATTGATTCATACTTGTGTTATTTCTATTTAAGTCGAAAATCTTATACAATTGTATTCAACCCCCCTTCTACAATTGTTAATTACTGGGCAACATTATATTTCATTGATTGATCTTGGTGGCCTTATTTTGGTAGCTCTTTTTGGTGATTTTTGGTGTCATTTCTTGCTCTTCTATACACCTCTCGGCCAACCTCTTTTAGGCAGCCCCTAGCTCGAATTTAGGCAGCCCTTAGAGTGTCCTTTCTTGTGTCTTTGAGCCACCTTTGATAACCCCTTGAATATCCTTCATTTGGTGTTCTTTCGGCCTTAGTTTGGTGGTGATTTTAGGCTTCGATCCAACTTGTTTTACTTGATTTCTTTCTAGACTTCAAGTGATTCTAAGTTAGTTAATTTTTGTTTGGTGTGTCTACATGTAAGAACCCAGATTTTTGATAGAATTAAAACTCTTTATTATGTAATAATATAGGAGTAAATAGTGGTTATGACTGCGATGTAACGATTATTCTTATGTCATCCAAATCAATATATGTTATTAGTTCAGTGGTTCCGTAAAAGGGTTAAGGAACGCTCGAAGGAGAGAAAGGACACTTTTACAATATATAAGAAATAAAAGAGAATAAGCAGTGAATAGTGTTTTACTGATAAGTGAGAATATTATTAGACGGCGCTATATAGAAGTATTCAGAACGGATTTCGGAGTTCGTATTCATGATCCAGGGGCGAAATAAGTGTATGTAAACGATATCGGATTCAGAAAAATAGCACTTTTATTTTCTCCGAGATTTCCCTGGACACTGCAAGACTTAAGGATTTATTAAGGGATTTAAGGAATTTAAATCCGAGAAGTATTAAGAAAGATGGAGATTAGTATTATAAATATTTAGAAGGTTTCCGGTAAAACCATAACTAGAAATTCTTGAGATATTCCTACGAACGATCAATCGAATTGAGCAATAACCGGACAAAAGAGCAAGCAGGGATCAAGATGCATGCATGTGCAAGTAAGTAAAAATATCTAGGAACCAACTAGTTAGCAAGGAACTAGATCAATTAGAGTGTAACTAGGTACTTAGCAAATCAAACCACTAGTTAACTTAACAACCATCAAATGATCAACACTTGTCCTTACAAATTCATCATCCCTTGCATCATCACTTTAATAAATAGGCTTTATGCCAAGATATTATCCAAGGCCTTCACTTTATGCAATTATTTTCCAAGAGCCAAGCAAAAGAACACAAACTCTCTCTCATTTCCTCTCCATTCTGCTGCTCTCGGCCCAAGCTAAAACAGGGGGGGTTACCACCATCATTTGGTTTTGAAATTTTTATGGTGAGTACTTCATATCATATCCTAGATCCCCTAAAAACTCAGCTTCAAATTCATCTTTTTCCATTTTCAAAAAAATCATCAAAGTAGGTGATGAATAGTGTTCTTCAAGAACTAACTTGATTTTTCTTGATTTCTTTGGTTGATCTAGCAAGCTTAAGCACTCCTAATGACCATACCAAGCTTGTAAGGCTATTAAATACTCTCAAGAAGGTATAACAACTTGAAACCCTAGATCTACTTTGAGTTTTATGCATGTTCTTGATGGATCTAGCCTAGTTATGATTATGTTAATGTTATAAGCATGATTAGTTAGTGGTTTAGTGATTTTAGTAAGAGATGATGATCTCGTTGGTTAAGCATGATGTTCTTGGACTGATAAAGATGAGAATCATGTGTATAAGTTGGATTTGTGCCCGGTGTGGCTTGGTATTGTTGTTATGATTTTTAGAACGTTCGATTTATAGCCGTCGTAATGCCCAATTTTCGTTAAACCTTGAAAACCGTGCATCATAGTAGGCTTAACTCACTGCCTAGCATCGTAATCTGCCATGTTAAGATATATTATGTTATGTGCTTCGTTTTGATATAAAGATCTCATGAAACGGACTTGCGATTTAGGGGTTATGATTAAATTCGTAAAAGTGGTTTGGAACTGTAAACGAAAGTTCGTAATTGAAATTGATTCCCTTAAATGTCGTTTAATCAGTGGAAAATCATGATAATTAAATATTAGAGGTAAAAAGGAAGGTGTGAGAGGAAACCACATGTCGAATGGATCGTTTTCCGATTTTATAAAAATGTTTGAATCAAGGTTAAGCGCGAACGAACCCCTAAAAGCATACTTGGTTATGACTTTGGTTAATGACTTAGAAAACGGGCGATAAAACTCGTAATACAATCTTGATTCGTAAATGATCGACCTTAAAACTTACATGGCTTAAGTATGTATCAAGTGTGGGTATGATGACATGTCATAATAGCGAGTAAATGTCGAATCGCATCGGTGATAAAAAGAGTTACACTAAGAGGTGTATATCGAGATAATTCGAAAACATGTTTCGACTTAAGTAAAGTTTGTACTTAACCTTTTTAGAAGTGTTAAGTGATTAATCCCGAATACCTTGGCTATTTATAGATCGCCAGGCTGACCCGGGGCACGCTACCACTACCTCGACCCGCACTCCATTTTCAGGCAAGTTCAAATCCTTTTTAAAGGCTGTTGTTGTGAATGTTTATATATATATGCTTTCTGTTATACATATGTCATAGCATGCATGCCTACTTTCAAAGTCATATTTATATACTTGTTCCCTGAATTATTGTTGGCTTATAAGCTAGATAGTTAATATATCAGTTATAAGCCGGATATTACTAAGACCCTTAGCGAAGGGCAGTTGAATCTTATTCTTGGATTATAGACCGGGAGTCGTTATTCCTTGATATATTGATATTATTTCCAGAGGAAAATAATTAAGTAAATATTTTCATTTATTATTTGGCGAATATTATTTGGAATGTTCATCCGATATTTATTTATTCGATGAATATTATCTTTAATATTCATCTAAGGTTGATTTAATATTCGAATAATATTTCGAACCCTCATTTAAGTTATTTACTTAAAGAATATTCATTCAAGCTTATTTACTCAATAGATATTATTTTGAATATTCATTCGAGTTTATTTATTTATTGAATATTATTTTTAATATTCATTCGAGTCTTATTTATTTAAATGAATATTATTACGAATATTCATTCAACTCTATTTATTTTATAAATATTAGTTTGAACATTGATTCGAACTCAAGTTCTTCGATAAATATTATCTCAATTATCCACTTGATAATTAGTTCTTCAATAAATACTATTATTAAATTGAATATTCATTATTCCTTCAATGAATATCATTATAAATATTTATCCAGGGATTATTCCGAGCATTATTCTTCCAATGTTTCTGACTTAAGAAATATTCTTTGAATATTTATTTAATTCTTCTAACTCGTTTTAAAAATGATTTACTTCATTCAAGTAGTACCTTCGACCTTCAACTATCATGTAAATTATTTCAGAACCTTATTATTAATATTACATTATGAAGGAAGGTTCTCAGTAACTCCATTCTTCATTTAATTCTATTATAAAAGAACCTTACCTGGGAAAAGGTTATTTATCTTGTCGACTACCCGGTCATAAATTCTTTGAAACTATTCGTTTCACTTGCAATTTGGTTGCTATTATTCATCGAATCTTGTGTACCCACTCATTATTCGAGGGGTAAGAGTGTTGGAACAAGTTGAGATCCATTAACAAGCAGCAGCTTGGGAAATATTGGTGAATTTTCCTTTCTAATTAGATACGACTAATTTGTGGAGTCGTATCAACAAGTATTATACTTGGGGAAAGGGGGACGAACTTTACGTTTCATAGTCATGGACTTATTCGAACTAGGAGTCGTGTGTAAGAGGCCGAGTCACGCGGTCCATCACAAGGCCCAATCGTTGGCCAGGGAGTTACTATTAAGGGCGGTAGACAAGTAAATCCGTCAGTTCTTCCTTCTACCGGTAGTAAACTATATTGGGTTGTACCATCTTCGACTGATCATCGGAGAGTGGGACAGCTGGCGCGTGATAACTCCAGTATTAGTTCATCTCCCAAATTAGGAATTCCCTGCAACACGTATCGAAGAGACTTCCTTCAGGTTGACGGGTAGTTCCCGCAACACGTATCGAAGAGATTTCTTTCAGGTTGCCAGGAGTTTGAAAAATGTTCAGAAACTAGAATTGAAGTGCCTTTTTTTAAAGTTCCTATTTCATGATAAATGATGCTATCTTGTTATCTTTGGCGTAGTAGATATTCCCACAGAAATATATTTTGAGTTACCTTGTAACTTCATCCTTTATATTGATCTGGCACTACTTTCATTAATGCATGGCATATGGTTTCAAAATATATCTTTGAACTGTCATACATATTACTGTACAGTTATGTTATTGTTGGTGGGATATGGCTCACCCTTGCTTATTTATTATGTCACAACAACAGCTAGGACAGATGGCCCGCGTCAGGCACACTCGGCGCAAGCAGGTTACCCGACCCATAGGACTCCCCGCTGATATCATTGCCGCCATTGCTGAGGTAGCATAGAAAGTCAGCTTTTGGGTTATCAGTTTAATTATATGTATAATTAATCCTAATCAACGGCAAGAACCATTAAAATTGTGTTGTTATTCCTTTTGGATTGTAATAACTTTTATTCGTCAATCCGTGATGTGAGACTTATTTCAATTTCATCTCTGGGACTATAACTGGGTGTGTGTGAGTGGATATTATTGTGGGGTCACAACATATTACTTATTTATTTCTGGACTCAAGTCAAGTGTTATTCATGGAATATGAGACCGTAACGACCCGATCCCTGACCCCGGATCTGGGGGTGTTACAGTACATCTACACATACTTGTCCCGGAACCTAGTTCGTATCATTTGAGAATACCTCTATTTGAAAATTCTTTGCTTTAGGCAACCATGCCGTCGGATAAAGCCAAAGGTCATAAACTAGTTAAATTTCTTATTGTGTGTGTTATGCGTGTTGCGTGTGTAGTGTGTGTTGCATTCACGGATATAATTGTTACACGTTTAATTTATTGTCTTGCATCGCCGCTCGTGTGACGAGTCACTCGTGTGACTTATCCCATGCCGTTATTTACTATTTTCCATACTACGCAAATCGCTAACGTTATATAAGCATTTTTCTTAACGATCCTCGCATTTACGAGTTGATATTTTTATTTCGTCCTTACACTTGTGAGTTGAATAATTAAGCACTCTTGCACACACCACTAAAGTTCCGTAGCTCGTACGATTGGCGTCGTGACTCGCTCGACTTTAACTAATAACAAATCAATTATTTTAACGCGTAATAGCGTCCCCGTGGCTTGTACCATAACATACTAGTTTTGCACGGCCCTTATTATATTATATCTCACTTAATTGTTTGTTTGTAGTTGTTGTTGTATCTTTGTAGTGAGGTGAATTGAAGTGAGGTGAAGTGAAGTGAGGTGATCTTCGCTCTAAGACCCAAGTCTTAGACACGCCGACGGGGAGTTGGGTGTCTTCGCACCGTGAGGAGGAGGAAAGACCCAAGACCTAAGACCTAAGATCCAAGACCTACAAAGGTAGAATCAAGGATACGTAGGGTTTGCTAAAATATTTTGAAGAGGTAACTTCGAGTTACGCTCTAAGATAAATATTTTAGTGGTTTACTAGTTATTTTGAGGAGGTAACAGGGAGTTACGCTCCAAGATAAATAATTAGTGGATTGCTTTATATTTTGAGGAAGTAGCGGGGAGTTACGCTCCAAGATAAATATATAGCGGGGTAGCTTATATTTTGAGAAGGTAACGGGGAGTCACGCTTCAAGATAAATATATAGTTGTAATTCTTTTGTAAGGGTTTCTCCACCTACTATAAAGAGTTTACTTATAGTGGACGAAATCCCGAGTCCGGGGAGGAGCTCGGGGACTGGAGTAGGGGTGTTCGAATCCGTTAGGGGATTACGGCATCGCGAACCAGGATAAATTGATCGAGTCTCATTTCTCTTTTTACTTTCCGCACTTTATATTACTTATTTATAAGTAATTATTTTTTAAAAAGAGAAGTAAAATTTAAAAATGCCAAGCTCAAATTTTAAAAAGGTAATAAGCTATTCAACCCCCCCCCCCTTCTAGCTTATTTTACCCACATTCGGGACCTATCACATACTTCATTCCATTGCACAAATCAACTCCAAATTTGACAGAAACGTTAACCCTAATTGACATTTCTACAAACCTACACATTTAAACAAAACACATCAAAACTACAACAAACTTGAGGCCAAGTGAATCAATTTAAGCCGATATGGAACGCTCTAAATGGATATAAAATCCATTTATCACACCCCCAAACTTAAACCGATGCTTGTCCTCAAGCATAAACAATTAAACCTAACTAACTAGCTAGCACCATTTCCGTAGGTGATCACGGTTGCATTTGGCATATGCAACAAGCCCTTTAAACCCCTAAGCAGCCCTAGTGGACGAGTAAGGTCTCGTGAGGGCCTATAACGAATGTACCCACAAAATCCATCTAACTAACAATGCAAAAACAATGCAATGCATGAAGGCAACTAATATGAAAATGCAAAGATCCCCTTTAAACTAACCAAAACCAACTAGCAAGCAAATATCTCAAAGAATGCAACTAAATCCAAATAGAGCTCGACTAAGTCCCCGTATACTAACAATACATGAACAGAAATGTGCGTGTGTGCGATGCTCATCAGAAATACTCCCAAAACTATATCAAAATCATACATGTTCTTCGCCAAGATAATCACAGGTTTATAAATAGAATAGACAAACCCAGGAACACCTCCATCCTTATTCAAGTTAGCCAGGAATTCATGCTTTATTACTATACTACGACACATAATACTATATACAATATGCATGCTTATTTAACCGTGCAATGAATGAGACCCCAAAAGACTTATAAAATAATACCCATGTAGCGAGTGTTAGGTTAGCAATCCCAAACCACAAACGCTTTAGGTTACTAGGACTAAGTCCCTTAGACTTAATTACTAGAGTATTAAAGAGCTCACTCTAGTTAATTTTGCATTTAACAATTGAACTTTTGACTTTTTTTTCTTTTTCTTTTTTTCTGATTTTTTTTCTTTTTTTTCTTTTTTTTCATACAATCTGGAATGAGAATTCTCATTTCCAACCCTAGACTACTCATATAAATATGAGCCGGCTACTAGCCATTTGACATCTAGCCATTATTGACAATTAATTACAACTAGCATGAAATCCCTGGTTTCCCCCAAACTTAGACTTTAGTGCTCCTACGCCATCAAGGGAATAGCGAAAATTCTAAATATAATCAAGTGATTAAATCTCAAAACATCCAAACAAGCATGACCCTAACCTAGTCCAAAACCAAACAATGAGATTGTGAAATTATTGTGTTTTTGAAACATGCAAGTCAATTTCATAGGAACTATAAATCAACCCTCTACTCATCATTACAACACTCAATTAGACATCTACCTACCAATCAGAATCAGCTCGTCCTAAGGGATCATGAAATATGCATGCCATGAAAATGCAACTAACATGAACTCACATGATATACAAAAATCAAAATAGAATGTCCTATATGAAACAAACGTAGATAACACAAACAAGCATGCATGAATTACTACTACTATGCAAAACATGATATCCTATATGAACACATAATACAACAACAAGTACTAATCCCCAAAACCACCCCCAAACTTAACATATTCAATGTCCGCATTGAATGGAAGTAAATAAGAGGGATAGCAGAAACAAACCTACTCATCAGAATCATCACCCTCCTCGGGTGAATCTGGTGGAGGATACTGAGTCCGAGCTCCAAAGACAGGCCACTGGGCCTGAATACCCGCACTACTCAAAGCGGTAGCCATATCCTCGGCATACTCACGGTTAGTAGCATACATATCATCAATGCGCCTATTAAGGCGTCGAAAGTGTGTATCAAGTGTTGACATGTCATCCATTCCCTACTGTTGACCTACTCCCGGAACTCTCGAAACCTGTGGCGGAGCGCCCGCTCCCGGACCACTAGTACCACCACCACCAACATCATAACCTAACCCCCTCGGATGTGGAACGCCGCCTGACCATTCCGTCATCCTGTCAAAAGTAGCCTCATCGATGGGAGTACCGGCCATCTGCATCTCCTCATCCTCACCCCATCTAACTCTCACTGCCTCACACAATCCCGTGATAATCGAAGCATGCGGCATACCACCCGAAGTACCACCTCTAAAAAACTGCAGTATACTTTGATGAAGAAGCTGACCCAGATCAATATACTTTCACTGAAGGATGCCCCATAACAACATGGCCCTATCAACTATGACATCCGTTGTATGAGAAGATAGAATGAGGTTCGAGCAAATAAACAAATACCACATACGAGCAACCCTATTCATTTTAGAAGAAGGGAAGTGTAGATGCTCCGTTGTACCAACCTTATACTTCCATAGTATCCCCGGGACACATAACACTGCCACAATCTCATCCAAATCAACATCTGCCCTAGTCCGCTGCATCCAATCCTTATCTCCCCTAGGCTTTGCAGTCTGCCTAATGAGTCTCCGAATAACAGGAGCCGTATAATCCACTGTCATACCCCTGACCACAGCATACCCATCCAATTCCATCTTAGCATTAGCATAAAATTCTCTTACTATGCTCACTGGGACCTCCCTCGCCATCTCACTAAAATTCGCCCAACCTCTCTCACTAATCATATCAATCATCCCAAACTAATACGTTGGCAACAAATTCCTCTCCTTAAGAACCGTCTTAGCCATTAGCCTCTCATACTCCGTTTGTGCCTCCGGAGAAATAAATCTCTCCACTTCACCCCCGAGTTCGAATCCTCGTCGGATGATTGACGAGTCCGACTACTACTACCAACCCCTCTTTTCCTTTTAGGAGCCATATCAACAATCATAATAATCAATAAAATCCACTACCAATTATCAAAATCTCCACAAACCCCCAAATTCGAATTTCCACCACTTAGCAAGAACACAAATTCGTAAACAATAACAAGAAGAGTTTAGAGTAATACCCAACGAATTGTAGAGGTGAACTTGCACATATAATCCCCAAAATTCGAATTAACTCTCCCTTGAACCTTGTAATGGATGAAAGTTTGAAAACCTTGAATGTAGAGATGAGATGTGTGTATAGAATGGTATGTATATATATAGATATGGTATGTAGAGGGTTGTAATTAGATGTAGGGAGGGATTGGGAAGTGTTTATGGTTAGGGATTTGAACTAGGATAGAATTAGAAGATGAGAATATTGAAATAGGAGTTGGAACAGGATTTTTGGGATGTTTTAACACAAAATTCGTAGCTGGGCAGGAATCCATGCGCTGCCTGCGCGCTACAGGCGCTGCCAGCGGTCTGGTCACTGTTCACAATTTTTTTTTTGAAAGAAAGAAATACAAAAGTAAACATCATGGCTTGGGTTGCCTCCCAAGAAGCGCTCATTTAACGTCAATAGCTTGACATTCTTCCGAGAATTCACGTTATTGACAAAACGGTGGCAACCTTCTCACGGTTCACCGTTCCTCCATAATAAGGCTTCAGTCATTGTCCATTCACTTTAAAAGCATCATCAGAAGACCCCCTAAATATCTCCACCGCCCCATGTAGAAACGTTGTCTTGACTGTAAACGGACCCGACCACTACCCGGAAAATGTTTGAGACGAGAATTGTAAAGCAAAACCTGTTGACCCGGCACAAATGACTTGTGCACCAACTTCCTATCATGCCACCTCTTAACCTTCTCCTTGTACATCTTAGCATTCTCGTAAGCCTACTCACGAAATTCCTCAAGTTCATTCAACTGAAGTAGACGTTTCTCACCCGCAGCCGTGATATCTAAGTTCAATTTCTTCAACGCCCAATAGGCCTTGTGATCTTGCTCGGCTGGCAAATGACATGCCTTACCAAATACCAACTAATAAGGAGACATACCTAGGGGTGTCTTGTAAGCAGTTTTGTATGCCCACACCACTTCGTCTAAATTCAAAGACCAATCCTTTCTTGATGGATTTACCACTTTCTCGAGAATCCTCTTGATTTCATGATTCGAAACCTCCGGTTGACCGTTAGTTTGGGGATGATAAGCAGTAGCAACTCGATGCGTCATATTATACCTTACCACCATAGCAGTAAATTGACGATTATAGAAGTGTGTCCCCTCATCACTGATTATAGCTCATGGAGTTCCAAAACGCGTGAATATTTGCTTATGTAAGAAATTCAATACCACCTTAGTATTATTGGTCGGTAATTCTTTCACCTCGACCCATTTAGACACGTAATCCACTGCTAAGAGAATGTACTGATTATTGCAAGACGATACAAACGTACCCATGAAATCAATTCCCCACACATCAAATATCTCCACTTCAAGAATCGTATTAAGAGGCATCTCATTCCTTCTAGAGATATTACCAACCCTTTGGCATCGATCACAACTCATCACAAACCTTTGAGCATCTTTAAACAGAGTTGGCCAATAGAATCCTGCTTGAAGTACTTTCTGAGCTGTTTTATCACCACCATAATGGCCTCCATATGTGGTAGAATGGCAATCATGCAAAACACTTTCGATTTCACTGTAAGGAATACATCTCCTTAAAATCTGATCCACACCCAACTTGAACAAGAATGTCTCATCCCAACGGTACCACTTCACATCATGTAGAAACTTCTTCCTTTGAGCATAAGAGAAATCCGGAGGGATAACATTACTAACAAGATAGTTCACAATATCTGCAAACCATGGTTCTTCACCTTGCACCCCAAAAAGTTGCTCATTGGGAAAAGATTCATTAATAAAACTCTTACTAACAAGATAGTTCACAATGTCATGTGAATTCTTACCGTGGTCCTCCAAACATGATAGATGATCCGCCACCTGATTTTCTTTGCCTTTCCTATCCTTGATCTCCAAATCAAACTCTTGAAGCAAAAGAACCCAACGAATCAACCTAGGCTTGGAATCTTTCTTCGACATCAGATATCGGATGGCAGCATGATCCGTATACACAATCACCTTTGTACCAAGCAAATAAGATCTGAACTTCTCAAAAGCATAGACAACTACCAACAACTCCTTCTCTGTATTGGTGTAGTTAAGCTGTGCATCATTAAGGGTTTTACTAGCATAGTAAACCATATGAAATATGTTGCTCTTCCTTTGCCCAAGCACAGCTCCCACGGCATAGTCACTAGCATCACACATTAGCTCAAACGGTTCCTCCCAATTAGGTGCGGTAATGATAGGTGCGGTAGTCAATTTCTTTTTCAACAACTCAAAAGTTGTTAAGCAATCTTCATCAAACTTGAAAGGAACATCCTTCTCCAAAAAATTACACAAGGGTTTAGAGATTTTGGAGAAGTCTTGAACGAATCGCCTATAGAAACCCGCATGACCAAGAAAACTGCGAATTCCTTTAATAGAGATATGTGGAGGAAGATTCTCAATAGTCTCTACCTTAGCCTTATCCACTTCAAGCCCCTTGCTAGATACCTTGTGCACAAGAATGATTCCTTCTTGCACCATGAAGTGACACTTTTGCCAATTAAGCACCAAATTGGTCTCCACGCACCTTTTCAACACCAAACCAAGATTATGTAGGCACTCATCATACGAAGTACCAAAAACTGAGAAGTCATCCATGAAAACCTCCACATTCGTGCCAATCATGTCTGAGAAAATAGCCATCATGCACCTTTGAAAAGTGGCAGGAGCACCACAAAGTCCGAAAGAAACTCGACGAAAAGCAAAAGTGCCAAAAGGGCATGTGAATGTGGTCTTTTCTTGATCCTCCGGAGCGATGCAAATCTGATTATAACCCGAATAACCATCAAGAAGGCAATAATACTCGTGTCTCGCCAATCTGTCTAACATCTGATCAATGAACAGTAGAGGAAAGTGATCTTTTCTCGTGGCTTTGTTCAATTTTCGATAGTCCATGCAAACTCTCCACCCCGTGACTGTTCGAGTAGGGATGAGCTCATTCTTCTCATTAGCAACAACTGTCATGCCTCCTTTCTTTGGCACATATTGCACCGGGCTCACCCAAGAACTATCTGAGATAGGATAGATAATACATGTATCTAGCCACTTTAGAATTTCCTTCTTCACCACCTCTTTCATAATCGGATTAAGTCTCCGCTGATGTTCAACAGTAGGCTTAGCTCCTTCCTCTAGCAGAATTTTATGCATGCAATAAGAAGGGTTGATTCCCTTGATGTCTGCTACAGTCCAACCAATTACCGATTTGAACTCTCTCAAAATTCGCAAGATCTTTTCTTCCTCACTACCTGATAAGTTAGAAGCAATAATAATAGGTAACGTAGATACATCACCTAGAAACGCATACCTCAAGTGTTCGGGCAATGGTTTGAGTTCAAGTGTAGGAGCTTCCTCAATAGATGGTTTTAGATGCCCCTCAGAATTTTTAAGTTCTGCTAACCCAAGAGATTCGAAAGGCATGTCAATTCTCCTCTTCCAAGGGCCTGAATTCAATTGTTGAAATTGTTCAGCTACTTCCTCATCTTCAAATTCAGAATCCCCAACTAAAACTCTCTCCAAAGAATCTGACTTTAGCAATTGCTCCATCTCCATAGTGACTGCAGAATCAACCAAATCCACTTTCAAGCATTCCTCTTCATCTGTGGGAAATTTCATCGCGTTGAACACATTAAAAGTGACATTCTGGTCTTGCACCCTCATGGTGAGTTCCCCTTTCTGTACGTCGATCAAGGTTCTTCCTGTAGCCAAGAACGGTCTTCCCAAGATTATGGGAATCTTCTTATCATCCTCGAAATCCAAGATAACAAAATCAGCAGGAAATATGAGTTTATCAAATTTCACCAAAACATCCTCCACTACGCCTCTAGGATATGTGATTGACCGATCAGCCAACCGCAAAGAGATGTTGGTAGGCTTTAGATCCGGTAACCCAAGTTGCATGAAAACTGACAAGGGCATGAGATTGATGCTAGCTAGCACTTTTCAAAAGACAAATTACCAATAGTGCATGGAATAGTAAAGGTACTAGGATCCTTTAGTTTCGGAGGCAATTTCTGTTGCAGAATAGCACTGCACTCTTCCGTTAGAGCAACAGTCTCTAATTCCTCGAGCTTCAACTTACGAGAGAGAATACCTTTCATGAACTTGGCATTGCTCAGCATCTGTTCAAGAGCTTCCGCAAAAGGGATGGTAATCTGCAACTTCTTGAACACCTCTAGAAACTTGGCAAACTGCTTATCCAAATTCTGCTTCTGGAGTCTCCTAGGATATGAAGGAGGAGGATAGATCTTATTATTCTTTGTAGACTGCTCCGGAGAAGCTTTTACAATAGGTTCCTTGCTCTTCTTTACTTCACCATCCCGCTGATCAGCTGCCAAGTCAGATTTTTCAATTTCGGGCACTGCAGATTTTTCAACTTACTGATTTCGAACTTCTTCATCTTCCTTAGCGGCTGATTTTGGATCTGTTTTAACCTTTCCCGATCTCAAAGTTACTACCTTCACCTGTTCTTTGGCATCCCTCCTGCCTGGATTAGCTTCTGTATCACTCGGAAGAGTTCCTTGCTGCCTGTTCAATAAAGCACTTGCAATTTGCCCAATCTGATTCTCCAAAGTCTTTAAAGAAACCGCCTGGCTTTTAACCATCAACCTCAACTCATCTAATTCAGATTTTTCATTCGAAGATGGACCACCATTCCCATGAGATTGTTGTTGCTGAAATCCCGGAGGTTGGAATGGATGCCTTGGAGCATACTGCTGATGATAGCCTTGATTGAACGGCCTCGCTCCATATTGCTGATAAGGTTGCTGAGGTTGTTGAGCACCTTGATTATTGCTCCAACTGAAATTAGGATGATTCTTGTTGTTCGGATGATAGGTGGCTGGAACTGGTGTAGCAGGTCTTTGAAAATTACTCACAAACTGTGTTGATTCAGAAGAGATAACACACTGATTCTTCTCATGTACGCCCGCACATAGCTCACAAACACTAGCAACCTGCTGAACTCCATAATTTGTAAGAGAATCCACCTTCATAGTCAAAGCCTTCAACTGAGCTACAATAGCTGAAGCTGCATCCACTTCCAAAATACCTACTACCTTGCCTTGAGATAGTCTCTGGATTGGATTCTGATATTCATTGGCAGCCATCGTCTCAATAAGATCATAAGCTTCATCATAGCTCTTAGACCATAGAGCTCCACCTGATGCTACATCTAGCAAAGGTCTAGACTGTGCTCCCAACCCATTGTAGAAACCATTAATCACCATCCAATCCGGCATACCATGATGGGGACACTTCCGAAGCATCTCCTTGTAGCGTTCCCAAGCCTCACACAAAAATTGTCCAGATTGCTGAGCAAATTGAGTTAGAGCGTTCCTTATTGCTGTAGTTTTTGCCATAGGGAAGAATTTCGTAAGAAACTTCTGAGCAAGATCCTCCCATGTAGTAATGGAACCAGCTAGTAGAGAGTGTAACCAGCCCTTAGCCTTATCCCTAATAGAGAATGGGAAAAGCCTCAATTTGATAGCATCATCCGACACACCATTGAACTTGAAGGTGTCGCAGATCTAGATAAAGTCCCGAATATGCATGTTAGGATCCTCCATAGGAGCACCCCCAAACTGAACCGAATTCTATACCATCTGAATTGTGCCAGGCTTGATTTCAAAGTTGTTAGCTGTAATGGCCGGCCTAATAATACTAGATTGGATGTCATTGATCTTTGGCTGAGAATAGTCCTTCAAAGCCTTAACTACTGCTGCATCACCCATCTCGACTGTAGTTTCAAATTCCTCTTCCTTATTCTCCTTATTCTTTACTACAAGATCGTCTTCCGCCAGTTTTTCTATACGAGCCTGCAAACGTGTTCGCATACAAACTCAAGTACCTGAAACACCACGAAACAAACAAACTAAGTAAGAAATCCGAGTCAGTGAACGCTAACGACCACTGTTGATAAGCACATAAACTAAAAAATCAAACACCGATGATCCCCGGCAGCGGTGCCAAAAACTTGTTAACACAAAATCACGCAAGTGCACGTGGTCACAAGTAATACAGATATAAATCAAGTTCGTTCCGCAGAGATCTGGTTTAGGTTTCAATTCAGTAGATGTACCTATGCAACAATGTATGGTTTTAATTCACTGCTAAGACAAATAACAATTTGGGGTTTTTGATTATCTAAATTAAACTAAGATGCAAATTATTAACTAAGAATTAATTAACTAATGAGATTTAAAAGTGAATTACTTATATGAGAATAAACATGGGATCCTAACTTCATTAAATACTTCGCTTAGAGTTGATGCCTTTACTCAATGCATGTGATGGTTTTGGGTAGCATAATGTAAGAACCCAGATTTTTGGGTAGAATTAAAACTTTTTATTATGTATTGATATAAGAATGAATAGTGGTTACAACTAGAATGTAATACTGGTTTTAATGAATGAATAATGAAAGGATATATATTCCAAGGTTATATGGCCTGAAGGATGCTATTGAGTGATAACTTAGATTAGAATAATCTATCTCCTAGAAAGTTAAGATAAGATTCCCTAGAGAGAAATAGATACCCTCATGTCATCCAGATCAATATCGGTTACAAGTACGGAGGTTCCATGAAAGGTTAAGGAACACTCGAGGGTGAACCAGGTTCATTTTCCTAATTATAGGAATTAAATAAAAATAAGTGATGAATAGTGATTTTGGTGGAATTTGGAATATTATTATAATAATGTTATACCCGGTATTCGGAACGGATTTCTGAGTTCGTATTAGTGATCCAGGAGGAAAATAAGTGTATGTAAAAGCTGTCGGATTCAGAAAAAGAGCACTTTTATTTTCTCCGAGATTTCCCTGGACACTGCAAGACTTAAGGATTTATAAAAAGGGAATTAAGGAATTTAAATTCGAGAAGTATTAAGAAAGATGAAGAATAGTATTAGAAATATTAAGAAGGTTTTCGGTAAAACCATAATTAGAAACGAATGAGTTATTCCCTCGAACGATCAACGAATTAAGCAATAAACGGACAAAGAAACAAGCTGAGGGAGCAAGAGTCTTGTGCAAGCCACTAGAAAATATCTAGTAACCAACATAGTTACAGGAGTAACTAGAATCAAGAGATCAACCAAGTACTTAGCAAATTAAACTACTAGTTACATGACAACCATTAAAAGATCAACACTTGTCTCTCCATTTTCATCATCCATTGCATCACACCTTTATTAAAGTAGCTTTTTGACAAGATATTTTCTTACTATCATCACAATAATTCAACTTGGATGAGATTAAACCAAGAGAAAGAAAAGAAAACTCCATTCTCCATTTTTTTGCTCCATTCGGCCCCTTGTTAATTCAAAGACCAAAAATCCACTTCCAACCATTTGTTGATCTTGAAACTTTTTATGTGAGTCCTATAACTCATAAAAATGATCTCCTCAAAATCTTAGCATCAAACTCATCTTTTTCCATTTTCAAAAAAATGATTTAAGAAGAGGGTGAATAGTGTTTTCAAGAACAAATCTTGGTTTTCTTGATTTCTTGGATGATCCAAGCTTGGTTAAGGATAGGCATGGACTATACAAGGCTTAGCAAGGGCTTTAACACTCTCCAAGGAAGGTATAAACCTCATGAACCCTAGATCTTACTTTGGGTATATGCTTGTTCTTGATGGATTTAAACTTAGTTATGTTAGTAGTAAGTTATAAGCATGATTACAAGCATGATTATGGTTTAGTTTTGATAAATGTTAAAAATAGCCTAGGTGAACGGAAAGGCATTGCTTGGCCTCAGTTCATGGTTATAAATCATGTATATGTTGTTTGGAGTAGATATCATGATTATTGGGAGTTTTGGAATTTGGTAAATATCCGATTTATAGCCGTCGTAATGCCGAAATTTCGTTAACCTTAAAAACACGAGTTTGACAGTAGGTATAAGTCACTGATTAGCTTCGATTTCTTCCATGATAAGCTAGATTATGTTATAAGCTTCGTTTTGATATAAAGATCGTATGAAATGGACTTACGGTTTAGGAGTTATGATTAAATTCGTAAAAGAGGTTCGAAACCGTAATCGAAAGTTCGTAACTGAAATTGGAATCCCTTAACATGACTAAGTCAGTGACGAATCATGGTAATTAAATATTAGAGGTCATAAGGAAGGCGTGAGAGAAAACCACAAGTAAAATGGATCGTTTTTCGATTTTATAAAAATGTTCGAATCGAGGATAAGTGCGAAGAAACCACTTTTCGGAGGTAACATTATTCATTAAAACCTCCTGCCCTGTTTTGGCAAAATTCCGAAAAAATAATCTTCTGATCTAAGTCCAATTTTGAGTTAGCTACCTTCTAGACATTCTCTAGATCATGTATGCGAAAACGGTGCGTCATTTGAGTTAACGGTTACCGAGTTATGAACGTTTTAGTGAAAGAGGTGTGAATAGTAAAGATCCGTAGTCGACTGAACTTCAAAAATACATTTCACCTATTTGGACTCGTGGCTTCGAATTGGAAATTTTATGATAAATATTACAAATACAAAAGATGATTTTATAAGTGGTTTCGTAATTAAATACGTTTCCAGTGATTTATTAAAAGTGTTGAAGTACGAGTCTCGAAATAGTGATTCTCGGAAAAGTCAACCCTAGGGGTACTAATTTGGCCACCCTTTTTGGCTAAGTTAAAAAGGGAATTTCGAGTCGACTAAAACACGAAACATGTTAAGAATTATCAAGACCACATATTGGTGCAAAGAACGAGGTTATAATTGATTAAGTAAGATATACGAAAAATCTGACATTAAGGGTGGGTTCGAGGTGTGTTTTGGACTAAACTTACATGACTTAAGTTAAGTTATACTTAACCTTCGAAATGTTAAGTGATTGACCTCGGTTGTTGTGACTATTTATAGATCACTGGATCGACACGAGACACACTACCCCTACAGGATTACCAGGCAAGTTTCCAATACTTGGAACTGTTGTTGTGATAATATATATAATGATTGTTGTATACCTATGCCATAACATGCATGCCTACTTTCAAGTCTATTGATATGCTTGTTCCCTGAATTGATATTGGCTTATAGACTAGATATGAATTATCAGTTATAAGCAAGATTGTTTTGCTAAGACCCTTAGTGAAGGGCGTATGATATTCATTCTTTAAATATAAGACCGGGAGTCAGTATTTTGTGATATATAGATAGCCGTGGAAACCCGGAAGGATTCTAGCGGCAGAGTAGTACTCATTTTGAGGAATGTTATTAGTAAACATTATTTATATTTTCATAAAGTATTGATTACTTGGAAATTACTTGAGGAATGCTATTTGGATATTATCTCAATCGAGAGGTACTATATGAATATTATTTTGAATATTCATTCGCGTATATTTATTTGCCGAATATTATTTTAATATTCATTCGAGCTTTAATTACTTAAATGAATATTAGTTTCGAATATTCGTTTAGAGTTTGATTATTCAATGAGTAATTACTTTAGTATTCTTGGAAATTTATTTATTAAATGAATATTATCGTGAATATTCATTTAAGATTTTATGTACTTGATGAATATTATTTTAAGAAATTCATTCGAAGTTCTATTTACTTAAGGAATATTGCTTCGAATATTCCTTTAAAGTTTGATTGCTAAAAGAATATTATTTGGATATTTATTTAGAATATTAATTATTAAATGAATATTATTTTCAAATATTCATTTAATGTTTGATTTATTTAGTGAATATTATTTTAAACATTTACTTGGGCTTATTTAATTAATGAATATTATTTTGAATATTCATTTAAAGAAGAGAGTTATTTATTAAATAATTTTATGTATTTATTCGAGGATTACTTACGAGCAATATTATGATTTAATCATATTCCTTAATTATTATTGATTTAATAAATATTCTTGGAAT
This sequence comes from Kitagawia praeruptora, assembly GCA_037693485.1. Classification (NCBI taxonomy): domain Eukaryota; kingdom Viridiplantae; phylum Streptophyta; class Magnoliopsida; order Apiales; family Apiaceae; genus Kitagawia; species Kitagawia praeruptora. The sequence continues at coordinate 57,158,436 of CM075353.1, forward strand.
ATTTATTTAAATTCTTTTAAGTTCTTTTTATAATAATTCTTATTATTCAAAGATTATCTTTCATCTTCAGATATGGTGTAAAATAGTTCGGAGTATTTTATGACTATTTTTGTCAAGGGGAGGTTCCCAAAACTTTATTTCCATTTAAATCTATCTTATAAGAAGATTTAAATACTCGCTCAACTTCCAAAAATATATAAGGGGACCTCACTTGAGAGATGTTATTTATTGGGCTGCCCGGTCCTATACTTGCTAAAACTATCTTGTCACTCACATCTTGATTCTTTCAAGCATCGATATGAGTCTGTTTGGTTATCTCCTTAACGCTCGAGGGGTAAGAATTGATGGAACAAGTTTATATCCATTAACAAGCATCAGCTTGGGAAATATTGGTGATTTTTCCTTTCCAACTAGATACGACTACTTTGTGGAGTCCTATCAACAAGTAATATACTTGGGGAAAGGGGGAGGAACTTCACGTTTCAAAGTTATGGATGTGAAATGAACTAGGAGATGCGTAAGTGACCCAGTGGCGCCGGTCCAGCAAATGGCCCAACCGTTGGCCGGGGGGTTCCAAAGGGCGGTAGACAAGTAAATCCGTCGGTGCTTCCTTCTACATGTAGTAAACAAGAGGTGGGGATCATAACATGCGACTGATCATCGTGTAAATGCTATGTCTCCTGGTGCGTCAAACTCTCGTATTAGTTCATCTCTCAATGTTGGAAATTTCCTGCAACCTTATCATTATTGGCAGGTTTGAAAAGTGTTTGAATTGGAATTGCAATATTCTTCCTGCAAGTTCCTCTATTGTGAAAAGTTGATAATATCTGGCTCATCTTTGACATAGCAGATATTTATTCAAAACAAATATATTTTGAGTTACCTTGTAACTTCATCTCATACCTTATATTGGTACTACATCGTTAATGCATGGCATATGGTTTCAAAGATATTTTGGACTGTTATATATTATCATTGTTCAATTATATTTTTGGTGGGCTATTGCTCACCCTTGCTTTATTTATTTATATCACAACAACAGCTAGATCAGATGGCCGCGCAAGGCGTGCTCAGCATATGCAGGTGTCAGCCGTCAGAGGATTAACCGCTGAGGTCATAGCTACCATTGTTAAGGATGCAGCCTCTGGTAGGCTAGTTGTTAGTATTTGTGCATCAAATGAATTTATATATATGGCATATACCAATGGATGGCAAAGAGCATGTAATTGTAAAATTGTAATTCTTTGGGTTGTAAGAACTCAAACTTGTGATTAATAATATTGACGATTACTCTGATTTCATCTCTGGGACTATAACGGGTGTGTTTTATGTTGTTGTTTTGGGTCACAAGGTTGTAATTTAAATTATGTTGATTTTGTGGTTGGATATTGAGACCGTAACGACTAGATCCCTGACCCTGGATCTGGGGGTGTTACAGAAATGGTATCAGAGAGAGCGTTATATATCCCAGAGATGACGCGACGTTAAAACAATAAATTCATTAAGATAATAAGAACTCTTGCCAAGTTCATACTCGGACTACATAATGTAGTACAGACATATAAAACCCTTATGGGAACTCTTAAGTATCATGATAGTAACATAACTCATTCTTGTACCGACTAGTAAGGCGACATACCTTGGGGATTACGAGCAGTAACACAATGATGCTTGTTCTGATGCTGGAAATCGGCTTGGTGATTCGTCGGAATACCTTACTGAGAACCAGAAGGAGGTTTCAGCTAAAGAAAAGAACCCTGTTAGGAAGAAAGAGTTTACCCTTAAGGAAATGAGGGCTACAGCCAGAGAGACTGTAAGAGTTAAGGTACAGTACCCAGAGAAGGGAGCATAAAGAACTGAGATATTATTAAGAGAACTAAAGATGCATAATGGATTCATAGCTGGACTGCCGGATGAAGTACCAGCAATTAAGTCAAATTGGAAGGATTACTTGAGGTCTTATATGAGGATAGGTAAAGATCCTTAGAGACCTTCAGATTAATGAGAAAAGAGTTAGAGTGATACATGATTACCAAAGACAACAACAGAGGATAGGAAGCAGAGTCTCCAGGAGCAGTTAAGATAGAGGCAGCAAGTGCCATATAAGGTGATCAATGGATTAGTGTGAATATTGTTAATGATAATTCGCCCTGAGAGGGCAGATTTCATAGGTCGTAATTTATAAAGTCAAAATGAGATTGATAAGGTGGCTTTATTCAGTGAGATGTCCATTTTATGAATGGGTCAGCTTAGAAAGTAAAGATAATGGAAAGTGATAGCCTGAATGGATAAAGAATATAAGGAAGTAGTAAGTGAGACAATGATCTCAGAACCTACAAGAGGAGAAGACCAGTGAGTCTGTGATAAACTAGTAATAAGGCTATCATCAGGAACTAAGTATAAGTCTAGTTCAATTCAGTGGAATGATGAACCAGAAACATTAGATGCATGTTATTCAAAGGAATATCAAATTCTTTCTTTTCCTTAAATGGATTAGGTAAGGCGAGCAGTGGATGAGATGTAATTGAGAATGCTTTTAGATGAAACCTGGAGGAACAGGGTAGGCCCAGTTCTCGAAGTAAGAGTATTGGCAAAATGAAGTCCAGTTAATAGGACACATGATCAATAGGAGTAGTGTTGATCGACCCTACCAAGTTAAAGACAGTTTCAAATGGAGAAAGGCCAATCACATCGGCAAAGGTGAGAAATTTCATAAGATTCACGAGGTATTACCAAAGATTTGCTCAGGACTTTACAAAGAGTGCAATCCCGCAACCCGACTTATTGGTAAGACTAAAAGTTTGAACATACAAAATATGAGAAAATCTTCCTGGAGCTAAAGACGAAATTGGTGATGACCCAGCGCTGACGTCGCCTAAATGGAAAAAGGAGAATTTTGCAATATTTTATGGTGCATCTCAAGCAGGGTAGGCACTGTGTTTATGCAGCATGGCAGTGTAACTTCGAATATATTTGGACAACATGGTTCACTAGATTCGGATGGCCTTGGTAGTGCCAATTTTGTGAAATGATTAACTTCGACGGTAGTGTTCCTTCTGAAACTAGTTGTTAGAACGACCGGTATTCGGTAGTATCGATTATTAGGATGAATATGTATCGGGAAGATGTGGCATGTTTCAGGTTGAAACTTTTGATTTCCCTTATAGGGGAGGTATATATTTGGTTTCTTTCCAATGGTTAAACTCCCAACTTTAGGTCAATCATTTCATTACTGTAACTGTATATGGTTCGACCAGCTCAGATGTTCCTTGAAATATTCTTCGGGTATCAAAATGGGTCTTCTTAATGCTACTAGTGGGTGGATAGATTGACTGAAATTTCTTTAATCCTGGAAAGGAATTTGACAGAATTTGGCAAACCTTGTCTTTTGATTATCTGAATACGTCACCGATCAAGAGAATAGAAACTGGGGCGAACCATATGGATTGGGTAAAGTAGCCGCTATACAGGTGGGTAGACATACCTCGATTATTACAGTTGAATGTAGGGATAAAATTATGAAGTTGAATGTAATTAAGAAACAAGCCGGACGGAGAAATTCTGGGATTGACTTAAATGAAAAGGTTGTTATGCCAGAAGTGTTAAGCTTTGGTGGTACGTGGAATTGATAAGATTAACTGAAAGAACAAAAGTAAAGGAAAGGTGACCGGAGACGGTACCGAGAAGTCGAGTGACACTTATATGGAGTAAAGTTTTGGAAAGATCAAAAGGTATCAAAGTAGAAGGCAATATGCCAGCAATTACTAGAAAAGTAATGCTATTAGCCGACCCCTAAGCTCACATATTTAGCATGGCCAGAGGGGGGCCAAGTCACTAAGGATTATCAAGTGACTGAACCAGCAACGTAAGGACAAAACGGGGTGCTTCTAATCAAGTGCCAACCGCGAGGGCTTTTGATATAAATTGAATTGAGATACAGGATGATGGATTTTATATATACCATGAACGTATTAGGATTGAGGGTAGTGACCACTGAAAAGTTACGAAGATTGCCAAAGTCAGTGCAGTATGATGCATAAATGTTATCTGAAGCTTAGTGTCCTCAAAAAGAGCATTAGACACTAAGAGATTCACGTTGAACAAGACCAATATCTTCCAGAACATCCTTGCTACCATTACCAAGTCCTGTAAGAAAGAGAAGTTAGACATATGTTGTCTTTTGGAAGGTCATGTAGACCGACATTCGTTTGAAAGAAAGGTTAACATGAGCTACCTATAGATTCTTAAGATGAGAATGATTGAAAACAGACCCATATTAAGGGTACATGATTTGATTGCCAATTTCATGGTAATGTAAGTATTCCTTGAAAATAGAATTGAGGGTAGAGCATCCATAAATTAAGACGAACCCTGGGGATGCACAAAGGATAGCATCACCCCTAATAAAGACATTTTGAATTCAGACGATATAAGTTGAATCGACCAAAGTATAAAGAACCTGTAAGGATTTGTGGAAAGGAATCTCGAAAAGTACATAGACAGAATTGTTATAAAATTGATTATTGATGTTCGATATACCCTGTACCCAGAAGATACAGGAGGGATGATGACGATGACCTAAGAAACCCTATAAGGGAAGAGGTAATGTTCTGAACTTCAAAGGGGAAGTTTGGTAAGGAATGTATGACATAGTAATAATAAGGCCAGATGAAGCATGTGTGAAACCATGAGGAAGTATGGATTGAACCAATAAGGTTGAGATTATCCTAAAACGAGAAGGGAGTTAAGTAAGGAAATATCCTAGGTATGATGGGAAGTACCTGTAGTAAAGTTCACACCAGAAAGGTGGAAGCAATGACTTTTGGAAAAGACTGATATACGCTTTCTCCCATTCAGCAGAATTTAAGGGAGAATGCTTTCACCCTGAGTTGGAATAAATCCAGAAAACGTTGACTTCAAGAAATTATTATATTCAGGAAAGGCCAATGAGGTGGCCGACACTTTAAGTATAAGGAAGTAGGTATAAATGCTCATACCAAAGAAACGGAATGGTATTGAGAAGGACTTTGAAGGTCAGAAAGTGGTGGAGGAATTTGCATTCCCTCTAATGATTGTGCAAGAATCAACCATAAGAGTAGTTTAAGTAAAGATTCGATTCCTGATATCGTCTTAAGCATATTACCTGCGTTAGGAGGTCCTATGTCAAGGTAAACCAGGACCTGGTGCGAAATTAACTAAGTAAACCGTTAGCTTCCAGTCTTCTACTAAAGAAATATGATTGATAATTCCATCAACTTGGCATAGCTACGATGCTTGAAGCTCTTCTGCAATTTTATCTGCTTCATGTAATATCTACGTCAAGTTCAGGAAGCATTCCCTATGGATAGGGAATATTGATTATTTTGTTTTCCTAGAGGATCTTGAATTGACAATTATGAAACCCGTACGTTTAGTTATTCAATCATTGCGTAAACGATAAGCGATGGTGATCCTTCTGAGAAATTAGGTGGTAACGACTGTGGAAATGTCGAATTGAATCTGAGTTAGAGAAATCATCCAGGTTTATTTCGGATGGTGTAATTTCTGGAATGACGGGATATTTGAAAGGAAGAATTAGGTTATGATGGTTAATAAATGATTATGGTAGAAATAAAAACAAGAGACTGATAGAGATGGAAATAGAATTGGGAATTAATAAGAGAGTCAGATAGGCGTACTCATGAGAATCTCTAGTAATGAAGCGAGAAAAGTATGGGATTGGCAAGGTAAGGGTATTGGCCAAAACGAAAAGTTGGAATTAGGAGCATGAATGACATACAAATTGACTCCTTTTAAGTTTGGAAAATCCGAGGAAATATGGAATAGTTGATTGAGAAATAAAGAGACTCATGGAATGAGAAAGTGAAATCTAGACGGTTGAACAAAGGAAAATTCGACCCCAAACGTGTAACACGTATTGAGTAAAGGTGGCGAGTGTCTCAACACTGAGATGACGATAGAGTTAAACAACAAGAGTAAATAAGAATTAGACAATATGAAGGATGTGATTGATAAAGAAAAGATTTGGAAATAATTATGGAATGTGAAGCAAGGAATGTTATGAATGGAGTGATGAATGGGTTTTCTTAACGAGCTCTCGGAATGACAACCTGATAGTGTTAGAATTATGAGTATGAAAGAGCCAGTGTCGGGGCATGAAATGTGAGTAATAATAATGTCAAGCGGGAAATCCAAGATTTAACCTGAGAGGTTGAAGGATTTTCCAAAAAGTTAGTGGTGCTAATATCGAACAAGAGTATAGGTCCATAGAATGATGGACAGAGCAGCAAGGACATGTGATATGTGAGATTACGAAAAAGTAGTATTTAATACGAATATGATTATTTTCTTCTCTAATAAACCTCTATAGTTCAGAGGAAAATTCTAAGTATGATATTTTGACAATCATGAAAACTTTCTTATATGATTCTTTGAAATTCGTTCCTTTTCTTTTCCCTTATTTACCTTCTTCTAAACTGAGAAGAACAACCCTTTAAGGAGGGGAGGTAATACTATGTGACTCTCTGTCTGTGTGATAGGAGTCTAAGTGGAATGCCATTAATTGTTTAATTGCTTGTCAAGTACTAAAGGCTGGCCCCCTTCTGTACTAGCTATGCAATATAACAAATGTTCATTGATCACAGTGATCTCTCGATAAATTTTCCACCTAAATATATATACATCGAGATTGCGAAGATTAAAGCGATTAGGAATTGCAAAATTTCGAGTGAGGTTATCTCCGGACTTCGTAGCGCGTTAGTGATACCGAAGTCACTGCACGTACCAATAAGGTTAATAGTATAAGAACGGACAAGAGCGTATACCGGATGATGTGTTATGCGAAAGTATCAAAGAATTGGTAGAACGGATAAAGGGTGTATTGTAACACCAATATGATGTGCTTTAGAAAGATTGGAATGTGTAAAGATCGACCAGAGAATTGGAAAGCGAAATAACCAACAAGTACCCAATTGTCTTCTACCTGATTTCGGGACGGAATCCTTTTAAGGAGGGGAGACTGTAAGAACCCAGATTTTTGGGTAGAATTAAAACTTTTTATTATGTATTGATATAAGAATGAATAGTGGTTACAACTAGAATGTAATACTGGTTTTAATGAATGAATAATGAAAGGATATATATTCCAAGGTTATATGGCCTGAAGGATGCTATTGAGTGATAACTTAGATTAGAATAATCTATCTCCTAGAAAGTTAAGATAAGATTCCCTAGAGAGAAATAGATACCCTCATGTCATCCAGATCAATATCGGTTACAAGTACGGAGGTTCCATGAAAGGTTAAGGAACACTCGAGGGTGAACCAGGTTCATTTTCCTAATTATAGGAATTAAATAAAAATAAGTGATGAATAGTGATTTTGGTGGAATTTGGAATATTATTATAATAATGTTATACCCGGTATTCGGAACGGATTTCTGAGTTCGTATTAGTGATCTAGGAGGAAAATAAGTGTATGTAAAAGTTGTCGGATTCAGAAAAAGAGCACTTTTATTTTCTCCGAGATTTCCCTGGACACTGCAAGACTTAAAGATTTATAAAAAGGGAATTAAGGAATTTAAATTCGAGAAGTATTAAGAAAGATGAAGAATATTATTAGAAATATTAAGAAGGTTTTCGGTAAAACCCTAATTAGAAACGAATGAGTTATTCCCTCGAACGATCAACGAATTAAGCAATAAACGGACAAAGAAACAAGCAGAGGGAGCAAGAGTCTTGTGCAAGCCACTAGAAAATATCTAGTAACCAACATAGTTACAGGAGTAACTAGAATCAAGAGATCAACCAAGTACTTAGCAAATTAAACTACTAGTTACATGACAACCATTAAAAGATCAACACTTGTCTCTCCATTTTCATCATCCATTGCATCACACCTTTATTAAAGTAGCTTTTTGACAAGATATTTTCTTACTCTCATCACAATAATTCAACTTGGATGAGATTAAACCAAGAGAAAGAAAAGAAAACTCCATTCTCCATTTTTTTGCTCCATTCGGCCCCTTGTTAATTCAAAGACCAAAAATCCACTTCCAACCATTTGTTGATCTTGAAACTTTTTATGTGAGTCCTATAATTCATAAAAATGATCTCCTCAAAATCTTAGCATCAAACTCATCTTTTTCCATTTTCAAAAAAATGATTTAAGAGGAGGGTGAATAGTGTTTTCAAGAACAAATCTTGGTTTTCTTGATTTCTTGGATGATCCAAGCTTGGTTAAGGATAGGCATGGACTATACAAGGCTTAGCAAGGGCTTTAACACTCTCCAAGGAAGGTATAAACCTCATGAACCCTAGATCTTACTTTGGGTATATGCTTGTTCTTGATGGATTTAAACTTAGTTATGTTAGTAGTAAGTTATAAGCATGATTACAAGCATGATTATGGTTTAGTTTTGATAAATGTTAAAAATAGCCTAGGTGAACGGAAAGGCATTGCTTGGCCTCAGTTCATGGTTATAAATCATGTATATGTTGTTTGGAGTAGATATCATGATTATTGGGAGTTTTGGAATTTGGTAAATATCCGATTTATAGCCGTCGTAATGCCGAAATTTCGTTAACCTTAAAAACACGAGTTTGACAGTAGGTATAAGTCACTGATTAGCTTCGATTTCTTCCATGATAAGCTAGATTATGTTATAAGCTTCGTTTTGATATAAAGATCGTATGAAATGGACTTACGGTTTAGGAGTTATGATTAAATTCGTAAAAGAGGTTCGAAACCGTAATCGAAAGTTCGTAACTGAAATTGGAATCCCTTAACATGACTAAGTCAGTGACGAATCATGGTAATTAAATATTAGAGGTCATAAGGAAGGAGTGAGAGAAAACCACAAGTAAAATGGATCGTTTTCCAATTTTATAAAAATGTTCGAATCGAGGATAAGTGCGAAGAAACCACTTTTCGGAGGTAACATTATTCATTAAAACCTCCTGCCCTGTTTTGGCAAAATTCCGAAAAATAAATCTTCTGATCTAAGTCCAATTTTGAGTTAGCTACCTTCTAGACATTCTCTAGATCATGTATGCAAAAACGGTGCGTCATTTGAGTTAACGGTTACCGAGTTATGAACGTTTTAGTGAAAGAGGTGTGAATAGTAAAGATCCGTAGTCGACTGAACTTCAAAAATACATTTCACCTATTTGGACTCGTGGCTTCGAATTGGAAATTTTATGATAAATATTACGAATACAAAAGATGATTTTATAAGTGGTTTCGTAATTAAATACGTTTCCAGTGATTTATTAAAAGTGTTGAAGTACGAGTCTCGAAATAGTGATTCTCGGAAAAGTCAACCCTAGGGGTACTAATTTGGCCACCCTTTTTGGCTAAGTTAAAAAGGGAATTTCGAGTCGACTAAAACACAAAACTTGTTAAGAATTATCAAGACCACATATTGGTGCAAAGAACGAGGTTATAATTGATTAAGTAAGATATACGAAAAATCTGACATTAAGGGTGGGTTCGAGGTGTGTTTTGGACTAAACTTACATGACTTAAGTTAAGTTATACTTAACCTTCGAAATGTTAAGTGATTGACCTCGGTTGTTGTGACTATTTATAGATCACTGGATCGACACGAGACACACTACCCCTACAGGATTACCAGGCAAGTTTCCAATACTTGGAACTGTTGTTGTGATAATATATATAATGATTGTTGTATACCTATGCCATAACATGCATGCCTACTTTCAAGTCTATTGATATGCTTGTTCCCTGAATTGATATTGGCTTATAGACTAGATATGAATTATCAGTTATAAGCAAAATTGTTTTGCTAAGACCCTTAGTGAAGGGCGTATGATATTCATTCTTTAAATATAAGACCGGGAGTCAGTATTTTGTGATATATAGATAGCCGTGGAAACCCGGAAGGATTCCAGCGGCAGAGTAGTACTCATTTTGAGGAATGTTATTAGTAAACATTATTTATATTTTCATAAAGTATTGATTACTTGGAAATTACTCGAGGAATGCTATTTGGATATTATCTCAATCGAGAGGTACTATATGAATATTATTTTGAATATTCATTCGCGTATATTTATTTGCCGAATATTATTTTAATATTCATTCGAGCTTTAATTACTTAAATGAATATTAGTTTCGAATATTCGTTTAGAGTTTGATTATTCAATGAGTAATTACTTTAGTATTCTTGGAAATTTATTTATTAAATAAATATTATCGTGAATATTCATTTAAGATTTTATGTACTTGATGAATATTATTTTAAGATATTCATTCGAAGTTCTATTTACTTAAGGAATATTGCTTCGAATATTCCTTTAAAGTTTGATTGCTAAAAGAATACTATTTGGATATTTATTTAGAATATTAATTATTAAATGAATATTATTTTCAAATATTCATTTAATGTTTGATTTATTTAGTGAATATTATTTTAAACATTTACTTGGGCTTATTTAATTAATGAATATTATTTTGAATATTCATTTAAAGAAGAGAGTTATTTATTAAATAATTTTATGTATTTATTCGAGGATTACTTACGAGCAATATTATGATTTAATCATATTCCTTAATTATTATTGATTTAATAAATATTCTTGGAATATTTATTTAAATTCTTTTAAGTTCTTTTTATAATAATTCTTATTATTCAAAGATTATCTTTCATCTTCAGATATGGTGTAAAATAGTTCGGAGTATTTTATGACTATTTTTGTCAAGGGGAGGTTCCCAAAACTTTATTTCTATTTAAATCTATCTTATAAGAAGATTTAAATACTCGCTCAACTTCCAAAAATATATAAGGGGACCTCACTTGAGAGATGTTATTTATTGGGCTGCCCGGTCCTATACTTGCTAAAACTATCTTGTCACTCACATCTTGATTCTTTCAAGCATCGATATGAGTCTGTTTGGTTATCTCCTCAACGCTCGAGGGGTAAGAATTGATGGAACAAGTTTATATCCATTAACAAGCATCAGCTTGGGAAATATTGGTGATTTTTCCTTTCCAACTAGATACGACTACTTTGTGGAGTCCTATCAACAAGTAATATACTTGGGGAAAGGGGGAGGAACTTCACGTTTCAAAGTTATGGATGTGAAATGAACTAGGAGATGCGTAAGTGACCCAGTGGCGCCGGTCCAGCAAATGGCCCAACCGTTGGCCGGGGGGTTCCAAAGGGCGGTAGACAAGTAAATCCGTCGGTGCTTCCTTCTACATGTAGTAAACAAGAGGTGGGGAGCATAACATGCGACTGATCATCGTGTAAATGCTATGTCTCCTGGCGCGTCAAACTCCCGTATTAGTTCATCTCTCAATGTTGGAAATTTAATGCAACCTTATCATTATTGGCAGGTTTGAAAAGTGTTTGAATTGGAATTGCAATATTCTTCCTGCAAGTTCCTCTATTGTGAAAAGTTGATAATATCTGGCTCATCTTCGACATAGCAGATATTTATTCAAAACAAATATATTTTGAGTTACCTTGTAACTTCATCTCATACCTTATATTGGTACTACATCGTTAATGCATGGCATATGGTTTCAAAGATATTTTGGACTGTTATATATTATCACTGTTCAATTATATTTTTGGTGGGCTATTGCTCACCCTTGCTTTATTTATTTATATCACAACAACAGCTAGATCAGATGGCCGCGCAAGGCGTGCTCAGCATAGGCAGGTGTCAGCCGTCAGAGGATTAACCGCTGAGGTCATAGCTACCATTGCTAAGGATGCAGTCTCTGGTAGGCTAGTTGTTAGTATTTGTGCATCAAATGAATTTATATATATGGCATATACCAATGGATGGCAAAGAGCATGTAATTGTAAAATTGTAATTCTTTGGGTTGTAAGAACTCAAACTTGTGATTAATAATATTGACGATTACTCTGATTTCATCTCTGGGACTATAACGGGTGTGTTTTATGTTGTTGTTTTGGGTCACAAGGTTGTAATTTAAATTATGTTGATTTTGTGGTTGGATATTGAGACCGTAACGACCAGATCCCTGACCCTGGATCTGGGGGTGTTACACATAATATCTCTATTTACGCTACAAATCATGATGTTAGAACATCAACTATCCTATGCTAGCATGACAAGTTCTAAATCTCAAGATCCACTCTAGTTTCGCAAGAGATTAACAAATTAGATGTTCGCGACGCATCTAAACACATGAAACACAACCATACAAGGATATCAAGAATTCACCACATGTAAATATTTAAAGCAATCAAACTACTAAGTTACATAGATAAATCCATTAGAATCCCATGACAACGATTAGTTCATAATTGAACCGTTCGTCACCATGGGATTTGATGAAAACATGATAATAAACACAGTATGAAAGAAAGTAATAATATTATTAAAACAAAGAGTTAAGAAAACAAATCTGTAATCCAAGGTATACAAAAGATGAAGTAGATCTAGATCCGTGCTTGTCAAGAGCGTTGAATCTTTCTCCGCTTTTCTCCCTTGCAATTCTATTTTATGATAAGCGAACGATACAAATTACAAGAGTAGGATGTGTTTTTATAGCTCTAGATATCTTGCCAAGCAAGAAAATATCACTACAATACAATTAGAATTTGATTTTGGTACAGGAAAATACCAAAAATACAATTAAAACTCGAATAGGGGCAAAACTGTAATTTTTTAACAAATTCTGGGCGAACCGCGCGCTGCCTGCGCTTGCCACGCGCTTCCAGTGCTTGAATCTCTGTCTGGCGCGCTGCTGCCTGCGCCTCCTAGAGCGCTTCCAGCGCTTGGATTGCTTTCCAGGTTTGTTTTTCTGCCTTCTTTTCTATAATTCTTCACTATTTTCTTCCGTTCGTTTTGTAATTGCTTCCGTAGTCAATTATCTTTACTTGGAATCTTCGTAAGATCTTAAAGCTTGACTCCATACTTCATTCCATTGCACAAATCAACTCCAAATTTGACGGAAACGTTAACCCTAATCGACATTTCTACAAACCTGCACATTTAAAAAAAACACATCAAAACTACAACAAACTTGAGGACAAGTGAATCAATTTAAGCCGATATGGAACGCTCTAAATGGATATAAAATCCATTTATCAACCTCCTTCCTTTCTATCCTCTGGCCCCGCAGGGGACACCATCGAGCTCCGGCGATCTGCTAATATACATCATCAATTTTATTACCTTTTGCTTGGTGTATGAGTCCGAGATTAAATGAATAGATATACATAGGTGTATGTATAATTGTATTTGTCTATTCAAGTACAATCGGAAATGATGATTACCGCACAATGCTTGACTTGTTTTGTATTCGAGGAGGTAATGGTGATGTGGGGGGTAGGGTGATGGAAGAAGAAATGGGTTTTGTTCTGAAGTTTCTGCTGAACTAGTTGGTGATTTACACCGTATAATTTAGTGATTTTTGTAATATAAACGGCTGATTCACTACTAGAAATATGTTAATAAACATCACGCCTTTAACATCGGTCAGTAATACCACCGATGTCTTTGTGTTTTAAGACATCCCTTCAAATAAAACCGATGTCTTTATGTTTTAAGACATCGCTTTCAAGAATAACCGATTTCTTAAGTAAGCTAAAAAAAATAAAGAATTCCAGCGCGTACCCCAAATAGTTTCCCCTTAGAATGTTTCCCCCAATTTGTTAAAATGATTTCCCCCCTTAGCCATTTTTTGTTCCCCCCAATTTATCAAACACACAAAGATTTTCAACATATATTTCCCCCCCATTTCTACAAAATGTTTCCCCCTTAATCAAATTTTGGTTTATCCCTCAAACATTCTCTTCAAACAAAATTGAAAACGTAAATCAAAATAACTAAAAAAAATATCTTGTTCTCTTACTCTCTCTCTGTCGACTCACAGCTTCGCCGTTCTCGAACCCTAAATCTCGCCCCCCCCTCTCTCTCTCTATCTCTATCTCTCTCTCTCTCTCTATTCTCTCTTCCTCCCTCTCTATACTCTCATCCTTCTCTCTCTATACTACCACCCTTCTCTTTCTCAAATCTCAATTCAACCAGAGTTTATTCGATTCGAAGTTACAAAACTGTAAACTCAATTCAATTTATTTGAAGCTCAAATTGGTAAGTGGCTAAGCTTGTGTTTGATTTCAATTACTTCGATTTAATTTTCAATTGGGGATTTTTGAGCACGAAACCATAATTTTTTTAATTTGTTCTTAGGTTGAATATCTAGTTGTTTGTATAACATGAAATATGTTCATAGATTATTGTTCTTGACGTTTTCTGGCGAGTCATGATTGTTCCAGGTCCCTGTCATGATGTCAATGCTCAGTATTGTGATGTTCCTATCAACCTCGGGTAAATCGGTCATCAATCCAGTGAGTCAACTCAGCTTCTAGGTGAGTCAGCTCTGTTAGCTTTGCTTTCAAGTAAACTAAACTTGTGTTTCTATCTATTGTTTTAACCTTAAATTTTGAATCACAGCAACTTTTGAGACTGTTGGCATTGTATTCATTTTTTGTTTTCTTTTTGAGGTGCAGCTGATCTTGTTTATATTCATTTTTCACAGATGGTCGTCTGTATGCTGCCACTCCAGTTGATCCAGTTTTCATTTTGTTACTGATTTTTGAGGAAGCACGGATGAAGGTTTTTTGTGAAATTTTAATGATGTATCATTCTCTCTATAATGCTCAGTATTCTTGTATACCTGAACATCTATCATGTTTGATTTTTATATTGTGCAATGATAGTTTTACATATTCTAGTCTTTTTCTGTTTGAAGAAATTTGAAGAATCTGATAACCGGGGTGAATCAGCGGCAAAAATAGATTGTTTCAATGGGCTGAATGAATTGGCAGTGCATAACCTCTTGTCAGCTGATTGTGGAAATGTTGAAGGTGAGGTTGTTGCTTCTGAAGTTACTACCAGATATGCTAATAATGCTGCTCTGGGCTCCAGTTGTGGTAAGGAATATTGCAACTACATACTAGTTTAGAGTTTTTCTTTGTATAAATTTCCTCAAACCTATAGTAAAACTTTCTACACCGTAATTAATGAGTGGTAGAATGACCATAATTAATGTCAATACATTCATGTTTAAGTCCATATGTTGGGTGTTGTGGTCAGTCAAGCTATTGAAATTATCAATGCGTTATTCTAAACTTTTACTCTAAGTTTTACTTATTAGGTCTATTGGGCGGTGAAGTAAGACATGTGCTATACTATATGGAATAACTTTGCCCACACCTTCTGATTATGAATTTACTTATGTTTAATTTAACAATCTAGATGGAACCAAGCAAGGTAGCTAACTAATCATTTCACTACATATTCAGTTATACCCTCATCGGATTTTAGGACTATTCAAAGTCAATCTCAACTATCTGGAACCAAAACAGGACTTATTATTGTGCCCCAATCTTGAGCTTTATTCAATTATATAAAAATCTAACAAAATTACAGAATGTAGTTGATTAAGTTATTTGAACACCTTCTTCAATATAATCTTAAGAATTGTCTGCAGGAGTAAGTGCACCAAGTGCGGTTTCTAACCAATATATGTGGAATTAAGGCCCTGGTATATGGTAGTTTATTAGGCATATAAAAAATGAGTCTAGCTTCCTGGGGAAAATGTCACATAACCAAATACAATTGTTCAGTTTCAGTAATATAGTATGTGAGCCTAGAATAGAACCATTAGTTATTATGTTTATGCCTTTTCTTCCTGAAAAGAGAAGAGCAGTTGCTATATATCTCTTCTACTATGTAGCAGGTAGTTAAGTTTTTAAAGGTTATAAATCCAAGAAATGTACAAGTGAGACAATAATGGCAACCATCAAACCGTTGGTGAACATGTAATAGGCTCAGCCTCTGAGATGAGTGGTTCATTAGCTCTCCTAAGCAATATCAGTCAAACTCTATTTAACATTAGTTTTCTACTTAAACATTAAACTAACCATTTCAAAAGATAGCTCGTAGGAATTTAAGTGTTATAGTTGGATCAACCCTGATACTAAGAGTAACATAAAATGAGGCCAAGGTAATTATGCCTGGCTTATAGTCTATATACAGTTCTTTACCATAATTATGATTCAGTCCAATGTGTGGCCTGGGTATGAAACACCAGGTGATGGAATATGGTCTCTACCCATTTTCTTCGCAAAATATATTCTCATCATTCATTCAGTATTACCAGTAACAGATTCCCAGCCGGTGGAATTTCTCTGTACAAACTTTGTAATATAATTATAGTTTACCATAATTATATTTGTTTCGTACCCCTTCCTTATCACCTCTGTTTCTGCCTCTCTTCGAAACCCTCTTATTGTTACTCTATTTTATTACATATATCTTGTATAGCTTGTCTCTGGCTTATACTAATCCACAGATATTTGTAGTTTATTATAATAGTAAGGGTGAGTCATGTTATACCCTCCTCACTGACAACGCGTGTACTTAACAGGTGACTCCTTCTTTTTGTTCTGATCTTGAAACCAGTTTCTTTCGTCTTTCTATTTTTTTGCAATTGTATTTACAAAAAATAAGTCCTACACTAAATAAATAGAAAATATCTACTCACACTTACTCATTAATATACACTCACTTTATAATTAGGCAATGGTCCTCTAATTTTACAGCAAGTACAAATTTATATTCCCCTTCATTTAGATATTTTTAGTGGCTCAATTAATATCTTTTATCAAAAATGTAGAATTTTCACAAATCACCCACAATAATAATATTAATAAAAAATATTGGTACAAAAATTTTATCTATCATTTGGGTATCAAATATTATACCTGATTTAATCTCTGGTAGATTCTTGTCATTTAATATATTGTAGAAAATTTGGATCTTACATTCTACCTTTGTTGAAGCTGAATTTAGGGCCAGGTAGTTTCTCATGGGACAATGGAACAACCATTGAATTATCATATCTGGATAAATTACTCTCAACTGATTTACGTTTTTCAAATATTTACGAACAATTTTTCCCTGGATAGGTACTTATCAGTCTTTGCCTTTAATTTTGCAAGCAACTAATAATTTATATTCCATTTTCAAACTTTCGCTATCTTGTTTATTGCAGGTTGCAATTGGATGCCTGGCTTCCATTGCGGAGTCCTCGATTACAGAAAAGATCTTCATTTCATTGTTAGAGAAGTTGCAGCTTTGCTGATGTCTCTGGTGATTGCGAGAAACTGATTAGTCATTGAGGTGATTCAGCTAGTAAAGAAGAAAACCTATTAATCCCTACATATATAGATGCGAATAGGTATTATATTCTTAATTGAATTTTAAGTCGAGAGCAGTTATTATGGAAGAAGCATTTTTTCTGGTGTTTATAGTTTAGCTTCATTTTTTAGGTCACTGTATAGGGTCAAATTGTAAATAATGAATCTGTTTATTCTGATACGTGCAGATGTATTATGTTGGAGCTAGCATATGTTATTGCTGAAGGTGCTAACAAGGATATAGTTGAACAAATATATAATTTGATTAAACAAATTTTTCAGGTAACGTGATGACAGTACAGTATGTGTTCTTAAATATTTCGGGCTAAAGAGATGTAATTACATTGTGTGTTTACTCTGAACAAAATCTTAGAGGTCTGCATTAATTCTTAAGGCTAATTTATTTATGTATTTTAAATTGGCACACAATGTTGCATGTGACAAAAACATGCATGTCAATTATCTTTTCTGTTTGGTGCAGAAACATCCTTGGTTTTGCTCTTCTAGGTTCAATGAGCTGATGGAGCTATTGGTTGGTCTTAAATTACCAGTAGATCTCATATCTCTCAGAAATTGTTTTTCTTGTTATCAGACCTTGTTGATAATAAGACTAGCTAATATGCACTTGCAGGAAGTACTTGATGGTCTTGAGTTCGCCAAAGGCGATGCTTCATCAACATCTGTTCGAGCATCACTGGGATGTACATTTGACTAGTAAATACTTGATGGTTCTAACTTTCTAGGAGTTAGGTTTTTTTGCATATGGTAGTTGTAAACATTTTTGTTGGTTTTGCGAATTAGATTTAGATTTGGTCTCTAACATTTGTTCCTTAGATTTAGTAGATTCGTTTGGATTATGGTTGTTTGAGTGACATTGGTTGAATATTTTGTAAATGACAAATTGAATAGTTGTGGTTATGAGATGAATCTTTTGGAGCAAGGTATCAATGTTTGGATATTACGTAAATGTTTGGTATGAATGTTGTCAATGATAAATTGAGTAATTAAATAACAAATATTTATTAAAAAACAATACAGGACAAAATACAGTAGACATCAGTAAAAAACGATGTTTATAACAAATATACACAACGGTTATCACAAATAAAATCGATGTCTAACTTCAACTTAAATAGCGAATAAGTATAAAAAACGATGTCTAATATACTCTTCCACATCGGTTATCACAAAGAAAACCGCTGTCTAAGGTTATATTTAACATCGTCCAAAACCGATGTCTAATATGACTTGATACATCAGTTGCGATAGAAGAAACCGATGTCTAAAATTGACTTAGACATCATTTTACTTCCAAATAATGATGTATATGTCGATTTGTGAGTTGTGTACAACATGTTTATTTGCATATAGCACCTGTAATAGTACGGTAAAAATGTCAGGTTCATGCAATTTATGCAAAACAATGAGATATAAACATCATTTTTTTGGTTTAAAATCGATGTGTAATAGCTTCCTGGACATCAGTTAAAAACCGATGTCTATGACATTGGACTTTTAACATCACCGACAAAGACATCGGTATTGTTTTTTCATAGACATCGGCCAGAAACCGATGTCTATGAGCTTTTTTCTAGTAGTGATTTCTATAATATAATTTAGTGATTTCTCAGGGGACTGTGTCTGGTTTCTAGTTTCTATTTTAAATTGGTTTCTAGTGGAGTAGGACTATATATAAATATATATATATATATATATATATATATAGAGAGAGTCCTACTCTACTAGATACTCAAATAGAATTTTTTTTAAAAATCGCGTCGAAATATTACACATTTGGTATGCAAATTAATCGTTAGAAGATGGAAGAAAATACAGTGAATTCGGATTTCTAAAACTTTTTACAGATTGACGGGAAAAATCAATTTAGTAATGAAGGGGATTCTGTAGAATTATGTGTGGGAGGGTGTATATTAATTGTGTAGTGTGCATCTAGGGGAGCCATTAGATTAAATTAACCTAAGGACTTATATTAGTTTCTAGTTTTTATTTAATCTTTAGTTTCTATTTGATCACTAGCCTATATATATATATAGGGTTTTGCTCAAGTGAGAACCCTATTTTATGGTGAGAACTGAGATCTAATCTCAGCCCCACAAATTTTAAAAAAATTTAAATCCCAACCGTACAAAAATTAAACATACATCCATATCACATAAACACACACATGACACATACTTTCACACAAACACACACATGACACACACTTACAGTATTACACCCAACCCCTACCCTGACCCCCCAGTTGCAACGTCGTTGATGTCGTCGCCCCCCGCCCCCGACCCCCAATCTGCCGCTACTCTCTCTCCCTTTCTCTCTCTCTCTCTTTCCCCTCTCTCTCTCAACTGTTCTCCGTTCCTCCGGCACCGCCAGGCGCGATCTCGTCTTCTTCGTCTAGATCTCACTACTCGAGTTGTTGCCGGAGTTAAAGAAAGTAACTATACGTATCATCATTCAAATGTAATGCTTTGTAATGTGTAAATGTATACGAATTCGTGATGAATATCGAATATTTTCAGTTTCAATGTATTTTTTTTAACATTTTGGTGATTTTGTTTGTGTTACTTTTCAGGTAATTGACGATTGTTAATTAGGGGGAAGGAACGGGATTTTTCCGGCAACCGGAGGTGATTTGTATCCAGTGATTATATAAAATTCTTTTTTTCTTTTTATGATTTTTTCTTTTGAAATTTGGTGATTGGTAGTAATATTTGGTGGAATTTGTGGTGATTTCCGAGCTGTCGATGGTGATTTGTTGGTGGTGGTTAGAGGTGGCGGAGGTGATGGGGTCATTTGAGGTGGTGATTTTTCGTTTTCGGTGAAGCTTTTTTGTTTACAGTTGGTCAAAGTGGTGATTTTTGTGCATCTGATGGTGATTTCTGTGTTTCTGGATTGGCGGTGGTGATTTTATGTTTGTCGGTGGTGATTTTCTAGTGGTCGCCGGTGGTGGTGGGTGGTTGAATTATAAAGAAGATGGTGAAATCCCAAATATAAAATATTAAAATATTAAAATCTAAAATGAATGACAAGAGATGAATATAATGTAAATGGGTGGCTATGATTAGATCTCATATCTCACCATAAAGGATGGTTCTCAACTGAGTAAGACCATATATATATATATATATATATATATATATAGGGTAAGGTTCTAGGGAGAACCTTCTTATCAAGAGAACCAGAGAACTCAATCCTGGCCATTCAAAAATGAAGATCTTTAAAAAATCAAATACAAAGGTATATAATGCCAGTGATGTAAATACAATCAATAACCAATGTTAATTTCTTTGTATAAATCTTACAATATACGGCCTAGAATGATTTATTTATGGAATCTGTACATCATAAAATATTTGATTGAATACATGGATCTTTTTAACTTTGGAAACGAATCCTTGATTGACCTTAGTTTTCTATAATGCTTTATGATATACACTGATTATTGAATTTTATGACATTATCAAACCTCTAAAACTAGATATACAGAAAATCATACAAGCGTGAAGAAAAACCTAGGAGAACACACACACGGAACATTGAAATCTTACGGTATGTAGTTTTGATTTTTGGTTTATATAATTTGTTTACTTTTAACGAACACTAAAAAGAATCCCTTGATTTTTAACGAACACTAAAAAGATTCTTGTATGTGTTCTGATCCAATCTAAAAGATTCTTAATTCTTGCAGGTGTTCTGTTCTGATCAGTCTAACAGAATCTTGATTCTATTCTGTTCAGGATGAACCTTATTGAGAATGAATCCTAGACTTTTGACTGATGTGTTATCATCTACTTTGATGTCAAATCATATGATACTTTAAGTTCTGCTATGTGTTTTGCAAAGTACTAATTGAGAAAAACGAGGGTTGCAAGTACGTGATTTGTGTTTGTGGGTATAAGTTTTGTTGGACTTGTCTTGGCTTAGTTACGGGTTATCAAGGATGTTATTAAGCACGATAAAAATGCCAAGGAGAGGGTCAGAAACAGGTTTAAGGGTTGTAACATGAGATATGTTTATTATTTCGAGAAGTGTGGGATGGCAATCACAAAGCACAAGGGAAAGAATTAGCAGACACATAAAAGCATAGCATCCAAGCACAATGGAGGAACCACCAGGCTCAACGAGCAGTACTTTTATTTTTTTAGAAGTTATATTGAATTGATGGATAATTAACTGATCATATTTTTAGAAGTCATATTGATGGTAATTTTCTAACATGTGTTCTAAGATTTTTTGTGTTTTTGGAACTTCAATTGGGTTATGACATATTTAAACAGAACTTTGCTCTCTGAATTCTTGTTGCAGAATTCGCAAGATTTTTTGTGCATGGGTACTTGTTCAACCTCCCCTTGTAGCCAACCATGTAGTGTTCTTCTTGCTGTAGCTTCATGAACAAGATCAATCCCTAAAGTGCCGTGTTTGCCAATCTTTTGATGTTATCTACTAATTCTAGGCAATTGTTTCTTGCATTTTATGAAGTTAATTGTCATCTCTCTGTGTATAAAGTGCAAGATGTTGGGGAGTTGGGTGATAACTTGGATTTTTCTGAAGTCGTGTGAACACTTTCAGATTGAAGTTATTTGTGGTTCACCCAAATAATTCAATCGGATAAAGTCAGAAATTCTGCAAGAAGAGAGAATGTATTTTGCTGTGTATTTCAAAATGAACCAGTGTAGAAAATGATCAATGCCACACCTATTTATAGATGTCAACAGATGTGTCTTTTGCCAATAGACACACCTCAAGATGTGTCTTTTGCCAAAAGACACATCTCATTTCCAACAGTCATGTCCAATGCCAATAGACACACCTCAAGATGTGTCTTTTCCAATAGACACATCTCATTCTAACAGATGTGTTTGATGCCAATAGACATGTCTCATAAGCAATAATTCTGAAATCATAACGAACTCGAACAGAGCATGCACTCCGCATTCTCCCGACTTGTTCGATCTAACATTACGATTACATTGATCAACTAGCCAATCCAATTACACTAAAATATCCAACAATCCTCCCCCATTTTAGCGTAATCCATGATTAACTAAACGAAATTACAACAAAAGACAAATTTATGCATAAATGAAATATCATGATGATTGAATTTCACATTAGTATATTACACATTCCAAATA
Source organism: Kitagawia praeruptora (assembly GCA_037693485.1). Classification (NCBI taxonomy): domain Eukaryota; kingdom Viridiplantae; phylum Streptophyta; class Magnoliopsida; order Apiales; family Apiaceae; genus Kitagawia; species Kitagawia praeruptora. The sequence continues at coordinate 57,180,795 of CM075353.1, forward strand.
TTCGAATATCAAGGTATCACTATGGATTGAACCTTGGTTATTCATAGTGAATACATGAAGATAATATACACATAAATTTACATTCTCAAATGTTCTTACTTGACACTATATTTTACTAGTCTAGTGTCCTAATCCTTCATAAGCATATCAAAGCAAAGTCCAAGCTTCTTGAAGCGGCTAAACTTCATGCTCATATAGGTAGTTCTTTTATTCTCGCACCTGCATATGCAATTTTTCAAAAGAACTATTAAGAAGATAAACTTCAACCTCCTCAACTTGCAGGTCTGAACACATACCTTGGGATGATGCTTTAATGTGTTCCAATCTCTAAATGTTAAGCTTTCCACATTGAATTCAGCACCTAATGTCATATTAGATGGGAATTGGGTATCTCAACATGAGAGGTTATTCGATGGACTTTAATCCCATCCTACAGCCGACTTGTGCACAAGATCTCTACTCAACCCTTTGGTTAGATGATCGGCTAAATTATGTTGAGTTCTTATAAACTCCACTGATATAACACCATGCGTGATAAGCTCACGAATCATGCTATGTCTAACACCTAAGTGTCTAGACTTGCCTTTGAACACTTGTCTATAAGCATTAGACAAGGCAGACTCACTATCACATCTGATAGATATGGGAGATATCGGTTTAGGCCACAATGGAATCTCATAAATCAGATTTCTTAGCCATACAGCTTCTTTACTAGCCGCTGATAATGCCACAAATTCAGATTCCATCGTTGAATCAGTAATGCAACTTTGTTTCTTTGATGCCCAAGAGATAGCACCTCCCCCAAGAAGGAATACCCATCCACTTGTGGAAGAATGATCTTCTTTATTGGAAATCCAACTTGCATCTGAATGACCTTCAATAACCAAAGGAAATCCATTATATGTCAAACCATAATCCATGGTTCCTTTCAAGTACTTGAACACTCGGCTTAAAGCTTGCCAATGATGTGAACTTGGTTTGCTAGTGTACCTACTAAGCTTTCCAACAGCATAGGCAATATCTGGCCTAGTGCTTATCATGGCATACATGAGACTACCAATAGCCCTTGAGTATTCAAGTTGAGATACTGCAACACCTGTATTAGGTAGGAGTTTAATACTAGGATCAAGAGGAGTACTAACAGGAGAACAATCCTTAAAATTAAATCTCTTAAGTATCTTCTCAATATAATGAGATTGAGAAATCGAAATGCCATTGTTCTCACGCTTGATCCTTACACCAATAATCACCTCAGCCTCCCCCATGTCTTTCATATCAAAGTTTGATGACAAGAACTTCTTGGTATTATCCACTTGATTTTGGTCAGTACCAAAAATCAACATGTCATCCACATATTAACAAATTATAACTCCTTTACCAGAAGCATCAAATTTGCTATATACACACTTGTCTGCTTGGTTGAGAAAATAACCGTTAGACAAGACCACAATATCGAATTTATCATGCCAATCCTTCGGTGCTTGTTTCAAACCATAAATTGATTTCTTCAATTTACACACCTTGTTCTCACAACCAGGCATAACAAACCCTTCGGGTTGTTTCATATAAATCTCTTCATCTAATTCACCATTCAAGAATGCAGTTTTCACATCCATTTGGTGAATGACAAGGTTGTGTATAGCAGCGAGTGCTATTAACAACCTAATAGTGGAGGTTCTAGCAACAGGAGCATAAGTATCAAAATAATCAATCCCTTCTTTTTGTCTAAAACCTTGGATTACCAATCTGGCCTTAAACTTATCTATGGTACCGTCCACCTTCATTTTCCTTTTGAAGATCCACTTGTTTCCCAACGCTTTACAGCCAGGGGGCAGATCACTCAATTCCCAAGTATTATTATTCATGATAGAATCCATTTCATCTTGGATAGCTTCTTTCCAGAATGCAACATCCCTAGATTTCATAGCTTCGCTAAAAGTATTTGGATCCTCCTCAATAAGAAAACAATATTGGTATTGATATTCAATTTCATCTCTAGAGCCTTCTACTAGATAAAGATGAAAGTCATCTCCAAAAGACTTTGCTTTTCTAGCTCTAGTGCTTCTCCTTGGTTCGGACGGTCCATTCACATCTTCAGTAGAAACTGAGTTCCTACTAGAAGAATTCTGAAGCATGTCCCTTGGTCTAGGTATAGATGTAAATATATTTTCATCAAAAATAGCATCTCTTGACTCGATAATCGAGTTCACAGATACATAGTCATTAGATTCTAACACATAGAATCTATATGCTATAGAATGCTCAGCATAGCCAACAAATATGCAATCTATACCTCATTCACCCAAGTTTCTTCTTTTGGGTTCAATGAGTCTTACAACTGCTCTACATCCCCAAACTCTCAGAAAACTTAATTTTGGTGACTCTTTATACCAAAGTTCATAAGGGGTAATCTTATTCCTCTTACTAGGAATTCGATTCAATAAGTGACAGGCTGTCAACATAGCCTCACCCCAAAATCCCTCACTCAAACCCGAGTAGGATAACAAGGAATTAACCATTTCTTTCAAAGTCCTATTCTTTCGCTCTGCCACACCATTTTGTTGTGGTGTATAAGGAGCCGTGGTTTGATGTATTATACCAGTAGATTGAAAATAAACCGGATCATAATACTCACCTCCTCTATCAGTACGTAGATTTTTAATCATGGTACTCTGATGTAGCTCTACTTCTTCTTTATAAATTTTAAAGAAGTCAAGAGCTTCATCCTTAGCATGCAATAAATATACATAGCAATATCTAGTAGCATCATCAATAAAAGTAACTACATACTTTTTATTTCCTAATGATGGTGTAGAATGGAAATCACACAAATCACTATGTATTAATTCTAAAACATCAGACACCCTATTGACCTCCTTAAAGGGCTTTCTTGTTATCTTTGTTAACATGCATGTTTTGCATTTTTCATTGTCTAAATCAATAGCAGGTATGAGACTCATTTTTTACATATCCTTTATTCTTTTGTAATGTACATGTCCTAGTCTAGCATGCCATGATTCTGGTTTGTTCAAATTATTGCTAGTACTAGTAGAAGCCATGCAAGCAGATTCATCAATAAATGGAGTATTTACATTCAACATAAACATACCATTACACAAATAGCCAAAGCCAACAAAAGAGCCATGTTTTGACAATATATATTTGTCACTTTCATAAACTTGTTTATATCCACAATTGTTCAATACAACACCAGACAAGAGATTCTTACGAATCCCAGGAACATACAACACTTTATTTAACAATATACATTTGCCAGAAGTAAAAACTATCTTGACATTTCCTAGTCCTTTGATCAGTTCAGTTGCAACATTTCTCATCTTTAAGATAGATCCATCTTCGATTGGTTGAAAGTCTATGAACCAACGAAGATCTTTGCATACATGACTCGTTGCTCCTGAATCAATCCACCAAGCAACATTATCATCCTGCACATAAAATGCCTCAGATATTAGTGACACATAATTCTGACTAGAATTACAATTTTGCATTAAAATCTGACCTTGTTGCTTTCCTGGATCCTTGGATCCACTTGGACCAGCATTTTGCTTTTCTTGCTTGCCTTTACCAACCCGACAATCCTTCTTGAAATGTCCAGGTTTGCCACACTTCCAACATGCCATCTTAGGCATTTTGTTGGAAGAATTGTTATTGTTTCCTTTAAACTTTTGTTTATCACCCTTGCCATACTTAGAATTCTTAGAAGATCCACCATCTTCAACCATATTCACAGAAGAGTTACCGACTTGGTTCTTGCCCTTAGGATTATTCTCAATTTCTTGAGTCCTCAAAGCCACTTCAATTCTGAAGTGACTTCCAAGTTGAACCAGAGTCATATCCTCTTTGTTATGTTTCAAGGAGTGTTTAAAATCCTTCCATGATGGTGGTAGTTTGTCTATAACACCAGAAACTGAGATAGATTCATCCATCTTCAGATTGTGTTGGGCAAACTAACCCAGAATCCTTAACAATTCATTGTATTGTTCCATCACCGGTCTAGAATCGACCATTTTGTAATTCATAAAATTACTGACCAGAAACTTCTTACTAGAAGCATCTTCTGCCATGTACTTGGATTCAAGAGAATCCCACAATTCTTTCGCTGACTCAACATTTTGATATACATCGAAAAGGGAATCAGACATACCGTTTAAGATGTGAGCGCGGCATATGTAATCAGGGTTTTCCCATTTGCAACGCCTTCTTGTTTGTTCAGCGGTTTCATCCTCAACCACTTCTGGAATGGTGGTACTCAAAACATATACAACCTTCAGCGTTGTCAATAGAAAATGCATCTTCTTTTGCCATCTTCTAAAATCCTGACCCTCAAACTTGTCCAACTTTGCAAACTTGCTTGTCATGTCTTTTGCAGATTCTGAGTTCGCCATCTTCAGAAAATAGATAACTTCAATCTTTGTTGGGGAGTTGGGTGATAACTTGGATTTTTTTGAAGTCGTGTGAACACTTTCATATTGAAGTTATTTGGGATATTGAAGTTATTTGTGGTTCACCCAAATAATTCAATCGGATAAAGTCAGAAATTCTGCAAGAAGAGAGAATGTATTTTGCTGTGTATTTCAAAATGAACCAGTGTAGAAAATGATCAATGTCACACCTATTTATAGATGTCAACAGATGTGTCTTTTGCCAATAGACACACCTCAAGATGTGTCTTTTGCCAAAAGACACATCTCATTTCCAACAGTCATGTCCAATGCCAATAGACACACCTCAAGATGTGTCTTTTCCAATAGACACATCTCATTCTAACAGATGTGTTTGATGCCAATAGACATGTCTCATAAGCAATAATTCTGAAATCATAACGAACTCGAACACATGCACTCCGCATTCTCCCGACTTGTTCGATGTAACATTACGATTACATTGATCAACTAGCCAATCCAATTACACTAAAATATCCAACACAAGATGAGTTGATTACAAATCTTCCCCTACTATTTTGTATATTGTTACTCCTTTATGATGAGTATAGGTATAAAAAAGGGGTTACATTATTACTTTATGCAGCATGGGCTAGGAATGAAAGTTTGTATTTTGAAATTAATCAGTATCCAGGTGGTCATAAAAATTTGGTGAAAGGTAGGGGATGGGACAGATTAAACCAGTCAAATCCTCTACTAGCTCCGTTGCTGAGGTCGATAAGATTTAGGGGTTCGACTTTGCTAATTGGTTAAAAAGTACGGTGTCTGAGAAAGATTTTGTTATGAATCATTTGACACGACTTCTCCACATTTTTCAGGCTGAATTCTCAGCAACAAAACCCTGTTCATTTTTAATTCCTGTTGAGAACCAGGAGCAACCAAGTCCGATTTCAGTCTTGGAACCTCCATTCCAAGAGGATGATCATGTGGAACCTGAATTATCTGATGACTTCAGTAAAGTCCGAGATGGTAATAATTTTAAATCCCTACTGAGTGCTTCCATTGACTGATCGACTTCATGTCTGTTAATTGTTTCTGTCTATTAAAATAGGGTTTGATCTGTCAGTGTACCATGTAATTAAAATCTTCTCCTGTAGGGGCTGACTGAGGAGGAACGACAGCATTGGTGGAATTAGCTGAGTGTGGGTCAGATCCAAGGAAAAGCAGGAGCCAAAATCAAATCATATAATACATATTCTAGATGGTGTTCAGTTTTGGAAAGAAGGCATTCGTTTTCAAACAGTGTTGTTATTAAGATTCCGTTGTAATTGCACATCCAATATAAGGAAAGAAATCAAAACATATTCAATATTGTCCTGGCCAAAAAAACACACTATTTAATATGACAACTATCATCTTTTATAATAGGAAACAAATCAAAGTATAAAAAATTAAAAAGCAATTTATATCACAAGATTTGGTAAAGTATTAATTTAATACTTTCAGTTTTAAATTATTTTCATTTAGAACATGGCAAAGAACCAACGGAGCCATAAATCTTCGCAGTGAAAAACTTTACAATGCCATACGCGTAGACAGCTTATATTTGGTAACGTAATATAATACATCTTAAAGTCTTTTTTTCGAAGAATACATAATAGATTCGTAAAGTATTTTTTTCCCAAGAACACTAGCATACAACTTGCAATACGAAATGACTCGTGACTCAGGACTCATGAATGATTTTTTATAATTAATATTTTTCAATAAAATTCTTAAAAGAATCTCATTAGTCGAAAAATTTGTTTATTTACGAAAATTAGTTATTTTAAATCATTAAAATAATTTTTAATAAAACACATAACAGCATCTATGTAAATACTTTTTAAAAATACTTAGTTTAAGATTCTATTGAGTGTTGTATGATCATGTTAAGTGATATAATTAATAAAATATCTAAGAGGATCTTAGTATAATACATAATATTTTTATACATTTTTTAAAAAAGAACTATAAAAATCTTTTAAATTACTTTACATATAAAAACATCATTTAATAAACCAAGATTGGTATCATTTTATTTTCTTTTATTATATTTTTTAGATTCCTGTTCGGTGAATTATTTATAATGTTGTACTTGTACGTAACTGTACTCGAAACTTCTTTTAAATCACTAAAACATATATTAGAATTTTAATATAAAAATCTGTTAACTCGAATAACTTGTAGAAGGGGGGGTTGAATACAAGTTATATAATCGTGTCTGATTTTTGCTTGATTATATGAACAAGAATAAACGAATGAATCAAACTCTTGTTTGTATTAATAAGATCAAATACAAACTCCACCAAAGGTGTACAATACCTTTAGCAGCTGCTGACAATACAAATCTCTCTCTGTTTGTTTCGAACTCTCGAATACAAACCTTATGCAGAGCTACGCACATTCACATGTTTGACTCACACCTTCGTCGCTCTTTACAGTGATATTGAGAGAGTATTTATAATGCTACCTATCAACTAATAACAGAAAGATATAATCTATACATGACAATGTTCTGCCTTCTAGTCGATAGTTTCCTTCAATAGAAAAACTCTTTCCTTCATAATATCTTCTTGCTTGTTCTTCAAACAACGATCCTGTTTTATAGCACTTACCAGTTTCTGTAGCATCCATAATGACATCATCAGTAACACGACTGATATCAGGATCTGTACACTGCATCAGTATCTGATCAACCATCATTATTGGACCGTCATCAGGATTTGCTCTCTGTTCCTGACATGTAGTCTCCGATACACTGTTCATTCCTGACTAAACTATACAGACAACTGTCTTACACATAAATCCTATATACAGTGCTAAATCCTTTATAAGATCAGGATTACAAGAAGTATAATGTGTAAATTCTATTCTTAACATCACAACTTATGAATTATTCCTAACAATCTCCCCCTATTTATGCTTTAAAATCTGAAGCATAAATCTAAGTTGTGGATGTCAAAACATATAACAATACAACCAGAATAGAATTTATGAATGTAGAATTATGAAGTTTAAGTACCTCCTTCTCAGATGTAGACGTTTATCTAGTACTTAGAAGAAAGAATTTTAACTATTAATGCTGCTCTTCCTTTACCACTTCCTAGCTGAGATTCACCACTGTCACTCCTGGTTCTTCTTTTTACTACCCTTTGTCTGATCTTTTATCTCCCCCAGATTTATCATCCTCAGTCTGGTGGTGTTGTTGTTGTTGTCTTTGAATCTTCTTTATCTCCCCCTTTTTGACATCAGCAACAATAATTCCAAGAGATTCAGAAACAAAACAAATGAGATTCATAAGAACTGCTTGATTTTCCATAATTGTGACTTGGTTATCTTCAAGTGATTGAAGTCTTGTTTGAATATCAATTTGAGAATTCTGAATATCTTTCAAAACATCAGAATGAACTTCAATGTTGGAAGTGCTTCTAGTATCTCTAGTATCAGAATCAGAAAGAACTGTATCTTCAAGTCTTGTAGAAGAAGTTGTTTGAGTTGTATGATATTCAAGTAATAAAACCTGATTAGAAGTATCAACATCTTCATCTTTCTGTTCTGGAACTGAAACATGATCATCATCTCCTTCACCAGTATTCTGTGTACTAACATCTTCAAATCCTGACTCCTCCTTAGAGTGATCAAAGACTGTTGATGTCTCAATTCTAGCTGATATTGGAAGTACATACAAAGGAACACTAGGATCATTAGGATCTTCATCTGGTACATATGTATCAAGAGATTGCTTTATCCTGGCACCTCTTCTATTAATGATTTCTGCAAGCCTCTCCTTTTGCTTCTGAGCTTTAACTTCTGGCTTTGCATTGTGATGTGCTAGGTCATTCTTCTGATACATTTTGATGAATGAATAAGTACCAGCATCCATACCCAAATTTTCAGACCAAGATTCGGAAAAACCTGATCCCAGAAATCAAATGATGGTTTCCTAATTTTCTCTCCCTCACTATGGAGTTGATCATCCATACCCTCATTCTCACTTTGACTTACTAAAGTCAACACTCTTTCTACCTCACCTTTTGCCTGGTCAGGAGCCAGCCGCTCAAATTGTGGATCTAAGTCCTTCTCTTCAAGTGTATCACTCAAATTTAGATAAGTGCTCTCATGACCTACAAAAAAATAGAGTTTAGAAGAAGTTTTTATACCTGAACTCACATGGAGAGAGGGTTCCTCATTTGGCATGTGGCTTGAGGTTTTCTCCAAGGAGTGAGCTGCTATAGTCTCTGAACCCTTACAATCATCTTCTTTCCTTACAGAAACTACAGGCTCCAGTATACCACTTTCAGGTTCTTTACTAGACTCTGATGTCTTCAGTAATACTTCATTAGACACCATAGTTAGTACATCACCGTCTTTAAGTGTTGTTTGCTGAGACACACCCTCAAGGTGGATAGACTCTGACTGAACAAAATTTGTTTGATCTTCAGAAAAATCAACCAAAGTCATTCCTCCCATATCATAGGGTATCTCACTTGCATTTTCAATCATCACAGAAGTCCTTTCAACATCAGCTATCACAGCTCCTGAGTCATCCTTCCTCTGACTAGATGGTTCTTGTGTTACAGTGACTGTGATCTTATCTTTCCTACTATTCACCACTGGTGCAATAGTATCTTCTGTTGACTGCATTCCTCTATCTACTTCCTCCAGTTGTTCACCTTGAGCTGAAGCATCTTCAATAATGACATTCTTGTCAAATAAATATGCATGAAGTGATTGAAGTGCACCATGCTTTGAGAGTCCAAATTTCTTGACTAATTGTCTTCTGACAGACACATAGAAATACATCTTCATTAAGTCAAGTCTTTGATGTAGAAGTCCATATTCATCTGGAAATAAAAGTTTTGGTACTCTTTCAACCAGAAAATCTAGAACAGGCCTTGACAACTTCACTTTGAGAGAAATTAGTCCCATAGCCAGTCTGTATGATAATGTAGTTTCCCATGAAGAATCAATATCCAGATCTCTCTTGTCAAATACTGACATAGATGTAGCTTGATTTGTAGAAACCTGCATGATATTAGTTGGACTAGACTCTGTGTGTGTAGGTGACAATTGAATCTTTCTCCTTGTTCTCCTGATATAGTGAGCAAAAGATTTATCCTGAGAAGACTCAAGAGGTGTAGACACAGAAGTGATCTTGGGATGAGATCTTGGTTCAATAGACACAGTCTTTTGAGAGACAGTATCCAGTAACTGTTTTCCCTTTTTAAGAACTACAGCCTTTTGAGAGACTGCAGCCTGGCTGTGACTAGGTTTTTCATCTCTTTGTGCTAACAAAGAAAGTTGAATTGCAGCCTTCAATTCTGCTCTCTCAGCAAGAGTTAAATCATCATCATCTTCACTAGAGTTACTACTACTACTTGACACAACAAATCTTCTCTTCCTTACAACTGATGTCTTTTGAGAAACACCAGAGGTTGGTTTCTTTGAAACAATAGGCTGTGGATCAAAATTTGGTTCTTGAATTGTTTCAGAGACTATAATGTTTTGGGCTACTTGGGTAGACACAGGTGGGTTCTCCTCCAATTGAGATTCCTGAGCCATTTCACCACAAAAGAAAGAAGAATTGTAGAAAGTAGGAAGATGAGTTTTAAGAATTACCTGAACATTTTGTGGATAATGAATTGCAGGTATTTCATCTAGATTCTTTTCATTGTCCTTCTTTGTAATATCAGAGAAAATTCTCTTTTGCTGTTCATAAGAAGAAACACAATGTTCTCTACCAAATCTAGTTTCAACATCAGGAATAAAATGGTTAACAAACATTTGCATAAATCTATGATAATAAACCATTTTCCTGTTTTGATCTCTTAACCCAAGTTTAATACTCATCTGACTTAAGATAATATGACCAATGTTGATTACTCTGTCATAAAGCAAACTATAAGCAATATGTGATGTAACAGAAGTAATTTGCTGAAAAGAACTACATTTGCCAGTAAAACATTTAGCAATTTGATCAAAGTAAAAAGACCATTCCTTTCTAAGAAAAGACCTATTCAACTGGCTCATGTTATCTAGAGGTCCACTATAACCTAATTCAGACAACATAGTTCTTATATTATCATCAGATGGTACATTCTCATAACTATCAGTAACAGGTAAGCAAAGTACTGAATTAACAACAGATTCAGTAATGTCAAATGAATCTTGTCCTAAATGTAGAACAATCTTACCTGATTGACTCTGAGTAGAATCAATTACCTCAGCATTCTCCCAAGCTTGTGAAATAGCTACTTGATTAATCTGTGGAGATGCTGTCAATGCATAACTTAATGGTCCATACGCCAGAAAGTCCATGATTGGATGAAAATCAGATGACACTCCTTCCTTGTTGGTGATAGCTGCAACATGATTGTTTGTCATAAAATCAAAGTCACCAAACTTGAAGGCTACTGATTTAGGTAATCTTCTCTGAGCTGCCATTTTTTATCTGAAAAGAACTTGAAAAATTCTTGAAATGAATTAGTGATTTTGAAAACTCAAGAGTGATTTTTGCTTTAGAGAATGTAAAATTAGAGAAAGCAATTACACGATTAGAGTTTCAAAACAAATATATTTCACAAATCTTTCAGACCACTATCCCACGTTGACACGTAGATTGACAGGTGTCAGTCCCTGAAAAATGCGGTTACCCACGATTTTTTGGAAAATAAAATCCAAAATTGATTTTTCATGAAATAAATCAGGGTATAAATAATCAATACTGATCAGCTTCCTTTTCCTGATGACCTCTCATCAAAATAATCACAAAATGCAATGTGATTTAAAAATATAATTTTCAAATCCTGATGGTCACACATGAAATCCTGACCAATATCATCAGAGACTTAATATGGAGTTTTCCACGTGGCATTTTTCTTTTATCTGAAAAAGAAAATAAACAATTAATCTGAACAGAAAATCAATTGGTTAGATATTTTCAATATTTCTTGAAAACAAGAAATACAGTCACATGCAATAATTAGCATTTGACTTCATTAAAACTTCCAAGTGACTGCTCAGCTTCTCACGTCTTTCTTTAAAAGAACCAGACGCCTTATGCCATTCTCCATAATTTCTTTTCTTCTCAACAATGCTTCTCAAACCAAAATTCCCTTCAAACCCATTTTTCAGATTTTTCTCAATCGACGAACATCCTGTTCTTGATCATCTCTTTGAACAAATGACTCTTCTCATCGAACTAATCATGAATGGATTGGTTTTCGACAATATCCAGAGATTTCTCCCAGAACATCCATCTGTTGGATACAATCTTCCCCTAACCTCCTCAAAACTTGAGGATGAAGAATTTGGCCGAGAGTCTGAGGTTGATCTTGATGGAGATGCTATTCATTTAAGTTAGCTGCTCTCATTCAAGTCGCCCAGACAAGGAATCCAAGAGCAAATGAGGCTTTCATCCCCTGATGGATTTCTTGAGATGCTCCTTGTCCTGTACCATAATCCAGCAACTGATTTCTTATCCAAAGGAGCTGTGCACAACAACTGCCTGCTGCTATGTACTCAGCTTCTGCAGTTGAGGTTGAAACAGATTGTTGCTTCTTGCTTGCCCAAGAAATCAATCTATTTCCCAAGAATTGACATGTACCTGTAGTGCTTTTCCTGTCTATCTTACACCCTGCATAATCAGAGTCTGAATAGCCAATTAGAAAGAAATCAGATTCTCTAGGATACCACAAACCAAGATTTTGAGTTCCTTTGAGATATCTAAAAATTCTCTTTACAGCAATTAAATGAGATTCCTTAGGATCACTTTGGAATCTAGCACATAAACAGGTAGAAAACATTATATCTGGCATACTTGCAGTTAGATATAACAATGAGCCTATCATGCCTCTATAACTAGTATTATCCACACTCTTTCCTTTACGATCAGAGTCTAGTTTAGTGGCTGTTGCCATGGGTGTTTTTGCAACTGCACAGTCTTGAAAGTCAAACCTTTTTAAAAGATCTTTGATATACTTTGACTGATTAATGAAAATACCAGTCTCAGTCTGTTTGACATGCAAGCCTAAGAAATAATTTAATTCACCCATCATGCTCATCTGATACTTAGACTGCATAAGCTTGCTAAATTTAGCACACAACTTTTCATTAGTAGAACCAAAAATAATATCATCAACATAAACTTGAACTAAAAGCAATTCACCTTTTATCTTTCTAAAGAATAGAGTTTTGTCAATTGTACCTCTTGTGAAGCCATTTTCAAGAAGAAATTTAGACAAAGTCTCATACCATGCTCTTGGTGCCTGCTTTAGTCCATAGAGTGCCTTGTCAAGTTTGTAGACATGATTTGGAAACTTTGGATCAACAAACCCAGGTGGCTGTTCCACATACACTTCCTCATCAAGTTTGCCATTTAGAAAAGCACTCTTTACATCCATCTGGTATACCTTGAATTTTGAATGAGCTGCAAATGCAAGAAACATTCTGATTGCTTCCAATCTTGCTACAGGTGCAAAGGTCTCATCATAATCAATGCCTTCTTCCTGAGAATAACCCTTGGCCACCAGTCTTGCTTTGTTTCTTAAAATCATACCAGATTCATCTAGCTTGTTTCTGAAAACCCATCTTGCACCAACAATAGATCTATCTTTAGGTCTTGGTACCAGTTTCCAGACTTTGTTTCTCTCAAACTCATTTAACTCCTCCTGCATTGCAATTACCCAATCAGGATCCTGTAAGGCTTCTTCAACCTTCTTAGGTTCATTCTTTGAGAGAAAACAACTATACAAGCATTCATTTTGAATTGATCTTCTAGTTCGAACACCACTATTTGGATCACCAATTATCAAATCTTCAGTATGATCCTTTGTCCATTTTCTAACAGGTGGTAGATTAACTCTGCTAGTCTCTCCCCCTAAGTTAGTGGTATCCCTTGTAGAAGAATTCTCTCTACCTTCAAAAACTCTCCTTTAATCAATAGAATCAGTAGATTCCATATTGTTGCTAGTTACTGATCTTTCCTCAGTAGACTCTGAAAGGTCAGTTCCTGATGGAGTAGACTCTGAAACGTCAATTCCTGATGGAATAGACTCTGAAAGACTAGTCTGCTCCTGATGATCACTGTGTTCTCTCTGATTTATTTGCTCCCCCTCAACAGTAGCATTCCTTTGAGAAGCAATAGAAATTCCTTCTGGAGAACCTTCATCATCACTTGAGAGTATCTCAGAATTCTTCAGATTTTCAAATTCCAATTCGTCATGGCTTTCATCAGTTTGCAAAATTCCAAATTTCTTATCATCAAATGCAACATGAATTGATTCCATAACAACGTGAGTTCTGAGATTATAAACTTTGAAGGCCTTAGATGCTGAATATCCTAGAAAAATTGCTTCATCCGATTTGGCTTCAAATTTTCCAAGTTGTTCTGGATGAACTTTTAGGACATAGCATTTGCATCTAAAGATGTGAAAATATTTCGCACTTGGTTTCTTTCCTTTGATCATCTCATAGGGAGTTTTTCCATGACTATTAACCAAGGTACAGTTCTGAGTGAAACATGCAGTGTTAATAGCTTCTGCCCAAAAGTAGGTTGGAAGATTTGCATCTGCAAGCATGGTTCTTGCTGCCTCTATGAGAGTCCTGTTCTTTCTTTCCACTACACCATTTTGTTGAGGTGTACCAGGTGCAGAAAACTGTTGAGTGATTCCATTGTCTGCACAAAACCCCTCCATTGTAGAATTCTTGAATTCTGTACCATTGTCACTCCTAAGTACTTTGACTTTGTACTCAGAGTTATTACGAATATTCTTGATGAGTTCAATGATTTGCTGAGGAGCTTCATCCTTCTTGTGTAGAAAGAACACCCATGTGAACCTTGTGAAATCATCCACCATAACTAGAGCATATCTTTTCTTGCTGATAGACATAATGTTTACTGGACCAAACAGATCAAGATGTAGCATATGAAATGGTTCAGTAATTGAATTTTCAGTCTTGCTCTTGAAAGTGGTTCTTCTTTGCTTTCCAAGCTGACATGCATCACAAAGTCCATCTTGCACAAAATTTGCCTGTGGTAGGCCTCTCACCAAATTGTGTTTAACAAGTTGATTAAGCTTCTTGAAATTAAGATGTGAGAGCTTCTTGTGCCAATTCCAGCTTTCATCACTTGTTGCTTTACTGTAGAGACATCTAACAATTCCTTTAGATGTATCACTTAAGCTGGCTTCATATATGTTACCATGTCTTTGACCAGTTAGAACAATGTCTCCATTCTGCATATTCAAGATTTTGCATCCTTCTCTGTCAAAGATTGATTTGTAACCTTTATCACCCAGTTGACTTATGCTTAAAAGAGTATGTTTCAAGCCTTCAACCAGTGCTACATTTCCTATGATGACATTCCCCAAAACAATTGAGCCATATCCCAGAGTTTCTCCTTTGTTGCCATCTCCAAAAGATATTACTGGGCCAGCTTTCCTCTCAAACTTTGTAAGCAGGGACTTCTTTCCAGTCATATGTCCAGAGCATCCACTGTCCAAGATAATTGAATGCCTCTTTCCTGTGCCCTGCAAACAAAAAGTAACTAGTTAGAATTTTTTAGGACCCAACTTTGATTGGATCCTTTCTTACTAGATTTAGAGACAACAGACTTTGAAGATTTTGCTTTTATTTTACCTGTTGCAGAGTCAACTTTAGACTCTGATCTCACAAACTGTTTGTGACTAGGAGTTTCAGATTTCAAAGAATAATAGTCATAATACAGTTCATGATATTCTCTACACATGTAAATGGAATGAAGTAAACTACCACAATGATAACAAGCTTTTTGTGGTTGGTATTGAATTTTCTGAGTCTTGGGGAATCTGGACTCAATTT
Source organism: Kitagawia praeruptora (assembly GCA_037693485.1). Taxonomy (NCBI): domain Eukaryota; kingdom Viridiplantae; phylum Streptophyta; class Magnoliopsida; order Apiales; family Apiaceae; genus Kitagawia; species Kitagawia praeruptora. The sequence goes on from CM075353.1 coordinate 57,196,079, forward strand.
TCCAAGAAGGTTTTTGATTGCAGTCTAGGGCCAAATGATTATGATTTCCACACTTATAGCATTTTTTCCTAGGTGCATCAGGTACATTCTTGTAATTATTCTCTTTGTTAATACCTTCTTTTCCATTCCTATTTCTCTTGATCTTGCTAGACTCTGAAAGACCATCTAATCTCTGTTTCAACTGAGACTTAGACAGAAACCCTATGTTTACATTCTTAGGTTTCTCTAACACTTTCTCATCTGAATTACTATTGTTAATCCTTTTGTGTACAACAGGGGTACCTTTTGAATCAACAAATTTAACATGATTAGGTTCAGAAACAATTTTCTTACCTTCAGATTTAGATGTGTTAGCTTCTACCTTATTATCATTATTGACAATAGCTACTTTTTCTTCTTGTCTAGCCTTATCAAAACCTAAACCATTAACCTTACCACGAATTCCACTCTCAAAGATTTCTATTGTCTTCTTACTGGAATTGTTAATGGTCTTAATCACATCTCTTTCTTCTTCTAGTTCTTTTCTGACATAGTCATAAGCCTCAAGAATAACACTATAATCATGCTTAGCTTTATCAGAACTTAACTTGTATTCTTCCATTTGAATTAATTCAGATTCAAGAAAATTATTTCTATCAACTAATTTATCATTCTTAACCTTAAGTTCATCTCTTTCACAAGTAAGAATTCTAAAATTAGTCATAAGATTCTTAAACTCAGCATGGATAGATCTAATTTCATCAGAATTTAAGCTATCAAATGAATCAAGAGAGTGAAGTGATACCTTAACAGAGGATGGAGAAGTTTTCTTTGGAGATCCAGGTTTGTCTGAACTATTGGCCATCAATGCAATGTTGTCATAATCCAATTCATCTTCAGAGTCACTGGAATCAGCCCAATCCTTCTGTGTGACCATAAGTGCATTACCCTTTCCTGAATTCCTAGGCTTCTTACACTCACTAGCAAAATGTCCAAGCTCGCTGCAGTTAAAGCACTTGATCTTGGCCTTATCAAGCTTGACAATTGTACTTTTGCTTTTGTCACTCTTCTTCTCCTCCTTCTTTTGAAAAGGTCCTTTGCTAAATCTTCTCATGTTGAATCTTCCTTTCTTGAAAGCTTTAGCAAACATAGCAAAGAGTTCTTGCATATCAGATTCAGAATCATTGTTGTCAGAGTCCATATCAGTAGTCTCTGACTCAGAACTTTCTTTGCTTTTCTTCTTCCTTGAATTCTTTACAGCAATCTCTTCATGCTGTTCTTCAGGAAGCTTCTTAACTTCAGATTGAGCAGTAAGTGCAATAGTCTTCATCTTTCCTTCACTCCTGCTCTTCTTCTGCTGCTTGTCAAGTTCATAAGCTCTCAATTTTCCATATACTGCCTCTAATGAAATCTCATCCAGATCATTAGCTTCCTCGATCGCAGATATCTTCTCATTGTAGAAATCAGGCAAAGCTTTCATGAACTTTGTATTCATATCCTCCAAGTCATAATATTTACCATGCATGGCCATCTCATTGATGAGTTTTGTAAACCTATCAAAGGTATCAGTAAGTGACTCACCAGACTTGGATTCAAAGTACTCATACTGTTGTATAAGTAATGTCCTCATATTCTTCCTGACAGGCTTAGTTCCTTCACAGTGAACCTTAAGATTGTCCCATATATCCTTAGCAGTTTTACAAGAGAGAACATAGTTAGTGAGAACAAAATCAAGACTGTTGAATAATATGTTTCTCACTTTATCATCTTTGAGAACATTCTCCTTGTCCTTATCTGACCATTCAGATTTTGGCTTCTCTGCTGTATGTTCTGGAACAACCACACCATCAACTGTTGCTTGTCCAACGACCTTTGTTGGAACAAAAGGTCCATCTCTGATTCTGTCAAGATAATCAGGATCTGTTGCTTCCAGATGATGCAACATCTTTACTTCCCATAGAGTATATTCGTTTCTCTTGAGCATAGGAATTTTAGTATTCCCATCCTTGTAACCAGACATGATTGCAGATCTTTATGATTACTCGAAATCAACCGCTCTGATACCAATTGTTAACTCGAATAACTTGTAGAAGGGGGGGGGTTGAATACAAGTTATATAATCGTGTCTGATTTTTGCTTGATTATATGAACAAGAATAAACGAATGAATCAAACTCTTGTTTGTATTAATAAGATCAAATACAAACTCTACCAAAGGTGTACAATACCTTTAGCAGCTGCTGACAATACAAATCTCTCTCTGTTTGTTTCAAACTCTCGAATACAAACCTTATACAGAGCTACGCACATTCACTTGTTTGACTCACACCTTCGTCGCTCTTTACAGTGATATTGAGAGAGTATTTATAATGCTACCTATCAACTAATAACAGAAAGATATAATCTATACATGACAATGTTCTGCCTTCTAGTTGATAGTTTCCTTCAATAGAAAAACTCTTTCCTTCATAATATCTTCTTGCTTGTTCTTCAAACAACGATCCTGTTTTATAGCACTTACCAGTTTCTGTAGCATCCATAATGACATCATCAGTAACACGACTGATATCAGGATCTGTACACTGCATCAGTATCTGATCAACCATCAGTATTGGACCGTCATCAGGATTTGCTCTCTGTTCCTGACATGTAGTCTCCGATACACTGTTCATTCCTGACTAAACTATACAGACAACTGTCTTACACATAAATCCTATATACAGTGCTAAATCCTTTATAAGATCAGGATTACAAGAAGTATAATGTGTAAATTCTATTCTTAACATCACAACTTATGAATTATTCCTAACAAAATCTAATAAAGTAATATTACAATTTCAAAGTTATTAACAAAAAATCTAAGAGAATTTTGGTGTATTAAATAATATTTATATATATATCCTTTTTTTAAAAAAAATAATACATTTCTTCCAAAATTATGTAACATATAGAAATATTATGTAATACACCAAGATTCTTTCAAAATCAATATCTCAGTTTATTTTCTTTTTTACCTTTTTGAGATTTCTTCGAGAATTGTTTTAAATAGATATGCTATAAAAGAATTAAATTCTTATTCAAAATAATCTCAAAACTTAAATAGAAATATTTTAATATTTTGAAGAATCTCAAAAGTTTATACCAAGTTTTAATATAAATATCTAATAAAATAATATTATAATTTTAAAATAATTAACAAAATACCTAAAAGAATCTTGGTGGATTGCATAATATTTTAAAACATTAAAAAAAAAGAAGAAAACTATACATTTCTTTAAAAATTAAGTTGCATATAAAAATATCATATAATACATCAAGATTCTCTTATGTGTTTCAAATCATCATATCAGTTTATTTCCTTTATCTTTTTAAGATATATTCGAGAATTATTTTAAAAGACATGCTATAAATTTTTTTAAATTCTAATTCAAAAAAAATTATGTAGATTTTCTTAAATGTTCGATAAATTATTTACAGTGTTATACTTGTGCGTAACTATATTCGAAATTTATGTCAATCAATAAAATATTTAGAAGAATTTTAATATAATTATCAAATAAAGTAGTATTATGATTTCAAAGTAATAACAAAATACCTAAGAGAATCTTGTTGTATTACATAATACTTGTACATATTTCTTTTTTAAAAAAAAATTTATACATTTCTTTTAAAATATTTGAAACTTGTTTTGGATTAATAAAATATTGAGTAGAATCTTAATATAAATATCTAATAAAATAATATTATATTTTAAAATAAATAACAAAACACCTAAGAGAATCTTAGTATATTACATAATATTTTTATACATTTTTTTAAAAAATGACTATACAATTCTTTTAAATTAATTTACATATAAAAATATCATTTAATACACCAAGATTCGTATTATTTTATTTTCTTTTATTATATGTTTGAGATTCCTTAAATATTTTTAATAGAATCTAACACCTAATAGAATCTTGTTGTATTACATAAATATCTTTAAATTTTTTAATAATAACTTTTTATTTTAATATTAATATCTAATAAAGTAGTATTACGAATTCAAAACAATTAAAAAAAACACCTAATAGAATCTTTATGTATTACATTAGATTTAGGGATGGCAATCGTGTCGGATCGGCTCGGGTATGACAATATCCCTATCCAAACCCGAAATTTTTTACCATACCCGAACCCAAGCCGAACCCGAAAATTACCCGAAACGGAAGCTGAAACACAAACTGGTAAAGTACTTAAACGTTTGAGATCAGATAGAGGTGGTGAGTATACGAGTAACTCGTTTAATGAATTTTGCAAGAGCAATGGTATAGTTCATGAGGTAACTCCACCATACACACCTGAGTCTAATGGGGTGGCAGAACGAAAGAACAGAACCTTTAAGTATATGATCAATAGTATGTTGATTAATTCTGGGTTGCCTAAATACATGTGGGGAGAAGCTCTGAATACGGCTTGCCATATTCTGAATAGAGTTCCTCTGAAACATATGGACAAGACACCTTATGAATTATGGATAGAGAAAAGGACTAGTTTAAAATATCTTCGTGTGTGGGGGTGCCTTGCAAAGGTACTTGTCCCTGAGCACAAGAGAAAGAAACTAGGACCAAAAACTGTTGATTGCATCTTTCTGGGCTATATTGAAACCACTACGGCTATGAGATTTTTAGTATTAAAATATGATATAGACGGAATAGTGGCTAACACTATAGTTGAATTTCGTGATGCAACATTCTTTGAAAATGTGTTCCCTATGAAGACTGGTATATTTAAAAGTTGCAACTGAGGTTGCAAAAGTTTCAATTGAGGTTGCAAAAGTTGCAACTGAAAACTGAAAGTTGCAAATCAGAAATCCACCAATTATGAGTGCCCCTGGCGGGGCCTTGCAACCCAAATTCACCAATTATGAGTGCCTCTGGCGGGGCCTTGCAACCCAAATTCTACTAATATATATATATATATATATATATATATATATATATATATATATATATATATATATATATATATATATATATATATTAGTAGAATGCAGTATTCTAAAAATCGGTTTAATCGGCCGATTAATCGGTGATTAGGCGATGCAAAAATGTCTATTTTTTACAAAAATTGGTCAAAACACGTTTTGAAGGGTTTCGAGCATCAAATGCTGCGGAAAACAATAATTAAAACAATAAAATCGAAACCCAATCGCAGGATCCATGCAAAACAAGACGTTTAATTCGTAGTTATGAACGTTTACCTTAAAACGAAGCTTTAACAAATTGATGACAGATGGAGGTCCAATGCAATCACTACGCAACCCTCTTCGAGATCTACGTTGCCAAAGTAGTCCACACGAACGCTTGATCGTTCAATGATCACTGGAGCCGGTACTAGCCGAAGAACCTGCCTCTCTCTCTCTAGCCTCCCGCACGTTTTAATGAATTGCAAAAGTGTGTTCCTAAACAATACATCATAATGTATTTATAGGGAAGAGAAATTGGGCTAAAACCCTAAATCGAATTGGGCTTCTCTAAACCCATTCTGATTTGGTTTTATTATTAAATTCCAATTCTCTTTAATAATTAATTAAGACCAACTCAATTAATTAATAACCAATTTCGAATTTATTGATTTAATTTAAATTCATAATTTAAATTAAAACTCCTTTTAAACGTTCTTATTGTGTAACCCTTTAGGTTATTATTACGTTGGCAATAATTTTAATATCCAATAATAAAATTATAAACAATGAGTGGCATCTAGTAATACAGCATTGCTACCCAAGTAATAATAATAATTGATGATCCAATTAAACCTTTCGTGATTAATGTTTCCATGTAATATAATCCCTTTAACCAAATATTATAGATTAAACTCGAGGCATGTTAATAGTCATCCTCTTCAACGTTTAATCCGAGTTTCCTTGATCAATGAGTAGACTATTAAAACAAATCAATATTTGAGCATGGCCATGCATTTTCATAGTCTCACTCAATCAAGAGGCCAATAATATTTCTCCTAATAATAAGAGGGTTAAATCTTTTATCTATCATTCATATTTCTCATAATATACCCGATGTACACTTTTATCATCACCCGGTCAAAGGTAACTTTTAATGTAGTCAAAATATATTAATCCTCGTATAGAAATATAATGATCTCAAGTCTAAGGATCATTACACCATTATCACTGTAAGTCTTTCTAATGACATTATCAACATGTAGAATCTCACCGTGGGTTAATCCAGTGCCATGTATAAAATTACATGCACCTATGTTCTTGACTTAAGTATCACTATACCTATGACCAATGAGATGTGGTCATTCGTCAACAAACATACTAATCTTTATGCATTATAATTGTCCCATATTAATAATGCTCGATTAGGGATATTTAGGAATATAAACATTATTCATATAATCTCATTTTTAAGTCACATACTTAAAGATATGTAATACATGTTCTATATTCCAAGGACATTTACTACTCTTATATTTATATCGCAGTAAATTAAGACATAATAAATTAATGTAGAATAATCAGTAGAGCATGATCATTAAGTAACAAAATGGTCTTTCCTAGAAGTACAACTACATTGTCTCTAGGGCACTAACATTATCAATCTCCCACTTGCACTAGAGCCAATCGCCCATGTATCTAATACCCATGGAACTAGTGTGACCTTCGTGCTTCTGCTACGACAAAACCTTAGTCAGTGGGTCCGCAACATTATCATTAGTATGCACTTTACATATATCTATATCTCCTCTCTCATTTATCTCTCGAAAAAGGTGATATCTCCTAAGTATATGCTTTGCCTTGGAATGGGACCTTGGTTCAATAGCCTGCGCAATGGCTCCATTGTTATCGCAATACAGATCAACTGGATCTGCGATCGATGGAACCACACCAAGTCCTGTAATAAACTTCCAAATCCAAACAGCTTCTTTGGCTGCTTCACTGGCAGCATTATACTTAGCTTCCATTGTACAATCAGCTACTGTCTCTTACTTTGAACTTTTCAAACTTACAGCACCTCCATTTAGACATAACACGAATCCATACTAGGACACAGAATCGTCCTTATCTGTCTCGAAACTAGCATTAGTGTAACCTCTTACAACTAGCTTCTCATCTCCTCCGTATATCACTCCTCCGTATATCAAGAACGAATCTTTAGTCCGTTTAAGGTACTTAAGATTATTCTTGATAGTTGTCCAGTGACCCTCACCTGGATTAGACTGGAATCTGCTCGTCATGCTCAAACCATACGAGACATCAGGACTAGTACATATCATTGCATACATTATAGAACCAATTGCCGAAGCATATGGTACTTTACTCATATAGTCCTTATCATCTGATGATTTAGGACAGTATTCCTTTGACATCACTATCCCATGAGACACTGGGACATATCCCCTCTTTGCCTCTTGCATCCCAAAATGATGCAACACCTTGTCAGTGTATGTACTCTGACTTAAGCCGATTAATCTCTTAGATCCATCTATATAGATCCTGATCCCTAAGATATAGGCAGCATCGCCTAAGTCTTTCATCAAGAATTTTTTTTCCCTAACCAAGACTTTACAGCCTGTAGAGAAGGAATGTCATTCCCTATTAGTAATATGTTATCTACATATAATACTAGGAATGCCACATGGCTCCCACTAACCTTTTTGTAAACACACGGTTCATCCTCATTTTGTATGAAGCCAAACTCTTTGATTGTTTCATCAAAACGGATGTTCCATCTTCTAGAGGCCTACTTTAATCCATAAATGGATCGTCGCAACTTACAAACCATTCTAGAAAACCTCGAATCGATAAAACCCTGAGGTTGTGTCATGTACACAACCTCTTCTAAGCTCCCATTTAAGAAAGCGGTCATGACATCCATTTGCCAGATCTCATAGTCATAATAAGATGTTATCGCAAGCAAAATCCTGATGGATTTGACCATAGCTACAGGTGAGAAAGTTTCATCACAGTCAATACCATGAATTTGCTTGAAACCTTTCGTCACTAGTCTTGCTTTGTAGGTCTGTAAATTTCCATCCATGTCAGTTTTCTTCTTGAAAACCCAATTGCTCTCTATGGGTTTTACCCCATTAGGTGGTTCAACCAAAGTCTGTACTTGGTTTTCATACATGGAATCCATCTCAGATTTCATGGCCTCCAGCCATCTCTCAGAATCTGGACTATTCATAGCATCCCTGTAGGTGAGAGGCTCATCATTATCTACAAGCATCACATCGCCACATTGAGTCAAGAGAAATCCATAATATCTCTCTGGCTCATGGCGAATCCTACTAGATCTACGAACGACCTGTGTTTCTTGAGCAGTAATGTTCTCAACATCTTGAGTATCATTCTGCTCATGTTCCAACTCTGGTTAAACATTATTTTGTAGTTCTCGATCCTCATCGAGATCTATTGTCCTCCCACTATTTTTCTTAGAAAGCAGTTCTTTCTCTAGAAACAAAGTCGTTCGAGCAACAAACACTTTGTTCTCAGAAGGTTTATAGAAATAATACCCTTTAGTTTCTAATGGGTATCCTACAAAATTACATTTATCTGATTTCGATTCTAGCTTATCAGAGACCAAGCGTTTCACAAATGCTTCACATCCCCAAAATTTCATAAATGACATGCTATTATCACATATGGTGTCTTTTGAACCGATTTTGAAGGAACTCGGTTTAGTGTTTGTGCAGCCGTCTCTAGGGCATAACCCCAGAAACTGATTGGAAGATCTGCATGACTCATCATCGTCTGTACCATGTCCAACAAGGTACGATTTCTCCTTTCAGACACCCCTTTGCATTGTGGTGTTCCAGGAGGAGTGAGTTATGATACGATACCACACTCCTTTAGGAAATTATTGAATTCCAAGCTTAAGTATTCTCCCCCACGATCAGATCGTAGAGTTTTAATACTTTCGCCTAATTGCTTTACAACTTCAGCCTTCTACTCTTTGAATTTTTCAAATGATTCTGATTTGTTCTTCAAAAGATACACATATCCATATCTATTAAAATCATCAGTAAAGGTTATGAAATAATAAAAGCCACCTCTTGCCATCGTACATATTGGACAACATACATCACTATGTATCAATTCCAATCGCTGGTGGCCCTCTCACCTTGACCGGTAAAAAGAGCTTTAGTCATTTTGCCAATGAGACATGGTTCGCATTCTTCGTATGATTCAAAATCAAACTTATCCAAGTATCCATCCCTATGTAATTTGGAAATGCGATTCTCATTTATAAGGCCTAAACGACAGTGCCAGAGGTTTTGAGTCATTTGTCTTTAGACGTTTGTTATTTATATTATAGACAGAAGTATTAAGATCAAGAACATATAAACCATTAAACAAACGTGCAACCCCATAGGTAACATTATTGAATGAAAACAAACAACCATTGTTCTGAATCAAAAACGAAAAACCAATCTTGTCCAAACAAGAAACAGAAATAATGTTTCTACAAATCGCAGGCACGTAATAACAGTTCTCAAGTTCTAAAATAAGCCCGATGGGCAACGATAAATAATAAGCCCCTACAGCTAAGGCAACAACCTTTGCTCCATTGCCAACACGTAGGTCGACTTCTCCTTTCACCAAAATCCTACTCCTTCGAAGTTCTTGCACATTCATACAAATGTGGGAACCACATCCAGTATCCAATACCCATGATGTAGAAGGAGATAAATTGACTTCTGTAACATAAATACCTGAATCCGAAATCTGAACAACCTTCAGTTTCTTTAGATCCTCCAAATAATTTTGATAGTTTCTCTTCCAATGACCCGACTTCATGCAATAGTGACAATCACTTTTTGCAACACCTCTTGTAGGCATCAAAGCCCTTTTAGGAGTTTGTCTTGGATTAGCATTAGATTTGGATCCAATCCTCTTCTTGCCTTTCCATTGTCAATCGAGGAAGTTTGTTCTTGTCATCTTATCCTTCTCAAGGACTGATCGTACAGAGAAGTTTATTTGAGTTGTTTGTCATTTGAATATCCACAATGTTAAAATGCATAAAATAATTAGTCTACGGTATTATTAATTTATGTTCAAGTGATTATTCATATATATTTAGAATATATATCTCCCACTATTTTTATCAAATTAATAGCCCTTACTATTAATTCGGAAAGAATATCCCATAAATCTTTCTAGTGAGCCAAGATCCATATTTCGTCATGTCCTAAGTCAACCACTGGTAGTCCTTAAAACATGATTATTTAGGTTGACAACAGTTGTCAATTATATCATATATAATTTTTGGATAGTTTGGTGAACAACGATTGATCTTATATATCTAATTGATCTTGTCATCTTATCATAATAGTTGAATATAACCGTTTATTTTCACCTTATTATGACGACTCAGTTAAGTTAGACCCAATGATACAACGGTCGAATATAACCATTTATATTCATCGCATCTCACCACGATAGATAGGAGTCCCCTGCCACTGACAGCCCTTCCCCTTATCGATCTAGGATTCGATGAGTGTTCATTCATTGGAAAGCATCTGATTAAAACTTAATATTTTGTTAAGGGGTTTAGATAATTTATAACGATCATGATCACATCATAAAGAGATCCTCAATTTTTCCTTGAACCAAATATTTCAAATTGACATCTTAAATTGTTCATTTCCCAGGTAGATGGAGGATCCCAATGGTCACACTTAATACCCATTAACCTTACGAATACGCATATCCGCTTTTGTCAAAAAATCCCAATTTTAGATATCAAAAATCCATATTTAATTCCATGTTTTAAAAATCCATATTTCATAAACAAAAGAATCTCATGATCGTTTGTTAATTTTAAAATCTTGAATCGTTACAGATTTTATCTTGTTTAGCAGGCATGGCATGGGTGTCGTATCTAATACATACATGATTAATCTAATTAAACATGCATCTTTATCTCTACACATACATTGTATCGCATACATTCATATATACATATATGTAAAGTGCATAAATTAAACGTGTTTCGTTATGGCCCATCCTATGTGATCTTTTCAGGCTAATGAAAAGATCAAGGTCAATCTACGGTGGTTAACAAAATACAATTTAAATACATGTGTTCTCCATTACATCTTCGTAGGGAATCGCCTCCTTGCTTCCTTGTTCTTCTTGTCTTCTTTAATAGTTACATTGAATAAATGAAAAACATGCTACACTAATAAACTTACAAGATGAACTCGAGTTACTTTCGAGATTTATTAATTACAAGGAATAACAACATGCAAGTCGTATTTAGAAACCAAACCATAAAATCAAAACCACTATCCTATTGGTCTTAGGACCATAACCAATCACCATGCTCATATAACAATTAAGAACATGTAACCATATCATATTTCAGATGATCTAATCAAAGAAATCATATAACGCAAAAATCAGAAAATCAGAATTAAATACTAATAATCATAAATCGCCGTTTTCAGGCACTAAACGACGTCAAACGCGTTACAGACGAGTCGATGATAGCTTTGCTATCAGTTTTGTTCAGACACTCGTTTCCAGTCAGACAGCACATATCATTTGTGAAAAGCGGACACTGGACACAGATTTTACCAAATATTAACAGCGTATACAGAAATCGTATCGTATACAATCCCCATATCAAGAATAAACATAAATCATATATAAATCAATATATATACAGATTATAGATTATATGATCATCATAAACACATCATAACATATCATATCCAATATGATCTAATTTTCAGAAAATTCGACATTAAATCACAAAACCATAAATCGCTGTTTACAGGCAGTAAATTACGTCAAACGGCTTACAGATGAAAACCTGACAACGTCAGTCTTGCTCAGTGGCCCGATTCTAGTCAGAAAACACATATCTGTTGCGAGAATCGGACACAGTATGCAAATTTCACTAAATTTACACAGTTTTCCAGAAATCGTATCGTATACAATCTCCAAAATAAGAACAAGCATGTATCATATACACTCAGTAATTTATACAATCATCCCATGATTATACAATCCAGTAATATATCATATGTTCAAAACATATACATACACATCTCGTATAATCACAAAACCATGGCAAATCACATACATGCTTACATATACCAAAACTGTTAAACACATGACCGAATTAAAAGCGTTTTGCAAGTAGCTCTGATGCCATTGAAGGGTTTCGAGCATCAAATGCAGCGAAAAACAATAATTAAAACAATAACATCGAAACCCAATCGCAGGATCCATGCAAAACAAGACGTTTAATTCGTAGTTATGAACGTTTACCTTAAAACGAAGCTGTTATGCCATATTTTTGGCATGTCTAATAATCTCCCAAATTTCTAATATTTATTAATTATTAATTCAGATTAATAATTATTACTTAACCGCTAAGTTTTATCCTCTCTCTGAAATGAGGAAAGAATCAATCCCAATCAATCAATAACGGAAAATATCTCCAAACGATATTCTTCAAATCAGGAAGATATCACAACGATAAGATTAAATCAGATAAAATCAGTAATTACCCAGATTAACGAAGTTTATCCCTAAAGTCTCTAAGGGATAGACACAAATCAATTTCACAGAACTACGTGGGCTTGATCCTATATAAATATAGGTACGTCGGCATCTTGGTATAATGAGGAATCCGATACACGAGACAAATCGAGACACCTGCCAAGTCCAACCCTTTTTTTTTCATAAACCCTATTTCCCCTAAAACAGCCACATGATCATAATTTCGCTCTATTATTACAGCAAACCTCTGGTTTCTTGTTGTTACGAAATTACTCCAACAACATTTGGTGCTAGAAGGGGGGGCTATTTTCGTTTGTGGAGGACAAACGAATGTCACTTTCACGATGGATTATGGGTTTTATCAACACACCAAATTTGGGGTTTTTCTGGATACAAGGAATCAGCAACGGCAGCGGAAAAAAAAAAGCATGGCGATTACCAATTCGGAGAAAGACAGTATAACGGCATCATGACTACAAAGGACTTTGACTATGTGAATCACGAGGCAGTAGCTAGTGCCTAGTAGTGGATGTCAACATAAAAAAATAAATATGGAAGATTAAAAGCATGGCAACTGGAAGAAAAAAAAAAGGAACAAAAGAATGTGGAAGTTCAGTTGTTGTACATATATGGTGGGACCCGGGAAAAGCAAATAAGAAGAACAAAAAATGGACAAAATGACAGCCACGCGCACGGGCAGGATTCACAGGAACTACTATCAGCATCAGCCTTCAGCAGCATAACGACTTATTTTTTTTTTCGGATGCTCCAACAAAAAATAAAGATAAGTTTTATTTCTTTTTCTCAATTTAATATTTACGATTATAAATATCATTTAATCGTGCACAATTATCTTGCCATGCATGCATGATCATGTTTTTAAATATTTTTCAAAAAAAAATATTTATTATTCAGAAAATTCGTGCAAGCTCTCTATTTTTATGCTTGTAAAATTATTGCGATTTTGAAAATATCGTACGAGATATTTATGTTCATGAATTAGCGACATTTATGATTTGATGAATTGTGAATATGTTGATGAATTGCGGATTTATTTTACAATCTCGTACGAGCTGCATTATTTTCAAGAAAGAAACAATTAGATATGCGAGACGCATAAGTTTGTAAAAGATTTTCTACAAAAAGGAGCATTATTTTCGAATAAAATAAATATCGCGACATTCTTAAAAGAGCATATTTATTATTGCATTTGGATTTGCAAAAGATTTTTCATATATCGTCGCGATAGTACATATATGTCAAAAATATTTACAAACTTGCGAACTAAATTGCCAAGTAGGGTAGCCTGGACGAGCTATAAATTCCGCAATGCTACACGTTTGAGTAAAGTGCAGCACCCTCTGGATTATTATTGAAGGCCCATGACCAGATCTTGAGCTCAAGGTCGCATGGGTGGGAAGGCATCCCTATGCAAAATATCTTTCAGACATGCACAGCCAACGCGCGTGCAAAGTTCACCAGAATTACATCTACAGCTCTTAGTGAAGACCTCGCCATGCACATCCTTGTGGTTGCATCAGTCACTTGAAAAGCGTATATGCCAGTTCGGGATATATACAAGCGCCAAGGTCCTAACTAGACAACAAGGATCGCAATGGATTTCAAAAATATTATTTATGCTCGCACATTTGAAAACCTTGGCAAAAGTATATCTATCCTATAATGGTCATCGCATTCTATCACACTTGCATCCGCATACGCCTAATGAGCACAGTGGTGCTCTAAGTGTTTTTCTAATCATCTATTTTCAGTTTTTTCAGCGACTCAAGAAATTTGGAAGCTTGAAGAATTCTTAGTTCTCCATTGCAACAAGCTACACTGAAGAACTGGGGGCTAGTTGTTATGCCATATTTTTGGCATGTCTGATAATCTCCCAAATTTCTAATATTTATTAATTATTAATTCAGATTAATAATTATTACTTAACCGCTAAGTTTTATCCTCTCTCTAAAATGAGGAAAGAATCAATCCCAATCAATCAATAACGGAAAATATCTCCAAACGATATTCTTCAAATCAGGAAGATATCACAACGATAAGATTAAATCAGATAAAATCAGTAATTACCCAGATTAACGAAGTTTATCCCTAAAGTCTCTAAGGGATAGACACAAATCAATTTCACAGAACTACGTGGGCTTGATCCTATATAAATATAGGTACGTAGGCATCTTGGTATGATGAGGAATCCGATACACGAGACAAATCGAGACACCTGCCAAGTCCAACCATTTTTTTTTCATAAACCCTATTTCCCCTAAAACAGCCACATGATCATAATTTCGCTCTATTATTACAGCAAACTTCTGGTTTCTTGTTGTTACGAAATTACTCCAACAACAGAAGCTTTAACAAATTGATGACAAATGGAGGTCCAATGCAATCACCATGCAACCCTCTTCGAGATCTACGTTGCCAAAGTATTCCACACGAACGCTTGATCGTCTAACGATCACCGGAGCCGGTACTAGCCGAAGAACCTGTCTCTCTCTCTCTCTAGCCTCCCACACGTTTTAATGAATTTCAAAAGTGTATTCCTAAACAATACATCATAATGTATTTATAGGGAAGAGAAATTGAGCTAAAACCCTAAATCGAATTGGGCTTCTCCAAACCCATTCTGATTTGGTTTTATTATTAAATTTGAATTCTCTTTAATAATTAATTAAGACCAGCTCAATTAATTAATAACCAATTTCGAATTTAATGATTTAATTTAAATTCATAATTTGAATTATAACTCCTTTTAAACGTTCTTATTGTGTAACCCTTTAGGTTATTATTACGTTTGCAATAATTTTAATATCCAATAATAAAATTATAAACAATGAGCGGCATCTAGTAATACATCATTGCTACCCAAGTAATAATAATAATTGGTGATCCAATTAAACCTTTCGTGATTAATGTTTCCGTGTAATATAATCCCTTTAACCAAATATTATAGATTAAACTCGAGTCATGTTAATAGTCATCCTCTTCAACGTTTAATCCAAATTTCCTTGATCAATGAGTAGACTATTAAAACAAATCAATATTTGAGCATGGCCATGCATTTTCATAGTCTCACTCAATCAAGAGACCAATAATATTTCTCCTAATAATAAGAGGGTTAAATCTTTTATCTATCATTCATATTTCTCATAAGACTCATAATATACCCGATGTACACTTTTATCATCACCCGGTCAAAGGTAACTTTTAATGTAGTCAAAGTATATTAATGCTCGTATAGAAATATAATGATCTCAAGTCTAAGGATCATTACACCATTATCACTGTGAGTCTTTCTAATGACATTATCAACATGTAGAATCTCACCGTGGGTTAATCCAGTGCCATGTATAAAATTACATGCACCTATGTTCTTGACTTTAGTATCACTATACCTATGACCAATGAGATGTGGTCATCCGTCAACAAACATACTAATCTTTATGCATTATAATTATCCCATATTAATAATGCTCGATTAGGGATATTTAGGAATATAAACACTATTCATATAATCTCATTTTTAAGTCACATACTTAAAGATATATAATACATGTTCTATATTCCAAGGACATTTACTACTCTTATATTTATATCGTAGTAAATTAAGACATAATAAATTAATGTAGAATAATCAGTAGAACATGATTATTAAGTAACAAAATAGTCTTTCCTAGAAGTACAACTACATTGTCTATAGGGCACTAACACTATAACGTTTTTCCTAAAAATTCACGATTAATAGTGTTTTCTAAAAGTTCGCGATTAATCGGATTTAGGCGAGTATAGAAGATCTAGGCGGTATTAATCGATAAAAATCTTGAAAGAAATTAATCAGATTTATTCAGGATTAATCGGTCAATATATAAAAAAATGACCAAATTAAGAATAAATTCTTAAAATATATGTTTTAATTAAAAATATTATTTACAAATGAAATAATAAATTTACTCATCACATTTGATAATTAAATGAAAATATTTATACTTTAACTTATATTATATATTTTTTAATATTATAATTAAATTATATTAAAATAGTATTTTATTACATTCAATTAATATTTCGATTAATCAATTGCTTCATTTTGTTGTAAATAGACCAAGTAATTTATAGACTAAAGTAAATAAACATAAGTAATAGAAGAATGATGAAAGTTGTATTTTTTATTTCTCTGTGTATCTTTTACAATGAACCAGGGCATCTATTTATAGGCTAAAGTTACCTCCTGTTGAGCATGAATGAAATACACTATTCACATATGTACATGGTAGAAACAAAGCTGGCTCCGTGTATTGGGAATAGATAATAGACTAATACAGCTTATATAATATTACTTTCAAACTGAAGTTTCTATCAAATACGTGTGTGAGTATCTGTGCTGTTTGACAATCACATTCAATTCATTTATAACACTCCCCCTTGATTGTCAAAAGTAAGTTATTACAGAGATCGACTACCTCGTTAAAACCTTGCATGGAAAAACCCAGTGGGATGAAAACCTTGACGAAGGAAAAAGAGTACAATCTCCTCCTGAATAAAACGTCTCACAATTTGACATCATGATGTAGCATGTTTCTCAATCTTCGCATACCAATACTGTTTCGTAGCTTTTCAAATGTTGATGTGGGTATTGACTTTGTAAGTAAATCTGCCAGATTATCACATGAGCGAACTTGTTGTACATCAATGTCACCATTCTCTTGGAGTTCATGAGTGTAGAAAAATTTTGGAAAAATGTGCTTCGTTCGATCTCCTTTGATATAGCCTTCCTTTAGTTGCTTGATGCAAGCTGAGTTGTCTTCGAACATAACTGTTGGACTGTCTGAAATACTTGATAAACCGCATAATTGTCGAATATGTTGTATAATAGACCGTAACCAAATACTCTACTTGCTTCAGATATTGCAAGTAACTCTGCATGGTTAGATGAAGTTGCCGCCATAGTTTGTTTTGTAGACTTCCAAGAAATAGTTGTACCACAATATGTAAATAGATAACCTGTTTAAGATCGCCCAAAATGAGGGTCTGACATGTACCCAGCATCTGCATATCCAATTAATTGTGATTTTGAATTGTTTGGGAAGAATAGTCCATGATCAATTGTCCCACGAAGATATCTGAATATATGTTTGATCCCATCCCAATGCCTTTGAGTTGGATCAGAACTGAATCTCGCCAACAGGTTCACAGCAAATGCAATATCAGGTCGTGTGTTATTTTCAAGATACATAAGAGCTCCAATTGCACTAAGATATGGAACTTCAGGCCCAAGTGCATCTTCATCTTCTTTTCTAGGACGAAAAGGATCTTTCTCAACTTCTAGCTAGCGATCGAACAATCATCGGTGTAGTTAATGGATGAGATTTGTCCATGTAGAATCGATCAAGAACCTTTTCTGTGTAGGTTGACTGATGAATGAATATGCCTGAAGATAAATGCTCCACCTGTATACCTAAACAAAATCTTGTCTTTCCAAGATCTTTCATTTCAAACTCATTTTTCAAATAGTTAGCAGCATTAGTAATATCTTCAGAAGTACCTACAATACTCAAATCATCCACATATACTGCAATAATAACAAAACCAGATTGTAACCTTTTAATAAACACACATGGACACAATTGATTATTGGGATAGTTTCAAAAATACCCATGTGAACTGTCAGATTTTTAAATATATACTACCCATCTTTCTGAAATTCTAAAAATACCGACCTTGTTTTCAAAATTCCAAAAATACTACCTTCCTCAATTGCAACTTTTGCAACCTCATTTGCAACTTCCAGTTTTCAAATTTCTGATTTCATGTTCTGGGGTTCAGATGTCATTTTCGACCTCTTTTTTGGACTCAGATATATATATATATATATATATATATATATATATATATATCAGAGTCCAAAAAAGAGGTCGAAAATGACATCTGACAAATGGAACTTGAAATCAGAAATTTGAAAACTGGAAGTTGCAAATGAGGTTGCAAGGCCCCGCCAAGGGCACTCATAATTGGTGAATTTGGGTTGCAAGGCCCCGCCAGGGGCACTCATAATTGGTGGATTTCTGATTTGCAACTTTCAGTTTTCAGTTGCAACTTTTGCAACCTCAGTTGCAACTCCTCAGTTGCAACTTTTGCAACCTCAGTTGCAACTTTTGCAACCTCAGTTTTCAGTTGCAACTTTTTCAACCTCAGTTGCAACTTTTGCAACCTCAGTTGCAACTTTTGCAACTGAGGTTGCAACTTTTGCAACTGAGGTTGCAACTTTTGCAACTGAGGTTGCAACTCCTCAGTTTTCAGTTGCAACTTTTACAACCTCGGTTGCAACTTTTGCAACCTCAGTTGCAACTTTTGCAACCTCAGTTGCAACTCCTCAGTTGCAACTTTTGCAACCTCAGTTGCAACTTTTGCAACCTCAGTTTTCAGTTGCAACTTTTGCAACCTCAGTTGCAACTTTTGCAACTGAAAACTGAAAGTTGCAAATCAGAAATCCACCAATTTTGAGTGCCCCTGGCGGGGCCTTGCAACCCAAATTCACCAATTATGAGTGCCCCTGGCGGGGCCTTGCAACCCAAATTCACCAATTATGAGTGCCCTTGGCGGGGCCTTGCAACCTCATTTGCAACTTCCAGTTTTCAAATATCTGATTTCAAGTTCCATTTGTCAGATGTCATTTTCGACCTCTTTTTTGGACTCTGATATATATATATATATATATATATATATATATATATATATATATATATATATATCAGAGTCCAAAAAAGAGGTCGAAAATGACATCTGAACCCCAGAACATGAAATCAGAAATTTGAAAACTGGAAGTTGCAAATGAGGTTGCAAAAGTTGCAATTGAGGAAGGTAGTATTTTTGGAATTTTGAAAACATAAAAGTATAATGAGGTAGTATTTTTGAAAAAATGATTTTATAGAAGTGAAAAGATAGTTGGGTGGTAGTAAAATTGGAAATAATTATTAAAATCTTATTTATTTATGTAAATATCCCTTGATTATTTATATACCCATCATTCAATAAATATTCACTAAGCCTGTTGTACCACATACGACCAGATTATTTCAAGCCATATAATGATCGTTGCAGTTTAATTGAGTATAAATGTCGAGGCTTAGTATCCTCTAGCTTTAATCCTTCAGGGATTTTCATATATATATATATTTATTTATTTATTTATTGTTGAGTATTGAATACAGCAAAAGAATACAGAGGGGGGTTGAATGGATTCTTGAACTTTTCTTTGTTCTTGATTCTGTGTAGCAGATAAGTGTTTGTGTGTGAAAATGTGT
Organism: Kitagawia praeruptora; assembly: GCA_037693485.1. Classification (NCBI taxonomy): domain Eukaryota; kingdom Viridiplantae; phylum Streptophyta; class Magnoliopsida; order Apiales; family Apiaceae; genus Kitagawia; species Kitagawia praeruptora. The sequence goes on from CM075353.1 coordinate 57,215,899, forward strand.
AGGTGCGGATAAAGAATAACACAAGTCACAATATCACTTTAATCTAAAATAATATTAGATAAAGGTTGCTACAATCTGTGAATACAAATGGTAGTATTCTCAGCTTCATTTTTCTCAGAGAGATATATCTTACAATATGTATGAAAAACTTAATCAACTAAAGAAGTGAGATTGTATTCTTATAGAACATGAATACAACTCAGTTACTACAAATAAGGTTACAGGATAAATTACTTTCTTGTATGTCTATCCTTTTTGAGTAAGCATCCAAACGGCTACAAATTTGACTTTGCAAAGTTCTGTTCAGATCCACTTCTTTAGCTCTTTGTCTCTTCTATATCTCTCCAAGCTTCCTTGTAGGCTTTCCAGAGCACGTTACAAATTGTGGTCCATAAAGTGCATTGGCTTGTTACAGGTTTCAGACTTGTACAATTTCTTCAGTATTTTGTCTCCAAGAATGTATTCGAGAAGTGGCTAAGTGATTGATTCGAGAACTAGGATTAGATAACTCTGAGTTCTCGAATACTGTATGATTGACATATCGAATCACTTCTCGAATAATACTTTTCTCCAGGATTCCTTGAGTTGTCGAATAGAACACTTGACTTGTCGAATCCTTGAGATATCGAATAGCTTTCTGAGTCCTTGAGATATCGAATGGAACTTTGACTTGTTGACTCTTTGAGAACTCGAATACCACTTTGACTTGTTGACTTCTTGAGTTCTTGAATAGAGTATTTAGACATGTCGAATCTTTGAGATATCGAACAGTTCATTCAGAGATATTGAACAGTATCTTCTCAGATATCGAATCTCTGACTTCTCGAATGCTAGACTTCTCGATTAGACAAATGTACTTCTCGAATTGGTACTTAGGCAAATTCTTCATTTCTTCAAATCCCAACTGTGATTATTTGACAGTCTTTATCTTCTGGCTTGAGGCATGAACCTTGGAACTTCTTTCAAGCATTATTCTTGACTATATAAGTACAGTTACACAACTAGGATTTGATGCCTATTACAAGTACAAAACAAATAGAAACTCTACAACTAGAGGTTACCTCAGTTAAGAGGTCATGTAAGTAATGCAAGGCATTACAAACAATTAGGCTTGTTATTAGATGTATACAGGCATGCCTCTGTGACTAACAATCTCCCCCAAATTGTGAGTGAGACCCTTAGTCACAATTTCATGTCTGATAACAAGCCTAACATACATAAAGATAGAACTTGAAAAGTACAGGTATGTAGATTGATTGAAGAAAATACATAGAAGTATTCTTACAAGTTATGAGGAACTACTAGCCATATCCTTTTGGATTCATCTCTTGAGCTTCAGCTTGCAGATTCTCATTTTTCATCTTTTCTTCAGCTTCTTTAGCTTTCTTCTTTGCATTTTCTTCCATGGCAAGAATAATGTCTTCCATTGCAGTGAGTTCTTCAATTAGAGGGGAGCCTGACAAATCCTTGAGTGTTTCATTCAGTTGTTTCTCAGAATATGAACTGATGTAGTCCATTCTAATCTTTACATTTCTACCATATTTCTTGTATTCAATGATGTAAGGATTAAACTTGACTCTACACAGACCCATAGCCCTCAATTCATCAGCCTTAGCTTCTATTGCAACAAACTCCTCCTCCCTTTTCTTTAGTAGCTCTTCACTGTTCTTTTTCTGTTCTGCCTGGTGATATCTCTTCATTTTGACAAAGTCAATTAACTCCAGCTTCCATACCCTTTCCACTCTTTCACTACAAGAAATATGGGCTATTGCAACGCCAAAAAAGTGTCATATTAGACCCCAAATGTGTTACAATAGAGGTTTTTGCAACGTTTTTGCCAAAATTCAGCGTTGCATCTGCTGCCGTTGCAATAGACCCCTATAGCAACGTTTTACCTACTTATTGCAACATTTTTAAAGTATTACAATATCCCCTTTAGTGCAACACTTTTGTCATGTTTAGTGACACTTTTATGATGTTGCAGTAGACTATTGCAACACCATTTTGTAACATATTTTAGTTAAAAGTGTTGCAAAGTCAATTTATTGCAACATTTTTATGTAACATTTTATCCCTTATTGTAATGCTTTTGGTTTTTTTAGCAACATTTATATGCAACACTTTGTATTAGTCCAATTTGAAATATGTTGTTTGAAATGTCAATAAACCAACACAAAAGCAAATCAAACCAGAAATCACATTTCAAATTTTCCAAATGGCAAATCCTACAGAATACATGTCAATAAAGCCCAAAGTCGGCTTATACCATAAATCATCTTACATCGAGTACTTAAATCCAAATTCGAAACTTACACACCATAAATCTAAGTAAAACTTGGTCTTTCCTATTAAAGTACCAAGCTATTCTCCATGAACCACCTTTCCTATTAAAGTACCAATTCAGTGTACAGACTCTTGTTGTTCTCCCCTTTCTGCTCAATTAGTTCCAAGATAGCATCAATCTCAGTGCATTTTAGGGCTTTTAAGGTGTCAATAGATAGGTGCCATATCTTTCCATTGGTCACCAACATGATTTCCTTGAGATAGATTTGATTTAGCTTTCTTGGAATAACTGTTAGATATTTGATTTGATCTTTGAGGTTTCTTCTGTATAATAAAGTATCTCCTCCAACCTTTGCCCTTGAGGCTTGCAGAAACTTCAAGAATGCAGCATCATGATAAATCTCTAAATTTGCTACTTCTATCAGCTTGGCCTCTATAATCACATTAGCTTCCACTGGATCATCTTCATGTCTGGAGGCTTGGACTAGATCACTTGGCATGGAACCTGCCACCACTATAGTAGTGACAGTTTGCTTTTGGCCACTTGGTGTAGTGATGTGAACAGGTGGTAGAGTGACCACTGGCAGAGAGGATGGAGGTTCATGAACCTTGGATTTTCCTTTGCCTGATACATGAGGTATAGATTTTGAAGCGTTTTGATGACCACCCTCATTTATCTTGATGCCTTTAGCTTGAGGTTTTTCCCTCTTTGAATTTGAGTAGTTCATTGATGTCCTCTTCTCCCCCTTACGCTTGTTGTCAGGCATAGAGAACGTAGGAGTGACCTTTGGGGTTGAAGATTCTTCAGGTAGAGGGAGGCCCATGTGCTTCATCATGGCAGACAACATTGATTGTTGATGCAGAAGAACCTCGGCTGTGTTGGTGGCTTGAGTGCTCAACTGCTTAGTTAGAGTTGCAACCTTGTCTGTCAAATGAGCATTGGATTCTTTGAGAGACACTACCTCCTTTTCAAGAGTATCCACTTTAGTGAATATCTCATTGGCCTTGAAACCAGATAGAAGTGGTCTTGCAGTCTCTTTACTTCATACTTGGACATCTCATGCACAGGGACCTCAGTCACTAGCTTATCTCCATATAGATTTTTGAACGTAGTCCTCAGCATGGCATCGGCATCTGTTGTCTGATCAGATAGAACTTGAAATTTATGCCCCAGACCTGTGACAGTATCCTTGAGTAGAGCTAGACCATTATCCATCTTGGTGCAGGTGGAGTTGCAGTGTTTGAGGTCCTTGAATACACTGTCCAACTAAGGGAATTTGGCATCAAAGGCCCTCTTGATTTCTTCCACTATAGTGGCTGTCTTATCACACACTCTGTTGACCTTAGTCTTGACTCCTTTTCCAAGATAGTGTGCAGCCTTGAGGAATCCCTTGTGTGAATCATTCATAGCCTCATACACTTCACCAGGTTTCAGAGATTTTGCATTGGAACCCAGTGAAGTGATGTATTCCTCTCTGAGATATTGAAGAGCTTCATCAAGAGTAATATCATATTTTCCTTGCAACCAGGCATCTACATTGCCATCTCTCTCAGCATCATCAATTATCTTGGCCTTTTGCATCTCCACATCATCCCTATGGCATAGTAGAATGGCTTCATAGTCTGGATTAGGTATATTGGAGGTGACTAAGTTCTGAGCTATCTTGACAAACTCAGGAATCTGATCCACAACTAAGCTTTGAAGTGCTTCAACCGTCAATTGTGGTGGAAAAGACCCTGATCCTGAAGGATTGTCATGTTGCACAGGCTTCAGCCATTGTGACATGAAGTCAGAGCTAGATCTAGGCAAGCTAGACTCCTGAGTTATAGATGCAACTTCTGTAACCGGATGGAATGACTCTACTACTGTTGTCTCCATAGGAGTGGGATGAGTTACAACAGTAGTTGACACAGGCACAGAGTCTCTAGTAAAAACTAATGAATCCTCTATGTTTGTGATGGTGTCATCAGGATATGCCCCAGCTAGCATTCCCTCACCATCTGAATGTGGTTTCTGGGTGGTGAGCAAAGTGTCATGCACTAAGTCACTTGAGTTCATTGGCTCACCAAGAGAAAAGAATTCTTGGTGATCAATGCCTTGCTCTTCAATTTCTTGAATTACAGGCTCCAAAGAAATTTGAGATGTAGATTCTGGAAGAGAAGTGTCTTTTAGAATGGATTTTGGCAACTCCCCCTGAAAAATAGAGGGAGTTTCAAATGTGATGTGCTCTCCACTCAGTGTTGTGCTAGCCTTATCACTCCTATGTGCTAACTCTTTACAAATAGGTGCATTGGGGAGGATGATTGATTCTATAGATGCACCATGTTGAGAGGATACATCTAGTGAACTGTTTGCCCCTGATTTTACAACTTCAGCCATTTGTGTGACTGAAGAGGTGGTTTTAGATTTCTTCTTCTTTGGTCTTATTAAGGGTGACTCAGGTTCCTCACTTTCTAAACCTAATTCAATAGCCAGTGCTGCTTCTGATAATATGGTCAAAGGTGCAGAAGCAACCTATTTTCTCTTCTTCTCCTTTTTACTAACACCACCCTGTTGAGAGGATGATGCAGGTGGCTCTGTGTTTGGTAGAGTGTTTGGTTGAGAGGGTTGGTTAGCAGGCCCTGGGTTAGCATTGTGTTCTACTTGCTTGGACTGTGCTAACTGTGACTTTGAGTCAAATATTTTGCATGTTGTGGGGGTAAGTCCTAAACAAACCCTTCATATGGGGAGTTATGTTAAGTCTTACATCCACATCATTCCTAGTCTCCAAATTACCAAAAATGAGTTTGGTCATGGATTTAGGATAACCTATTCTATTTCTATCTATCCCAGGTAATTCAATCAATTTATCATTTTTAAAATAAAGTACAGATTGAATAAAGCGAGGGAAGAAAATGTCAGTACCTCTCTTGGTTGAGTTCTTACCAAGTCTCCCATACAACTCCTGTAGAATGATATGTCCAACATCTATCTTCCTCCCATAGGCCAAGGCATAGCCAATTTGCTGTGCAGGTGCACTGATTTGGTCAAAACTAGATTTCCTTGCAGTGAAGACTTGAAGGAGAGTTACAAACACATAGCTCCATTCTTTTCTCAGATTCTTCCTGTTCAACTTTCCAAGATTAATCACATCTGAGTAGTTGATAAATTCAAAGAATTCCTCTAACTCTGCATTTGTGGCCAGTATGTCATATGCCTCTTGTTGTAGGCCCAGTGCTTGATTCATATCTTCAGTGGTGATAGTGATTTCCTTGTCTTGAATCTTGCAGTAGATTATATACGATGTTATTGCGCTTTCTAGGGCCACAACTTCCACAGTAGCAGTTCCCCAAAACTGTTCCAGGAGGTCTAGATACCGAGTTGGGTTGGCTGAAAGTGCATCCTTGATGTATGACTCAGACATCCACTTGACAAAGCATTTGAAATTTGCATTGGGTGCCTCAACATCACTGGTTAGGGCGATAAAGTTGGTTTTGAATTTCATAGTTGCCATTGATACAGAGAGAAGAGAGAGAAGAGTAAAGGTTGAAGAAGAAATTTAGCTTTTGAGAGTTAGGGTTTTCAGAGGTTTTGGGAGTTTAGATGCTTGAGAAATCGAATGAAGTGAATCGAATAGATGTAGAATTGTATAAGTATGAAGTACTTGAATTGTCGATTAGATATATGTTTTGTATCGACAAGTCAAGCATTCGAGAAGTAGAAAACAACTATTCGATAAGTCAAGAAAGGCTTAATCGATATCTCAAGCAGGTTGAAAACTCACAGCTGATAGTTATCTAACTTATAAATAATTCTAAATTAAATACAATGTGTTTTTATGAGTGAATTAAAATTTCAGACAAAAATCCAAAATCGGTTAAGATTCAGTGAGAATTCAGCCTTTTCAAATTATTCGAGAACTCAAATACAGTATTCGAGAACTCAGTCATTAGAGAACTCAATTACCATATTTGAGAAGTCAAGAATACCTCTATTCGATATCTCTAAAAGACTCTATTCGATAACTCAAGAGTGCTCTAATAAGGCTTGTTAGAGATGTCGAACAGTGAACCATTCGAGAAGTCTGACTTATCGAAATATACTCATCACTCATAAAAATCAATTTTCGCTATCTTTTAAAATATACTAGTCATATTCAATGAATAATATTCTAGCAAATTAAATAGTGATTTACTCAAAATTTCATAGAAATTTCAAGTTAACAAAATATGATTTTCCAACATATGCAACAGATTTGAAATATTTATAAATCATATTTCAGCCAACACTTACTCCAAAAATATTGAGAATTTAGATAAAGTAAGTGTTTACTGCTGCAACAATCTAGATGATATATTCACTTAGCCAGAATCTGAAGAATTCAGCATTCCAATCTCACTAACCAACCTTGTGAAGATGGCTTCATCTAATGGCTTAGTGAATATGTCAGCTAGTTATTTATCTGTAAAGACATAATGCAACTCAATGGTTCCATTAGTTGCATGTTCTCTAATGAAATGATATCTGATGTCAATGTGCTTTGTTCTAGAATGATTGACAGGATTGGCAACTATAGAGATTGCACTTGTGTTGTCACACATGATTGGAATTCTTTCCAACACAAGTCCATAACCTCTAAGTTTATTTCTAATCCAAAGCACTTGAGCACAGCAACTTCCAGCAGCTATGTATTCAGCCTCAGCTGTAGAAGTTGACACAGAATGTTGTTTCTTGCTATACCAAGAGACTAACATTTGTCCAAGAAACTGGCAGCTACCTGAGGTGCTTTTCCTATCCACTCTGCATCCAGCATAATCAGCATCAGAATAACCAACCAGATTGAACCCTGTGTCCTTAGGATACCATAAATCCAAGTTTGGAGTGCCCTTCAGATATCTAAAGATCCTTTTTATAGCAATCAAATGTGATTCTTTTGGATTTGATTGAAACCTTGCACACAAACATGTAGCAAACATGATGTCTAGCCTACTTGCAGTGAGATAGAGTAGAGAACCAACCATGCCTCTGTAGACTGAGATATCTACTTTCTTGCCTTTAGCATCTTCATCCAATTTAGTGGCAATGGCCATGGGTGTCTTTGCAGGTGAGTAGTCTTCTAAGTCAAATTTCTTCAATAAATCCTTCATGTACTTGGTTTGACTGACAAAGATACCATCCTTCCTTTGACTGACTTGCAACCCAAGAAAGAATGTCAACTCTCTCATCATACTCATCTCATATATACTCTGCATGAGTTTAGAGAATTTCTCACTCAGCTTCTCATTTATAGAGCCAAATATGATATCATCCACATAAATCTGAACTAGGATAATATCATCACCATGCTTCTTGTAAAATAGTGTTTTGTCCAATGTGCCTCTAGTGAATTGATTTTCAAGGAGAAATTGTGATAAAGTGTCATACCATGCCCTTGGAGCCTGCTTAAGTCCATACAATGCACTCTTGAAAATGTGGATCCTCAAAGCCAGGTGGTTATTGCACATAAACTTCTTCTTCCAACTCTCCATTCAGAAATGCACTCTTGACATCCATTTGATAAACTTTAAAGTTTGAATGAGCAGCAAATGCCAAGAATATTCTGATGGCTTCCAATCTAGCAACAGGGGCAAATGTCTCATCATAATCAATGCCTTCCTGTTGAGAGTATCCTTTTGCAACCAACCTTGCTTTGTTTCTTACTATTACACCATCTTCATCCATCTTATTCTTCAGAACCCATTTAGTTCCAACAATGGTTCTATTATTTGGTGCAGGCACAAGTTCCCATACTTTGTTTCTTTCAAACTGATTCAGCTCCTCTTGCATGGCAATAATCCAATATGGATCCAACAGTGCATCATCAAGTTTCTTAGGCTCAACCTGAGATAGAAAACAGCCATAGAGGCACTCATTCAGAGTTGCTCTCCTAGTCCTTACTCCCGCATTAGGATCTCCAATAATTTGCTCTACAGTGTGTGATCTATCCCATTTCCTTGAATGCTCAGTCTGATTTCTCATTCTTGATGTTGCTTCATCATCCAAGTCATGATCATTCTCATTTCCTCCCCCTGTGAGGTAGTCACTACTCACAGGTGTGTCTTGGATGCTTGTTTCTCCACTATTGATTGGCACAAATTCTTCTCTTGTATCATCATTCACTTGAGTTTGTTGAACTTGAGTTTCAACTCCAGTTTCAATCTCTTCATCAGAGTCATCTAGATTATAAAACTTTAATGGATCTTTATCTTCATCATTGGCTTCTTCTAATCCAGGTAGTTTGCTGTCATCAAATGTCACATCTGTGCTTTCCATAATTTTCTTTTGACTGATGACATAAACTTTGTATGCAATTATTTCCATAGAGTAACCAAGAAAAATTCCTTCAAATGCCTTTTCATCAAACTTTCCAACATATTCTGAATTATCCTTCAATACAAAGCATTTGCTTCCAAAAGTATGAACATACTTTAGAGTAGGCTTCTTTCCAGTCATCAAATTGTAAGGTGTCTTTCCAGTGTTTTTGTTGATGAGGGTTCTTTTCTGGATATAGCATGCAGTGCTCACAACCTCAGCCCAAAAACATGTAGGCATCTTTGCATCAAGCAACATTGTTCTAGCAGCCTCAATTAGAGTTCTATTCTTTCTCTCAACAACTCCATTTTGTTGTGGAGTCCTTGGAGCTGAGAATTGTTGAGAAATTCCATTCTCTTTGCAGAATGCTTCAAGTATGTCATTTCTGAACTCAGTTCCATTATCACTTCTCAATGCAATCACACTTGAATTGTTGGCCTTTGCTTCCTTGTCAACTTTCTTTATGTGCTCAATGATTACTTATGGAGCCTCATCTTTTGATGCCAGAAATTCCACTCATGTATACCTTGTAAAGTCATCCATCACCAAGGCATACTTCTTTCTTCCTAGTGACATAATATTGACAGGCCCAAACAAGTCCATATGAATGAGTTGCAGGGGCTTGGTTATTGATGTCACTGTCTTTGACTTGTGGCTTGATCTTTTCATTTTTCCTCTTTGACAAGCCTCACACACTCCTTCTTGACAGAATTCAAGTGTGGGCATGCCTCTCACTAACACTCTTTTGACTAGAGAATTAGTGGCTTTGAAGTTCAAGTGTGATAATCTCTTGTGCCACCGCCAACAATCTTCATTTGATGCTTTTGAGTAGAAGCAACAAATTTTGTCCTTGTTTGCAGAGTCCATATTGGCTACAAACAGGCTTTCTTTCCTTACTCCAGATAGAGCAAAATCACCAGTCTTCTTGTGGGTGATCAAACATTCATCTTTGTCAAAATCCACTTTGAATCCTCTATCAGTAAACTGACCAACACTTAGCAGATTATGCTTGAGTCCCTTGACTAGTGCTACATCTTCAATGATGACATTACCAACTTTCAACTTGCCATATCCCAATGTGTTACCCATGCTGTCATCTCGAAAAGCAACCATTGGGCTAGCCTTCTCCTCACACAGTGATAGCAGGGCCATATCACCAGTTATGTGATTTGAGCATCCACTGTCCAAAATCCACATAACCTTCTTTTCACTTTATTTGCCCTCCAAACACAAAGGTATTACTTCTCCTTTGGTACCCAAACAAGTTTGGGTCCATGTGACTTAGAAACAGTTTTATCATAAACAACATGCTTATCAACTTTCTTGGTGTTAGTCTTCTTGTCACTGTTAGAAGTCTTAGAACCTGAGGTTTCAGACTTAGGTGACAGAGGTACCTTCCTAGCTCTAGAAGGACTTGAAGACTTTGACCTTGTGTAGTGTGTGTGAGAATTGTGACTAATACAACCATCAATGAATTTACTTATCAAATTGAAACAACTAGTCATAACATTCATATTGCATGGCATACAGTCAAATTTATCACAAAATGGAGCATCTCTATGTCTTAAAGGCACAGAGCAATCATAGAAAGGTTTGGGCACACTACCAACAGGTTTCTTGCATGCACGAGTTAAATGATTGGTACTGAAACAATTCTGACAAGTTTTCCTAGGGGCATTAGGCATATAAGCGTAGTTGTTATCTTTGTTAATCCCTAGCTTGCCATTTCTGTTCTGTTTCTTCTTAGCCACTTTCTTCTCAGATTCATTCTTCCCAGCTGACACAAACTTAACAAACTTCTTTGGTCTATACCTATCACCTACTGGCTCCTTGGCTTTTGGCTTGACACTCTCACTCTTAGAGGATGCTTGTTGTCCACTAGATTGTGCCTCATCATTCAACATTTGCTTGATGAGTAAGGCATCCTCATCAATTTCAAATGTTGATTTTTTAAAGATTGGAGTCTCAGCCTTTTTCAAAATGTGAGGCACTTCCTCCTGAACAACTATGTCATCTTCAATGACAGCATAGCCTTTCCTCTGTTTAAGAGTGCCATAGTCAAGTCCAATGGATTGCACTTGACCAGATGATTTCTTAAAGGTTTTCAGTTTGAATTCATTTTCAACTAGTTCATCCCTAAGAGCCTTTTCCACTTGACTAGCACATAGAAGAACCTTATTCTGCAGATATTCAACTTATTTCTTAAGGTTTTCTACTTGCATAGTAGTTAGCTCAAGTTCCTCATTCTTTTTTATTAACATTTCATTTCTAGTAGATAGTTTAGCAATTTCCTCATTAGCAGCAGTCATACTAGTATGAATATTAAACATTTCAACAGATAGTTGTTCAGTCATGCATTTGTACTCAGAAACAGACATGTCTATGGTAGTGAGAGATGGTACCTGAGAGTCTGATGAAGATGTGTCATCCTTGGAACTGGCCATCAAGGCATAGTTGCAAAATTCTTGCTCTTCTCCATCACTACCAGAATCATCCCAACACTTCCCTTCAGCTATGTAGGCCTTACCTTGTCTCTGCTTTTTCAGAAGGGCCTCATACTTAGCTTCAAGCTCTAGAAACTCTTTATCCTTCTTTTTATGCTTCTTGCATTCACTGGCAAAATGCCCTAGGTCATTGCATCTATAACACCTTATAGATGACCTATCCACATGGCGGGTTTTAAATTTATTCTTGTTTGCTTTCACAGGTGCCTTGCTCTTGTTGAATGAATGGTTTTGGGTTTTAGGTTTGAAGGGTTGATTCCTCTTGAATATGATGTTTAGAAATTTTTTGGCCATGAAAGCATATGAAGTGTTTTCCATTCCATCTAGTTCTTCAAGAGTATAGAACTCTTCTTCCTCCTTCTCCTGAACAGGTTCACTTACCTCAGCTTCAGTTTCTTCATCATCTACTATCTCCTCTATCCTTAGTTGGCTTGTAGATGCTTCTAGGTCTTGAATAGATTTGTTGACAATCAAGGCACATGATGTGTTTATCATTCTGCCTTGGTTGGCTTGGATAGCCCTTTTCTGAAGCAACTCAAGCTCATGAGTTTTTAAAACCCCATAGAGCACATCATATATGATTTTGTTCAAATCTCTTTCCCTTAGAGAAATGACCCTTTGCTCTAGATGATTTGGTGAAGATAGCAGAAACTTCATGTTCAACTCCTTGGTGCTGTAAACCTTGCCATTCATCTGCAACTCAGTAACTAGCTTGTGAAATCTCTCAAACATCTCAGTGATGCTTTCCTTGGGCTGTGCCATGAAGGCTTCATACTGTGTGACCAGTATCTATTTCTTGTTTTCCTTGACCTCATCAGTTCCTTCACATAGAACCTCATTATGATCCCACATCTCTTTAGCAGATGTACACGATGCAATGTTTGCAAACATTGACATATCCATGGAATCAATAATTAGTAACATGAGATGACTGTCAAGAGCAACCATCTCCTTTTCTGATTCTGTCCATTTGGATGGTTCCTTGGCCACATAAGATCTTGGAATAGTTGTGGTTGTTATTCCCAGATTACACACTTGTAAAATTGTAGAAGGGGGGGTTGAATACAATTCTTGATAATTATAAATTTCTGATAAAAACCACAAAAATATATAAGGAAATAATTGCTGAATAAGAAATGGTTCACAAACACATAAAAAATCAGGTGGTTAAATGTACCACCTGAGACTTTTATTCGAAGAAAACTCTGTGATACAAATGTACACAGCTTCTGTTTTTACAACTCTTTGCTTCTAAGGATATTCAAGAAACCCTAAGCAAATATGTCTGTTTTCTTAATCTCTAAAGAGTTGCTACACTTGGTTATATATCCCAAGTTTACAAGTACTACAGGAATAAGATAATATTAATCTAATTCAAGTTGACTTGCTACTCCACTCCAAATCCACATGTAGCCGAAAGGTTGTCCTTGTGAACAGATATGTCCCTTGCACCTTTCTTGTATGTATTGTGTAAATGGAATGCTTCTTTCTTCTGTGTTTCCAAAGTATGGCTGCCATACTGCCTTTTTATACCTACTATCAACCCATGTGATCTGTCAATCAAACCTGTCCTTATCAACTGCTAATCCCCAGCTAGCATAGGATAAAGTGTTAATGATTATCCATTGATGTTGTGCACAGTAATCCGTTGATGGTAGTTTGAGCTGTATCCGTTGATAGAGTAGATTTGAGTTGTATCCGTTGATAGAGCCCTGTTCTCATCCGTTGATACACTTTCACTTAGACAGAATTACATAGCATAGCTTATTTACAATTGGCTACCCTATTCTGCCTATCCATTGATGGTCAACATGACTCTGAATAAAAACACTATCAACTGATAAATAGAGATATTGCAGTATGCTACAAAACCTCATCCGTTGATGAGCTACCTGTCAACGAATAGAGTTATAAAGTCTTATCCGTTAACAGTTACAAAACTTGACTTTATACAATTTTGCTTGAATGTTAAGTTATCATCAACTACAACATATTCCTAACAATCTCCCCCAATTTTTACTTGATGGCAATAAAGCATAAATTCAGAACCTTGATGATAACAAAACATTCCTAAAGATATATACACTACAGTATGCAAAAATTGTATTAAGCTCCAAAAATTAAAAACAGAAAGCTTTAAGAAACTTATCAGAGATGTGCTCCTTTAGATTGAGCAAATTAATGATGTTTCCTCTCTCTGGTTGGCTACACCCTTGACTTTCCTTCCTTGGCAGAGTTGGACTCAATTTGCACTTGAAGTTGCCTATAGAAGGTATCTTCTTCAACAACTTTTGGATTTAGCTTTAGTTGTAACCATCTTAGGTATTCAGAACTAGCCTTTGACAGTTGGTCTTCTAACCTGAAGAATCTCCTAGTGCCCTCTTCATCCCTGAACTCCATCATCCAAAAGGGTTGAATGTGGATTTTCTGTCCATTATATGGGATCTTCATTTTCTTTGGTAAACTTGAGGGTGACTTCCATTCTTTCCTTATTTCTTCTGTTCTGCTCATTATCTCCCTTCTGGCTATCTCAGAGAACCCTGTGTGTCTCTTGAAAGCTGAGAACACTTTGGTTAATGTGTAATAATTCTCTCCAAGAACCTTCTGTAATGGCCATGTCCTCTGATTTCCTCCCTTGTAGACAAACACTAATCTCTCAGGCAGATGCTTGAACTTGTCAACTCCTCTCACTTCTGACAATTCATCCAAATATAGATTCATGCCAGAGTATTCTTCAAATTCTGCCTGATAGATAAAGTCTTCTTGGTTTTCCAAGATTGGCTGTTTGACAATAGCAGGTACCCTAGCAACTTGAACTGGTCCCTTTGAAAGTTGCTTCCTTGGAGCTCTTTTCTTCTGTTTTGGATTCAGCAAGATTGAAGGAACTTCAATTGAATCAAAATTCATTGGTTCTTCTTTAGGCATTATGGGGTCACCATGAAAGTTCACAGTTGGGTTGATTACTGTTACAGATATAGATACTGATGAGCCAGTAGTTTCTTTTTCTGGAAAGGGTTCTGGAGAAAGAACCCTTTTGGTTTTAGCTTTCATTCTTTTAGATTTGAATTTGGGGACTTCCTCAGGTTCCCTCATTTCTTCCTCTATCTCATCCATTAACTCTTCAGCCAGCCTGGCCCTCTTTTCATCTGAGTTTTCATGTTGATTTTCTGTACTTGGATGAGCTTCCCTTTGGATTCTGGAGACTTCTTCTCTTTTAGCTTCCACAAATTTAGGATGGCTGTTGGATATATTTAATACTTTTCCATTCCTTATAATTACAGCCATCTAATCTCTTACACTCTTATTTGTCTGCTCTTTGAACTTTATGATTGTTTTTCCCATTAGCTTTTCTTCATCATTCTTGGGAAATGGGTAGTCCAATTGAAGCTTGTTCTTCCCATTTTCCTTTGGAGGTGAGTAGGCTCTGGTTTTGATGACTGGTTCAAATTCTTTGACATATGATGGCTCAGCATCATAGAATGTAGGAGCCACAATCTCTAGAGTGAGCACCTTCATGATTGTGGTTGATATTATTGGAGCAGAAGATTGAGCATTAAGAAACAGAGATGATGCAATTGATTCATTGATCATCCTCTCTGTCTTTAGAATCCTTTCACTAGTCTCCTTGTTGATCTTTTCCAAAGCTTCTATTCTGGCTTGCCTTTCACCATCTGAGATTTCTTCTAAACTTTGAATCTCAGGCAAAGCCACTTATTTCTTCACAGGAGAAGCCTTTATTTCAAAATCTGTTGGATTGACCACTACAATTGGCTGTTGCTCCCCCTCAATCTGTCCTATCTTACTACTGGTAGCTTGAATTTGACCAGAAGATGTTGCAGCCTCTTCTTTGCTTGTTCCCATTTTCTCCCCCTTTTTGTTAGCATCAAGGGTTGGGGGTGAAGCTGCAAGTAGCATTTACAGTAGTTGAGTTTGTTTTGATTGATTGGTAATGATAGTTTGCATTTGAGATTCCATACTATCCACTCTGGAGGAAAGAAGTTGAACAGACTTAGCCAGGCTATCTTCTTTGAGAAGTTTGCTAGTAAGCACCTTCTGAGTGGTAGTAGGAGCTAGTGCCTTAATCCTGGCATCTAGTTCTATCTTCATATCTCTAATTGCAGTTTTGACCTCCTCCTGTTGTGTTCTTTGAATAACTGTGTACATCTTTTGCAATTTCAGTGAGGCCATAACCTGCTCAAGAACAGTCTTTCTCTGTGGTTCTGCAGTCTGGTGCTCAGCCTTAGCAGATTGATATTGCTTCATGATTTCCACATTGAGATCCCTAAGTTCAGTGGCATTGGTAAACATCCATTCTGGAGTCTCTTCCTCATTGATTTCTTCACCATCTGAACTTTGACTGTCATCACTGCCAAATTCTTCACTTCCAGCACTTGGAGACAGGGTTTGTAAAGCTTCTTTTGCTCTTTGAAGAGATTCTGAGGTGTGCACTAGGTGCATTGCCTCCTCTGCCTCCACATTGCCCTGTTGTGCCATGACTTGATAGGCAGAAACAGAATGAGTAAAGGTTTCAGGATCCAAAGAGATGGAGTCAATAATTGACTGATATTCTTGTCGAAATTCCATCTCTTTGGAAGCTTCATTAACCTCCATTAACTCACTTGCAATGGTTGAGTCATCCTGCCTTATTTCTCCTGTAGTCCTTTCTCTCCTCTCATCTCTCTTTTCTTGTATCAGGGGCTCCCCCTGGCTCACACCTCTCACACCCTCACCTTCACCTACTAAGGTGGAACTCTCTTGCTCTCCTTTTGCCTGACCGGAAGAAATGGTCAGCCTCTCATTATTTTTCTCTCCTTTTGCCTGCTCACAAGGCAGCCTCTCACTCCCTTCCCTCATTCCTAAAAGTGTTTCAACTACTACAAACTCCTCTATAGTTGACATGGGAATGTCACATTTTACTGTGGTAGAGAGAGTTGTCAACGGATAAGATGTATCCGTTGATGTAGTAGTTATTGCTGTCAACGGATGATTAGTTGTAGATACATCCGTTGATGGAGAAACACTTGTCAACGGATGAAGGATATCCGTTGATGAAGGAAAAAGAGTATCTGTTGAAGTGAAAACCAACACTGAATCTGTGGTGATTGATTTTAAGGAAGAGGCCACAGATAGTGTTGTGAATTCAGGATTGGAAGATTGAGTGTCCAACAAATCATCTAAAAGATGATGACCACCAATAGTTGAGTGGGGCTTCTCCAGGAATGTTAAAGATGGAGAATCAGGAATTGATGTAGATATCATATCCACATCCAGAGATGGAGTTGGTGATGGTGAATTAAAATGTGTATCGATTTGAAGGTTAATATCAAGGGGCTGTGACTCCACATTTATTGAAGTCACATCAAACTGAATTTGAGAAGGTACAGTTTGCTGTACTGTGTGTACACCCTGTGATTCCCCAATGGTTTTGGATTTTACTCTTCTACTATAGGTTTTTGAGTGAGAGCTATCTATGTCTCTTGCCCTTTTGTGCAGTGTTCCTGGAGTGGAACTTAAATCAGTAGTCACACCCTGTTGAGAGGATGTAACTAGAATTTGGCTTGAAGGTTCATTAACAATCTTTTAAGAGACTGAAATGTTGGTTGCAACTGCCTCACCTTCCTTATCCTTAGGGCTTCTTTGATGTTCACCCTGTCCCTCACCACTCACTACCACCTTCACACTCCCCTCAAGAGTTTTGGTAGTTTTTGCAACAGGTGCCTTTTGAGAGACACTTGAGGTTTGTCTTTTAGATTGTGGTTTTGAGACTTTGGATTTAGTCACTTGGGTAGGAGCATGTTTGGTCACAACTACAGACTCCATTGTGACAATGGAAGGCAAAGAGATTTGGGTAGAGATAGGAGTAATAAGATTAGAAGCTACCTGAACAATTGGTGGATAAACCAATTGCACTCCTGCATTCAGATTCATTCGAATCAAGTCACTGAGGACTTTCTTCTCCTGTACAAAACAACTGAACTTGCTATCCGGATTAGAGAGGGATAGCTCATTCTCTGACATATGCAGGCCTAAGAGCATCAAAAATCTAGCAAAGTAGATATTTTTGCCCCTAGTTCCTTTGTTACCTAATTTAGCTGCTATTTCATACATTACCAGTGTGCCAAAGTTGTAGTATTTATCAGTTAAAAGCATACAAAGCATCACTAGCATGGATTTAGTAACAGCATCAAAATTACTAATTTTACCAGAAAAAGTTTTAATGAAAGCATCACACAGATAACTCCATTCTTTAACCATACCCTTCCTAACAATTTTACCTAAATTGTCAGTACTAAATGCATATCCACTTGAGTTTAGCATGGTAACTATTTCAGCATCGGTTGGTGATGATGTACAATTATTTTCAGGTAATTTTAAACATGCAGTAAAGACTTCAGAATTAGCCACATAATTTTTACCCTTAAGAGAAAAAGAGATAGTTTCATCAGTACCATTAAATTCAGCCGATGTCCACATTTCCTCAATTACTTCATGGATGATGGGTGTGGTG
The DNA here is from genome assembly GCA_037693485.1 of Kitagawia praeruptora. Taxonomy (NCBI): domain Eukaryota; kingdom Viridiplantae; phylum Streptophyta; class Magnoliopsida; order Apiales; family Apiaceae; genus Kitagawia; species Kitagawia praeruptora. Next base: position 57,233,525 of record CM075353.1, read on the forward strand.
GTAGTCATAGCATATGATAGTTTGCATCTCTTCACGAAATTCATCATGGTGTGATATACTTCTGGAGTGTTTGCTGTATCAACAAAGGCTGCGAAATTGTTCTTCTCATAGGTAAACCCAGTGGAAGACATCATCTTAACAATAGGCGCCATTAAAGTGTTTGAACTTTTGTTGCAGAGAGAGTTTTAGTGAAGAAGATGCAGTTAACTAATGAGATTCTTGAAAATGAATAAAGGTGAGATGTGAGAGCACAAGACAGCCTTTTATATTTTTCAAGAATTAAAAATGAAATAATTAAAAGTAATTACCCCATTGGACAAAAGTAACTGTCAGATAATAAATGAAAAGAAAAGAAGTACAGCCGTGACTAATTATACACGTTTACCAACGGCTATAAAAAGAAATATGTATATCAACGGATAAAGATTGGACGGTTGAGAAAACAGTTTATCCATCGATGACATGGACAACCTGTTATTCGTTGACATACGAAAATCTAGTAATGTGTTTATACTACCAACGGATAAAAGGATATCCGTTGATAAGCAAATTTTGCCTTAAACAAAATTTCTGCTAAGAGTTTTTCTGAGAGTTTTTAATTCTCAAGTAAATCAAAACACATTTTTAGCTACAAAACAGGATGATTAGATACCACTAGGAATTATGAAAAATTAAGCATACCTAGTTCACCTACCAACCTTGTGAATGAAGATTCATCAAGAGGCTTGGTGAAGATATCTGCAAGCTGCATTTCACTTGGCACAAAGTGCATTTCTACTGTACCATTCATCACATGCTCTCTAATGAAGTGGTATTTGATGTCAATATGCTTGGTTCTCGAATGTTGCACTGGATTCTCTGTGATGGCAATAGCACTAGTGTTGTCACAGAAAATTGGAATCTTCTCAACTTTTAGACCATAGTCAATAAGTTGATTTTTCATCCAAAGAATCTGTGCACAACAACTTCCAGCAGCAATGTACTCAGCTTCAGCTATAGAAGTGGAGACTGAGTTTTGTTTCTTACTGAACCATGACACAAGCCTGTTCCCTAGAAATTGACAGGAGCCTGTAGTACTTTTCCTATCAATTCTATAACCTGCATAGTCTGCATCTGAATAGCCAATTAGATCAAAACCAGAATCTCTTGGGTACCAAATGCCAAGGTTTGGTGTTCCCTTGAGATACCTGAAAATTCTCTTAATAGCAATTAAGTGAGACTCTCTAGGGTCAGCTTGAAATCTAGCACAAAGACAAGTGGAAAACATTATATCAGGTCTACTAGCTGTTAGATATAGAAGTGAGCCTACCATGCCTCTATAGCTTGAGATGTCCACAGATTTTTCCTTAGTATTCAACTCAAGCTTAGTTGCAGTGGCCATAGGGGTTTTTGCAGAGGCACAATCCAGTAAGTCAAATTTCTTTAAAAGATCATAAATATATTTTCTTTGACTTATGAAAATTCCCTCATTAACTTGCTTTACTTGTAAACCAAGAAAGTAAGTTAATTCACCCATTATGCTCATTTCATACCTACTTTGCATAAGTTTGGCAAACCTTTTGCAAAGTTTCTCATCTGTAGATCCAAAAATAATATCATCTACTAGATTTGAACAAGTATTGAAGAACCATTGACATTTCTATGAAATAAGGTTTTATCTACTGTACCTCTAGTGAAGTGATTCTCCAAAAGAAATTGAGATAAAGTGTCATACCAGGCTCTTGGTGCTTGCTTCAAACCATAAAGTGCTTTCAAGAGAAGATATACATATTCTGGAAATTCTGGATCTTCAAAGCCAAGAGGTTGATGGACATATACCTCTTCTTCCAGTTCCCCATTTAGAAAGGCACTTTTGACATCCATCTGATAGACTTTGAAATTGGCATGTGCTGCATAGGCTAGGAAAATTCTAATTGCCTCAAGTCTTGCTACTGGAGCAAAAGTTTCATCAAAATCTATTCCTTCTTCTTGAGAATAGCCCTTTGCCACTAATCTAGCTTTATTCCTCGCAATTATGTCATTTTCATCAATCTTATTCTTGAGAACCCATTTGGTACCTATGATACTTCTATCATCAGGTTTGGGCACAAGCTTCCATACTTTATTTCTCTTAAATTGGTTTAGCTCTTCTTGCATTGCTAAGACCCAATCTGGATCTAGAAGGGCATCTTCCACTTTCTTAGGTTCCTCTTGAGACAGGAAACTACTGTATAGGCATTCTTCTTGTGTGGCCTTCCTAGTTTGGACTCTTGAGTTTGAGTCACCAATGATTAATTCAAAAGGATGATCTCTGGTCCATTTTCTTGAAGGTGGAAGGTTTGATCTAGACAAGGTTGCTTCGTCTAAGTGAGCATGATCTTGTTGATTGGTCATTGAGTTTTGACTTTGAGAAACTCCCCCTGAGTTTGTTGTCCTTGTGGAATTATGAAGTTGACTATCAACAGATGGATCATTTTGTCTATCAACGGATGCTCCATTTTGCCTGTCGACGAATACATGAGAATGCCTGTCAACGGATGCATCTGATCCTCTAGTATGACTGTCAACGGATGCTTCATTTCCAGTGTTAGCATCACTTCTAGTTGGACCAACAACTCTAGGTGAATTTCCAAGGTCATGATCTTCATTTTCCTCATCATCATCAATGTACATTCTTCCTTCTACCTCATTTTCAAATCTAAACTTTTCATGGAAGCCTTCATCATTTAGACCTAGAATCTTTTGATCATCAAACACAACATGTACAGATTCCATAATAATGTTGGTTCTTAGATTGTAGACTCTATAGGCTTTCCCTGCTGCATATCCAACAAAGATAGCTTCATCTGCCTTTGCTTCAAATTTGCCCAAGTTATCTCCATGATTTCTTAGCACAAAACACTTACATCCAAAGACATGAAGAAAAGCTAACGTTGGTTTCTTGTTGGTGAATAACTGATAAGGAGTCATTCCTCTAGCTTGATTGATCAAGGAAATATTCTGAGTGAAGCAGGCAGTGTTGACAGCTTCAGCCCAGAAATATGTTGGCAATCTTGATTCACTTAGCATTGTTCTAGCTGCTTCAATGAGAGTTCTGTTTTTCCTTTCAACAACCCCATTTTGTTGAGGTGTTCTAGCAGCAGAAAACTCATGGACAATTCCATTCTCTTCACAGAAAATCTTCATTGTGGAATTTTTGAATTCAGTGCCATTGTCACTCCTGATTCTTTGTACTTTTACTTCAGAACCATTGTTTACTAGTCTGAGATGATTGATGATGATTTCACTTACACAATCTTTGGAGTGCAGAAAGAAGGTCCATGTAAACTTAGAAAAATCATCCACAATCACCAGGCAGTATTTCTTCTTTGAAATGGACATGACATTTACTGGACCAAATAAGTCCATATGCAGCAATTGAAGAGGCTTAACAATGGATGACTCTGTCTTGCTCTTGAAGGATGATTTCTTTTGCTTCCCTAATTGGCAGGCATCACACAATCCATCCTTGATGAACTCTAATTGAGGGATTCCTCTAGCAAGATCCTTTCTTACCAAATCATTCATAACTTTAAAATTCAAATGTGACAACTTTTTATGCCATAGCCAACTCTCATCTTTGCTTGCTTTGCTGAAGAGACAAGTAATGGATTCTGAGCATACTGAGTTGAAATCAGCTATGTAAACATTTCCTTTTCTAAAGCCTGTCAGAACCACATTGTTGTTTTCCTTGGAAGAAACAACACAGGCTTCTTTAGTGAACTTTACTTCATAGTCTTTGTCACAAATCTGACTGACACTCAGCAAATTGTGCTTCAAACCTTCAACTAAAGCCACTTCTTCAATGATGACATTGTCCTTTGTAACCAAGCCATATCCCTTAGTATATCCTTTGCTGTCATCTCCAAAGGTAATTCTAGGGCCAGCTGCCTCCTTGGACTCTGTGAGCAGGGTTGAATCTCCTGTCATATGCCTAGAACATCCACTGTCTAGGTACCAAAGATTCCTCTTATTTCCCTGCACACATTCCAAAATACAAATCAAGTTGATTTTGGTACCCAAGTTTCCTTAGGTCCTTTCTTGTTAGCCTTTGGTTTTACACTCTTAGCAATCTTCACTTTGGGTGTAGATGCTTGAGTGATAGGTTTTGACAGATGCTCATTTGCATAAATATTTAATGCATGCATTTGTGGAAAATTGGCATACATATTATCCATGCTAGGAATGCTCCATGACATTTGTGGCATATTCACAGATTGAAAATAAGGATTAGACACATATGGCATGTTCACATATGGATTTGAAAAACTAGCAATCTGATACAAACCAGGCATAACAGGCATTGTAGGCATACTTGGCATAGATTGAGGTACATGAACAGGAGTCCTTTTAACAGACTTGCAATTAGAAGATAGGTGATTGACACTATTGCAATTACCACAAGTTTTCCTAGGAGCAAACTTGTCAGGAGAATAATTGTTTTTCTTGTTAATGCCTATCTTACCATTTCTGTTCTTTTTCTTTTTACCCTCAGTCTCTACCTTTTCATTAACTGATTTACCAACAGCCTTTTTGTTAAGTAAATCACCTGCCTTAGCCTTCTCACTAGAGACAAAGTTCTTGGCTACTGGACCATACTGATTATTCAGTTTCTTGAGTTCCTTCTTACTAACAGACTTTTTGTTAGTCGACGGATACCTCTCATCCGTTGATGGTTCATCTGTCAACGGATGATCACTATCCGTTGATTCACAAATAGTCTCTAGATCCTCAAGGCAAGGTTCTAGCTCCTTTTTCTTTTGAGTCCAGGTATCCCTCACAAATGATTCTATTCCCTGGACTTCTATTATGTTTTGAGAAATATTCCTACAACTTTGAAATTTAGCAATTATCCCTTGTTCTTTTTCAAGCTGGTCTCTTAAAATCAGTTCTCTTTTTAACATAGCTTCAAGTTCACTTTTAGCATTATTGCAATCAACTCTCATTTTCTCAAATTCTAGAAATTGAATTTCTAGAACTGCATTTCTATCACTTAAAAACTGATTAGTTTCTTTAATCCTATTGTTCTCTTTAGTAAGTGATTTAAGAGTAACACTCAAGTGATATAGTTCAGTAGACATTTCATCTATAACACTATTGCATTCCTCTTTGGTGAGCTCAGAGAGATTGGTAGAAAATACCTGATTGCTAGCTGAACTTGCTTCCTGCTCAGAATCAGCCATTAATGCAAGGTTGACAAACTCAGCATCATCATCAGAATGATTTCCATCAGCAGCCCAGTCATACTCTTGGGTCATGAATGCCTTTCCTTTCTGTCTGAGAAGATCAAAATATTTCTTCTTGTAGTCAACAGTTTCAGTTGGCTTTCCCTTGTTCTCTGATCTAGGCTTCCTACATTCACTTATCATATGACCAGCAATTCCACAATTGTAGCATTTAATTTTGGATTTATCCACATAGTTGCTTGTAGAAAAATCCTTGTTAAATGGCTTGGCCACCCCAGAGTTTCTTCTGAATTTTAGCTTAGAAAATCTCCTAGATAGAAAGGCTAAATGCTCATCTATCTCATCCAATTCATCCTGCTGAAGGACACTCATTTCTTCAGACACCTTTTCCTTGCTTTTGCTTGATTCTGCTCTACCTTCACAAACCTCCCTGTTTGGTGTAGATTTAGCAGCTTCAGTCCTCTTCTCCTCCTTCTGCTCCAAGTTGGCAACAAGTGCAACTGACCCACTTTTCTTTTGGGCCTTCTCAATTTCTTCATCCTGCTCCATTTCTAGTTCATATGTCTTTAAAGTTCCATAGAGCCTTTCAAGAGTAAATGACTTGTACTCTTGAGTGTTTCTTAGAGAAACAGTCATAGGCTTCCACTCTTTGGGCAGTGATCTCAGAAATTTGAGATTAGAATCTTTCACTTGGTATATTCTTCCATACAGTTTCAAGCCATTCAGTAGCTTTTGAAATCTACTAAATGTGTCATTCAATGTCTCTCCATTCTTGAAATGGAAGTGCTCATACTGTTGGATCAGTAGTTGCATCTTGTTTTCCCTTACCTGTTCTGTACCTTCACAAAGGGTTTGAACAATGTCCCATACTTCCTTGGAGGTAGTACAGTTGATAACATTGTCAACCATGTCTGTTTCTAAGCCATTAAACAGAATATTCATGGTCTTTTTATCTTTGTGGACTTCTGCAACATCCTCAGTACTCCACTCAGAAACAGGTTTTGGAATGTAAGTGTCTGGTGCATCTGCAGCAAGACCAACTCTTGAAGCAGCCTTCATTGGAACATGAGGACCCTTCTCAATGCAATCTACAAAACCTTCATCAATAGACATGAGATGTAGACGCATTTTTACTTTCCAGTGAAAGTAATTTTCTCTATCAAGAACCGGTATCTTCACTCCATAATCCTTCTTAGACATGTTGGAAGTGTGTTGATCTTTAAACTTCAAATATATTAGAAGCTTGCTCTGATACCAATTGTTATTCCCAGATTACACACTTGTATAGTTGTAGAAGGGGGGGTTGAATACAATTCTTGATAATTATAAATTTTTGATAAAAACCACATAAATCTATAAGGAAATAATTGCTGATTAAGAAATGGTTCACAAACACATAAAAAATCAGGTGGTTAAATGTACCACCTGAGACTTTTATTCGAAGAAAACTCTGTGATACAAATGTACACAGCTTCTGTTTTTACAACTCTTTGCTTCTAAGGATATTCAAGAAACCCTAAGCAAATATGTCTGTTTTCTTAATCTCTAAAGAGTTGCTACACTTGGTTATATATCCCAAGTTTACAAGTACTACAGGAATAAGATAATATTAATCTAATTCAAGTTGACTTGCTACTCCACTCCAAATCCACATGTAGCCGAAAGGTTGTCCTTGTGAACAGATATGTCCCTTGCACCTTTCTTGTATGTACTGTGTAAATAGAATGCTTCTTTATTCTGTGTTTCCAAAGTATGGCTGCCATACTGCCTTTTTATACCTACTATCAACCCATGTGATCTGTCAGTCAAACCTGTCCTTATCAACTGCTAATCCCCAGCTAGCATAGGATAAAGTGTTAATGATTATCCATTGATGTTGTGCACAGTCATCCGTTGATGGTAGTTTGAGCTGTATCCGTTGATAGAGTAGATTTGAGTTGTATCCGTTGATAGAGCCCTGTTCTCATCCGTTGATACACTTTCACTTAGACAGAATTACATAGCATAGCTTATTTACAATTGGCTACCCTATTCTGCCTATCCATTGATGGTCAACATGACTCTGAATAAAAACACTATCAACTGATAAATAGAGATATTGCAGTATGCTACAAAACCTCATCCGTTGATGAGCTACCTGTCAACGAATAGAGTTATAAAGTCTTATCTGTTGATAGTTACAAAACTTGACTTTATACAATTTTGCTTGAATGTTAAGTTATCATCAACTACAACATATTCCTAACAGTGGTTCCAACAGTCTTTTCAGGTATTTCTTGTTGTGGAACAAAGGGACCATTCTTGAGAATGTCATGATACAAAGGATGAGAAGCTTTGATGAACAGCATCATTTTTATCTTCCAGAGGTTGTAATTTTCTTTGTCAAACTTAGGGACTTTCACCATTCCTGTGGTCATTGGTGTATTCGAACTCATGATTGTTTTTCTATTTGTGAATAAACAACCTGCTCTGATACCACTTGTTGAGTATTGAATACAGAAAAAGAATACAGAGGGGGGGTGAATGGATTCTTGAACTTTTCTTTGTTCTTGAATCTGTGTAGCAGATAAGTGTTTGTGTGTGAAAATATGTAGGTGCGGATAAAGAATAACACAAGTCACAATATCACTTTAATCTAAAATAATATTAGATAAAGGTTGCTACAATCTGTGAATACAAATGGTAGTATTCTCTGCTTCATTTTTCTCAGAGAGATATATCTTACAATGTGTATAAAAAACTTAATCAACTAAAGAAGTGAGATTGTATTCTTATAGAACATGAATACAACTCAGTTACTACAAATAAGGTTACAGGATAAATTACTTTCTTGTATGTCTATCCTTTTTGAGTAAGCATCCAAACGGCTACAAATTTGACTTTGCAAAGTTCTGTTCAGATCCACTTCTTTAGATCTTTGTCTCTTATATATCTCTCCAAGCTTCCTTGTAGGCTTTCCAGAGCACGTTACAGATTGTGGTCCATAAAGTGCATTGGCTTGTTGCAGGTTTCAGACTTGTACAATTTCTTCAGTATTTTGTCTCCAAGAATGTATTCGAGAAGTGGCTAAGTGATTGATTCGAGAACTAGGATTAGATAACTCTGAGTTCTCGAATACTGTATGATTGACATATCGAATCACTTCTCGAATAATACTTTTCTCCAGGATTCCTTGAGTTGTCGAATAGAACACTTGACTTGTCGAATCCTTGAGATATCGAATAGCTTTCTGAGTCCTTAAGATATCGAATGGAACTTTGACTTGTTGACTCTTTGAGAACTCGAATACCACTTTGACTTGTTGACTTCTTGAGTTCTCGAATAGAGTATTTAGACATGTCGAATCTCTGAGATAACGAACAGTTCATTCAGAGATATCGAACAGTGTCTTCTTAGATATCGAATCTCTGACTTCTCGAACGCTAGACTTCTCGAATAGACAAATGTACTTCTCTAATTGGTACTTAGGCAAATTCTTCATTTCTTCAAATCTCAACTGTGATTATTTGACAGTCTTTATCTTCTGGCTTGAGGCATGAACCTTGGAACTTCTTTCAAGCATTATTCTTGACTATATAAGTACAGTTACACAACTAGGATTTGATGCCTATTACAAGTACAAAACAAATAGAAACTCTACAACTAGAGGTTCCCTCAGTTAAGAGGTCATGTAAGTAATGCAAGGCATTACAAACAATTAGGCTTGTTATTAGATGTATACAGGCATGCCTCTATGACTAACATATATATATATATATATATATAAATATATAAATATATATATATATCACTATCAAGTGATCCATAAAGGTAGGCTGCCACAACGTCCATTAGGCGTGTTTCTAATCTTTCCGTACAAGCCAAACCCATCAGAAAACGAAAAGTGACTCCATCCATCACAGGAGAGTAAGTTTCCTGGTAATCAAATCCAGGCCTCTGAGAGAATCCCTGGGCTACCAGCCGGGCCTTAAACCTTACAATTTCATTTCTCTCATTTCATTTTCGTGTAAATACCCATCTATTCCCAATGAGAACCACACCAGTTGGTGTTCGGATTATAGGTCCAAATACATTTCTCTTGCGCAAGGATTGCAATCTTCCTGGATTGCAATTTTCCATTTTAGCCAATCACCTCTTTGTCGACATTCTTCCACACTTTATGGTTCAAGATCGAAGTTCGTAATAATATCACATGCCGCGGAAAAAGCATACACATCATCAACCTCAATACTCCCACGATCCAATAATTTCCCGTTATGTACATAACTCATTGAGATCTCATAATTTTTAGGTACCTTTGCTTCTATGGAAGCATGTGCCACTTCAGGGGCAATATCCTCTTCTAGAGGTAATACCACTTCGGGTGGTTTTGTCACAGCCACTTCAGGGGCTTGAACCTCTTCAGGAGATGATACCACTTCTGGGGTATTTGATGTAGTTACTTCAGGAACATTTGCTACTTCAGGGGCAGGTCCATTCAATTTCCGTTTTCGTGATATAACATCTTTCGCACCAATAGGTCTACTACGCTTCTGGCGTGGTTTTGATTCACTAATCAATTCTTCAGGAATTGATTTATGAACAGGGATTTCAACCCTGGCCGGAGCATTAACAGCGGATATATGTGATTTTATAATAAGTCTAGAATCAGTAAAAACATCCGGTATTTGATTAGCAATATTTTACATATGAATGATCCTTAAAACCTCAGATTCACATTGTTTAGTACATGGATCAATAGCATTTAATCCTTATGCATTCCATGATAGTTCAGAATTTAATTTATGCAAAACATTATCTCCCCCTAATGGAGGGAACACAGACTCCTCAAAATGACAGTCAGCATAACGGGTAGTAAACACATCTCCAGTTAATGGTTCAAGATATCTTATAATAGATGGTGAGTCAAAACCAACATATATGCCTACTCTTCTTTGTGGACCCATTTTGGATCTCTGTGGGGGTGCAATAGGAACATATACGGCACAACCAAAAATCTTAAAGTGAGAAATATCAGGAACTTGACCAAGAACTAACTGTTGAGGGGATTGTTTGTGGTAAGCAGATGTTGGTAATTTGGCTCTTAAAAGTAAGGGACGTGCAATAAGTTGAAGCCTTTTAATTAGAGATTCTGCTAAGCCATTTTATGTTTGTACGTGAGCTACGTGATGTTCGACTGAGATCCCTACTGACATACAATAATCATTGAAAGTTGCAGATGTAAATTTAGCAGCATTATCTAGTCAAATTGATTTAATGGGATGGTCAGGAAATTGGGCTCGCAATTTGATTATTTGAGCAAGTAGTTTGGCAAATGATGTATTTCGTGTAGAGAGTAGACAGGCATGAGACCATCTAGTTGATGCATCAATTAGAACCATGAAATATCTGAATGGACTGGATGACAAATGAATAGGGCCACAAATGTCACCTTGGATTCTTTCTAAGAAATTTGGAGACTCGGTTTGAAGTTTAACTAAAGATGGTCGAACAATTAGCTTTCCTAAAGAACACGTTGAACAAGGAAGTTCAGTATGTGGTATGACCTTTTTATCTTTAAGGGAATGTCCAACAGAATTTTCTATAATACGACTCATCATAGATACTTCTGGATGACCAAGTCTTTCATGCCAAAGGGTGAGTGATTTTGGGTCTGTGATTTTCAGAATGGTGATACTATGAGACTCAATGACTCTAATTTGAGTAGCATATAATCCAGAAGATATTGATTGTAATTTTTCTAAGATTTTCTTTTGACCTGAGAAGGTTGAAGTGATAAGGAGATATTCTTTTTCATTCTCACTAGTAGTTTCTACGTGGAAACCATTAAGACGAATGTCTTTAAAACTCAAAAGATTTTTAGTGGATTTACTAGAATATAAAGCATTATGTACGTGAATTTGTGTCTCGTTTGGTAGGATAAAACTGGCTTTCCCAAAACCCTCTATTATATTTGATGTTCCTGAAATGGTCTAGACATGTGAGTTGGTTTTAGTCAACTGCGAGAAATATTTCTGATTTTGTAGAATTGTGTGAGTGGTGGCGCAATCAGCAATGCATAAATCTCCCATATTTATACTTTGAACAAATATAAGTTAAAAATAATTTTATTAATTAAAGCAAACCCAAGTACATAAAACAAGTACATTAAAACAGGAAATAAAAGCAAATACATAAGGCACAAGCATTTAAAGCGATACATAAAAGAACTAGTCATCTAAGCCGTAGTAAAGATTAGCATTATTATTAAGTTTAGGTGGAGTCTTTTTGATTGGTTCATCGTTAAAGCTAGCCAAATTTGTTTCCACTCATTGTCCATTCTGCTTTTTAGATGACTCGTAAAGGTATACAAGATGTCTAGGTGTGTGACAAATACGAGTCCAATGCCCATGAGCCCCACATCTAAAACATATATCTCTAGTATCTCCTTCCTGTGGTGCCTTCCTTTTATTTGACACCTCATTTTGCCACTTCTGGTGACTAGAGTTGTTGTAGCCATCATGTTGCCACTTCAGGTGACCAGAGTTATACTGATTTCGAAATCGACCACGAAAATTTCCACGTCCACGATTTCGTCCATAACCTCGTCCTCCTCAATGCCCTTTCCCACGCTCATTCTTCTTGAATGACGTGTTATGTACTTTAGGTAAATGGGAAGAGCCTATGGGACGTATCTGATGATTTTTCAGCAACAACTCATTATTTTTCTCAACTACAAGAAGAAGAGATATCAGCTCACTATATTTCTGAAAATTGTGTTCCCTGTATTGTTGTGCCAAGATCATAGTGTTGGGGTGAAAGGTTGAAAGGGTCTTTTCAATCATCTCAGCATCAGTAACTTTCTCACCACACAGGATTAGCTTTGAGCTTATTTTGAACAAGGTAGAATTATATTCAGCAACAGATTTAAAATCTTGTAACCTTAAATTGATCCAGTCATAACGGACATGTGGCGGGTGGACAAGTTTTTGGTGGTCAAATCTATCTTTGAGATTGGTCCAAAGGGTGAGTGGGTTTTTGACAGTTAGGTATTCAGATTTTAAATTTTCATGAATGTGATGCCTGAGAAAAATGATAGATTTGGCATTTTGTTCAACGGTTGGGGTTTTTCCTGTTTCTATGGTATCCTTTAGCTCGTTGGCACTAAGGTGTAATTCCACATCGAGTACCCAAGATAAATAATTATCCCCAGACACATCCAAAATAACAAAATCTAATTTTGCAAGATTCGCCATTCTAAACGTAAAATAAATATTAAAACATGGTATAACAATATGGCATATTAAACATAAACAATTAAACACATACTTACAATTATATAATAACATAATTTATTTAAAAGTTACGACGGCATAGCCAGCCAGAAACTTTATAATAATATTCATAGTGCAACAATTTTAATATATTAAAGAGTAATATAAACAAGGAAATTATAACCATATTTATAAGTAAAAATAAAGCGTACCTCGTTCGTTAATAAAATTTATTTGAGTAGTACCTTCTTCGTTAATAAACTTTACTCGGGCAGTATCTCCTTATTTCAACAAAACTTACTCGGGCAGAGACTCGTGCTCATAACGTGTTGTAAATAGACCAAGTAATTTATAGACTAAAGTAAATAAACGTAAGTAATAGAAGAAAGATGAAAGTTGTATTTTCTTTTTCTCTGTGTATCTTTTACAATTAGACCTGGCAAAATGGGTCCAGAACCGAAGAACCGACCCGAAATATATGGAACCGAGATCTGAATATACATCCGATTAAGATAATCCGAAATTTAACCGAATCCAAAATTATCCGATCCGAAACGAAACTAAGTACAAAATAATCGAATTCGATAACGATCCGAAGACCGATTTGATCCAGTTTGAAAAATAATCGAACCAAAATTTTAATCGAAAATAAACCGAAATACTAGATTCGATGATAACCGAAACTATCAAACCCGAATGAAAAATTATCCGAACCGAATATACTTCCAAGTGCTAAATTCTCTGTAAATCCGAAACTAAAAATACCCAAACCGAAAATTATCCAATAAAATAATATTTATATTATATACTTTTTTAATATTGATATTGGAAGAAAACAAATAATGATGCTACATGTAATGATTCTTATTGGAAAGAAAGACATAGAATAGGATTGAAGAAGATAAATGAAGCAAAAAAAAGAGAAGAATCATTTAAGAAATATAAATTGAGAGGATGCAATTTATTTTTCAAAAGATTTTATAAATGAGACCTAAACAAATAATTTGATATATGAGAACATCCTTAATCGGATTTGTAAATTTTTTAAATTATAGTGGTTCACTAAAATTATATATATTAATGCCTCTTTAAAATAGAAAGAATCAAAAATGTGGTTTGCTTCGACGATATTTACTCTATTTTTTTTCTTGTTTGTGAAAAGGATAGATTTCATTTCATAAAAGTAGTAAACAATAATGGACTACTTAGATAGGATTGGAACAAATAGAGAACCACTCCAGAGTCCTTATACCACTTTCATCCACTTCAAATCAGTACACATTAATAGAACAACATAGGACCTGGCTATAAGCAAAAGAAACCTACTGAGGTCATCTAAACTTCTTTGACAATTCTACTACACTTAACTTCCTCTAGATGTTCACGACCCTCAAGATTATTAACTGGATCTAAAACTACATCCATCTGCAAATCTTGATCATTGATGAATTTGATGTAAAATTCTGCAAAAAAAAAATGCTGCAAAAATAGGCAGGAAGCTGCTGAATTTTGTTGCAAAAATTTGCAGAAAACTGCATAAAGTTGTTGCAGAAAAATGCAGAAACTTTACAAAAAAAAAACTGCTGCAAAAATAGGCAGGAAGCTGCTGAATTTTGTTGTAGAAAAATGCAGAAAACTGCACAAAGTTCTTGAAGAAAAATGCAGAAACTGCAGAAAATTAGTAAACTGCTGCAAGAAAATGAATAAAAATTGCAGAAAAATGCAAAAATCTGCAGAAAAATGCATTCATTTGCAGAAAACTTGACTTCCTTGTCTTGCAATTTTTCAAATGTCCTGCTAGAAGTGGTGTTTATGTAATGCCACTACCCCCGAGTCCTCATTATCATTGTAGATGTGATGAGGAATCAACATGTTTCAGCAACCTTCTTGTATTATTTGGAGTTGACACCATTTATAATGAAGAGAATTTGATGTGATCCCGCTATAAGCAGACTTGACCTCTACAACGCTATCCCGGGGCACTCGACCTCTTCACTGTTGTACCAAGGCATTTGGACTCTTCAACGCTAAGTGAGAACACTTAGCTTCTTCAATGTCATAACAGGCTTCCCTATGTTGAACAAGAATGTAGATATCGAGGTCTTGAGCTCATTTTGAATTTCAAATACTTTGGCTTCTCTCCCTTCATCTCTAGTGCGAGCTTGAGGCCAATAATGAGAGCCTCGTACTCAGCCTCTTTATTTGTTGCTTGCTCTTCCCAGTGTCTTGAGGTAGTCGAGGACCTCCACATTGCCGGTAAGGGTCGGGGGCGTCCCCCTTCTCCTCGGTAAGGGTTGGGGACGTCCCCCCTCTCCTCGACGTAGAGGTATTTCACCAAGAAGAAGCAAAGCCAAAAGTCATTACATCAGGTATGAGAGGTGTCGATATGATATCACTACCCCCTAGACTGAGGATGAATTTATTCGTACTTAGTGTATAGATACATAAAGCTACCAGGACCAATGCCTGCTCGGCCTCCCTAAAGTGCTCTACATTCCAAACTCGTGTTATAAGCTTGTCATCCATGCCTGTGAGATGATAGGTCCCCATCATAAGGGCCCCAGGGATTGGCTCCACCTTAATACCCAAGTTGTCAAAGTAATCTTCTGGGAGTTTCCCAATGGATATCATGTTACAATCTGTTGAAGACTTCGTATCTCCTTTGCGAACTCTATCCTCTTCTTCCAAATCCATCTCAATAGGCACGGGCTTGTTCCCCCATCTTCGCGGAGTGTAGGGTTCATATTGAATTCCTCTAACACATCCAACTCCTTGTGGGGTAGGAAACTTAATAGAGAGGTGGTAGATGGAGGTCACTACCCGCATTTCCTTGAGAATTGGCCTCCCTACAATGGCGTTATAGGCCAAAGGCTAATCCACGACCACGAAGTCTATGACCTGTGTTGTGATACAGGGCTCGTCCCCTAGAGTGATGGGGAGCCTAACGAGGCCTTTCACACTAACTGAAGCTCCGGTGAACCCATAGAGATGCCCCACTGTAGGGATAAGATCTTTGTCCACAAACCCCATTTTCTTGTAAACCTCATATGTAAGAACATTAACTGCACTATCATTATCCATGGGGACCCTATAGACATTTTGGGACAAAATGCGAACTCGGACCACTAAGGCATCTGAGTGGGGATGATGAACCCACTTCGCATCCTCCTTAGTAAACATAATGTTAGTGTCCTCCCCCTTGAAGAGCTTCGGGGGTCTCACCTGCAGATGATGAACATTAGTGAGGGGTCGCCCTTTGGCCTCACGAGCATACCTCTTCCTATCTTTGTTGCTATCACCCCAAATATAGGGTCCTCCAATAATCACATGGATACTACCAACATGATCTTCTCCTTTCTTTGTGAGGCTCTTCCTTTTTCCCAACTGGTGGCACATCATTGTATCCAAGGCCTGACTCAGCACTGTGCTTCTTCACCTCTCGAACTACCCACTCAGTTAGCTACCCATTATGAATTAGCTCCTCAATTCGCTCCTTGAGTTTCCTACAATTCGTAATATCATGCCTTGTCTGTTCATGAAAGGCATAATATTTACGAGTATCCTTGGTTGCTCGGCTATTCATAGGTGGGGGCTTCTTAAACATCCCCTTGTCAGAATTAATTGAATAGATGTGATCAATGGAGGCCACTAAAGGTGTGGATTGACCCTCATTCCTTCCACTTTGAGCTCATGGTGGTGACCTCCTTGGCGGACCGCGATCCCTCCTCTTTGGGCTCTCACTGCGATCTCATCTTCGCCTAGGGCTCCAAGAGTCCTTCCTCTTCACTCCCTTGCTCTTACTTCCACTATTTCTAGCCACATTATTCTTCTTGAGGTCCTCCATCAACTTTTCAATCCATTTGTAAGGCTCGACCTCCTTGTAGAACTCAAAGAGAGTGTCAGGTGTCTGTGTCTGCAACTTCTTCCAGAACTTGGTGCCCTCTCTCAGCCCAGCAATAAGAAAATTTTTAATGGCCTCGTCATTTGCTCCTCGCACCTTAGGGTCCTCGGCGTTAAACCTCTTGAAGTAGTCCTGTAGGGTCTCACCCTCCTTCTGCTTTATGTTCACCATGGTGTAGAGCTTAAAGGACTGAAAATGATTAATGAAAATGTCCACGAACTGCTCTCATAAGTCTATAGTGATGTGAGCTCCTAGCTTAGAGAACCACTGTTGGGTACTACCCCTCAACGAGGCCGCAAATGACCTGATAGTGGGAAGCGGAGTGGTCCTGATTTCTTGAGTGAAAGGCGAGGCCGGACCCATGGGGTTAAGGATCCCCTTATCTGCATTCCTCTTATCCAAGGCCTTCTTTAGCTCCTCTAGCTTGTAATCTCCAACCCTGGTCTTCTTATCTTCAACTTTTTTCTTTCCTTTTCCTGTGTTGTCATGGTGGGATTGGGTCTTCTTGGGAGCTCTAGACTCCTCTTGATCCTCCTTGTGATTCTTCTTTTTGCGGTTTAGGGGCTCAGGCTTGTACTTATGGGATCGCTCGCGCTCTCGATGAGGAGAGGGGGGTCATTCCAAACCTTGGCTCCAAGCCTGGGATCGGTTATCCTTCTTGTCAGCTGTAAGTTTTCTGAGCTTGAGACGGAGATCATGCTCAGCTACTTTTTTCCAAGACGATCAAAGACACTAACAGACTTCCCTTTAGATGAGGCGGCCTCATTCTGTAACCCCTCATTTGTCATAGTAGTAGCCTGTACATCCTCCTCCCGCTCGAGATCTTCATAGAAGTAAGGGTCTGTTTGATCCGTAACAACATCATCAAATTCATCCAATAGTTTCTTGGTGGGACCCTTACTGCTCTCCTCCTGATAGGACTTGGGCCCCTTCCTGGCATTCCTCTTCGCGCCCCTTGAGCTATACCGCTTCTTCACTCTAGTCATACTTTCTTGCACTACTGACACCTTCTCGGGTCCCTCCTCACTCCTGGGACGATCGCCTTTGGGTATCTTGTGCGACCCTGGGGTCTCCCCGTTGTTGTGCCCTCCGTTCTTCTTCTTGTTCGACTTAGTCATCTTTCTCCCAATATGATGACTTGCCCTCCTTCTAGCACCAAATGTTATAGGGAGAATATTGTATAACAATATTTTTGAGGTTGCTGGAATTATGGAGCAAAATACGGATATTCTGCTAAGAACACGGAAGGAGATTGGTGATTTTTGTGGCTGATCCTGTTTGTTGATTCGTTGAATGTCAGAGAAAAATGTTTATTCTTTGTTGTTGCCAACTGTCAATCTTCCGTAACAAGGTGCCTACGTACCCTATTTATAGGGATCAAGCCATACGTAGTTCTTGGAGAAGAAGTTACCTAGAAGGGCTAGGTTTTTTGGAGATTCATCTTGGCCCAAGTTCACTCACTTTTGGCCTGATGTTAATAGTGTACTAGCCCAAGTTCACTCACTTTTAGGCTGATACTAATAGTCCATTAAGTCTGCTCATGACCCATGGCCCAATAAAGGTTACCTATAGCTAACATGATGCTGAAATCATGAGGTCTCATTTGCAAGGCTAATGGAGAGCTCATAAGGGCCTCGCACGCGACCTCACTGGGCTTAGTCGTGCGAGGTGATCTCAGGTATGGGTACAGGCATGCGACCTCCTGGGTGCAGGCATGCGACCTCATGGGTACAAGCATGCGACCTCCCTATGCTTAACTGTATCTACTCATGCGACCTCGCTGGGCTTAGCTATGAGCCTTCATATGTACTCATGCGACCTCGTTGGGCTTAGCTATGAGCCTTCATAAGAGTATTCTAGGCCTCGCTGGACCTTGCAGAGAGATGTGATAGATGATATCCCATACTAGGGACTGCTAGCGAACTCGACCCGCGGCTTGGGGTCGTAGACTTCCATATTGTGCTTTGATAGAATGTTGGACTAGCTCCTGGTGGTGGGCTTTAGTGACTCAATCTTCATCTTTAGGCCCATTGTGAGTTGTGGACCGCTTATTTTAGCCCATTAGGCCTGCTTAGGGCTTATGCCATGATTTGGGCATAACACCGATGAATCTTGAGTGTCAAAATCCTGAAAATAAAATTGAATATAATGATCAAATTACATTCGCAACAAGAAATCGTGTAAAAACATGAGAAAAGACTATAATTAAAACATTACATACAAACTTACAGCAAGATTAAATTTAGGCCTCTTGGAGGCTCTAGAATTTGATGTAGAAGAAGATGCTTCTGTTGAGTTGTTACTTCCCTTTGGCATATATTCACGAAAAAGCTTCCCTAGCTAACACTTGACATTAGCTACCTCAATCAAAACATCTTGATCTTTATATAGATTTTCAAAACAAAACTTGAGGCATTGTACCTTATATCGTGGATCAAGTACCAATGCAAAGGCAAATAATGTATTGTACTCTTGAACATCATAAACATCAGATTTTAACCAATATTTTTCAAACTTATCTTTCATATCCATTCCCATACATCTCAAATCAAAATCTTCACAAGTCGCTAATTCCCTCAAATGCATTGCTATCCTCCAAACATTCTCAAAATACAAATTAGCAGTAGGATAATCACTTCCTGGAAAACAACTCAGTTATATCACAAAATGGTTCCAAAACATCTCGAATTTTTTGAATTTTTTCCCATTCCTCCAGATTTGGAAGATGTTTATATGCATTATCAGCACGACCCAACTCCACAAATGCTCTACAATATAAGAGAGCCCTATCAAGCATCATGAAAGTAGAATTCCACCTAGTTGGAACATCTAACCATAATCCCTTTGTCTCAGTAATCCTAGAATTATTTACTGTAACCTCAAATGATTGTTTTCTAGTTTCTGACCACTTCACATACTTGACACTTTTCCTAATCTTTTCAACACTATGATCAATTATCTTAATCCCATCTTTAACAATGAGATTAAGGACATGGGCAGCACAACGGATATGAAAAAATTGACCGTTACATAACAATGAATCTTGACAATTAAGAGAGTCTTTCAAGTAATCTTGCATTTTATCATTACTTAAAGCATTATCCAATGTGATTGAAAAAAATTTATGTTCAATGCCCAAGTCTCGAATTAACGCATACACATGATTATACATTGCATATCCGGTATGTGGAGATTCAATATGAATAAAATTTAGAAGCACAAATAACCTTCAGTTTGACACGAAGTCCACATATAAGAAGTTAAGCATATCCTACCAGACACACTTTGAAGAATCTTCATTAGTTGACCTCTTAAAGTCTTGTGCAATTTTAAGCAATCAGCTTTGGCTGTGTTCCTAGTGATAGATTGAACCTCATGATTAAGATATGCATGAATTTCCCTATTTCCCTCATGTTCAACCCATGAAAAAGCATATCCATGTCTTATGATTTCCCTCGACAATAATTCCCTAAAGCGAGTTTGTGTAAATTGTGGAATCTGACCATTTGTTTTCAAAAACTCTATATAATGTTTACATTTTTTCAGATGTTTATTCATGTTACTCGTACCATTAACTGAATTACCACGATAAGTTGCTTTCTGACAGTGCTTACACTGCGCCCTCCTCAACTTTGGATCGACATCTGTTCCGTCTATAAACACAAACGAATTCCAGCAATTGCTCCATCTCCCAACAGGTTTTTGTATGGTTTGTGATTGCACAGAAGCACTATTAGTACGAACCACGTGCTCTTGAACTTCACTATCATAAAGTTCTACCATCTGCAGATACCAAAACATAACCATATTAAGTAAACAGATACAATTATACAAACACATCACAAATTAGTAAAAAAAACATTAAAATTTCCAAAATAATCAAAAACCCCAAAATTAACAAAAACGTAGATATAAAGCAATTACTACACATATACACACATTAAACCCCAAAATTTTAAATATCCCCAAATGTATGGTTTACAAATTAAAGACTTCATGAGAATTAAGGGCTTTGAATATTACCATTCGTTTGGTAAATACTAAAACACATGTAAGTCGTAACTTAAAAAGAGGGAGAGACAGAGACTAGAGAGATATTACGTGTGAAGTGAAAGTGATTACGTTTTCTTTGGGTGTATCGTGATCCTAAATTTGAGCTAAGAAGAGAAATACCGGGAACTGTTTACCCGCCATGTGGGTTTAGTGCTTACTGTTTACCCGCGGCAATTTTGTGTATGTATATTCGTGTATATTTTGTTATCCCCTCTAGCCAAAGAGATAAATATTAGATTCAAAATATTTTTTCCCAAAAATTTGGTCATCACTTATCCCACTTTTTTACGGTATTTCCATATTTTTTATATTTCAATTTTTGTAATTGATAATAATTATTTTTTCATTAAATTCTTTTAATGATATTTTTAATTTAAGTATACTTTATTTTTATTTTAAATAAATGTGTGTTGTAAATAAATTTAATAATTGTTATTATATGTATTTCTGTGCGTAATGTAATTTGTACGGCTGGATCATCGATAATTATTTTCAAAAAAATCAAAACAAAAGTCCGTGATAAAGCACTAGTTACTAGTATTAGTCAATTTTGTTTTTTATTGCTAATATCTCAACCAAAAATAATTTTCGATTTTTTGAAAATTTGGGAACATCAATAAATTAGATATATCTTAGAATCCGTACGGTTGGATCGTCAAAAATTATTTTAAAAAAAAATTGAAACAACAGTCCGTGACAAAGCACTATTTACAAGTACTAGTCAATTTAGTTCTTTATTGCCAAGATCTCAAATCAAAATAATTTTTTATTTTTGAAAATTTGGGAACATCAATAAATTAGATATATCTTAGCATCCATACGGTTGTATCGTCGAAAATTATTTTTTTAAAAAAATCAAAACAATAGTGCGTGACAAAGCACTATTTACTAGTACTAGTCAATTTAGTTGTTTATTGCTAAGATCTCAAATCAATATAATTTTTTATTTTTGAAAATTTAGGAACATCAATCAATCATATATACTTAAACATCTGTACGATTGGATCGTCGAGAATCATTTTTAAAAAAAATGAAACTAGAGTCCGTGACAAAACACTAATTACTAGTAATATTCAATTTAGTTGTTTACTGCTAAAATTTCAAAATAGAATACAATTTTATTTTTTGAAAATTTGGGAACATCAATAAATTTGATATAACTTAACATTCGTATGGTTGGATCATCAATAATTATTTTTAAAAAAAATAGAAACAAGGATCCGTGACAAATCACTAGTTATTATTACTAGTCAATTTAGTTATTTATTGCTAATATCTCAAACCAAAAATTATTTTTTATTTTTCAAAAATTTGGAAACATGAATAAATTAGATATATCTTAACATCCGTACGGTTGGATCATAGAAAATTATTTTTAAAAAAAATCGAAACAAAAGTCCGAGACAAAACACTAGTTACTAGTACTAATCAATTTAGTTGTTTATTGCTAAGATCTTAAAACAAAATAATTTTCTACTTTTTTTTAAATTTGGGAACATCAATAAATTAGATATATCTTAACATTAGTACGGTTGGATCGTCGAGAATTATTTTTAAAAAAATCAAACAAAATTCGTGATAATGAACTAGTTACTAGTATCAGTCAATTTAGTTGTTTATTGATGAGATCTCAAACCAAAATAATTCTTTATTTTTTGAAAATTTGGGAACATTCATAAATTATATATATTTTAACATCCATACGGTTGAATCGTCGATAATTGTTTTTTAAAGATGAAACAACAGTCCGTGACAAAGCACTAACTACTAATACTAGTCAATTTAGTCAATTTCGTGGCTACACCCCATTTTATGACGCAAGTGATAATTAGTAGTGGTAGCCGGTCAAATGCATATGTTTTGTTTGGCAACATACGATTTTATAACCGTTGGATGGTTCATCCAACGATTCTGATTTTAAAAAAAATCCATACTGTACCGCAGAAAGTTTCTGCGGTACGGAGAAATTACCAAAATGCCCCCTGTTTTCACACCAAAAAACTACTGTTCACCGTATCGTAGAAAGTTTCTGCGGTACGGAGAAATTACCAAAATGCCTCCATGTTTTCACATTATAGGCAGGGGTATTTTGGTAATTTCTCCGTACCGCAGAAACTTTCTGCGGTACAGTACGAATTTTTTTCAAATCAGGACCGTTGAATAATTGATCCAACAGTTATAAAATCCTATGTTGTGTAACAGTATTCCTCCATACGTATGCAGGAGACCGAACCCCATTAGTAGTAGGGGTGTAAATGAGCCGAGCTGAGCTCTAAAATGTTTATGTATCGTTTGTTAAGAAATTATTGAACTCGAACTCAAGCTCGAACTTGAATCGAGCCAAAAAAATATGTTTGAGCTTGATTCGTTAAGATAAAATGTTGTTCGCAAACCGTTCACGAACAGCTCATGAACATATCTCATGAGCTTACTCATGAACATTTGCTTTCGAACAACTCATTAAGCTTGTTCACGAGCTTGTTCCTGAAATTATGCTCACGAATAATCTTAAATATTGCTCGCGAACTTATACTCACGAGCTCACTTACGAACAACTTATAAACTTATTTTCTTATTTTTGTATACAAAAATATGACATTAAAAAAATTGAAAAGTCCAAAATTAAATAATTAAATTTATGTCTCAACACTAAAAAAATAATAATAAAAAAAATCATGAACCAATAAAATTCTCACATCTCCTTACATAAAATATAATTAGTCATACAAAATACTAATTTTCTTACATAAAATCTATAAAGCATCAGTCATACAAAAGTATCGGTCTCCTTACATAAATTTACAATCTTATCTGTAAATTTAAAATCCGAGTCAGTGAACTCTAACGACCACTGATGAAAAGCACATAAACTAAAAATAAAACACCGTTGATCCCCGGCAGCGGCGCCAAAAACTTGTTTGCACTAAATCACGCAAGCGTACGTGGTCACAAGTAATATAGAATTAAGTTGAGTTCGTTCCCACAGAGATCTGGTTTAGGTTTCAATTCAGTTAATGCACCTATGCAACAATGTATGGTTTTTATTCACTACTAAGACAATTAACAAATTGGGGTTTGATTATCTAAAATTAACTAAGGAAATAAATTATCCAACTAAGAATTAATTAACTAACGAGAATTTAAATCGAATTACTTATGCAATTGAAAACATGGGATCCTAACTTCATTAAATACTTCGCTTAGAGTTGATGCCTTTAATCAATGCATGTAATGGTTTTGATATCTGATCAGACAACACGAAACAAGTATAGGCTACCTCTCAGTAAACGAATACCAAACTACTCATACATCCACAAAAGAGATAGAAGATGGGTAGACACCAATTATGTTTAGACCCTACATTTCTATAGGATTTGAAAACATAACGGTTGAAGAACAAGTTGTCCATTAAGATCACATAGGGCAGCATAAGTATTCTCATCTTACACTACGAATCACGTTGATAAACAATCATGAACCTATGCTAGCATGGCAAGTTCTAAATCTCAAGATTCACTCTCGCTTCACAAGAGATTAACAAACAACTTAGATGTTAGTTACGCATCCAAGAAGAATAAGCACAACCATACAAGGATATCAATAATTCACCACACACAAATCTTTAAAACAAACAAACTACTAAACTACATAGATAAATCCGTTAGAATCTCATGACAACGATTAGTTCATAATTGAACCGCTCATCACCATGGGATCAAGAGAAAACATGATAATGAAACAAGATCTAAATAATAATAAAACTAGAGTAATAGAGTTAAGAAAACAAATCCCAAAAACATCCAAGAGTTTCGCCTAATAGAAGAAAACAAAAAGTAGATCTAGATCTCCGTTGCTTGTCACGAGCGTTGGAATCCTTCTTCAATTATGTTTCTCCGTCTCTCGGCTCTCTCTCTGTGTTATGAAGGGTGTTGGTCCTCTTTCAAGATGTTATGATATGTTTATATAAGCCCTTGAAGTCTTCCCCAGCAAGAAAAGTCCAAAAATACCAAACAGATTCAAAATAGGAAAGAATCTTAGACTTTCTAGAACAATTCTCGGAATGGACAGAATGCCCTCGAGGCTGCGGCCTAGCACCAAATCTGCCCGCGTTTCTTTCCCTTGCTATTTCCTTCGTCTCGCCTTCGTTTTGCCTTAGTTTCCTTCCGTTCTTTTTGCCAAGGCTTCCATACTTCAATTGCTTGACTCCAAATCTCCCAAGGATTGTGTGGAAGACCTCATTCTTCATTAAAAACTTTAAATCCACACCAAAATCAACTCAAATCTCCAACCATACCCAATGATTTAGAACCCTGCACAACTATACGAAACACATCAAAAATACAACAAACTTGAGGCCAAGTTAATCAATTTAAGCCGATATGGAACGCTCCAAGTGGATATAAAATCCACTTATCAGAAGCGGTTGCTGCTCTCGTGTTCGTGGCTAAGTCTGCCTTCACAAGATGCCTACGTACTTTGATGAATATCAAAGATCAAGCCAAAAAACGTAGTTCTAGGATGAGGGGTCTGACCCTTTATATAGGCTGAGAAGCCCAAGAATTGTGATAGGGTTAGGTGACTTGGTGGGCAAGTCAACCAGGAGGAAAGTTCTAGACTCCTATCTTGTAGGAGTCTATTTCCTTGTATGACTGTGTGCCTTGGAGGCTACTCTTTTAAGAGATAACATCCTTATCTGACTTGTATTTCCCAGCTGTTAATTATCCCTTAATATTAATTACGAAATTAATATTATAATTGGGGTTTGGGCCCATCTGGTGGGCCCCACGTTTGGACCATTCTAGGTCTAATTAATGCCACATTAAATGTGTCTTTAGGGCTTACTTTTAGCCCATATCATTTGCCCCCCAACTTATAGGAAAACTGATCAGGTTTTCCTTGAAGTTATAACGGTCTTTTCTGAGACTTGGGTCAGGGTTTAAGTATGTACACTAGTGTTTCACATATATCGTCTTTTGTAAAGTGTGGAACGACCTACACATTTACAACGATTGGCCTTGTTCGAGGCTAAGCAATTATATTCCATAACCTTAGTTACAGAATTTTTGTATATCTTTCTCAAGAAATTCTCTTTTAAAATTCCCTAAATCTCCACATTTATCCTATATTTTAGGATTTTTATAGTACCCACAGGTATTTTTCTCGTCAAATTCAACGTCCGTGAAGATTCGCTGTTAAAAATCAATTTTTTATAGCAAATTTCGACCAGGATTAAACATTTTCGACCAGAATTTCGACCAAGAATTCGACTAGGAATTCGACTAGAGTTCTGGTCAAAATAAGACCTCTTCAGGCTTTTTGGTCGAAGGGTTTTTCGACCAGGATTCCTGGTCGTTTCGACCAGGATCTTGGTCGAAATAAGGGCGTTTCCAACGCTTTGGTTGAATGACTTTTCGACCAGGATTCTTGGTCGTTTCGACCAGAATCTTGGTCGAAATAAGGGCGTTTCTAACGCTTTGGTCGAATGACTTTTCGACCAGGATTTTTGGTCGTTTCGACCAGAATCTTGGTCGAAATAAGGGCGTTTCCAACGCTTTGGTCGAATGACTTTTCGACCAGGATTCTTGGTCGTTTCGACCAGAATCTTGGTCGAAATAAGGGCGTTTCCAACGCTTTGGTCGAATGACTTTTCGACCAGGATTCTTGGTCGTTTCGACCAGAATCTTGGTCGAAATAAGGGCATTTCCAACGCTTTGGTCGAATGACTTTTCGACCAGGATTCTTGGTCATTTCGACCAGAATCTTGGTCGAAATAAGGGCGTTTCCAACGCTTTGGTCGAATGACTTTTCGACCAGGATTCTTGATCGTTTCGACCAGAATCTTGGTCGAAATAAGGGCGTTTCCAACGCTTTGGTCGAATGACTTTTCGACCAGGATTCTTGGTCGTTTCGACCAGAATCTTGGTCGAAAGAAGGGCGTTTGCTTAGTGTATTTTCAGGAGTGCGTATTTTTATAAAAATACCTTTTTTCTTCCTTGAACGGGCTTGGCCACATGGCTATAACGGGCTAATTCGGGCCTTTTAAGCCCAAGTTCCAGATCCTTCGATAGGATTGAAAAAACCCTAAAATTTTTAGAAATATCGCAGATATTTCCTCAAAATATCTTTGATATTTTTCCAAGATATTTTCCTAGGAACGTTCTAGAATTGGGCTTGTGCCATTTGGGCCTCCTATGTGGGCTTTTACAGGTCAACAGAGAATTCTGACCGGTTTTTCTAGGTTTGTTACCGGCTAGCACTTGCTATAAAAGAGTAAGAGTCATTTCTCACACTCTCATTCCTTACTATCACTTAAAAAAGCTCTCAAACTCTCTCAAATTCTTTCGAAATTTCCGGGCCAACTCCGGCCTTCTTCTCCGGTCATCCTCTTCAACATCCTCCTAGGGTTTCAAGCGGCCATTAATGGAGGACAAAGCAAAAGCTCGCCTTGGCAAGATGAATTCTGCATCCTCCAAAGGTATCATCATTCATTCTACCTATTCATCTCTTATAGACATGCTAAATGAACGTGGGAATGACTATCCCTCTTTATCTGAGTTAGATGCGTACGACTGTTGTAGCTCATATCATGATGCTGAGGAAGTCGTTAGATATAATAAACTGTTTAAGATAGAGCCACCTTACAAACTTGTCTTAGCTGAGCCAGGTGATAGGCCATGCCACTGGAAAGCCGATTCTTTATGTGTCTATAGGGAAAGTTTAGTTGCTGGACTTCGTTTTCCTTTTCACGAATTTATACCTCATCTTTTAGCTGATGTTCAAATTAGCCCGTTTCAACTCCCGCCAAATGCGTGGAGAATAATTTTGTGTTTCATGGTTCTATGTCTTAGACAAAACCTTCCTCTCTCTGTCCCGCTTTTTCGCAAAATCTTTCAATTTTACAACATCCCTGCTACGAAGCCTGGCTGGGTATATCTTAAACTTCGCCCTAAGGTCCCTCCACTTTTTAATGGCAAGTCCGTACCTGACAATAACTCTGGTTGGAAAAACGAGTTTGCATATCTAGTATGGGAAGGAGGGGACTGGGGCACCCTTTTTAGGAGAACCTTTTCAAGGGTTTCAGATGGAAGCGCAAAAGGGATCGCCCTTGGTCCAGAGGAACAGGCTGCCTATAATACTTTGACCCAGGAAGGCAGAAACTCCATTACGTGCCTAAGCCTTATAAACGAAGAATCTCTGAGGGCAATAGGCCTTTCACCTGTGTCGAAGCGGGGTAACTTTCTGTCTTGTCTTTGTCATTTATTTTCATATTTAACTTATTCCAACTCGCTTCTGTTTATATTTTTGCAGTTGCTAAAATGATCGTGGAGGCATCTCCTTCTGTTGACGAAGAGACCTCTAGAATGATTCTAGCTAAGAGGAACGCTGACCCTCGTGAAAAAGCAACAGAGCCTTCGTTCTTGCGACCTCACAAGGTTCAAAAAGGGAACCTAAAGTTTGGTGATATTGCTGACCTGGAGGGGAGTTCCCAGGTTAATGTCCAATCAACCGTTTTTAGGCCATCCTGGGGCTTCAGGAAGAGAGATAGCGTCATTGGTTCCACCAAGCATGCTATGGATTGGTCACTCAACTCAATCACCCCTCCAGACTATAAAGACTTGGTTGTCAACGGGGGCATTGGAGAATCAGAAGCACTTGGCTCCCAAGCTATTGCTGCAGTAAGTCTCAAACCTTATTTTTATTTCAAACACTCCATTGTTTTCATTACTAAAACTCTGCTTCTAAACGCAGGCCAATGTTCATTTCCAAAGCCTGATTTATCAATCTAAAGCTTGGAAGGAGAAGGCCAAGGGATTTGAAACTGAGTCCCAGAAGAGAAGCTTACATATCTACCAACTTGAGGAACAGCTGAAGAAGAAAGATGAGGAGCTGGTGAGTGCTCATGCAGAGGTGGTGGCTTTGAAGGATGATAAAGAGAAGCTGATTGATGACTATCTTGACTCAGATGAGTATAAGAGTCTCATGGACCAGCACGATGAGATGCTTTACCCTAGCGAGTTCACAGAGGGGTGGAACAAGGCACTTGAGGCTGTTCTAAGGAGCCATCCTGGCCTATTCCAGTCTTCTGCCTTTCCTAGCCCTCATCCTCCTAGCATCATGACTACTGTAGCTGAGGCTGGCTCCAGTGAGGAGTTATTTGGTGAGGATGATGCCTTGGTCAGAAAGCATACTGCAGCTAGGTCTTTAGATCCTGAGCAGCCTCTCGTTCGGGGTGGAGATGCTGACCCTGATGGGGGAGATTCCACCACAGCCACCAGTTCTGAGAGTGGTTCTCCTGTCAAGGAGACCCCTAAGGCCACTTAGTTTATTTGTAGTATCTCTTGTTTAAACTTTCAATTTGTGTAACTTAACTTTAATAGCCTTCGGGCTTTTATTTATGCTACTCTTTTACTTAACTATTCATATAGTTAGCTTCCTTTCTAGCTTTTTATTTCTTCCCTTTGCTTGTAATCTGTTTAAGCTTTAGAGTTCTCTAGGTATTTGGCCCCTTGGCTTGCACCAAACTTATGAATTAGTTCATCATTTGTTTTACGTGTTTAACATAACAAAACAAAGGAAGTAACTCAGAGAAAAATCAAACTTCATTAGACTGTCAAAGAATTCTGATAAAATGGGCTCATCCCTTACATAAATACTCTATTTCCTACTAGGAGCAGCATGCTCTGTTATGGTTTCATCCGAACCTTATTTATATCCCTACTAGATAAAAGACCAAGTCTTTAAACATAATAAGTCTTGAGGTTCACTGCATGCCAAGTTCGGGGCACCTCAACCCCGTCCAAGGTTTCCAACTTATAAGATCCTCGTCCTAACACCTTCCTGACTCGGTATGGTCCTTCCCAGTTTGGTGCTAGCTTGCCCTTCTGGCCAACTCCTGAGGCTTCTATTTTTCTTAGAACCAAATCGCCTTGTCGAAAGAACCTCTCCTTAACCCTTTGGTTATAGTGGAAGGATGCTCTCTTCTGATGTTCTACATTCCGGGCATTTGCTTCATCTCTCACCTCATCAATCAGATCAAGGGCCAATCTCATGCATTCTTCATTACTCTCTAGTTCATATGCTTCAACTCGGGGCGAAGCATGCATAATCTCTAAGGGCACCACTGCCTCAGCCCCATAAGCCAGTAGAAAAGGGGTTTCTCCGGTTGTTACTTTGCAGGTAGTACGATATGCCCAAAGTATAGGCAGTAATTCATCCACCCAAGTATTTCTTGATCGTTCGACCCTCTTCTTAAGCCCATCAAGAATAATCCGATTGGCTACCTCAGCCTGTCCACTAGCTTGCGGGTGAGCTACTGAAGTAAAACGAAGCTCGATAGCATTTTCCTCACAGTACTTCCTGAATTCTTTATTGTTGAATTGTGTCCCATTATCCGTCACAAGGATTCGGGGAATTCCATACCTACAGATTATGTTCTCCCAGAAGAACTGAGCAACTTGTTTGGTGGTTATCTTGGCTAAAGGTTTAGCCTCAATCCACTTAGTGAAGTAGTCGATGGCCACTATCAAGAATTTCCTTTGTGCTGAAGCTATAGGGAAAGGACCGAGTATGTCCATTCCCCACATCGCAAATGGAATTGGAGAGTTAACTGATGTTAACCTCTCAGGCGGCTGCCTTACAATTGGAGCATGCTTCTGGCATCTATCACACCTTTTAACATAATCCTGAGCATCAGCCAACATCTCCAGCTAATAAAATCCCAAACGGGTAATCTTGTGAGCTAGGGCTCTGCCCCCCAAGTGCTGCCCACAGATCCCTCCATGAACTTCCTCCAATGCTTCCTTCGCCGCCTGGGGCCTTAAACACTTCAAGTATGGGATGACAAACGATCTTTTATAAAGGATGCCTTCAATTAGGGCATATCTCAATGCTCTCACTGATAGTCTTCGTGCTTCCAAGGCATTGTCAGGGAGCCACCCGGTTTCAAGGTGAGCCTTGATAGGATCTATACAACAGCCTCCTACATCGATTGGTGACACTAACTTCGAGTTGACAGTCGGGGCCTTCAAGACCTGGAAGTACACACTCCCTGCATAATTTTCTATCTCAGAAGAAGTGAACTTAGACAGGGCATCGGCCTTAACGTTCTCTTCTCTTGGGATATGCTCAACATAACACTCTTCAAACTGAGTCATAACAGCTTTCACGACTCTCAAGTATCTCGCCATAGTTTCATCCTTAGCTTCAAACTCACCGTTTACTTGTGACACCACAAGCCTTGAGTCTCCACAAACTTTGAGGTTCTTGACCCTCATGATTTTAGCTAAGCCCAAGCCAGCTATCAGAGCTTCATATTCATCTTCGTTGTTAGTCGTTGGGAAGTATAACTTCAAAGCATATTCAACTGTAAACCCATCGGGGCTTTGTAAGACCATACCTGCACCACTGGATTTCATTTTTGATGCTCCATCAAAATAGAGCACCCAATATTCCTTCTGATCAGGTACAAGTTCTTCATCCTTACTCTCAACCCCAGGGGTGGTTACTATCTCCTACCCCCCGACTTCTTGGTTGCCAATGGTACATTCAACCACGAAGTCAGCTAATGCCTGAGCCTTGATGGCTGTCTGAGGCTTATATGCAATGTCAAATTCTCCGAGTTTGATTGCCCACTTAATTAGCCTTCCACTGGCCTTCGGGCTATGCAGGATACTTCTCAACTGCTGGTCCGTCAGGACTTCAATCTTGTGTGACTGAAAGTAAGGTCGTAGTTTCCTTGAAGCTGTTATCAATGCTAAAGTAAACTTCTCAATGGTAGAATAATTCAATTCAGCTCCATGCAACACCTTAGTCACGTAGTAGATGGGTTTCTGAACCTTGTTCTCTTCCCGTATGAGGACGGCACTCAATGCTTGCTCAGATACCGCCAGGTATAGATAAAGAGTCTCTCCGGGACTAGGCTTGGCCAACAACGGGGCTTCAGCCATGTATCTCTTCAATTGTTCAAAGGCCTCTTGGCTTTCGGGTGTCCATTCAAAATTCTTTACCTTCTTTAATGTTTGAAAGAAAGGCAAACACTTATCACCAGACTTGGAGATAAACCTCCCTAAGGTTGCAACTCGGCCTGTCAACTTCTGCACATCTCTTATAGAACGTGGTGGCTCCATGTCTAAAATCGCCTTGATCTTGTCAGGATTGGCCTCAATGCCTCTCTTTGAAACCATCAGCCCTAAAAACTTTCCAGATCCAACGCCAAAGGCACACTTGGCGGGATTCAACATCATCTTATGGTGCCTCAGCACTTCAAATGCCTCTCCGAGGTGCTTAATATGATCAGTCTTGAGTAGGCTCTTGACTAACATGTCATCAATATACACCTCCATGGTTCTTCCAATCAGATGGGCAAATATCTTATTCACCAGCCGTTGGTAAGTAGCTCCTGCATTCTTTAGACCAAACGCCATAACAAGATAACAGAAGACACCAAAGTCAGTAATGAAAGATACCTTAGGGATGTCATCCTTGTGCATCTTAATTTGATTATAGCCGCTGAATCCATCCATGAAGCTTAACATCTCATGTCCAGCTGTGGCATCTATCAACATATCAATCCTTGGCAGGGGAAAACAATCTTTTGGACATGCATCATTCAGGTCAGTGAAGTCTATACACATCCTCCACATCCCATTCGCTTTCTTGACCATCACAGGGTTTGCTAACCATTCAGGAAACTGAATCTCTTCAATAAAACCAGCTTCCAAGAGCTTATCCACTTCTTGCTTAATGGCCTCTTGCCTTTCCGGAGCAAAGTTTCTCTTCTTCTGCTTTATTGTCTTCCTCTTGGGATCAACATTTAACTTATGAGTTATGAGTTGGGGGTCAATCCCTGGCATATCAGCTGCTGTCCAAGCGAACATGTTGCTATTCTTTTGTAAGAATTCTATCAACTTGCCCTTCAGGGGTTCTTTCAGAGATGCTCCAACATAAGTAACTTTTTCAGGATCGTTCGGCTCTAGAGGTATGGGAATCAAATCCTCTGCTGGCTTCCCTCTATGCTCTTCATCATCCCGGGCATCCATGTCTTCAATCGGAAGGACTTGCCCCCTGACTCCATCGGCCCTCAGCGCGGCTACATAGCAACTTCTTGCCATCTTCTGATCACCCTTCTGTTCTCCGACACCATTCCGTGTCGGAAACTTAATCTTCATATGATAGGAAGAGGCCACAGCCTTAAATGCATGAAGTCCAGTCCTTCCAAGGATTGCGTTGTATGTTGAAGCTGCATTAATCACCAAGAAGTTCAGCATCTGAGTCGCCTCCTTGGGCTCCTGCCCAACAGTTACGGGTAACTGAATAGTCCCTTCAACGTTGGACTCCACTCCGTTAAACCCGTATATGGGCATGTTTGTAGGGGTCAACTGAGAGTCGTTGTACCCCATCTTCACAAATGCATCATGAATAAAAATATCCACAGAAGCTCCATTGTCTATCAAGACTCGTTTTACTTTTGAGTTTCCAATCACAGGAGTTATGACCAGCGGGTCGTCATGGGGGAACTTCACCCCTTCCAAGTCTGAATCATCGAAATCAATTACCATCTCAGTTTTAGCACGCTTCGGGGCCTCTCCCACAATGTGCATTACTTCTCTAGCATAAGCCTTTCGAGAATTCTTAGTTGTGCCAGCTGCTGTCGGGCCTCCCCAGATCATGTTGATAACTGCTCTTCGGGGCTGTGGATTGCGGTCATGGTTGTCATCCCTCCTGTTATTGTCCCTTCTGTCATTGTCCCTTCTCTGGTTTCCACGGTCATCACCCTTGGTGAACTGACTTAGGTTTCCTCTTCGTATCAAGAACTTAATCTCATCCTTGAGTTGCCTACAATCGTCGGTGTCATGTCTCACATCTTTATGGAACCTGCAGTACTGATCCTTGTTCCGCTTGGCTGGGTCTCCCCTAAGTGGCTTCGGCCATCGGAAGTCCTTTTCCTTTTCAATGTCCAACAGGATCTGACTTCGTGGAGCATTAAGCCTGGCATACTCGGAAAACCTTGGACCCGAGCTCTTTTTTGGAGCAGATTCAGAGTCTCTGCTAGTTCGGGGATACTTGTCCCTAGCGTCGTACTCTTGTTCTTGCTTCCGCTTGTTGTTCCCTCCATTGCCCAATGCGGCTTCCTTTTTCATGCTGTCCTCAGCTTTTATATACTTGTCTGCCCTCCATTGGAGCTCATCCATGCTTTCAGGGGGGTGTTTTGCCAGCGACCTCTTAAAAAAGAGATCCGTGGTTCCGTGCTGCAAGGCTACCATAGCCACCTTATTTTCCAAATCAGTTATGTTCAGGGTCTCCTTAGTGAATCGCTTGATATAATCCCTCAAGTTCTCGTTCTTTCCCTGTACTACATACATAAGGGATGCAGAGCTTTTCTCATGAATCCGCTAATGAATTGACTGACAAAAGCGGTACTCAACTCCTTGAAAGAGCTAATCGAGTTTGGAGGTAAACGACTATACCAACGTTGCGCCATGCCCGACAGGGTTTGGGGAAACGCCCTACACTTAAGGGCGTCGTTAGCAGGCTGAAGTAACAATGCGCTCGTAAATGTTCTCACATGAGTTGCGGGATCCCCCGTTCTATCATAAGCTTTGATTGTGGGCATCTTAAACTTTTGGGAGATATGTGCGTTCATCACCTCCTCAGTGAATGGAGGGGTTGGATCATCAAGATCTCCTTGTAGCATCAGGTCTTTGGGGTTACTCTTGGGGAGTTCCACCCTTGTAGTCCCTCTGGTTGGGGCTTCAACCCTTCGGCGTCTTCTTGAAGACCTTTCCAAATCTATGAAGGGAATCCCTCCTGAAGTCGGAGTAGGTCGAGTCTGATTAGATCTGGCTTGTTCTCTGGCCATGTCTTCCTTTAACCTTAAGATCTCGGCTTCATAAGCCTTAATCCTCTCAGTAGTTGTTGAAGGGAGTCCATCGTGAGTTATTTGAGTTCTTCCTCGAGGTTCTTTACTTGCACGTCGCCTCCTTGGAGCTTCATCACGTTCGTAATCATCATCAGAAGATGACTCATCCGTATAAGGACCAGAAAAATCGTTATAATCTCGATCTCGAATATACAGGGCATGACCACTTGGTCCAGCTCCTTGGGTAGGAGGGTAGTTAGGCAGCCCATACATCGGATTGGTGCTTATGGGGAGATCCGTAGTGTGGATCTGAACCCCTCGTGAAGGGTTGTTGGGATCTACAATCAAGGAAGAAATCCCCACCTGGAGGGGGTTAGTCCCTGGATTTGTGTGGACGATCGGAGGTAGCGTACTCTCAACATGGGAAGTCGTCCCTAGGGGTTGAGAAACTTGATACGGAACGATAGTCCCGGATGTTGGAGGTACTTGTTCAGTGAGGGGCGGAGCAGAGCTAAGAGGTAGAGCCTCGGTTGCGATTGGCTCTGTAATTGCTGGTGTCCTTCGTGTGTTAACCATGGTAGATGTTTTGTTCCCACAGACGGCGCCAAATGTTGTGGAATAAAAACTAGGTTATCAAATTGTGGTTAGGGTTTGTATATTTAATGCTAGGGTGCGTGAGCTTCGTGCTTTAATGGCTGCTCTCGTGTTCGTGGCTAAGTCTGCCTTCACAAGATGCCTACGTACTTTGATGAATATCAAAGATCAAGCCAAAAAACGTAGTTCTAGGATGAGGGGTCTGACCCTTTATATAGGCTGAGAAGCCCAAGAATTGTGATAGGGTTAGGTGACTTGGTGGGCAAGTCAACCAGGAGGAAAGTTCTAGACTCCTATCTTGTAGGAGTCTATTTCCTTGTATGACTGTGTGCCTTGGAGGCTACTCTTTTAAGAGATAACATCCTTATCTGACTTGTATTTCCCAGCTGTTAATTATCCCTTAATATTAATTACGAAATTAATATTATAATTGGGGTTTGGGCCCATCTGGTGAGCCCCACGTTTGGAACATTCTAGGTCTAATTAATGCCACATTAAATGTGTCTTTAGGGCTTACTTTTAGCCCATATCAATCGGTCACCAATATTTGATGATGTGTTGCAAGGTCGTGCTCCAAACATAAATTATACTATAAATGGAAACAATTATAATACGGGATACTACTTAACAGATAGAATTTATCCTGAATGGGCTACTTTCATTAAAACGATACCACGTTCGCAAGGTGATAAAAGAAAATTATTTTCAAAATATCAAGAAAGCCAGCGAAAAGACGTTGGACGAGCATTCAGTGTGTTACAGTCCCGTTTCGTAATTGTACGTGCTCCGGCACGCTTTTGGGACAAAGATGATCTTGGGAGAATTATGAGAGCATGCATCATAATACATAATATGATTGTTGAAGACGAGATGGACACATATGCCACTCAATTTGGTCCATTACTAACTTATGATGATACAACAAATGGCTTATCACAACCAAACTTAGGCGAAGAACCTTTTATCCCGTATGAAACGTATATTCAAAACACTTTACAGATGCGTGATAAACGGACACATCGTCAGCTACAAAATGACTTGGTTGAGAATATCTCGCAGTTCCACAATAATCGTTAATTTTTTTTATATTGTAACGTTTAAATTCAATGCTTTTGCGTGTGATGTTTCCAGTATATTGTTTTTTAATATTATGATGCAGTTTAATTTTGAGAAGTGTCTTTATTTTAATAATATTTTTAAAATCATTTTCAAAAAAATTATTTTTAAAAACTTTAATTTTATTAAAACAATTTTAACATTATTAAATTAAACTAAAATTTAAATAAAACATAGGGTGAGGGCCGGGAAAATATGGCAAATGGGCTTGGCATTGGAGGGTTTTTTTGGAGCCCAGTTTTGTATGATGTGGCATGGGGTGGGGACCGTGAAAAAGGGAAATGGGCGGATAGCGTTGTGGCTGCTCTTAGTTGTATTGATGTACTAGCGTTCTCTGACTTCATTGGTTCTTTCGATGGCAAAAGGTCACTTTCCCTACTATACTATTGTAAAATTTCCGTTTAGCCTACTGTACTATCAAAGGCATCACTGCACTTTCCATTTTTTCTCTTTTCCCTATCGCCGTCAGTCAAGAATTGGTTCCGTCAGTTTGACTGTTAAAATGCTGACTGTGATGCACTGTTAGCCTGCCACGTGGACGCCACATCAGCATAATCATAATTTTTTTATAAAAAATTATTAAAAACTTTAAAAAGTCATAAAAACTTTAAAAATATCATAAAAAATTCAAAAAAATCGTATTTAAATCCACAAAAAAAATTTAAAATTATAAAAACTTTAAAAAAATTATTAAAAAATTATAAAAACTTTAAAAAATCATACAAATTCAAAAAATCGTAATCAATTCATTAAAAATTATAAATATTTTTATATAATCTTAATTTTAATAAAAAAAATCGAATCCCACCAGTTCAAAATCTTAATTTTAATAATCTTTGTTCTCGTATTTAATTTTCCAAAAAAAAAACACAAAAATATTAGTTTCATAAAATATTAACCAAAAATTCAATAAAATCAACCTGGGCATTGAACTGGACGATAGTACAGAACCTAGGCTTTGATGACACGTACACAATGTCTCACTCTCAGTCGATAACAAGATAAGAATTTATAACACCATAAATGAATATTGAAATGCAATTTTTACACACACCGTTTGGACCTCAAAAACTAGATACAATCTTTATATGATTCACAGCAGCTCACCCAATATAAAGTATAAACACAAACAATCCCAGCAATTTCTATCAGCAAAGAGGCAAAACTTACTAAAGGGATTACATCCATGAGAGAAATTGGATAGAAATCATTCAATTTCATAACTAACATGTCGATTTGAGATGATCTTGTCATGGTTTTTATAAATTGTGCTAGCTCTTTGATGATTTCACACAAGTATTGGAGCTAACACTAGAGTATATATCACCGAGATGAATCTTAACAAAGTCAGGGGACTTTTTTTCGAAAATCGAATTGAATTACTAATGGGTGAATTCAGATTCAGCAAGGGGGAGTGTTGAATGGGATCGATACGATGACAAGCTATTCGAGATGGGTGGAATGAAGAATGGGCGAACGGCGGTGGTAGTTTGTTGGCGGTGAAGGAGGTGGCAGTGAGGTTGGTTGCAGGCGGAGGAGGTCGATGAAAGGAAGAAGAGAATGGGAGGTGGTGTTGCAGGAGGTGGGGCGATGGTTTGATGGGATTCAGGCGGCGACTGTAGAGGCCGGAGGATGGAGGAAGATGGCTATGGCGGCGGTGACGCGGCGGAAGGGAAGCAGGTGGGTAGAGTGGTGTTATGGGTTGTTGGGTGGAGTGGTGAAGGGAAGGAGATGGGATTAATAATACTTGGGTGTTATGGGTTATAATTTTTTTATGATTTTTTATGAATTTTTAAAAGTTTTTATGAGTTTAAAAAAAAATAGGACTGTGCTGATGTGGCGTGTACGTGGCAGGCTGACTATGCATCCCAATCATCAATTTAACGGTCAAACTGACGGACTAAATTTTTGATTAACGGTGGTGGGGTAAAAGGAAAAAAAGGAAAGTACAGTGATGCCTTCGATAGTACAATAGGCTAAACAGAAATTTTACAAAAGTACAGTAGGGAAAGTGACCTTTTGCCCGTTCTTTAGAGGGTATGTTCTAGTTCTGTACAAGACAAACTGGCAGCAACTTCTTTCCATTTGCCTGTAAATGCCCTCAGTACTAGTTAAATATTTTTCATCTTAATACAATAATTTATGGGAAATTCCATTTGGTACCATTGTACTTTTGGCTTTTCCAAATGGTACCATTC
Source organism: Kitagawia praeruptora (assembly GCA_037693485.1). Lineage (NCBI taxonomy): Eukaryota > Viridiplantae > Streptophyta > Magnoliopsida > Apiales > Apiaceae > Kitagawia > Kitagawia praeruptora. The sequence continues at coordinate 57,271,702 of CM075353.1, forward strand.
ATTGTTTTTGTCTTCCAAATGATACACCTAAACTTTTGACTTAACCATCCAGTAAGACTCCGTTTGAAAAACATTAAACAAACGTTATAAATTTATGGGTAGGACCTCCTTTTTCAATGTCTCCGTTCTCATCCACTAATTTTGAACCGCCCCAAAGCTTTTTTACAGCCACTGCATCACCATTGCTCAAAACAACCTTGTAAACTTTCCCCGAAGCATCGGTTCCAATCACGTTATCTTCATCAAGAGCACCCAAGATTTCATATTCACTGAATCCCAATTTATGGAACGACATTAATGTCCACTTTGATTTATCAATAGCACTTTTCACCTTCTTGAAATTCCTGTACCTCCAATAAACCAAGTAATTCCAACAATAAACACCAACCCAGCAAGAATAAAGATTGATCTGAGCAACCAAATATAACCAATATTCTTCCCTCGAGCTCTACCTTCACATAAACCATTAATCTCTCCGCACAATTTGGGGTTCCCAAGAAGCTACTCCTGTACATTTTCTTGGCATATAATGCAGGAATAGACCCAGATAACCGATTACTTGATAAATTGAATTGATTCTTACAAGAAGAATCACCAAAATAGTAACCGAACCACACACCTACCATATACGCACACACTCACACTAATTCAATCACATATACCCGTAGCAAGAACTAGTTACAGAGAGGGAGAGACATTCACGAGGGAGGGAGAGAGATTAGAAAGGGAAAGAGTTTTGAGAAAGGGGAAGAAATACTCGATTTAGGGATTTAGAAAAAGGGGAAGAGTAGAATTGATTTAATTAATATTTTGTTTAATTTTTAATTTAGTTAATTGGTACATCTATAACGTTTGTTTAACGTTTTTCCAACGGAGTCTTACTGGATGGTTAAGTCAAAAGTTTAGGTGTATCATTTGGAAGACAAAAACAATGAATGATACCATTTGGAAAAGCCAAAAGTACAATGGTATCAAATGGAATTTCCCATAATTTATTAGCAAAAGATACGAAAAGAGTTTTATCTCACACTACTTATAGTCATATATTCTTTCATCGACCCATTTCCATTAAAAAGAAAAAAGTCTTTATCTCATATTTTATATTCATATTCTTTAATCGGCGCATTTCCCTTTGTATAGTTGACGATAGGCAATTTCATACTTAGAGCATCTCCAAGAGACTCCTACATTCACTCTTCAAAATAATATAAATAAATGGCTCTTAGTAAGTTATTACATTGGTTTATGTGTCAAACTCCAACAATCCTCTTTATATTAGCTCTTTATTTATAATTTATTCATAACTTAACCCCACTATAACCAAAAGTTGTGCAAGAATTGGTGGAAATGTATATTTTATTATTAAAATACAAGTTAAGAGCTACTAGTGGCTCTTAGAAATGAGGAGAGAGAAGAGGCTCTTAGTATTTTTAAGAGCCACTAAGAGTCTTTTGGAGCAACATTTTCATTCTCTCTCCTCATTTTTTGAGTTAAGAGCTTGAATAGAGCGCCTCTCGAAGATGCTCTTATGCATATCTTTTGCAGCATAACACACTGTTGAGTAAGCAGGGTTACTGTGAATATGCAGCACAAAGGACAAACTTTGACGTGCCAACAGATTTCTACAGTCCACCTTTGAAATTTCATACATATTATAGCATCTCTAATAGAGGTTGCAACAACATAGTTGTCAACTTCTATCACATCATCATATATATTACTCCCCCCGTTTCTTTTTTCTTTGCTCATTTGCTGAATTTCACGGGTTTTAAGATAGTGGGGAATGAATGTTGTTTTTTATAGAGTAATATGTATTGAATATTATTTTTAAGAAGTAGTGGGTATTGAATATTATTTTTTTGGAGTAGTGGGTGGAATAGTGGGTGTTGAATATTATTTTTAAGGAGTAGTGGGTGGAATAATGGGTATTGAATATTGTTTTTCTTTTGGAGTAGTGGGTGGAATAGTGGGTGTTGAATATTATTTGTAATGATTAGTGGGTGGAGCAGTGGATATTGAATATTGTTTTTTTGGAGTTGTGTGTAGTGGGTGTTGAATATTATTTTTTATGGACAAAAATAGAAAGGAGAAAAGTATTTTGAATATCCTTAAAAGGAAAGTGGGAAAAGAAATATGAGCTAGAGGGAGTACTTTTTTATATTTTCTCTCCTCCATCTCATTGTTGGCAACTTATTGGCAACATTGATACTCCAATAGGTGGGCAATCAAGGGTGTCATGCCACATAGGACTTGACAACCTCTTGACAACCCTTATTGGAGATGCTCTTAGCGGCAATGTATGAATTTCGAATAAAAAAATTCAAAATGCAATAGTGGGTGAAACAAAAACAAAAGAAATGTAGTACTCCCTCCGTCTCTCTCGTAGTTCTTTACATTGAGTTTTTTCACGGATACCAAGAATTATGATTAAAATAAGTAAAGTAGTTGGTGTAATAATGATTTTATTGTTAAAATAAGTGAAATAGTGGGTGTAATAGTGATTTTATTGTTAAAATAAATACAGTAGTAAGAGTAATACAGTAGTATAAAGTGTTGAAAAAATGTAATGAAGTAATGGATGTAATAATGTATTTTATTATTAAAAGTTACTATTTATAATATGTAAATAAATGAGAGGACGTCCCAGAATAGATACCGTAAATAAATGAGAGGGAATAGTAAACGCTTGATAGAATCTAAAAGGCCTCGCTCAAAAACAAAGAATTACTCCGTATTATGTAATTATCAAAATTTTCTTAAGAGATATCAGCCCAATAAAGTACATAGAAACAGGGCACAAAACAAGTGATACATGTGCTGGGTAAAAGAGATTATCCAGTCTCCTCCCCTTAATGTGCTGGTTTGACACACTAATGACTCTAATTTATAAATCATCACCACAAAAACAATTTTACCATAACCGGAACACTATAGTACACTTGTACTGTTATTAAAGTTGACAACAATTCAGAAATCATACAGCAGTCCAAGAAACATCCACATCAAGGACAAGAACTGCTAAAATTGTCCCTTTTTGTCTAATGGATGAGATGATAGAAAGGCCCTGCGAGCGGGATTTTGCCACCATTTGTGTAAGCCATGAACCCAGTGAGACGGTGTTGTTTTACTACACTTGCTGTTCTCTTTGTCGTAGATAATGGTGTAATTTGAGCTGCTGACATTCCTAAAATAGCAAGAGTTATGGCTATTGAAGCTGTATGCCTGCTGTGTACTTCCTACACCGCTGACTACTAGGTTTCCCTTAACAAGCATAAAAGATTGTCCTCCTTGCAAATTGTTGAGAGAGCTAACTGATGATCCAAGCTTTGTTTTCGTGATTCTTTTTTCATTGAAACCCATTGACAGATTAGCTACTGAAGTATATGCTCCATCTCCTTGGTCAGCATTATCTGAGTATAAGTGAAGGGGAAATGTTTTCAATGATGTAACGGAATCTACATAAGGTCCTGAATTGGTAATAACATTATCATTAAAATCAATCCTCTGATGCACTATTTGCATATCCCCATTATTGCCCATTTCCATCAAATTACTGTAATTGAACTGTTGAATTGCCTGAGTTGTTATCTTTCCGTAAGATGACTTCACCCATCCAGTAGACTTTATCAGCCTACTAACCGTGGTAAAAAATGTCCCATTCAACCCAGTAAAATTTGATTCAGAAGAAACACGACGAGGCAAACTACTCGTTCTCAATACCTTTCCTTCTGTTTTTTCACTCTTTGGATCCAACCAGATATGCAAATTTGCGTCTATGTACCACACATTTAAAGCATTTGTAACGCTAAAACCAAACTCATGGGTCTGCCCATCTAATAATGTTCCTAGTGACGGAGTAACCTCGATATCATAGGTAGGGAGATCAAATGATCCAATTGCAGAAATGGGTCTCCATAAAAGGGGATTAACTCCTCCAGTATATATGACTGTAAATGGCCAAACTGCACCGACGACCTTACCATCCAAACTAACCACAACTTCCCTAAAAGGCCCATTCCCCGGCACATTACTAAGGTTATTTTGAGCAATATACTCATTTGGTAAATTAGTATACCAAAACTCATCATTTTCATGAGGTGAAACATATACCTCCAACACAGCCTTATACGCATTTTTGGGTATCTTAAACTTCTTCGACTGTACATCAGTCGAATTAACCACTTCAAACCACAACCCATCTTTCAAAGGTAAATTCCTCGAAATGGGAAGGATCAAATCAGCATTAAAACCATAATTATGACCCAAATCACCCCGATGCTTTTCAGAAGGATAAAAGTGGAAACTCAACTCAACGTGATAAACCCCGGTATAAGTATTATCTACAAGGTTACCTAAATAGGCAGCAAGAGTTTGATTGGTCATAAGCAATGAGTAATACCTGGTAACATCTTTCTTAACAGTCCAGACAATCCCATTGGTTGTTGGCTCAGCAGTGCAGCTCCTGAGAAGCTCAACACCTCCAAGCCAAACCCCGAAAATGCGGTCAAATTGTCTGCCTTTACAAGTAGCTTTCCATTCAAGAACAATTGTCGAAAAATCTCCAGATGGGCAATTGGGTTTATAATCAGCAAGAACAGGAGACTTGCCATATGTATAACCAAAATCATGTTGAAGAATGAGTTGAGAACAAGGCTTTGTGTTGGGCAAATCAATAGGTTTGGTTACTTCAAAGAATGTAGTGGGTGGGATATCTTTTGGGGATTCAGATAATTGTGATCTGAAGCGAGATGGAAATGAATTGGGGATGTTTGCATTGGAGTGAAGGAAGAACATGAACAAGTGGAGTAGGGTGAGGACAGTAAAACCCATTTGTTGAATCAAACCAACCTCAAATGTGTTTAGTTTTTGTTTGGTAGGTAGATAGTAGTCGGTAGATATAAACAATGTGGTTTTGGAAACTTGGAGCGACTTACAATACAATTGCTTTTATTACAAGGAGTGTATGGATTGTTTATAGTTACTATTTTGGGTCGTTTCATTCATTTTTTTACATTTTCAAAATAATAAGTTTTAACATTATTACACCCTCTACTTCACTTATTTTAACAATACTTTACACTATTATACCCACCACTTCACTTATTTTAACAACTAGCATTTTGCCCGTACTTCGTACACGGCTTCTTATTTAATTTAAAATGATAATACCAAAAATTTAACAAATTTGATTGATTTCTTAAAACGTCTTATCCTTTATATATATTATATGTTAACATGGCTTTCCATGCCATTTAGTAATTTACTAAAATATCCTGCCATTTAGTAAATTACTAAAATACCCTCAAATTTTATAAATATATTAAAAATAATGTTGTTGTCATGGATTGAACCCATGACCTCTTACTAAGAATAAATTTCATGGTCACACCATTACCATTATGCTAGAAGCCCAATTTATGCAAAGTTTGGAACTCATCCACTAGATTCTTAAATAGTTCTTAATTCTTCATTTTATTTAACACTTATTTTAGAAATAATTTCAAAAAAACAAATGAAATAATGCCTCTTTTCATTTATTATAGGTCAAAATGCACTTTCAAGCCAATTTAGTAATTTAACAATATACCCCTTTTTATATTAATGTTAAAATAATTATTTTTATTAGGAATAGATTTTATAAGCCTTCCTATGATACAAACAACTAAAATTTATGCACACAACCACTACACCATAACAATTTTTGATACCTACTTTAAAAATCATTAAATACATTTTCAAAGAACCCGCTTCCTAGATTTTCCTTGATTTCTAAAATTTATGCATGATAAAACTATCAAAAATATATTTTCATCTCATTTAATTAAAATTAAATTTATTATTATTATTATTTATATTATTATTATTATATTTTCATGAAATTTTAAATTATAAAGTAATCTTTTTATATTAGGTATATGATACAAAAATGATACAAATTCACATTGTACACGAAATGACAAAAATTCAAATTTTAATTTCTGGTACAGGTATAATAGTATTTTTTGGTAAAATCATAAATCATAAATCATAATATTTATTCTTGTTTGTTATGTTCATGACAAACATAGAATAAATTCACTTTATATACGTATAGACGAGAATTTCATCCATCTCGTTCGATCACGATCCAATCCCCTTCCCATTCGGGTTGGGGATTGCAAAAAATTTTCTATCAATATGAGAAATGTGGAATATTATAAAATAAAAATTCGGGGGATGAGAATGGGATCCCCAATTCACGTTCTCAGCCGATTATCGGGGATTCAGGGAATATTATATTTACTAGATTATTAAGATGAATACAATTCAAAATTTTAAAATTTTGATAAATTTAAAATTTCATAAAAAATTAACAAAATAAAATTTTAATTTTAATAATTTTAGTTATATCTTTCATCATTTATTGTAAATATATAATTTGAATTGCCATTTATGATATAATAATAATATTTATCATGATTTATCAAATTATTTTTATTATTAAATATATTAAGGAATTATAAATTTCATTTAAAAAAATAAGAATCCTAAATTTCTCGTGGGGATACTCGTTCCCCTTTTGAAGTAGTAAAATAATCCCCATTTAGGGATCGATAAGGTTTCAACGATTATGTTCAAAATTTTAATTAAAAATAATATTTCATTTTTTTTGAAAAAGATCACGATTTCTCCGGGGATCCTCATTCCCGTTCGGGGCAGTAATCGGAGAGCAAAATAATTTTCGTTCAGGAACCGGGAGAGGTTCAATGATAATGTTCGAATTCGAGGATCGCCATGGGTATAACACTATTCGATCCTAAATTCACCTGATGCCACTACCACGTACACAAAATAACATAAATTCATTTACTTTCAAATTTGGACATCTAGATATAAAAAACGCTCATTACAAATATTTATATCTCAATTAAATATTAACAAAAGAGTAGGTACATCATTCTTTTTGTCAACTTAAAAACAAATGGTAATAGAACTAAATAGTTGATAATAATATGTTAATCTAACTATTGACAAATATTAGATGAGTTTAATTAAAATTTAAAAATTATAATGTCAACAAAAAACATTCGAAAGAAGTAAATGTATAAGATTATTGTACGAGTGATTTGGAAATTAAAGATTTTTATACCTAATTAGCTCATAATCATATAGTGATCATTTCATTCTAATATGTGCATGTAAAATTATTATAGTTAAAATGCAGGTCATGCATTACACGACTATCACACTATCATAATAATTTCACTTTTAAAATTCTAAGATAAAAGTGTTTTAAAAAACTACAAAAGAAAATTATTACCGAAAAAAAATTGTTCTGAAACTAGAATTATAGTTTTTTGAAATTATAATACAGTACTGTTTTTTATCTATACTATAAATATGCCATGAAAATAAGATATGCATTCACGTGGTACACAAGACAACACGTGAATTTTTTTAACCATCAAAATAGGGCATATAATATAGAATATACGGAAACACGACATGATTTTTTGGTCTTATGATCAAAGGAACTAAATTTATGACCTCTAAATACAAATGGAGTTAAATTCACAACTACTGAATAAGTTATCTCTTTTTTAGTTTTTGTTTATATCTTATTTTTAATTAACTTTTATTAAATTTAATTAATATGTGATTGTTGGGGCTAGATACCATTACTTAAAATTATTGTCTACAAAAGTTGCAATTGTGAAAAATAAATATTTTTGCTAAAACAATTATTTTTTAAAAAAAAAGTTGTTGAAAAATTGGTTTTAGATTTACTAAGTTGTTTTGAACCAAGTTTTCTACAAAAAAATTGTTGTCGCGGTCTGCAACATCAATACCAAACCAAAAAGACCTTCAATGTGATTGATACTATGTACAGTATATATCTATATAAAAATCAGAATTAGCTGATATGTTAGATTTGGACTATATGAGTTATCGATTATATATATACTAAACAAAGATGTAAAATTATATATGACTACCTATAACATAATGATCGATTAGTGATATTTTAAGACTGTATAAACTATAAATTTTTTTCATTGTAGTACAACATACATTTTAGTTGATTTTTTCTAATATTAATCCGATTTTTGTTGTTGCTGCCGTAATACATCTCCTACAAAATATGTAATGATCCACATATATCCTCTTGCTGGTTTACTATTACTAATCGAAATAAACTAAATAGCATATCATTATCATGATAATCATTTAAAAAACTACTAGAAAATAGATTAAACGACACATTATTGTTGCAATAGTACTTAAACACTAATGAGTAACTTTTATGTATCATTATTATCAGTCATTCATCTTACATTCAATGAGTTTTGTTTACAAATAAGATGCATAGGTAAGTTCAAGTGAATTTGAATTTTGTACTCTAACTAAAAATCAAAATCACATACATATCATTTATTTTTCGGCACTTCTTATATCTCAAACCATTTTTAGTGCCACCATGAACAAAACGTGCCCCAAATATCATTTTGTGCCTCTACGTACTTTTAATTTTTTTACTTATTAGAAAAGATATGCCCCTAAATTATATCATCTTCTCGGTGCCACATTGCATGAGCGGCTTAATCTAAGGATTGCCTCTTTATGATATTCAAAATATAGAATACAATAATATTTCAAAAATTGAACGGTTGCCAACTATTGACCTTAAATAAATCGAACCATATAGAATAGATTAAAAAGAAGATATGACTAACTCAAACATGATTTATGAAAAAATTATGCAAATTAGAATGTGGCACGTGCCTTGTACGGGCTTTCATGCTAGTTTAATTTAAATTGACAATACAAAAAATTTAACAAATTTGATTGATTTCTTAAAAAGATATTGTATGCAATTATATAAATAATCAATTCTTAGCAAGATATTATATACAATTATATAAGTATTTAATAAAATAATGATATGCTAAAATTTATATAAAAAAGTAGCATACAATTCTATTTTAACAATGTTGAAAATTTATTTAATCCATCAAAATCTGCAATAAAAATAATAAATATTTTTACAAATATTGTTCTCTAATTGAAAACAATAATAAATTGTCTTCATTATTCAAATGCGGAAATAATAATTCCTTCACCCCCAATGACTCCAAAACATTAAATGGCTCCAAAACATTAAACCTCATATAATATCAAGAACATGTTATATTAACTATGAGACCTCATAGTTAATATAATGTGTAAATGTTGGAGAACAATGAGATCACATTTCAAGCAATTTTTAATTTTTTTTGTTAAATTTTTTTATGAATGGATAGAGGGTAGAATTATAAGACTTTTGTGTGAAGATGCCCCTAGCGGGGCCCTTTAAAATAGTTTGAAATGTAGCGAATATGTGTGTTCTCACTATTCTCATTTTAAATTTTTTTTGTTAATTTTTTTATGAATGGATAGAGGGTAGAATTATATGACTTTTTTTTGGTGAAGATGCCCCTAGCGGGGCCCTTTAAAATAGCTTGAAATGTAGTGAATATGTGTGTTCTCACTGTTCTCATTCTCACCAGAGCGTGACCATTAAACTGTATTAGTAAATTCATGTATGAAAAAACAGTGTATATATATTATTAATATAGATTCTTTTATTAAAAATAAGTAAATTATACAATTAAATAAGCAAGCCAAAATATCAGATAAATATTCTAGTAGATTTATTGTTTATGTTCAAATTAAGGTCTTTCACCATGGGTGACTTTATTATATTAAAAATATGTTCTTATTGAAATGAATATAATAATTTGAATTTGAATATATTTTTAAACTACTTATTTTGATGGGTTGTTAATTTTTTTGTGATCAACTTAGAGGGGTAACCAAAAATAAAATTAATTGGAATACATAAACCCATTACCCACGTTATGATAAACAATACCTATAAAATGGAAGTTGCTTATGTGGTTCAGACTTGTTAATTACTTCAATACTTCATTAGCTTGATCATCATGTGGACCATCTTTCTTTTTATCACTTATGTTGCTGCTATGTAGTCTATCTATAACTAACATCTTTCTTTTTATCACTTATGTTGTTGCTATGTAGTCTATCTGTAACTAAACATCTCTCTCTGCTTGTAATCTATATTTATAAATGCAAACTTCTTCTTGTATTGTATTTTGTTTTCAATATTTAAAATTATGTAGCTGGAGGAGAAGAGAAAGGCCGGAGGTACAATCGTAGTACTACAACATTACTGAAAATAAGTACAATATCATATTAGAATTTTTTGTTCCAATCTAAATTGGGTTGCTCCAAATGCTGTGTAATGACAAAAAGGGGCATTAAATAAATAAAGAAGATTAAAAAAAAATGAAGGATAATACTGTTTACCAAAAACACAGGTCTCCGCAAGAAGCTCACTTATTCACTTTTATCTTCAAATAATGTATGATTACGAATTATAACAATCACATTTTCCATTACCTATTCTCTCTCAAAAAGCCAACTAAACTGAAAAAGGAAAAAGTTAGTGCTTTTATATTTTAATATGGAGCTCAAGTGAAAGTGCTACATATGAGATCATATATGAAGTGAAATTGAACGCGAGTAAAGAAGATATTTAGAGCATAAATAAGAGCAATGTTACCTGACCCAGAGGGTAAGGCTTGTGACGTGGGTCTGAGCTTCTAAGTATGCTATTCCATATTCCCTTCGGAGACATCCGATAAAAAGTATGTTATTCCATAAGACCTTCTTGTACGTAGCATGTCTACCCCATGAACATTAAGTTGAACAAATCCATAAAGAACATAAACTTGCTTGAAAACAAAATAATGTCTATAAGTATCAAACTGAGTCCCAAGATTATCTACAAATAACATGGTCCGTACTGTGTCAATGTTATTAACTGGTAATCTTTCCAACTACCTTTGTTATTACGACATGAAAAATAAAAAATTGAAAGGCCAAGCAAATATTTTAAAGGTACCTTTCTGGTGTCCTGTATATTATTATAACATCGGGTAATTCATTAAAACTTTAATTCTTAAATTCCAAACCAAAATCAAAACCAAACAAATATTATCCTGTCTAATTTTTAATATTGTGAAATCAATAAAAACTTAACTCTTATGGCCAAACTGAAAACTGGAACCAAACATATATGACCCATACGGAGGTCTAGTACACATACCTTAACCCTACTTCAGGGGGTTGAGATGTTAATTTGAAAAACCCAGCTTTCAAATCTGAAAAGTGCAAACATGCATCAAAATCCAGCAGTGTGAAGATTTGAGCGGCTTGGACTTGAAGGTGAAAAATGACAGAGATAGATTTGAGTAATGACAAAACGGAGAATCAAATAAATAAAGAAAGATAAAAAAATAAAGGATAATACTATAGTAGAGGTTTAGATTTGGGTCGATCCAATTGGGTTACTCCAAATGTTGTGTAATGACAAAAAATAGTATATGTTTAGATTTTGGTCGATCCAATCTAATTTGGGTCGCTGCAAATGTTGTGTAATGGTAAAAAGGGGCATCAAAGAAATAAAGAAGATTAAGAAAATGAAGGATAATAGTATCGTTGACAGAATTCGAACCTTGAAATTTTAGTAAATAAATTTAATCATGTAACATATTTAATCATTAGATCTAACAGTTCTAATTTTAAATAATATTCTAACGGATATTATTCGTTGTATACGAATTTTAATTATATTTTTTTAGTGGTTAGAAGATATGATGTCATATTTTTGGGTATGCAATTAGTAAATAAATTTAATCATGTAATATATTTAATCATTGAATCTAACAGTTCTAATTTTTAACTAAAAATCTAACGGATATTATCCGTTGTATACCAATTTTTGTTATATTTTGTTAGTGGTTAGAAGATATGAAGTCATATTTTTGGGTATGTATTAATTATTACAATATTATATTTTAAATTAAAAGTCAACGTGTTTTAATTAATAGAAAAAAAATTATTGATTGGAAAATATGATATTTTAGGTATTTATAAAATGTAATATCATCAATTATAAGTAAACATCTTTTAATTGAAAAAGACAATCAGCTAATTATCATTAATTATATTATTAATAAAAAAATGAAGGATAATAGTAGAGGTTTAGATTGGGTTGATCCAATTGGATCGCTCCAAATGCTGATTAGAGAGAAAAAAATTATTGATTAGAAGATATGATATTTTAGGTATTTATAAAAGGTAATATCATATCAATTATAAGTAAACATCTTTTAATTGAAAAAGGCAATCGGCTAATTATCATTAATTATATTATTAATAAAAAAAATGAAGGATAATAGTAGAGGTTTAGATCCCCTCGGATCTCCTTTATATATTTATATAATAGTTCTAATTTTTAACTAAAAATATTACGGATATTATTCGTTGTATACGAATTTTTATTATATTTTGTTAGTGATATTTAATTTCCACCATTAATAAAATTTAAAATTCAATTTATAGAAATTGATTATTTTAATATGTTTTACTTGAAAACAGAAATTGATTAGTTATTAAGAGAAATTTTATTTATATTTAAGTAAGGGTAATTAAGTAAAAACAATAGGTACCGACCAACCAACCAACCAACCGACGGGCGCCATATAATTGGAAAACTATAGATTTTAGCTAAAGGAAATAGAAAAGGTAACATTTTTTTTAAAAAAAAATTGATTATTTTAATATGTTTTACTTGAAAAAGAAAATTGATTAGTTATTGGGAAATTGTTTATTTATAATTAAGTAAGGGCATCATTTAATTGGAAAAAAGAGACTTTAGCTAAAGAAAATAGAAAATGTAACATATTTTAGAAGGAAATTGATTATTTTAATATGTTTTACTTGAAAACATAAATCGATTAGTTATTAGGAGAAATTTTATTTATAATTAAATAAGGTTAATTAAGTAAAAACAATAGGTACCGACCGACCGACCAACCAACTAACCGACCGACCAAACTTTCAATGTTTTAAAATGCAATTTTAAAGGTAAGGATATTGAAATTGTATATTTAGTTTCCTCGATTAGTAAAAATTTAAAATGCAATTTAGATATTTACTTTACTTCATTAGTAAAGATTTTATAGGTAAAAAATAATGAAACTATATATTTAGTTTTCTCTATTAGTAAAGTTTTAAAATGGAATTGAGATTTTTTTAAATCATTTGAATTATTAATTCAAAAATTTGAGAAATTTAACAAAATAGAACCGAGCTATTTGACCGGCGCCACTTTACCTCCCCTCGTTTCTCCTTTATATAAGTATATAGCAGTTCTAATTTTTAACTAAAAATCTAACGGATATTATTCGTTGTATACGAATTTTTATTATACAAGTTTAAAACCCGTGCGATGCACGAATTTTTTTTAATTTTATATGAATTTTTCATTAATTTAAGTTAATTTTTTTAAAATATAAAGTTGGGAGGCTTAAATTTTTATATGATATTTGATAATAATTATATAAATGTTATCCGTGATATTTCTAGAAAATGAGGAATTTTAGTTAGAAAATATAGAAAAAATTATAGGTTTTACTTAAAAAGGGTAATCGGCTAATTATTAGTTTTTATATAATTATTATTTTATTTCATTAAATAGAAATTGATACGTTTTAGATAAAAAAAATGCAATCGGTTAATTATGAATATTATAATATTATTAGTTTATTGTATTAAACAGAACCGCCCGTGATAAAATCAGAAAAAGATAGATTTTAGTTTTAAAAAATAGAAAGGTAACGCGAAAATTAAAAAGATGACATAATTTATGTGAAAAAGGTAATTGATTATTTTATAGTAATTATAATTTAATTATGTTATTTTACTAAATAAAATTGCTCATAGTTTTTAGAAAATGAGAAATTAATGTTGCCCCTGAAATTTCTAGAAAAAAAAAAGGAATTTAATTAGGAAAAATATAAAAGATGATACGTTTTAGTTGAAAAGGTAATCAGTTAATTATTAGTACTATAATATTATTATTTTATTTTTATTAAATAGAATCGCCCGTGATATAATTGGAAAAAGAGAGATTTTCGTAAGAGAAGGGAAAAAAGGTAACGTGTTTGAAAAAGGTAACCGTCCATGATACAATTGGAAAAATAGAGATTTTAGTTAGAGAAAAGAGAAATGGTAACGTATTTTGGCTCAAAAAGGTAATTAATTATTTAATACTAATTATAATATAATTATGTTATTTTATTATACAAAATTGATCGTAGTTTTTAAAAATAGGGAAATTTTAGTTAGATAAAATGTAAAAGATATTGTATTTTACCTAAGAAGTAAATTATTTAGTTATTGAAAAATAGAAAAGGTAATATGTTTAACCTGAAAAAGGAAATTGATTAATAAAGGAGATTTGGGTCGATCCAATCTAAATTGGGTCGCTCCAAATATTGTGTAATGACAAAAAGAGACATCAAAGAAATAAAGAAGATTAAAAACATAAAGGATAAAAGCTGTAATTTTTCTGTGTAATGACAAAAAAGGGCATCAAATAAATAAAGAAGATTAAAAAAAATGAAGGGTAAAAACAGTAATTTTTAAAATGCAATACTAGCAGACATTAAGAATATATTGATAAAATCACTATTACACCCACTACTTCAATTATTTTAATAATAAAATCACTAATATATCAACTACTTCATTTATTTTAACAATATTACACCCACTTTATACTTACTTGTCTTGTCCTCCGTGACCACCAGGAACGTAAAGATTCGAGTGGGACGGAGGGAGTATAATTCATCCCCTCTTCTCTGTTGGCAATTAGAGTTTTCCTGATAAACCAATATTCCAATGATAGAATGAAACAAGCAACCTACACTACTCCAGTATCCTCCTAGTATTAGATAAGAATGTGGTTTTAAATTTTCTGGATTTGGTAGGTGGTGTATTCAGCCACATTCTACTATAGGGGGTGTATATTTAAAATTTAATTTTTTTATTTAAATTTAACTCGAATTCAAATATAAATGTTCGTATTTAATTCGGTTCAACTTTTTTTTTTTTATAAGGGTACGGAGATTTCATTAAAAAGAAGTCATACGGCATCTACAATCAAGTAAATTCCCTATGAATAACAAGAACAGATCTGAAATATAATCACAAAAGCATTTTCCAAAACAATTAGATGGGCAAATATTGAAGAACGGCTCCGAAATCACGGTATTAGGACCATGAAATAACATCGATGACAAAGCATCCGAACATTGAATGGAGATCCTCGTTACAATTGACGGTACAACCATCTTGAAAACTGCATCTGCTTCGAATCACAGTTCGATCTTGATCATCAAATACCCAAGAACAACAAAACAAACCAAGAACACAAAGGAACAAATAAACTCTCACAAGGAGAAGACAAACAAATTCTCACAAGGAGAGACAAATAAACTCAATAAATGGGTAAACAAGCCAAAAGCTCACAATCCTCACCGAAGGAGGATGATTATTGAAAGAAATAAAACTAGATCGGAAAAGGGGTCGGAAGGGGCCTCCGGTCGGTGGATAAACCACCGTCGGAGGAGAGAAACTGACTGAAGAAGAAGAAGGCGGTGGAAAAGTGAGAGAGAAAAGAGAGATGTACATGAGCCGCGATCTTCGGTTCAACTTGATTAAATACTGAATTATTCATTTTTGTATATTCGAATTCGAATTCCTCTAGAATAATCTTTAAAACTTAATAATATTTGAATGATTATTTTAAAAAAAAAAATGTGATCATGTGTACAACATTTTTTTAATAGTATATATTTTATATAAAATAAATATTGCATGCATAATTTACGGATTTTAATCGAATATCTATAAGTTTGAGTATTATAAACTTATTTGAATTATTTTAAAAAAATGTTATTAAATTTAGAGTGCTGAGATTCGACCCAATATTTATTCGAATTATAAAATAGGATTTGAATTCGCTCGTTTTCTATACGAGTACGAATCATATTCATTGTTAACAAGTGAAATTTGAAAAAAAAAAAAAAATCAATCCTATTTTATTATGAATGGACATTTTCATATCGGGACCAGGAATGCTATCCTCATTGTCCCGATCCCCAGACATGTACCCATTTTTCGCGCATAGTTGGTCGAGATTAATCTGTTATTCATCGGTATTGAATACGGAATGGGTATCTACATTTATAATCGGGGATTTTTATTTCCTATTTCTTCTAAAAAATTATATTTTATATATTTTTTAATATATTTTAATATTAATTTATTAAATCATAATATTTAATATAATTTAATTTAATCTTATATTTGAAAAAACAATTCAAATTAATATTTATTATGAGAAAAGATAAAATATATGATAAATAAATTATATCTATATTACATTTAAATAATACAATATTGGTTTGTACAATGAATTTTAATTTAAAATAATATTTACACAGAAAATATTGTAATTATAATAATTAGTCGCATATATACAATGACCTATATAATATATTATTTTTTTTAAGTAAGAAAATCAAGGATGGGGTGAAATTGGAGATTAGGGTATTCCTGCCCATATTCCCAAATATTTTTAATAATATTTCTGTTTCTCATCCTAAATTCGAAAAATTCATCAAATTCTTGATTTAAATGGGGTGGTGATTGGATCGAGATCGAGCAGGACGATGAAATGTCCATATAAACATTCTACTGAGTTTTTAGAATTGTATCAAATAATATTTTAAATTGGTAGGTATTAATTCCGATAAATAAACAATTTCCCGAAATCTATGTATTTCATTTAACAAATCTTCTAAAATCAACCGGTATTTAATTTCAATTTCAGAAAATCATTCAGAATCTCAAATTAAATCCAGAAAATAGCAAATTTTCAAGAATTTTAATATCCGGTAAATTTTAGAACATTTGTAGAAGTTTTAAGAGCAACATGGTAGAAGTTTTAAGAGCAACATGATTCTCAAATTTTTTCCTAAAAGTCTTTTAACTTTTGTTATCACAAAGTCTTTTAACTTTTAAGTCGTGGTTATGTGTATAAATGTAGTTAGACCTAGTAAGAGAGATTTAGATTCAAAGAACCGGATTTAATTGAATCCAAAATAATTTAATTTAGAATTTGATTTATTGTTATATCTGAAAATGATTTTTAAATCAATAGTATTTGATTTTATCCAAAAATTGATTTTGTTAAAAATTTAACAGAAATAAAACAAAAAGGTAGGCAATCAGATTCGAAAAGAATAATTCAAATTAAATATAACTCAAAATATTATATTTGTGTAAATTTAAATTAGAGAAGTGGCGAATTAAATTTAGATTTAAAATTTTGATGGATCATTAACTCTATATACATTATGTCATTTATAAGCAGTAAACAAATTTAAAATTATAATATGTTAAAAAATAACAAAGGTATTTAATCAATTTTGTTTAAAATCACAACAATATTTTATATTAAAATATTTATATTTAAGAACAAACTAATTTTTTAAAATCTCACAAATATCACTATGACAAATTTACTAAATGTCAAAATAGTGTTTTATATATGAGTAATTCTAGAATTTCCAAATAATTTATCAAAAGTTGAGTTTTCAATTTTTTATTGATTACTTTCTCATAAATATAAATAAATGTAATGATACTCATATGTATTAATATGAATCCTACTAATAAAAAAGTATCATGTGTCATTCATTGTCCTTTACTCCTTTTGTCCTTCTAAAGTGTATTCAGATATGATAAGAAACTTGAGATCCAGATAAGAAACTTGAGATCCAGTATATAAGGTGGAAATTATAAGGACACATTGCATTTACTCTTTTTCACATTATCCAAGATATGTGCATGTCAAAACTCAAAAGTGTTACTCCCACTCCCTGCTATAAAACTCTTACCACTTTAACTTTTAGTATTATTTATTATAAGCGATTGATTACTAATTTACGCATAATTTATAAGATAAAATATTATCATGAGTGATCTTGTTTGATTCGTATTTGTGAGTACTTTAGTACAATGAAGTTTTATATTTAATACTAATACGAAATTAAAGATATTAACGATTTTTCCTACACTTTTTCCCAACAACTCAATAGTAGTGAGAACATATATAAAGAAAGTCCAATAATCTTAAGACATTGTATTTCTCCGTACTTTTACAAGTAAATGAGACGTCCAGAAAAATCAACCATCTACTACACTAATGAGCTTAATACACTAATGAGCTAGCTACTGGAAGTAATCCTCAGGAACGTTGAATTTCAATCCAATAGCCTGTAACAACAAACACAAACCTTCGATCAATAGAACTAATACTGCAAAAGTGACATAAATGCATATTTTGATTGGTACAAATAAGTGTTCGTGATATGAAACCTATCTGCAATGAAGTGTGTTACCTTAATAAGAGTACTACCTGATTTCAGTAACCATGAGAATCAACATAATAATTTTGACACATTTGTAGCTCTCAACTAAATTTAGATATATACTTTAAAAAAATAGAAAACGAAGAACGTAATACACATGCAAACCTCTGCAAATTTTATATCAGCATCACTGTGATCATCAGGTCTCCCAGCTGCATCACCAACATAAAAGGATCTACAGTACACATACACAAGCTTAAGTCAAACCACACATCTTTCTCAATATAACGTGATTTAGACAACAAGTGATTAAACATAATCAACAAGAGATTATACTAGATGCACATGTCCTTTAAAGGTAAAGGATTAACAAAATGAAAAGCAAGAAGTGGAAATAACTGATCCATGTCAATAGGAATGCCGGAGTTGAAATGCTGCTCCATAATGCGCCACATCCCAGTCTCAGGTTTTCGAAAGGGGTCACCAGATTTACCTATCCCACATGCTATAAACACCTGCACAGAGATTATCACAAGTTGATGCAATGCATTGTTTCTCAAGTAAGTTGCAAACCTATAGGCTAAGCAGTATTTTTAAAGTTGGACATGGGTGCAAATCAGGGGGTTTACTACATAACAATTACTCGTGTTAATCCAGGAGTACTCGGAAAGATTAACTGGTGTAAGATATCGGACGTATTAATATATGATAATCAACAAATAATGAATCCTGTACCAGATAACAAAAACAAAACTAAGAATCTTGTAACAGATAACAAAACCAAAATGCTAATTACAATATCAATTTAATGTCTCAACTTCATAAACATAAATAGACTTCAATTTCTTTTCCCAAAGACTATTAAAAAACCATTTAACATCACAATCATGTAGCTTAAAATTTTTACTAACTTAATTGTCTTTCATACATAAATCTGATTTTAACCCTACTTTTCTGAATAATAAGATTTTGGCCCGATACCATAGAAACCCATTTGATTAACAGTTACATTCAAAGCGGATCAGATAGGAGCAGTTATATTTACCCTGCGGTAGATATGCATCAATATGTAAAGAGAGCGTATATGAAATTCTCAGAAAGGGCAGACATGACAAAGGTTATAAACAATGCAAATACTTGAAAGTAGGTTTTTTTCAGAACAGTTTCAACATTAATATAGTGTTTTATTCAGTTCGTAACATCGAAATAATAAATATAATAATATACAAATATTTTCTAGTGATAGCAAATCTCATTTAAATTCCTTATTGAGGCAGAAGTAAACAAAATGAACCACCTGCATTGGGACTCCGACTTTCTTGATAAAATTATTAAGCCGACCAATTTTGGAGTCCACTGCAATTTGTCTCTTATTTTTCCAGCGATCAATATTAGATTCATTGGTAAAAATAACCTACATATCACATCAACAAGATTACAGAGATATAATAATGGAGCAAACATTACAATTAAACATACACAAAAATATTTGAAATGATCAAAATCCCATAAAAAGGCTATTATCACTGCCAGACTTTGCTTCTGTTCTCGGCTTATATAATCCTTGATCCTATTTTCTAAAGCCAAAACATAGAAGAGACTGCATTGGAAATAGAAAGAAGGAGAAGCATACCAGCTTATATCCATCATTGTACAAACTTTGCAGCTTTTCAGGTATAGAAGGAAACATCAGAGACCATGCATCTGCACCAACTCTGCAAACAAAGGAACGAGTATGGTCACACAGTTTCCCTATAGAATCTTCTCTTGAGAATACGCTAGATAATACTACAGGAACATAAGCCTGTCAACAAGAATTTTTTTTTAAGAACTTATTTATTATTGTGTACTATACTTTATTTTTTTGGGAAGGTTGATATTATATTAATAACGGATAAAGAGGGGCAAGCCCTTACATGATACTTCGATAGCAGAACCACTTCCAGTCATAAAGGCTGAAATTACATTAATCTGTACTATACTGCTGCTATATATTTATATAGTAAACGATTTAGCATACAAATATGAATAGAACTTTAAAAGCATAACTCTACCACACCAGTCGCAATTATCTTTCATACTTTCATTTGCATTACTGGATTGTGGACTCAATGAAACACGGAGAACCTTTTACAATACTTGCGAAAGAATCAAATATAAGATAAAGCCTTGAAATTACCATTTAGAAAGAAAATATCTAGCATACAAGAGTATCAATTAAAAAAAACCAGTTGGAACCTTACATGCATGATGTCATTCTACATTGATCTATCATGAGATCATTAATAATTTAATATGTTTAGGATAATCAATCACACATACCTCCGTAAAGATGTTTTGGCAAGGCACTGATCAAAATCAAAAGCAGCAATTTTACTTGAATGATGAAGACCATCGCCCTACAAAATGAAAAAATTATAACCCAGGTTGCATTGCCGAAGCACATTTTCACTAGATGCCAGAGTATACAAGCAGAAACCCTTTGGATCGGGGCGATTTAGGAAGTAGGTGTTCTTACATACATAGCTGTTAGTTAAAAAGCGTGGGTACCAAGCTAGTGCTTGAGTTATTTCAAACAGAGCTATTACAATATGGTTTGAGCATTGCAAGTTAAATGAGTCTGCAAAGATAACAATAGGACAGAAACCCAATAATTCCTTTTATATTTAATCTAGTGAATAATATATCTTAATTGCGGTCAGCAGAACACTGATGTGTGTAGTTTTAAACAAAATCCATTTTACTGGATACTCAACTAAATTCCCTCAATAGACAACACGTTCATTAGATTTAACAACACCGTAAGATAAATAGTGGGGTGGATCTCCATTTCCCCTCTACAATTTTACTTGCAGTTTCAAATAAAAAATTCATACAACAATAATTATCTCACCCCCTCAAGAAATACGATTGTCTGAAATGCCTTCCAATTTGGTAAGAGTGTAGCATCCTAAGTCAGAAAAAAAGAAAAAAAAAAGAAATGGCTGTGAGTTACTGACCTAGAGAAGTCACAATACCCATATATGCTAATGAAACCGAAAAAACAGAAGACAGATAACTGTTACTGCTTTATGAAGACAGAACACTGACGTAAATGATAGAGTGTACTTGGGGTAAGGTGGTAGAACATAAATATTCTATGGTTAAACTATACCTTGTATTTGTGCAGGATATCAGACATTGAAAAGCTTAACTCCATTTTAGGTGGCGACATCTAAGAACAATTGATGGAAAATGAGTTAGGGAAGTTGCCTAGCTTCCAGAGACAAGATCAAGTAAGACTAGATCAGATTACATCTGGCTGATGGAATAACATGACAAATAATTAAAAGAGCATATAAGAAATTTATTAATACTCTAAAACTGCATATCCTACTTTTACCTTGGCTGCATCTTTTTCTTGTTTGACATCATCCTTAGTATTAAGCTGTCAACAAGATAATCATGAAAATATAAACTATAACATGGTCAAACTACAGATTACAGAATACTGCACCTTATAGTTATCATAACTTCGGACCTCAGTAAATTTCCTTTTTCTGGCTCTAACAGCAACCTTATCTCTATCAATAACCTGAAAAAGAAAAACCTTTGATTTAATAGTTGTAGATAACAAATAAGAAGCACATACACGAGTTGACAAAAACAAGTGTCCAGGATGCAAAGACATAAATCAGCTAAAATTGTGTTTGATACGAATTAAAAATAAACTTAGGCCATGTTTGTGCTTCAAGGATAATAGTCCAGGGACTAGTACTCTGATCCCATCACTATTAGTCCTTTAAAAAGAGGCAATCCTCCGTTTGTTTTAAGTAGGATTATGCATAGGATTATTTATGGGTTTTATATCAAAGTGGCCACCTATTCCATTCAAATGTCTCAAGTAGATCACCCATTTAAAAACGATATCATCTAAAACATTTAATTGTACATATATATCATTCCCTTAGATGACATCAGCAAATTAGAAGGAAAACGTTAAAAACTTAAAATTTCTGTCCGTTAGTTGATGTGTGATGCCACGTTGCATCCACTTCTACCAATGTATTTCATAACATGGCAGCTAAATTAAAGAATAAAACAATAATAAAAATACAATAACTTTAAACCGGATAAAACTAGTAAAGTAGAGAACATTAGGCGGGTTATAACACCACATTAGATTAAAGAAACCCTAATTGAACATTATACGGGATAAAGAAAACTGGGGATAAGGCATAAACCCTAAGGATATTAACTGTAATCATTGCAATCGAGCATTTGAAGCAAGGATCAACGTTGAAGGCTACCATTCAAGCACTTGCAATTAACAAATCATTCGTATTCACTTCAATGAACAAGGTACTATTCATTTCGTACTGTTCATTTTGTGCATATTGTATTGATCGCAAAGCACTTCGTCTTCAGCCATGAGTCAAGTTATTACATGATGATGTTAATTTGAATAGGAATTAAAAAAAGACTACACGATTATGCAAGAAAAGCTGAGAGAACATAAACCCTAATAATATGTTGTATGTATGGTATTTATACACCATTAACTAGTCGTTGGAGTCCACCTCAATTGAAATGTGTGACACGTGAGTTTTCCGTCCAATAAATAGATAATTAACGGAGTGATATATATGTACAATTAAATGTTTTAAATGATACTCCCTCTGTCCATTCCTTTTCTTATCGTTTCAAAATAGGGTGTTTGGCAAGCATTTTAAGGTGAATTCCCATAACTTATTTTTGAAATTTTCTTTTTTTGTATAAAAATAGAACAATCCTATTTTTATACAAAAAAAGAAAATTTTAAAAATAAGTTATGGAACTATACTTAAAATTCACCTTAAAATGCGTGCCAGAAAGTGATAAAAAAGTGTAAAGAAATGGATAGGACGGAGGGAGTATAGTTTTTAAATTGATGGTCTACTTGAGACATTTGGGTGGCCGCTTTGATATAAAACCAAATTATTGATTGTTTTCTATGCAAATTTATCGACAAATGAGGAGGGGTTGATACCTTATCGACGGTGGCTTCCATCAAACTCTTTAAAGCAGCCTGATCACAAGTCTGTCAAGTGAAGTAGTGAAAGGAAACATAAATTAGTACTAAGAAAAGAAAAGTAGAAAATCAAGCATAAAATATGTTTATATAAATATAAAGAAAGAAAGAAGGAAGGAAGTGAGTAATTGGGTAACCTTGAGAGAAGAGAATCCAGTAATAGAATCGATGCAAGTAGTAGAAGAATTGAGAGGAACACAATTGAGGTGATACCATTTAGTAGAATCGAAGCCACGTGGATCTCTGGTGACTGTACCTAAACGTAAAGATTTATTATCAATTGAAACAGAGCATTTTTTGCAAGAGGAACGATTTGACTTGGCGTATTCAGCGATTATCGACGACCACATTGTTGAGAATGAAACTTGTTGTAGTAGTATTACTTTTCGAATTGACGTTCGGAGAATGGCGCTAGGGATTTGGAATTTAAGTGACATCACCCTCAGGTTTCGTGGCTACACCCCATTTTATAACTCAAGTGCTAATTAGTAGCGGCAGCTAGGGCGGTACATGGTTAGGGTTGGGTCCGATTTTTATCAAATTCCGACTCAATTCAATTAGTTCGGTTTTATAGGAAATCAACTTATTAACTGGAAAAAAAAAATTATGTAACCTAACCCCGACCCAATCCAATTAGTTCTGTTTTGTTCGGATTGGGTTGGGTTAAATTTACTAATTGGAAAAATTTTGTAGAAAATTTTGCACATTGTAGAAAATTCTGCACTTCGTAGAAAGTGTTGCAGAATGTTGCTACAAATGTTGAAGAATGTTGCTGAAAGTGTTGCAGAATGTTGCAAAAAATTTAAATAATGCAGAAAATTTATAGAATTTGTAGAAAATATGCCACAAATATACATAATATGTATAAAATATGTAAAAAATTCTGTATTTTATGTAAACGGGTTGGGTTGGGTAAGGGTTAAAATTTGTTAAACCCTTACCCAACCCAATTAATTCGGGTTTTTAAAAAATTAACTCGTTTAACCCATGGTTTTGGACGGTTCGGTTTGATCGGTTAAAAATAGGGTTGGTTTGGGTCGGTTTTTAGAATCCATGTGCAGCCCTAGTGGTAGCCGGTCAAATGCATAGGTTTTGTTTGACAACATACGATTTTATGACCGTTGGATGGTTCATCCAACGATTCTGATGAAATTACCAAAATGTCCCCTGTTTTTACACCAAAAAACTACTGTTCACCGTATCGCATAAAGTTTCTACGGTACGGAGAAATTACCAAAATGCCTCCATGTTTTCACACTATAGGCATGGGTATTTTGGTAATTTCTCCGTACCGCAGAAACTTTCTGCGGTACGGTACGTAATTTTTTTAAATCAGGACCGTTGAATAATTGATCCAACGGTTATAAAACCGTATGTTGTGTAACAGTACTCCTGCATACGTATGCAGGAGACCGAACCCCATTAGTAGTAGGGGTGTAAATGAGCCGAGCTGAGCTCTAAAATGTTTATGTATCGTTTGTTAAGAAATTATTGAACTCAAACTCGAGCTCGAACTTGAATCGAGCCAAAAAATATGTTTGAACTTGATTCGTTAAGATAGAATGTTGTTCGCAAACCGTTCACGAACAGCTCATGAACATATCTTATGAGCTTACTCATGAACATTTGCTTTCGAACAACTCATTAAGCTTGTTCACGAGCTTGTTCATGAAATTATGCTCACGAATAATCTTAAATATTGCTCGCGAACTTATACTCACGAGCTCACTTACGAACAACTTAAAAACTTATTTTCTTATTTTTGTATACAAAAATCTGACATTAAAAAAATTGAAAAGTCCAAAATTAAATAATTAAATTTATGTCTCAACACTGAAAAAAATAAAAATAAATCATGAACCAATAAAATTCTCACATCTCCTTACATAAAATATAATTATGTTGTGGAATAAAAACTAGGTTATGATTATGACGGCTAGGGTTCGGGAGCTTCGTGCTCTTATGGCTGCTTCTGCGTTCGAGACTAAACGGTCCTCACAGAATGCCTACGTATCTCTGTATTAGAGAATCAAGCCAATAAAACGTAGTTCTAAGAATGAGGGGTCAGACCCTTTATATAGGCTGAGAAGCCCTAAAATCGTAGTAGGGTTAGGTGACTTGGTGGGCAAGTCACCGTCTCAAGGAAGGTTCTAGACTCCTTCCTTGTAGGAGTCAGTTTCCATGTTGGAATATGTATCTTGGAGACTAAGTCAGGCAAGAATAATATCCTTGTTTGACTCTTACTTGCTGAGCTGTTTATTACCCCTAATATTAATTACGAAATTAATATTATAGTTAGGGTTTGGGCCCATCTGGTGGGCCCCACGTTTGGACCATTCTAGGTCTAATTAATGCCACATTAAATGTGTCTTAGGGCTTACTTTTAGCCCATATCATTTGCCCCCCAACTTCTAGGAAAACTGATCAGGTTTTCCTTGAAGTTATAACGGCCTTATTCGAGACTTGGGTCAGGGTTTATTGCTCTTACGCGAGTATTTTCAACAATATCATATTGATGTAAAGCGTGGAGCGACCGACGCATTTACGATGACGTTGAACGACACTAATCAGTGTTAAACGGCACTACACAGCGCTAATCAGCCTTAAACAATGTTTAAACAGTGTTAAACAATGTTAGGTGGCATCAAATGGCACTAACGGCACTAATCGGCGCTAAACAGTGCTAACCGGCACTAATCAGTGCTTAAACAGCACTAAACGGTGCTAATCGGCACTAAACTGTGCTAATCTCAGTCCCTTTTCATCATTAACAATCATCCAAGATTTGCTGAAAAAGTCGAGATTTAGGTTTAAAAGTTCACTGAAAAAGTAGGGATCCAGGACCAAGAACTGAACCTGGACCGGGGGGATCCAGGTTCAGAAGCTGGTCGGCTGGACCCCCTGAAAATGAGCTGGTCGGCCAAAAGCTGGTCGGCTGAGACCTGGTCGGCCAGAAGCTGGTCGGCTGGCCCTCCTCCAGGGGAGCTGGTCGGCCAGAAGCTGGTCTTCCGGGACTTGGTTGGCTGAAATTCCTCTTCTAGGGCTTACTAGTCAATAATTGGCCTAAAAAACTTGAACTTAGACTCCTTCTTGATTTCAATAGAGAGTGTGGATCTAGGATCAGAAACCATCCATGGTCCTAAGGATCCATAATCTTGACCTTGATTACGAATCGTCAGTATGGTCGTTTGTGACTTCATGGCTAACTTTGGCCTCCATGACTCATCTTGGCCTTCATGGCTAACCTTGGCCTCTCTTTAACATTGATAATCATCTGATATTCGCTGAAAAAGTCGAGAACCATGTCCAAAATCATTTGCTGAAAAAGTAGGGATCCAGGACCAAGAACTGAACCTGGACCGGGGGGATCCAGGTTCAGAAGCTGGTCGGCTGAACCCCTCCAAAATAAGTTGGTCGGCCGGGACCTGGTCTTCCGGGACCTGGTCGGCTGACCCTCCTTAAAATAGGTTGGTCGGCCGGGACCTGGTCTTCCGGGACCTGGTCGGCTGACCCTCCTTAAAATAGGTTGGTCGGCCGGGACCTGGTCTTCCGGGACCTGGTCGGCTGACCCTCCTTAAAATAGGTTGGTCGGCCGGGACCTGGTCTTCCGGGACCTGGTCGGCTGAGGCCCCTTGTGCGTCGCGGTCGATTGCTTCTTGGCTAGCTAGTTAACCCAGACGTGAAAATCATTCATGATCTTGAGGATCAAAGACTTTGATCTGAATCTCAAACCATCATTTTGGCCATTCATGACTTTGTTATCTTCAGGATCAAGGAACTTGACCTTGATCTTGGGTCGTCAGTTTGGTCACTCGTGACTTCCGACGATATTATTCAAACATCAGCTATTTCTTCTTTGGCATATTTGAATTTTAACGATCCTTTCTGTATAAAACGAGCAATTTCTGTCCTTTTTTCATCTTTAAACGATAGATGACCTGTAAACGCGAACCAGACTGAACTTCAACCTTTTACAGCAGGTCATGCTTCTTTTATAAAAGAAGTGTGGTAGCTTTCATTTCATTCACTTCTTCACTTCTGGGTTTTCAAATTCTTAAGCTCTCTAGCCTTCAAGTTTCAAGATCAAGTTCCAGCTTTGTAATCAAGATGTCAGAAGGTAACCGGCCAGTGGCTCCCCCTGTATCCATGATGGAAGCCATGGCAAAGAGGAGTAAGATGAGGACAGCTAAAGGTAAGGAAGAAATCAAACCTTCTTCATTCGTTGATCGTAAATTTGAATCCTTACTAGATCTTCTTAATATTATGAGGGACACATTCCCGAACTGTGCTAGTTTAGATGCTTTTAGCAGTCCCAGTAAGTTAAACGAAAAAGATGTCCAGAAAATAAAGGACTCATATCACTTTCCGAGTGCTATCAAAGTTCGTCTCGCAAAACCATCAGACAGGACCTGTAACTGGCACCCCGAGAGGCTTTGCGTCCACTGGGGTGCTCTGGATGCTGGGTTCAGATTCCCCGTTGATAACTTCATCATAAGATTGCTGGCAGAGTATCAGATTCATCCCTGTCAGTTGTATCCCAACTCTTGGAGATATATCTCTATATTTTTAATAAGATGTCGTCAATTGGAGATTCACCCGACTACTACATTATTTCGAAGTATCTTCGTAGCCAGTAACTCTTCCGACCAAAAGAAAGGATGGGTCAGTCTCAAGCACAGGGCCAAAATTCCACACATGGTGAACCCTTATTCTTTACCAGATTCCCAACATTTCTGGGAGAGAGAGTTTGTAATTCTTGAATGGAAAGGCGGTGATTGGGGTAACTTCTTCGTCAAGAGATTCGGAGTTGTGCAAGATAGTAAACACTTCATTTGCGACCTTGATGATTCGGAGTTACAGGATCGAGATTGGCTTCTGGCCGATGATGGCAGTACCCATTATAAAATGTTTCTGAATGAAAAGAACCTTATCGAAGCTGGCCTTAGCTTTCTTTCCGTTGAGGGTAATTTCCTTACTTAAGCTTCTTATGAACTCTGTTTGTTCTTATATCTGTGTTTTCTCTTTGTGTTTCAGCTGCGGAGGAGATTGACAGCCGTCCTCAGAATCAGCCGTCTATGACTCAAAGAATGAAGAAAAAAGCTGAGGAGCTTTTGAATCCCGCTAAGCCTCGGATTCCCAACTTCTTGGAAGGTTGCTCTCAAGGCGGGAAAAGATCCCGTGGAAGTATCAGAACCCCCTTTATGCCATCCTGGGGTATATGCGAACAAGACTCGGTTTCTGGGAGTCCTGAACTATCCCTAGACTGGTCGAAGCTTTCTGTTACTCCTCCTGATAGACTGTCCTTACTTGCTGGGGACAAAATAAATGAGAATCAACTTCTGGGCTCCCAAGCCTTGTATCAGGTAAGATACTTTTCCTACCGATTCTGGTATGATTTACCTCTTCCACATTCCTTATGCTTTGTGAACTTTGGTTGTAGGCTAATGCCTTCTTCCAAGCTGTCTGTACCCAAGGCCTGGCTTTCAGGGATGAGAATATATCCTTGAAGACTGACTCAGCTAGGTTCCAGGAAGAGATTGACGACCTGCATTCTCAGGTTACCCATGCCGAAGCGGATGCCTTATCCTCCCGAAAGCAACTTGCCTCCTTGGCTCAAAAGAAGATGAATGATGCTAACAAATTGATTAAGGCATATCATAAATCTGAAGAGTTTCTAAAGTTCATTGATGATCATGATGATGAGGTACGTCCTTACAACATGTCTGTTGGTTGGGACAAGGCAATCAATGCTGTAAGTAGCAAACATCCCTCAGTGGTTATCCCCTCTGATTTTCCTTGCCCTTTCTGGACTGCGGGTGACGAGGACCGTGCAAACCTTGCCTCTAGATCGGGAACCAAGATTGTTCCCCAAGCATTAGGTTCAGGCTCTAAAGGTAGCCGTAGATCTTCGGGATCCAGGAGGCGTCCTCCAGCTGCTAGTCAAGACTCAAGTTCTTCGGGATCCCGTGGAAAGAAGCCCCCGCCTGCCAGGAAAGTTGGAGTTGTTCGACAACCGATCCCAGGCAAGAGGGTGATCCGTAACGAAGACAGTTCGACTTCATCCTCCGGGGAGGAGGAAGCCGAAGATGTGGAGACTACTACTCAACCTATGGCGGTTGTTGGTCAAACCGAGGAAGAAACTTCAGGTGAAGAGTCCGGCGAGGAAGAGGATTCAGGTGAGGAGGAGTCGGGCGAGGAGAGCAGCGAGGAAGAATCCCCAACTAAGTAGGATGGGTTCCCCTATGGCCTTGCACGGCCTTTATCTAGCCGTTTGTGGCTTTATTTTATCATCTTTCAGTCAATGTCCTTCGGGACTTAACTTTTATTCGTGTGTTGTAGCTTAACTTAAACCATGGCCCTTCAGGGCGTTTTATTTATGCATCTGTTTCCTTTATTCATATGCTTATTTACTTTCAGTACTTGATCTTTCCAGACTTGCACTCAACAGGTGCTTGGTACATAAACAAAACATAGAATCATAGAATGGAAAACAGATTTGCATTGATATCTCGAAAGAGGGTTCAACCCTTACATAGATACTATGGTCCTACTCGGGGTACTAGTCCCTGGAATGGTTTCATCGAACCTTATTTCTACTTTTATTAATAAATAGCAAAAAGCCAAGTCCTTACTAGGAAGGCTTATACATAATAAATCTTCAAGTTCAGAGCATGCCAAGTTCGGGGCACTTCATTCCCATCTAAGGTCTCCAACTTGTATGATCCTCGTCCTAGCGTCCTTCTGACTCGATATGGTCCTTCCCAGTTGGGGGCTAATTTCCCTTTCTGGCCAACTCCAGAAGCTTCAATCTTCCTGAGAACCAAGTCACCTTGCTGAAAGAACCTCTCCTTAACCCTGTGGTTGTAATAGAAAGACGCTTTCTTTTGATGCTCCGCATTTCTGGCGTTTGCCTCATCTCTAACTTCATCAATCAGATCTAGAGCGAGCCTCATGCCTTCTTCATTAGCCTCAGGTTCATATGCCTCAACTCGAGGTGATGCCTGCATGATTTCCAGCGGCACAACAGCCTCAGCTCCATAAGCTAGCAAAAACGGGGTTGCTCCGGTAGTTACTTTACAAGTAGTGCGATAAGCCCAGAGTATAGGTAGCAGCTCATCCACCCAAGTGTTTCTTGAGCGCTCGACCCTTTTCTTTAGTCCATCCAGGATAATTCGATTGGCCACCTCGGCCTGCCCATTCGCTTGCGGATGTGCCACTGAGGTAAAACGAAGCTCAATAGCATTTTCCTCACAATACTTCTTGAATTCCTCATTGTTAAATTGTGTCCCATTATCTGTCACAAGAATTCGCGGGATTCCATATCTACAAATTATGTTCTCCCAAAAGAACTGGGAAACTTGTTTGGTGGTTATCTTGGCTAAAGGTTTAGCCTCAATCCACTTGGTGAAGTAGTCAATGGCGACTATCAGAAACTTCCTCTGTGCCGAAGCCATAGGGAAAGGACCTAATATGTCCATTCCCCACATTGCAAACGGGATGGGAGAATTGATCGAAGTTAACATCTCAGGCGGTTGCCTTACAATTGGAGCGTGCTTTTGACATCTGTCACACTTCTTGACATAGTCCTGGGCATCCGCCAACATCTCTGGCCAATAGAATCCCAGGCGGGTAATCTTGTGAGCTAGGGCTCTGCCCCCCAAGTGCTGCCCACAGATCCCTCCATGAACTTCCTCCAACGCTTCTCTTGCCTCTTGGGGCCTTAGGCACTTCAAGTACGGGATGACAAACGATCTCTTGTATAAGATGCCTTCAATCAAGGCATATCTCAATGCTCTTACTGACAATTTTCGTGCCTCCAAGGCATTGTCTGGAAGCCATCCAGTTTCTAGATGAGCTTTAATAGGATCTATCCAACAGCTTCCCACATCGATAGGTGCTACCAACTTAGAGTTGATGGTCGGGGCCTTCAAGACCTGGAAGTAAACACTACCTGCATAGTTCTCAATTTCAGAAGAAGCAAATTTAGATAAGGCATCGGCCTTAGCGTTCTCCTCTCTCGGAATGTGTTCCACATAGCATTCTTCAAACTGAGTCATAACAGCCTTCACGACTCTCAGGTATTTTGCCATAGTCTCATCCTTGGCTTCAAACTCGCCATTCACTTGTGAGACCACCAGTCTCGAATCTCCACATACTTTGAGATTCTTGACCCTCATAATTCTGGCCAAGCCTAATCCGGCTATCAGGGCTTCATACTCAGCTTCATTGTTGGTTGTTGGAAAGTCCAACTTCAAAGCGTACTCAACTGTGAACCCATCGGGGCTTTGCAGAACTAAACCTGCACCACTAGATTTTGTTTTTGATGCTCCATCAAAATAGAGCACCCAATATTCCTTCTGACCAGTTATAAGTTCTTCACCTTTATCCTCGTTCTCAGGGGTGGTTATCATCTCCTGCCCCCCGACTTCTTGGTTGTCAATAGTGCATTCAACCACGAAGTCAGCCAATGCCTGAGCCTTGATGGCTGTCCGAGGCTTATACTTGATATCAAACTCTCCAAGTTCTATAGCCCATTTGATCAATCTTCCACTTGCTTTCGGACTGTGCAATATGCTCCTCAACTGTTGGTCTGTCAAGACTTCGATTTTGTGAGCCTGAAAGTACGGTCTCAATTTCCTTGAAGCAGTGATTAATGCCAATGCAAACTTCTCAATGGGAGAGTAACTCAATTCCGCCCCATGCAACACCTTACTCACATAGTAGATGGGTTTCTGAACTTTCTTTTCTTCTTTGACTAGAACAGCACTCAATGCTTGTTCAGATATCGCCAGGTATAGGTAGAGAATCTCTCCAGGACTAGGTTTGGCCAACAACGGGGCTTCAGCCATGTATTTCTTCAACTGTTCAAAGGCCTCCTGGCTCTCTGTGGTCCACTCAAAATTTTTCACCTTTTTTAATGCC
The DNA here is from genome assembly GCA_037693485.1 of Kitagawia praeruptora. Classification (NCBI taxonomy): domain Eukaryota; kingdom Viridiplantae; phylum Streptophyta; class Magnoliopsida; order Apiales; family Apiaceae; genus Kitagawia; species Kitagawia praeruptora. The sequence goes on from CM075353.1 coordinate 57,304,003, forward strand.
TGAAAGAAAGGCAAGCATTTGTCACCAGACTTGGAGATGAACCTTCCTAAGGCCGCAACACGGCCAGTTAATTTCTGTACATCTCGTATTGAGCGGGGTGACTCCATGTCCAGAATAGCCTTAATCTTGTCCGGGTTGGCCTCTATGCCTCTCTTGGAAACCATCAGCCCCAAAAATTTTCCCGATCCAACACCAAAAGCACACTTTGCTGGATTTAGCATCATCTTATGGTGCCTTAGCACTTCAAATGCCTCTCTGAGGTGCCTTATATGATCTGCCTTGAGTAGGCTCTTGACTAACATGTCATCAACATAGACCTCCATGGTTTTTCCAATCAGATGGGCGAATATCTTATTCACCAATCGTTGGTAGGTAGCTCCTGCATTCTTTAGACCAAAAGCCATAACAAGATAGCAGAAAACACCAAAGTCGGTTATGAAAGATACCTTAGGAATGTCGTCCTTGTGCATCTTAATCTGATTGTATCCGCTGAAACCATCCATGAAACTTAACATCTCGTGTCCAGCTGTAGCATCTATTAGGGTGTCAATCCTTGGTAGAGGGAAACAATCCTTTGGGCATGCATCGTTCAAATCTGTGAAGTCGATGCACATTCTCCATTTTCCATTCGCTTTCTTGACCATGACGGGATTAGCCAACCATTCAGGGAACTGAATCTCCTCAATGAACCCAGCTTCCAAAAGCTTATCAACTTCTTGCTTAATGGCCTCTTGCCTTTCAGGAGCAAAATTCCTCTTTTTCTGCTTTATTTTCTTCCGCTCAGGATCGACGTTCAACCTATGAGTTATAAGTTGGGGGTCAATCCCTGGCATGTCTGCTGCTGTCCAAGCAAACACATCGCTATTCTCTTGCAAGAACGCTATCAATTCGCCCTTCAGGGGTTCCCTCAGAGATGCTCCTATGTATGTAACCTTCTCCGGGTCGCTCAGCTCTAGAGGGACGGGTATTAAATCCTCTGCTGGCTTTCCTCGCTGTTCATCATCACTACGGACATCCATGTCTTCAATTGGGAGTACCTGCCCCCCGACTCCATCAGCTCTTAGGGCGGACACATAACAACTTCTTGCCATCTTCTGGTCGCCTTTCTGTTCTCCAACCCCGTTTCGGGTTGGAAACTTAATCTTCATGTGATATGTTGAGGCAACAGCCTTGAACGCATGAAGTCCAGTCCTTCCCAGGATTGCGTTATAAGTCGAGGCTGCCTTAATTACCAGAAAGTTTAGCATTTGAGTAGCTTCCTTAGGTTCCTGCCCGATTGTCACGGGTAACTGGATAGTACCCTCGACCTTGGACTCAACCCCATTGAACCCATAAATAGGCATGTTAGTCGGAGTTAGCTGAGAATCGGTATATCCCATCTTCACAAACGCATCATGAAACAGAATGTCAACAGAAGCTCCATTGTCTATCAAGACTCGTTTTACCTCCGAGTTCCCAATCACAGGGGTTATAACTAATGGGTCATCATGGGGGAATTTCACCCCTTCCAGATCAGAGTCATCAAAACCAATCACGGTTTCTGTTCTAGCACGCTTCGGGGCCTCTCCCACAATATGCATCACTTCCCTTGCGTATGCCTTTCGAGAATTGCGGGTTGTACCGGCCGCTGTTGGGCCTCCCCAGATCATGTTGATAACTGGCCCTCGGGGCTGCGTGTTGCGGTCACGATCGTTATCCCTCCTGTCATTGTTTCTCCTGTTGTAATCCCCTCTTTGGGTTCCATGATCTCCACCCTTTGTGAAATTGTTCAGCTTTCCTTTACGGATCAAGAATTCAATCTCGTCCTTCAACTGTCTGCAATCATCCGTGTCATGTCCTACATCTCGGTGGAACCTACAGTACTGATCCTTATTCCTCTTTGCGGGGTCTCCCCTGAGTGGCTTCGGCCATCGGAAGTCTTTATCCTTCTCAATTTCCAACAAGATTTGACTTCTAGGGGCATTCAACCTTGCATAGTCAGAGAACCTTGGTCCCAAGTTCTTTTTTGGTGGCGAATCAGAGTCCTTGCTAGTTCGGGGATACTTGTCCCTAGCATCGTACTCCTGCCCTTGCTTACGCTTTTTTGTATCATTGTTTCCCTGACCATTGCCTAATGTGACCTCCTTCTTCGTGCTATCCTCGGCCTTGATGTACTTGTCAGCCCTTCGTTGGAGATCAGCCATATTCTCCGGGGGATGTTTTGCCAACGATCTCTTAAAGTATAAGTCGGTGGTACCATGCTCCAAGGCTACCATTGCAACCTTATTGTCCAGATCAGTGATGTTCAGAGTCTCCTTGGTGAACCTCTTAAGGTAGTCTCTCAGACTTTCGCTCTTCCCTTGTACCACATACATAAGAGATGCAGAGCTTTTCTCATGCGTTCTTCCGCTGATAAACTGACTAATGAAGGCAGCACTCAACTCCTTAAAGGAACCAATCGAGTTTGCAGGAAGCCGACTATACCATCTTTGAGCCATGCCTGACAAAGTTTGAGGGAAAGCCCTACACTTCAAAGCGTCGCTTGCAGGCTGCAACAGCAGTGCGTTTGAGAACGTTCTAACGTGGTTGGCAGGATCACCCATTCCATCATAAGCTTTGATTGTTGGCATCTTAAACTTCTTTGAGATATGAGCATTCATCACGTCTTCAGTAAACGGAGGTGTGGGATCATCAGGGTCCCCAAGTGGCATCAGATCCTTAGGGTTGCTTTTAGGGGTTTCCACCCTTGTAGTTCTTTCAGGTGGGACGGTAGTCCTTCTTTGCCTCCTTAGAGGTCTCTCCAGATCTATGAAGGGAATCGGTCCTGACGTGGGAGGTGGCAAAGTCAGATTTGATCTGGCTTGCTCCCTGGCCATATCTTCCTTTAACTTTAAGATCTCGGCTTCATAAGCCTTAATCCTCTCAGCAACTGTTGAAGTGAGTCCATCATGGATAGTTCGAGTTCTCCCCATAGGCTCTTTACTTGCACGTCGCCTCCTTGGGGCTTCATCACGCTCGTAATCATCGTCAGAAGATGATTCATCTGAATAAGGACCAGAAAAATCGCGATAATCTCGATCTCGAATATACAGGGCATGCCCACTCGGTCCAGCTCCGTAATTGGACATCCCATATGTTGGATTGGTGCTTATGGGGAGATCCGTAGTGTGGATCTGAACCCCTCGTGTAAGGTTGTTGGGACCTACAATCAGAGAAGAAATCCCCGTCTGAGGGGGGTTAGTCCCTGGAACTGTGTGGATGATCGGAGGTAGCGTACTCTCAACATGGGTAGTCGTCCCTAGGGGTTGAGAAACTTGGTACGAAACGATAGTTCCGGATGCCGGAGGTACTTGCTCAGATGTCGGAAGTACTTGTTCAGTAAGGGGCGGAGCAGAGCTAAGAGGTAGGGCCTCGGTAGCGATTGGCTCTGTAGCGCCTGGAGCAGTTCTTCGTGTTTGAACCATGGTTGATGTCTTCTTCCCACAGACGGCGCCAAATGTTGTGGAATAAAAACTAGGTTATGATTATGACGGCTAGGGTTCGGGAGCTTCGTGCTCTTATGGCTGCTTCTGCGTTCGAGACTAAACGGTCCTCACAGAATGCCTACGTATCTCTGTATTAGAGAATCAAGCCAATAAAACGTAGTTCTAAGAATGAGGGGTCAGACCCTTTATATAGGCTGAGAAGCCCTAAAATCGTAGTAGGGTTAGGTGACTTGGTGGGCAAGTCACCGTCTCAAGGAAGGTTCTAGACTCCTTCCTTGTAGGAGTCAGTTTCCATGTTGGAATATGTATCTTGGAGACTAAGTCAGGCAAGAATAATATCCTTGTTTGACTCTTACTTGCTGAGCTGTTTATTACCCCTAATATTAATTACGAAATTAATATTATAGTTAGGGTTTGGGCCCATCTGGTGGGCCCCACGTTTGGACCATTCTAGGTCTAATTAATGCCACATTAAATGTGTCTTAGGGCTTACTTTTAGCCCATATCAAATTAGTCATACAAAATACTAATTTTCTTACATAAAATCTATAAAGCATCAGTCATACAAAAGTATCGGTCTCCTTACATAAATTTACAATCTTATCTTTAAATTTTGGCATAGATTATATGTTTATAGTATTATCTCATTACATTTTATAAATTTGTAGTATTAAAAAAATATTATTGTATTTGTAGTGTTTATTTAACTTAATTTGATCTTTATGTTTCATATTTGCAAGTATCTCAAGTTATTATAGTTTCAAATTTTACACAATCATAAACATATTTTAATATCTTTTTATATATATATTTAGGTAGTATAAATATATTTATACATCAGTAATATTTAATACTAAAATTTAGCACTTAAAATGATGTAATATTTAATTTGATACATATTTTGACAAATACATACAATTATACTACATATACTAGTTGTAAGATTAAGTTAGTTATTATTATTATTGTTATTATTATTATTATTGTTATTATTATTATTATTATTATTATTATTATTATTACTATTATTATCATCATCATTATTATCATTTTTTAATTATAAAATAAAAAATTATAAAATCTAGCATAACATATAAGATATTCTAATTAATGGTGTACAATTAATAAGAGTTTCGAGAGTATATTCTAATAATCAAACATATATTATATATAGGAGATTATCTATCGAATTTGTTTATGAACCACTAATGAACTCGAATACCGAGCATGTTAACGAGCTCAATTATCGAACTTATTCACGAACATGTTAATCGATCTTGTTCGCGAGCTATCGAGTCGAACTTTACCGTGATCAAGTTCAGCTCGTTTATAAATCGATCCTTAAATTCATGTTCAAGATCGACTCGTTTATGAATCGAACCAAACCCGAACCGAGCTTTTTTCGAATTGAACGTCAAGTCGTTCGCGAGTGTATCGGTTCATTTACAACCCTACTAATTAATAGGTTAGATTCTATTCGATTCGATTTTCATTTATCTAAGATTTATTTATTTATGAGAAAAAAAAAATATTTATATAGTATATAATTTCATTTTTTATCCACATTTGATATTTACTATTTTAAATATATCTTTTTTAATGTTAATAAATATGTGATTAATGATATACAGTAACTTTTACTTTAACAAATTAAAAATAGAGGAAGTAAAACTATTTTTGCTAAAAAAAGGTAAATAAGCTTATTGTTTAGCGATAATTAATCGAAATCATAAATAATTCATTTGAAGTTTATGTAACATTATTTTTATGTAAAATTATTATTTAATACATAATATTTTTATTAAATGTAAAATACAAAACTGCAACATGTTTACTTTAATCTTGAACTCAATTTAATCAAATTCTTTTCATTATTTAGAATATTAGAATTTTGATCGTCGTAATTTATATCAAATTTTAAAATAGTAATTATATTTTAAAGTTTGCAAATTCATCAAAAAAAATTTGGAGAATGATAAGATTTGATATATACAAATTAATGGCATTATTTATATCTAATTTCAAAAAAGTAATTGTGCTTACCAAATTAAAAAAAAACCAACAATATAATAGGAAACAAATAATAAAAAAATAGTGTTGATGATATTACATAAAGACATCAATATTCATCCAAAATAAAAAAATAAAAATAAAGTCTTTCAAATTAATTTAAATAGGCTTTTATAAATGATCAAACAGAGTACACAATTATTGACTACTTAATTTATGTCATTATATCCCATATTTAATGGAAGTAAGAGAGATCAGGTGGTATGATCATCTAGTTACGATAAAACAGTAAAGTTCAAATTATAATTATTATTATACTTAAGAAAAAATATGATAAAAAAAACCAAACCAAACATACCACATGGATTTGATGTGATAAAAGAATTAAATCATGTGTAATGCTCTATTTGATATTAAGTTTTCTAAATGTGAAAATTTAAACTATGCAGAAAAGTATTTGTTTTTAAATTATATCATATATATAATTAGCGTATGGAGGTTTTGATGGTATGGTTTGGTCGTCAGGATATTATAGTAAATTCAAGATACCTAGCAAAAAACATACGGGAGAGAAAGTTGTAATATCACAAACCCTACAACACTATTAACAAATAACATATTATTTTGAAAAATAAACAAAGAAAACAAACAAACAAAAATAATTATATACTATATATAATTAGGATGGTTGATTTGGTCGTGAAGAGTAAAAAAGTAATTTCAACCAAAATATTCCAGATATATTTTAAAGCAAAATTTAATACTACAATTAAAAATGATTAACACATGGTTCAAAATAAAACCAAACAAAAAAAGTGTAAGGGAGATATAGAAAAAAGTAATAGAGATAAGTAATACTAATAACATAAACTCCACAAAACAATTAAAAACTAACACATTATTTTCTCCATACACGAAATGCAAAAAAAAAAAATTAGAATAATGTATCATTATAATTCTTTCATTAAAAAAAGATAAATAAAAAATAAAATAGCCAAAACTATAAGAAAAAATGACCAAAATACACCATTTTTGAAAATCTACTGCCCGAAATACCTGTAGGCGGTAAGGACCGACCAAAATACCCGCCGAATACGCATGTTGGACTTGCGTATTTATTTTCAGGGTTAAACACGCATGTCCAATATGCGTGTTCTTTAATTTTTTTTTCAAAAAAAAAGTTATACGCATCACTAAATTGCGTACACAATGTAAAAACTACCCCTACTTCTTTTGACCTTGCAGGAAAACTTTCTAAAGTACACGCATTACTATAATGCGTAGATCAAAATTTTAAAAAAAAAAAAAAAGAAAATGAAACCATGCTATATGCATAGTGATTATGCGTGGTTCATTTTTTCAAAAAAAAAAAAAAGACAACTCATGTTTACCATGCGTGGCCTGCTAGTAAAAAAAATAGTAAAGACTACGCATGCTTGCCATGCGTGTATAGACTACGCATACCCTATACGCATGTGTGTAATGCGTGGTTCGTGGGTAAAAAGGGCGGAGCTTTCCGCCGGTGTGTATTTTGGGCACGGAGAATTAATTGGTGGGTATTTTAGTTTTTCACCCAAACTATAATTAAAAATACGTCACAAATAACATTCAATAATACATACAACAAACAAAGTAAACAAATATAACACAAAATTTCCTAACTCCAAAATAATATTTTTACAAAATAGGGTTTGAAATTTAGTTACAAAATAAATAAAAATGTTTTTAAAAATGTATCAAGAAATAAATTGGTAAACTAAGACTTCAAAAATATTAAAAATATATTTTTTAATTGTAAATGACATTAAAATTCACCAAAATGTATTTTACAAAACAAATGCTAATTTTATATAAATACTAAATTCAGTAACAAAAATTCACAAAAATTAATATAATACACATACAACAAGTATTAACTAAGAAAAAAATGTAACACATTTAAAAGTTGTTTTTAGAAAAATTTAATTAATATTAACAACAAAAATAATATTATTAGTAGAACATTTCAAAAGAATTCAAAATCTTTTCTTTTTTTTATATATAATACACCAATAAGGTGAAAATATTCATGAGATATTTTAATCTCATAAAAAGACAAATCTACCCTTTTGTTAAACCATATTCACGCACACAGCCCATAAACATAGTTATACACTGTACTGTAGTCTGTACACGAATTACGATTCTCTGTCTTCCTCGAGCGCAGTACTTCCCTCAATCGTTGATTACCCCTCCTGACCTGAATCAGAACCGTATGCCATACCCCTACAATATCAAATCCACATCAGCACGAGCTTCTTCTTCAATCTTTTCTTTGAATCAAAATGAACTTATAAACTTCTCCGCCTTTACCGACTCCTGGTATATAAATGACAATTTTATATTTATATGTTATGAGCCCCCACTAAGTTTGATTGCGTTTGTTATGTTTTATGCAAAATATGCTCATTAATTTTTATTTAATGTGTTCTTTTGTATGTAGTTTGATACAACTTTAAATTTTGAGTTTGAAACTGCAATTGTGGTCGTAAATGAGTATGTTAGTTGTGGGTAGTTCTGACTGCAAATCAGCTGTTTGATATAATGTTTGTCAATGGATGTTTTTCAATAGAGTTTAAAAACTAATGGGTATGTAATGCTGATTATATGAGAATGTTATCGAATACATAGGCTTAATGTTACTACATAAAGAAATCAACGGAGCAATGCAGACTATGAGTCTCAGATTATGACGACCTGTAGAATCAAATTATATCATGTAATTGCTTGTAATCATTTGATTCTTTCGCTCTTTTATGATATAAAATTCTCGTAATTCACATTGAGGGTTCAATTTGCTCTTGAAATGAATACTAAATTACTAGCATATGTTTAAAATAGGATTCATATTACAGTTATTTGCTTGTGTTTTGATGTCGGCCTTCTTTGTGTATCTACGTATTTGCAAAGCTATACACCTGTGAAATTCTCGGTGAGGTTAATATTGATAAATAATATCGAGGTCTGATTCATAATGTGTTTCCTCCTATGAAGCATGGGTGCGGGTGCGGGTGCGGGGGTGCGCGATACGGGGATTCGGCAATTCGGCAAATTCAAAAATATTGGGATACGTGGGGATACGGCAAAATAAAAATTATATATATATATATACATATTGTCCGAAAAAAGAAAATAAAGAAAATATAAAATATAATTTCATAATCTATACAAAAATTATATTCCTTAAGATTGAATAATTTTATATTATCATTCAAATATACAGACTCACTACAGAAAGATAAGGATTCAAATAAAGTATTATAAGTACAAATATACATCTAGGACTTCAGTTAAGATATACATACATGTATACATATACATACAGCTGTTTTACATTCGTGGTGGTGGAGTTGAAGATTACATTCATGAGAAGAGCTGTTTGGGAAGATGATGTACTCCGTTCTTTTATTTCATTTTTTAAAAAACATTGCAAAATGGTCATTTCTGCCCTTCCCGCACCCCCACGCACCCCCCCCCACGCACCCCCACGAATTTTTTCACCTGAATGCGTGGATACGCTACCTGGCGCACTCCGTGCGCACTCCCGCGCACTCCCGCACTGCGCACGCAGTGATACGCGCTTCTTCACCTAAGTGAAGAATCCCTGCTTCATAGGTTTCCTCTCAAGACACACCATCATCATTTCTTGCACATCATTTCTTGTAAGAGGTATTGCGTGCATAAATGCATGAGGCTACCAATTTATCAGGTAATTCCATATTATCAAGCTGCATGTACGACATACTATTCATCGCAGTGCACATTTAAGATAGTAGCTAGGAAAATGAATATATGAGTCCAACAAAAACTATAAGCTGTGTAGGAAAAAACAATTAATTCTTGGGGTAAGTAAATGTTTAGTATTACGTAATTCTGACGTAGTGAACTGTTTGTGGATTTTTGTACATGTGTCTTTGGTAGATTTGAAATACTCTGAACTCAGATTGATGATTTTTAATTAACGACCAAACCAATTGTCTATATATGAACTGAATGATAAAAGAGAAAACAGATGAACCACTGTTATAAATATAAATATGGTAAGTCTCGATTACAAACTAATGGGGGTAATTCGAGAGACCCGCCGCTCTCCCAAAACAGAAGAAATTAACTCTCACATTCGATAACCCTAATTCTGGTTGTCCCCTTCCCTTTAATCCCCTCTCTCGAACCTTCCATAATTCTATTTCTTTTCTATTTATTTAATTTCCCAGTTAAAAGACCATTTTGCCCTTTCTCCCAAATATCTTCTTTCTTACGCCTTTTGTAAGTTTGCAACTGTTTGACCGGCTTCACACAGTTTATTACATTACCCTGCCCCCAAACAAGCACCTTGTCCTTAAGGTGAAACTGCGGAAAGCGGGCATTGATTGCAGTGACATCTTCCCATGTAGCCTCAAAGTCTGGCAAATCTTTCCATTTCAGTAATGCCTCCAGGTGCCCCGTTTGCTCAGTTCCCACTCGTCGAACACTAAGTAATGCTTCAGGTTCGACCACAAGCTCCAAATCTGCATTTAGTTGCACAGGAAGTGTGGGAGAGAACGGTATGACTCCCATGGCTCTCCTGAGCTGTGACACGTGAAAAACAGGGTGCACCTTACTTGTTGATGGCAATTTCAACTTATATGCCACAGAACCAACCCTCTAGAGGATTTCAAAAGGTCCATAGAACCTTGCAGCTAGTTTCTCAAACGGCCATTTAGTCAGTGAACGCTGTCTATGGGGCTGCAACTTCAGGTAAACCATCTCCCCCACTGCGAAGTCCTCACTTCTACGCTTCTGGTTTGCATTTCCCTTCATTGTTTGCTGTGCTCTCAGTAACTGAACACGTAGCTCATCGAGAATGGCATCTCTTTCACGAAGTATCTCCTCCACACTATCAACTGGGGACTGGCCTTGGTTCATTCGCAGTATAGGTGGTGGTTCCCTGCCATAGAGTATTCTAAATGGTGTGAACTTAGTAGCCATGTGAGGAGAGATATTGTATGAAAATTCGGCCCAAGGAAGCCACTTAGCCCAGGTTCTCGGCTGGTCCCCAACAAAGCATCTCAGATAGGTTTCCAAAGTTTTATTAACGTTCTCCGTTTGCCCATCACTTTTGGGGTGGTATGCGGTGCTTCGCTTTAATGTCGTCCCTTGAGTCTTAAATAACTCTCGCCAAAATATACTAAAGAAGATTCTATCACGATCGGAGACGATGGATGCAGGAAACCCATGTAGCCTTATTAACTCTTTCACAAACACGTCTGCCACGGTTATAGCAGTGAAAGGGTGGCGTATCCCCACAAAATGTGCGTATTCGAGAATCGGTCCACGACCACAAAAATACAGTCAACCCCTTTCGAAACCGGTAACCCCTCGATGAAGTCCATCGAGATATCCTCCCAGACTCGTGTAGGGATAGGTAAGGGCTGCAACAACCCCGCCGATGATTGATGGGACAATTTCTGCTGTTGACACACTTGACAACTCTGAAAAAAGTAATAGATATAAGTAATACTAATAACATAAACTCCACAAAACAATTAAAAACTAACACATTATTTTCTCCATACACGAAATGCAAAAAAAAAAATTAGAATAATGTATCATTATAATTCTTTCATTAAAAAAAGATAAATAAAAAATAAAATAGCCAAAACTATAAGAAAAAATGACCAAAATACACCATTTTTGAAAATCTACTGCCCGAAATACCTGTAGGCGGTAAGGACCGACCAAAATACCCGCCGAATACGCATGTTGGACTTGCGTATTTATTTTCAGGGTTAAACACGCATGTCCAATATGCGTGTTCTTTAATTTTTTTTTCAAAAAAAAAAGCTATACGCATCACTAAATTGCGTACACAATGTAAAAACTACCCCTACTTCTTTTGACCTTGCAGGAAAACTTTCTAAAGTACACGCATTACTATAATGCGTAGATCAAAATTTAAAAAAAAAAAAGAAAATGAAACCATGCTATATGCATAGTGATTATGCGTGGTTCATTTTTTCAAAAAAAAAAAAAAAGACAACACATGTTTATCATGCGTGGCCTGCTAGTAAAAAAAATAGTAAAGACTACGCATGCTTGCCATGCGTGTATAGACTACGCATACCCTATACGCATGTGTGTAATGCGTGGTTCGTGGGTAAAAAGGGCGGAGCTTTCCGCCGGTGTGTATTTTGGGCACGGAGAATTAATTGGTGGGTATTTTAGTTTTTCACCCAAACTATAATTAAAAATACATCACAAATAACATTCAATAATACATACAACAAACAAAGTAAACAAATATAACCAAAATTTCCTAACTCCAAAATAATATTTTTACAAAATAGGGTTTGAAATTTAGTTACAAAATTAAAAAAAATGTTTTTAAAAATGTATCAAGAAATAAATTGGTAAACTAAGACTTCAAAAATATTAAAAATATATTTTTTAATTGTAAATGACATTAAAATTCACCAAAATGTATTTTACAAAACAAATGCTAATTTTATATAAATACTAAATTCAGTAACAAAAATTCACAAAAATTAATATAATACACATACAACAATTATTAACTAAGAAAAAAATGTAACACATTTAAAAGTTGTTTTTAGAAAAATTTAATTAATATTAACAACAAAAATAATATTATTAGTAGAACATTTCAAAAGAATTCAAAATCTTTTCTTTTTTTTATATATAATACACCAATAAGGTGAAAATATTCATGAGATATTTTAATCTCATAAAAAGACAAATCTACCCTTTTGTTAAACCATATTCACGCACACAGCCCATAAACATAGTTATACACTGTACTGTAGTCTGTACACGAATTGCGATTCTCTGTCTTCCTCGAGCGCAGTATTTCCCTCAATCGTTGATTACCCCTCCTGACCTGAATCAGAACCGTATGCCATACCCCTACAATATCAAATCCACATCAGCACGAGCTTCTTCTTCAATCTCTTCTTTGAATCAAAATGAACTTATAAACTTCTCCGCCTTTACCGACTCCTGGTTTATAAATGACAATTTTATATTTATATGTTATGAGCCCCCACTAAGTTTGATTGTGTTTGTTATGTTTTATGCAAAATATGCTCATTAATTTTTATTTAATGTGTTCTTTCGTATGTAGTTTGATACAACTTTAAATTTTGAGTTTGAAACTGCAATTGTGGTCGTAAATGAGTATGTTAGTTGTGGGTAGTTCTGACTGTAAATCAGCTATTTGATATAATGTTTGTCAATGGATGTTTTTCAATAAAGTTTAAAAACTAATGGGTATGTAATGCTGATTATATGAGAATGTTATCGAATACATAGGCTTAATGTTACTACATAAAGAAATCAACGGAGCAATGCAGACTATGAGTCTCAGATTATGACGACCTGTAGAATCAAATTATATCATGTAATTGCTTGTAATCATTTGATTCTTTCGCTCTTTTATGATATAAAATTCTCGTAATTCACATTGAGGGTTCAATTTGCTCTTGAAATGAATACTAAATTGCTAGCATATGTTTAAAATAGGATTCATATTACAGTTATTTGCTTGTGTTTTGATGTCGGCCTTCTTTGTGTATCTACGTATTTGCAAAGCTATACACCTGTGAAATTCTCGGTGAGGTTAATATTGATAAATAATATCGAGGTCTGATTCATAATGTGTTTCCTCCTATGAAGCATGGGTGCGGGTGCGGGGGTGCGCGATACGGGGATTCGGCAATTCGGCAAATTCAAAAATATTGGGATACGTGGGGATACGGCAAAATAAAAATTATATATATATATATACATATTGTCCGAAAAAAGAAAATAAAGAAAATATAAAATATAATTTCATAATCTATACAAAAATTATATTCCTTAAGATTGAATAATTTTATATTATCATTCAAATATACAGACTCACTACAGAAAGATAAGGATTCAAATAAAGTATTATAAGTACAAATATACATCTAGGACTTCAGTTAAGATATACATACATGTATACATATACATACAGCTGTTTTACATTCGTGGTGGTGGAGTTGAAGATTACATTCATGAGAAGAGCTGTTTGGGAAGATGATGTACTCCGTTCTTTTATTTCATTTTTTAAAAAACATTGCAAAATGGTCATTTCTGCCCTTCCCGCACCCCCACGCACCCCCCCCCACGCACCCCCACGAATTTTTTCACCTGAATGCGTGGATACGCTACCTGGCGCACTCCGTGCGCACTCCCGCGCACTCCCGCACTGCGCACGCAGTGATACGCGCTTCTTCACCTAAGTGAAGAATCCCTGCTTCATAGGTTTCCTCTCAAGACACACCATCATCATTTCTTGCACATCATTTCTTGCAAGAGGTATTGCGTGCATAAATGCATGAGGCTACCAATTTATCAGGCAATTCCATATTGTCAAGCTGCATGTACGACATACTATTCATCGCAGTGCACATTTAAGATAGTAGCTAGGAAAATGAATATATGAGTCCAACAAAAACTATAAGCTGTGTAGGAAAAAACAATTAATTCTTGGGGTAAGTAAATGTTTAGTATTACGTAATTCTGACGTAGTGAACTGTTTGTGGATTTTTGTACATGTGTCTTTGGTAGATTTGAAATACTCTGAACTCAGATTGATGATTTTTAATTAACGACCAAACCAATTGTCTATATATGAACTGAATGATAAAAGAGAAATGTAAGAACCCAGATTTTTGGGTAGAATTAAAACTTTTTATTATGTATTGATGTAAGAATGAACAGTGGTTATAACTACAATGTAATACTGGCTTTAATGAATAAATAATGAAAGGATGTAGATTCCAAGGTTATATGTCCTGAAGGATGCTATTGGGTAATAACTTAGATTAGAATAATCTATCTCCTAGAATGTTAAAGATAAGATTCCCTAGAGAGAAATAGATACCCTCATGTCATCCAGATCGATATCGGTTACAAGTACGGAGGTTCCATGTAAGAGTTAAGGAACGCTCGAGGAAGCGCAAAGATATTTTCTAAGTACCAGGACTAAAAAGAGAATAAGTGATGAATAGTGTTTTGATGGAAATAAGAATATTATGAGACGACACTATATAGAAGTACCCGGAATGAATTTCTGAGTTCGTATTAGTGATCCGAGGGGAAAATAAGTGTATGTAAAGACTGTCGGATTCTGAAAAACAGCACTTTCATTTTCTCCGAGATTTTCCCTAGACACTGATAGATTAAGGATTTAATATTTAATATTTGAGGAATATTAATTGGAGGATTATAATGAAAGATGGAAATGGTGATAGAATTATTACGGAGGTTTCCGGTAAAAGCCTAACTAGAAATCCGGGAGATATTCTAGCGAACGATTAATCAAACGGAGCAATAACTGGACAAAGAAACAAGTAGAGGACTAAGATACATACATGTGCAAGTGGATGGAGTAAGTAACTAAGCTAGTGGCAAGAAGCAACTAGCACACCTAGGATTAAACCAAGCATACAAGATATTATCTCTTAAAATGCTACTTGTCCACTTGATTTATGAAGCTTCCTTGACACACCACTTTTATTTAAAGCTACTTTATGCTAGATATTATCCAAGGACATAACAATAATGCAAGATTGGATGAGAACAAAGCAAGCATCCAAGCAAAAACTCTCTCTTTCTCCCATTACAAGCCATTCGGCTTTTGAAGAAATTCAAGAACCAAAACCAACCTTCCCACCATTGTTTGATCTCCAAACTTTTATCATAGGTCCTATAATTCATAAAAATGATCTCCTCAAAATCTTAGCATCAAACTCATCTTTTTCCATTTTCAAAGAAATGATTTAAGAGGAGGGTGAATAGTGTTTTCAAGAACAAATCTTGGTTTTCTTGATTTCTTGGATGATCCAAGCTTGGTTAAAGATAGACATGGACTATACAAGGCTTAGCAAGGGCTTTAACACTCTCTAAGGAAGATATAAACCACATGAACCCTAGATCTTACTTTGGATATATGCATGCTCTTGATGGATTTAAGCTTAGTTATGTTATTAGTGATTGTAAGCATGATTAGTTAAGTGATTTAGTGAGTTTTGTTATATGATGTTTATGGTAGTGAAGCATGATGTTCTTGGACTTATTATGATGAGAATCATGTGTAAATGATGTATGGATGCCCGGTGTGGCTTGGTTTGATTGTTGGGAATTTTAGAACGTTCGATTTATAGCCGTCATAATGCCAAAATTTCATTAACCTTAAGAACACAAACTGGACAGAACATGTAACTCACTGTTTGGCTTCGTTTTCTGCCATGATAAGCTATATTATGTGATAAGCTTCGTTTTGATATAAAGTTTGTATGAAATGGACTTACGGTTTAGGAGTTATGATTAAATTCGTAAAAGTGGTTCGGAACCGTAGACGAAAGTTCGTAATTGAAATTGATTCCCTGAAATGTCATTTAATCAGTGGTGAATCTTATTAATTAAATATTAGAGGTAAAAAGTAAGGTGTGGGAGAAAACCACATGTCGAATGGATCGTTTTCCGATTTTATAAAAATGTTTGAATCGAGGTTAAACGCGAACGAACCCCTTAAAGGTATGACTTTGGTTATAACTTAGAAAACGGGCGATAACACTCGAGGTATAATCTTGATTCGTAAACGACCGACCTTAGAACTTATACGACTTAAGTATATACCAAGTATAAGCATGATGACATGTCTTGATAACGAACGAATGTCGGATCGTATCGGTGATAAAAAGAGTTACACTAAAAGAGACGTAACGAGATAACTCGAAAACATGTTTCGATTTAAGTGGAGTTTATACTTAGCCTTTTAATAAGCGTAAATGATTAATCTTAAATATTCTGATTGTTTATAGATCGTCGAGCTGACCCGGGACAATTACCCCTACCCGCACTCGATTCCCATGCAAGTTTCCAATACTTGGAACTGTTGTTGTGATAATATATATATGATGATTGTTTTATACATATGCCATAGCATGCATGTCTACTTTCAAGTATATTGGAATACTTGTTCCCTGAATTAATATTGGCTTATAGACTAGATATGGATTATCAGATATAAGCATGATTGTTTTGGTAGGACCCTTAGTGAAGGGCGTATGATATGTATTCTTTAAATATGAGACAGGGAGTCGGTATTTGTGTTATATAGATAGTCGTGGAAACCCAGAGGGATTCCAGCGACAGAGTAGTATTAATTTTGAGGAATGTTATTATTAAACATTATTTATATTTCCATAAAAGTATCAAATACTTGGAAATCTTTCGAGAAATGTTATTTGAGTATTATCTCAGTCGAGAAATATTAAATGAATATTATTTTTGAATATTCATTAGATTTGATTATTAATGAATAATTACTTGATATTCATTGGAATTTTATTCATTAAATGAATATCACTTTCGGATATTCATTTAAGTTTTATGTAATTGATAAATATTATTTCAAAAGTATTCTTTGGAAGTTCTAATTACTCAAGGAATATTATTTCGAATATTAAGGTTTCGATTACTAAATGAATATCATTTTGATATTTATTTAGAATATTATTTATTAAATGAACATTATTTGGATATTCATCTAGAATATTATTTGTTTAATGAATATCAATTGAATATTCATTTGGAATTTATTTATTAAATGAATATTATTTTGAATATTCATTTAAGATATTATGTACTTGATGAATATTATTTTGAATATTTACTTAAGATATTATGTACTTGATGAATATTATGTTAAAATATTCATTTGAAGTTCTATTTACTTAAGGAATATTGCTTCGAATATTCCTTTAAAGTTTTGATTACTAAGAATATTATTTGGGTATTCATTTAGAATATTATTTATTAAATGAATATTATTTTCAAATATTCATTTAAGGTTTGATTTATTTAGTGAATATTATTTTAAATATTTACTTGAGTTTTATTTAATTAATGAATATTATATTGAATATTCATTTAAAGAAGAGAGTTATTTAGTAAACGATTCTATATATTTATTCGAGGATTACTTACGAGAAATATTATGATTTAATCATATCCCTTAATTATTATTGATAAAATAAATATTCTTGGAATATTTATTTAAATTCCTTTAAGTTCTTTTTATAATAATTCATATTACTCAAAGATTATCTTTCACCCTCAGATATGGTGTAAATATTTCGGAATATCTTATGACTATTTATATCAAGGGGAGGTTCCTAAACTTTAATTTCATTTAAATCTATCTTAAAGAAGATTTAAATACTCGCTCAACTTCCAAACGTATATAAGGGGACCTCACTTGAGAGATGTTATTTATTGGACTACCCGGTCATATTATTGCTAAACTATCTTGTCACTCACATCTTGATTCTTTCAAATATCGATATGAATCTTTTTGGTTACCACCTCAGCATTCGAGGGGTAAGATTGATGGAACAAGTGTCTATCCATTAACAAGCATCAGCTTGGGAAATATTGGTGAAATTTTCCTTTCCAATTAGATACGACTACTTTGTGGAGTCCTATCAACAAGTACTATACTTGGGGAAAGGGGGACGAACTTTATGTTTCAGAGTTATGGATGTTATTCGAACTAGGAGACGCGTAAGTGGCCGAGTGGCGCCGGTCCAGCAATTAATGGCCCAACCGTTGGCCGGGGGGTTCCAGAGGGCGGGCGATCCGTCGGTGCTTCCTTCTACATGTAGAGAACAAATGATGGGGAGCATGACATGCGACTGATCATCGTAAATGTTGTGGCTCCTGGCGCGGCAAGCTCCCGTATTAGTTCATCTTCCAAATTGGGAAATTTTTCTGCAACATTATCATTGTGGATAGGTTTGAAAAGTGTTTGAACTGGAATTGCAATATTCTTCCGCAAGTTCCTCTATTATGAAAATTTGATAATATCTGGCTTATCTTTGTCATGACAGATATTTCTTCGGAACAATTATATTTTGAGTTACCTTGTAACTTCATCTCATAACTTATATTGGTACTACGTTCGTTAATGCATGGCATATGGTATCAAAGATATTTTGAACTGTTATATATTATTACTGTTCAGTTATATTCTTTTAGGTGGGCTATTGCTCACCCTTGCTTTATTTATCTATATCACAACAACAGCTAGATCAGATGGCCGCGCAAGGCGCACTCAGCGTAAGCAGGTGACAGCCGTCAGAGGAATAATCGCTGAGGTCATAGCTACCATTTCTGAAGAGGCAGCTACTGGTAGGCTAGTTGTTAGCATTTGAGTATCAAATGTATTTATTATATGGCATATACAAATGGATGGCAAAGAATATGTAATGGTTAATTGTAATTCTTTGGGTTGTAAGAACTCAAACTTATGATTAATAATATTGATGGTTACTCTGATTTCATCTTTGGGACTATAACGGGTGTGTTTTACGTTGTTGTTTTGGGTCACAAGGTTGTAATTTAGATTATGTTGGTTTTGTGGATGGATATTGAGACCGTAACGACCAGATCCCTGACCCCGGATCTGGGGGTGTTACAGAAATGGTATCAGAGAGAGCGTTATATATCCCAGAGATGATGCGACGTTAAAACAATAAATTCATTAATATAATAAGAACTCTTGCCAAGTTCATAGTCGGACTACTTAATGTAGTATTGTCATATAAAACCCTTATGGGAACTACTAAGTATCATGATAGTAACTTAAGCTCGTTCTCGTACCGACTGGTAAGGCGACAGACCTTGGAGATTACGAGCAATAACACAATGATGCTTGTTTGATGTTGAAGGTCGGATGGTGGATTCGATAGAGTACCCTACTGAGGACCCGGAAGAGGTTCCAGCAAAGGAGGAAAATCCTGATAAGGCTAAGGAGTTTACCCTTAAGGAAATAAGGGCTACAGCCAGAGAGACTATAAGAGTTAAGGTATGGTGCTCAGAGAAGTGAGCGTAAAGAACGGAGATATTATTAAAAGAACTAAAGATGCATATTGGATTCATAGCTGGACTACCGGATGAAGTACCAGCAATTAAGACGAATTGGAAAGATTACTTAAGGTCTTATATGAGGATAGATAAAGATCCTTAGAGACCTACAGATTAATGAGAAAAGAGTTAGAGTGGCACATGATTATCAAAGACACAGATAGAGGACAGGGAGCAGAGTCTCCAAGAGCAGTTGAGATAGAGGCAACAAGTGCCACATTATTTGATAAATGGATTAGTGTGAATCTTATTAATGATAATTCACCATGAGAAGGCAGATTTCCTAGGTTATAATTTATAAAGTCAAACTGGGATTGATGAGGTGGTTGGTTCAGGGAAATGTTCATTTTATGAATAGATCAACTTAGAAAATAAAGACATTGGAAGGTGATGGTATGATTGGATAAAGTATATAAGGAAGTAGTAAGCAAGACAATGATCTCAGAACCTACAAGACTAAAAGACCAGTGAGTCTATGATAAACTAGTAATGAGGCTATCGTCAAGAAACCAAGTATAAGTTTAGTTCAATCCAGTGGAAGGATGGACCAGAAACATTAGAAGCATGTGATTCAAAGGATTATTAAATTTTTTCTGTTCCTTGAATGGATTATGGTAGTTACCTTAAGTTTATTCTGACACTGAATCATAAATGGATTAGGCAAGTCGAGCAGTGGTTGAGATGTAATTGACAATGCTTTTAGATGCAACCTGAAAGAACAGGTGTAGGACATGTTCTCGAAATAAGAGTTTTGGCAAAATGAAGTCCAGTAATAGGACACATGATCAATAAGAGTAGTGTTGGTCGGCCCTACCAAGTTAAAGATAGTTTCAAATGGAGATTGACCAACCACACTGGCAAAGGTGAGAAATTTCATAAGATTCACAAGGTATTACCAAAGATTTGCTCAGGACTTTACAGAGAGTGCAGTCCCGTAACCTGACTTATTGTAAGAATAAAAGTTTGAAGGGACAAGATAAACGTGAGAAGATCTTCCTGGAGCTAAAGGTAAAGTTGGTGATGACCAGGGTTGGCGTTGCCTAATGGAGGAAGGAAAATTTTGGAATTTATTAGGATGCACCTCGTACAGGTTTAGGTGCTGTGCTTATGCAACACGGCAGGGTAATTTCGGATGCATTCGAACAACGCGGGTCATCAGATTCGGATGGCCTTGGTAGTGCCAATGTTGAGGAACGACTAACCCCGATGGTAGTGTTCCTTCTGAGACTAGTTGTTAAGAAGACTGGTATTTGGTAGTATCGACTAATAGGACGAATATGTATCGGGAAGATGTGGCATGTTACTAGTGGGTGGATAGATTAACTGAAATTTCCCTAATTCTGGAAAGGAATTCGACGAATTTTGGCAAACCTTGTCTTTCTGATTATTTGAATACGTCACCGAAGAGAATGGAAACTGGAGCGAACCCTATGGATTGGGTAGGATAGTCGATATGCGGGCTGGTAGACAGACCCCGATTATTATGACTGATTATAGGAATAAAATTATGAAGTTGAGATTTGAAGAAAAAAGGGAAATGTAATTAAGAAACAAGCCGGACTGAGAAATTCCAGGATTGACTTAAATGAAAAGGTTGTTATGCCAGAAGTGTTAAGTTTGTGGCACGTGAAATTGATAAGAATAAGTTGAAAGAATAAAAGTAAAGGAACTGTGACCGGAGACGGTACCGAGAGGTCGATTGAGACTTACATGGAGTAAAGTTTTGAAAGGATCAAAAAGTATCAAAGTAGAAGGCACTATGCCAGCAATTGCTAGAAAAGTACTGCTATTAGCCAACCCCTAAACTCACATATTTTAGCATGGCCAGTGGGGCCAAGTCACTAAGGATTATCAAGTGACTGAACCAGCAATGAAAGGACAAAGCAGGGTTGCTTCTAATCAAGCGCCAACCGCGAGGACTTTTGATATAAAATGAATTGAGATACATGATAATGGATTTCATAAATACCATGGATGTGTTAGGAATGAGGATGGTGACCAGTAAATGTTATGAAGATTGTCAGAGATGGTGTAGTATGATGCATTAATGTTATCTGAAACTTAGTGTCCTCAAGAGGAGCATTAGGCATTAAGAGATTCACGTTGAACACGACCAATATCTTCCAGAACATCCTTGCTACCATTACCAAGTTCTGTAAGAAAGAGCAGATAGACATGTGTTGTCTTATGGAAAGTCATATAGACTGACATTCATTTGAAAGAAGAGGCTAGCATTAAGCTACCTATAGATTATCAAGATGAAAATGATTGAAAAGAGACCCTTATTAAGGATATATGATTGAATTGCCAAGTACAGGATGTAAGTATTCCTTGAAAATAAAATTGAGGATAGGATGTCCATATATTAAGACGAACCCTGGGGGATGCACAAAGAGTAGCATCACCCCTAATAAAGACATTGTGAATTCAGCGATATAAGTTGAATCGACCAAAGTATCAATAACCTGCAAGGAGTTGTGGAAGGGAGCCTCGAAAAGTACATAGACAGAATTGTTATAGAATTGACTAATGATGTTTGATATACCCTGTAACCAGGAGATGCAGGAGGAATGATGAGGATGGCCTAAAAAAAAACCTTATAAGGGAAGTGGTAATATTCTAAACTTAAAAAGGGATGTTTGGTAAGGAATGTATGACATAGTAACAATAAGGCCAGATGAAGCATGTGTGAAACCATGTAAAAGTATGGATTGAACCAATAAGGTGGAGATTATCCAAAAAATAAGAAAGGACTAAGATAAGAAATATCTTAGGCATGATTGGGAGTAACCGTGATAAAGTTTAGACAGAAAGGTGGAAGCAATGACTTTTGGAAAAAGACTGGAATATGTTTTCTCTCATTTAGTAGAGTTCAAGGGAGGATGCTTCCACCCTGAGTTGGAATAGATCCAGAAAACATTGATTTCAAGAAATTATTATATTCAGGAAAGGCCAATGAGGTGGCCGACACTTTAAGTATAAGGGAGTAAGTATATATGCTCATACCAAAGAAATAGCGTGATAATGAGAAGGACCTTGAAGGTCAGATTGGGACGAAGGAATTTACGTTCCCCTGATGATTATACGAGGATTAACTATAAGGACAATTTAAGTAAACATTCGACTCCTGATTTTGTCTGTAGCACATTACCGACACTAGAAGATTTTGTGACAGGCCAAACCAAATTCCCCTAGCGACTCTCCTTGATTTTAGAAGTAAAGAGGAGAGATGAGGAAATAAGTGATAATTGAATGCAGAAGATAGATTGGTACTGATATTGTTAAGCTAATTGGCATGATGATGAATGACAAGCAAGTTTATGTGGGTGTATTTCTGTGCAAACAAGATAGAGAATGGTGAGGTTGGCAAGTGATTAAACAAACCGCTAAGCTTCTAGTCTTCTACTGGAGATAAATGATTAATAATCTCACCAGCTTGTTCCAGCTACGATGCTGGAAGCTTTCCTGCAATTTTATCTGCTTCATATTATATCTACGTCAAGTTCAGGAAGCATTCCCTATGGATAGGGAATAGTGATTATTTTGTTTTCCCTATGGATAGGGAATAGTGATTATTTTGTTTTCCTAGAGGATCTTGAATTGACAATTATGAAACCCGTACGTTTAGTTATTCAATCACTGCGTAAACGATAAGCGATGGTGATCCTTCTGAGAAATTAGGTGGTAACGACTGTGGAAATGTCGAATTGAATCTAAGTTAGAGAAATCATCCAGGTTTATTTCGGATGGTGTAATTTCTGGAACGACTGGATATTTGAAATGAAGAATTAGGTTATGATGGTTCATAAAATGATTATAGTAGAAATAAAGACAAGAGACTGATAGAGATGGAAATAGAATTGGGAATTAATAAGAGAGTCAGATAGGCGGACTCATGAGAATCTCCAGTAATGAAGCGAGAAAAGTATGGAATTGGAAAGGTAAGGGTATTGGCCAAAATGGAAAGTTGGAATTAGGAGCATGAATGACATACAAATTGACTCCTTTTAAGTTTGGAGAATCCGAGGAAATATGGAATAGTTTGATTGAGTAATAAAAGAGACTCATGGAATGAGAAAGTAAAATCTAGATGGTTGAACAAAGGAAAGTTTGACCACAAACGTGCAACGTATATTGAATAAAGGTAACAAGTGTTCCCCTAATAAGATGATGGAGGAGTTCAATAACAGAAGTGAATGAGAACTAGATGATAAGATGGATGTGATTGATAAAGAAAAGATAGAGAGGTAATTATTAAATGTGAAGCACGGAATGTTATGAATGGATTAATGAATGGGTTTTCCTAACGACGAGCTCTCGGAATGACAAACTGATAGTGCTAATATTATGTATATGAAAGAGCCAGTGTTGTGGCGTGAAATGTCAGTAGTAATTATGCCAAGCGAGAAATCCAAGATTTTAACATGAGAGGTTGAAGGATTTTCCAAAAGTAAGTGATGTTAATATCAAACAAGAGTATAGGTCCACAGAATGATAGACAGAGCAGCAAGGACATGTGATATGTGAGATTACGAAAAAGTAGTATTTGATACGAATACGACTATTTTCTTCTCTAATAAACCTCTATAGTTCAGAGGTAAATTCTAAGTATGATATTTTTGACAATCTTGAAAGTTTTCTTATATTATTCTTTGAAATTCTTTCCTTTTCTTCTCCCTTATTTATCTTCTTCTAAATTGAGAAGAACAACCCTTTAAGGAGGGGAGGTAATGCTACGTGACTCTCTGTCTGTGTGATAGGAGTCTAAGTGGAATGCCATTAATTATTTAATTGCTTGTCAAGTACTAAAGGCTGGCCCCCTTTTGTACTAACTATGCAATATAACAAATGTTCATTGATCATAGTGATCTCTCAACAAATTCCTCTAATTCTATATATTGATCGAGATTGCGAAGATTAAAAGAGATCCAGAACGTAGTACGAGTAAGGTTATCTCCGAATTCGTAGCACGTTAGTGATACCGAAGTCACTGCACGTACCAATAAGGTTAATAGTATAATACCGGACAAGAGCGTATACCGGATAATGTGTTGTGCGAAAGTATCAAAGAATTGGTAGAAAGGATAAAGGGTGTATTGCAACACCAGTACGATGTGCTTTGAAAAGATTGGAATGTGTAAGGATCGACCAGAGAATTGGGAAGCGAAATAACCAACAAGTACCCAATTGTCTTCCACCTGATTCCGGGACGGAATTCTTTTAAGGAGGGGAGACTGTAAGAACCCAGATTTTTGGGTAGAATTAAAACTTTTTATTATGTATTGATGTAAGAATGAACAGTGGTTACAACTACAATGTAATACTGGCTTTAATGAATAAATAATGAAAGGATATAGATTCCAAAGTTATATGTCCTGAAGGATGCTATTGGGTAATAACTTAGATTAGAATAATCTATCTCCTAGAATGTTAAAGATAAGATTCCCTAGAGAGAAATAGATACCCTCATGTCATCCAGATCGATATCGGTTACAAGTACGGAGGTTCCATGTAAGAGTTAAGGAACGCTCGAGGAAGCGCAAAGATATTTTCTAAGTACCAGGACTAAAAAGAGAATAAGTGATGAATAGTGTTTTGATGGAAATAAGAATATTATGAGACGACACTATATAGAAGTACCCGGAATGAATTTCTGAGTTCGTATTAGTGATCCGAGGGGAAAATAAGTGTATGTAAAGACTGTCGGATTCTGAAAAACAGCACTTTCATTTTCTCCGAGATTTTCCCTAGACACTGATAGATTAAGGATTTAATATTTAATATTTGAGGAATATTAATTGGAGGATTATAATGAAAGATGGAAATGGTGATAGAATTATTACGGAGGTTTCCGGTAAAACCCTAACTAGAAATCTGGGAGATATTCTAGCGAACGATTAATCAAACGGAGCAATAACCGGACAAAGAAACAAGCAGAGGACTAAGATACATACATGTGCAAGTGGATGGAGTAAGTAACTAAGCTAGTGGCAAGAAGCAACTAGCACACCTAGGATTAAACCAAGCATACAAGATATTATCTCTTAAAATGCTACTTGTCCACTTGATTTATGAAGCTTCCTTGACACACCACTTTTATTTAAAGCTACTTTATGCTAGATATTATCCAAGGACATAACAATAATGCAATATTGGATGAGAACAAAGCAAGCATCCAAGCAAAAACTCTCTCCCTCTCCCATTACAAGCCATTCGGCTTTTGAAGAAATTCAAGAACCAAAACCAACCTTCCCACCATTGTTTGATCTCCAAACTTTTATCATAGGTCCTATAATTCATAAAAATGATCTCCTCAAAATCTTAGCATCAAACTCATCTTTTTCCATTTTCAAAGAAATGATTTAAGAGGAGGGTGAATAGTGTTTTCAAGAACAAATCTTGGTTTTCTTGATTTCTTGGATGATCCAAGCTTGGTTAAGGATAGACATGGACTATACAAGGCTTAGCAAGGGCTTTAACACTCTCTAAGGAAGGTATAAACCACATGAACCCTAGATCTTACTTTGGATATATGCATGCTCTTGATGGATTTAAGCTTAGTTATGTTATTAGTGATTGTAAGCATGATTAGTTAAGTGATTTAGTGAGTTTTGTTATATGATGTTTATGGTAGTGAAGCATGATGTTCTTGGACTTATTATGATGAGAATCATGTGTAAATGATGTATGGATGCCCGGTGTGGCTTGGTTTGATTGTTGGGAATTTTAGAACGTTCGATTTATAGCCGTCATAATGCCAAAATTTCATTAACCTTAAGAACACAAACTGGACAGAACATGTAACTCACTGTTTGGCTTCGTTTTCTACCATGATAAGCTATATTATGTGATAAGCTTCGTTTTGATATAAAGTTTGTATGAAATGGACTTACGGTTTAGGAGTTATGATTAAATTCGTAAAAGTGGTTCGGAACCGTAGACGAAAGTTCGTAATTGAAATTGATTCCCTTAAATGTCATTTAATCAGTGGTGAATCTTATTAATTAAATATTAGAGGTAAAAAGTAAGGTGTGGGAGAAAACCACATGTCGAATGGATCGTTTTCCGATTTTATAAAAATGTTTGAATCGAGGTTAAACGCGAACGAACCCCTTAAAGGTATGACTTTGGTTATAACTTAGAAAACGGGCGATAACACTCGAGGTATAATCTTGATTCGTAAACGACCGACCTTAGAACTTATACGACTTAAGTATATACCAAGTATAAGCATGATGACATGTCTTGATAACGAACGAATGTCGGATCGTATCGGTGATAAAAAGAGTTACACTAAAAGAGACGTAACGAGATAACTCGAAAACATGTTACGATTTAAGTGGAGTTTATACTTAGCCTTTTAATAAGCGTTAAGTGATTAATCTTAAATATTCTGATTGTTTATAGATCGTCGAGCTGACCCGGGACACATTACCCCTACCCGCACTCGATTCCCAGGCAAGTTTCCAATACTTGGAACTGTTGTTGTGATAATATATATATGATGATTGTTTTATACATATGCCATAGCATGCATGTCTACTTTCAAGTATATTGGAATACTTGTTCCCTGAATTAATATTGGCTTATAGACTAGATATGGATTATCAGATATAAGCATGATTGTTTTGGTAGGACCCTTAGTGAAGGGCGTATGATATGTATTCTTTAAATATGAGACCGGGAGTCGGTATTTGTGTTATATAGATAGTCGTGGAAACCCAGAGGGATTCCAGCGACAGAGTAGTATTAATTTTGAGGAATGTTATTATTAAACATTATTTATATTTCCATAAAAGTATCAAATACTTGGAAATCTTTCGAGAAATGTTATTTGAGTATTATCTCAGTCGAGAAATATTAAATGAATATTATTTTTGAATATTCATTAGATTTGATTATTAATGAATAATTACTTGATATTCATTGGAATTTTATTCATTAAATGAATATCACTTTCGGATATTCATTTAAGTTTTATGTAATTGATAAATATTATTTCAAAAGTATTCTTTGGAAGTTCTAATTACTCAAGGAATATTATTTCGAATATTAAGGTTTCGATTACTAAATGAATATCATTTTGATATTTATTTAGAATATTATTTATTAAATGAACATTATTTGGATATTCATCTAGAATATTATTTGTTTAATGAATATCAATTGAATATTCATTTGGAATTTATTTATTAAATGAATATTATTTTGAATATTCATTTAAGATATTATGTACTTGATGAATATTATTTTGAATATTCATTTAAGATATTATGTACTTGATGAATATTATGTTAAAATATTCATTTGAAGTTCTATTTACTTAAGGAATATTGCTTCGAATATTCCTTTAAAGTTTTGATTACTAAGAATATTATTTGGGTATTCATTTAGAATATTATTTATTAAATGAATATTATTTTCAAATATTCATTTAAGGTTTGATTTATTTAGTGAATATTATTTTAAATATTTACTTGAGTTTTATTTAATTAATGAATATTATATTGAATATTCATTTAAAGAAGAGAGTTATTTAGTAAACGATTCTATATATTTATTCGAGGATTACTTACGAGAAATATTATGATTTAATCATATCCCTTAATTATTATTGATAAAATAAATATTCTTGGAATATTTATTTAAATTCCTTTAAGTTCTTTTTATAATAATTCATATTACTCAAAGATTATCTTTCACCCTCAGATATGGTGTAAATATTTCGGAATATCTTATGACTATTTATATCAAGGGGAGGTTCCTAAACTTTAATTTCATTTAAATCTATCTTAAAGAAGATTTAAATACTCGCTCAACTTCCAAACGTATATAAGGGGACCTCACTTGAGAGATGTTATTTATTGGACTACCCGGTCATATTATTGCTAAACTATCTTGTCACTCACATCTTGATTCTTTCAAATATCGATATGAATCTTTTTGGTTACCACCTCAGCATTCGAGGGGTAAGATTGATGGAACAAGTGTCTATCCATTAACAAGCATCAGCTTGGGAAATATTGGTGAAATTTTCCTTTCCAATTAGATACGACTACTTTGTGGAGTCCTATCAACAAGTACTATACTTGGGGAAAGGGGGACGAACTTTATGTTTCAGAGTTATGGATGTTATTCGAACTAGGAGACGCGTAAGTGGCCGAGTGGCGCCGGTCCAGCAATTAATGGCCCAACCGTTGGCCGGGGGGTTCCAGAGGGCGGGCGATCCGTCGGTGCTTCCTTCTACATGTAGAGAACAAATGATGGGGAGCATGACATGCGACTGATCATCGTAAATGTTGTGGCTCCTGGCGCGGCAAGCTCCCGTATTAGTTCATCTTCCAAATTGGGAAATTTTTCTGCAACATTATCATTGTGGACAGGTTTGAAAAGTGTTTGAACTGGAATTGCAATATTCTTCCGCAAGTTCCTCTATTATGAAAATTTGATAATATCTGGCTTATCTTTGTCATGACAGATATTTCTTCGGAACAATTATATTTTGAGTTACCTTGTAACTTCATCTCATAACTTATATTGGTACTACGTTCGTTAATGCATGGCATATGGTATCAAAGATATTTTGAACTGTTATATATTATTACTGTTCAGTTATATTCTTTTAGGTGGGCTATTGCTCACCCTTGCTTTATTTATCTATATCACAACAACAGCTAGATCAGATGGCCGCGCAAGGCGCACTCAGCGTAAGCAGGTGACAGCCGTCAGAGGAATAATCGCTGAGGTCATAGCTACCATTGCTGAAGAGGCAGCTACTGGTAGGCTAGTTGTTAGCATTTGAGTATCAAATGTATTTATTATATGGCATATACAAATGGATGGCAAAGAGTATGTAATGGTTAATTATAATTCTTTGGGTTGTAAGAACTCAAACTTATGATTAATAATATTGATGGTTACTCTGATTTCATCTCTGGGACTATAACGGGTGTGTTTTACGTTGTTGTTTTGGGTCACAAGGTTGTAATTTAGATTATGTTGGTTTTGTGGATGGATATTGAGACCGTAACGACCAGATCCCTGACCCCGGATCTGGGGGTGTTACAAGAAAACAAATGAACCACTGTTATAAATATAAATATGGTAAGTCTCGATTACAAACTAATGGGGGTAATTCGAGAGACCCGCCGCTCTCCCAAAATAGAAGAAATTAACTCTCACATTCGATAACCCTAATTCTGGTTGTCCCCTTCCCTTTAATCCCCTCTCTCGAACCTTCCATAATTCTATTTCTTTTCTATTTATTTAATTTCCCAGTTAAAAGACCATTTTGCCCTTTCTCCCAAATATCTTCTTTCTTACGCCTTTTATAAGTTTGCAACTGTTTGACCGGCTTCACACAGTTTATTACATTACCCTGCCCCCAAACAAGCACCTTGTCCTTATGGTGAAACTGCGGAAAGCGGGCATTGATTGCAGTGACATCTTCCCATGTAGCCTCAAAGTCTGGCAAATCTTTCCATTTCAGTAATGCCTCCAGGTGCCCCGTTTGCTCAGTTCCCACTCGTCGAACACTAAGTAATGCTTCAGGTTCAACCACAAGCTCCAAATCTGCATTTAGTTGCACAGGAAGTGTGGGAGAGAACGGTATGACTCCCATGGCTCTCCTGAGCTGTGACACGTGAAAAACAGGGTGCACCTTACTTGTTGATGGCAATTTCAACTTATATGCCACAGAACCAACCCTCTAGAGGATTTCAAAAGGTCCATAGAACCTTGCAGCTAGTTTCTCAAACGGCCGTTTAGCCAGTGAACGCTGTCTATGGGGCTGCAACTTCAGGTAAACCATCTCCCCCACTGCGAAGTCCTCACTTCTACGCTTCTGGTTTGCATTTCCCTTCATTGCTTGCTGTGCTCTCAGTAACTGAACACGTAGCTCATCGAGAATGGCATCTCTTTCACGAAGTATCTCCTCCACACTATCAACTGGGGACTGGCCTTGGTTCATTCGCAGTATAGGTGGTGGTTCCCTGCCATAGAGTATTCTAAATGGTGTGAACTTAGTAGCCATGTGAGGAGAGGTATTGTATGAAAATTCGGCCCAAGGAAGCCACTTAGCCCAGGTTCTCGGCTGGTCCCCAACAAAGCATCTCAGATAGGTTTCCAAAGTTTTATTAACGTTCTCCGTTTGCCCATCACTTTTGGGGTGGTATGCGGTGCTTCGCTTTAATGCCGTCCCTTGAGTCTTAAATAACTCTCGCCAAAATATACTAAAGAAGATTCTATCACGATCGGAGATGATGGATGCAGGAAACCCATGTAGCCTTATTATCTCTTTCACAAACACGTCTGCCACGGTTATAGCAGTGAAAGGGTGGCGTATCCCCACAAAATGTGCGTATTCGAGAATCGGTCCACGACCACAAAAATACAGTCAACCCCTTTCGAAACCGGTAACCCCTCGATGAAGTCCATCGAGATATCCTCCCAGACTCGTGTAGGGATAGGTAAGGGCTGCAACAACCCCACCGGTGATTGATGGGACAATTTCTGCTGTTGACACACTTGACAACTCTGAACAAACCTGGCCATATCCTTTCGCATTCCTGTCCAATACCAATCCCCTGCTATCCTTAGGTAAGTTTTGACGTCCCCTGAATGTCCCCCAATTGGAGTGTTATGATACTCTCCCAGAAGCAGTGATTTAAATTTAGACCCTCGTGGTAAGACCATCCGTCCTTTAAACATCAGTTTTCCATCCTGCATAGTAATGCCCACATGTTCTTTGGTTTGGTTGGTCACTTCCTCTCGAATTTGCTGGAGCAAGGGGTCGTTCTCAATTTCATGTTGTAATGTGTCCTAATCCAACTGAATAGTAGACACCAAGGCCCCCAGCTCCACTCCCCCAATGGACTTACGCGATAAAGCATCAGCTACTTGATTCACCCTTCCTGGTTTAAATTGGATGTCAAAAGAATATCCCATAAGCTTGCTCACCCATTTCTGGTAATCCCCACCTATCTCCCTTTGCTGTAATATATAACGGAGAGACTGCTGATCAGTTCGAACTAAAAAATGACGACCCATCAAATAATATTTCCACTTCAGTATGGCCAAGCAGATTGCCATAAGTTCCTTCTCATATATTGACTTACTTTGTGCTCGAAGTCCCAATAGCTTACTGAAAAATGCCAAAGGGTGGTTCTCTTGCATCAAAACCGCACCCAATCCGAACCTAGATGCGTCCGTCTCCACCACAAACAGCTTAAAAAAATCCGGCATTGCTAGGACTGGAGGATTGGTCATAGCTTGTTTGAGTTGATTAAATGCCACCGTAGCTGCCTCTGTCCAATTGAATGAATCCTTTCGCAGTTGAGCAGTCAAGGGACCCGCAATCTGAGCATATCCTGCCACATACTTCCAGTAGTACCCGGTCAAGCCCAGAAAACCCCGTAACTCTTTAAGGTTTTTCGGTATTTCCCACTCCAGAACTGCTTGTATTTTCTCCTTGTCCGTTGCAACCCCATGACTGGATATAACATAACCCAGATATGCAACCTTGTCTTTACCAAATGCATATTTCTTGAAGTTAGCCACCAGATTTTGTTATTTTAGCTGCTGTAGTACCAGTTGTATATGCTTGACATGCTCATCTTCACTCTTGCTATACACGAGAATGTCGTCAAAAAAGATGAGCATGAACCTTCGCAAGTAAGGGCGGAAAATATCGTTCATTAGCGATTGAAATGTAGCGGGGGCGTTCATTAACCTAAATGGCATTACAAGGAATTCATAATGGCCATCGTGAGTTCTAAATGCAATTTTATGAGTGTCTTCGGGTCTTACCAGAATCTGATGGTACCCCGCCTTTAAGTCTAACTTTGAAAATACCTTTGACCCATGCAACTCGTCTAAAAGTTCATCGATTATCGGTATTGGATACTTATCAGCCACTATCTCCTTATTCAACGCTCGATAATTGACGCAGAATTGCCATGATCCATCCCGCTTCTTTACCAACAATACAGGACTCGAGAAAGGGCTAGTGGATGGCCTAATGATTCCTGCCTTGAGCATCTCTTGAATCATTCTCTCTATTTTGTCTTTCTGGCTTTGAGGATACCTATAAGGCATGACCCCTACAGGATTGCTACCTTCCTTTAAGCGAATGGCGTGTTCATTCCCTCTAGAAGGAGGCAAACCCCTGTCCTCCACAAATACCTCCTTATGCTCCTGCACTACACTAGCTAAGAATTGAGGTACCTCCTGCCCTGTAGTGCTCTCCCCTGGTTCTTCTTGTTTTTCCAGCTTATTAATCTCCACCCAGTACCCTTGCTTCTCCTTTCTAAGTGTTCGCAACATAGCCTTCAACGATATCTTGGATCGTACAAGTGAGGGATCACCCACTAATGTCTTATTTCCCTAATCAAACTGCATAATTTGAGACTTCCAATTAGTGACCACGTTTCCTAACTTCTCTAACCATTGCACACCCAGAATTACATCAGATGTCCCCAATGTCAATGGCAAAAAATCCTCCTGGATTACCACTCCACCATCCAACTGCAACATTAAATTCTTGCAAATCCCTTGGCCCCTAATTGCTTCCCCATTACCTAACGACACCCCAAATCCCTCGAACTCCGAAATGGTCAGATTCAACTCTTTAACCTTTTCCAGCGACACAAAGTTGTGTGTGGCTCCTGGGTCTATCATGACTACTACTTCACTGTCCCCTAACAAGCCCTTCAGTTTCATAGTTTTCGGGTTTGACAACCCAATGACAAAATTAAGTGAGACCTCGGGGTGAATGTTTACCTCTGGGCATATGTCCTCTATAGGCGAGGGAGGTGGCTCACTCCCTGTTTCTTCGGTACCATCCTCGTCGAAGTCCTCCATTAATAGTACACTCAATTCCCTCCGTTTACACCGATGCCCAATCAACCATTTATCGTCGCAGCGAAAACACAGCCCTTTTGCCCTCTTTTCTTGTAACTCTTTCTCTGACAGCCTTCGTACCTCTCCACCCCTTTTACTCGGAATATTACCCGAATACTTAGTCAAGTTCACTGAAGCTTGGGATTCTCCTCCCCCCGTCGCCCAACTCTTCACCGATGTGGGACTGGATTGCGTACTGTACGAGCTGACTGATGATGGATACCCTTTAGTGTTGTACCCATAAGACCCCGTTCTCACCGACCCAAGCCCACTTTTCTTCCATCCTGTGGCTTTATTCTTTTCCTCCACCTTCGTAGCCAGTTCTATTGCTTATTCCAGATTAATTGGATTCAACAGCCTTACTTCTACCTTGATGTCCTCCTTCAACCCATTGAGAAATTGGCCCAATAATATCTCTTCCGGAATGCGTTCTAACGGCGCTACCGTTTCAATAAATTTCTGACGGTACTCTGCCACCGTTGTGGTCTACATCGTGGCTAACCATTTCTCATAGAGAGACCTCCACTTGACACCCGAAACTGCCTGAGAATACACCTCTTCAGATCTACCCAACGACGAATAGGGTGGCAATGGTGTTCCCACTGATACCATTTAAGAGCATCCCCTTCTAAAGCCATAAGTACCGCCTCAAGCCGCTCCTCCTCAGTCAGTTTATAAAAACCGAAGTACCGTTCCACCCTCATTACCCATCCATCTGGGTCCTCACCATCAAACAAGGGCATGTCTAGTTCCCTATATCGCCAGTTCCCAGGTCCTCCTCTGCCATACCCATACCCGTTTCCACCTCCTCCCTGAAACCCATGTCCCCCCTGAGGGGTTCCCAGTACTAATCCACCTTTAGCCCCTTGGTTTGGTGTCTGTATACCTCCGTGTACCGAGGATTCGGCATTATGAACACTGACATCATACTTCTCTTTGGTGGCTTGAAAAGGGTTTTGAAGATTAGTTACCGTTGACCGGATTTCTGATGGAAAATGGGCATGTTCATTCTTCATCGTCTCCATCACCGTTCCCACCGCCTTTTCGACGGCACGTGAAACCAGATCTGATAACTTCGATTCTAGATTTCCCATCGCGTCCTCCAACTCCTCTACCCTTTGACTCACTGTCGGCGTCGTATTTGGGGTCATGGATCGTCACCGCTCTGATACCACTTGAAATACTCTGAACTCAGATTGATGATTTTTAATTAACGACCAAACCAACTGTCTATATATGAACTGAATGATAAAAGAGAAAACAGATGAACCACTGTTATAAATATAAAAATGGTAAGTCTCAATTACAAACTAATGGGGGTAATTCGAGAGACCCGTCGCTCTCCCAAAATAGAAGAAATTAACTCTCACATTCGATAACCCTAATTGTGGTTGTCCCCTTCCCTTTTATCCCCTCTCTCGAACCTTCCATAATTCTATTTCTTTTCTATTTATTTAATTTCCCAGTTAAAAGACCATTTTGCCCTTTCTCGAAAATATCTTCTTTTTTACGCCTTTTATAAGTTTGCAACTGTTTGACCGGCTTCACACAGTTTATTACAAGATTCTTGTAAAAGGTTTGGAGTTTTTATCACTGTCATCTTATTATATATCTTTGTTGGACTGCTAGGGCTTTATTTTATCAATAGACCTGAGTGGAGGATAGTTGATCAGGCTGGCTCTGCGTACTCTTAAATATCAGTTCCATTGTATGATACCCTGGCTATGTATAGTAGACATTCATCGATGTTATTAATTGATGTGGCCATAATTTGTTCTGAATTCACAGAGTTGTTCTGCACTTCATGATGCTGTTAATTTATAATAAAGTATGCTTCTACAGATGCTATATTTTGTGTGCGGCAGACATTTGATACTGTGAGTTTCTTCTTTATCTATTTGGTCATTATGATGCTATATAACTAAACTGAGTTGTGTAGGTGGTTGGTGGAGCAGATGGTCAAATGACATTACCACCATTAACACCAGGTGTAGAGGTCGTATCATGTTCGGAACCACTTAAAAGGTAATTCAGATTATTTTCTCACTAAGTTTACTCAGTAGTATGATAAGGTCAAATGGCTTCTATAGCTTACTGTTTAAAAGGTATGGAAAATGAGCCTATTGATGTAGTTTAAAGGTTAAACAAAAAGATTAAATACTACAAAACAGTTGGAGGATAGGTACTAAATACAATTGCACATGTAATTAAATATATAGTTACTTTAGAAAAACAGACAGGTTGAATTTCGGCTAAACCCAAGGCCGAACTGTTCATAGGGATTCATACACAGTAATAAAAGTTGTCTGTTCATTGTTGTATAAAAACATGGAATGCACAGAATGTCTAGGCTTATTAGAAAAACATTAAGATCTAAGGTTCTTGGGCTTTAAATATTAATGTTCCATAACAGGTATTTACCAGTAATTCCTGCATTCACTAGGTCGTCTCAACTTTTTGTGCAAAGTGTAGATCCACCCCTTCTTCGGGTAGACATTCCAATAGTCCAATCTAAGCCCCTGTATTAATTGAGATACAGCCTCCTTAGGGCTGAGCATTCAGTCGGTTCGGTACCGAACCGAATTGAAAGAACCGAAAACCGAATAAAGACTTTTTTTAGGAACCAGACCGAACCGAAATATGCACATGGCCCGAACCGGAATATATAACTTTAGAGAGGCACATGCCAACTTTAGATGGCTGCTATATAACTTTTATTTGATGTTTGAGTAGTAATTTGGGTTTTCACACATGATTCTGCCCTCATTTTGTCTTGCAGTTAAAATTGACCTTCTTGAAGGAACATGTATAGAGAGTAGTAGAATCTGGTTACACTATTTAAAAGAACATTACAGATTGTTTGAACTAGGTTTGAGGAATTGTAGTAAGAGCATTGTTCGCTTTCACATTTGTTGGCATTTATGGCTCCATGATTTTTTTTGACCTTGTTTAGACAACATTGTTTTGGCTTTGTAAAATGACAATTGATTATGAATAAATAAATTAATTATGGATTTGTGATTGGTTGATTTTAGCCGCATTTTTGGTGTATGAAGGTGCTATCTCTTGGTGCCAAATTATGGTATATTAGTGCCCCCAGAATGATGGTAGGTTAAATATCCATACCAAAGCGGCCATCTCCCTGAAATTGATCCCTTGACAGTATGCGTTCACATTCTGAAAATGGCATGACAGTTTCTACCACCAACTTATAAATATTTACACTTAAATTCATCATTATCATCAATGTATTAATTGATATATTAACCAGTCTCGTGATAGTTGTGCTGACAATACACTCTAGCTGAATATGAGGCTCATGGACTTTGAGCTCAAAATCAAGTTTGAACCTACTTTATCGAGCCAAACTCGAGACTTCTATATTCAAGTTATAATATTAGATAATAGATTTTATTTGAGAATTGTGTGTGTATGTGTATCCTGTACACTATTATAGGATAATTTTAGTCAAAATTAAAACTTAAGGTGATATTAATTTAGTGTAGTATGTGCTGCATTCGTTTGTTCCCTTATGAAACATTGTATTGTTGTAAATTTAAATATGTAATACTAATTTAAAGAATAAATTGTTAGATTTTTTTGTGACACGATGTGTTTTTACGATATATGAAAGGTATAGGAAAACAATGATGAAGCAAAAATAAATTATTCGCATATGTATTTCTTACCAAGCTATTTCTATGGCTGAATTTTCCTGTTCCAGGTTCACCCGGCCAGGTGTTCATTTTGAGTGACGATTTGGAGATCAGAAATTGACAGTTGGACAATCTCTGTGGCGTGAGCCGATCGTGTAAGTAAGGTTCGGCAACACAATTCCGCCCTTCTACACACTTTTTTTTCTTATTCCGCTTCTTCTGCCTATGGTTTTGCTTTGTGATCCCGACAGTTGTGCCATGTGTATCACTTCTATTTGTGGCTTTCATGTTTGTTGGCATTTAGGGCTCCATGATTTTGTTTGGCCT
This sequence comes from Kitagawia praeruptora, assembly GCA_037693485.1. Lineage (NCBI taxonomy): Eukaryota > Viridiplantae > Streptophyta > Magnoliopsida > Apiales > Apiaceae > Kitagawia > Kitagawia praeruptora. The sequence continues at coordinate 57,341,354 of CM075353.1, forward strand.
TGATTTGACAGCAATCTTTTGGCTTAGTGAAATGACAATTGATTATGAATGAATAGATTAATTATGGAGTGCAAGTTCATTGTTTGAAATCAACTGTAAGCGTTATGTTGTTGCCTGCATTATGCTTAGAGATCTTACCATGTACATAAATGCTTGTAGTTCTCCTGAGGTGAGTCTTGGATTTGTTTGCATGATTCTATATAGTCCGGTAGGTTTTAGCTAAGTTGAATTATTTTATGTGCTTATTGTTTACCTTACGTACCAGGTAACTAAAAATCAATTTTTCTTTAAGCTATTGTATGTATTTCTTACTTTGTACGTCATATGCCTCGCTTTTTCTAAAAGGCGGATTAATTGAAAGAAATAGTAGTTGAGAGGAACTGTGCACTTGCCTTACCAATAATCTTTCGCATTAGATTGCAATTTGCATGGGTTACAGAAGTTGGAGAATCTGACCTAGAGGTATACCAATAAGACATCTCAATTTTCCTAGATTGTGCAAAGTAGATAGAAGAACACAGTGACTCTCCTTTGAGATGTTATGCAGAAAATTCCTTCAAAACAATAAAAAATTAGTCGAATTTAATATATTCCATCTTTGACCTCCCGAGAAGTGTAATCTTTTGGTAAGTATTCCTAACTACCCGACATTCTTTGGTTCACACCTGTTTTTATTTTCTTCCCAATTGACCTTGCTTACAATGTATCAAATCCTAAACACAAATGATATTTGCCATCCTCTCATGAACCAATTGGTTCACATAAAAGAAAGGGGAAAAAGATGAAAGGTATTGGTGCTCCCAATAGAGTCACTATAAAGAACACCCAACAAAAATTTCCCCAAAGATTTTTCAAAAATTGCGTATCGAAGTTGAAAGGGAAGCAAGCTTGTGAATATAGATAGAGTTTAAAAGTAGATATTTGTTCCTCTCAATGTACTTCCCTCTGACTAATTGATAATATTGGATCCCTAATTAAATATTCTTTAGTTTTCTGTTTTCCTGATTCTAGGAGTCGAGTTGCTCTGGCAAGAAAGTCACACAACATTTGCAACCAAGGAGGAAACAGATGTTGAGGTACTGAAATTTTGAAATTGGCATGTCTTTTTTACTTTTCTTGTCTCTTTTATTCATTCTGCTTTAAGTTGCTCTCATATTTCCTACCTGTTATATAATTTAAAATGTTGCGAAACTAAATATATCTTAAAGCACCTAATGTAATGTGTTTCAAACTGACATGTTGGCACTCTTTCCACTTTTGGATTCATCTTTTTCTTAATTTTAGATGCATTTTGAGGCTCCTATTATTGTTTGTCTTAATCTTATAGCGATGACCTGATGTCATTATATTGCATTACAGGTACTTGATATGTTGGAATTATATAATAGGATATATGCAGAGTTCTTGACAATAATGAACAAAGAGTAATACATCACACCCTTTCAGTTTTACGAACTAAAAAATAAATGCATTACGCTGCTTGTGACATTTAAAAGTTTTTATTTTTTCCAATGATCTCAGCTTCTTCTTCTTGTGTCATTTAGTCTCGCCACGTAATTGCAGCACCTAAAGTATGTGGTTGGTATTTGAGGATTGCTTGATATCTGCCATTTAGGTCTTCATGTGCTTGAACTTGATTACATAGCAGTCTATTGGCTTTGCGAAATGACCATTAATTATGAATGAATTATTACCTGAGGGTTTTTTGGGTTGAAAATGATCCAAAAGAGCTGAATTATTGTGGGAAATAAATATAGCCAGAAAAGGAGCGCATTAGCAATTGTGCATTTTTTCCTCTAACATGTTTAACTGATAAGCCTCATGTCAATTGTACAAAAGCGTATGAGTTTATTTAAACTTATAAATTTCACTAACTTCTTGGTTCTTACCAGCGAAATGAAGAAGATGTTTGGGGCTCAAATCACTTAAATGAGGGCAACATATCATGAAAGAGTTTATTATAAAGAAGCTTCCAGTGACTTCGTTAAGCTTTATGTGTGCTCTTTTCCCTCAGGGGTAGTTGAGTTATAAACACTGCATGCTACTTGCACAAATCAGGCAAACTAACACCTTATTTTCTTTCCTAAATAAGCCAACTAAGTTTACTTGCTCTTCTGTAGAGTATATTGTTTGGTGGCTTAAATGAGGTCAAAAGACCATCAAAGTCTTAACTCCTTTGTGATTCATGGCAATATCATAAAACAAATAAGGTCTGAAAACTACAAATCAAGTCTAGATAGTGGACGTTAAAAAGTTCCTGAATTGTTAATGATCCTACACTGTTGTCTATGTATAATGTATTGGTCTAATATACACCATACATAGAAGTATAAGAATATTACCACATTAATGTTCCTGGACTATTATGTTTCTGTTTCGATTGTCCAGATGCCAATGTTAATAAAACCTTTACGTTAGAAATATGTAGCTGGAAAAACCTTTATTGACACTCATCACAGTTTCGAGACCAGGAGGGTTTTTTTTATTTTGTTTGTGTAGTTTAATTACAAAAATATCTATATATACTTTAATTATTATTGTAATTAAAATAATTAAATAAAATAATAATTTATTATTTTTTTTCCGGCCCCCCGTAAAATTTATTTCTGTGTCCGCCACTGCACTACGTTAAGCAAGTGAAAGTTAAGCTGTTTTAAGTGAAGCTCACTCCAATGCACTAGACAAATCTGAACAACTCAGGTGTAGGCTAATATAGTATAGGAAGTGAGAGCTTTATAAATCATTCTGTGAAGATTGTGACTTTGTATGCACCACACCAAATTTTAATGTTTGCGGATGTAAAATTTGTTTTTCTTTTTTAGGCCATCAACTCAGTCTACGATTTAATTGCCTTAGCCATGGTTTAGGATCTGAAGATGAACGAAAAAATTATTGGCCAAGAGGCGTTTAACTTTGGACATTCACTATCACAGTTGGACAGTGGCCGTCAAGGAGTAAATATATGTCTTGAAGGCAACTATCTTTCCTTTTTAATCTGTAACGAAATTAACATGACGCAAACTACTCCTACTGCTTTTTTTAAAAAAAATGTGTACATAATGTTGTGTTACATAATTTATAACAAAATAGAGGGTGTAGGGTGTGGTGGCCTCCCTTATCAAGTCTTGGAACCTCAACAACACTACAGTTTGAAGGTCATATATAGCAAGGATTTCTCCTCTATTTTCAAATTTAACTGATCTGCAGTAAGGTTAATTATATGATGTGTACTTTAGGATTAGTGATGAACCTATTATGCAACTAACAATACATTTGCAGAACGTTGCTCCTTAATCTTTTATACCTGGGATTGTACAACAAACTATATAGTGATTAAATGTCAGTGCTTAGGTAGGTGAAATTCATTGAAGTGTTACTTTCCCTTGGCTTTTCAAAATTATCTAAAATGCTCAAAATTCAGAATATCCGGGACATGGAATAATTTATACATGACCGGATTTCGCATGGACTAAATAGCCAGCAACGAATTTAACTATTTATATAGGTTTCCGAATGAAAAGATTCAGATACCAAAACACGCAACTGGTTTCTCCTAGCCATCAATAGCCCTGCACATGAAAAACATTCTATGTTTGATTTTTTTTTCTGATGATAACTAATAATGTTTCGGGCAATTTAGAGAATGACCCGTGCCTTGCACGGGTTATTATGCTAGTACTTAGAAAAAAGCACCTACCACACATGAAAAAACACCATAACAAAGAACTTTAAACAATTTATAGATAGTATATTTAATACAAAAACAAAATAGAAAAGTTATACAAATATAATGACTAACATGTTTCAAATATATCTTATATTAAAAAAATAAAACGCCGCAAAATAATGAAATTTTAAAAATATATTAGGCTAAACTTTATAACATAATTTATAAAAATAACAACTATAAATTAGTCAAAAAAATAACAACTATCACATAAAGATCCTTAAAGAAAAACAGTAACCAATAAATACATTAAAATATTTACTTATAAGTTTTAAAACAAACATGTTTCTTAAATTTACACTAAAAAACAATGCAATTTTATTGAAAAAAATCATAATATCATTAGGTCATATTATTTTTTTCGAAAATCGTAGATGTTGTACTACATCTGTAAATAAATTAAAAGAATTTTCCAAAAAAAACCAAAAAAAAAATATATGTAGAATTAAAATATTATGCGATAAAAAAATTAAAATTTAATAATCTGAGAGTTACAAAAAAATAAATTTCATCAACAATAAAATTTAAACTAAATTAATACAAATTCAATCTAATAAAATACCAATCAACAAATTTATTAATTACTATTAGAAAATTAACGTGTTTCTATTGTTATTTTAGTATATATATAATTACGAAATATATATATGTATAATTTTTTATTAAAAGTGAAAAATACAAATTTAAAACAATATGAGAAATTTTTGAAAAAAATATTTCTAATAAATATTTTTTACAAAATATTGATAATATAACCCGTGCATCGCATGCAATCATGGAATTTAAAAATTACTGGGTATGAACTATATGAGAAGGATAGTGAAGCAACACTATTAAGATCTTCTAAGTGAGATTAAACCAAGCTTTTGAGAGGAGTTTTTTGAGTTATTTGAACGATCTTATGGAGATTGTTATGATAGAATAAATCATGCATATAAATACGACATAATATATATACATGTATCTCCCGATCAAAACTATGAGTATAGACTAATAGCGGAAGCGTACCTGAATCAAAAGAGGCCATTGATAATCTTGAGAGTGTGCGGAGAGCGTGAGTACTTGAGGGTTTTGATCTTCACTATTCTCCTCTATACGTAAGGATGGGGTGTGTGTATTTTCTGAATAATATGAGACGCGTGTCTTTTCTTCTCGCATAAGATTCATTATACAGAGGGAATAATGAGACCAATCCTAATGGGCTAAACCCATAATCGCCCATCAAAGTTATGTGCTTGGGTACTTAAGCCATTATTAATATATATCCATATATATATATATATATATATATATATATATATATATATATATATATATATATATATATATATATATATATATTCTTGATATGTGGGTTATATATTTTCGCTTCAGCCAAACAACCCTATACATGCATATGTCCAAAACTGAGTTCCATTTCAGTCCATATTTCATAAGGCGTTTTAGGCACGGACTTACTTGGGACCCGATTAAGGATATGCATAGTTGTTTTAAGGGCTTCAAGCCACAAAAATTCTGGCAACGTACTGTGACATATCATGCTTCGAACCATTCCATAAGAGTTCGATTTCGTCTCTCAGCAACACCATTCTGTTGGGGTGTACCCGACATTGTGTACTGAGGAACGTTGCCACATTCTCGCAAAAATAAGGCAAAAGGTCCTGAATTCTGTCCAGATTCAGAGAATTTTCCATAATACTCTCCTCCTCTATCAGATCTAACAACCTTAATATCTAATTTAAGTTGTTTTTCAACTTCTGCCTTATAAATTTTAAACATATCGAGTGCTTCAGATTTTGTTAGTGTAGGTGCCCTAGAGGCAATACATTGTTTCTCGAATAAATCTTATGTCATTTGATTATTAAATAAATGTATTTATTATGACTCTAATTACTGCGATATTTGTTAGCATAATAAATGTCCTTAGAATAATGATACACATTATATAGTTTAAGTTTACAACTTGAATTTGAGATTATATAATATATATCATATTCTTAAAGGTCCCTAGTCGAGTATTATTATACAGGACAACAATAATACATAAATAGACTAGTATGTTTTTGACTGATAACCACATCTCATTGGTTATCAGTATGGAGATACTAAAGTCAATACATAGGTACATGTAGGGTACATGGTACTGGACAGACCCACCGTGAGATTCTTCATGTTAATTAAGTCATAAGAAAGACTCACAGTGATAATGGTGTAATGATCCTTTGACTTGAGATCATTATATTTCTATACGAGGATAATATACTTTGACTACATTAAAAGTTACCTTTGACCGGGTAATGATAAAAGTGGACATCAGGTATATTGTGAATCGTATGAGAAATATGAATGATAGATAAAGGATTTAACCCTCCTGGCTCCTATCAGATAGGAGAGATATTATTGGCCTCTTGATTGAGTGAGACTATAAAATGCATGGTCGTGCTCAAATAATGATTTGTTATTAATAGTCTACTCATGGATCAAGTAAACCCGGATTAAATTATGAAGAGGATGACAATAAACATGCCTCGAGTTTAATCTATAATATTTGGTTAAAGGGATTATATTACACGGGAACATTAATCACAAAAGGTTTATCGAATCACGATTTAATTATTATTTAATTGGGTAGCAATGATGTATTACTAGATACCGCTCATTGTTTATAATTTTATTGGAGAATAAAATTATTTCCAAAATAACTAATAACCTACAGGGTCACACACATAGAACATTTTAAAGGAAGAATTAATTTAAATTATGAATTTAAATTAATTAATGATAAGTTGGATTTTATTATATTAATTAAGTGGGACTTAATTAAGCTATAATAAAATACAAAGATATATGAGATATGATTTTAATAATTAAGTTTGACTTAATTATTATTTATTTGAATAATAGAATTAGATTTTATTATTTAAATAAATCATATTTGGGCTAGGTTTTTGACAAGGGTTTTTGGCTTTATACTATCCTATATATAAAGATATGGGGTAAAGGATTTTGTACGTGAAAAATTCAGTATAGCCGCATCCCAAAACCAAAACCCTAAAAACCTACATCTCAGATTTTTCATTGGAGGCTAGTACCTCCCTTCCGAACAAGAATCGTTCTTGGAGTGTTCGTGTGGATACCGTAGAGGAGACTTCGAGGAGGAGCGTTCAGAATCGTGAAAGCTAGGATCTCTTTTTGACATCCAATACGTAAAGCTTCATTAAAAGGTAAACATATTCTTACTACCATGATTATCTAGCATTAAACATGGATCCCGGGTTTGGAATTCGATTTAATTTTACTGTTTCCGCTGCGTTTTGATGCTCGAATTCCAAAAGATTTTTCATGCAAAAGATAAATGTAGCCATAACGTGAGTAGTCATCAATAAAAGTAATAAAATACTTATGATCACCTATGGCTGGAGTGTACGGTCGACTAATGTCAGTGTGGATTATCTCTAAGCACTTAGTGCTACGAGTTGCACCCTTTTTGTTTGTTTTTACAAATTTTCCTTTAATACATTTAATACATGTGTCAAAATCTGAGAAATCTAATGGATGAAAAAGTCCTTCTTTAACAAGTCTTTCCATTCGACTTTTGGATATGTGACCAAGTCGTTCATGCCACAATTTTGAGGAATTCTCATCATTTCTTTTTCTCTTTTTAGAACCAGTTGCATGCAACTTCATCTTGCACATTCATTGAAATTAAGGATTCACTAAAAGAAGCATTCAAACATAATCTTTAAAGGTTTCCCTCTAACAGCCCAGAGCCAATATACTCAGAATAAAGAAATAGAGAAAAACTTTTATTTTCAAATTTAAACGAATATCCATAAGCGTCTAACTTTGAAACAGAAATAATGTTTCTAGTAATACTGGGAACATAAACAGTATCCATTAAAACCACTTTCCAACATAAGTCGGAAAGTTCATACAGCTTCAATTTGTACTTTCTCTCCATTTCCAACGAGTAAATATCGGTCTCCTTTATTTAGCTTCTTCACGAAAAGGAATCCCTGCAATGAATTAGTTATATGCAGAGTTGTACCAGTGTCTATCCACCATGTATTTAAAGGAACTTCAGATGTAAAAGCTTCATAACAAACATAAATAGATGCATTACCTTTCTTATCTAACCACTCGCGAAATTTGGAGCACTCTTTCCTTATGTGTCCCTTAGCTCTGCAGAAGTTACATTTAGGACCTCCAAAGTTCTTTGTGCCAGAAGTTTGTCCCTTTTCTTTCGTGGCAGCTGCATCAATTCCCTTTTTTTTACTATTGCCATATTTCTTTCCTTTTCCTTTAGCGGGTGTCGTGGTCACAACATGAGCACTTTCAACCTTCTCAGACCTAAGGCGTTCTTCTTCTTGAACGCACATAAAAATAAGCTCGCTCATCTTCCACTTTTCTTTTTGCGTATTGTAGTTGATCTTAAAAGGACCAAATTGTGTAGGAAGAGAAGTCATTATGAAGTGGCCAAGAAAACCTTTAGAGATTTCCATGTTCATATCCTTTAATTAAGAAGCCATATCATTCATTCTCATAATGAGATCACAAAATGCTTGAGAGTGACCATTTTCGAGATCAGTGTAGTGGCTTGAACCTTAGTGGAATCCTTGAATTGTTCCTCAATGTTCGCTAGGTACTCCTTTGCATTATCAGATTCGGGAATTGCTCCACGAATTGCACTAGTAATGGAGCCCTTAAGAATCATTAAGGAAACACGGTTGCTATGCTTTCATTTTGCATAATCAGCCTTTTGCTCAACAGAGCTTTCAGCCGTAATGGCAACAGGTTTTGCAACCCTTATGGAATAATCAAGGGCAGTAACTCCCAACGTAAGATCAATTTGCTCTTTCCACTTCTTAAAATTAGAGCCACTCAATGGTGGTTCAATGTGTGAAAAGTAGTTGGTAAGTAAAACATGACCAAATGCTAAATCAAGGTTAATCACAATCATGCATATAAGTACAAGAAATACAATAAATATAATCCACATGATGAAAAACAGTTAGTTTACCAAGTAACACATAAGTTAAATAAACTGAGGGATAAACAGTTTATCTAAATAGGAAAAATAAAATACAAATTTTTTTTCCTACAATTAAATTAAATTTAATATTAATATTTTCCGTTGGGACGATTATCAATACTAAATTAATTTTATCATTAAACATGAGATTACGAAAAATAAAATATTAAATTATATCACCGTTGGGCAGAAAATAATTTAAATTCTAAAATTTGAACTTTAAAAATTTCGTTTACAAAATTAATATACAAATCTTCCGTTGGGCCGATTCGTACATCAACTTGTACACGTACATTATGTGATTTATCATTATCTTAAATAAATAAAATAAAAGATTTTCGTTGGTCTATCCAATACTTTAATAATTAAGAAATCACTATATTAGTCCGAATATTTAATTAATAATTTTCATGAGGGACTAATACTTTAATTAATAATCATAAGTATCCCTTTAAAGTAATAATAATCTATTACTATATATTATACATCAACACAAGGGCAAAAAGTTTCATTTTATTGGCTGTGAAATTACTGTTTTGCCCTTATTTATTGAAAATTAACAAAAGTGCCACCATTTAAATATTAGTGTAAAAATTAGTTGAAACTATGTTAGTGTTGAGAATTGAACCCATGACCTTCCACTCTTAGTCTCATGCCTTAACCATTATGCTACACTTAGTTTTGAGTACATTTTAAAAATCTTATTAGATAAACCACATTTATCTCCTTTTGTCCAATTTTTTTTATTTCAACTATATATTAAATCTCAATACAAGTGCAAAAAGTGCCAATAAATTGCTTATAAAATTACTATTTCACCCTCATTGTTTGGAAATAACAATTGTACCACCCCTTTAAAATCCATGTAAAAAATGGAAGAATTTGGATTAGTTTTCGGAGTCGACCCACCGATTTCGTTTTAAGAGGTTCATGATACAATCACTATATTACATTACTTTTCGAGTTTTCTTAAAAATCTTGTAAGATATCACGCTATTTTTACTTAACTTATTTTCATTTTTGTTTTCACTTTTGAGTAAATAAAATGTTAGTTTACATTATTTATATAATTTCGTTTTTTCAGTTTTCGTAGTTTTATTTATCTATATACTTAATCATCTTATAAATTTTAATACACCTGTATGTTTTCGATTAAATATATTAAATATTTTATTTATATTTATATTTTATTATATCTCTGATCATACTTTATTTGAATTAGTTGATAATGGATACCTAAAAATAATACTGAAATTTGATCCAATATAAGGAATATAGTATATGCAATGTATTTCATTATTCATTACTTCTATCATTCTAAATTAAGAAAATTAGTTTTAAAATTAGTTTTAAATTATACAATAACCATGTTTATATATTCATCACATCCATTCTTTTAATAATTTTCTTTTTAGAATGTACACTTCAGTTGTTTATATTTTCTAAAATAATTTATACTCTCTTTGTCATTATAAATGATTAACATGGAAAATAAAATGTTAAGATAAAATTTTTGGTTATGCATGAATCTTACTAAGTCTGGATTTAAAAAAATTACAAACATTTATCTCTATGTATATATTAAATTATTGAAATAAAATACAATTTAGTTTTTTTTTTGACAAACAAGAAAATGTAATTAACTTGCATCGACCAAATCACAATCAAGACAAACCCATGAACTGACACTACAATCTGAATGGAAACAAATAAACGAGCTAACCAAATAGCCGCTTATGTGTACAGACTGTTTTACATCATGAATAACAATATTCTTCGAATTAAAAAAGATTTGAGTGGTTTCCCGATCAATCAAGCCTGCACCAATCCTGGAACCAGTAATATCACAAATGACCCTCACATACGCATCACCTGTAGTCCAATGTTCAGAAACACCCCAGCTATCTACATGCCGAAAACCAGCTATAGACATGCCGAAAGTCCAATAATCAGAAACACTCCAGCTATCTACATGCCGAAAACCAGCTATAGACATGCCGAAAGAGATAGATCTCAAAAGATGAACAAATATTAGTTGTGAAAAGTAAGCTCTTGCAATATCCGATACCAGCCCAAATCCAATGCACGCATTATAGATCTCCCACAAAACCACATAAATCATTTTCAAAGTAACCAACAATAAAACCCATACCAGCAATAACAAAACTGACATTAACCTCCCAATAAAATGGTAGCAAGTCAAACCCACGTCAAAAGACGAGACTAAAATCCAAAATTCAATGATCTCGGAATGACACCAAATTTTGGTATGATGTTAAGGAGGAGAATTTGAATTTAAAGGTATTTTTTATTTACGGAATCGGACTCAAAACCAAGATAGATCTGAGAAATAAATTCTAGATGTTTGGCTTTGGTTCGATTTTTATTTAAAAAACTGGAGCAAAACAAGAAACCGAGATTAGATGATTGAAAAGAGGATTGGAGGGTGTTTGATGGGGGACAATGGAGAAGAGGGGTGGCCGACGGCGACTAAGAAGATTGAGAGTCGACTCTCATGTATCGGAGGAGAGAGAGTGGAGTCTGTTTAGAGACAACAGAAGAAGTTGTTGTTTAAAATAAAATACAATTTAGTTGAATTTTTTTTTTGTTAACCATATATCTTCAAGTTTACATTTACCCTGAAAGAACGTGATGCGAAATATTACGTAATACTTAATCTGCTTTTGGATATATTAAAAAGATTACTAGCATAATATGTTTCTTCTATGTTGATCTGATGTAGAAGGATATGAATTGTAATTTATTATTTGTTTACATGCCATTTTTTTTCAAAATCATCTTTGCAACCTCGGTCTATTTCCTATAGGAATTTTGTTTTTGTAGGTTCATGACCGGTGTGAGAACATTGCATTATAGATTTGTAACAGAGATGACATTAACATATTTTAAGGATTGTGGACAGTTGTAATCATGTTGATATGGAAACCAATGTCTATCACTATGGAAAGACAAAGATTATCATCTTACTTTCTCAAATTTATAATTACAAGATCCTATTCATAACTCAAAATTGTACATCATACTCAACAATATTAGTGTTGGCGTGTATTTACAGTCCTTATTGGCATTCAGTATTAACACATATCACTACTCATATTACAATTTCATAAGTACGAGTTTTCAGTTCAAAAATTATTAAACCAATCACTGCCTTCTTTTTTAGAACAAAATTAGAGACCTTCACGTAGAGGCCCGTGCCTTGCACGGGCTGTTACGCTAGTAATAATAATACTAAGCCATCGATATCAGCAAGACAGCTGATAATTTACATTAAAAAACATCAAACCTAGAAAATAGTAATGACAATGATCGTTTTTTACATGCCCGTTTATACAATTACAGTACTCGTATATGGTTAGTGGACTTCAACCATTCTATTATTAACTCTAAAAGCCTTCTGGTACATGTATGTTTATATTATAACTTAAAATTCTTCATTTTAATGTTCCATGTTATACTTTAGTTCTATGTCCACATAATGAAAAAGCATACAATATATACACGGCATTAACGACAGTTTATGTTAAAATAAAAAAAAACTGGACAACCAGTTATACTGGTCAATTAGGCATGCTTTGTATCGGGTTATAAATAATGCAAATTTGTTAACCTAAACAACGTTCATGGACAAATAAACCTTAATCATACATGTCAAAATCGTGTTCGCCAAAATCAAGAAAATCGATTCAATTTATTTTAATAAACTCAAGTAATTAATCTAGGATTAGGCTCTGATACCAATTGATAGAATAAATCATGTATATAAATACGACATAATATATATACATGTATCTCCCGATCAAAACTATGAGTATAGATTAATAGCGGAAGCGTACCTGAATTGAAAGAGACCATTGATGATCTTGAGAGTGTGCGAAGAGCGTGAGTACTTAAGGGTTTTGATCTTCACTATTCTCATCTATACGTAAGGATGGGGTATGTGTATTTTCTGAATAATAGTAGACACGTGTATTTTCTTCTCGCATAAGATTCATTATATAGAGGGAATAATGAGACCAATCCTAATGGGCTAAACCCATAATCGTCCATCAAAGTTATGGGCTTGGGTACTTAAGCCATTATTAATATATATATAGGCTAGTGATCAAATAGAAACCACTTTTAAAATAAAAACTAGAAACCTCTATTAACCTTAGAATCTAATTAAATCTAATGGCCCCATTTAAACATTCACATCCAATTTAAATACACACAAACCCAACTTATCCCAGCTTATCCACACCCAGTGCTACTGCCATCATCTTTTCCGACCTCCTGTCATCTTTTCTGGTGAGTTCTAATTTTCCGACGAGCTAGAAATTTACAGATCTGGCTCCTCTTTTTCCTTTCCAACCTCTAGCCCCGCAGGGGCACCATCTTCATCGTCTTCTTCCGCCATTACGAGCCTTAGTGACCTTCTGTTCATCATTTCCTTTCGTCATCATCGTCGTGGCTGCTTTTTTCATTTTTGTTCGTCGTTTCTGTTCGTCCTCGTCTCCGATGATGCTTTTACATATATGAGTGTATGTGTATGTATATGTATTTTAAAGTTTAGATCTTCTGTTAAACTGGTAATAGTCAGTGATTTTCATTGAATAAATTAGTGATTTCTGTAATATAAACGGTTGATTCCTCTAATATGATTTAGTGATTTCTTAGTATACAGTTATATATGAATGTAAAATTTGAGGTGTTGATTGGTGGTAGCAGACTTTGGTGGTAATATATAAGATGTATATACAGTTATTGTATGTATGTAAAATTCGTAGTAACGAGAGAGATGGTAGTGATCGAAAATGGTATGGGGGTCGTTGCATATATGGTGGTGGTTGGTGAATATTTAGATCGACGATTGTTTAGCACAAACAGGAGGAGAAACGGATCTGGGCTTGGGCTTACGGATGTGTTTTTGTTTAATATAATTACAAAAATATCCCTGGTTTCTAGTTTCTAGACTATATTAGTTTCTATTTGAGTAAGACCATATATATATATATATATATATATATATATTTATTAATTAGGCTCAAGTCTTATTTAGGTGATTAATAATAAAACCCGATGGACCATAAATAATGGATTGGATCCCGTCGAATCTAAAATGCTATTTCAATGATCTTATGATCTTATAATGGAAGATGGCTTGTTTGCGGGGGACGGGAGGACTAATTCCTTAAATATTGCAAGTTGTTAAAATGTAATCACTTAAAAAGAACTGTATGTAAAACTTGTGAAATTGAAATGATTTTGGTCAAAAGCAAGGAAGACAAAGTTGCAGTGAAACCCTGAAGAGTTAATTTAATATTAGAATTTTTTAGAGACATAGAGTCCTTTATTTTCTCTTTATATAACAGATATGATATTGTAGACCTGATTGATATTGTAATTTATCTTTATTTACCTTTGTCTTAATTTAAATATTATTTTTATTAAAAATAATAATGGTATTTGTATATAAGTTCATCGTGATTACATATATATATATATATATATATATATGAATGATTATATTGTGTTTGGTGAATGAAATTATCAATCAATTGAAGCCAAAATTTAAAAATAGAAATAATTTATTGTACATTATCGTCTTAATTATAAATAAAATCAGCATGCAAAACAACCGAAATTGTGAAAATGAGAAACAAATCCTTATGACCAAATGTAGAAAAACGAAAACAAATTACTTAAAATGGAATCAATCAATACTAAATACTAAGAATCTCCAAAGACCAAAGACGCCACCCACGTCTATAAAGTTTCCATACCACCAAAGTCGATCCAGATATTCCTAAGAATCACTTTTCCCGATTGAGAAAAAAAAAATTGAATACTTGGATCTAATAACATTGAAGTCTGAAAAAATTAATTGAGGTGTAAAATAATAAAACCAAATGATCGTGAAATAATCATGTAACCATTTTTATTTTCTTTTAGTTGATTTTGTAGAACTTGGTGTGTCCTGACAATTAGATAATTCAACGACAGTAGCTTGAAATGAAAACAGTCAAGTATAAAATAAAATTACCAGTTGATGCAAAATGGTTATAAAGTTGTTACATAAAGAATATATAACGACCTAGAATTTTTCGTAATTATTTAAAGCATGTATTAATTGTTAAAGGTGAATTATGTGTTATGAACATTTTTGTGAAGTCAAACTATGTGAGGAATCATGTTTATATGATTATATGATGATTTGCAAGTGTGGTATGTGCTCGTGTATTTTTATTTGAATTTTCGAGCATTTAAAACTATTTTAAACATGCATTTTTAATCTTCCAAAATTTTTATAAAATCATTGGAGTTGTTTAAAATCATGAAATCTTTTACATTAAACATGCATTTTTAATCTTCCAAAAATTTTATAAAATCATTGGAGTTGCTTAAAATCATGAAATCTTTTACATTATCATCTTTGTGATATGATTTAGTTTATTAAATTGGTGGGAGTATTTATTTGTAAGTGCAAGTATTTTAAAATGATTTAAAAAGCTTTATTGCATTCAAAGGTTCTTTATTTCGAAAATTCATAATAAATTCATTTTTGACTCAAATATTATTTTAAAAATAAGGGAAGGTCTGTAATTTTATAAACTTCATTTTAGAATTTTAAAAATTATTTTTCTCTTTATTCCCTAATTTATTTCGATTTTAGAAGGATTAAAATCAATTTTTGAAAAGAAATTAGATAATTCAGTTTTGCCAGATTACGAAACTGCCCCTACCTTTATATAACACTCCACCGCCCACTTTCTTCTTCTTTGCTCCTGCACTTCATCTCTATCTTGGTACTCTTTTACTACCTCCGTCCCGGTTTATATGAGCTGGTTTGACTTTCACGGAGATTAAGAAAAGGTAGTAAGAAAAGAGTAAATTTAGTTGAAAAGTGGGTAAAGTGGTGGGACCTATGAATATTTAATAATAGATTTGAGATAGTTGAGGGAAGTAGTGGGTGTAATAGTGTAAAAAAGAATATATAATGGAGATGTAGTGGGTGTAATAGTGAAAAGTAGTGTTCAAAAATAGTAAGTATAGTAGGTTCATTCTTTTTGGGACGTACCAAAATAGAAAGGAGCTCACATAAACTGGGACGGAGGGAGTATTATTCTTCATTTTTCTTTCATTTTTAATCCTTTTAAATTGCTGCAAATCATGTTTTGATGTTAGAATGTCAATCTTAATGCTTGTATGGTGATTTGTTAGAATTTTGAATGAATATATATGTGTATGTATTCGGTTGGTTGTATGTATAGCTATGAACTCTTGCATGCAAGCTCTATATGCATATAATTTAGTGTTTAAATGATAGAGTGATGTTGTTTAGAGCTTAAGACTAAGTTTTTGGTAAAGATTTGGAATGGATTTGATTTTCCGGTCAAAACCCCCACCGGTGGTAGCGGTTTCCGACGATCCCCGGTGGTCAGTAGTAGTTTTGTGGTAGTCCAGTTGCTGTGTAGCCTCATAAGTATGTATAGATGATTAATGAATGTGAAATCTTTGTTGCACGTGTGCTTATTTGATTTTAAGTTGAATTATGTGATTAGCAAATTCTGAGATATTGTAAAATTCGTAGCTGATTCATTATTGATTGGATTGTTGTGATTCTAGATTCTCTGGAAAGATAATTTATCTACAACTTTCGTTCTTTAAGTTTTCTGAGATTTTGCTTTCAAGTATGAGTTTTTCTGCGGCTTATGTAACCAACTATATTGACTTCGGGATTATGATCCTTAAACTTTGAAAAATCGTAGTTAATCTAATACTTGTTCAAAAATTATGAGCCTTACCATTCTGGAAAGGTCTCGGAATTGTCTTCAAGTTTCGTGTTCTATACTTTTTCATTTCAATTCATCTTTATGCAGTAAAGATATTTAGGATTAATCGTAATGGTGAAATGGTTAAGTATAAGTATGGTATTAGTTATAAGTAGATTATGTTTGGGCTTGTAGGTGGATTTGTAATCCATCGGATTGCTTTTATTGTGAATTGAGTCGGATGTTTCCCCGACGAGCTAGTCCATTTTACAAAGGAGACTCTGCCCAATTTTTGTTAAAATTATAAGTCATAAAATCTATAATATAAGGTTATAAGTTAATTATAAGTCAAGGTGATATTATGTGTTAAGTGTTTAAGTGACATATATGAATTTCATGTTCTAATTGCTAAGTGCTTAAGTGATTGCTTGAATATATAAAATTACTTGGTAAATATGTTTAGTATAGTCAAGGTGTGTATAAGTGTTAAGTGTTAACGTGTTATAAGAATCGTTTGGTAGAATAAAGTTAGACGATTGAGGATTATAGTGTACTGAAATAGTACTTAACCTTATTATAGGTGCAAGTAGGAAGCCGGTAAGAAGTTATTATGCGGGTAAATGGAATTTCAAGAACGAGGATAATTATCGGAGGTGACAAGTATATTGATATCGGGACGAACGAATTATAGAAGAAAGATAGACGTATAGTCGATTAGAGACCAACGTACAAAGAAGTAGAGACTGATGCAAACTGAGTAACGATTCGATGTGTTGGAAACCGAACTACGTGTATTAAGGCAAGTGTTTCTATTCCTCACTTATTGTTCAAGTGAAGTATATCTGCTTCTGTTGTTCATAACATGTTCCTTTCAAATCAGTTTACAAGTAATCTGTACCTTGTTGTACCCTTCTATTGAGTTATCCTGTGAACTATCTTTCGATATACCTTGATTGCTATGCACCATATCATTACCTTTCTTTAGGTTGATAGTGAATTTTGGTTCTATAACTTGCCCCCTGCTTTAGACTAAGACCTTTATGGTGTCTATCACCTTGTACCTTATAAACCCAAATCAGACTTCCAAGTCTTAAATACAATTTCCAAAACTTAACACCTATTTTACAAGTTATTGATTGATAACTTTCTTCCAGCTACCGAATCATGTTTTATTAACTCACGTATTACTTACACATGTTTTCTTAACTTCTATCCTACCGACTATTGTTTTAGTAAATCAAGTTCTACTGAACCTTTATTTTAAAAGAACCAGATTTTAGCAAACCATGTTTAAAGAATCATATCTTATTAAACTTAGCTTTTAATGAATTTTACTTCAACGAACCTTGTTGTAAGAAACTATATGCTATTCAAGCCTGTTTTGAAACTCATAATCAAACGAACATTGATTTAGAAAAGTGAGACTTATTTATTATGCCCTATCTAACCATTGATTTATTGATGCAAGACCTTTATATTCATAAACTGATTCATTACCCTTATTGTTGTTTCTTAAACTTTATCATTTGATCAGTTACCTTTAAATTAGTCATAATTTACATCTTTGACCTTTGACTTGAACTTATTCCCTTGTACCCTGGTCAAAGCCTTGGTTTTATTTGAGTCTATATCTTCTTGATTCAGACTTGTACCTCTATGCCTTGATGTTAGTAAACTTGGTCAAACCCTTTGACTTTTATCATTGCAAATCAAAATGAGTTATTTTCTTAAAATACTTTGAAGTTACTTAGACTGGGTTGATCTGTTATCAGAGAGTCGAAGGTACTTCGAAGTAAAGGTTTTTAAAAGGATTAAGTATTTAAAATGTTTTATGAAGTTAAAAAGAGTTTTGCAAATCTTAATGTTTTTAAAATGAGATTTTATAATATGTTAGGAACTCCGTCTAAATGGCTTCTACGGATTCCTGACGATGGAGAGACGGAACGAACAGGTAATGCCGGTTCCGTCAGTTTTTGAGGTGTATTATTGTGTAGTTCTGGTCTGTCCAGTTCGACACCTTTATAGGCCAATGTGTTGCCTCTTGGGAACCCAAGCTATCCTAATGAAAGAAAATGATGTCCAGAGGGACTTTGTGTCCGGTATGGGGACTTTATGGGTTGATCACCCGTATTGTCTGTTATGGTGAAATAATAAAAACTCCAATCAGTTTTCTTAAAATGATGATTTCTTTTATTTATTGTAAAATGAAATTGGTTTACCACTTGAAATGTCAATTCCCTTGCACATATTTTGTTATTAACTGTTGATTTGCCTTTCAGTTGATATCATGTTGTTATCAAATGTCAGTATTAATCTATTGCTTCTAGTCATATCATTCTACCATGTTACTATTATTGGAAGCCAGAGTTATGTTTGTTGTCAGTTTTTAGTTTATTTAGAAGTTGTTACTTCACTATACACTTGCTGAGCGTTGTTGGCTCATTCTTGCTTTATTTATCCCTCCTCTTTTTCAGTTAGATTTATGGATTGACTACCTACGAATGACAATTCGATTGAGAGCGATGAGGTGTTTTCTAAAGAATAGATTTCAGAGTCAACATGGACCGCGCTTCAGATAAGAAGGTATAGTAGTTATAATAGTTATTGTGATTTAGATTCTTGTTTCATACTATAACCTGAGATCGATCCTTGTTGAGGGGTCGTCTATATGATTAAGTTATACTTAATTGTATTGGTTGTGGCACCAAATCCGGACCCCAGCCGGATTTGGGGGGCGCCACAGAATATATGGAAAAATGTTGAATTCCATGTAAATTAATTGATGAATCTGAGAAACTCAATCACATCTCCAAAACCTGAACTTGTAGAATATGTCATTGTTAAGTCCGACATGACAGAATTTGTAGTCGAAGAGTCATATGCATCAGTATCGTGATAAAGTCGACTTTTTGACACTACATTATCTTTAGAAATTAGTAGTTTTATCTTGAATTCTTTTCCGTTGAGGTCCTTAATTATGGGAGGGAAAGTTTTAGGTGACTGAGTATGCATATTTAGTAAGATTAATTGGATGAAGAAACCGAAAATTATATGGGCATGATGATTATTTCTTGGCTGTTGTAGTTATCTTTAACATGTCTGCAATCAGTTTTGTTACAGTCATACTAATAATCCTTCTAGCTGCATGTTTCAATACAATGAATTTGAACGTCTCAACAGAATCTTTGCCAAGTATAACAATTTTGTACCGTTAATATGTTTATAACAACTGATTGGTCTGTGTATAAGTGTGAGTCATCATGTATCTTATAAATCAGTTAGTGTATCTATGCAAGTATAATTAACATTTCTCTGCGAGTGG
Organism: Kitagawia praeruptora; assembly: GCA_037693485.1. Taxonomy (NCBI): domain Eukaryota; kingdom Viridiplantae; phylum Streptophyta; class Magnoliopsida; order Apiales; family Apiaceae; genus Kitagawia; species Kitagawia praeruptora. The sequence goes on from CM075353.1 coordinate 57,361,210, forward strand.
AACATTCTTTTTTATAGGTTTCACATATAATTTTCTATCTTATCTCTATTTGACGTTCGTCACAATCGATCTCGCATTTTTATAGATGAAAATTTTGTATAATATTATTGTATAATTTAAATTATGTTGAAATTAAAATATTAAGAAATAAGTTTAAGAAAAAATTACTCCATCATATTTTTAATCAAATATAAAATATTAAATAGTGTAATTATATGACATATGTTTTGAATAACTTTCATAAAAATCTAATAAATATAGGAAATTGTGTATATTTTATGTAGCAATTATGTTTTGAATGAAATGTGATTTAAAAAGTCGTAGCATTCTATTATTTTCACGATTTGTGTTTTTTTAACTCAATAAGAATCTAAATAATTAAAAAGATGAACGTTACTCGACGTCGCCTCACGGCGCCGTCTCGTATTTTGTTATATAAAATATTATTGAAGGAAATTTAAAATTTAAGAAGTGATTAAATTTTAAATTATGTGTTTGTTGATTGAGTTAATTAAATTTTGAATAAATAGGATCCAAAAGGTCAAATTAAAATATAATTTTCACGATTTTGTAATTTTTTCACTCAGTATGACTGATTAGAATTATATAGTAGAATGTCATTCGATGTTGGCTCGCATTTTGTTTTACGAAAGATTATTATTTCTATTCTCATAAAAAAAATTAATTATAAAAAAATTAAACTATTGAAAAGTATAAATAAATTACATATTTAGCAAGTTTTAAATATCTAACATATACAAGTTATCTATTTCAAACAAACGTATATGTATATGTAACACCCCCAGATCCGGGGTCAGGGATCGGGTCGTTACGGTCTCATTTTCCATGATTATCACTTGTCTTGAGTCCAAAATATATAAGTAACATGCTGTGACCCCACAATAATATCAACTCACACACACACACACAGTTATAGTCCCAGAGATGAAATTGAAATAAGTCTTATATTACGGATCCACGAATATAAGTTATTACAGACCAAAAGGATAACATATATAAGTTATTAAAGACCAAAAGGATAACATCATAAGTTTAAAAGTTTTGCCGTTGATTAACATTATTGATACATATAATTAAACTGGTAAACCAAGGGCTGCTGATCTATGCTACCTCAGCAATGGCAGCAATGATATCAGTGGGTAGTCCTGTGGGGTGGGTAACCTGCTTGCGCCGAGTGCGCCTGACGCGAGCCATCAGTCCTAGCTGTTGTTGTGACATAATAATTAAGCAAGGGTGAGCAATAGTCCACCAACAATAATATAACTGCATAGTGATATATATGACAGTTCAAAAGTATATTTTGAAACTATATGCCATGCATTAACGAAAAGAGTGCCAGATCAATATAAAGGATGAAGTTAAAAGTTAACTCAAAACATATGTATTCCGTGGAAATATTTGCTGTGTCAAGATAAGCAAGATAGCATCATTTTCATAAAAGAGGAACTTGCAAGAAAGATATTGCAATTCCAGTTTCAAAGACTATACAACCCTGCCAACAATGATAATGTTGCAGAAGATTTCCAATCTTGAAAGATGAACTAATACGGGAGCATTGCCGCGCCAGATGCCCTGACGTTTACGATGATCATTCGTATGTCATGTATCTCATCAGTCGTTCTCTACATGTAGAAGGTAGCTCCGACGGATTTACTTATGTACCGCCCTCTGGAACTCCTCAGCCAACGGTTGGGCTATTGCTGGACCGGCGCCACTCGGCCACTTACGCGTCTCCTAGTTCATTTAACATCCATCACTGTGAAACGTAAAGTTTGTTCTCCTTTTCCCCAAGTATGATACTTGTTGATAAGACTCCACAAGGTAGTCGTATCTAGTTGGATTGGAAAACTCACCAATATTTCCCAAGCTGCTGCTTGTTAATGGATACCAACTTGTTCCAACATTCTTACCCCTCGAATGATGAGAAGGTACACAAGATTTAATAGATAAACCGCAACCAAGTTGCGAGTGAAAAGAATAGTTTCAACAATCTATGACCGGGTAGTCACAAGGTAAATAACATTTCTCAAGTAAGGTTCCCTTATAATAGAATTGCCTGAAGAATGGAGTCACTGGGAACCTTCCTTGATAATATAATACTAATAATAAGGTTCTGAAATAATTTACATAATATTTGAAGGTCGAAGATGATATCTGAATGAAGTGAATCGTTTTGAAAGGAGTTAAAAGAATTAAATAAATATTCAAAGAATATTTATCAAGTCATAAGTATTGGAAGGATATTGCTGGAAATAATCATTGAATAGTGATCTGTTGTGCCCAAAATCATCATGGGCTGAATTTAGGCCCACTAGCCTTATAGGTTCAATCCATACGAGCAAGAAGATAGATTCAGTCCAAGACATGAAGATTAGATATGAAGAAATGAGCATTAGACGGAGAAATGATCAAGAAACCATGAATACCAGGAGGTTCCTGAAGGTCTGGAAGCTGAGTAGATCATTTGAAGACCAGGTTCCCCTAAGCAGCAAAGTTCGAATTAGTATAACTATAGCCACGAAAAGAGGTAAGAACATACAAAGATATTAGATGAGTTATCCAGCCTATCATGTTTGTTATTTGTGCAGGTACAGGTACCTAGAAAGAGGTTCCTGAGCAGTATGTCCCGAAATAAGGAGGTTCCTGAGCACCAGGTTCCTAAGAATGATCGACAGAATGTTCTAGAAGCTATCTAGAACAGATAAATGAATTATTATTGGAGTATAATTCTAGGGCGCAGATGATCCTAGAATATTTCTGATATACGATAGAATTATAATGGGGTACGAACTCGAGTTCTACTCTATTTCATCAACTAGTCCGTAAAAGGCTCTAAAGGAACTTGAGTCCAACACGAACTAGGTAATCGAACACAGCTATTCCAGCAGAGACAGAGTCACATTAGAACTATGTGAGCTTGATTCCTATATAAAGGATACGTAGGCACTTTGAGGGTAAGACGAGTTCAGCTCTCTAATTCTCTCTAAAAGGCATATGAGATTATTGGAGACACCCTCGAGCTCAGCTCAACCCCACAAACACAACCAAAATCATCCATTGAACAGTTGATCGTTAGCCTTACAACTCATCGAGAACCTCACAAAAGTTGTAACGAAATCCACTTATCAACATTGGCGCTAGAAGGAGGGGAGTTAACATCTTAAGAGTGGAAAGATGGCAGGCGATTCAGATACGAAGCAACCCGTTCTGTGGAGAAAACTCATGATGGTGACGAACGTGTTCCCCAGGGAAAGAAGGTTACTTCAGCAGACGTGTTGGAGGTTTTGAAGACTTTTGGAGAACGATTGTCAACTTTGGAACAAGCTTCAGGAAAAAAGAGAAAGAAGGGGAAAAAGTCGAAGGTTACTCCGAAGCAATTGGATTTTGAGGAAAAAGAGTTTGGACCTGAGAATGAGTTGGAAGAAGAGGAGGAAGAACCAAAGTAGGATGGTGATGATGAAGAACAAAACAATCCTGAGAAGAATAAAACTCCTGCCAAGATGGTGAAAAGAAGGTGAAAACAGGAGGTTCCTCACAAAAGAAAAAGAAAGATAAGGAGCCATCTGTTGAGATAGTTGAGGACGATGAAACAGATTCAGAGGAAACCAGCAAGGAGTCTAGTACTGTAGAGTCACAGGATGATGAAGGAGTGAGTAAGCAAGCAAAGACGGAGGCTATTGGAGAGGTAACTGCTGAGGATATCAAGAAAATACTGGCTCAACTCAAGGATGAGAAGAATCTTGCTTCTAGGCCCCTAACTGCTTCTCCTTTTACCAAGAAGGTTCGAAAGTCGACTTTACCTAGATCCTATAGGCCTTCGAATGAATTGAAGTTTGATGGAACCACGGACCCTATTGAGTACTTAAGTAGTTTCGACATAGAGATGGACGTTTATCAAGTGAAGGAGGCGACTAGGTGTAGGTTACTGGCTGCAACTCTGCAGGGTGGAGCTCATAAATGGTTCAAGAGGTTACCTGCTGATTCAATTGGTTCCTGGGAAAGCATGGGAAATCTCTTTGTTACTCAATTTAGGGCATCAGTAGCGTTTGCACCACCTACCAATACCTTAGCCAATATCAAGCAGAGACCGACCGAGACGTTGATAGAATATTTTAAGAGGTTTAATGCAGAGGTTCCAAAGGTTAGAAAAGCATCTGAGGAGACTATAAAGAATTTATTAATAGCTGGAGTCAAAAGGGTTCTGATTTTTGGAAAGATTTGCAAGGGAAGGAACCTGAGACGCTGGCGGATTTCTATTCTCAGGCAGAATCTTTTCGTTTGGTTGAGGAGTCTTTAGCTGATTTGAAGAAGGATCCAGATTATGAGAAACAAAGTGGATGGTTAGGAAACAAGAGGTCAAGGCCAAGAAGTCGTAACAACTGTGACAGTAAGAAGGTGGTTAGTCGTACATCTCAAGTGAAGCCTTAAGTGGAAGCTGTGAATCCTACCAGGTCTGCTATGAACCAGGTGCCACCACCAGCTTCCTACAGTAATCCCAAGAAGGAATGAGCGTCCATATTGCGATTTTCATGATAACAATGAGCATAATATTGCAGACTGTCGCCATCTGAGGGATTTAATTGAAACTTTAATCAGGCAAGGACAGCTAACTGAATGGGTAGCTCAGGAAGGAAAGAAGTACAGAGAGGAGAAGACGTAGAAAGCGCCAGAACCTGTGTTGATAGAAGGACCACCTAAAACTGGATGCATACGAACTATTATAGGAGGTCCCCATGTTGGAGGAAGCGGAAGAAACGCCATGGAAAGGTATACTCGTGAAGCTAGTGAACAACCGTTGACTAATGTTTGTAATCTATCTCAGAGGTCACCCAGATTGTTTGAAGGGGAGGATGCAGATATTACTTTTACTGAAGAGGATGCTTCCTGGGTACATCATCCCCACACAGATGCTTTGGTGATTGTTGATGAGTGGATTTCGTAACAACTTATTGAGAGGTTTACGGGTAGTTGTATAGGCTAGCGATCAACTGTTCTGTGAAAAGGTTTGGGTTGTGTTTGTGGGGGTTGAGCTGTGCTCGAGGGTGTCTCCAATAATCTCAAGTGCCTTTAGAGAGAATTAGAGAACTTAATGCGTCCCTCCCTCTGAGGTGCCTACGTACCCTTGTATATATAGGGATCAAGCTCACGTAGTTCTAATATGATTCTATCTCTTACTGGAATAGATGTATTCGGTCACCTAGTTCGTGTAGGACTCAGGTTCCTTTAGAGCCTTCCACGAACTAGTTGGCTAAGTAGAGTACAAACTCGAGTTCGTACCCTACTATAATTCTCTCATTGATCAGAGATAATTCTAGGATCATCTGCGCCCTAGAATTATACTCCAATATCAATTCATTTATCTGTTCTAGATGGCTTCTAGAACTTTCTGTTGGCAACTCGTAGGAACCTGGTACTCAGGAACCTATATCTCAGGAGCCTGTTTCTCAGGAACCTCCTTATTTCAGGACATATCACTTAGGGACCTCTCTTTAGGCATCTGTACCTGTATAAATAACAAACTGGTTAGACTGGATAGCTCTTCATATGCTCTTGGCATCTCTATGGCTGTTGCTATGCTAACTCGAACTCTTCTGCTGGGAGGAACCTGGTCTTCTAATACTCAGCCCAGCTTCCTGACCATTGGAAACCTCCTGATACTCATACTTCCTTAGTCATTTCTTCTATCTGGTCTTCATAACTCGTACTGGATCAATCTTCTGGCTCGTATGGATCGAACCCTATAGCTTAATGGGCCTAAATCTAGCCCATGGAGATTTCGGGCACAACAAGTACCCCCCGGTTCCTTGAAATCGTGTAATGTGAAAGGAACCTATTCTAATTCTACGATTTAAAGTTCAATGCTTAACCATTCTAGTAACAATACCTTGCTTCAACATTTTATATCCAAGCCTACATGAGCTAACTCGGCATAGGAAACAGGACATAGAATATTTTTAGCTTAATATAATCTTGAGTAAGCTTCCTTCGTACCAAGGAACCTGTTATCTTGCTATTTTCTTCTTCAGATCGCAACTCTCGAAATCTACTCTATGTTTGCATTCAGCTTCCCCAGGAAGTCTAACTTGTCACTCAACTCCACGTCTCTTTAAATTTAATAATTTAAGAGGGGATAAGGATTGGTAAGCAGGAGATAATTCGAAATTCAAATTCAAACTTATCACTTACCGGTGCTGCAGTTAATGCGTGAGTTCCCTAGGTTCACACGCTTCTCACGCGTGTACCTCTTCGTTTTACCGCTCCAGTAAGGCTCTGCCACGTGTACGGGGCTGTTTTATTTACCTTGACTATTTAATCGCCATCTCACCCCCTCAGGTTCATTTTTACCTTTACCAAATTCTTGCAAAAAACCCTTGGAGAGAGAAGAAGAAGACCGACGATCCTTCGCTCAATTCAACTTGTTCTTTGCCGTCCTCTTCGATTCAAGGTACGATTCTGGTTCATTTCTCTCTGTCCTTTCATAATCTTGACTTCATTTCGTACTATCTGCACTTTTATGTCTTGCATGTCGATGTTCATCTTTTCTGATATATTCACATGTTTTTAATTTGCGTAATTCCCATTGAGATCTCCTATAAAATTTCCCGCTTGTTAATGCATAACTGTTTAAGCATCTCAAAACCTTAGTATCTCTCTTAGGTTCCTGACCCTTCTTCGCCTGTCTTTGCAGATGTCTTCTGACTCAACACATTCAGACCACCATTCTTTGATAAACCCTGCTTTTACCAAATCAGTCAGCAATAGGACCAGGTCTAAAATCTCTATACCAGATCTAGGTGAGCCTCAAAACATCCTTATTAGACTTCCGACCAAACAAAATAGAACTCTAAACTCCCCTAATTCCATTAACTTAGGAGACGATTGGCCTTCTGACGAAGAAGAAGTGTCAAAGCCTGATCAGAAAGTACTCCCTGAACCTGATTTTGACAATGAGATAACTGTCGAGAGAGAGTCATATAAACAAGAGATTGTGCCTTTCTGTGAGAAAGTTGATTCGTCCATGACTTCAGCTAGGTTAGAGAAGTTGTGGGAAGAATGTGTCCGTCCAACCTGTCCAATCATTGTTCCAGAACCTGGTGAGAGGGCTCACAGGTTCGACACTAAAGTTCCTGAACGTGGTATTCCTAATGCAGTGACCTCTGCCGCTTTTTTTAGAGTGGGTGTCTACTTCCCCCTCCATCCTTTTTTGCTAGAAGTTCTCGACTTTTATGGCTTAGCCCCTCTCCAACTGACTCCCAATTCCTATAGGCTAGCCATGAGCACATATATTCTATACTCCAGTCTGTTCACCACTCCTTTATCTGCACCTGAGTTAGGTTATTTCTTCAGATTGAAAGATACTGGAAAGGGTTCCGGTTGTTTTTATCTAACCGCCTGGCCTTGTCATCAAGGTCAGTGCATAAAAAGCATTAAACAAAACTTTGACCAATGGCAGGAGCAATTTCTTTATTGCTATGACTGTCCTCCTGTCCGTTTCCAATTTAATCGTCGTCCTCATGTTCCCAAACAAAAATTCTTTCTGGAGTCTGCCTTCAAAGAGCTGAAGAGGCTTTGAAACATTCTTCTTCCCTTAGGGATTGTATGATTCTATTAACACCTGAGAATCTCGTCACCCTAGTTTTCTCCCTGCTTCCCCTAGTAATGCTTTATTTTATTTGTCTTTACTGCATTCCTATAACTATGTTCGTTTTTCTCATGCTCTTTGTCTATCCTGACTCATTTTCTGACTCTGTATTCACAGGTATGGCTCCCAAGGTTCCTTCTTTCGTAAAAAGATCCAAGAACGTTGATGAAATCTTCAAGGTTGAAGATAAGGAGGTTCCGCTTGCTGCAACTCCTATCAACCCAGTTCCCACTCCAGCTTCAGTCCAGCCGTCTGGTTCCTCCAAGCGTAAGCTAGCTCAGACTACACTTGATCTCTCTGGAAGCTCCCAAACCAGGTCCATGAAAAAAGGGAAAGTTGTGAAGATTGAATCGGCTGTGGCACAGAATCAATTCAAAGACTTGATTGACACACACGTGCTTCCAGAAGCGGTTACCAGCTGGGCTAAAATGGATACCACCGAAGCTATGCATGCCATGAGGTTCTCGGCTGCCCAAAATGCTTTCTTTACTCTCCGCTTTTGCGATGATATTGCTGAGAAAACTCAATATGATCTCCGATTACAAGGAGAAGTTTCAAGGTTGAAAGAAGAGTTGACTGCTATGGAAGGTAAGATGAACATAGCCACTGCTGCTGTTCGAAAAGAAAAAACCGTCGAGACCTCACTGAAGAATAACAGGGATGAGCTTCAGGGACAGGTGAAGAGTTTGCAGGATGAAAAATTGTCCATGCTAGAGAAAATCAATGAACTAAAAACTCAGGTTGATGCTTTAAATGCTGCTGCCGCCACTGTCAAATCATCCATGCTCGTCCAGGAGAAAGCTAGGTATGATGAAGGTTATGACGAAGGCATTCGTGACTACATGAGGTCCATGTGGGAGAAAATGCCCGAGCTGAACTGGTCTCTCCTAGGCGAGGACGTAGTGGGGATGATCAAGGAATTTGAGAACGAAGCTACTGCTGCAACCTCTGTACCTCCCGTGGACACGGTTGAGAGGTCTCCAGGTGCCAACCCTGAGACTGCAGAGGTTCCTGCTCCTGAAGTTGTTCAGCCTATCCCTCCAACTCCTCCTGTTGTCACCAAGGGTTCCGATGAAGTTCCTCCTTCGTAAACTCAACAAAAACCTTTAAAGCTTTTATAATATGATAACTTTTGATAACTTTTGATGAGGTCGCGGGCTCCTCGTAATGCCTCGCAAGATGTAATTCTAAATTTTGTTTCCATGGCCTTCGTGCCAATAACTCTTTATGCTGGTTTCCTGGGTCTTTGTACCCATAACTCTTTATGGTTTTTTATGACAATTATCTGCTTTTGCTACATATCTATGTCACATATTTGTACTTATATGCTTCTATCATTGTATCTTGCCTTTATTCCCCCTAGCAATTACTTAGTGTCCATACTTGTGCATTCAAGCTTACGTGGGCTAGCCCTTTGTAAGAAACAGAATATACTCGTACTTTCACTTTATAATTTCCTGAAATAAAAGGCCATCAAATCGCAACAACTTACTTGTAAGCTTAAACACGTCTTTTCCTATGCTTCACTCAACATTTTCAGAGTCGCATTCTGAACTAAAACCCTTTCTGATAACCTTATATCCTAAATAGTTTGACCAGGTTCCTCGACCATTAAACCTGCAAAATAAACATAAAACAAAAACTAGTTAAGGTTAGTAAAATTTCTCTTGTTTAATTCAGGTCATCTCTTGGAAAGGTTGCCTGCTTGGCTCCCAATCCTAATCTCTAGGTCCCAACATGCCTCGAGGCATATTGGTTCCTTTTTTCTCTTGGAAAGGTAACCTGCTTGGTTGCCAATGCTATTCTCTAGGTCCCAACATGCCTCGAGGCATGTTGATTCCTTTTTGTGCCTCGAGGCGATTCTAGGAACCTGTGCGCCGTTCTAGGAGTCCACACAGATTCCTCTTCTTCATGTGTCAGGCTAGACATCTTATGAAGGTAAATGCTAAGGATTTTATTCCTTCTTCCCATGTGCCAAAGACGGTTCCACATGAGGGAGAGCTTATTAGGCTTCTCTTTAAGAACAAGTGTGCCGGTCTAGGCTCCACACAGGTTCCTTTAGGTGCCTTCTGTCAGGACTTTAGGTGCCTTTTGTCAGGACTTTAGTTCACGTGCTCAAGGAACTTGAGGCTTTTGGCAATAATGTCGTGCTCAGTCAGCTGAGGCTTTTCAATCACATTTGCTCAGGAAGCTACCTGAGGCTTTTCTCGATGCCCAGAAAGCTACCTAGGACTTTGCTCGATGCCCAGGAAGCTACCTAGGACTTTTTCTTGATGCGTGCTCGGGAAGCTACCCAAGGCTTAATTCATACTCAGGAAACTACCTGAGGCTTTGGTTCAAGTCAGTCATTCTCAATTTGCATACTTTGTCGAATCACATTCATACTTTCAATGCTACAGGGACCTGTAAGTCAGGGTGTCCTGCAAAATACAATACAATGCTACAGGAACCTGTTAGCCTAGGTAACCTGCAAATACTGTCAATACTACAGGAACCTGTTAGTCAAGGTAACCTGTTTCAAAATACAAGTACTAAAGCTAGCACTTAAAAAGTTTCAAATTGGCATATGAAATATCAAATCATAGCATGCACAATCATATGAAATATCAAATCATAGCATGCACAATACTGTCTAAGTAGGAATACTACCCCCCCAGTTCTTTTGGGTAATTATTGTTACGTAAAAGAACTATTAAGGAGCTATAGCTGCAAAGAATGCACTCAAAATATTCAACGTAGAGCTATCTATCGCTCAATACTTTAAAAAGAAATCGTCTTGCAAGTAGGGAGGTTCACATTAAGTACCCCCCGAGTACATGCATAATTAAATACTGAAATCAAAATACTGGTCAGCTATAACTAATAAGCTGCCTTTTTTCTTGGGCTGAAAGAGCCTTACTTTTCCTAAGAAAAACACATAAAAGAGTTACTGATAATACTTCTTGAGATGTTCTGCATTCCAAGCTCTCGGAATGAGGTTCCCATCCATATCCATCAAGTGGTAGGTTCCTTCCCAAATTGCTGACTTTATCTGGTAAGGTCCCTCCTAATTCGCTCCAAAGGCTCCATGTGCCAGAACCCTGGTATTTGGCATGACTTTTCTCAGAACTAGGTCTCCAACTTTAAAAGGTCTTGCCTTCACCTTTTTGTTGTAATACCTTCGAACTCTCTGTTGATATGCTGCTAACTTCACTTGCGAATCTGCTCTCAACTCTTCGACCATGTCCAAATACAGTCTATGATTGACCTCATTGTTTTCGGGGTCAAAATACTTTCTTGTCAAGGAACCTGTTCCAACTTCCACAGGTACCATAGCTTCACAACCATAAGCGAGAGTAAAAGGAGACTCACCAGTTGTAGTTCTAGGCGTGGTGTTATACGACCACAAGACTCCAGGAAGCTCCTCTTGCCAGCTTCCTTTCTTATCTTCAAGCCTTGTCTTCAAAGTATGCTTGATAATCTTGTTCACCGCTTCAGTCTGTCCATTACTCTGTGGATAGTACACTGCTGAAAATGCCTTCTGAATTCCAAACTGCTCACACAACCCTCTAAGCTCTCTACTATCAAACTGCTTCCCGTTGTCAGAAATTAGCTTCTGCGGAATGCCAAACCTGCATACAATGGCTCGAAACACGAACTCAGTCAATTTTGATGCTGTAATCCTAGCAAGTGGTTCTGCTTCTGCCCACTTTGTAAAGTAATCAACTGCAACCACTGCATATTTCACTCCTCCTTTTCCTTTCGGGAGTTCTCCAATGAGGTCTATCCCCCAAACGGCGAATGGCCAAGGACTAACAATCTGTTTGATAGGTGCTACAGGACGACTATCAAAATTTGCAAACCTCTGACAATTACTGCATGCCTGTACGAATTTGGTAGCATCTGCTTTGATGGTTGGCCAATAATATCCTTGTCGAAGGACCTTCATGGCTAAAGAATTACCCCCGAGTGATTTCCACATACTCCTTCATGAATCTCCTCGAGGATATACTTGCATTGTTCTCCAGCTACACACTTGAGCAAAGGTTGATTGAATCCTCGTCTATACAGAACTCCATCATAGATTACATACTTGGCTGCATGATACCTCAGCTTCCTGGTATCATCTTGATTGGGAGGTAACTCTCCTTTATCCAGGTAATGATATATTGGAGTCATCCAGGAATCTTCAACCGGAAACTCGATGTCCATCACTTCTTCTTTGAAAACGCTAGGTTGCTCCTGAATCTGAAGTGGAATTACCCCCAATAATATGGATTCCCTCTGAGATCCTATCTTGGCTAAAGCATCTGCCTTGGTATTCTTTCCTCGAGGTATTTGATCTAGCTTCACCTCTTTGAACCTTGCGATCAACTCCTGGGAGTACCTCAAATACAAGTCTGTTCTTGGACCTCTCGCCTGAAAACCACCGTGAATCTGCCAAACTACTAACATCGAATCACTGAACACTCTGATATTCTCCACTTTCATCTCCAAGGCTAACTTGAGGCCTGCAATCAATGCCTCATACTCTGCATCATTGTTCGTGGCTTTAAAAGCAAAATGAATCGAGCTATAGAGTTGGTGTCCTTCTAGACTAACTAACTCTATGCCTGCGCCTGCTCCACCACTGTTAGCAGCTCCATCCACATACAATGTCCACCAAGGTGCACAGTTGTCATTATTTGTCTGCTCTTCTACCACCTCTTTTGGCCCCTCTTGGCCAGTAACCTCTACATGAGGTGGAAACTCGATTAAGAAATCTGCTAGAGCTTAAGCCTTAATTGCTGTCTTTGGCTTGTATTCTATGTCGAACTGTCCTAACTCCACAGCCCACTTTAGCATTCTCCCAGAAGTTTCTGGCCTATGCATCACTTGCTTAAGTGGATATGAGGTTTTTACCTCAATCTTATGAGCTTGGAAGTAAGGTCGCAGCTTCCTGGAAGCTAGAATCAAGGCGAAAACCAGCTTCTCCATTCCTGTATACCTTGTTTCTGCATCAAGTAACCTTTTACTAACATAGTAGACTGGGCTCTGCTGTCCATTCTCTTCTCGAACCAGAACTGCACTAATGGAATACTCTGATATGGCCAAGTAAAGTATCAATGTTTCTCCATCCATAGGTTTGGCTAACAGTGGGGGGCTCCCCAAATGCTCCTTTAACTTTCCAAACGCTATCTCACATTCTGTGGTCCACTCGAATTTGCTTCCTTTCTTTATAGCTTTAAAGAACTCCTGACACTTATCAGTGGACTTCGAGATGAATCTATTCAAGGCTGCAACTCTCCCTGTGAGGGACTGAACCTCTCTCACAGTCCTTGGTGATCTCATATCAATCAATACTTTAATCTTGGCTGGGTTGGCTTCGATACCTCTATGATTCACCATAAAACCCAGAAACTTTCCTGATTCTACTCCGAACACACATTTTTTAGGGTTCAGCTTCATTCTGTACTTTCGCAAGATTCCGAACATTTCTTCTAAGTGCTTTACATGGTCAACAGCTTTCTTGGATTTGACTAGCATATCATCCACATATACTTCCATAGTATGGCCAATTTGGTCTTTAAACATCATATTCACTAACCGTTGGTATGTGGCTCCAGCATTAATCAATCCAAATGGCATGCATACATAGCAATAAAGACCTCTATCCGTAATAAAAGAAGTATGCTCTTGATCAGGTTCATACATAGGGATTTGATTGTAACCTGAATATGCATCCATGAAGCTGAGGAGGGCATGTCCAGCTGTTGCATCCACTAACTGATCAATCCGTGGCAGTGGGAAACTGTCCTTCGGGCATGCTTTGTTGAGATCTGTGAAGTCCACACAGGTTCTCCATTTCCCATTAGGTTTCTTTACCAAAACAGGGTTTGCCAACCATACTGGGTAGAAAGATTCTTTAACCAATCCTACATCCAATAACCTATCGACCTCTTCTTTCAATGCTTGAGCTCTTTCTCCACTAACTGGTCTTCGCTTCTGTCTCACTCCTTTCTTTTCTGGATCAATATTCAACTTATGACACATGACCCTTGGATCTATCCCTTCCATATCTGCGTGACACCATGCAAACACATCCAGGTTCTTGCCCAAAAAGGTAATGAGGGATTCCTTTAAGGCTGGGTCGAGTTGAGCTCCAATCTTCAACACTTTTGTACCATCTTTGTCATTGATCTTCACATCCAAAGTTTCACCAGCTGGTCCAACCCTGACCATGGTTTCTGGCATTCGAGGATCTAAGTCTACCTCCATCTCTGTGGTTGAGTCCTCTTGAGGTTCCTGGACTGTAGTCGGTTCCTGAACTTCATACATGACATTCCTTCTCTTTGATGCTGGCTGACTGTCGTCATTGCTTCCATTATGTTTCAGTTTTCGGGATTTTTCTTCATCCAATCCTTCTGCCATACATACATCACCATCCTTGTCCGTAGGGGGTGCACTTTCTATCAGCAAGTAAGGGGTATCTGGTCCCCAAAAAACTGGAATTTCAGCATGAGGTTCCTCTTCTATGATCTCTTCAATTCTTATAGCTCTACAGGATGCTGGAACAAAACCTTCCAAGGGCAGACTACGCAGGTCGAGCGTTATTTTGTCTGGGTTCTTTCCTGGAAAATCATCAGGAACCTCATCCATAGATTCAGGCAATTTAGCAGCCTTAGCAGCATGTTGCAAAGCTTTGGTGTAACACTCTCTAGACTCATACTAACATCCTCGAACTACACCAATTCCATTTGGTGTTGGGAACTTCATAGTTAGGTGGTAAATAGAGGTTATCACCCTCATCTCTTTCAAGACGGGTCTTCCCAGAATAGCGTTGTAGTTCATATTCTCCTCTATAACAATGAATTCTGCCAGTTGTGTAATGCAACATGGTTTGTTACCTAGAGTTACTGGCAAACGAATCTTACCTTTGATAGGAACCTGATTATTAGTGAATCCGTACAAGGTATCATTTGTTGGAGTTAAGTCTTTATCCAGAAAATGCATCTTCTTGAAAGCTGAGTAAGATAACAGGTTTACAGAGCTTCCATTATCAACTAGCACTCGATGAACCTCATAAGACCCGATTCCTGCCTCGACCACTAAAGCATCGGTATGGGGATGGTGCACCCAAGAAGCATCTTCTTCAGTGAAAGTAATATCTACATCCTCTCCTTCAAACAGCTTTGGAGACCTCTGTGACAGATTGTAAACACTGGTCAAAGGACGTTCTTTAGCTTCACGGGTATATCTCTCCATGGCGCTCCTGCTAACTCCTCCAATGTGGGGACCTCCTATAATTGTGCGTATGCACCCAGCCTTAGGTGGTCCTTCCGTCACAACAGGCTCCTGTGTCTGTGTCTTCTGAGTCTTCTCATCTCTATACTTTTTTCCTTCTTGAGCCACCCATTCACTTAACTGCCCTTGTCTGATTAGAGTTTCAATTAGGTCCCTGAGGTGACGGCAGTCTGCAGTATTATGCCCATTGTTATCATGGAAGTCACAGTATGGACGCTGATTCTTATTCCCTGGAGGACCAGTTCTGAAAGGCTTCTTAAACCACGAGGACTTCTCATTCACCGCGTAAATATGATCGATTGGAGCTACCAAAGGGGTGAAAGTTTCATAGACAGGTCTCTCATGCTTGTTGTTGTTATAGGAAGCTGGTGGCGGGACCTGACTCATGACAGGTCTAATAGGATTCACAGCTTCAGGCTTCACCTGGGATGTACGACTAACCACTTTTTTATTGTCACGACCATTGGGGCTTCTTGGTCTCGACCTCTTGCTTCCACTTTGCCTTCTTTTTCTTCTTTTTGCTTGAAGCCTGCTCCAAAGTCGACAATCGTTCTCCCACAGTCTTTAAGACTTCCATCATAGCTGCTTTGGTAACCTTCGGTGCTTTGTTAGGAGATTTGTTCCCATCGTGAATCTGTCACTCAGAACGGGTTGCTTCGCTATCAGAGTTGCCTGACATCTTTTCCACTCTTAAGATATTAACTATCCCCTCCTTTTAGCACCAATGTTGATGAGTGGATTTCGTAACAACTTGTTGAGAGGTTTACGGGTAGTTGTATAGGCTAGCGATCAACTGTTCTTTGAAAAGGTTTGGGTTGTGTTTGTGGGGGTTGAGCTGTGCTCGAGGGTGTCTCCAATAATCTCAAGTGCCTTTAGAGAGAATTAGAGAACTTAATGCGTCCCTCCCTCTGAGGTGCCTACGTACCCTTGTATATATAGGGATCAAGCTCACGTAGTTCTAATATGATTCTATCTCTTACTGGAATAGATGTATTCGGTCACCTAGTTCGTGTAGGACTCAGGTTCCTTTAGAGCCTTCCACGAACTAGTTGGCTAAGTAGAGTACAAACTCGAGTTCGTACCCTACTATAATTCTCTCATTGATCAGAGATAATTCTAGGATCATCTGCGCCCTAGAATTATACTCCAATATCAATTCGTTTATCTGTTCTAGATGGCTTCTAGAACTTTCTGTTGGCAACTCGTAGGAACCTGGTACTCAGGAACCTATATCTCAGGAGCCTGTTTCTCAGGAACCTCCTTATTTCGGGACATATCACTTAGGGACCTCTCTTTAGGCATCTATACCTGCACAAATAACAAACTGGTTAGACTGGATAGCTCTTCATATGATCTTGGCATCTCTATGGCTATTGCTATGCTAACTCGAACTCTTCTGCTGGGAGGAACCTGGTCTTCTAATACTCAGCCCAGCTTCCTGACCATTGGAAACCTCCTGATACTCATACTTCCTTAGTCATTTCTTCTATCTGGTCTTCATAACTCGTACTGGATCAATCTTCTGGCTCGTATGGATCGAACCCTATAGCTTAATGGGCCTAAATCTAGCCCATGGAGATTTTGGGCACAACAGTGATTGAAGCAGGAATTGGGTCTTATGAGGTTCATCGAGTGCTAGTAGATAATGGAAGCTCTATGAATCTACTGTCGTATTCAGCTTTCAAGAAGATGCATTTTCTGGATAGAGACTTAACTCCAACAAAGGATACCTTGTATGGCTTTACCAATAATCAGGTTCCAATCAAAGGTAAAAATCGTTTTCCAGTAACTTTAGGTGATAAGCCTTGCTGCATTACACAGCTATCAGAGTTTATTGTTATAGAAGACAACATGAATTATAATTCTATCCTTGGGAGACCAATTTTGAAAGAGATGAGGGTGGTAACCTCGATTTATCACCTGACTATGAAGTTTCCAACACAATGTGGCATTGGTATAGTTCGAGGTTGTCAGTATGAGTCTAGAGAATGCTACACAAAGGCTTTGCAGCATGCTGCTAAGGCTGCTAAGCTACCTGAGCCTATGGATGAGGTTCCAGATGATTTTCGAGGGAAGAATACGGATGACATAACAGTTGATCTACGTAGCCAGCCATTGGAAGGTTTTGTGCCAGCATTGTGCAGGGTAGTGAGGATCGAAGAGATCACAGAAGAGGAACCTCATGCTGAGATTCCAGTTTTTCATGGACCAGATACCCCTTACTTGCTCTTAAAAAATGCACCCCCTAAGGATAACGATGGTGATGTGTGTATGACAGAGGAATTGGATATTGATAATTCTCAAAAATTGAAGCACAATGGAAGTGATGAAGATAGTCAGCCAGTAGTTAAGAGAAGGAATGTCACGCAGGAAGCACCTGTACCACCTGCTGTGGAGGAATCTCAAGAAGATATGGTGGCAGAGATGGATATAGATTTGGATCCTCGAATGCCAGAAACGGTGGTTAAGGCTGGACCAGCTGGTGAGACATTGGATGTGAAGATAAATGACAAGGATGGTACAAAGGTTTTGAAGATTGGAGCTCACCTGGAACCAACTCTGAAGGAATCTCTTATTTCTTTCTTGAGTAAGAATTTGGATGTCTTTGCTTGGTGCCATGCAGACATGGAGGGAATAGATCCAAAGGTTATGTGCCATAAACTGAATGTTGATCCAGAGAAGAAAGGTGTGAGACAGAAGCGGAGACCAGTTAGTGGAGAGAGAGCTCAGGCATTGAAAGAAGAGGTTGATAGGTTACTGGATGCAGGTTTGGTCAAGGAATCTTTCTATCCTGTATGGTTAGCAAATCCTATTTTGGTAAAGAAGCCCAATGGGAAATGGAGGACATGTGTGGACTTCACAGATCTCAACAAAGCATGCCCAAAGGATAGCTTCCCATTGCCGCGAATTGATCAGCTAGTGGATGCAACAGCTGGACATGCCTTACTCAGCTTCATGGATGCATATTCAGGTTAAAATCAAATCCCTATGTATGAACCTGATCAGGAACATACTTCTTTTATTACAGATAGAGGTCTTTATTGTTATGTATGCATGCTATTTGGATTGATTAATGCTGGAGCCACGTATCAACGGCTAGTAAACATGATGTTTAAAGATCAAATTGGCAAAACCATGGAGGTATACGTGGATGATATGTTGGTTAAATCTAAGGAAGCTGTTGACCATGTGAAACACTTAGAAGAAATGTTTGGAATCTTGCGAAAATATAGAATGAAGTTAAACCCCCAGAAGTGTGTATTTGGGGTGGAATCTGGGAAATTCCTAGGGTTCATGGTGAATCACAGAGGTATAGAAGCAAATCCAGCCAAGATTAAAGCATTGATTGATATGAAGTCACCAAGAACTGTGAGGGAGGTTCAGTCCCTTACAAGAAGAGTTGTAGCTTTGAATAGATTCATCTCGAGGTCTACAGACCAATGTCAAGAATTCTTTAAAGCCATAAAGAAAGGAAGTAAGTTCGAGTGGACTGAGGAATGTGAGATAGCCTTTGGGAAACTGAAACAGCATTTGGGAAGCCCTCCATTGTTAGCTAAACCTGTTGATGGAGAGACATTAGTACTCTACTTGGCTGTGTCAGAATATTCTATTAGTGAAGTCTTAGTTCGAGAAGAAGATGGACAGCAGAGCCCAGTTTATTATGTCAGTAAGAGGTTGCTTGATGCAGAAACGAGGTATACAGGAATGGAGAAGCTAGTTTATGCTCTGATTCTAGCTTCCAGGAAGCTGCGACCTTATTTTCAAGCACACAAGATTTAAGTGCGAACCTCGTACCCACTTAGACAGCTGATGCACATGCCAGAAACTTTGGGGAGAATGTTGAAGTGGTCTGTGGAATTGGGGAAGTTTGACATATAGTATAAGCCCAAAACAGCAATTAAAGCCCAAGCTTTGGTAGATTTCTTGATTGAGTTTCCACCTCATGTGGAGGTTACTGGCCAGGAGGTACCGAAAGAGTTGGAAAAAGAGCAGATGGAGGATGATAATTGTGCACCTTGGTGGACATTGTACGTGGATGGAGCTGCTAACAGTAATGGAGCAGGTGCAGGCATAGAGCTAGTAAGCCCAGAGGGACATAGGTTGCATAGTTCGATTCACTTTGCTTTCAGGGCCACCAATAATGATGTAGAGTATGAGGCATTAATTGCAGGTCTCAAGCTAGCATTAGAGATGAAAGTCGAGTATATCAGAGTGTTCAGTGACTCAATGTTAGTAGTTTGGCAGATTCGTGGTGGATTCCAAGCAAGAGGTCCACGAACAGACTTGTATTTGAGGTATTCCCAAGAGTTACTTGCAAAGTTCAGAGAAGTGAAGCTAGATCAGATACCTCGAGGGCAAAATACAAACGCAGATGCATTAGCTAAATTAGCTCGCAGAGAGAATCCACATTGCTGGGTATGATTCCACTTCAGATTCAAGAGCAGCCTAGTGTTTTTAGAGAAGAGGTGATGGACATTGAATTTCCAGTTGAAGATTCATAGATGACTCCCATCTATAATTATTTAGCAAAAGGAGAGATACCTTCTAATCAAGATGAAGCCAGAAGGTTGAAATATCATGTTGCCAAGTATGTAATTTATGATGGAGTCCTATATAAGCGAGGATTCAATCATCCTTTGCTTAAGTGTGTAGCTGGAGAGCAGTGCAGGTACATTCTTGAAGAGATCCACGAAGGAGTGTGTGGAAATCACTCGGGGGGTGGCTCTTTAGCTTTAAAAGTTCTTCGACAAGGGTACTTTTGGCCAACCCTCAAAACAGATGCTTACAAGTTTGTACAGGCATGCAGCAATTGTCAGAAGTTTGCAAATTTTGATAGCAGCCCTGTAGCTCCTATTAAACAGATTGTCAGCCCTTGGCCATTTGCAGTTTGGGGGATAGATCTCATTGGGGAGCTTCCGACAGGAAAGGGTGGAGTAAAATATGCAGTGGTAGCAGTTGATTACTTCACAAAGTGGGCAGAAGCAGAACCACTTGCTAAGATAACAGCATCAAAATTGACTAAATATGTTTTTCGAGCCATTATTTGCAGGTTTGGCCTTCCCCAGAAGTTGATCTCTAACAATGGGAAACAGTTTGATAGCAGAGAGCTTAGAGGATTGTGCGAGCAGTTTGGAATTCAGAAAGCATTTTCAGCAGTGTATTATCCGCAGAGTAATGGACAGACTGAAGCTGTGAACAAGATTATCAAACATACTTTGAAGACAAGGCTTGAAGATAAGAAAGGAAACTGGCCAGAGGAGCTTCCTAGAGTCTTGTGGTCGTACAATACCACTCCAAGAACTACAATTCGTGAGTCTCCTTTTACTCTCACTTATGGTTGTGAAGCTATGGTACCTGTGGAAGTTGTAACGGGTTCCTTGAGGAGAAAGCATTATGACCCCGAGAACAATGAGGTCAATCATAGGCTTTATTTAGATATGATCGAAGAGTTGAGAACAGATTCACAAGTGAAGCTAGCAGCATATCAGCAGAGAGTTCGAAGGTATTACAACAAAAAGGTGAGATCAAGACCTTTTAAAGTTGGAGACCTAATGTTGAGGAAAATCATGCCAAACACCAAAGTTCTGGCACATGGAGCTTTTGGAGCGAATTGGGAAGGACCTTACCAGATAAAGTCAGCCATTTGGGAAGGAACCTACCATTTGGTAGATATGGATGGGAATCTCATTCCGAGAGCTTGGAATGCAGAGCATCTCAAGAAGTACTATCAGTAATTCTCTTTTACTATGCTTTCTTAGGAAAAGTAAGGCTCTTTCAACCCAAGAATAAAGGTAGCTTATTAGTTATAGCTGACCAGAATTGCTGATTTCAGTATTTAACTTTGCATGTAATCGGGGTGTACTTGATGTGAACCTTCCTATTTGCAAGATAGTTTTTTAGTATTGAGCATTGATAGCTCTGCGTTGAATTTTTGATTGCAGTATTGATGATTGAAGCTTCCTAATAGTTCTTTTACGTAACAATAATTACCCAAAAGAACTGGGGGCTAGTATTCCTACTTAGACAGTATTGTGCATGATATGATTAGCTATTTCATATGCCAATTTGAAAGTTTTAAGTGCTTGTTTTAGTACTTGTATTGTGAAACAGGTTTCCTTCACGAACAGGTTCCTGTAGCATTGATAGTATACGAATGTGAATGTGAACCTGAGTCGAAAAGGTTCCGAGAAGTATAAGTATGCAGATTTTGATTGATTGATTCGAGAAAAAGCTTCAGGTAGCTTCCTGAGCATGAGAAAAAGCCTCAGGTAGCTTCCTGAGCACGAGAAAAAGCCTCAGGTAGCTTCCTGAGCACGAGAAAAAGCCTTAGGTAGCTTCCTGGGCAGATTTGAATGAAAAGTCTCAGCTGACTGAGCACGACATTATAGCTAAAAGCCTCAAGATCCTTGAGCACATTACCTAAAGTCTTGACAAAAGGCACCTAAAGTCCTGACAAAAGGCACCTAAAGTCCTGATAAAAGGCACCTAAAGTCCTGACAAAAGGCACCTTTAAAGGAACCTGTATGGAGCCGAGACTGGAATACAGGAACCTGAAACTATATGTTTCACCCCTCTGTGGAGCCGCCACTGGCACGAGAGGAAGTGGGAACTTGTGTGGAGCCTAGACCGGCACACTTGTTCTTAAAGAGAAGCCTAATAAGCTCTCCCTCATGTGGAACCGCCTCTGGCACATGGGAAGAAGGAATAAGTTCCTTAGCATTTACCTTTATAAGATGTCTAGCCTGACACATGAAGAAGAGGAATCTGTGTGGACTCCCAGAACGCGCACAGGTTCCTAGAATCGCCTCGAGGCAAAAAAGAAAAGGAACCAACATGCCTCGAGGCATGTTGGGACCTAGAGTCTAGGATTGGGAACCAAGCAGGTGACCTTTCCAAGAGAAAAAAGGAACCAACATGCCTCGAGGCATGTTGGGACCTAGAGATTAGGATTGGGAGCCAAGCAGGCAACCTTTCCAAGAGTTGACTCGAATTATGCAAAAGAAATTTTACTAACCTTAACTATTTTCTGTTTTATGTTTTATATTTTTATTTGCAGGGTTAATCAGCTGTTTGCAGGGAACCTGGTTTAATTATAGGAGGATAGAAGAATGTTAAGGAAAGATACAGTTCAGATTATGGTGGTGAATACATGTTTCGAAGTGTGAAATAAAGAGTTTCCAAATCTACAAGTAAGCTGTATTTAGTTACATTTGTCTTGAAGAAATTATAAGTGAAAGTACGAATGTATTCTGTTTCTTACAATGGCTTAGCCCACGTAAGCTTGAGTGCATAAATATGGACACTAGTTAATTCTTAAGATGCATGGTGATAGAGTAGTCTGTTGAGATTTGGAGAAAATATGTAGTATTAGCTTCAGACACAAATAAATAAGCATGCATAGTTGCAAAAGTAGATAAGGAGATATAGCAAGAGTAGATAGATAAGGAGATATAGCAAGAGTAGATAATAATCATTGGAAACATAAAAAGTTATAGGTACGAAGGCCATAGAAACCAAATTTAAAAGTTTACATCTTGCGAGGCACTACGAGGGGCCCGCAACCTCATTTAAAGTTATTAAAAGTTCAAACAGCAAGTCAGATAGATTTAAGTAGAGGGTATTTTATCGGATTCTTCGATAGCTGGAGGAGTAGGAAGAATGGTTGGAGTAACCTCAAGAACAGGGACCACTGCAGTCTCAAGGATAGAACTTGGAGACCTCTCAACCGTAGCCACGGGAGGTACAGGGTCATGCGGAATTACAGCTTCATTCTCAAAGTCCTTGATCATTCCTACTACATCCTCACCGAGGAGAGATCAGTTCAACTCAGGCATTTTCTCCCACATGGACCTCATGTAGTCTCGAATGCCTTCATTATAACCCTCATCATACCTAGCCTTCTCCTGTGCGAGCATGGATGATTTTGTAGCATCAGCAGCAACGTTCAAGGCATCAACTTGAGCTTCTAGCTTGCCAATCTTCTCCAGCATCGATAGTTTCTCGTCCCTTAGTGTTTTGACTTTGCCCTGGAGCTCTTCCTTTTCATTCTTCATGGAAATCTCAACAGCTTTCGCTCTTCTTACAGCAGCGGTGGCAATGTTCGCCCTCTTCTCTGCAATCGGAGATCATACTGAGTTTTCTCTGCAATCTCATCGCAGAATCTGAGGGTAAAGAATGTATTTTGAGCTGAAGAGAACCTCATAGCATGGATAGCTTCAGTAGAGTCCATCTTAGACCAACCAGCAATGGTCTCAGCAAAAACATGGGTATCAATCATGTCTTTGAAATGGTTTTGAATGATGGTCGGATCAACCTTCACAGCTTTTCCCTTCCTTAAGGACCTTGTTTGAGAGCTTCTGGAAAGGTCAAGGGTTGTTTGAGCCAGCTTACGCTTAGAAGAGTTTGATGGTTGGTTTTGAGCAGATGCAGGAGTAGGGATTTGACTGATTGGAGTTGCAGCAAGTGGAGTCTCTTTCACATCATCATCAATTTTAAAGATCTCCTCGACATTCTTTGATCTCTTCACAAAAGATGGGACTTTTGGAGCCATGTCTACGTAAGTAAGAAAATTAGGATTAGACAAACATATGTGAAGAAAACAGATATAATCATGAAGTTACAGTTAAAGAAAGAAGCATAATGACAAGGAAACGTATACCAGAAGCTGAAGGAGTAAAACCTAAAGCAGTTAGGTTATTAACAGTCATCAAAATCATACAATCTCTAGTAGAGGCTGATAGTTTCAAAAATTCCTTTGCTCTTTCCAAACAAACTCCAGTGAGGACGGTTTGCTTGGGGATATTGGGTCGACCATTGAATTCATATCTAACATACAGGCAATTATAACAGTACAGAAATTGTTCCGGCCATGGCTCAAAATTTTGCTTCACATTTTTTATACACTGACCCTGATGACAGGGCCAGGCAGACAGGTAGAAACAACCAGAGCTTCTTCCTGTGTCCTTGAGTCTAAAGAAGTAACCTAGTTCAGGGGTAGTCAAAGGAGTTGAGAATTTGCTGGAGTATAATATGAATGTACTAATTGCTAAGCGATAGGAGTTGGGAGTCAATTGCATAGGGGCTAGTTCATAAAACTCTAACATCTCTCTCAAAAATGGATGGAGGGGCATAGAGACACCTACTCTTAAGAAAGCAGCAGAAATAACAGCATCATACCTTTTTTTTGGAATTTTCACATCGAACCTGTGAGCCCTCTCACCATGTTCTGGGATCACAATACTACAGATAGGGCGATGGCATTCCTCAAACAGTTTTTCTAGTTTTGCAGAAGTCATGAGAGAGTCAGTCTTTTCACAAAAAGGGGTTATCTCTTGTTTATACAACTCTCTTTCTACATATATCTCATTTTGAAAGTCAGGTTCTAAGAGGGACTCAAGTTCAAGTTCAGGTTTTGATACCTCCTCATTAGCAGAAGACCAATCTCCTCCTAAATCAATTAAACTCAGAGATTTAGGCTGGTCATTGATGTTAAGAGGTTTCATCAAGATATCTTGAGGTTCATTAGCGTTCGGAATTAAAACCCTAGATCTAGTCCTATTGCCGACAGACCTAGTAAGAATGGGGTTTACTGAAGAAAGATGATCTGAATGAGTTGAGTCAGAAGACATCTGCAAAAGACAGACGAAAAGAAAAAAAGGGTCAGGTTTTTGGATTGTTAAAGGAGAGATAGCTAATCTAAGACATTTAGACTACCATGGTTATACAGTTCTGGTTATGCTAGAAGTCATACAGGGGTTATACCTCAATAAAGACATATATAAGCCATGACATGGATTAAGAAGACGAACAGACGGGCAAAAGTTACAACAAAAAAAGGAGAAAACAAGACATGTGAGATACAATCTAAAACAACAATAATGAGAGCGACATGAAGTATGAAGAACAGATACAGATATATGTATACATTCAAACACAAAGGAGAAGTAAAGAAGAAATGACGTGCAAGGTTAAAACGAGTAGATAATCGATAATAGACTCAAGATCATGAAGCAACGAAGAGAAAGCGAGTCGAAAACATACCTTAATTAGATGAAAGTGACGATGAGGAAGCTGGATTGAGTAGATGATTGTTGGACTTCTTCTTCTTCTCTCTCCAAGGGTTTTAGCAAGTTTTTGGTAAAGGTAAAAAATGAACCTAGAGCCGTAGACGAGATTAAATAGTTGAAGTAAATAGGGAGCAGCTATGCACACGTGGCAGCAAGCGATTGGAGTGGGAAGTGAAGTGATACACGCGCAGGAAGCGTGTGAATCTTGGAAAACCCCACATTTACTACGAACTTGGTAATTGATAAGGGTAGTTCAAATTTTGAATTATCTTTAAAATGTTTACAGTTGAGAGCTATTTTCTCCTGAAAGTTAAAAATTATTGAAATTTGAAGAGACGTGATAATGAGAGGCAGGTTAAATTCCCTGGGAAATTAAAGGTAGATTTTGAGAGCTGTGGTCTGAAGGGAAAAGTAATAGGATAACAGGTTCCTTAGTAAGAAGGAAGCTGATCAAGATTATGTTTACTAAAAATATTTTATGTCCTATTTCCTATGCCGAGTTAGCTCATGTAGGCTTGGATGTATGATATTAAAGCAAAGTATTGTGAGAAGACAGGTTTAGCATTGAGCCCCTAACCAGAAAGCAAAATAGGTTCCTTTCACCTCACATGCTTTCAAGGAACCGGGGGGTACTTGTTGTGCCCAAAATCATCATGGGCTGAATTTAGGCCCACTAGCCTTATAGGTTCAATCCATACGAGCAAGAAGATAGATCCAGTCCAAGACATGAAGATTAGATATGAAGAAATGAGCATCAGACGGAGAAATGATCAAGAAACCATGAATACCAGGAGGTTCATAATGGTCTGGAAGTTGAGTAGATCATTTGAAGACCAGGTTCCCCTAAGCAGCAAAGTTCGAACTAGTATAACTATAGCGACGAAAAGAGGTAAGAACATACAAAGATATTAGATGAGTTATCCAGCCTAACATGTTTGTTATTTGTGCAGGTACAGGTACCTACACTACGCCATAGATGCCCAGACACAACGCACTTCTACTGTTGCATTAGACACGTGTTTTGTTACAATAGGCCTAAGGTAACACTTTTTCACCATTTCATCCGGTAATGTTGCCTCTGCTCTCTAACGTAACGCTTTTGTTCTCAATAGTAACACTAAGAAAAGTATTACCTTAGGGCCATACAGTAACAGTAAATCAAACAAATGCAACACTAGAAAGGTGTTACCATAGCTTAGCCAAAAAAGCCAGAGGACACGTGGCATGTGGGGCCCATGTGACACGTGTCATGGTGGTGACGTGTCATGGGGTGATACGTGGCAGGTGTCCACGTGGCATGTTGGGGCCACCTGACACGTGGGATGTGGGACCCACCTGACACGTGGCATGTGGGGGGGGGGGCCCACCTGACACGTGGCATGTGGGGGCCCACTGCCACGTGGCGTGTGGGACCTACTCTCTATTGCAACACTACATAATCATCTAATGCAACACTGTAAATATCTAATGCAACAATACAATCTTGTTTTAAGAAATACAAAAATAAGGCTATGATAGAGTATATTTTTATATATATTTTAGATGATTTTATTCTCATAATTATTGTGTTTTGCATTGATTTGGATTTTTATTTAATAGATTTGATTGTTTTATTGAAAGAAATAAAGAATTCATAACTTGGAAGGATTGGAGCAAAAAGAGCTATTTTGGAGATAAAATAGGAGAAAATTCGTATTATTGGGCTACACGGGCTGTGCTACACTGTTTTGGCCATATCTTGAGTTCTAGAAGTCCGTTTGAGGCCCGTAAGCTGTCCACGCGAAGCTTGTGGAATTTTCTTTAATTCAGAGGTGGTACAAGAAGCAAAATCGAGCTGGAACAGGCCAGAAACAGAGGAGTAAATATAGTTACGAATTTTAATTAAGGAATCCTATTCAGTTATGGAATCCTACTTGTAATTTATTTAGAGTATTAAAATACTTTTATTGGGCAAGACTTTTAGAGAATATATAAACACATCTAGGGTATTATTTTATAAGAAGAAGAAGGATGTAATATTAGATCAGATAATATAGTTTAGAGTAGATTAGTATTATTATTAATTGGAGATGTAGAGAAACACCATGACTCTTCTTTTGGGTGACAACATTGAAGTTTGAAGGTTTTGTTCTCTTAATCTTTTCTTTGTTCTTATTAGTTTAATTATGTTTTCTTGTTTTACTAGTTGTTTTACTTGTTTAATTATTAGCGAGTAGTTATTTCTAGGGCTTAAAGGGAAGCCATGTTTGCACTAATATTGGCATGATTTTCATAGTGGTTTGATTGGTTATGGTTAATTCTGATTGATATGTTTTAATCATTAATTTGTGTAATTGGCCAATATCATGGATTAATTATATGCAAATAGGAGTATGGATCGAGAGATTTACTTACTAGAGGCACACATACGATTAGCAGAATTGAATTTGAGTGCGGAAGCATCATTGGATTTCTAAGAGCGTTAATTCTTGGAAGAGATTAACTTGACTCTAATTACCTGATTGATTGAATTACTAAAAGTGGTTAATTGTGTTGAATGTTTCGAGAGTGTTAATGCTTGAAAGAGATTAACATACTCTAGTTATAGGATCACATTGATTGCTTTAGCTTAAGAGCCAATTGTGTAAGCATGGTAGACCTGATTGCCCTAGGTTTTAAATAATTTGTATATCATCTGTTTAATTAGTGTTAATTTAGTTTAATTAGTTAATTAATAATTTCACATATTCGTATCATCCTTGAAACAATTAGCGATAACTGAAAAGGAATTAGTAGAACCTGTCTCCTTGTGGATTCGACCCACTTGCCATTTGTACTAGCAATAGACACCGTGCGCTTGCGGTTAGACATAATTTAACACATCAGGCTAATGTAACACTGTTATTCTTATGTTACAGTAAATCTGCTTGTGTAACACAAAATTTAATATTGCAACATTAGTAACTATAGCAATTGCAACACTAATATTTAAAATTTTGCAATATCCGGTTTGTAAATATACTAATCCTATTACAAACCAACAAACCACAATCATCAAATACAAAATTAGAAGATTCATAGATCTCCCTCCATCCACTTCACCAAAATATAGTCTAAATCCACCATTTCACCAAAACATAGTCCAGCTACCAACGACTACAACATCCAAACTGTCCATACTATAATAAGTTCCAACTGTCTACACTACTAAAGATTTTAAGAAAAGAAAGAGCTAAAGGGTACTCCCTCCAGTCAATAAAGTAACATTTTCATCATCCTCGCTTGACCATGAGAAGACTCCAAGTCCACCAATCTTGTAACTGTCTTGCTTTCATCTCGGAATTTAGGTTGAACATCTTAAATCTCACCTGAGTTTCACCAACTGATTTCCTTACTAGTTTTTTCAAGACAAAATGAACCTATAAATGATTTCATAGTCAGTAAGCATGTTTCTCTTATCTATAATTTACAGAAAAAATTCAGTGCAAATAAAAAATATAACTACTAACTGCATCCACAGAAGCTTCAGTTGGGCCTCTAAAATTTAGTGATCCTTCAATAAGGCGTCGGACCTTGCTCAGGGGCAATCAAGTGTGGCTGGTACCATCAGCCTATGAAAAAATTTTGCGGACATTTTGTAAAGAAGATGTCGATCAAAAGGCAGTTTCCTTAATGCAGCTAGAAGCTGGTGGTCAAAAACACGATATATTCGATCACCTCTAGGTCGCCTGATAATTGGAAACAAATGAATACATTAAGGACAAATGTTTGAAAATATAACACAAAAGAAGAAAAAAAAATCAAAGAACCAGATTCTAGGCTAAAAGGTAAACCATTTACCCTCCATCAAGATGCTCCTTAAAAATTTTGTCAAAAGCACGACAAAGCTCCAAGTAGTGTACAACTGAGCCTACAAATATAACTTACAATAAGGCAGATAGTTTTAAGATAATAACAAGAAAGAACTTCCATGAGTATACTGGCAACGAATTGAGAGGGTATAGTGGATCAACGAATTATACTTAGTTACTCCAGCTGGCTGCATAATAGCATAGAATTCAAACAATATTTCAAAATTAAAATAAGGAAGATCGAGAAAAAGGAAAGAATGTAATGTCTCGAACTAAAATCACCGTAAACTTTAATAAGATAACTGAATGATGCACTACCTGGCAAGAAAGAAGATCGAGAAAAAGGGAAGAATGTAATGTCTCAAACTAAAATCACCGTAAGTCTTCAGTGCAACCTAGTTTAATAACAGGGAATATATTTCTCAGATTTAGTATTCTTGCAATGAAAGCCTCCAGCTGCACATACTATACTTAATCAACAAAAAATTATCTAGCAAGCAGTAAACAAGCATGAGCAACCCTTTTAAATCCAGGTTTTTAAAAGTCTACAAGGTCTTTAAAAATCATGTGTGCCTTAATGTCTACATAAATCTAATTAAAGTTGAGGTTACTATATATGTTTATACTCCCACACTCTGATGGTCATAATTTTTTATATAATAATTTAAAATGGCTTATTCTTTTTTTTTTTCAATTATTTCAGATAACCAGGCCTGTAAATTGTCAAAAGTTCATCACACAAAGCTATAACTTTTATACTTTAAACATCAACCAATTCCTTAAATATGCTTACTAAAAGAGCAATTCCATGGGAAGAAGTAATCCTGGTAAAATTATAGGATTCAGAGTATTATGCTTGTAACTTTTACATCAATCATATAGTTGATTAAGGTTCCCAAAATATGCATCCAAAGTAAGACAGTTCTGCTGAATTTCAGAATTCTAACCAAGTAGAGTTTACTATATTGCAATTAACTTCTCACACAAATATTCAATCACTCTGAAACTTTATAAGAAAATAGAACAAACAATTCTTGACAAGTTTTATCTTTTACAACAAGTCAATTTACCAAATTAAGCACACATATACAGGTCCACAAAGTAGATTAGAGCGAAAGCCTAAAACTCCCAGAAGTTTAGTTAACTACATTTTTTTTGCTATATTCTGATGTTCTCTCTTGGAACTGCTTAACAAGTATGATTATTCATGTGTTAAGCTTACAAATTAGGTGACATGATGCTAAAGAGTTAACATTTTGACAAATCGATTATAGGATTATAGGATTGAGCACTGCTCCACTAAAAACTTAAAAGCAACCTCTCCTTTGTTAGCATAATCAAATCAGTTCTAGGAGAACATCACATAATCACATAATCAAATCAGTAGTAGAACATGTCTTAAAAAAACTCTAAGCCAAGGATAGACTATATAATTAAAAAAAAATAAGGCAGAAATTGCAAAATTGAATATCTCAATAAAAGAGCAGTTTGTACATACATCTAATATGGACAATATCTGTTTGCACTAATTCACGCAAGCGTACGTGGTCACAAGTAATATATGAATAAGTCAAGTTCGTTCCCACAGAGATCTGGTTATGGTTTTAATTCAGTAGATGTACCTATGCAACAATGTATGATTATTATTCACTGCTAAGACAATTAACAAATTCGGGTTTAATAATCTAAATTAACTAAGTAAATTAACAAACTAAGAATTAACGAACTAACAAGAATTGGAATCGAATTACTTCTGCAGGAGAAAACATGGAATCCTAACTTCATTAAATACTTTGCTTAGATCTGACACCTTTAATCACTATATGCAATGGATATGATATCTGATCAGACAACACGAAACAAGTACACGCTACCTCTCAGTATACGTATACCAAACTAAACATACATCTACAAAAGAGATAGAAGATGAATAGACACCAATTATGCTTAGACCCTATATCTCTATAAGATTTGAAAACATAACGGTTGAAGAACAAGTTATCCACAAAGATCACATAGGGCATCATAATATCTCTATTCATGCCACAAATCATGATGTTAAAACATCAACCTATCCTATGCTAGCATGGCAAGTTCTAAATCTCAAGATTCAATTTCACTTCACAAGAGATTAACAGATTAGATGTTAGCTACGCATCTAAATTCATAAAGCACGACCATATGAGGATATCAAATATACATAACACATAGATCTTTAAAGCATCAAGATACTAAACACCATAAAAAAATCCGTTAGAATCCCATGACAACGATTAGTTCGTAATTGAACCTCTCGTCATCATGGGATCTGATGAAACCATGATAAAAACAAAGTATGAAAAGATACAAATAAACCTACGTAATTGATATGTAATGGTTCTCTAAATTACAATGGTAGGATGTGTTTATATAGGCTCTACAAGTCTTGCCCAGCAAGAAATTCCCCAAAATAGAGTTAAAATAGAATTTCTGCAAAATACGTTTCCTAAACTGATTCTGTTTTTAAGGAAAATTCGTAGCTGACTTTTCTTCAGTATTTCTGGGCCGTTCCAGTTGTATTTGGACATCTGGACCACTTTACACTACACCATATATTGCATATTGCAATGACAGAAAAACTTTGCCTTAAGCCCTATATTCGTTGCAGTAGAGTCTATGGCAACAAATTTGCAAAATTTGAGCGTTGCATCCGGTTGCCTTGCAATAGGTCGATTTCGCAACGATTTTGATACCATACAGCAACATAATTAAATCATTGCAATAACTTTCAGTAGCAACAATTTAGACTCTATAGCAACATTTAAAAACTATTGCAGTAGCATAAGAAAGTAGTTTATTGACACTTAAATGCAACATTTTTCAGACCAATTGCAATGATTTTTTATAGATTATTGCAACATATTTTGACCCTATTGTAACAGTTTTTTCAAAAAACAAATAGTAGGGTAATGCTGAAAATACACTAGATACCAGGCCATTTATAGCCACAATCCAAAGCATCATCAATTTTCATAAACCATGGCAACTTAATGCCAAATATCCAAATGTACCATTACAGGGCTATGACCAACAATTCAAAAGCAGCCCATGTAACGACATGTTCGTACAAACCATTCAAAATGTAAACCAAAATTAAAACGACTAAGGCGCATACAAATAGCGCTACGAAACAGTCATGCGTAAATTTAAACATAAGGTACATAGAGTCTACCAACTGTTAACACATAATTTAAACATATGACAGAAACGACTCATTCGTCGCCGTCATCTTCATCTTCATCATCCCCATTCCCCACATCTGATCCATCCTCCTCATGATCTGATCCATCCTCCTCATCTGATCCATCGCCCTCGTCTGATCCATCGCCCTCATCTGATCCATCGACGTCCGCATCTCCAACTTCCTCTGCATTAACCTCATCAACAGAACTTGCAACACACAAATCTTCCACATTGATGTTCAAAGTGGGATTCATTTCACCCAGTTTTTCAAAGATCTTGCTCAGTTTGTTATTCATCTTTTCCTCCATTTCAGCGGCTAATTCTTCTCTCATCTTGGTTAATTCTGAAGAATCTGTGTTCACATTTTTTGGCAAAGTATTCTTTGTTTTTCTTGTTCTGCCACTTCTACCAACAAGCCAATTTGGCCCATGAACTGCAAGATCAATCTCAACAATCTGTTCATCCTCATCT
The DNA here is from genome assembly GCA_037693485.1 of Kitagawia praeruptora. Classification (NCBI taxonomy): domain Eukaryota; kingdom Viridiplantae; phylum Streptophyta; class Magnoliopsida; order Apiales; family Apiaceae; genus Kitagawia; species Kitagawia praeruptora. Next base: position 57,393,726 of record CM075353.1, read on the forward strand.
AATTGTTCCTGATTTTCACCATTTTGGTTTGCCTACAAATGTTCACAAATGGATTAGTTTGTAAATACTAATGACATAATCCCAAAAAGGCAAATTGCCAAAAAAAATGGTTAGAAAAGGTAAAAATGCTATTTGTTACCTTATCAAGATGATTCTTGCGGGTTTTTGGGTAAAGCCGAGACTTTGTTTCTTTTGCATCAGCCGACCTAACAATTTTCTACCATGAAATAAAATAATTAAAGTGAGCATTGTTTAAGAAATGAAAAAGAGTACGCGTAATAAAATCAAGTTATAAAATAAAAGATCATACCATCTCACTACGAATCTGAGCAAAACTGGTACGACCAGCAGTATGAGTATCAGTCACCTTTTTCCGATTTGCTAGATTTTTTGAACTCTCTTCTGGATTGCCTCATCACTCCAGTACTTCATCAACACCTTGAACTGTTCCAATGGAATGGTTGCAGGCTTGTTTCTTATCTTTTCCTCATCATTCTTGTATTTATTATAGTGTTTGCTCTTGACGCGACTTTTGTATACCCGCCAATTATCATCAAGCGTCTTCAATACCCAATCTCTACCTTTCTCAGGAATAATATACTTTGTCTGAACAAGTAAATTAGAATATTCATTACTTAAACTAAGTAATTTCACAGTGAGACAGTTATCAAACAATCAATTAAATAATTGTGCAAATCCTTAAATAATTGTACAATCAACTAAGTAATTTCAATAAGTCAATAAAAAAAATGTAGTGCTTTTTACCTTAACATATTCCCACCACCCCATTTTTTCCTCTAGTGGAACTCTAGACCAGTTAACGAAATCAAGAGGGATGTATAGCCTAGCTATCGTCCCTAAGAAACTGTTCAATTCAGTAACTACTTTACTATTCATCGCAACAGGCTGGAACTCTTTATTTAAGGCAACCACTGGCCTTTCATCGAGTTTCCTTGTGAAGACATGATTCATCTTTGTAGGTCCTCTGCGCTTTTTACTTTTGGCACTAGTTTCACCTATGAAAGTAGACACAAAATAGTATACGTAACCATTACTTTTACAAAGTAAGTAAAATACCTATACAAATATATGGAAACAAACCTTTTTCAAAAACACTGCCACCTGCAGGTATGTGGCTACTGTCATGAACTGCATAGTTACCCACATCATTGACATGCTTTTGTTGCTCTTCCATATTTTTTTACGCTTTTGCATTTCTATGTATGCCCCCATCGAACCGATTCCTTCATTGGTAGGAGCCCTCAGTATTTGTGTACGATCAACAGGTAGGGGAGGGGGAGGTGGTAGTACTAATGGGGGAGGTGCTGTCTCCCCAGTCACCTTACAAAAAATACAACAAAAAAGCACATACCTCAAAATTATTAGTCGACATAATTATACCATAATAAACACATACATATGAAACTAAGTTAAAATATACCTCAAAATTATTAGTCGACATTATACCATAATAAACACATACATATAAAAATATACACACCTCTGTTCTTTTTGGAGCATTATTTACTGAACATGATCGGGTTCTTGGTCTGATAACATCCTTGACCTTCACAACTTTCTTTTTGTGCTAAATAAACAAAATTAAAATGATTATATATGCTACAATTTCCAGATCAGATTTTATTTCAACTATTAATTTTTAAATTAGGTCATACCTGAGGAACTAAATATACATCTTCTTCTTCACTTAGACTATCATGTCCAGGAACATACTCCCTATCAAACTGCAAAATCGTATCCTCTATAAACACTTTTTTTCTTGGTTTTTTGGATTTTGGAGCAGCATTACTAAGCTCGTCTGCCTTCTCCTTCAGTTTCAGTTTTTCGACTTGCTGCCTGTTTTCTTCCATTCTCTTTCGTCTATTCGCTTCATAATCTGCAATCTTCCCCTAAATTAAAGTGGCAAATAACAAACTTATCAAAAATCTTGCAATAATAAAACACAAATCATACAATATGATAACAACATTAACAAATTTAAATAAAAAAAAATTACCACGCCACTTGCATTTTCATTCTCTTTTACAGTTGGAATTGTTTTCTCCTTTCGAATGGCATTCTGATCACCAGCATTTTTGTTGGTTTCACTTACCTTTTTCTTGTTTGTAGCACCACCTGTATCATGTACAATTGCCGACTTCTTCTTATTGATTTGCTGTTGTTTAAGATCTTGAATTGTCACAAACTTTCGTTTTAGTTGAAAATCAGGACCTACAACATTACGACATAAAAAATTATTACTCAAATTCATTCGCAATACACAAGAAATCTAGTCTACTATATTTTACCTTGAAAGTAATGTGTCCTTGGTCTTACGATAACATAAGGCTGCATCTCATTTGTAGGCTCAATAGCTTTGTCAACTACAGTGTCAATGTAGATATCCACGAAAGAACCGTCTGCTAACCCATCTACAAGACCATTCACATCTGCATCATTAGAGAGTATTTTCCAGCCCCCTCCTCCTTTTTTCACGTAAAGTCCACCAATTTCAGTGTAGCCAACATCATCTTTCACATGCTCCATAAGTACCGTATAAGAGAGTTTGTCATTGTCTACGGGTTCACGAATTTTGGTACATGTTCCGCATGAATACTTAGTTTTTTGAAACTCTCCCTTGTGGTAGAACCTGAGAACAAATGCCTTTTCTTCCATATCCTGATAATAATAGAAACATGTAAATTCATTAGGCCGCAGATAACACTAAAGAAGAATGGAATTAAAACAAGTAAGAAACATGAAACACTATCAAATTGAGATCAAGCAAGCAAGCATCCACTGGATCGATTACAAGCAAAAGAAACACTATCTAATGGAATTCATTAAATTACAAGCAAGCAAGAATATAAAATAAGTTACAAGTAGGCCAAGAATCCACTGGATCGATTACAAGCAAAAGAAAAACATGCAATTTGAAATTGACATAATGTAAATAAAACAGCAAGCTCCATTCATTCACAGAGTTCATCATCTTCTTCCTCTCCAGAAGACAAGACAGAAACTTGTTCATTCGGCATGTCATCCCTATACCAACTGACATCATCAGTTTGGTTTTGCTATTCAAAGTGGACTTCTGCATCTTGCATAGTAGGTCCACAAACATCTTCAAGTACAGCAGTCCCCTCAGCTATATCATTGCACTCCATAGGCAGTTTCTTAACAACAAAGTACAAATTATTTTCAGTACAATCTTGAATGTAAAACACTTGTTGTACTTGTGTAGCTACAACAAATGGATCATCCTTTTGACAAGTTTTACTGAAATTGACACGTGTGAGCCCATAACAATCCTTATCCTTTTGGTACCAACAACACTTGAACAAAACTACCATAAGTGCTCCCCAATAATCTAATTCGATAATTTCTTCAATTGCTCCATAATAAGTAACATCCCCAACTTTTGGGTTTTGATCTTTCGAACTCGCGAAACTGGTGGTTAGGGATTGCAACATGACACCGCTATTTTGTGTAGTACACTTGGCATCCCTTTTCTTTGTATGAAATCTGAATCCGTTTACCACATAGCCACTGAATTTTTTAGCTGCTCGTTGAGGCCCTTTTGCCAAACTTAATAATTCTAGTGATGTTTCCCTTCTTTCGACATCATTCTTAAACCAATTCTGAAATTCTTGTGTACGTGTTTTTTCCATTTTGTACCTTTTTGACTTGTTCTGATCATTATGAAATAAGGTACGATGTTCTCTGCAAGTTAGACACCATAAAAATGTTATAATTGTTGAATAATACTAGTTTAATCTACTCTGTTTATTTAAAAAAGAATACTAGGAATGATAACTTACTGAATCAGCTTTTCAACTACGGCATTTCCAGAGTTGAATAGTACATAGCGATGAGCATTGATCCAAACTTTTTCTGCCAAGTGTACAGATTTTCCATCTTTGTTTTTTCTCGATCCGATGGGGTATCCCACATTTATATTCTCCTTAGGCTTTGTTTTGTTGGCATCAGTATTTAGAAATCTAGAACAAAATGTCAGGCATTCTTCCGCCAAGTACCCTTCGACTATGGACCCTTCTGGTTTACTCCTATTACGGACATATGACTTCAATTTACACAGATATCGCTCAATTCCAAACATCCATCTAAGGTGCACTGGTCCTCCAAACTCGACCTCCTTACACAAGTGAACTGGCAGGTGAACCATGATGTCAAAAAATGCCGGTGGAAAGTTAATTTCTAATTGACAGAGTATTTCAATAACTTCTTCTTGCAACTTCTGAACATCTTCTAACGCAATCACTTTTCTGCATATCCCCCTGAAGAATGCACCCAGTCTGACTAAAGGTATTGCAACCTCTGGTTTTAAGGTCTTTACAACAGCGAATTGTAGTAAATATTGGAGAATAAAGTGTGCATCATGACTTTTATACCCAAATATCTTTCTTTCATCAATTTGCACACAACGACTAATATTAGATGCAGTTCCATGTGGCAGTTTAGCATTCTTGAAAACTGAACAAAAGCTTTCTTTTTCGTTTTTCGTCATGTCAAATTTTGCTGCCCTGATTTCGTACTGATTGGTATCACCAATTTTAACAGGGTGAAGAACCTTCCTAATACCCATTTCTTGCAAATCTTTTCGAGCGTTGAGATTATCTTTCGTCTTCCCACCAATATTCAACAGAGTCCCTAATATTTTATCACAAATGTTTTTCTCTATATGCATGACATCGAGATTGTGCCTAACTAAATTATCCCTCCAATATGGTAATTGAAAAAAAATGGACTTCTTCTTAAACGGACAATCTGTCTCCCTTTTCCTTTTCTTCACATTTCGCTTCCCAAAACAATTCTCATATCCGTGCAATAGTTCTTCAACATCCATTCCAGATAATGGAGTTGGAGGAACACTTGTTTCAACCTTACCATCAAATCTTCTAGTATCGAACCTAAGCTTGTGGTCCTGGGGAAGGAATTTTCTGTGATTCATATAGCAAACTTTTCGACTATGCTTTAGGTATGATGAAGGAGTACAGTAGTGGCAGTTGGGACAAGCTAATTTACCCTTGGTGCTCCAACCCGATAAGACTGCATACCCTGGAAAATCACTGATGGTCTAGAGGAGACTCGCGTGTAACATAAATGTTTTGGCAGAAAAGGCATCGTAGGTTTGTAAACCTACTTCCCATAATTCTTTTAACTCAGCAATAAGTGGCTGCATATATACATCTATGTCGTTACCAGGGTATGCAGGTCCAGGGATTAGGGTTGAAAGAATTAAATTTTCAGGTTTCATAATCAACCAAGGAGGAAGATTATAATTGACTAGGACAACGGGCCAAGTGCTGTGACTTATATTCATTGCTCTGTAAGGATTAAACCCATCTGCCGCTAAGCCTAACCTAACATTTCGGGTTTCTTCTGCAAAAAATGGATGACTAGCATCCATTGACTTCCAAGCTTCTGCATCGGCCGGGTGTCTTAACTTCCCATCTTTTATCCGTCCAACTGCATGCCAGATCATGAGTTCAGAATACTCTTTGCACATGAACAAACATTGCAGCCTCGGTTTCAATGGAAAGTATCTCAACACTTTTGCAGGAATTTTAGATTTTTCTTGGAAGTTATTAGAAGTAGATGCATTAGTATATTTTTTTGTGAACTTTCCATCTTGAAACTCCACAAAATTTGCACTCGATTTCATTTTTATTTTCAGCCCAATATAACATGCAGTTGTTCGGACAAGCATGTATTTTCTTATAATCAAGGCCTAAATCTCTAATCATGTTTTTGGCAACATTAAAAGAAGAAGGCAGATTTATATTGGGAAATACCTCCTTTAACAACTCTAGAATATCGCTGAAGGCAGACTCGGAAAAACCATGAGTGCACTTCAGTAGGTAAAGTTTGATGATAAAACCTAAACGAGTAGATTTTTCAGACCCGGGATATAGAGGCTGTTTCCCTTCTTCAATAACCTTATGCAAATCTTTTGCATCATTAACTCTACCCTCATTGTTAATCATCTGGTCAAAATCATCACCTAGGCCCATACCCCCTCGCAGTCCCTGTCATCATTAGGCTTTCTAAACTTCGGGGTCGACACTTCATATATCCAATTACTAAATGATGGACACGGACCATTAGCTATCAGATGATCATACACATATTCTTCAGAGAACCAAAAACGATTACTACAATCTTTGCAGGGGCATTTAAGTTCATCTCCTACGGCAAAATTATCAAATCCGTTTCGAACAAAATCCATCACCCCATCACTATAAGCCTCACTATACTTTGAAAGTGAAACCCACGTCATATTTGTAAGTCACTAACCTATTTTCTACATAGAGAAGCCTACACAGAGAAGTAAAAACAGAACAAAATAAAGGATATAAGATTTGCATTAAGAGGGCATGTACAAAATTTAATTAATAGAAGAATGAACACTATAAACATAATTACTTTACTGACAGCAAAATGGACAAGCCCCAATTACAAATTTCTTTACAAAAAAAGAAAAATTAGCAAAGAACATACTTAAGAACACAGTAAACACTTTAAGAACAAACATAAATCCAATTACAAGATAAACCATATAAACAAAAAAAAATACCCAATTACATAATTCGAGTTAACATAAGAAACAAAAAAACCCTAATTAAGAACACAAAAAAAGAACAATTAAAGAAGAATAACGAAGATGTGAGCCTTAATCTTCGATTCAAAACTAAACAAAGAACAAGGAGGAACATTTGAGCTTTAATCTTCTACTCTAAAGAACATGCATGCTCGATTTTTCATCAATTTGAGGGAAGAGGATCGATGGTTTACCTTTGTCGAACCTTAATCTTCTTCGAGCTTGAGTATTCGAGCTTGAATTAATTTCTCTCGATCTTCGAGCTTGATTATCAGATCTGGGTTTGTATCTGTGTGTTTGTGTCTGTGTTAGTCGTGTGGTCGTGTGGTGTGTTATGTTGTGTTTCCCTTTTCTTTTTTCTTTTGTTAATTTTGGAAGCCCGGCAAAAGTTTTAAGGAAATCCCGCTTAGGACACATATTTACAAGCCCGCCAATTTTTTGGCCCAAAACTCAAATTTATTGCAACGATTTAAGAAAATTGTTGCAATAGACGAAATGTTTTTAACTCTCTAAATTTTTTTCAATGCTATTGCAACATTTTTCACAGCCGTTGCAATTTGTGTTATTTGGTTTCTCAATAGCAACGTTTTTTGACAAACCTAAGAAACTATCGTTGCAATAGCCATTATATGGTGTAGTGTTAGAATGATAGAGAATCTCGTTAGCTTCGCGTGGACAGTAAGATCGCCCAAAACGGAGTTGTAGAACTCAAGATATGGCCAAAACAAAATCCAAAAATCTGGCTGACGACAGCAGCGCTGCCTGCGCTGGTTGGAGCGCTGCCTGCACTTGAAACTCTGTTCTGGGTACTATTTGAGCGCTGTCAGCACTCCTGGCTGCGCTGCCTGCGCTCCAGTTGCTAGTGGCGGCTCGTTTCTGCACATTTTCTTCGTTTTATTGCCTTTTCTTCCCGTTCTTTTTGCACTAACTTCCCATCTTTAATTTCTATGACTTGTAATCCTCTTGATAATTGATATTAAGACACCATATCATTCCATATCATAAATCAACTCCAAAACGACGGAAAATTCTCCCCTAAACGACATTTCTTCAAACCTGCACATTTGAATAAAACACATCAAAACTACCACAAACTTGAGTCCAAGTACACCAATTTGAGCCGATATGAAGTGGTCCAAGTGGATATAAATTCACTTATCACACCCCCAAACTTAAATCGATGCCTGTCCTCAAGCATAAACAATTACAACTAACTAACTAACTAGTACCATTTCCGTAAGTGATCACGGTTGCATTTGGCGTATGCAACAAGCCCTTTAAACCCCTGGGCAGCCCTAGTGGACGAGTAAGGTCTCGTGAGGGCCTATAGCGAATGTACCCACAAAATACAATGCAATGCAATGCATGAATGCAACTAATATGAAAATGCAAATAATCTAGTACTAATATCCTACCATACCTTCAAATCCTCTCATGCCATATCAACTTAAGAATCAAAGTAAATACGCAATGTCTTGGTGTCGAAAGTGCAAGTATTCACATAGTCTACTCAATGAACATGCATAAGTTCTCAAAAGCCCATGTCAAGTGTAAGAATAAGTTAGTAAACATGCTAAGCCTACAAGAGTACATCTTTGAGACAAAACTCGGGATCTCATACGCAAAAACAAGTAAACACTCACAATCCACTCACAAAAGAATATTCACTCAAGAACAAGGGTAAGTGTATCACTCAATTCCAACAAAATCATAAGCATGCTTGACATTTGGTATCAATCTAACTCTTAACACAACATACATCAATGACGATAATCAAAAGGTCTTTATTTGGGTTGTAACGGGACTAGGGACAAGGTATGTCAAATAAGCCAAAACAGGTGAAGTGTCAAAAGCTCGTAAGTACCATAATAAATCATACACAACACCCTATTTTCCCCCCACATAATTTTTACTAAAATAAACACTCGACTAGTCGACTGAAATAGGATCACAACAAACACAAACATGCTCTCATAATATATTTTTTTCCTATTTTTTTCTTCTTTTTTTTTTCCTTTTTTTTCTTTTTTTTCTTTTTTTTTTTCTCTTTTTTTTTCCCGAGAGCTAGATAAAACAATAATATAACAAATAACAATGATCCCACAACTTTATTACACATGCCGACTATCAAGTAAACAAACCCAATTTTCAATATTTCCCCCAAAATTATGACCAACAATAAAACCCTCCTTGCACACCTTATTACTCCCTTAAGCACTCTACTAGCCTTTGACAATGCGGGTTCAAATTAATGTAAGGCCAATACAAGAAAAAGGTCTAGGCAAGTAATGTGGTATGTCACCGAAAAATAGGATTAAGCTAAACGGGTTAACTAATTGATCATGTAAATATGGTGTGGTAATATGGGAAAATATGCGATTATTCCTAATTGCCTTTATCATTTTAATCGTCAAATAATGTCATGCATTTCAAGAAAGACCTCAAACAACTGCTAGCAATGCAAACAATCCGTGGACACTCAAGCAAACGAATAAATTACAACAAATATGCAATAGGGCTCAAAAACTCACTTGGTGGAAAAACAAACTCAATCCCAAGCAAAAATCTCTCTAATGCACCGACTTGTATTCAAAGCATGCAAACTAAATCATCTTGCACATATTCATGTTCTTCTAATCACTTACAACATTCAATAAGTCTACTAACTTCAACTTACTAGTGTATGTGTGTGCACAAGAACAAAGCATATCACTTCTCAATCAAAAGCGTCAACAACACAAAATTCCTATCAAGCACGGATGCAAATGCAAACTATTATGAACTCACATGATATACGAACATAAAAACAGAATGTCCTATATGAAACAAACGTAGATAACACGAACATAAATGCATAATTTACTACTACTAATATGCAAAGCAAGAAATCCTACATGAACACATAATACAACAACTACTAATCCCCCAAACCACCCCCAAACTTAAAATATTCAATGTCCGCATTGAATGGAAAGTAATACAAGGGATAGTAAAAAACATACCTAAATAAAAATGCCGAAAAGCATGGGTTGCCTCCCACGAAGTGCTTCTTTAATGTCAATAGCTTGACGTTACTTCCAAGCCTCCATTAAGGATGATAATAGTTTGCCTGATCATCTCTTCGCGATACTTCATCGTCATCACGGCGACACACTTTCTGCCCCTTCTCCTCGTTTGGCCTATTCGTGTAACAACTATGTCCTATTCCAATGCCTTCATCTGTTGACCCAAAATCTGTCAATTTGTAGAACAACACACACTCGCGGGCTTCGCTTGAATATAATGGAGGAGGGTAAATGTAAGTTGCTGAAGCCTTTGGTTCCTCAAAGAGAACTTCCTCCATTGGCTCTAATGCGCTACCTCCATCTTTAAATTCTGAGACAAGTAGAAGACCTGTATCTTTCCCATGTTCTTCAGCCTCTTGGTACACACATACCAATTCTTGAAATTTTTCCAGCTCACCAGTGTCTGTCTCAAATAGTGCCCTTTCCGAATCATCCACCATACTAGCATGATCAAATTCCTCACATGGCTTGTGATCACTCACCTCACCTTGGAATTTGTCTTCCTCAATTAAGCATACAGTACCTTGCTCCAAGTTACCGTTATTTTCTGGAATTGCCTCTTGTATGAATTGTTGTTTATTTTGTTCCAAGGCACTCAAAACTTGAGCAACTAGTGTCCCCATAGAATTGATAGACTCCTCAGTACTCTTTAGAAGCATCTTAATCTCCTCCATAGCATCAACCTCATCTAACTGAAAAGTAGGAGTAGGTTGCTGATGTTGAAACTCTTCACTACCAAAGAAATATGACATATTTGGAACATCTTGCTGGTACTGTTGAGGATGGTATTGAAAATATGGTTGTTCCTCATAAGTGACATATGGATCAACTCCATCGTAGTAACAATATTATGAGGGATCATGAACGCCCAAACACTGCTCACATTGCTGAGGCATAGATGTCCTCGAATATGCCCACCATGGCAACTCCTCGCATGCCATCTTCAAACACTCAAGTACCTGAACACACCAAACTAAACAAGATAGATAAGAAAAACAAATCCGAGTCAGTGAACTCTAACGACCACTATTGACAAGCACATAAACCAAAAATAAAACACCGATTATCCCCGGTAGAGACGCCAAAAACTTGTTTGCACTAATTCACGCAAGCGTACGTGGTCACAAGTAATATATGAATAAGTCAAGTTCGTTCCCACAGAGATCTGGTTATGGTTTTAATTCAGTAGATGTACCTATGTAACAATGTATGATTATTATTCACTGCTAAGACAATTAACAAATTTGGGTTTAATAATCTAAATTAACTAACAAGTAAATTAACAAACTAAGAATTAACTAACTACCAAGAATTGGAATCGAATTACTTCTGCAAGAGAAAACATGTAATCCTAACTTCATTAAATACTTTGCTTAGATCTGATGCCTTTAATCACTATATGCAAAGGATATGATATCTGATCAGACAACACGAAACAAGTACACGCTACCTCTCAGTGTACGTATACCAAACTAAATATACATCCACAAAAGAGATAGAAGATGAATAGACACCAATTATGCTTAGACCCTATATCTCTATAAGATTTGAAAACATAACGGTTGAAGAACAAGTTATCCACAAAGATCACATAGGGCAGCATAATATCTCTATTCATGCCACAAATCATGATGTTAAAACATCAACCTATCCTATGCTAGCATGACAAGTTCTAAATCTCAAGATCCACTTTCACTTCACAAGAGATTAACAGATTAGATGTTAGCTACGCATCTAAATCCATAAAGCACGACCATACGAGGATATCAAATATACATAACACACAGATCTTTAAAGCATCAAGATACTAAACTTCATAAATAAATCCGTTAGAATCCCATGACAACGAATAGTTCGTAATTGAACCTCTCGTCATCATGGGATCTGATGAAACCATGATAAAAACAAAGTATGAAAAGATACAAATAAACCTAAGTAATTGATATGTAATGGTTCTCTAAATTACAATGGTAAGATGTGTTTATATAGGCTCTAGAAGTCTTTCCCAGCAAGAAATTCCCCAAAATAGAGTTAAAATAGAATTTCTGCAAAATACGTTTCCTAAACTGATTCTGTTTTTAAGGAAAATTCGTAGCTGACTTTTCTTCAGTATTTCTGGGCCGTTCCAGTTGTATTTGGACATCTGGACCACTTTAGAATGATAGAGAATCTCGTTAGCTTCATGTGGACAATAAAATCGCCCAAAACGGAGTTGTAGAACTCAAGATATGGCCAAAACAAAATCCAAAAATCTGGCTGACAACAGCAGCGCTGCCTACGCTGGTTGGAGCGCTGTCTGCGATTGAAACTCTGTTCTGGGTACTATTTGAGCGCTGCCAGCGCTCCGGGCTGCGCTGCCTGCGCTCCAGTTGCTGGTGGCGGCTCGTTTCTGCACATTTTCTTCGTTTTATTGCCTTTTCTTCCCGTTCTTTTTGCACTAACTTCCCGTCTTTAATTTCCATGACTTGTAATCCTCTTGATAGTTGATATTAATACACCATTCTTCATTCCATATCATAAATCAACTCCAAAACGACGGAAAATTATCCCCTAAACGACATTTCTTCAAACCTGCACATTTGAACAAAACACATCAAAACTACCACAAACTTGAGTCCAAGTACACCAATTTAAGCCGATATGATGTGGTCCAAGTGGATATAAATCCACTTATCAATGGTCAACTATCACTTTGACCGGAACCCTTAAACAAGGTTTCGTCAGGGTTTAAGGATTCGATTTTTTAAAAAATATTTCTCGACCACCCAACCATACGGGAATCAAGATCCATCATATTTAATGTTATTCCCAAATGTTTAGGGAAAAAAAATTATTTGATCGGGTAATTTAACGGTCAACTAGTACTTTGATCGGAACCCCTAAACAGGGTTTCGTCAGGGTTTAAGGATTCGATTTTTTTAAAAATATTTCTCGACCACCCAACCATACGAGAATCAAGATCCATCATATTTAATATCATTCCCAAAATTTTAGAATTTTTTTTATTTGATCGGGTAATTCTTAATTTATTTGATTTATATCTATTTTTTTGGATTTTAAATTATGTGTATTTTTAAATTTCAAATAATATCGAAAACACCTCCCCACACTTGAACGGTTTATTCTCCTAAATGAATAATATAATATAATCAATATTAAATTAAAATTATTCTAAAAATATAGTAATAATAATAATAATAATAATGAATAAAACCTAAGTTAAAAAGGTTATATATTAAAGATGGAGGTAAATAACCAAGTGTTAGTGTTGGTGGAGTGGTTGTAGTGGTGAAATAGAATTCATGTGTGTTAGAGGTCATGGGTACGAATCCCTCTAACACCAATTAATTTTTAAGTAAGAGCAAAATCAACTATTGAGTGCATGTGGGACCCATCACCTGACACGTGGCAGTGTGGGACCTACAAGTGACACGTGGTAGTGTGGGGCCCACCAACTGACACGTGGCAGTATGGGACCCACCACTTAACACGTGGTAGTGTAGGACCCACCACATGACATGTGGTAGTGTGGGACCCACAAGTGACACGTGGCAGTGGGGACCACGTGACACGTGGCATTGTGTGGTCCCCAATGACATGTGGCAGTGGGGCCCACGTGCCACGTGGCAGAAAGCTATCCCATGTGACACGTGGTAGTGGGGCCCACGTGCCACGTGGCAGAAAGTGGTCCCATGTGACACGTGTCAGTGGGTCCACGTGGTACTTGGGCCCACGTGACATGTGGCAGTTTGTCCTACGTGGCATTTGTTGCATTCAAATGTAACACTGATTAACACTGCTTCTTGAAAATGCAACACTTTTTGGGATCCACATGTTCATTTGTTTTTATTTTTTTAAATGTTAAAAAAATAGCAAATGCAATGCTTAGTCGCTATTGTAACACAACGAATCTATTGCAATAGTACAGGTTCTACTGCAACAGTACCTTAAGAGGTAATGTAACACAATCTCAACAGTGTTGCAGTAGGTCGAAAAAGGTACCTCTAATGTAACACAAAGTGGGTGTTACAATAGAAAAGTATTGTGGACGCCAATCTATGGCGTAGTGCAAGAAAGAGGTTCCTGGGCAGTATGTCCCAAAATAAGGAGGTTCCTGAGAAACAGGCTCCTGAGATATAGGTTCCTGAGTACCAGGTTCCTAAGAATGACCGACAGAACGTTCTAGAAGCTATCTAGAATAGATAAACGAATTATTATTGGAGTATAATTCTAGGGCGCGGATGATCCTAGAATATCTGTGATATACGAGAGAATTATAATGGGGTACGAACTCGAGTTCTACTCTATTTCATCAACTAGTCCGTGAAAGGCTCTAAAGGAACCTGAGTCCAACACGAACTAGGTAATCGAATACAGTTATTCCAGTAGAGACAGAGTTGCATTAGAACTACGTGAGCTTGATTCCTATATAAAGGATACGTAGGCACCTTGAGGGTAAGACGAATTCAGCTCTCTAATTCTCTCTAAAGGCATCTGAGATTATTGGAGACACCCTCGAGCTCAGCTCAACCCCACAAACACAACCCAAATCATCCATTGAACAGTTGATCGTTAGCCTTACAACTCATCGAGAACCTCACAAAAGTTGTTATGAAATCCACTCATCAACATGATCCATAACAATATTCATTGAACGAATAATGAATATTCAAATTAATAATAATACTTATTGATGAAATAATCATCAAATGGATATTTGAGATAATATTCATTGAACAAATAATGAATATTCGACTTAATAATAGTTGTTGAAGAAATGATTATCGGATGAATATTGAAATCATATTCAATAATTGAATCGACTTTAAATACTTTTTGAAGATAATATTTATCGAATAACTTGAGTTCGAATCAATTTTCAAAATAATATTTACAGAATAGCTGGAGTTTGAATGAATATTCGAAATAATATTCATTTAAATAAATAAGGCTCGAATGAATATTAAAAATAATTTTCATTAAATAAATAAACTCAAATGAATATTCAAAATAATATTTATTGAGTAAATAACTTAAATGAGGGTTCGAAATAATATTCGAATATTAAATCAACTTTAGATGAATATAAAAGTTAATATTCATCGAATAAATATCGAATGAATATTCCAAATAATATTTATCAAATTATCTCAAGGGTAAATTCCAATAATATTCGCCAGATAATAAATGGAAAATATTTAATTAAATATTTTCCTCTGAAAATAATATCAATATATCAAGGAATGAGATTCAACTGCCCTTCGCTTAAGGGTCTTAACAATTATCCGGCTTATAACCGATATATTATCTATCTAGCTTATATGCCAACATTTTAAATGAGGGAACAAGTATCACAATATAACTTTGAAGTAGGCATGCATGCTATGGCATATGTATAACAGAAAACATATATATATTCACAACAACAGCCTTTAAGAAGGATTTGAAACTTGCCTGGAAATCGAGTGCGGGTGGAGGTAGTGGTAGCGTGCTCCGGGTCAGCCTGACGATCTATAAATAGCCAAGGTATTCAGGGTTAATCACTTAACACTTTTAAAAAGGTTAAGTATAAACTTTACTTAAGTCAAAACACGCTTTCGAATTATCTCGTTATACACCTCTTAGTGTAACTCTTTTTATCACTGATACTATAACGCCTTAGAAATTTCGTATTTATCAATATTAATATCTAATATTAAATGTGGAATATATGGTATGAATTTTTTTTTTAGGTTAAATATATATGACATCATGTTTACATGTTTATATGCTGATGTATGTGTGTCGAGTAGGTCCGCGTATTTTTATTTGAATTTTTGTGATTAAAAATCTATTTAAATCATGCATCATTGATCTTCTGAGCTTTTTATAAAATCATCGGGATTATTAAAAATCACGAAATCTTTTGTAATATCATCTTTGTATATTTAATTAGTTTTTAAAATTATTGGGTGTATTAATTTGGATGTTTAAGTATTTTAAAATGATTTTAAGAATTCTGTTGTATTTAAAGGATCAAAGTTTGCAAAATTCATATTTAATTCATTTTTGATCCTAAAACTATTTTAAAAATATGGGGATGTTTGTGATTTCATAAACAATATTTTAAAATTTTAAAATTTATTTTTCTATAAATTTTCTGATTTATTTCGATTTTAGAAATTGATTTAAAGCAATTTTGTTTGTGTTTTAGCCTTTATAAATTTCCAAAATGTATTTAGTTTCTTAAAATCCATAATTTTGCTTCTCAGTTCTTCCCCATTCTTTTTAGCCGGTTTATTTAGCAATCTCTCAAAGCTTCTCTCAAAAAAATCTCTCTCCCTTAAATCTCTTTTTCTCTTCTCTGCGTTTCAGACGTGTATGTGTGTGTGGCCATGTATATGCGCGTTACTATGTGTTTGTGTGTGCTCAATCAGGTGGGTGATTAGAAATGGAGGTGTGTGTGAGTGTACTGGGTATATGTATATGTGTGTCTCGGCTGGGTGTGCAGTGGGGGACAGCGGCGGCGTCTGGTGGAGAACGACGGTGTAGCAGAGAATGGTCGGTGTAGAGGAGGTCACGATGTTGTCGTGGTTGAATTGAGGGAGAGATAGTGAAGGAATGTTGATGGTGGCAACGTTTGTGGGTGACTTGCTGTTTTGTTGGTTCAATTAATTAAGGATCGAACATTGGGTATTGGGATTGTATGAGTTTCGAATTTTGTTACTAATAGTTCATTTTCACCTCCTTCCCACTATTCGCCCCTGTGTGCTGTTGTGGGTGTGCGTCACGGTTGCTGTGGATTCAATCGGCAGCATGTGTATGAATATTGATAACTCTGAATCTTGATCGGGTACTTCCTCGCCAACTCCTGCCTCGGAAGTGGGGTAGCTGTAGTGGGGTGTCTGCAAAACAACACCGGAGGGGGGGTTTGGCCCCGAGGTGCCTCCGGCGTGAGAATAAGAGTTGGCTTTGGAAGGTAATAATCAAGTAGAGTATCACAAAGTAATAAATGTGTGTAGGTGTGTAATAATGGCTAACCCCTAAACCCTATTTACTAGGGGTATTTATAGCCCTAGGCCTAGGGTTTAGGGGTAGGTTACCTTCACCCCTGACCGTTGGATCTGGGGGACAAACCGCTGAACTCCCGGGATGCAGGGCACGTGGCTTTTGTCTGGTCTGGACGTTGACTAGAGTGTGGCCACGTTGCGGTGGGTATGATCTGGCACGTGTCTTCCTTTGTCTTTTAGCGTTGGTCAACATCACAAATGGGAGTGTCAGCTGAGGTGGGATGCCACGTATGCTGAGTGCCACGAATCGGGGGGGTCCCCTAGTCCGGGGTGGGGACCACGCCACGTGGTGGTGGCCCCGGGCCCGGGGTCCACTACTCTGGGCTGGGCCGCTCTTATTCTCATGAGATGGTTTGCTTATTCTTTTGGGCTTCTTATTGGGCCTTGGCTGTTTATGGCCTATCATTTGCCCCCCACTCCCTCATGCGGATTCTCCGGATGGGGGAGTAGTAAGTGGTGTTCTTGCCTTGGAAAGTGAACTTTTTTCTGGAGTCTGTAGAGTGGTGTATACATGTCCTCGGGGCTGGAGGTTTTTGGTTGCCGCCAGTTTCGGGGTGTGCACTGAAGTACGTACGCCCGGGGCTATTGGTTGGGATTTGAAGGATTGTTTCTTTGGCTGCCCCCCAGGCCCGGGGTTAGTACTGAAGTGTGCATACCGGGGCTTTGTCTGCTGTGGATGTGCCAAAATCTTCGTGTATGCATATTAATATGGCATATATGCATTTTTGGATTTCTTCTCTTTTTTTTTTTTTTTTTTTTTTTGTTTTGAAGAATAACAGCTGTCATCCACTATCTCCGGATTTTGGAGATAGTGGGCCGATTTTTTGGGCCGCCACGTGTTTACGGCGCTTGGGATTCAGGGTTTGCCTATAAATAGTGGCAACCTCCTCCCATTTGTCTTTACGCGTTTTTGATTTGCTGCCGTTGCTCTGCTCCTCTGAAGACCAGTGCTCCGGGCTATCGTCGCTTCAGATTTTATTGCTTTTTCCAGTTCGGCCTTTCTACTCTTTGTAAGTCCTCTTGACCCGGACTCTTGTCAATTTTACAGTATTTCATTTCCGGGGGGCCCGGGGTAGAATTCTTGTATGGTTAGGAGATCCGTGACCGCAAATCGAGTGTTAACCCCTCTTTCCGAGCCCAGTACCTCCGGCGCTAGTGTTAGCTCTCCAGATAGTAGTGTAGAGTTGATAGATCTAGAGTGGTGTATAATGGGGAAGAAGAAGAGTAGTTTGCCCGTACTTAGTAGTATATCGACAAAGGATATGGGCCCGGGGTATAGCCTCAGTGAGCCGGATGGTAGTTGGGGGAATAGTAAGTATTATTTCGTAAGGAGGGACCCGGGGATCCCCCAAGCTTTCTTCTTCAGGGATCTCAGCACGGAGTTCGCTCAGAATCCAGATGTGGCCGAGATGATTAGGTACGATGAAGCCTTTCTGGATTCCAAATTCGGGGATAAACCGGGTTCTGGGATGGACGTCGGTCCATTCCGAAGTAGGTATGTAAAGGAGCCGGTCGACTGGGACCCCATTTTCCGGGCCACATTCCACCTGGATAACGATGTAGAGTGGAGATGGCCAGAGCCCGGGGAGAAGATTTACCACAGGCCGGAGGGTGGCTGGGTCGGAGTATGGTTGGAGCACCTCAGGTCGGGGTATGGGCCTAGGTGTCACCAGTTTGTTAAATCTCTGTGCCTGTTTGAGTATGGGATTCCGGTCACCCAGCTAACCCCGAACGCGGTGAAGTGGATCTCATATTTTCTTGGGTGCTGTGAGAAGGCCGGGGTGCTGCCCACTTTCAAACTTTTTCACCATGTCTTCCAACTGGTGCACTCCAATAATATACCCATGTTCGAATTTAGATTCCGGG
The DNA here is from genome assembly GCA_037693485.1 of Kitagawia praeruptora. Lineage (NCBI taxonomy): Eukaryota > Viridiplantae > Streptophyta > Magnoliopsida > Apiales > Apiaceae > Kitagawia > Kitagawia praeruptora. Next base: position 57,412,328 of record CM075353.1, read on the forward strand.
GCAAAGCATGTGGGTACCCTTCCTCGGCGTCCAAGCCTCTGGTCATGCTCCCCACCTTGAAGGGTTGGAACGGGGAGTTTGTCTTCCTCCGGGGCGTTGATATCCGGTTCATGCCCACCTTTAAGGAGGAGCCTCTTGCCATGAATTTTGAGGTTTTCGATCTCCAGGATGCGGCAATGGACCGGGTTCACGCTTTCTGCCAGGGTCTCGGGAGGCAGGTGACTCGGGATGACCTCATGAGTCATCAGTATCTGTTTGAGATAGGATGTAAGTCCGGGTTGTATGTTGCTTGTACTTTTGCTCTTAATGTTTCCTTCTACTCCGGACTAATGCTTTGTTTTCATGATTTCAGGCCTTCCCGGATACAGCCCGGAGTTTGAGAAAGTTGTACAGATGAGCAAAGCAAGCAAATCTCTCGGTGCTGCTCTCCGGAGTATTGGTCACGTTCGTGACAATACCAAGGCTCCTGGAGATGCTAGCGGCTCCCAGGCCCATCAAGAAGAGACTTCTGAGAATAGGGCCCCGCACCCCGAGCCTGTGGACCTAGAGACCGGAGTTGAAGATGCTAGCTTGATAGCAAGGAAAAGGCCGAGGGTGACCTCGACTCGGACTGAGCTGTTCGGGACTATGCTCTCGGACTGTGAGGTGGTGCAGGAGGGCTCGGCTGCTGGGGGTCCGAAGAACTTTCGTCCTCACGAACCTGCTCCCGTGTCCCCGGAGGAGAGGAACTTTATCGGCTTTCTAGCTGACCTCCCCAGCAAATCGGAGTGGGAGGAGATGAGTAAGTCTACTTCCACCGAGTTGTTGCAGCAGATGATGGGGGTCTTTGGTCAGGTATGCGTTTCTCCGGGCTCTTTTTAACTTGTTTATTTTTGTTTATTGTTTCTGTATTTTTCTAACTTGGGCTTCTGCCTTCGCAGCTTGGGGTCCGGGTTGCTGGGGCTGCTGCTAAGGCATGCAGGGAAGTGAAGGAGGCTCAGGTTGCTTTGAGCTCGGCCGCGGAGAAAGATAAAGAGATTGCCGAGCTGAAGCAGCAGCTTGATGAGCTCAAGGTGCGGACGGATGCCCGGATTGAAAAGTTTAATGGAGGGTTCAAGCAAGCTGCTGAGGAGAGGGATGCGGCCAAGGCTAAGTTGGCTGATTACAAGGCTGAGGTGAAGAGGCTCCGGGATGAGCTGAAGGCTAGGAAGACCGAGGAACAGGTTATTGCCGATTTCCGGGGGTCAGAGGCTTATGATGATGATCTGGCAGCCGTTGCGTCCAAAAAGATTCATCGTTGCTGGGTCATCTCTGAGAAGATGATAAAGACTGCCCCAGAGACCGCCACCTGGGAGAACTTTATTGAGGAGTACCTTGCCGCCGAGGATGCCCTGGCCCGGGGTGAAGGCGAGCCTAAAGCTTTTGGTGCTCCTGATTCCTCTCCTCCTCCTGAAGCCTGATTCTCTTATTGGCTGTGTCCATATTTCGGGCTGTGCCCTTGTAATCTTTTAATGCTTTGTTGCATGACTTTGAATTATGCCTTTTAATTGTCTGTAACCTTATAACTATCGGGTGTTTCGGGCTGTTGGTCAGCTCAGCCCGTTTCATTTTATATTTGTAATGTTTTGTGTTTGTTCGTCATATATTTTGGGTTTTTCCATGCTCAGTTGCTGTTGTCTGTTTATAGTTTGTACTGCCCCCCACTCTTTAATTCGGGTATCCCGGGTTGATGAGTGGTGGTTTGTCCCGGGGCTGTTTCTTACTTGGAAAGGATGAAAACTTTTCCAAGTAGGGGTTGGGTGCCTATGGCTCCCCGGGCCAAAGCATTGCTAAGGTCCCGGGCGTTGGCCTACTTGGAAAGGATGAAAACTTTTCCAAGTAGGTATTTTGATGCCTATGGCTTCCCGGGCCAAATTATTGCTAAGGTCCCGGGCTTTGGCCTACTTGGAAAGGATGAAAACTTTTCCAAGTAGGTATTTTGATGCCTATGGCTTCCCGGGCCAAAGCATTGCTAAGGTCCCGGGCTTTGGCCTACTTGGAAAGGATGAAAACTTTTCCAAGTAGGGATTTTGATGCCTATGGCTTCCCGGGCCAAAGCATTGCTAAGGTCCCGGGCTTTGGCCTACTTGGAAGGGATGAAAACTTTTCCAAGTAGGGATTTTGATGCCTATGGCTTCCCGGGCCAAAGCATTGCTAAGGTCCCGGGCTTTGGCTTACTTGGAAAGGATGAAAACTTTTCCAAGTAGGGATTTTGATGCCTATGGCTTCCCGGGCCAAAGCATTGCTAAGGTCCCGGGCTTTGGCCTACTTGGAAAGGATGAAAACTTTTCCAAGTAGGGATTTGTAATAATTGTAAGATTGAAGTGCCAGGTAAGAACTAGAACTCTTTTTCATTGATATCAAAGTTGTTACATGATTTCCAAGTACAACTCGCAAACTATGCCCATATACGGGCTAAAGCTATTGTCTTTTACTGGTAGTACTTTCTTAGTCTGAGGCTGTGCCAGGTGTTGGGGACTTCCGTGTTGTCCATGTGGCTGAGCTTGTAGGTTCCGGGGCGAAGTACTTCCTTAACCCTGTAGGGACCTTCCCACTTAGGCATAAGCTTTCCTGTGTTAGTGGGGTCTGAAGCTTCGGCGTCCCGGAGTACCAGATCTCCGATTTGGAAGTTTTTGACCCTTGACTTCTTCCCGAAGTACTCTCTAGTTTTCTCTTTATACTTCTCCATTCTTTGTACTGCATTGTCCCGGACCTCATCAACTAGTTCCAGATTAACTCGTAACCCATCTTCGTTTGCATCTTCATCAAAGTTGATTGCTCTGTGGGAGGGAGAACCCACTTCAATTGGCAACATAGCTTCGGTTCCATATGCTAGTTTAAACGGGGTTTCCCCTGTTCCGGACCTCGGGCTAGTTCTGTATGCCCACAGCACATTTGGTAGTTCTTCGGGCCATTTGTTCTTGCTTTCCTTCAGCCTCTTCTCAATTCCCCTTAGCAGAATTCTGTTTGTCACTTCCACTTGCCCATTTCCCTGGGGGTAGGCTACTGATGATTTCTTGTGTTTGATTCCCCTTTCCTTCAAGTAGTTTTCAAAATCTGAGCCGACAAACTGGGGACCATTATCTGAGACCAGGACCCTGGGGAGGCCGAACCGCATTAATATGTTGTCCATGAACTTGATGCAGTCTTGTTGATTTATGGTCCTCATTGCCTTTGCTTCGGCCCACTTAGTCATGTAGTCAATGGCTACAAGGAGGTACCTCAGATCACCCTTGGCCCGGGGGAAAGGCCCTACTATATCGATGCCCCACACAGCAAAGGGGATTGGTGATAGAACTGAAGATGGCAGGACCGGGCTTTGCCTTGGTATATTGCTGAACAGTTGGCAGTTTCTGCATTTCTTGACGAATTCTACTGCATCTGAGTGGATTGTTGGCCAGTAGTAACCTTGCCTTATGATTTTGTATGCGAGGGCCTTTGCGGACATGTGGTCCCCACAAATCCCTTCGTGCACTTCTTGTAAACAGTAATTAGCTTCTTCCGGGCCCACGCACTTCAGTATTGGGGATGAGAAGGTTCGGCGATAGAGCTGGTTGTCTTCTATGAAGTATTTTGAAGCCTTGTTTTTCAACCTTCTGGCCTCATTCTTATCTTCGGGCAATTCCCCTTTTTCCAAGTAGAGGATGAAAGGGGTCATCCAGTTCGGGGTGCCGTCTATCTCCATTACCACTTCTTGGTTGATGGCCGGGGTTCCCAATTCTTCGAAGTAGACCGAACTTCCTAGTTCGGCTGAGTTCTGGACTAGCTTGGATAGCTCATCAGCTTCGGAATTTTCTTCTCTGTTTATCTGGTTGATTTGGTACTCCGGAATGGTGGCTAAGTAGCTTTTGACAAGTGCCTGGTATTGGGCTAGCTTTTGATCTTTGGCTATGTATTCACCTTTGGTTTGCCGTACCACGATTTGTGAGTCACTATAGATGTCCAGGTTTTTGATTTGCAGAGTTCGTGCTAACCTTAGCCCGGCTAGGAGAGCTTCATATTCGGCTTGGTTATTGGTTGCTGGGAACTTGAATGTTATGGCCTGTTTGATTTGGAAGTCTTCCGGGCTTTTGATGATTATTCCTGCCCCGGACCTGTCGGCTGTTGATGATCCATCTACATGGAGAGTCCATGATCCCGGGGCTCGGTTTTGGTTCACCACATTTTCAGCTACTGTGGTAGCTTGCTGCGGTTCTGGGAAGGAGCATTCTACTATAAAATCTGCCAGAGCTTGTGCCTTGATGGCTGTCCGGGGTATGAATGTCAAGTGGAATTGGCTTAGCTCAATTGCCCAATTTATCAATCTTCCTGATGCGTCCGGCTTATGGATTATCCTTCTTAGTGGCTGATCTGTTACAACCTTGATTTCTCTGCCTTGGAAATAGTGTCTGAGTTTCCTTGAGGCCGTGACTAAGGCAAAGGCAAACTTCTCCAGATTGGGGTATCTGGTTTCTGCATCTTTTAAGACTTGGCTGATGTAGTACACCGGCCATTGGTTTCCCTCGACTTCCCGGACTAGGGCCGCGGCCACAGCTAGGGGCCCGGCGGAGAGGTACAGATGTAAGGGTTCCCCGGTTTCAGGCTTCGTTAAGAGGGGTGGTGATGATAGATATTGTTTGATGTTATCAAGAGCTTGCTGGCACTCAGGGCTCCAAGTGATTTCTTTCTTGTTGCTGGCCCCCTTGAGCAAGTTGAAGAAGGGCAAGCACTTTTCTGCCAACTTGGATATGAATCTTCTTAGGGCTGCTAATGATCCGGCTAACTTCTGAATGTCTTTCTCAGTCCGGGGTGGTTGCATGTCCAAGATGGCCTTTATCTTCTCCGGATTAGCCTCAATCCCTCTTTGGCTGATCATGAAGCCCAGAAATTTTCCTGCTGCCACCCCAAAGGTGCACTTCTCCGGATTTAGCTTCATCTCATTTTTTCTGAGGTTTTCAAAACACTCCCGTAGATCGGGGACATGTTCCTTGACGGTTTTAGACTTGGCAATGATGTCGTCGACATAGGACTCCAGATTTCGGCCAATTTGGTCCTTGAAGACCTCCACCATGGCTCTTTGATATGTAGCTCCGGCATTCCGGAGTCCAAAGGGCATGAACTTATAAGCGTAGACGGCTCTGTGAGTGATGAATGCAGTTTTGGCTATATCTGCGGGATTCATCTTGATCTGGTTGTACCCGGAGAAAGCGTCCATAAAGCTGAGCATCACATGTCTGGCAGTGGCGTCGATGAGCTGGTCTATACTTGGTAATGGATATGGGTCTTTGGGGCAGGCTTCATTCAGGTCCGTGTAATCGACACACATCCTCCATTTTCCACTAGGTTTTTTGACTAGAACCACGTTGGCTAGCCACTCCGGGTATTTGACCTCGCAGATAATATCTGCCTTAAGTAGTTTGTCCACTTCCTCGTCTATAGCTCTCTGCCTCTCCGGGGCGAAGTTCCTTCTTTTCTGTTTCACAGGCTTTCTTCTAGGATCAACATCTAGGCTATGCATGGCAAGGGATTCTCGGAGCCCGGGCATGTCGGATGGACTCCAAGCAAAAATATCAGCATATTCCCGGAGTAGTTGGATTAGTTCTTGCCTGAAGGCAGCTTCTAGACCGGTTCCGATCTTGACTTTTCTTTCTGAGTTTCCTAGAATGAGCTCGACTGTCTCAATTTCTACGGCGGGTTCTAGCTTGGCTTGATCTTTCACCAGGGATGACTTCTGGACCCGGGCCTGAGAGTTTGAGGCTAGATATTCCCGGGCCTCGGATGTACCTGGTTCCTGGTTCGGGGCACTTGTTGTTTCAATGTTTTGTACCTCCTTTCCGGGGTTCTTGAATGTTGTGGCTCTGTGTTTCTTTCTGCTTAAATTCTTCTGATAGGAGGAGGCTTTCCTCTTATTCTCCGGGTCTGTTTCTGCCATGACTAGGGCTTGGCCATAACATCGGCTAGCTGTTTCGGTATCACCCTTTACCTCTCCAATCCCGGAGGTCGTGGGAAATTTGAATTTAAGGTGCGGGGTTGAGGTTATGGCTCGGAGTTTGGTCAAGGCTGGGCGCCCCAGGATCACATTGTAGGAGGAAGGAATATTGATCACGTAGAATTTGATCATATGGGTTATCTGCTTCGGGGCGGTGCCGAATTGGACAGGCAAGTAAAGGGTTCCTTGGATGGGGACCAAGTTGTGGCCGAAGCCGTATAGCGGGTCTTCCCGGCATTTCCGAGCTGCATTCTGTCCATGGTGTGTTTGAACAATACGTTGACAGAGGAGCCATTGTCAACAAGGATTCTTTTTACCTCATTTTCAGCGATGTCTAGGGTCACCACCAGGGCTTCATTGTGGTTAGGATCCACTCCTTCATAATCAGCATTACTGAAAGATATGATTTGTTCCGGGGCCGAGTCTATCATCATTACCTCGTCTCCGGAGCCCGGACTTGCCGGAGGGGAATTGGATCCTCCCAATACCACGTGCACCACATGCTTGGTCTTCTGGGCCCCGGGTCCTTCTCCCCTTTCCGTGGTTCTCCGAGCCAGGTATTGGCCCATGTTTCCTTTCTTGACCTGATCTTCGATAAAGAATTTAAGGGAGACACAACTTTCTGTCTCGTGGCCATGAGTTGCATGATAGTCGCAGTGCTTGTTTTGGGGCCTGTTCTCCGGGGCTGATACCAGAGGTTTGGGAGGATAAAAGAAGGGTTTGTTCCGAACTTCTTTTAATATTTCGGCTCTGGGCCGGTTCAGGGGTGTCCAGTCTGGTTCCGGCCTTGGCTCGGCTCTCCCCGGTCTCGGGGGCTTGGCTTCGGATTTGGCTCGGGAGGAGTGATCTTTGTCCGGGGTCGTTAGTTGATGACTTGGGATGTAGTTGTATTGCTTGTTGGGCTTAAACTTCTTGTCTGGGTTGTGATCATTTCTAGAGCGATCATCTTTACTTCTTCCCGAGGAAGTGCCCTGCCGGGTCATCCTCATTGCTTGTAGGATATCAGTTTCTTTGATGAATTTGGCGGCCATAGAATAGGCTGCAGCCAGGCTCTGGGGCTCTTTGTTTACCAATTCAATCACATAGCGTTCGCTACGCTCCGGGTCTAGGTTCTTTCGGAAAATGCTCAAGGCTTCTCTTTCATCCAGATTCGTGACTTGATTTATGGCTTCTTGGAACCGTTTCATGAAAGCTGAAAGTGTTTCGTTGTCATGTTGCCTAATTGTTTCAAGGTGGCACATGTGATATTCTGGGGTTTTATTGGCTCGGAACCTGCGGAGGAAAGCCTCCCTGAACTCCTTCCAGCTGTGTATGCTCCGGGAAGGGATCCGGCTGAACCATCTCTGAGCCGCTCCCTTTAGTGTGGAGGCAAAGAACCTGCACTTGGTTAGGTCGTTATAGAAGTATATCAGGGCTATTTGCTCGAAGTAGTTGAGGTGTTCTTCCGGGTCCTCCAACCCATTAAAGGAGTCAAAGTTGTAGTGCTTGAGGTTCTTTTGCCGGGGCATGGCTTCGAGAGAGCGGCTAAAAGGGGTGAGTGTGTCTTGGATCTCAAACCCGGAGTCGTTGTTGACTTTCCTCTGTAACTCCTGGATCATTTGAACCAGGTTGCTGGGACGTTCTTCATCATCCGAGATAATCTCCGGGCTTACCTCTCTCCGGGTTCTTTTCGGTTTGGATTTCCTGATTCTTTCCTCCTCTTCTTGGAGCCTTCTTTGGATTCTGTGCTCCAATTTAGCTTGTTCCTCTTGTCTTATTTTTTCCCGGAGTCTTTCCATCCGTTTCAGCTCGTCGGCCTCCTCCTCTCTGACCTTACTCTGGGTTGGATGGTCCTTTTTGTTTCTTTTGTTTTGGTCCCCGAGGCGAGCGAAGACCGAGGCTCGCGGGTTGTTGGAGTTGGCTGAACCTTCGGAGTCTTCCGCCTGCTCGGGTTCAGGTTCCGGATGAGGGCGATTTCGGTAAGCCCGGATTGCTTCGGCCAGTTCCGCCGGGGTTAAGTTCTCCATCTGAGCGGACTCAAGGGGCACGTCGATATACTTGTACCGGTTCACTTCGACTGTAACCCGAGCATCATTCGGACCAATCCCGAGCCTCTCCTGGACCGGGACCTGGTTTTGCTGGATGGGCTCCGGGACCGGAGCTAGGGGCTCTTCTCTCGGGGCGCTGTTTGCTGGGCGATGGGTGGATTTACTCGGTCGAGGCATGGCTTCTTGTTTCAGGTAGTTCGGGTTGTCTCAGTTTGGCTGTTGGTTCGGGGTTTTGGAGTTCGGAGGTTGCACCCCTCCTTCTAGCGCCAATGATAACTCTGAATCTTGATCGGGTACTTCCTCGCCAACTCCTGCCTCGGAAGTGGTGTAGCTGTAGTGGGGTGTCTGCAAAATAACACCGGAGGGGGGGTTTGGCCCCGAGGTGCCTCCGGCGTGAGAATAAGAGTTGGCTTTGGAAGGTAATAATCAAGTAGAGTATCACAAAGTAATAAATGTGTGTAGGTGTGTAATAATGGCTAACCCCTAAACCCTATTTACTAGGGGTATTTATAGCCCTAGGCCTAGGGTTTAGGGGTAGGTTACCTTCACCCCTGACCGTTGGATCTGGGGGACAAACCGCTGAACTCCCGGGATGCAGGGCACGTGGCTTTTGTCTGGTCTGGCCGTTGACTGGAGTGTGGCCACGTTGCGGTGGGTATGATCTGGCACGTGTCTTCCTTTGTCTTTTAGCGTTGGTCAACATCACAAATGGGAGTGTCAGCTGAGGTGGGATGCCACGTATGCTGAGTGCCACGAATCGGGGGGGTCCCCTAGTCCGGGGTGGGGACCACGCCACGTGGTGGTGGCCCCGGGCCCGGGGTCCACTACTCTGGGCTGGGCCGCTCTTATTCTCATGAGATGGTTTGCTTATTCTTTTGGGCTTCTTATTGGGCCTTGGCTGTTTATGGCCTATCAAATATATGATGGCTGATGTGTGTGTACCCTGGTGTGAGTACAAACGATTGTGCATATACTCTGTGTATGTGTTTAGCAGAAGGGTGAGTCGAGATCGAGCTTATAAGTACTACAATGAGTTGTTTTATGTGCTGGAAATGTTGTTGGGTGTGTCTTCCCTGTTTTAGTCTGCCAATGTGATGGTGTGTGTAAGGATTTATAGTGTGCGTAGATGACTGATTAGCTGGTTTAGGTAGTGGTAAATTTTATGTTGAGTCTTTATGGGGTACAATGAGTTGTTTGTTATTATAAGGGAGATGTTGATTCTCAAGTGGTATATTGTGTTGTTGCTCTTGTGGGTTCGCTGTTGATGACTTGTTAACGGGGATCGATGGAGAGGTGTCGATGTTTAAAAAAAAAGAGAGATGGGAGAAAAGGGTGATGCTTAGTGAGTTGTTCAGGGGTCTGGACTGTTTTGGATAAAGGGGAACAGGGGAGGAAGAGGTCATGAGTTAAATGAAGAAGAAAGAAGGGAAAAATAAAGAAGGGAAATGGTGTGGGTGGTCACGGTGGAGGGGCTAAGTAAGGAAAAAGGAGTGAAAGAAATAGGGAGTCGTATTGGTTTGAATTGCAAAGGAGTGTGCACGTGGTTAATTGTCTGGATTAATGTAATTGGGGGCTGTTAATTGCTATATGGTTCATGTTGTTCTGTGGTCACGAATTACTGCAATTTAGAATTTGCGTTTGGTACGACTAATTGAGTCCGTAAATTCAGTGATTTTGGAACCAGGATCCTCTATCTCCTTCATTGTATCCCCTTCTGTGTCCCTTATACAAAATGGGTGTCCTGGCGGGGCCCATTGTAAGATAAATGAAAATAAAATATTTTATTTCCATTTTCCTTACAATGGGCCCCGCCAGGGGCACTCATTTTGTATAGGGGACACAATGAAGGAGACAGAGGATCCTCACCCGTGATTTTGTGGGTTAATTGTTTAGTGTTGATTATAATGTTTGTAGATTATTAGTAAGTAATTATTACAGTAACGACCTAAGCGAGTATTACTATGATGTTAGTCGACTTTTGAATAATTAGGAAGTGAAATGGATATAAATTTAGTGGTATGACTCAGTGATTGTGAATGTGATTAGTCGGAATATGTGGCATGAAGATCAAATGTGGATTACTCGAATTATGGTAGTAGCTTGTATTTGATAAGTGATCGTAAAATTATGAGTTTGACATGAGATGACAGTGGGTAAAAGGATGTCTGAATTTTTATTGGGTCGGTTGTATTCCGACGGTTTAGATTATATTTTAAAGGAGGTGCTGTCCAATTTTTATTAGAATTATTTTATGATCCTTGCAGTATTTTGATAAAGATTTTTGGTGTATAAATATGTATACGTGTTAAAAAGATATAAGTGTAAGTTAATAATACGTGCTAAGTGCTATATGATTTATGTGGTTATATATATTACTATTTCGAGAATATGATCTGTATGAATTATATGTGTTAATTTTAAATCGTATTAGGACGCGTTCGGGTAGAATAGAGTTAAACGGTTACGGTTATAAGCGTATTGAAATAGTACTTTATTTTGATATAGGTACCAGTAAAAGGCCGATTTAGAGCCAGTATGTGTAAAGGTGGAAATTCTGAGGAACGAGTTATTCATCGAAGTTGACGAGTGTGTGCATGTAGAAGCTGACCAGTGATAAGGAAAGAGGAATGGATGACCGAGTACAAAGCCAACCAATAAGAAATAGAGACCGATGTACAAAGAGAGTAAAGAGTTGAGATATTGGAATTGGAAACTTCATGTATTAAGGCAAGTTTACTATACCTCAATTATTGTTCAAGTGATGTGAAACCTTCTATGTTAATTATTTGTTCTTTCAATATCCTTTTTGCAAGCAATTATACTCTTCATTTTTATTCCGAATAATGTGAACGTGTTCTGTAAATTATACGATATTCATTTCAAACCATTTTGCTAGTGTCAATACCCTTTATTTTTGTTTCCAGTGACATTCTTCTTTTATTAATTTACAAACACTCATTCTTAAATTTTTCTGTCATTGTTCATTTTCCTCACCTATTGTTCAGGTGTTGAATTCTTTTAAAAATTAATTTATTTTAATATTCCTCGTCTTTATGAATATTTTTCAAAGAGTATTTTTTTTCTTCAAATTATTGTAAACTAATTCGAGGTTTACACTGTTGTTGAGGCATGTGTTGCTCAGTGACGATTAAAGCCGAGAATGAATTGAGATCTTCTTAATTATTCAAACTCATGATTGTCATGCCGGTTTGGCAGCTGAAGCCTATGAGTGCTTAGCTGACAAGAGTGAGACCTTGGGTAATTGGGAATTTCTTAAATCTTCGTTTTAAATTATTCAAATCTTTTATGTAAATTCAAATTTTGTCATGAAAATTTTATCAATTGATAATCTTTGAAATGAGTGGATTTAGCTAGTGTAGTAATTTAAATCTTTTGTTGAACTTTGAATTTTCTTTATTCCCTGCTTTCTTTGTAATTGCTTTTCCATTCTAGAATCTTGATATTTGTTTCGTTATTTAATTTATCCTATTTCCTTGTTGATATATGATTCCATCTTGTTGAACCCTACCATGTTTAGTTAAATCTTATTGCATTGCTGTTTATGATTCCTTATATCGAATGCTTCCCTGCCCTCAATCTTTTATAATTGAAAATGAAAATGGCTTAATTAATTAAGGATGTTTTTCTTAAATTTCCTTATACTGGGCTGATCTGTTATCAGTGAGTATGAAGGACTTAAAATTGAAATGTTTTAAAGGTTTTAAAGATTTTATTGTGGGGGAATTCCGTTAAAATGTTTTCCACGGAGTCCTTCAGATTGGAGAGCGTAGGAGGCCGGGTGACGCCGGCCCAACAAGTTTTATTTTTGTGCTGTAGTTCTGGTGGGACCAGTCCAGCACCTTTTAAAGGCCAATGTGTTGCCTAATTGGGAACCCAATTTATGTCCAGACGGACCGAGTGTCCGGGCTGGGGACTTTACGTGGCTGATCACCCGTATTGTCCGTAGTCGTGAAAAAAACTCCAATCAACTGAAATGATTTTAAAAAAGGTTTATGGAAAGTATGTTTTGATAATGGAATGGTTTTAAGAAAAGGAATGTTTTCATGAAATTTATGATTTGATGAAAATGGATCCTATAATGGAAATTGAATTCTTTCCTTGAGATTAATTGATCATTGATATTTTTCATCAATGAATTATCGAGATATTGTTGTTTCACTATTTTATTAACCCTTTGCAGTTAGGTTTAAGGATGATCTACTACATTTATCCCTGCGAATGAGAGCGACGAGGCATTCTATACATGATAGATTTTGGAGCTAGAGCGAGTAAGCACAGATTGGGATTGAGCTACAGATTAGATGGTATAGTAAATTGTTTTCAGAGCGGTGATAGAAGTTGGAAATAATTTGTATTAGTTAGATTCTTGTTTCATACCATAACCTGGAATCGATCCTCGGTGAGGAATCGGTGGTATATTAAGTTTTAATTGTATTTGTTAAATTAGAATTTGGTTGGGTTGAATTATAGGTGGATAGTCCGATTTACGAAAACTTCATGCCGAATTTTTATAAAATTCCCCTGTACCAAAGTCTATTTTATTATAAAAAGTATATTTACAGTATCGGGAAGTCAGGGCGTTACAGGTTGGTATCAGAGCAACAGGTTATGGTCACTGAAACAAGTTAGGATGATTAGGTGTACGTATTTAGGTTAGACGTTAGATAGAACGATTTAGGGTAAGGTTCGTCTTAGGATATTAGGAAGACTGTTGCGACGTTATTTGGTATTTCGACATATCGCTTGAGCAGAAATTCGATTCATCCGGAGACTCAATTTAGGATGAGGCAGATAATTCGGAATAGCATACGCTAAATAGACGACCAGAGCTATCAGCTTGGATGACCCTACGTGCAGACCTTTGCGTACAATCTAGAGTTTCTTTTGCGACTTTAGTTACCTCGCGAACGATATAGAAAGTGCGAAAGGATTGTAAACAAGATGTTAAATGCGATTATTGGCATGGGTTGGAGGAATGGCGTGGTCACTCATTACTAGCCGTTGATTTCATTTAATTTATTGATTAAGGAGATTTAACCTTTCTTTCTGTTTCTTCTTATTTTGATAATACCCATCACCTTTGATAATCAACTATACTTCGATTGAGCTCCAGGGGTTACTTGAATTCAGCATTGTACATATAAACTTTTGAAACTCTTGAACTTTTTCTATTTTTCTCCCTAAATACCTAATCTTCTTTATTCTGACTGGGATGAACAACCCTATGTATATAGGGGATTCAGGGACATCTTATCTTCGTGATAGAAGTCTGGTGGCACTACTAGAAAAACTGCCTTAGACATCGCTTATTAGCCGATGTCTTTTTAAAATCCAAGCGATGTCTTTGCATGCGATGTTAAAAGTAGGGGCCTTAGACATCGCTTTTTACCCGATGTCTATAAGCCTTTAAGACATCAGTCTTATATTAGAAGCGATGTAGTATCTGTATTTTCACATCGGTTTCTATTATTTAGTGATGTCTATTATATTCTGTAACATCAGTTCTTTTGTTTGTAAAGTGATGTTAGTTTTTTTTTTTTTTAATTCATGAATCCCCTGTTTCAATGAAATGCCCAAAAACCAAATATTCATCCAAAAACTAAATTACCATACCAAAATTAAAGAACCAAACCAATGTCGTAAAACTAAACATTCATTAATTTACCAAGATTCCAACTACATCATCCACCAATCCAAACAAACTACATATATCAAAACCAACTACTATACATTTTTCCAAACCATCATTTACTAACTACATAATTCATCCCAAACATAGTTTACCAGCTACATTTCACCCATCAACATAAACTACAAGTCTAGAAGTACATAATTGACGATGCCTCTGCCATGGCTCTTTGAGGTTGAAAAACCTGCTTCTGCTGAAGCGTCTGAAGCTTTTGCTGCATGTCACCCTGCAAGAGATTTGGCTGATATTGCAGACCTAGTTTCTGCTGCAATTGTACTGGTTATGATTGCATTTGATTGTACTGGTTATGTTGTAGACCTAGTTTCTAGTTGTTAGTAAAAAGATCTTTAGCTTGGAAAATTGGATACTAATACTTGCCTTGTCACAGTGTGGATAATTATGTATTTTCCTTCCTTCAACCAGACTCCTCTAGCTTCAGTTTTAGCAATCCTCTCAGACCCAGCCAAGTCTCTTAAATTCTGATTAAGATTGAAAATATATATTGATCAGACAAGATTTTCATTTTTTTCAGATTTTAAAAGTTTTATTTTATCGTTTACCATCTAATAATGCTAAAGCAAGAAGAATACACAGAGTTATAAACCATGACAGAGACACGAATAACATCATCGAAGTTTGAAGATGAGTCATTTCCTTTGCTTTCAATAACCTGGTATACAATTTAGATAAAATTACAGGCATTTAATTTGTTAGGTAGAAAGCGTTGGCACAGAGGCCAAAGTGAATAACAAAACCATATACATAAAACTCAAACACATACCATCCTGAAGATAGTGTGACATCTGCTATTACGGACATTCATGTTAATCATACTAACTTCTAAGTTCATCATATACTACATATAAACGTATCACCCTGCACACAAGAGTCACCCTGCACACAAGAGTCACCCTACACACAAGAGTCAGTACACTCTTTAACAAATGAGGCATAAAGTGTATACTAACATACTGAATTTACTACAGCTAATGAACACCCAAAAAATTCTAGAGACACACCAGACACACTAGTATAACAACTTAGTAACTACATTTACAAAAGAAATGACAATTACCACAGATTTATCACAGGCTAGCACACAAAAAATATGCAATGACAGCTTATACACAAGGTAATCAACACAACTCATTCACAGATACCGATTCAAAAAAAGGCACAAGTAGCAAAATACACATCAGACTCTCAATTGCCCAAGCCCAACAGACAGGAACGACCTCACCACAAAACATATTGTCAACATCTAGATTCAAATGTCCATTTAGTTGATTTCCTTACTTACAAATTCAAATTTTAGTTCAATTAAGTCCAAGCATTAGAAGTATTAACTAATACTTCTAGCACCAAATTTTAATTCAAATTTTTACAACTCTCATATTGTGTGGTAATCAAGTACCTGCTTTTAACACCAAAAATAGAGAAATTAACCGTCTAGAGTCAAACCATTAGTTAATACCAAAATCAGATACAAATCAAGACCCCGAACCTCGTATTAAACTTGAAACTGATTCTCGTATTGCGTAGTGATGTGTATTAGAGTTTGATATCAAGACCTGCACAATACACTCAAAATTATGGCCAAAAGCATTAATAACGAAACAAACCATTCGTTGACTCGAAAAAACAACAAATACATATAAACACACACAAGCTATCAGTCATCATAACTATACTGCAGATCACTTGGTCTGTAGACCAAATTTCTTCTCCTCTCTCTCTCTCTCTCTCCCACACACACAAATATCAGTAGCTAGCCTACAATTGAAGTTGCATATCTACTACAATTAACACAAGTAACATTACCAACTAATAACAAACCAATCAGTAAAAAACTAATTGTCACAAATTAAGCAATGTAACAGCGATAGTAAAGGATTGGAGAGTGTGCACCTTGTTCATGGTGGTTATACACATGAATTTATATCCATTTTTACTAACCAAGAACACAAGCTGGAGTATCAGACAAGAATTCTTCTGAGTTTCACCAGACTCACTGAGTGCCGCCGGGTCACCACCCGAGACGACCGTGAGATGCATCAAAATCCTCAAATACGACTCCATTTAACAATTCGAATCAAACGAAGGGGATTTTGATGTATGATGTATAAAACATCATGAGGCGCAAGAATCTGAAGAGAATTTAACCGCAAAAAGTCGAATTGATATGGTTCCATGAAAGGGGATTTCTAGGGTTTCGAGGAATCGATAATAATTATGAAATTCAGGAAAGTAAATCGTAGACTACATGTTTTCAACGTCGGGGAGCAAGATTAAAGCCAATTGAGTGGGAATAGAAAGATTAGGCCGGAAAGAATGAAATCGGCGGTAGGGTTTTAGAGAGAGAGCAGAAATTGGAATTCTTAGATTTTTTGTGATTTAATTTTTTGATTTGGGGTGTTGTATTTTGTATTTGTTTTTTATTATTTTAAATTGGGGGAGAGGGCTAGAGGGGTGTAGAAGCGCGCGGAGGGTGAAAATATGTTAAGGGGGAACTCAAATTGAAATTTTTAGCTAAGGGCGGGGAGAAAAGGGAGGGGTGGAGCGGGTTTCATTTTTTTTTAAAAAGGGCTTAGACATCGCTTTGCCGATTGACTGATGTACAGATATTCAAAAGACATCACTTTTTAATTCGGTGATGTGCAAAATGCTTTTAACATCAGTGGTTTTTCTAACTGATGTCTAATGTGCGATGTCTAATCCTGTTTTTCTAGCAGTGTGGGACGCCAATGATTGTGTTTGTCATGAAAGTACAGAAGGCTGGCCTCCTTCTTGTGCTATGGTGGTTGACCTAAGTGATAAATTCAACCTGAAATTAGTTCAATGTTCTATTATAAAATTCTTATCAAACAAAACTCATCTTATATTCATACATGTTATCACCTGTCTATTTCATTGATTCTTTATGTTATGAACCCTTATGATTTCTAAAGTTACCAGTGAAGGAAAGCAATAAGGATGAAGATGATAATATTCTAAGTGGTCCAAGTTATAAATACGTCGACGAAGAATTGGTTTGTCAGGTTTGAGAATTGATGCTAAAAGAAGGATTGTTGAAGAACACTTGTTATTATATATTTTCACTATGGATACAATAGATAAAATATTACAAGAATCTGGATATTGAGATAAATTATCAGATATAAAAGTTTAGAGACAGAATGAGATAACTGGAGCAAGACAAGGTAGAGTAGGACGGTTTGTTTTGTTTTTAGAAATTTGGCAAGAATTGAAGTTTTAGATAAGGAAGTAAAGTGATTGTGTGGAGTTAATAACTTGTGCGAATATAGTGAGAGGATCATTAATATTAAGTGTAAGAGTGAGTTTATGCAGATGGAACGAGATGGTAAGAAAAGGAAGACAGGGAACCAGGAGGAGACAAGATAACTATCTACAAGATATGAATTACTGAGTCTAGCAGGACCACCATTATCAGAAGGTAAGATTTCAAGAGGAAGCCTACTCTAATTGTACTAAGATTAATATGAAAGGCTGTAATTGTAAGCAGAAAGAACAGTATGGTGAGAAGTGACAGAATTAGAAACTAGAAGTTCAACATGATTATGAATGATGATATGAAGAATATGAAGGTGATGGCATTTAAAAGAGCTGAGTGTGAGTTAGGATTGGATTGTATAATTAACTATAAAGTACATGCAAGGTGTGAGGATAAGAAGGTGAAATTATGATTTTCAAGAGATATGTAAGTTGTCTTTCAAGTCAGAAAGTGGTTAAGGAGTTTTAATGGTTACGCAGACTAAGAGGTTATTATAATAAGATTTTAAGGTTATTTTATATATGTAGGAGATATCAATAAAAAGATAATTAAAGTGAAGCAGATTTCAGTGGTCAAGATCTATCGGATATGTGACTTAATGAAGTATCACCAGACAGAGATATAAAGTTGATTAATTAATTACAACCAGGAATGTAATCAGTTTCGAGGATTTAAGATCGGAAGACATAGTAAGATATTTAAGGATATATATAGGAAGAGCACTCATAAGGTTTTTAAGTATGAACTTTGGAATTGGAAGAAGTATAAATTTTTAGAATCCGATGAAAAGACCGAAGTGAATGCCATGACGACGAAGCAGTAATGAATCGGGAAAGACCTAAGACGCCAGTAGAGATCAACAACTGTGAAGGGTCAGCTAGGGATTTTTGAAGGATGTCAAAGATTTAACAAAGATAGCTACAATAGTGGACAAGCTTACAAATCAGGAATCGAAGGGATAAAGGTGGAGAAAGCTTTCAGGAGTCAAGGAAGAAATTGAACATCGTCCCAATGTCAAGGCAACCGGATGAACAAGGAAATGATGAATAAGTTTATAATGCTTAAGGAAAGGTTCAAAGAGTTTAAGAAGTTAGAGTTAGAGAATTTGAATGTTAGATTATTGCAAAAGAGATGATCTATACCATGACGTTTTAACATGAGTCATTAAAGGAAATGTGGCATTACTAAAACGACATGATGAATCAGAATGTGAAGAAATTGACTGTAGAATAATGGAATAGTTCAAGGAAATGATTGGGAGACGTGAATTTTACTTCATTTATTTAATTATTGGTAAATGTTGGAGTTATTATGTGCAGAGTTCAAACTTGAGGAATTGTAGAGTATATAGAGTAGTGTTCCGGAAGTTGATTTTATCGCGGATTGATAAGGTGAAGTTTTGAAGGTAGTAAATTAATTATTGGTAATGTATACTTGAGTTTGCGCATGTTAAATTAAGTGTTGATTTTATCAAATGTTTGAGTTGCTAGAGCTTAATTGGATTGAAAGTTTGAGTTATGAATGGCATTGGAGGGCTGTGATCCCTGGGATAGTTGTATTGCGAATAAGATATATACGTTTTAAGATTCTTATTCCCAGATTACACACTTGTATAATTGTAGAGGGGGGGGGTTGAATACAATTCTTGATATTTATAAATTTCTGATAAGAACCACAGAAATCTATAAGGAGATAATTGCTGAATGAGAAAAGATTCACAAACACATAAAAAATCAGGTGGTTAAATGTACCACCTGAGACTTATATTCGAAGAAAACTCTGTGATACAAATGTACACAGCTTCTAATTTACAACTCTTTGCTTCTAAAGATATTCAAGAAACCCTAAGCAAATGTATCTGTTTTCTTAGTTTCTAAAAAGTTGCTACACTTGGTTATATATCCCAAGTTTACAAGTACTACAGGAATAAGATAATATTAATCTAATTCAAGTTGACTTGCTACTCCACTCCAAATCCACATGTAGCCGAAAGGTTGTCCTTGTGAACAGTTATGTCCCCTGCACCTTTCTTGTATGTACTGTGTAAATGGAATGCTTCTTTCTTCTGCGTTTCCAAAGTATGGCTGTCATACTGCTTTTTATACCTACTATCAACCTATGTGATCTGTCAGTCAAACCTGTCCTTATCAACTGCTAATTCCCAGCTAGCATAGAAGAAAGTGTCAATGATTATCCGTGGATGGTAGTTTGAGCTGTATCCATTGATAGAGTAGATTTGAGTTGTATCCGTTGATAGAGTCCTGTTCTCATCCGTTGATACACTTTCACTTAGACAGAATTACATAGCATAGCTTATTTACAATTGGCTACCCTATTCTGCCTATCCGTTGATGGTCAACATGACTCTGAATAAAAACACTATCAACTGATAAATAGAGATATTGGAGTATGCTACAAAACCTCATCCATTGATGAGCTACCTGTCAACGGATAGAGTTATAATGTCTCATCCGTTTACAGTTACAAAACTTGACTTATACAATTTTGATTGATTGTGAAGTTATCATCAAGTACAACATATTCCTAACAATCTCCCCCAATTTATACTTGATGGCAATAAAGCATAAATTTAGGACCTTGATGATAACAAAACATTCCTAAGGATATATATATAGAACTATGCAAAAATTGTATTAAGCTACAAAAATTAAAACACAGCAAGTTTGAGAAATTTACAGAGAAGTGCTCCTCTAGACTTAGCAGATTAATACTGTTTCTTCTCTCTGGTTGGCATCACCCTTGATTTTCCTTCTTTGGCAGAGTTAGACTCAATTTGCATTTGGAGTCGCCTATAGAAGGCATCTTCTTCAACAACTTTTGGATTTAGCTTTTGTTGTAACCATCTCAGGTATTGAGAACTAGCCTTTGATAGTTGGTCTTCTAACCTGAAGAATCTCCTATTACCATCTTTATCCCTGAACTCCAACATCCAGAAGGGTTGAAGGTGGATTTTCTGTCCATTGTATGGGATCTTCATTTTCCTTGGTAGTCTTGATGGTGAGTTCCATTATCTCCTTATCTGTTCTATTCTGTCCAACATCTCCCCTTTTGCTATCCTGGAGAACCTTGTGTATCTCTTGATTGCAGAGAACACTTTGGTTAAGGTCAGATAATTTTCTTCAAGAATCCTCTGTAGTGGCCATGTCCTTTCCATTCCTCCCTTGTACACAAAGACCAATCTCTCAGGCAAATGTTTATATTTGTCAATTCCTCTTACTTCTGACAATTCATCCAGATACAGATTCATGCCAGAATATTCTTCAATATCTGCCTGATAGATAAAATCATCCTTGTTTTCCAAGATTGACTGCTTGACAATAGCAGGTACCCTAGCAACCTGAATTGGTTCCTTTGAAGGTTGCTTCCTTGGTATCCTTTTCTTCTGTTTAGGCTTCTGTTGAGGCTTCAGCAAGAATAAAGGAACCTCAATAGAGTCAAGGTTCATTGGTTCCTCTTTAGGGATTATAGGGTCACCATGGAAGTTCACAGCTGGGTTGAATACTTGTGCAGAAAAAGATTGTGATGAGTCAACAGTTTCTCTCCCTACAATTTCTGGAGAGACAGGCTTCCTTGCCTTTGATTTCATTCTCCTTTTATTTTTGGATTTGGGGACTTCCTCAGGTTCCCTCATTTCATCCTCTACCTCATCTATTAACTCCTGAGCCAGCCTGGCTTGCTTCTCTTCTGAGTTTTCATATTGATTTTCTTCACTTGGATGAGCTTCCCTTAGAAGTTTGGAGGTTTCCTCTCTTTTTGCTTCAACAAATCTAGGATGGCTGTTGGATATATTTAGCACTTTTCCATTCCTTATTATTATAGCCATCCAGTCTCTTACACTCTTATTTGTCTTTTCCTTGAACTCTTTGATTTTCTCTCCCATTAGCTTTTCATCATCATCCTTGGGAAATGGAAAGTCCAATTATAGCTTGTTCTTCCCATTTGCCTTTGGTGGAGAGAAGGCTCTGGTTCTTATGCATGGTTCAAATTCTTTGACATAGGATGGTTCAACATCATAGAATGTAGGAGCCACAATTTCTGGAGTGAGCACCTTCAGAATTGTAGTTGATGTTGTTGGAGCTGAGGACTGAGTAGAGAACAGAGTTGATACAATTGATTCATTGATCATTCTCTCGGTCCTCAGAATTCTTTCATTTGCCTCCTTGTTGATCTTTTCTAAGGCTTCTATTCTGGCTTGCCTTTCACCATCTGAGATTTCTGATATACTTTGAACCTCAGGCAACACCATTTTCTTCTTCTTCACAGGGGAAGCCTCTATAGAGAACTCTGTTTGATTGATCACTATAATTGGCTGTTGCTCCCCCTCACTTTGTGCTATCTTGCTACTGGATGTTGGAATTTGACTAGAAGTAGCTGCAACCTCTTCTACCTTTTTCTCCCCCTTTTTGTTAGCATCAAGGGCTGGAGATGAGGCTGCAAGTAGCTTTTCCAGTATCTCAGTCTGTTTGGCTTGGTTGGCAATGACTGTCTGCATTTGAGATTCCATACTATCCACTCTGGAGGAAATATGCTGAACTGATTTGGCCAGACTATCTTCCTTCAATAACTTGCTAGTCAACACCTTTTGAGTGGTAGTAGGGGCTAGTGCCTCAATCCTGGCATCTAGTTCCACTTTCATTTCCCTTATTGCAGTTTGCACCTCCTCCTATTGGGTTCTTTGAATAACCATATGCATCTTGTGAAGTTTGAGGGAGGCCAGTATTTGCTGAAGGATAGCCTTCCTCTGTGGATCTGCATTCTGGTGCTCAGCCATAGCAGATTGATATTTCTTCATAATCTCTACATTGAAGTCACCAACCATAGTGGTAGAAGAAAATAGCCATTCTGGAGTATCTTCCATATTGACTTCTTCATCACTTGAGGTGCTAGCACTGTCATTATTGCCAAACTCTTCAATGTCAGCATCTGAAGGCAGAGCTGTCAAAGCTTCCTTTGCTCTTTGTAGAGATTGAGAGGTGTGCACTAGGTGCATTACCTTCTCTGCCTCCACATTGCCCTGTTGTGCCATGACTTGCTAGGCAGAAACAGGATGAGTAAAGGTTTCAGGATCCAAAGAGATGGAGTCAATAATTGACTGATATTCTTGTCGAAATTCCATCTCTTTAGAAGCTTCATTAACCTCCATTAACTCACTTGCAATGGCTGAATCTTCCTGCCTTATTTCTTCTGTAGTCCCTTCTCTCCTCTCATCTCTCTTTTCTTGCATCAGGGGTTCCCCCTGGCTCACACCTCTCACACCCTCACCTTCACCTACTAAGGTGGAACTCTCTTGCTCTCCTTTTACCTGACCGGAATAAATGGTCCGCCTCTCATTATTTTGCTCTCCTTTTGCCTGCTCACAAGGCAGCCTCTCACTCCCTTCCCTCATTCCTAAAAGTGTTTCAACTACTACAAACTCCTCCACAGTTGACATGGGAATGTCACATTTTGCAGTGGTAGAGAGAGTTGTCAATGGATAAAGTGTATCCGTTGATGTAGTAGTTATTGCTGTCAACGGATGATTAGTTGTAGATACATCCATTGATGGAGAAACACTTGTCAACGGATGAAGGATATTTGTTGATGAAGGAAAAAGAGTATCCGTTGAAGTGAAAACCAATACTGAATCTGTGGTGATTGATTTTAAGGAAGAGGCCACAGATAGTGTTGTGAATTCAGGAATGGAAGATTGATGGCCTAACAAATCATCTAAAAGATGATGACCACCAATTGTTGAGTGGGGCTTCTCCAAGAATTTTAAAGATGGAGAATCAGGAATTGATGTAGATATCATATCCACATCCAGAGATGGAGTTGGTGATGGTGGATTGAAATGTGTATCGATTTGAAGGTTAAGATCAAGGGGCTGTGACTCCACATTTATTGAAGTCACATCAAACTGAATTTGAGATGGTACAGTTTGCTGTACTGTGTGTGCACCCTGTGATTCCCCAATGGTTTTGGATTTTACTCTTCTACCATTTGTTTTTGAGTTAGAGCTATCTGTGTCTCTTGCCCTTTTATGCAGTGTTCCTGGAGTGGAACTTAAATCAGTAGTCATATCCTGTTGAGAGGATGTAACTAGAATTTGGCTTGAAGGTTCATTAACAGTCTTTTGAGAGACTGAAATGTTGGTTGCACCTGCCTCACCTTCCTTATCTTTAGGGCTTCTTCGATGTTCACACTATCCCTCACCACTCACTACCACCTTCACACTCCCCTCAAGAGTTTTGGTAGTTTTTGCAACATGTGCCTTTTGAGAGACACCAGAGGTTTGTCTTTTAGATTGTGGTTTTGGAATTTTGGATTTGGTCACTTTGGTAGGAGCCTGTTTGGTCACAGCTACAGACTCCATTGTGACACTAGAAGGCAAAGAAATTTGGGGGTTAGAGATAGGAGTTTCAGGGTTGGAAACAGTTACCTAAACAATTGGTAGATATAACAATTGTACTTCTGCATTTAGGTTCATTCGAATAAAATCACTTAAGACTCTTTTCTCCTGAACAAAACAATTGAACTTGCTATCTGGGTTAGCAATGGATAGCTCATTCTCAGATACATGCAGTGCTAAGAGCATAAAAAATCTAGCAAAATAAATATTCTTGCTCCTAGTTTCCTTTTTACCTAATTTAGCTGCTATCTCATACATGACTAGTGTGCCAAAATTATAGAATTTATCAGTCAAAAGCATACACAACATAACTAGCACGGAATTGGTAACAACATCAAAGTTACTAATTTTGCCAGAAAAAGTTTTAATGAAGGCATCACAAAAATAACTCCATTCTTTAACCATACCTTTCCTAACAATTTTCCCTAAGTTCTCAGTACTAAGGGTATAATTTATGGAATTAAGCATGGTAACAATTTCAGCATTACTGGGTACTTCTAGATAGTTATTCTCAGGCAATTTTAAACAAGCAGTTATCACATCAGAATTAACTACATAGTTTTTACCCTTTAAAGAAAAAGCAAGTGTACCGTCTGTGCCAATGTACTCAGCAGATGCCCACACCTCTTCAATTACCTCGTGGATTAGAGGAGTGGTGGCAGTCATAGCATATGACAGTTTGCATTTCATCACGAAATTCATCATGGTGTGATAAGCTTCTGGAGCGTTCACTGTATCAACAAAGGCCGTGAAATTGTTCTTCTCATAGGTAAACCCAGTGGAAGACACCATCTTGACAGTAGGTGCCATTGAAGTGTTTGAACTTTTGTTGCAGAGAGTTTTAGTGAAGAAAATGCAGTTAACTTATGAAATTCTTTGAAAATGAATAAAAGTGAGATGTGAGAGCACAAGACAGCCTTTTGTATTTTTCACGAATTAAAAACGAAATAATTAAAAATAATTACTCCATTGGTCAAAAGTAACTATCAGATAATAAATGAAAAGAAAAGAAGTACAGCCGTGACTAAATATACACATTTACCAACGGCTATAAATATATATATATATATATATATATATATATATATATATATATATAGGCAAATGATCAAAAGAGAACTCTTTTTTTGAAGAAAACTAAGGTACTAATCCTAACCATTGGATGTATTATAATCAATGGCCCCGCCAGGGGCACCCACACACTAATCAAATACACCCTCACACACACAATCCCACCTAATCCCCTCCGTTTTTAATTTGATTTTTTCCGTCAATCGGTGATATTTTTTAAAAATCTGATTTCACCACATTTTTCTCCATCTCCCAACGATCAGTTTGAATACCATATGTGCTATATTTTAATTTAGTTTTCTAAGTTCTCCTTTTAAAGGGGTTTTCTCTAGATCCCTACTCTATATATATATATATATATATATATATCAACGGATATAGAATGGACGGTTGGGAAAACAGTTTATCCATCGATGACGTGAACAACCTGTTATCCGTTGACATACGAAAATCTAGTAATGTGTTTATACTACCAACGGATAAAAGTATATCCGTTGATAAGCAAATTTTGCCTTAGACAAAATTTATGCAGAAAATTTTTCTGGGAGTTTTTAATTCTCAAGAAAATCAAAACACATTTCTAGCTGCAATACAGTATGATTAGATATCACTAGGAATTACAAAAAATTAAGCATACCTAGTTCACCTACCAACCTTGTGAATGAAGATTCATCAAGAGGCTTGGTGAAGATATCTGCAAGCTGCATTTCACTTGGCACAAAGTGCATTTCTACTGTACCATTCATCACATGCTCTCTAATGAAGTGGTATTTGATGTCAATATGCTTGGTTCTCGAATGTTGCACTGGATTCTCTGTGATGACAATAGCACTAGTGTTGTCACAGAAAATTGGAATCTTCTCAACTTTTAGACCATAGTCAATAAGTTGATTTTTCATCCAAAGAATCTGTGCACAACAACTTCCAGCAGCAATGTACTCAGCTTCAGCTGTAGAAGTGGAGACTGAGTTCTGTTTCTTACTGAACCATGACACAAGTCTGTTCCCTAGAAATTGACAGGAACCTGTGGTACTTTTTCTATCAATTCTTCAACCTGCATAGTCTGCATCTGAATAGCCAATTAGATCAAAGCCAGAATCTCTTGGGTACCAAATGCCAAGGTTTGGTGTTCCCATGAGATACCTGAAAATTCTCTTAATAGCAATCAAGTGAGACTCTCTAGGGTCAGCTTGAAATCAAGCACAAAGACAAGTGGAAAACATTATATCAGGTCTACTAGCTGTTAGATATAGAAGTGAGCCTACCATGCCTCTATAGCTTGAGATGTCCACAGACTTTTCCTTAGTATTCAACTCAAGCTTAGTTGCAGTGGCCATAGGTGTTTTTGCAGAGGCACAATCCATTAAGTCAAATTTCTTTAAAAGATCATAAATATATTTTGTTTGACTTATGAAAATTCCCTCATTAACTTGCTTCACTTGTAAACCAAGAAAGTAAGTTAATTCACCCATCATGCTCATTTCATACCTACTTTGCATAAGTTTGGAAAACCTTTTGCAAAGCTTCTCATCTGTAGACCCAAAAATAATATCATCTACAAAGATTTGAACAAGTATTGAAGAACCATTGACATTTATATGAAATAAGGTTTTATCTACTGTACCTCTAGTAAAGTGATTTTCCAAAAGAAATTGAGATAAAGTGTCATACCAGGCTCTTGGTGCTTGCTTCAAACCATAAAGTGCTTTCAGGAGAAGATATACATATTCTGGAAAATCTTGATCTTCAAAGCCAGGAGGTTGATGAACATATACCTCTTCTTCCAGTTCCCCATTTAGAAAGGCACTATTGACATCCATCTGATAGACTTTGAAATTGGCATGTGCTGCATAAGCTAGGAAAATTCTAATTGCCTCAAGTCTTGCCACTGGAGCAAAAGTTTCATCAAAATATATCCCTTCTTCTTGAGAATAGCCCTTTGCCACTAATCTAGCTTTATTTCTCACAATTATGTCATTTTCATCAATCTTATTCTTGAGAACCCATTTGGTACCTATGACACCTCTATCATTAGGTTTGGGCACAAGCTTCCATACTTTATTTCTCTCAAATTGGTTTAGCTCTTCTTGCATTGCTAATACCCAATCTGGATCTAGAAGGGCATCTTCTACTTTCTTAGGTTTCTCTTGAGACAGGAAACTACTGTATAGGCATTCTTCTTATGTGGCCCTCCTAGTTTGAATTCTTGAGTTTGAGTCACCAATGATTAACTCAAAAGGATGATCTCTGGTCCATTTTCTTGAAGGTGGAAGGTTTGATCTAGATGAGGTTGCTCCATCTAAATGAGCAAGATCTTGTTGATTGGTCATTGAGTGTTGACTTTGAGAAACTCCCCCTGAGTTTGTTGTCCTTGCGGAATTATGAAGTTGACTGCCAACGGATGCATCATTTTGTCTATCAACGGATGCTCCATTTTGCCTGTCGACGGATGCATGAGAATGCCTGTCAACGGATGCATCTGATGCTCCAGTATGACTATCAACGGATGCTTCATTTCCAGTGTTAGCATCACTTCTAGTTGGACCAACAACTCTAGATGAATTTTCATGGTCATGATCTTCATTTTCCTCATCATCATCAATGTACATTCTTCATTCTACATCATTTTCAAATCTCAACTTTTCATGGAAGCCTTCATCATTTAGACCTAGAATCTTTTGATCATCAAACACAACATGTACAGATTCCATAACAATATTTGTTCTTAGATTGTAGACTCTATAGGCTTTCCCTGCTGCATACCCAACAAAGATAGCTTCATCTGCCTTTGCTTCAAATTTGCCCAAGTTATCTCCATGATTCCTTAGCACAAAACACTTACATCCAAAGACATGAAGAAAAGCTAAAGTTGGTTTCTTGTTGGTGAATAACTGATAAGGAGTCATTCCTCTAGCTTGATTGACCAAGGAAATATTCTGAGTGAAACAGGCAGTGTTGACAGCTTCAGCCCAGAAATATGTTGGCAATCTTGATTCACTTAGCATTGTTCTAGCTGCTTCAATGAGAGTTCTATTTTTCCTTTCAACAACCCCATTTTGTTGAGGTGTTCTAGCACCAGAAAACTCATGGACAATTCCATTCTCTTCATAGAAAATCTTCATTGTGGAATTTTTGAATTCAGTGCCATTGTCACTCCTGATTCTTTGTACTTTGACTTCAGAACCATTGTTTACTAGTCTGAGATGATTGATGATGATTTCACTTGCACAATCTTTGGAGTGCAGAAAGAAGGTCCATGAAAACTTAGAAAAATCATCTACAATCACCAGACAGTATTTCTTCTTTAAAATGGACATGACATTTACTAGACCAAATAAGTCCATATGCAGCAATTGAAGTGGTTTAACAATGGATGACTCTGTCTTGCTCTTGAAGGATGATTTCTTTTATTTCCCTAATTGGCAGGCATCACACAATCCATCCTTGATGAACTCCAATTGAGGGATTCCTCTAGCCAGATCCTTTCTTACCAAATCATTCATAACTTTAAAATTCAAATGTGACAGCTTTTTATGCCATAGCCAACTCTCATCCTTGCTTGCTTTGTTGAAGAGACAAGTGATGGATTCTGAGCATACTGAATTGAAGTCAGCTATGTAAACATTTCCTTTTCTACATCCTGTCAATACCACATTGTTGTTTTCCTTGGCAGAAACAACACAGGCTTCTTTAGTGAACTTTACTTCATAGTCTTTGTCACAAATCTGACTGACACTCAGCAAATTGTGCTTCAGACCTTCAACTAAAGCCACTTCTTCAATGATGACATTGTCCTTTGAAATCAAGCCATATCCCTTAGTATATCCTTTGCTGTCATCTCCAAAGGTAATTCTAGGGCCATCTGCCTCCTTGAACTCTGTGAGCAGGGTTGAATCTCCTGTCATGTGCCTAGAGCATCCACTGTCTAGGTACCATAGATTCCTTCTATTTCCCTGCACACATTCCAAAACACAAATCAAGTTGATTTTGGTACCCAAGTTTCCTTGGGTCCTTTCTTGTTAGCCTTTGGTTTTGCACTCTTAGCAATCTTCACTTTAGGTGTAGATGCTTGAGTGATAGGTTTTGATAGATGCTCATTTGCATAAATATTTGATGCATGCATTTGTGGGAAATTGGCATGCATATTATTCATGCTAGGAATGCTCCATGACATTTGTGGCATATTCACAGATTGAAAATAAGGATTAGACACATATGGCATGTTCACATATGGATTTGAAAAACTAGTATTCTGATACAAACCAGGCATTGCAGGCATACTTGGCATCGATTGAGGTATATGAACATGAGTCCTTTTAACAGACTTGCAATTAGAAGATAGGTGATTGACACTATTACAATTACCACAAGTTTTCCTAGGGGCAAACTTGTCAGGAGAATAATTTTTTTTGTTGTTGATGCCTATCTTACCATTTCTGTTCTTTTTCTTTTTACCCTCAGTCTCTACCTTTTCATTAACTGATTTACCAACAGCCTTTTTGTTATGTAAATCACATGCCTTAGCCTTCTCACTTGATTTGGCTCGGCTACTTTCACCAGAAACAAAGTTCTTGGCTACTGGACCATACTGATTATTCAGTTTCTTGAGTTCCTTCTTACTGACAGACTTTTTGTTAGTCAACGGATACCTCTCATCTGTTGATGGTTCATCTGTCAACGGATGACCATTATCCGTTGATTCACAAATAGTCTCTAGATCCTCAAGGCAAGGTTCTAGCTTCTTCTTGTTTTTATTCCAGGTCTCCTTCACAAATGATTCCATTCCCTGGATTTCTACTATGTTTTGTGAGATTTTCCTACAACTTTGAAATTTAGCAATTATCTCTTGTTCTTTTTGAAGCTGGTCTCTTAAAATTAGTTCTCTTTTTAACACAGCTTCAAGTTCACTTTTAGCATCATTGCAATCAACTCTCATTTTCTCAAATTCTAGAAATTGAATTTCTAGAGCAACATTTCTATCACTTAAAAACAGATTAGTCTCTTTAATCCTATTGTTTTCTTTACTAAGTGATTTAAGAGTAACACTCAAGTGATATAGTTCAGTAGACATTTCATCTATAACACTATTGCATTCCTCTTTGGTGAGCTCAGAGAGATTAGTAGAAAATACCTGATTGCTAGCTGAACTTGCTTCCTGCTCAGAATCAGCCATCAATGCAAGGTTGACAAACTCAGAATGATTTCCATCAGCAGCCCAGTCATACTCTTGGGTCATGAATGCCTTTCCTTTCTGCCTGAGAAGATCAAAATATTTCTTCTTGTAGTCAACAGTTTCAGTTGGCTTTCCCTTGTTCTCAGATCTAGGCTTCCTGCATTCACTTATCATGTGACCGGCAATTCCACAATTATAGCATTTAATTTTGGATTTATCCACATAGTTACTTGTGGAAAAATCCTTGTTAAATGGCTTAGCCACCCCAGAGTTTCTTCTGAATTTTAGCTTAGAGAATCTCCTAGATAGAAAGGCTAAATGATCATCTATCTCATCCAATTCATCCTGCTGAAGGACACTCATTTCTTCAGACACTTTTTCCTTGCTTTTGCTTGATTCTGCTCTACCTTCACAAACCTCCCTGTTTGGTGTAGATTTAGCATCTTCAGTCCTCTTCTCCTCCTTCTGCTCCAAGTTGGCAACAAGTGCAACTGACCCACTTTTCTTTTGGGCCTTCTCAATTTCTTCATCCTGCTCCATTTCTAGTTCATATGTCTTTAAAGTTCCATAGAGCATTTCAAGAGTAAATGTCTTGTACTCTTGAGTGTTTCTTAGAGAAACAGTCATTGGCTTCAATCTCAGAAATTTGAGATTAGAATCTTTCACTTGGTAGATTCTTCTATACAGTTTCAAGCCATTCAGTAGCTTCTGAAATCTACTAAATGTGTCATTCAATGTCTCTCCATTCTTGAAATGGAAGTGCTCATACTGTTGAATCAGTAGTTGCATCTTGTTTTCCCTTACCTGTTCTGTACCTTCACAAAGGGTTTGAACAATGTCCCATACTTCCTTGGAGGTAGTACAGTTGATAACATTGTCAACCATGTTTGTTTCTAAGCCATTAAACAGAATATTCATGGTCTTTTTATCTTTGTGGACTTCGGCAATGTCTTCAGTACTCCACTCAGAAACAAGTTTGGGAATGTAAGTGTCTGGTGCATCTGCAACAAGGCCAACTCTTGACGCAGTCTTCATTGGAACATGAGGACCCTTCTCAATGCAATCTACAAAACCTTCATCAATAGACATGAGATGTAGACGCATTTTTACTTTCCAGTGAAAGTAATTTTCTCTATCAAGAACCGGTATCTTCACTCCATAATCCTTCTTAGACATGTTGGAAGTATGTTGATCTTTAAACTTCAAATATGTTAGAAGCTTGCTCTGATACCAATTGTTATTCCAAGATTACACACTTGTATAATTGTAGAAGGGGGGGTTGAATACAATTCTTGATATTTATAAATTTCTGATAAGAACCACAGAAATCTATAAGGAGATAATTGCTGAATGAGAAAAGATTCACAAACACATAAAAAATCAGGTGGTTAAATGTACCACCCCAGACTTATATTCGAAGAAAACTCTGTGATACAAATGTACACAGCTTCTGATTTACAACTCTTTGCTTCTAAAGATATTCAAGAAACCCTAAGCAAATGTATCTGTTTTCTTAGTTTCTAAAGAGTTGCTACACTTGGTTATATATCCCAAGTTTACAAGTACTACAGGAATAAGATAATATTAATCTAATTCAAGTTGACTTGCTACTCCACTCCAAATCCACATGTAGCCGAAAGGTTGTCCTTGTGAACAGATATGTCCCCTGCGCCTTTCTTGTTTGTACTGTGTAAATGGAATGCTTCTTTCTTCTGCGTTTCCAAATTATGGCTGCCATACTGCTTTTTATACCTACTATCAACCCATGTGATCTGTCAGTCAAACCTATCCTTATCAACTGTTAATTCCCAGCTAGCATAGAAGAAAGTGTCAATGATTATCCGTTGATGGTAGTTTGAGCTGTATCCGTTGATAGAGTAGATTTGAGTTGTATCCGTTGATAGAGTCATGTTCTCATCCGGTGATACACTTTCACTTAGACAGATTACATAGCATAGCTTATTTACAATTGGCTACCCTATTCTGCTTATCCGTTGATGGTCAACATGATTCTGAATAAAAACACTATCAACTGATAAATAGAGATATTGCAGTATGCTACAAAACCTCATCCGTTGATGAGCTACCTGTCAATGGATAGAGTTATAATGTCTCATCCGTTGACAGTTACAAAACTTGACTTATACAATTTTGATTGATTGTGAAGTTATCATCAAGTACAACATATTCCTAACAAAGGTAAATGATTATTAGTTTCGAAAAGGTTACTTAGTAAAACAATGAGATTAAGGATGGATAGAAGTTTTCCAGTTATTTCCTCCTCGAGTAACATTGTACGTGAAAGGGGAGTAAGAATGATTGGGGGATTTCTTGAGATTCTTTTTCTCAAAAGTTTTATCTGGAGGAGTCAGGATTTGAAGATGTTAGTACACAGAATACTGGTGAAGGAGATGATGATCATGTTTCAGCTCCAGATCAGAAAGACGAAGATGTTGATACTTCTAATCAGGTTTCATTACTTGAATATCATACAACACAAGCAACTTCTTCTACAAGACTTGAAGATACAGTTCTTTCTGATTCTGAAGATACTAGAAGCACTTCCAACATTGAAGTTCATTCTGATGTTTTGAAAGATATTCAGAATTTTCAAATTGCTATGCAAACAAGACTTCAATCACTTGAAGATAACCAAGTCACAATTATGGAAAATCAAGCAGTTCTGATGAATATCATTTGTTCTGTTTCTGAATCTCTTGGAATTAATGTTGCTGATGTCAAAAAGGGGGAGATAAAGATAATTCAAAAACAACAACAACAACAACAGACTGGGGGAGATAAAGAGCAGACAAAGGGAAGTAAAAAGAAGAACTAGGAGTGACAGTGGTGAATCTCAGCTAGGGAGTGGTAAAGGAAGAGCAGCATTAATAGTTAAAATTCTTTCTTCTAAGTATTAGATAAACGTCTACATCTGGGGAGGAGGTACTTAACTTCATAATTCTACATTCATAAATTCTATTCTGGTTGTATTGTTATATGTTTTGACATCCACAACTTAGATTTATGCTTCAGATTTTAAAGCATAAATAGGGGGAGATTGTTAGGAATAATTCATAAGTTGTGATGTTAAGAATAGAATTTACACATTATACTTCTTGTAATCCTGATCTTATAAAGGATTTAGCACTATATATAGGATTTATGTGTAAAACAGTTATCTGTACAGTTTAGTCAGGAATGAACAGTGTATCGGAGACTACATGTCAGGAACAAAGAGCAAATCCTAATGACAGGTCTAATACTGATGATGATCAGATACTGATGCAAGATGAAATCCTAATATCAGTCGTGTTATTGATGATGTCATTATGGATGCTACAGAAACTGGCAAGTGCTATAAAACAGGATCGTTGTTTGAAGAACAAGCAAGAAGATATTATGAAGGAAAGAGTTTTCTATTGAAGGTAACTATCAACTGGACGGTAGAACATTGTCATGTATAGATTATCTTTCTGTGATTAGTTGATAGGAAGCATTATAAATACTCTCTCTATATCATTGTAAAAAGTGTCGTGGTCGAACAAGTGTGTTGTGAGTTCGTGTGCGTAGCTCTGTATAAGGTTTGTATTCAAGAGTTCAAAACAAACAGAGAGAGATTTTTATTGTCAGCAGCTGCTAAAGGTATTGTACACCTTTGGTAGAGTTTGTATTTGATCTTATTAATACAAACAGAGTTTGATTCATTCGTTTATTCTTGTTCATATAATCAAGCAAAAATCAGACACGATTATATAACTTGTATTCAACCCCCCCCCCTTCTACAAGTTATTCGAGTTAACAATTGGTATCAGAGCAGGTTGATTTCGAATAATCATAAAGATCTGCAATCATGTCTGGTTACAAGGATGTGAATACTAAGATTCCTATGCTCAAGAGAAACGAATATACTCTATGGGAAGTAAAGATGTTGCATCATCTGGAAGCAACAGATCCTGATTATCTTGACAGAATCAGAGATGGACCTTTTATTCCAACAAAGGTCGTTGGACAAGCAACTGTTGATGGTGTGGTTGTTCTAGAACATACAGCAGAGAAGCCAAAATCTGAGTGGTCAGATAAGGACAAGGAGAATGTTCTTAAAGATGCTAAAGTGAGAAACATATTAGTCAACAGTCTTGATTCTGTTCTCACTAACTATGTTCTCTCTTGTAAAACTGCTAAGGATATATGGGACAATCTTAAGGTTCACTGTGAAGGAACTAAGCCTGTCAGGAAGAATATGAGGACACTACTTATACAACAGTATGAGTACTTTGAATCCAAGTCTGGTGAGTCACTTACTGATACCTTTGATAGGTTTACAAAACTCATCAATGAGATGGCCATGCATGGTAAATATTATGACTTGGAGGATATGAATACAAAGTTCATGAAAGCTTTGCCTGATTTCTACAATGAGAAGATATCTGCGATTGAGGAAGCTAATGATCTGGATGAAATATCATTAGAGGTAGTGTATGGAAAACTAAGAGCTTATGAACTTGACAAGCAGCAGAAGAAGAGCAGGAGTGAAGGAAAGATGAAGACTATTGCACTTACTGCTCAATCTGATTTAAAGAAGTTTCCTAAAGAACAACATGAAGAGATTGCTGTAAAGAACTCAAGGAAGAAGAAAAGCAAAGAAAGTTTTGAATCAGAGACTACTGATATGGACTCTGACAACAATGATTCTGAATCTGAGATGCAGGAACTCTTTGCTATGTTTGCTAAAGCCTTCAAGAAAGGAAGATTCAATATGAGAAGATTTAGCAAAGGACCTTTTCAAAAGAAGGAGGAGAAGAAGAGTGACAAAGGCAAAGGGACAATTTTCAAGCTTGATAAGGCCAAGATCAAGTGCTTTAATTGCAGCGAGCTTGGACACTTTGCTAGTGAGTGTAAGAAGCCTAGGAATTCAGGAAACGGTAATGCACTTATGGTCACACAGAAGGATTGGGCTGATTCCAGTGGTTCTGAAGATGAATTGGATTATGACAACATTGCACTGATGGCAAATGTTTCAGACAAACCTGGATCTCCAAAGAAAACTTCTCCATCCTCTGTTAAGGGCACAGGAAAGAAGCATTCAATTATCTTGGACAGTGGATGCTCGGGACATATGACTGGAAAGAAGTCCCTGCTTACAAAGTTTGAGAGGAAAGCTGGCCCAGTAATATCTTTTGGAGATGGCAACAAAGGAGAAACTCTGGGATATGGCTCAATTGTTTTGGGGAATGTCATCATAGAAAATGTAGCACTGGTTGAAGGCTTGAAACATACTCTTTTAAGCATAAGTCAACTGGGTGATAAAGGTTACAAATCAATCTTTGACAGAGAAGGATGCAAAATCTTGAATATACAGAATGGAGACATTGTTCTAACTGGTCAAAGACCTGGTAACATATATGAAGCCAGCTTAAGTGATACATCTAAAGGAATTGTTAGATGTCTCTACAGCAAAGCAACAAGTGATGAAAGCTGAAATTGGCACAAGAAGCTCTCACATCTTAATTTCAAGAAGCTTAATCAACTTGTTAAGCACAATCTGGTGAGAGGCCTACCTCAGGCAAATTATGTGCAAGATGGACTTTATGATGCATGTCGGCTTGGAAAGCAAAGAAGAACCACTTTCAAGAGCAAGACTGAAAATTCGATTACTGAACCATTTCACATGCTACATCTTGATCTGTTTGGTCCAGTAAACATTATGTCTATCAGCAAGAAAAGATATGCTCTAGTGATAGTGGATGATTTCACAAGGTTTACATGGATGTTCTTTCTACACAAGAAGGATGAAGCTCCTCAGCAAATCATTGAACTTGTAAAGAATATTCAGAATAACTCTGAGTACAAAGTTAAAGTACTTAGGAGTGACAATGGTACAGAATTCAAGAATTCTACAATGGAGGGGTTTTGTGCAGACAATGGAATCACTCAATAGTTTTCTGCACCTGGTACACCTCAATAGAATGATGTAGTGGAAAGAAAGAACAGGACTCTCATAGAGGCAGCAAGAACCATGCTTGCAGATGCAAAACTTCCAACCTACTTTTGGGCAGAAGCTATTAACACTGCATGTTTCACTCAAAACTGTACCTTGGTAAATAGTCATGGAAAAACTCCCTATGAGATGATCAAAGGAAAGAAACCAAGTGTGAAATACTTTCACATCTTTGAATGCAAATGCTATGTCCTAAAAGTTCATCCAGAACAACTTGGAAAATTTGAAGCCAAATCGGATGAAGCAATCTTTCTAGGATATTCAGCATCTAAAGCCTTCAAAGTTTATAATCTCAGAACTCACATTGTTATGGAATCAATTCATGTTGCATTTGATGATAAGAAATTTGGAATTCTACAAACTGATGAAAGCCATGACAAATTGGAATTTGAAAATCTGAAGAATTCTGAGATACTTTCCAGTGATGATGAAGGTTCTCCAGAAGAAATTTCTATTGCTTCTCAAAGGAATGCTACTGTTGAGGGGGAGCAAATAAATCAAAGAGAACACAATGATCATCAGGAGCAGACTAGCTATTCAGAGTCTACTCCATCAGGAACTGATCTTTCAGAGTCTACTGAGGAAAGATCAGTAACTAGCAGCAATATGGAATCTACTGATTCTATTGATCAAAGGAGAGTTATTGAAGGCAGAGAGAATTCTTCTACAAGAGATACCACTAACTTAGGGGGAGAGACTAGCAGAGTCAATCTACCACCTGTTAGAAAATGGACAAAGGATCATACTGAGGATTTGATTATTGGTGATCCAAATAGTGGTGTTCGAACTAGAAGATTAATTCAAAATGAATGCTTGTATAGTTGCTTTCTCTCAAAGAATGAACCTAAGAAGGTTGAAGAAGCCTTACAGGATCCTGATTGGGTAATTGCAATGCAGGAAGAGTTAAATGAGTTTGATAGAAACAAAGTCTGGAAACTGGTACCAAGACCTAAAGATAGATCTATTGTTGGTGCAAGATGGGTTTTCAGAAACAAGCTAGATGAATCTGGTATGATTGTAAGAAACAAAGCTAGACTGGTGGCCAAGGGTTACTCTCAAAAAGAAGGACAATGAAAAGAATCTAGATGAAATACCTGCAATTCATTATCCACATCATTTTCAGGTAATTCTTAAAACTCATCTTCCTACTCTCTACAATTCTTCTTTCTTTTGTGGTGAAATGGCTCAGGAATCTCATTTGGAGGAGAACCCACCTGTGTCTACCCAAGTAGCCCAAAACATTATAGTCTCTGAAACAATTCAAGAACCAAATTTTGATCCACAACCTATTTTTTCAAAGAAACCAACCTCTTGTGTTTCTCAAAAGACATCAGTTGTAAGGAAGAGAAGATTTGTTGTGTCAAGTAGTAGTAATTCTAGTGAAGATGATGATGATTTAACTCTTGCTGAGAGAGCAGAATTGAAGGCTGCAATTCAACTTTCTCTGTTAGCACAAAGAGATGAAAAACCTAGTCACAGTCAGGCTACAGTCTCCCAAAAGGCTATAGTTCTTAAAAAGGGAAAACAGTTACTGGATACTGTCTCTCAAAAGACTGTGTCTATTGAACAAAGATCTCATCCCAAGATCACTTCTGTGTCTACACCTCTTGAGTCTTCTCAGGATAAATCTTTTGCTCACTATACCAGGAGAACAAGGAGAAAGATTCAATTGTCACCTACACACACAGAGTCTAGTCCAACTAACATTATGCAGGTTTCTACACATCAAGCTACATCTATGTCAATATCTGACAAGAGAGATCTGGATATTGATTCTTCATGGGAAACTACATTATCATACAGACTGGCTATGGGACTAATTTCTCTCAAAGTGAAGTTGTCAAGGCCTGTTCTAGATTTTTTGGTTGAAAGAGTACCAAAACTTTTATTTCCAGAAGAGTATGGACTTCTACATCAAAGACTTGACTTAATGAAGATGTATTTCTATGTATCTGTCAGAAGACAATTAGTCAAGAAACTTGGACTCTCGAAGCATGTTGCACTTCAATCACTTCATGCATATTTATTTGACAAAGATGTCATTATTGAAGATGCCTCAGCTCAAGGTGAACAACTGGAGGAAGTAGATAGAGGGGAGCAGTCAACAGAAGGTACTATTGCACTAGTGGTGAATAGTAGGACAGATCAGATCACAGTCACTATAACACAAGAACCATCTAGTCAGAGGAAGGATGACTCAGGAACTGTGATAGCTGATGCTGAAAGGACTTCTGTGATGACTGAGAATGCAAGTGAGATACCCTATGATATGGAAGGAATAACTTTGACTGGTTTTCTTGAAGATCAAACAAACATTGTTCAGTCGGAGTCTATCCACCTTGAGGGTGAGTCTCAGCAAACAACACTTAAAGACGGTGATTACTAACTATGGTGTCTAATGAAGTATTACTGAAGACATCAGAGTCTAGTAAAGAACCTGAAAGTGGTATACTGGAGCATGTAGTCTCTGGAAGGAAAGAAGATGATTGTATGGGTTCAAAGACTATAGCATCTCACTCCTTGGAGAAAACCTCAAGCCCCTTGCCATATGAAGAACCCTCTCTCCATGTGAGTTCAGGTATAAAAACTTCTTCTATCCCCTATTTTTCTGTAGGTCATGAGAGCACTTATCCAAATTTGAGTGATACACTTGAAAAGATGGATATTGATCCACAATTTGAGCGGCTGGCTCCTGACCAGGCAAAAGGTGAGGTAGAAAGAGTGTTGACTTTAGTAAGTCAAAGTGAGAATGAGGGTATGGATGATCAACTCCATAGTAAGGGAGAGAAAATTAGGAAACCATCATTTGATTTCTGGGATCAGGTTTTTCCTGAATCTTGGTCTGAAAATTTGGGTATGGATGCTGGTACTTATTCATTTATCAAAATGTATCAGAAGAATGACCTAGCACATCACAATGCAAAGCCAGAAGTTAAAACTCAGAAGCAAAAGGAGAGGCTTGCAGGAATCATTAACAGAAGAGGTGCCAGAATAAAGCAATCTCTTGATACATATGTACCAGATGAAGTTCCTAATGATCCTAGTGTTCCTTTGTATGTACTTCTAATATCAGCTAGAATTGAGATATCTACAGTATCTGATCACTCTAAGGAGGAGTCAGGATTTGAAGATGTTAGTACACAGAATACTGGTGAAGGAGATGATGATCATGTTTTAGCTCCAGATCAGAAAGACGAAGATGTTGATACTTCTAATCAGGTTTTATTACTTGAATATCATACAACACAAGCAACTTCTTCTACAAGACTTGAAGATACAGTTCTTTCTGATTCTGATTCTGAAGATACTAGAAGCACTTCCAACATTGAAGTTCATTCTGATGTTTTAAAAGATATTCAGAATTCTCAAATTGCTATGCAAACAAGACTTCAATCACTTGAAGATAACCAAGTCACAATTATGGAAAATCAAGCAGTTCTGATGAATATCATTTATTCTGTTTCTGAATCTCTTGGAATTAATGTTGCTGATGTCAAAAAGGGGGAGATAAAGATAATTCAAAAACAACAACAACAACAACAGACTGGGGGAGATAAAGAGCAGACAAAGGGAAGTAAAAAGAAGAACTAGGAGTGACAGTGGTGAATCTCAGCTAGGGAGTGGTAAAGGAAGAGCAACATTAATAGTTAAAATTCTTTCTTCTAAGTATTAGATAAACGTCTACATCTGGGGAGGAGGTACTTAACTTCATAATTCTACATTCATAAATTCTATTCTGGTTGTATTGTTATATGTTTTGACATCCACAACTTAGATTTATGCTTCAGATTTTAAAGCATAAATAGGGGGAGATTGTTAGGAATAATTCATAAGTTGTGATGTTAAGAATAGAATTTACACATTATACTTCTTGTAATCCTGATCTTATAAAGGATTTAGCACTATATATAGGATTTATGTGTAAAACAGTTATCTGTACAGTTTAGTCAGGAATGAACAGTGTATCGGAGACTACATGTCAGGAACAAAGAGCAAATCCTGATGACAGGTCTAATACTGATGATGATCAGATATTGATGCAAGATGAAATCCTGATATCAGTCGTGTTACTGATGATGTCATTGTGGATGCTACAGAAACTGGCAAGTGCTATAAAACAGGATCGTTGTTTGAAGAATAAGCAAGAAGATATTATGAAGGAAAGAGTTTTCTATTGAAGGTAACTATCAACTAGACGGCAGAACATCGTCATGTATAGATTATCTTTCTCTGATTAGTTGATAGGAAGCATTATAAAGACTCTCTCTATATCATTGTAAAAAGTGTCGTGGTCGAACAAGTGTGTTGTGAGTTCGTGTGCGTAGCTCTGTATAAGGTTTGTATTCAAGAGTTCGAAACAAACAGAGAGAGATTTGTATTGTCAGCAGCTGCTAAAGGTATTGTACACCTTTGGTAGAGTTTGTATTTGATCTTATTAATACAAATAGAGTTTGATTCATTCGTTTATTCTTGTTCATATAATCAAGCAAAAATCAGACACGATTATATAACTTGTATTTAACCCCCCCTTCTACAAGTTATTCGAGTTAACATAATTTTTGAGTAGGAGCGTGGAAGTGGTATCAATTGTTTTAGTCGCGTGGATTTCATTTTAAAGATTTAATTATTCATCTATTTACTTCAAGTGAAGGCAGATTTCTTCGCTTATATGTTGCTGCAAATCAAGACATGTTTTGTTTTAGTATTGTATATGAATAAATTGTTTATGGATGATTGGGTTAGTATTTGAGGTGTTGTGTTCAGGGCATAGTCCATTATACGAACTGGTCATGTCCGATTTTTGGTAGAAAAGGGATCGTCACGTGCGAGTGATCGGTAGCTAGAATTAACGAGACATACAAACCAAAGGATTAAGTTTATGTTGGAATCTACGGTCTTACAAGACGAGCCTAGTGAGATATGAAATGATATAAAGGAATTCTAGAATGGAAGAAATGATTTGGAATTGAAAGAGAAATAGTTGAGTAATACCGTCATTATGTTTTCTTAAGATTGATTCTGAGGACAGAATCCTATTAAGGGGGGAAGGATATAACGCCTTAGAAATTTCGTATTTATCAATATTAATATCTAATATTAAATGTGGAATATATAGTGTGAATTTTTTTTTTTAGGTTAAATATATGTGACATCATGTTTACATTTTTATATGGTGATGTATGTGTGTCGTGTAGGTCCGCGTATTTTTATTTGAATTTTTGTGATTAAAAATCTATTTAAATCATGCATCATTGATCTTCTGAGCTTTTTATAAAATCATTGGGATTATTAAAAATCACGAAATCTTTTTTAATATCATCTTTGTATATTTAATTAGTTTTTAAAATTATTGGGTGTATTAATTTGGATGTTTAAGTATTTTAAAATGATTTTAAGAATTTTATTGTATTTAAAGGATCAAAGTTTGCAAAATTCATATTTATTTCATTTTTGATCCTAAAAATATTTTAAAAATATGGGGATGTTTGTGATTTCATAAACAATATTTTAAAATTTTAAAATTTATTTTTCTATAAATTTTCTGATTTATTTCGATTTTAGAAATTGATTTAAAGCAATTTTGTTTGTATTTTAGCCTTTATAAAATTTCCACAATGTATTTAGTTTCTTAAAATCCCTAATTTTGCTTCTCAGTTCTTCCCCAATTCTTTTTAGCCGGTTTCTTTAGCAATCACTCGAAGCTTCTCTCAAAAAAATCTCTCTCCCTTAAATCTCTTTTTCTCTTCTCTTCGTTTCAGACGTGTATATGTGTGTGGCCATGTATATGCGGATTACTATATGTTTGTGTGTGCTCAATCAGGTGGGTGATTAGAAATGGAGGTGTGTGTGAGTGTACTGGGTATATGTATGTGTCTATCTCGGCTGGGTGTGCAGTGGGGGAAAGCGGCGGCGTCTGGTGGAGAACGGTGGTGTAGCAGAGAATGGTCGGTGTAGAGGAGGTCACGGTGCTATCGTGGTTGAATTGAGGGAGAGATAGTGAAGGAATGTTAATGGTGGCAGCGTTTGTGGGTGACTTGCTGTTTTGTTGGTTCAATTAATTAAGGATCGAACATTGGGTATTGGGTTTGTATGAGTTTCGAATTTTGTTACTAATAGTTCATCTTCACCTCCTTCCCCCTATTCGCCCCTGTGTACTGTTGTGGGTGTGCATCACGGTTGCTGTGGATTCAAGAGGCAGCATATGTATGAATATATGATGGTTGATGTGTGTGTGTACCCTGCTGTGAGTACAAACGATTGTGCATATACTCTGTGTATGTGTTTAGCAGAAGGGTGAGTCAAGATCGAGCTTATAAGTACTACAATGAGTTGTTTTATGTGCTAGAAATGATGTTGGGTATGTCTTCCCCGTTTTAGTCTGCCAATGTGATGGTGTGTGTGAGGATTTATGGTGTGCGTAGATGACTGATTAGCTGGTTTAGGTAATGGTAAATTTTATGTTGAGTCTATATTGGGTACAATGAGTTGTTTGTTATTATAAGGGAGATGTTGATTCTCAAGTGGTATATTGTGTTGTTCCTCTTGTGGGTTCGCTGTTGATGACTTGTTAACGGGGATCGATGAAGAGGTGTTGATGTTTTAAAAAAAAGGGAGATGGGAGAAAAGGGTGATGCTTAGTGAGTTGTTCTGGGGTCTGGACTGTTTTGGCTAAAGGGGAACAGGGGAGGAAGAGGTCACGAGTTAAATGAAGAAGAAAGAAGGGAAAAATAAAGAAGGGGAAATGGTGTGGGTGGTCACGGTGGAGGGGCTAAGAGCATCTCCAACAGATTCTTAAAAATGCTCTTAACTTGAGATTTAAGGAGAGAGATGATTTTTTTTTAACTCCAAGAGACTCCTAGTGATTCTTAAATTATTGTCTTCTCTCTCCTCAATTTTAAGAGCTACTAGCAACTCTTAACTAATATTATATTATAAATTTCTAAGACAACAATCTCTCTCTATCCACTTGCTTTTATACTTTTATGGATGTAGCTTATTTTTAATAATATAAAATGAAATGAGGAGTGAATATAAGAAGCATTGTTGGAGATGAATCCACATTAAATCACTAAGAGCCATTATTTTATAATATATTTAAGAGTGATTTAAGAGACCCTTGGAAATGCTCTAAGTAAGGAAAAAGGAGTGAAACAAATAGGGAGTCGTATTGGTTTGAATTGCAAAGGAGTGTGTACGTGGTTAATTGTCTGGATTAATGTAATTGGGGGCTGTTAATTGCTATATGGTTCATGTTGTTCTGTGGTCACGAATTACTGCAGTTTAGAATTTGCGTTTGGTACGACTAATTGAGTCCGTAAATTTCTGATTCTATCGACTCGAATTACACAATGTATGCAGCGATTTTGTGGGTTAATTGTTAAGTGTTGATTATAATGTTTGTAGATTATTAGTAAGTAATTATTACAGTAACGACCTAAGCGAGTATTATTATGATGTTAGTCGACTTTTGAATAATTAGGAAGTGAAATGGATATAAATTTAGTGGTATGACTCAGTGGTTGTGAATGTGATTAGTCGGAATATGTGGCATGAAGATCAAATGTGGATTACTCGAATTATGTTAGCTTGTATTTGATAAGTGATTGTAAAATTATGAGTTTGACATGAGATGATAGTGGGTAAAAGGATGTCTGATTTTTTATTGGGTCGGTTGTATTCCGACGGTTTAGATTATATTTTAAAGGAGGTGCTGTCCAATTTTTATTAGAATTATTTTATGATCCTTGCAGTATTTTGATAAAGATTTTTGGTGTATAAATGTGTATACGTGTTAAAAAGATATAAGTGTAAGTTAATAATACGTGCTAAGTGCTATGTGATTTATGTGGTTATATATATTACTATTTCGAGAATATGATCTGTATGAATTATATGTGTTAATTTTAAATCGTATTAGGACACGTTCGGGTAGAACAGAGTTAAACGGTTACGATTATAAGCGTATTGAAATAGTACTTTATTTTTTTATATAGGTACCATTAAAAGGCCGATTTAGAGCCAGTATGTGTAAAGGTGGAAATTTTGATGAACGAGTTATTCATCGAAGTTGACGACTGTGTGCATGTAGAAGCTGACCAGTGATAAGGAAAGAGGAATGGATGACCGAGTACAAAGCCAACCAATAAGAAATA
This sequence comes from Kitagawia praeruptora, assembly GCA_037693485.1. Lineage (NCBI taxonomy): Eukaryota > Viridiplantae > Streptophyta > Magnoliopsida > Apiales > Apiaceae > Kitagawia > Kitagawia praeruptora. The sequence continues at coordinate 57,456,147 of CM075353.1, forward strand.
GAGACCGATGTACAAAGAGAGTAAAGAGTTGAGATATTGGAATTGGAAACTTCATGTATTGAGGCAAGTTTACCATACCTCACTTATTGTTCAAGTGATGTGAAACCTTCTATGTTAATTATTTGTTCTTTCGATATCCTTTTTGCAAGCAATTATACTCTTCATTTTTATTCCGAATTATGTGAACCTGTTCTGTAAATTATATGATATTCCTTTCAAACCATTTTGCTAGTGTCAATACCCTTTATTTTTATTTCCAGTGACATTCTTCTTTTATTAATTTACAAACACTCATTCTTAAATTTTTCTGTCATTGTTCATTTTCCTCACCTATTGTTCAGGTGTTGAATTCTTTTAAAAATTAATTAATTTTAATATTCCTCATCTTTATGAATATTTTTCAAAGAGTATTTTTTTTCTTCAAATTATTATAAACTAATTCGAGGTTTATACTGTTGTTGAGGCATGTGTTGCTCAGTGACGGTTAAAGCCGAGAATGAATTGAGATCTTCTTAATTATTCAAACTTATGATTGTCATGCCGGTTTGGCAGCTGAAGCCTATGAGTGCTTAGCTGACAAGAGTGAGACCTTGGGTAATTGGGAATTTCTTAAATCTTCGTTTTAAATTATTCAAATCTTTTATGTAAATTCGAATTTTGTCATGAAAATTTTATCAATTGATAATCTTTGAAATGAGTGGATTTAGCTAATGCAGTAATTTAAATCTTTTGTTGAACTTTGAATTTTCTTTATTCCCTGCTTTCTTTGTAATTGCTTTTCCATTTCTAGAATCTTGATATTTGTTCCGTTATTTAATTTATCCTGTTTCGTTGTTGATATATGATTCCATCTTGTTGAACCCTACCATGTTTAGTTAAATCTTATTGCATTGTTGTTTATGATTCCTTATATCGAATGCTTCCCTGCCCTCAATCTTTTATAATTGAAAATGAAAATGGCTTAATTAATTAAGGATGTTTTTCTTAAATTTCCTTATACTGGGCTGATCTGTTATCAGTGAGTATGAAGGACTTAAAAGTGAAATGTTTTAAAGGTTTTAAAGATTTTATTGTGGGGGAATTCCGTTAAAATTTTTTCCACGGAGTCCTTCAGATTGGAGAGCGTAGGAGGCCGGGTGACGCCGGTCCAGCATGTTTTATTTTTATGTTGTAGTTCTGGTGGGACCAGTCCAGCACCTTTTAAAGGCCAATGTGCTGCCTAATTGGGAACCCAATTTATGTCCAGACGGACCGAGTGTCCGGACTGGGGACTTTACGTGGCTGATCACCCGTATTGTCCGTAGTCGTGAAAAAAACTCCAATCAACTGAAATGATTTTAAAAAGGGTTTATGGAAAGTATGTTTTGATAATGGAATGGTTTTAAGAAAAGGAATGTTTTCATGAAATTTATGATTTGATGAAAATGGAAAGTTTATCCTATAATGGAAATTGAATTCTTTCCTTGAGATTATTTGATCATTGATATTGTTCATCAATGAATTATAATCATCAATGAATTATCGAGATATTGTTGTTTAACTATATTATTGACTTGCTGAGCGTTCTTTGGCTCACTCTTGCTTTGTTTTACCTAACCCTTTGCAGTTAGGTTTAAGGATGATCTACTACATTTATCCCTGCGAATGAGAGCGATGAGGCATTCTATACATGATAGATTTCGGAGCTAGAGCGGGTAAGCACAGATTGGGATTGAGCTACAGATTAGATGGTATAGTAAATTGTTTTCAGAGCGGTGATAGAAGTTGGAAATAATTTGTATTAGTTAGATTCTTGTTTCATCATACCATAACCTGGAATCGATCCTCGGTGAGGAATCGTTGGTATATTAAGTTTTAATTGTATTTGTTAAATTAGAATTTGGTTGGGTTGAATTACAGGTGGATAGTCCGATTTACGAATACTTCATGCCGAATTTTTATAAAATTCCCCTGTACCAAAGTCTATTTTATTATAAAAAGTATATTTACAGTAATGGGAAGTCGGGGCGTTACAGATACGATTCAACATTTGTTCGCTATTATGACATGTCACCATACTCACACTTGATACATACTTAAGCCATGTAAGTTTTAAGGTCGATCATTTATGAATCAAGATTGTACTACGAGTTTTATTGCCCGTTTTCTAAGTCATTAACCAAAGTCATAACCAAGTATGATTTTAGGGGTTCGTTCGCGTTTAACCTTGATTCGAACATTTTTATAAAATCGGAAAACGATCAATTCGACATGCGGTTTTCTCTCACACCTTCCTTTTTACCTCTAATATTTAATTATCAAGATTCGTCAATGATTTCGAAGTATTAAAGGAATCCAGTTTCAGTTACGAACATTCATTTACGGTTTCGAACCACTTTTACGAATTTAATCATAACTCCTAAACCGTAAGTCCATTTAATAAGATCTTTATATCAAAACGAAGCTTATAACATAATCTAGCTTGTCATGGCAGAATACAAAGCTAAAAAGAGAGTTAAACCTACTTTGATACACGGTTTCTTAAGGTTTAACAAAAATCGGTCATTACGACTGCTATAAATCGAATATTTCCAAATTCCAAACTTTCCAATAATCATAGCTTCCACTCCAAACAACATAAACATGTTATTTAACCATGAACTAATGCCAAGCAATGCCTTTCCGTTCATCTAAAATATTTTAACATTTACCAAAGTCCAATCATAATCATGCTTATAATCATGCTAACACCATAACTACTTAGATCCATCAAGAACAAGCATAAACTTAAAGTAGATCTAGGGTTTCAAGAGTGTTATACCTTCTTGAGAGTATGTACTAGCCTTACAAAGCTTGGTATGATCCTTGGGTGTGCTTAAGCTTGCTTAGATCAACCAAAGAAACAAGAAAAACAAAGATTAGTTCTTGAAAACACTATTCACCCTCCTCTTTAATGATTTATTTGAAAATGGAAAAAGAAGAGATTGAAGCTAAGATTTCTTGGAGATCATTTATATGAATTATAGGACTCACCATAAAAGTTTCAAGATCAAGTGATGGTTGGAAGTGGGATTTTGCCCTTGGAATTAGGCCTTGGGCCGAATGGAAGAGAAATGGAGAGAGTTGGATGTTTTTGCTTGGTTGTTTTGATAATAATGCAAAAAGTGGAATGGTTTTAGATAATATCTCATCTTATGTTGCTTTATTAAAGTGATGATGCATGGAATGATGTATTTTGCAAGACATGTGTTGATCATTGGATGGTTATAAGCTGAGCATTGGTTTGATTTCTAGGTACTAGTTTGATTCCTAAGTATGCTAGTTGCTTGAGTCATCACTTGGTTACTTAAGTATTTTCTAATACCACATGCATGCACCTTGCCTTCCTGCTCGCTCTTTTGTCCAGTTATTGCTCAATTCGATTGATCGTTCGTAGGAATAACTCAAGAAGTTCTAGTTAGGGTTTTACCGGAAACCTTCTTAATATTTATAATACCATTCTCCATCTTTCTTAATACTTCTCGAATTTAAATTCCTTAAATCCCTTTAATAAATCCTTAAGTCTTGCAGTGTCCAGGGAAATCTCGGAGAAAATAAAAGTGCTATTTTTTTGAATCTGATATCATTTACATACACTTATCTCGCCCCTGGATCATGAATACGAACTCAGAAATCCGTTCTGAATACTTCTATATAGCGTCGTCTAATAATATTCTCATTTCCATCAAAACACTATTCATACTTTATTCCTTCTTTTATTCCTTATATTTATTAAAAATGCCCTGGTCCTCTTTCGGGCGTTCCTTAACCCTTTTACGGAACCACTAGACTAATAACAAATATTGATTTGGATGACATAAGAATAATCTTCCTCTTTGGAATTAATATAACTTATATTCCTAGGAGATAGATTATTCTAATCTATGTTGTCAACCAAAAGCATCCTTCATATAAATATTTGAATCTAAATCCATTCCCTTTTTCATTCATTAGACAATTGTTACATCGCAGTCATAACCACTATTCACTCCTACATTATTACATAATAAAAAGTTTTGCTGGTGTTGCTATTTTGGCCGTTGCCTTTGGGGTCAAAGACAACATTCTACTTCTCTATGGCAACATCAGTTTTCTGTTGGCGTAGACTAGCTATGGCAACAATATTATCAGTTTCTAGCAACATGATATTATGTTGCCTTTGGGTTAACATTTTGCAAAAAGTGGGTCCCACCATGGGGCCCCTGTGGGACCACTATGGGGCCCACTTTTATGGCAACACAAATTTTGGCTACAACAACATTTCTTAACATTATTTTTACTTTTTGCCAACATTTTATAGCCTCAATGGCAACACTTTTCTATTTTAAACAAAAAATCAGTAATATGAAAATATTCATTCCCTAAATAACCAAATCAAACTTTACAATCGTAATAATTCATACAAGATTCAATACAATCACAACCAACAACCCAAACTAGTTAACACGCAAAGTTTTACCAAGTACATAAGACTAAAATAACTTCAAAAGACGATCTAAAACATAAATATATGACATGACTAAACTTCATCATTGGAGTAGTGCAGCAGCAAGTCCACCGGGCAGAAGCATTGCAGTAGTGGCAGCTATGCGGCATAGCTACCTATGCCTATTGCTCCATCTGTGAAATAGATTAATAAGAAAGCATAGACACAATCAATTTTGTTGGGTTTCTTAAACCTGAATGCAAATGAAGAAATAACAATTATTCTTCATATTTATTCCCGTTGTTATTATATTCCTGTTGTTATTATATTTATTATATGTAATCCCTAAACTTGACATTTATAACTCCTTCAAGGACACCTTTGATCTATATATGATACAGTTCATCATGTGAACAAAAGGATGCTAAAGCAAAGCAATGGATGTGCCAGAATATAAGACATAAATTAAAACTTGTTTGTTTGAGGGACTACGGCCCCACGACAGTCGAATATTTTGTCCGCCCTAACATAGTATTATTTAACATTGATAAAGCTTGTTCAGCATTAGAAAATCTCTTCTGCATAATATTCCTAATTGCTCGTGGAAGAAATATAAAATTTCACGCAATTACTTTAGATTAAAATATTTACATGACTTTAAGCATTCTCTATAATGTAAAATTTGGTTATAAAATTGTCCTGAGAAGCGTTAATAACAGTATGGCCTGCACAAGGAAAAACCCTTATGCAACTAAACATTATTTATCCATATTCAAGAAACTGTAGAATTTGACATATATGATCTCAGATGCAAGACATTTCTCATAATTTTGAATAAAAAGAACCAGACACTACTTACCACCATCATTAAAAAGAAGTTTTAGGACTTCTCCAGCAACATCTTACTGCATCATTGAAAAGGATCAAAGGTCATGAAGAAGAGGGAGGTAAGTGCCAAACTTAACAAATACAGCTAAAGCTAGATGCTTACCTTAACAGGCAGTTCAGTGCCGAACTGATCTAAAAAGCCGACTACTTTGGCCTTCTTCGATTAAATCTCCCTGTATATAAAAAAATTTAATTAGATTGTTCAGCCGTAATCTTAGAAACACAAGCAGAAATGTACAAGTAAAAAATTAAGGAAATCATAATCTCAGCTGAAGAAACTCTTAATGTCCAACGTACTTCTTTACAACATGAAGGCTGTTTCTTTCCTTCTAGAGTTCTTCCCTTTCGGAATGATCCAACCTGCAATCATAAGCATACCATTAGTATGCAGCACTGCAGAAGTAACAGGGACAACAGGTCCAGTAACACATACTGTAGGAGAAACAACTAGAACATATCCACTAGCTGATCCGTTTTCAGAACAGATGATCTGTTTTGCAGAATGTCATATGCAATGCCCTTGTATCGATGTTAAAATTTTTATTCAGATTACCAGTTTGTTTTTATCAATGACTCGGATTGTATTTACATATCTTTAAACACTTATGGTTGAGAGTAACATGTAAATTGCATTATGCAATTTTGTTCTCTCCATAGAACAATATATAACTACTAATCCCATTATTCCGGAAAAAACAAAATTACACACCAATACTTAATGATATTGACCAAATCCTCAAATTTGTAAAATTAATATAGACAATTCATTCAAACAACACTATATTAATCCCCTCGGGTTTCGAAAAAGCAATGACAAGTAGTAGACCTGACTTGAAATATAGACACATCTAATAAAGTGTTCAGCCGCTATGGGAAGATATTAAAGTTGCAACAATCAAGATAATCAGAGAACATAATTTCATCAAGAACTGGAAACATAAAAAAAATTGCTGACCTGACTTTACTTACATCAATAAAGTAGTGTAGAAAGTTAGAAACATTACTTTTAGTCATCGTTTGCCATCAGATTTCCAATAACTTTGAACTCCGAATCCCCAAATCGAACACAAAACCCTAATTTTAAATCCTCAAATTGAACCCAATTCAAGCTTCAAAATTGACTTGACCCGTTTGAAGCCCTAATTCGAAATCGATCGTGAGATAGAAAAAAAGCCCCAAATTAGTGAAAAACATATTAAACTAAGACCCAAATTGAACAATTGAACCCTAATACTAAAAGCAGCAAAGATTGTGAGAGATGTACATACGAATGTGAGAGAGAAAGAGAGGAGAGAGTATTGTGTGAGTGTGTGGGTGCGCCGCAACCGAGAGAGAGACGGCAGAGTAAGAAAAAAAATGCAAGTGAGGTGAGCCTTGTTTTTAGTAAGTGAAAATAGCGGTATACTAAATTGGTTGGGCGGGCCTTTTGCCGCTCTCACCAATTTACCCGAATTGTCATGCTTTTGTCTCTTAAGGAAAAAATAATTTAATTTTTAATTTTTAATTTATTTGGAAAAAGAAATTTATTATTTCATAAAATATTCAATTTCTTTTACATAATTTGAAATATTATATTCAAATATTTTTAATCATATACAAATTTATTTTAATGATATATTAAAATATGTATAGAAAAAAAATTCATTTTAAAAATTTTGTTGAATAATAGTTAATGAACATAAAAATAAATTATTCACCTTAAAATATTTTAACATTTTTAATGAAATATTCACTTCTGAATATTCTTGAATTTTATAAAAAACTTTATTTTTATCCAAATAAATTAATTTTCATGTGCAAAAATGTTAAACTTTTATTTTATTAGAAAATGTAAAATTTTGTTCTATACAAAATTATGGCAACACAATTTGATACCTACGGCAACATGCAAACACTTTTATTTTATAGCAACATAATTTTTCTACCTAAGCCAACATAAAAATGACAATGTTGCCTTAGCAAAAAACATCATGGCAAAGGCACCATATTTGATGGCAACACAGGCTAAAAATGTTGTCGTAGGCCATTTATGGTGTAGTGTTTCTAGCTCCCAGGTTGATTCTTCTACATTGTGGTTCTGCCACAAGACTCTAACTAGTTGAATGACCTTGTTTCGGAGCACTTGTTCTTTTCGATCGATAATTTCCACAAGTTGCTCTACATAGGTTAAGTCTGGTTGCAGGTCCACGTGCTCATATTCCACTATGTGCTTGGCATCCGGATTATACTTCCTCAGCATCGAGACATGGAACACATTGTGTACTTGCTGCAGGTTTGGGGATAATGCCAGTTCATAAGCTAGCTCCCAAAAACGTCTTAAGATCTCAAATGGTCCAATATATCTAAGGCTCAGTTTTCCTTTCTTTCCAAACCTCATTAAACCCTTCCAAGGAGATACCTTTAAGAACACTAGGTCTCCAACTTCATATTCCTTTCCTTTCCGAGCTAAGTCGACATATTTCTTTTGTCGATCCTGGGCTGCTACCAGCCGTCCTCTGATTAAATCCACTGTATCTTTCGTCCGTTGGACCATCTCAGGCCCGAACATCTTTCGCTCTCCAACTTCATCCCAATACAAGGGAGATCAGCATTTCCTTCCATAAAGGGCCTCGTAAGGCGGCATCCCTATTCTTGAATGAAAACTATTGTTATAGGAGAACTCAATCAATGGTAAGTGATCATCCCAATTTCCTTTAAAGTCTGTAGCACAGACTCTCAACATATCTTCTAGTGTTTAGATGGTCCTTTCACTTTTCCCGTCTGTCTGGGGATGGTAGGCTGTACTCATGTTTAGCCTGGTTCCTACACATTCTTGGAAGCTTCTCCAAAATCTGGAGTTGAATCTAGGATCTCGGTCGGATACTATGGCGACTGGGACTCCATGTCGCGCCACTATCTCCTTTAGGAAGATATCTACTAGCCTGTCGACCGTATACCTTTCGTTGATCGGACGAAAATGAGCTGACTTCGTCAGTCGCTCTATAATCACCCATATGGCATCATGATTAGCTTTGGTCCTTGGTAAACCTACTATGAAGTCCATAGCTATATGTTCCCATTTCCATTCGGGAATCTCTTAGGGGTGTAGAAGTCCACTGGGCCTCTGGTGCTCTACTTTCACTTTCTGGCAGGTCAAGCATTTGCTTACCCACTCTGCAACGTCCTTTTTCATGTTGGGCCACCAGTAGTACTCTTTCAAATCCCTATACATCTTGGTACTATTGGGGTGCACTGAGTACCTTGAGTTTTGTGCCTCATATAAAATTTCATCCTTGAGCTTCTGATCATTTGGGATCCATATCCTCCACATGTATCTCATGATTCCTCATTTATCCTTTTCACACTTGATTTCTTCCCCAGTCATTAACTACTCAACTGAGTTCTTTTCTGCTTCCATTACCCTTTCTTGGCATAGTTTAATCTTTTCCAACAACGGAGGCTGGATTCAAATTTCCATCAACTTCTCTTGACCTTCTTCAGGTATCTTAATCTCAATTTCCAACTTCTCAAAGTCTTTTATCAATTCTTCCTCCGTAGTTATCATTGTGTGCTTCTCTTTCCTACTAAGGGCGTCAGCCACCACATTGGCTTTGCCCGGGTGATAACGAATCTCACAGTCGTAATCCTTGATTATCTCTAGCCATCTTCTCTGGCGCATGTTAAGCTCTTTCTGCGTGAAAATGTACTTGAGGCTCTTATGGTCAGTGTAAATCTCACACTTCTCTCCATACAAGTAGTGCCTCCAAATCTTTAAGGCAAAAACAATTGCTACCAATTCCAGATCATGGGTGGGGTATCGCATCTCGTAATCCTTTAATTGCCTTGACGCATATGCTATTACCTTACCGTGCTGCATAAGCACGCATCCCAATCCCTTATGCGAAGCATCACTGTAAATCACGAAATCTCCTTTTCCATCAGGCAACGCCAACACTGGGACCGTTACCAACTGATATGGGCTAAAACTAAGCCCTAAAGACACATTTAATGTGGCATTAATTACACCTAAAATGGTCCAAACGTGGGGCCCACCAAATGGGCCCAAACCCTATTCATAATATTAATTTCGTAATTAATATTATGGGTAAGAAACAGCTCAGCAAATAAGAGTTAAACAAGGATATTACTCTTGCCTGACTTAGCCTCCAAAATACATATTTCAACATGGAAACTGGTTCCTACATACTAGGATCTGGAACCTTCTTCTAGGCGGTGACTTGCCCACCAAGTCACCTAACCCTACTACAATTCTAAGGCTTCTCAGCCTATATAAAGGGTCTGACCCCTCATTCTCAGAACTACATTTTTGGCTTGATTCTCAATAACGAGATACGTAGGCACTCTGTGAGGACCGATCAGTCTCGAACACGGAAACAGCCATTAAAGCACGAAGCTCCCAAAACCCAGCATTAAATATAGCAAACCCTAGCCGCAATCTAATAACCTAGTTTTTATTCCACAACATTTGGCGCCGTCTATGGGAAAAAGACATCAACCATGGTTCAGACACGAAGGACACCAACAATTACTGAGCCTCTACCACTCAGTTCCGCACCGCCCGATACGGATCTGACGCCCCATATGACCGGGGTGATTGTTCAACATCAAGTTTCTCAACCTCTAGGGGCAACTTCCCATGTTGAGAGTACGTTACTTCCGATCGTCCACACAAATCAAGGGACCAGTTTCCCCCTTGGTTGTCGATCCTAACAACCCCCCACATGGGGTCCAGATCCATACTACGGATCTCCCCATGAATACCAACCCAATGTATGGGCTGCCTAACTACCCTCCTACTCAAGGAGCTGGACCTAGTGGCCACTCCTTGCAGATCCGAGATCGAGAGTATGTTGACTACTCTGGCCCCTATACTGATGATTCATCGTCTGATGAGGATGATCGTGATGAAGCCCCGAGAAGGCGACGTGCTAGTAGAGAACCAAGAAGAAGGACACAAACCATCCATGATGGATCTCCTTTGATAGCCGCTGAGAGGATCAGGGCTCATGAGGCCGAGATCTTAAGGTTGAAGGATGATATTGCAAGAGAACAAGCTAGGTTAAATCAGACTCAACCTCCTCCAACATCAGGACCGATTCCTATTATATACTTAGAGAGATCCTCAAGAAGGCAGAAAAGGGCCGACGCCCCAACTGGAAAAACAACAAGGGTTGAAACCCCTAGGGGAAACCCCAAGGATCTGATGCCACTTGGGGATCCTGATGATCCCACACCCCCGTTTACTGAGGAGGTGATGAATGCTCGTATCTCAAAGAAATTTGAGATGCCAACGATTAAAGCTTATGATGGAACGGGTGATCCCGCAAACCATGTTATGACGTTCTCTAATGCACTGCTGCTGCAACCTGCGAGTGACGCCTTAAAGTGTAGGGCGTTCCCTCAAACTTTATCGGGCATGGCTCAAAGATGGTACAGCTGATTACCTGCAAAATCGATTACATCTTTTAAGGAGTTAAGTGCTGCCTTTGTTAGCCAATTTATCAGCGGGAGAGTGCATGAAAAAAGCTCTGCATCTCTCATGTACGTGGTGCAAGGGAAGAATGAAAATTTGAGAGACTACCTCAAGAGGTTCAGTAAGGAGACATTGAACATCACTTATTTGGAAAATAAGGTGGCCATGGTAGCCCTGGAACACGGAACCACTGATGAATTCTTTAAAAGGTCATTGGCAAAGCATCCTCCTGAAAACATGGCCGAACTCCAACGAAGAGCTGATAAGTATATCAAGACTGAGGATAGTATGAAGAAAGAGGCCACGGGAAGTAATGGCAAAGGAAACAACGATTCCAAAAAGTGAAAGCAAGACCAGGAGTATGATGCTAGGGACAAGTATCCCCGTACTAGCAAAGACTCTGAGTCAACACCGAAGAAGAATATGGGACCAAGATTTTCTGATTATGCAAGGTTGAATGCTCCTAGGAGTCAAATCTTGTTAGAAATCGAGAAGGATAAGGACTTCCGATGGCCGAAGCCACTCAGGGGAGACCCCGCAAAGAGAAACAAGGATCAGTATTGCCGGTTCCATCGAGATGTGGGGCATGACACGGATGATTGCAGACAGTTGAAGGACGAGATTAAATTCTTGATCCTTAAAGGAAAACTGAATAATTTCACTAAGGGTGGAGATCGTGGAACCCAAAGAGGGGATTACAACAGGAGAGACAATGATAGAAGGGATAATGATCGTGATCGTAACACACAGCCCCGAGGGCCAGTTATCAACATGATCTGGGGAGGCCCGACAGCCCCGAGTGCATCACATCGTGGGAGAAGCCCCGAAACGTGCTAGAACCGAAATAGCGATTGGTTTTGATGATTCTGACCTTGAAGGGGTGAAGTTCCCCCATGACGACCCGTTGGTCATAACCCCTGTGATTGGGAACTCAGAAGTGAAGCGAGTCTTGATAGACAATGGAGCTTCTGTTAATATTCTGTTTCATGATGCGTTTGTGAAGATGGGGTACACCGACTCTCAGTTGACCCCAACCAATATGCCAATTTACGGATTTAATGGAGTGGAGTCCAAAGTTGAGGGGACTATTCAGTTACCCATGACTATTGGGCAAGAACCTAAAGAGGCTACTCAGATGCTGAATTTTCTGGTGATCAAGGCATCCTCGACTTATAATGCAATCCTTGGAAGGACTGGACTTCATGCGTTAAAGGCTGTTGCCTCTACTTATCATATGAAGATTAAGTTTCCAACCCAAAATGGAGTTGGAGAACAGAAGGGTGACCAGAAGATGGCAAGGAGTTGTTATGTATCTGCTTTAAGAGCTGATGGAGTCGGGGGACAGGTACTCCCGATTGAAGACATGGATGTCCGTGATGATGATGAACACCTAGGGAAGCCAGCAAAGGATTTGGTTCCCATACCTCTAGAGTTGGGCGACCCTGAAAAAGTTACTTATATAGGAGCTTCGCTGAAGGAACCCTTGAAGGGCAAGTTGACGGCTTTCTTGCAAGAAAACAGTGATGTGTTTGCTTGGACTACAGCTGATATGCCAGGGATTGATCCCCAACTCATAACTCACAGGTTGAATGTTGATCTTGACCGGAAGAAGGTAAAACAGAAGAAGAGGAATTTTGCTCCTGAAAGGCAAGAGGCCATTAAGCAAGAGGTTGATAAGCTCTTAGAGGCTAGGTTCATTGAAGAGATTCAATTCCCCGAATGGTTAGCCAACCCTGTGATGGTCAAGAAAGCGAATGGGAAGTGGAGAATGTGCATAGACTTCACCGATTTAAATGACGCATGTCCAAAGGATTGTTTCCCTCTGCCAAGGATTGACACCTTGATTGATGCCACAGCTGGGCATGAGATGTTGAGCTTCATGGATGGATTCAACGGCTACAATCAGATTAAGATGCATAAGGATGACATCCCTAAGGTATCTTTCATAACTGACTTTGGTGTTTTTTGCTACCTTGTTATGGCTTTTGGTCTAAAGAATGCAAGAGCAACTTACCAACGGTTGGTGAATAAGATATTCGCCCATCTGATTGGAAAAACCATGGAGGTCTATGTTGATGACATATTAGTCAAGAGCCTTTCCAAGGCTGACCACATTAAGCACCTCAGAGAGGCATTCGAAGTGCTGAGGCACCACAAGATGATGTTGAATCCAGCCAAGTGTGCTTTCGGTGTTGGGTCAGGAAAATTTTTGGGATTGATGGTTTCGAAGAGAGGCATAGAGGCCAACCCTGATAAGATCAAAGCGATCTTGGACATGGAACCACCCCGCTCTATACGAGATGTACAGAAACTAACTGGCCGAGTTACAGCCCTATGGAGAATCATCTCCAAGTCTGGAGACAAGTGTTTGCCTTTCTTTCAGGCATTAAAGAAGGTGAAAAATTTTGAGTGGACTACTCAAAGCGAAGAGGCCTTTGAACAGCTAAAGAAGTACATGGTTGAAGCCCCGCTGCTGGCCAAACCAAGTCCTGGGGAAACTCTTTATCTATACCTGGCGGTATCCGAACAAGCACTAAGTGTTGTTCTCATTCGAGAAGAGAACAAGGTTCAGAAGCCTATCTACTATGTGAGCAAGGTTTTGCATGGGGCTGAATTGAATTATTCGTCCATAGAGAAGTTCGCTTTGGCATTGGTGATAGCCTCGAGAAGGTTGCGACCCTACTTTCAGGCACATAAGATTCAAGTCTTGACAGACCAAAAATTGAGGAACATATTGCATAGCCCTAAGGCTAGTGGAAGGCTAATCAAGTGGGCGATTGAGTTAGGAGAGTTTGATATCATATACAAGCCTCGAACAGCCATTGAGGCTCAGGTATTGGCTGACTTCGTGGTTGAATGCACCATTAACAACCAAGAAGTTGGGGGGCAAGAGATAGTAACTACCCCTGAGAAGGAGGAAAAAGAAAAGGAAATAGCGACTGATCTGAAGGAGTATTGGGTGCTCTATTTTAATGGAGCATCAAAAACAAAATCTAGTGGTGCAGGTTTGGTTTTGCAAAGCCCCGATGGGTTTACAGTTGAGTACGCTTTGAAGTTGGACTTTCCCACTACCAACAATGAAGCGGAGTATGAGGCGTTAATAGCTGGTTTAGGCTTGGCCAGAATCATGAGGGTCAAGAATCTCAAAGTTTGCGGGGATTCTAGACTAGTGGTATCACAAGTAAATGGAGAGTTCGAGGCCAAGGATGAAACTATGGCAAAGTATTTAAGGGTTGTGAAAGCAGTTATGACCCAGTTTGATGAGTGCTATGTGGAGAACATTCCGAGGGAAGAAAACATTAAGGCCGATGCCTTGTCTAAATTCGCTTCTTCTGAGATAGAGAATTACGCAGGAAGTGTCTACTTCCAGGTCTTGAAGGCCCCGACCATCAACTCGAAATTGGTGGCTCCGATTGATGTGGGAGGTTGCTGGATTGATCCTATCAAAGCCCACCTAGAAAGCGGATGGCTCCCTGACAATGCCTTGGAGGCACGAAAGCTGTCAGTAAGAGCATTGAGATATGCCCTGATCGAAGGCATCCTGTACAAGAGATCATTTGTCATCCCGTACTTGAAGTGTTTAAGGCCCCAAGAGGCAAAGGAAGCATTGGAGGAAGTTCATGGAGGGATCTGTGGGCAACACTTGGGGGTAGAGCCCTAGCTCACAATATCACTCGGCTAGGATTCTATTGGCCAGAGATGTTGGCCGATGCACAAAATTATGTTAAGAAGTGTGACAGATGCCAAAAGCACGCTCCGATCGTAAGGCAGCCGCCTGAGATGTTAACTTCAATTAACTCTCCAATTCCGTTTGCAATGTGGGGAATGGATATACTTGGTCCTTTTCCCGTGGCATCAGCATAAAGGAAATTCTTGATAGTGGCCATCGACTACTTCACCAAGTGGATTGAGGCTAAACCTCTAGCCAAGATAACCACCAAGCAATTTGCCCAATTCTTCTGGGAGAACGTCATTTATAGGTACGGAATTCCTCGAATCCTTGTGACAGATAACGGGATGCATTTCAAAAATGAAGAGTTTAAGAAGTACTGCGAGGAAAATGCAATTGAGCTTCGTTTTACTTCAGTAGCACATCCACAAGCTAATGGACAGGCGGAGGTAGCTAATCGAATTATCCTTGATGGACTGAAAAAGAGAGTTGAACGCTCAAGAAACACTTGGGTGGATGAGTTACTGCCTATACTCTGGGCATACCGCACCACTTGTAAAGTGACAACTGGAGCAACCCCATTCTTGCTGGCTTACGGAGCCGAGGCAGTTGTGCCCTTGGAGATTATGCATGCGTCACCCCGAGTTGAGGCATACGAGCAGGAGACTAATGAAGAAGGCATGAGGCTCACGCTTGATCTAATTGATGAAATCAGGGATGAGGCAAACGCCAAGAATGTGGAGTATCAGAAGAAGGCATCCTTTTACTACAACCATAGGGTTAAAGAGAGGTTCTTCCAGCAAGGCGACTTGGTTCTAAGAAAGATAGAGGCTTCAGGAGTTGGACAAAAAGGAAAGCTAGCCCCTAATTGGGAAGGACCATATCGAGTTAGGAAGACACTAGGACGAGGATCCTACAAGTTAGAGACATTAGATGGGGACGAAGTGCCACGTACTTGGCATGCTTTGAACCTGAAGATCTATTATGTTTGAGTTATCTTGTAAGGACTTAACTCATTATCTATTTATTAGGATACGTAGAAA
Organism: Kitagawia praeruptora; assembly: GCA_037693485.1. Lineage (NCBI taxonomy): Eukaryota > Viridiplantae > Streptophyta > Magnoliopsida > Apiales > Apiaceae > Kitagawia > Kitagawia praeruptora. The sequence goes on from CM075353.1 coordinate 57,471,665, forward strand.
TAAGGTTCGATGAAACCATTCCAGGGTTTAGTACCCCGAGTAGGACCATAGTAGCTGTGTAAGGGTTGAACCCTCTTTTAAATTATCAATGCAAATCTGTTTTCCATTCCATGATTCTATGTTTTATTTATGTACCAAGCACCTGCTGAGTGTAAGTCTAGAAAGATCGAGTACCGAAAATAAATGAGCATATGAATAAAGGAAACGGATGCATAAATAAAACGCCCCGAAGGGCCATTGTTCGAGTTAAGTTACAACGAGCAAGTAAAAGTTAAGTCCCGAAGGACATTGATTGAAAGCTAAGTAAATAAAGCCACAGGTGGCTAAACAGGGCCATGCAAGGCTATGAAGTGACCCCAGCCTACTCAGCTGGGGATTCTTGTTTGCCACTCTCCTCGCCCGACTCCTCTTCATCTGAATCCCCTTCCTCATCCGAATCTTCATCTGAAGCTTCTTCCTCGGCACCTCCTTGTTCAACAACCACCATCGGCTGGGTAGTAGTTTCCACATCCTCAATCTCTTCCTCTCCGGAAGATGAGCTTGAACTGCCTTCATTTCGGATCATCCTCTTGCCAGGGATCGGTTGTCGAACTACTCCAACTTTCCTGGTAGGCAGGGGCTTCTTTCCACGGGATCTTGAAGAGCTTGAGTCCTGACTAGCAGTTGGGGGATGCCTTTTGGATCCCGAACCAGAAGATTTATGGCTGCCTCTAGAACAAGAACCTGATGCTTGAGGAACAATTTTGGTCCCCGAGCCGAAAGCAAGGTTTATACGGTTCTCGTCGCCCGTAGCCCAGTTAGGGCAAGGAAAGTCAGATGGGTTGACAACTGAGGGATGTTTGTTCCTCATAGCACTGATTGCCTTGTCCCAACCAGTAGACATGCTGAAAGGGTGCACCTCATCATCATGTGCATCCAGGAATTCTAGAAACTCTTCAGTCTTATGATAGGCCTTAATCACCTTGTTAGCATCATCCATTCTCTTTCGGGCCAAAGAAGCAAGTTTCTTACGGGAGGTTAAAGCGTTCGCTTCTGCACGGGCAACTTGAGAATGCAGATCATCAATTTCTTCCTTGAACCTTGCCGAATCAGTCTTTAAGGATACATTCTCATCCCTGAAGGCCCGGCCTTGGGTAGAAACAGCCTGGAAGTAGGCATTAGCCTGTAATAGAAAAGTTGACAAGGCATAAGGAATTTTTAAGGTCAAGATCAGCAAACCACACCGAACTTACTAAAAGGAGTGGCATACCTGATATAAGGCTTGAGCGCCCAGAAGCTGATTTTCATCCATCCTGTCGCCGGCATGTACAGTCACTCTATCAGGGGGAGTGATTGAAAGCTTGGACCAGTCTAGAGCTAGGTGAGGACTCCCACAGACTGAATCTTGTTTACATATACCCCCATGACGGTATAAAAGGGGTCCTAATACCCCCGTTAGCGTTTCGGGATCTTTTCCCGCCTTGGGAGCAGCCTTCCAAGAAGTGAGGGACTCGAGGCTTAGTGGGATTCAGTAGCTCCGCAGCCATTTTCTTCATTCTTTGAGTCACAGTCGGTTGATTCTGAGGACGACTGTCAATCTCCTCAGCAGCTGAAATGCAACATGAAAAACATCGGAATAAGAACAAATATAGTTCATGATATGGCTAAGTAAGAAAGGTACCCTCAATAGAAAGAAAGCTAAGGCCAGTCTCAATAAGATTTTTTTCATTTAGAAAAGTCTTATAATGGGTACGGCCATCATCAGCTAGGAGCCAATCTCGATCTAGTAGCTCTGAATCCTTAAGTTCACACACAAAATGTGAACTATCTTCTACATGCCCGAATTTCTTCACAAAGAATTGGCCCCAATCACCACCTTCCCATTCAAGGACTACAAACTCCCTTTCCCAAAAATGTTGAGAATCAGGGAAGGAAAAGGGATTCACCATGTGCGGTATTTTGGCTCGGTGTTGAAGGCTGACCCATCATTTCTTGTAGTCAGTAGAGTTTCTGGCTCCAAAAATACTCCAAAACATTGTAGTAGACAATGGGATTTTCAGCTGACTGTACCTTATCATGAAAATAATGATGTACCTCCAGGCATTGGGATAGAATTGACAAGGGTGGATTTGATACTCTGCCAACAATCTGATGATAAAATTATCAACCGGGAATCTAAACCCAGCTTCTAGGGCACCTCAGGGAACATAAATCCTCTCAGGATGCCAGTTGCAAGTTCTATCAGTTAGACTTGGAAGACGAACCTTGATAGTATCTGGAAAGTAATATGTTCTCCTGATCTCTTCTACATCTTTCTCCTTTAACTTGCATGGACTATTAAATGTCTAAGCTTGCACTATTGGGGAATGCATCCCTCATGATGTTTAGTAGATCTAGTAGGGATTCAAATTTATGCTCAACATATGGAAGGGGTTTTATTTTTTCTTTACCTTTGGTTGTCCTCATCTTGCTCCTCTTGGCTAATGATTCCATCATGGAGACTAGAGGAGCGACTGGGCGTTTGTCTTTTGACATCCTGATCTCGAAACTTGAACTTGATCTTGAAGCTGGAAACTTGATCTTGAAACTTGATCCCCGATTGGGACTAGAAATCTACAGAGCTTGAGAACTTGAAAACTTTGAAATGAAGAAGGGAATGAAATGAAGGCTATCACTCTTCTTTTATAGAATCAACATGACCTGTTGTTTCAGGTTGAAGTTCAGCTTGGTTCGCGTTTACAAGTCATCTATCGTTTGAAGATGAAAAATGGACGGAAATTGCTCGTTTCATACAGAAAGGATCGTTATAATTCGTACAAGCTAGAGGAGAAATAGCTGACATAATCGCTAAAGCTGCAAAACAAATGACCTCTGAAAGGCTAATTATGCTTAAGGAGTTAATTAAGGAGATCAGCCGTAAGTACAAGGTTAGCAATGCTAATTGTTAATTAAAGGAATAATATTGCTAGAAGTCATGAATGACCAAAAGAATGACTTGAGATCAAGATCAAGATTCTTGATCCTTAAGATGAAGAATGACTTGAGATCAAGATCAAGATTCTTGATCCTTAAGATGACGAATGACTTGAGATCAAGATCAAGATTCTTGATCCTCAAGACCACACAGGGGTTTCAGGTCTGGGTTTCCTAACCAACCACGAGGTGGCCGACCACGACACCCGGAGGGCCATAGCCGACCACCAAGCGGCCGACCACGGCGTACGAGGAGCCGCAGCCGACCACCATGCAGCCGACCATGGCGTTTTGGGATGTCCCAGCCGACCACGGAGTAGCCGACCACCACGCCCGAGGGAGCAGCAGCCGACCACGAGACGGCCGACCACCGCACCCGGGGGTGTGCCAGCCGACCACCAGCTGGCCGACCACCCTCCGGCCGACCATGGTGAAATCAGACCTGTAACGCCCCAAATCCGGGGTCAGGGATTTGGTCGTCACGCGGAAATCCTTAACATCAAATCACCTGTTTGACAATATTAAACCACCTGTAATCATTTAATAACTGAATTACAACATCTGTGACCCCAACCACCAAGCATCTTTTAGGTTATAGGGCTAGAAACAAGAACTAAAATCTTTACACCTTCATTACATCCATTTAATTACATCACACTGAGTATTACAAATCCTATACTACTAATGTAGCTTCGTTGAGAAGTACACTAGCACTAGTACTATCCTGTACAAAGTGATATATATACATATTACACATCAATACACTTATATATAACTTACTCCAGCTATCTATGCTCTAGATCATAACATCTTCACAAGGGCGTACTGCCTGCTTCTCCTGAGCCATGCAGATAAGCCTCAATCATCTACCTTCCTCTGAAAGGTTAATATTTAAAACAAGCAAGTATGAGCGAAAGAATTTCCCAGCAAGTATTAATAGAGCACAACAATATATATCAATATACACATGGAGTTTTCGAAATATAACGATACTTAATATCAATTTCGAAATATTTACAACAATGAAACCTCAGTAGGGGATGTATGACATTTCGAGTAACATCAGATAAATAAAGTAAGTTCATGTCAATAATAGTAATCCTCATACCTTATCCACATACCATACCTCATAGTATTGATAACCTCTTAGGGAGCTTTTCAAAATATGCAGTTCAATATGCTGCTAAGATAGTTATTACCACCCCCTTTATAAACCAAACCATTATAAAGTTCCCTTTTTAATACTCCTCAAGTTTGTAAGTAAATACACATGAGTATATCATTATCATCAAAACACCTTACAGTTCAAGATTCTGTACAGGATATAAGTTCGTTAACCACTTGATAAGTGAAACTCAGAAATAACTGATATGAAGAGAGTCAAAGTTCTTGAAGCAAAACATTTGGGACTTAACATCATTAACCGATGAACCATCTTTCATCTTTTGAATAATTGCAAAAATGCACAAGCACGTGCCATTATTGTTAGAATAATCTTGCAGTTCTAGATACTGCATGAATTCATCATCTTTCAAAATTGAAAACAACACTATCGGCTACTTGGCACTTAGGCCTAAGAAGCAGTGTTTGAGTATTTTTCCAAAGTGGAGGATGGGACTTAAAGAAAACATGAAAACCTGACAAGGATTGACGATGATCAGTCGCCACATCCAAGTCCAATAATCCGCGGGTCTTCTCTACCGGTAGAAGGATAGAAACTACATCCGTAACTATCCCCGAGTGAAAACTACATCCGTAATCACCCTCGATGAAAACTACATCCGTAATCATCCTTCGGCAACACCTGGGCCGGAATAATAATTGATGGACCGCCTGGCTCACGGCCGCTTACACATCCCGGGAATCGTTCGTCAACGATTCCCACACCTGCTAGAGTCCCCTTTTTCTTTTCTTGTCAAAATCATTTTGATAGAAAACTTGAGTAGTTGAAGTTCGACTTCAGTCGACCGATAATTTCTTGATAAACGAGCAAGAGAGTAAAACCTGACCGGGGGTTTTCGAAAATGTTTTGAGTTCAAAAGAGTTCAAGTATAGATATACACTTGTACCGATATCAATCTCGACACAGGGTTTTGTGATCACACATGGAAAATGGTACGCATAAAGCTTGTAACCACAACAGGGTAATTCCATATATATATAAGTTCTTGAAAAGTAACTTACCTAGATAGATTCAAAATATAATATTTTAAATGACTATGAAAGTCCTTAGACAACCTTTAAATAGTGTTTTATAACCTTCAAAACACTTAGAGTAATTAATAAATATTTGACTACTATGTAACAAATAATAAATATTCAATAATCCCTTTTTAAAAGAATACTCAAATTAACATTCATTTATTAAGTAATATTCAAATAATATTTACTATTAATACTGGAATATTTAATAACCTCAAAACACCCAAATACAACTCTTGGAATATTTCTAATCAAAATCAAGACACAATCTCTCCAGCTGTCTCCAAACTTTAGCCACTTTATCAAATAACTACTACTGACTCTCGGTCAATAAGAAATAATTAATAAGCATGAAAATCCTTCTTCTCTTTCCTTTTTTTTTTGTTTCTTAATGAATATTATAATTAATATTCATCGAATTAAATAAGCATTCAAATAACATATATCGATATCAATCTAGTTGTTTTAAGCTGAAAGTAACCAATTTATAACCATTGGAATATCTTTAATCCGTATTGAAAATAAACTATCTCCGATAAATAATATACTAGATAGAATCACTCCATTAAATTGTTTTATTATTTCTCCGGGACAAAGTGATTTTAAGAAAGCGTTTTGAAAATGATATTCATCTAATTAAATAAATTTAATTAGGCGAATGAGGTTCATTTAATTAGTAAATGCTTTCAGGAGCATCTATTAATTAAATAAACACTGGTTTATTGGTGATGTTGCCTTTAGGTTAATTATTGCGAAATTCTTTTTAAAAGCTTTGCCCGGGTTTTCGAAAACATACAATACAAAATAGCCCCGACACGCGGGCTAAGCTCGATAACTCAATACACGCTCTACCCTCGGAGCCTTTACCACGTAGTTCCATATATACGTATATGTATCTATATATACCTCATAACATATAGTCCACTACCATATTACAAAAGTTTATAAATATACAACATATAAATCGAGATGTAGAACCATAAGAATGTCACCGTCCATCGACAGTATTATAAGTCACGGGTTTTGATTATTGCACGAGAAGAATTTAATATCGCTAGCAAAGTCAAGAATAAAATGATTTGGAAGGAGGAGCACAAGATTAAAAACTCGCAATTAGGGATTGAAAACCTTTTTCCGCACATTTTATATAATTCAAAATAGGTGTACTCTGAACGATAGAGTATGTGTAAATAAACTTGCCTCTGGTGCTTAGCAGAAAATAGAAACCGCGAACAAATCCTTCGCACCTCGTCCAAGTAATTCCATGGACCTTACCTGACGTCTCGATCTTCCTTTTTTGATGCACGTCATTCCAACTCGATTATGCCCTAATGGTACTGAAATAGTTATGAGTGCGTGTCAGTCCTACCTCGTATATCGAGTAGACATAACTCGGAATTATCACTAAATAACATAAAGTCAAACTATAGGTGTCCTCCCTATAGTTGACTATTCTAATACCACTTATTGCACATAACATATTATAGTAAAGAAAAGAAATGGAAAAGTCCCCTTTTTTAAAGTGGACAATTCCTGGTGCTAAACACCTCAAACCATACCACTTAATCAACTTAGTATATAGATAGTCCTCAAACATAATTAATCCTCGAGACACATAAATCCTTGAATTAAATCACTTAGCACATAAATCCTCGAGACAACAATTACCCTCGAATTAATTCACTTAACACATATACACATAAACAGTTAACACCCAAATCATACCTTTAAACCCTTGAAATCAAATAAGTTAAATAAATTAAAATGCAGGGGATTTTTAGAAAATTTCGGCATGTAGTATTCGTTTATTGGACTATGGGCACAGCCCCTCAATGCCAATCAAAAACAATTCAACCCTGTTTTAATAAAAATAAAGCTGCCTCAACTTGTAGCAACATAAATTAAACAGGTAAGGAAAAGTATCCGCCCAAGCATGCGGCACATAAACAATTAAGGAAAATAAACTAACAGTTTATCCTTGCTATACAACATTTAAAAACCATACAATCAGGAAATAAATTCCTATTATAAGGAAACTTTTTGAAATAATCTTTTTTTTGTAAAATAGACTATCCCGGGGTCAGAGCCCCTCAATTATAATCAAAACCATTTGAAAATAACTCATACATCATGTTATCTTGCCAACACAAGTCAAGAACAAATGCCTTAAAACAATTTTCCAAACATTGACATTTATATGAAATTTCAGTTTTAATGTTCTCCGCTAAAACTTTCATAACTCAATAACCGTAACCTTCAATAATGCAAGGTTTTCGCGTACGTAAACTAGAAACAATAGAGAACAGTTTGTCTTAAGGAACAATCATCAAAACACAGGTGTAAATGCCTCAATTCTTCTGTCTAAAACAAGACAGTTACTACATACTCTTCGTTGTCACTGAACTACGTTTTCTTTTACCTTAACTCCTTATCCACATGTTATAAAATTACCAAAATTTATAGGGACCATAATTAGACCCTTCTCTACAACTTTCGTTCTTTGGCCAACCAACAATAAAGGCCATAACCTCCTCAAAAACACTTGTCAAAACAAGGCAGAAAATCTGGGAATCAAAGTCACCTCTGCGCAGTCTTGGTTCAAATATTTTTCATAAATCGAAAAATTCATCTTTTCCAATGAAATTTTTACATCCTCCTGTTAGTTGTTATATACATCTCTCATAAAAATTTAAAGGCTTAACTCGCTCTTTATCATACAAAAACAACTTTACAAAGTCGAGATAACTCTGCAATTCGTGTATCTCTGCACCTCTTTACTAATAAATTCATAACCCCCAACTTACATATCTATAAATCTTGAAATTTTGCAGGGAGCCTCTACAAACTATAAGCAACAACTTTCATGTACAAACTTTAAGCTAATTCGGAGCTCAAGGGAACAGAATTTACCGAGTAAAGTGGCGTAGCTGCTGTCCAGGAGCACTGCTTCATCTTCTCTCTCTCTCTCTCTCTCTCTCTCTCTCCATCTCTCCCCTTCAGCTGTGTTTTTAGTGTGTGGCTGCGTGTGTTGTATGTATATGTTTGTATATATCTAGCTGTGTTGTGTGTTTTGTTACCCTAATGGGCCTTGGGCCCAATAACAAATTAAAACACCCAACAATTCACTACATACTTAAAATAATATTTAGAGTTATAAACTCTAATTTGTAAAAATAAAATTTCTAGCATAGTTAAATACTAGAACATTTTTAAAGACTTTTGGAGGAAGAATTAGAATTAAATCTAAATTTTCTAAATTGATATGCATTTTATAATTATTAATAATTTAGAAAAATAATTCATAAAAATAATAATTGTGATTCATAATTCACAATTTACAGGGCTTTATAAAAATACTACAAACACTATTGTTTTAGTAAAATCTCAAATTCTTGATTTTATATATTAATCAAGTAATTTCTGCAAATCCTCAATTAATTAAAATAATCATTTTCTAAGGATTTTAAAATCTCTAAATCATTCAATAATTTAAAATAAAATCTTTACTAAATAATTCCACACTTTGAAAATTAAACCCTTGGCCCAAATAAACTATTGACTCGAGATATCTACTCGGTCAATATAATTTTAAATAGGAGCACCAGGCTCCACTTAACCGAAAATAATTAAATAATTGAATAATAAAATAAAAAAAAATTCCTCCTCATTTTAGGAAAACATTATTATTATTGAAATAATAATAAAATCATTTCTTGAAAAATCCGGGTTATTACAAGACCCTTCAGCCGATCACGGGCTAGCCAACCACGAGCTACCCGTTGATCCGACCGATCACGGGTAGTTTCTAGCCCTAGAACTTGACTTTTTCAGCGAATATCGGATGATTTTCAGTACTGAAACGAGATCAAATTAAGCATAGATTAGTGCCGATTAACAATGATTAGTGTTGTTTAAGCACAGTTTAGTGCCTGTTAGCACAGATTAGTGCCGATTAACACTGATTAGTGTTGTTTAAGCACAGTTTAGTGCCTGTTAGCACAGATTAGTGCCGATTAACACTGATTAGTGTTGTTTAAGCACAGTTTAGTGCCTGTTAGCACATATTAGTGCCGATTAACACTGATTAGTGTTGTTTAAGCACAGTTTAGTGCTTGTTAGCACAGATTAGTGCCGATTAACACTGATTAGTGTTGTTTAAGCACAGTTTAGTGCCTGTTAGCACAGATTAGTGCCGATTAACACTGATTAATGTTGTTTAAGCACAGTTTAGTGCCTGTTAGCACAGATTAATGTCGTTTAAGCACAGTTTAGTGCCTGTTAGCACAGATTAGTACCGATTAACACTGATTAATGTTGTTTAAGCACAATTTCGTGCCTGTTAGCACAGATTAGTGCCGTTTAAGCACGGATTAGTGCCGATTAGCACTATTTAGCGTTGATTAGTGCCGTTAGTGCCGTTTTATGCCGTTTGACATCGTTTAACATTGTTTAAACGATGTTTAAGGCTAATTAGCGTTGTGTAGTGCCGTTTAACACCGTTTAGTGTCGTTCAACATCGTCGTAAATGCGTCGGTCGCTCCACGCTTTACATTAAGATGATATTGTTGAAAATACTCACGTAAGAGCAATGAACCCTGACCCCAGTCTCGGGTAAGGCCGTTATAAATTCAAGGAAAACCTGATCAGTTTTCCTAGAAGTTGGGGGGCAAATGATATTGGCTAAAAGTAAGCCCTAAATACACATTTAATGTGGCATTAATTAGACCTAAAATGGTCCAAACGTAGGGCCCACCAAATGGGCCCAAACCCTATTCATAATATTAATTTCATAATTAATATTATGGGTAACAAACAGCTCAGCAAATAAGAGTTAAAGAAGGATATTACTCTTGCCTGACTTAGCCTCCAAGATACATATTTCAACATGGAAATTGGTTCCTACATACTAGGATCTGGAACCTTCTTCTAGGCGGTGACTTGCCCACCAAGTCACCTAACCCTACTACAATTCTAAGGCTTCTCAGCCTATATAAAGGGTCTGACCCCTCATTCTCAGAACTACGTTTTTGGCTTGATTCTCAATAACGAGATACGTAGGCACACTATGAGGACCGATCAGTCTCGAACACGGAAACAACCATTAAAGCACGAAGCTCCGAAAACCCAGCATTAAATACAGCAAACCCTAGCCGTAATTTAATAACCTAGTTTTTATTCCACAACACCAACCTCTTCTTTAGCTCTTGGAAACTCTTCTCGCATTTGTCAATCCATTCAAATTTCTCAGTTTTACGGTAAGTCGAGTTAACGGAGATGCGATCTTTGAAAAATCTTGAACAAATCGTCTATAATATCCGGCCAGTCCGATGAAACTCCTTACCTCAGTTGGAGTGGTTGGTCGTTCCCAATTTGAAACTGCCTCTATCTTGGAGGGGTCAACTAGCACTCCTTCTCTGTTGATTACGTGCCCTAAAAATTGCACCTCATTTTTCCAGAACTCACACTTCAAGAATTTGGCATATAACTACTACTTCCGGAGTGTCTCTAAGGTTATCCTCAAATGTTCGGCGTGTTCTTCCTCCGTCTTTGAGTAAATAAGAATATCATCAATGAAAACTATCACAAACTTATCCAAATATTCCTTAAACACTCTGTTTATCAAATCCATGAAAGCTGCTAGGGCATTGGTTAATCCAAGCGACATCACCAAGAACTCATAATGTCCATATCTGGTACGGAATGCAGTCTTTGGAATATCTTCAGGTTTAATCTTCAGTTGGTGATATCCTGTTCTCAAGTCAATCTTGGAGAAATACATAGCTCCTCTTAGCTGGTCAAACAAGTCATCAATTCTGGGTAACGGGTACTTATTCTTTATGGTTAGCTTGTTCAACTCTCGATAGTCGATGCATAACCTCATACTCCCATCCTTCTTTTTAACAAACAATATTGGTGCGCCCCAAGGTGACACACTGGGTCTTATCATACCCTTATCCAACAATTCGTGTAGCTGCTTAGCTAGCTCTTTCATTTCTACTGGTGCCAATCGGTACGGGGCCTTTGAAACTAGCACCGTCCCCGGGGCTAACTCGATAGCAAACTCAATCACTCTATCTGGCGGTAATCCGGGAAGATCCTGAGGAAACACGTCTTCAAATTCGTAAACTACCGAAATGTCTTGTATCTTGGGCGCCTCTTTCTGGGTGTCTATAACTTAAGCTAAATAAGCTTCGTTCCCTTTTCGTAGCAATCTCTTGGTCTGCTCCATGGTTAGAATGGTATGGGTCTGTCGTAGCCCCTTAAACACTATTTCCTTCTTCCCTGGGGTTTCCAATTTAACCTTTTTACCCTTACAATCTATCTGCGCATTATTGCGAGACCACCAATCCATTCCCAAGATGACATCAAATTCCCCTAGTTTAAAAGGAATCAAATCAACATAGAATGATCGTCCTCCTATTTTTAATTTGCAATCGGGGTGAATCTGATTAACTGGAACGACTTCCTGATTAGCTATTTCTACTTGCAAGGGATCCCTTAGTTGCTGGGTCTTAAGCTTCAATTTACACGCAAAATCTCTAGATATAAAAGACTTAGTTGCTCCAGAATCAAATAAGACATTTGCACTGACTGAATTGAGAGAAAATGTACCTTCTATCACATCCGTGTCCCTCACGGCATCTTGCACTATCATGTTAAAAGTTCTAGCAGTTGGTGGCCTATTGGAGGCAGCTTTGCTTGCCCCTGAGGCTGCTGGTTTATTCATCGGGCAATCCCTCCTCATGCGACCTGGACGACCACAATGAAAAGAAGTAGTGCCTTTGCTGGCAGTAAGAGTAATCGCGGTACACTGGTGGGCATAGTGGCCTGCTCGCCCACATTTATAGTAGATCGTCTATTTCTGAGTACACACCCCGGAATGTCTCTTCCCACACGTGGCACATACTGGTAGTGGAGATCTGGAAAGATGGGAACGGGACACTCCTGCTTGCTGGCCGCCCTGGCTCACAGTTGTTCTTACGAATTGTCAGAATCCCTTACTCCTTCCAGGTAGGGAAATCGTTCCTCGGTTAAACTTATTCGGGGGCCTTTCTCCTGCAAAACCTCCGCTCATGCTGGCATACTTCCTCTTTATTCCCCCTTTCTCTCTTTCCCTCTGCATCTGATCACTTCTTACTTCCACAATGGTTGCCTTCTACACCAAGGTGGCATAATCAGTAATCTCTAAAACTGCCACTCTGTTCTGAATCCACTGTTTCAGCCCTTGCGGAAACCTGTTAGCTTTCTTTTCTTCAGTGTCCATAAATTCTGGTACAAATCTTGACAGTTCGGTAAATTTCGCTTCATAGTCAGCCACCGACAATTATTTTGTTTTAGCTATAAAACTTAAGCTCCATCTGGGTTCTCATGAACTTCGGAAAGTACTTCTCAAGAAACAACTGTTTAAACCTATCCCAGGTTACTATAGCATCTGTCTCCATATTCTTCTTGGCCTCCCACCAATAATTGGCCTCTCCCTTTAGTAAGTAAGTAGCAAAGACAGTCTTCTGGGCCTCATCAATACTCAGAATCTCGAAATATTTCTCCATTTCCTTGGTCCATGCCCTTGCCTCAACGAGATCAGCTGATCCATGGAACTCTGGGGGTTTGAGGGACTTGAAGGCCCTAAAAGAATTGGCCACTATGGTATTATTTCTTTGGGGTGGTTGGGGATATTGATTCAAATTCTTCCTAAGCAGATCCATAAATTGTCCCATGGGGTTTCCGCCCTGGTTCTCCCCCTGCTGCTCGACTTCAGTTTCCCCTTCCTCTACTTATTCTTCAAATTCCGCAGTGTAGAAAGTTTCATCTGCCATCCCATACTGGGAATCCTCTTGTTCATTGTAATCCTGATCCTGTTCTTCATTATACTCAGGGTTTTCCTCAGGTTGGTTGTGACTCTCTTGGTCAGTAGACTCATGGGGGTTAGCCCTAGTACCCATTCTTCTCGGAGGCATTTTACTGAAAATTTAGACAATATACATTAGGTTTATTTACCTATTTCAGAGGGTTTCTCCTCACAATATCGATGCATAATTGGATTTAGGATCCCATAGTTCTATATATCATGGCAATTTTTAACTGAAAGCATTATGTGCAGATATAATATAACAAGCTAGTGATTGCATCGTAACGAAACCGAAGTGACGGAAAGGGAAATAAATATATACAAGGTACCGAAAAGGTACAACATCCATGTTACAATAACAATTTTAGAAAAGTACAACCATCCGAATAACAACTAGTCAAAAGTGAAATATGATGTCTATCTGTCTAGTCTACAACAGGGAAACTACATACTAAAACTATCCCACCAAAATTGGCACTACTATGCCGTACAAGACTAGACAACTAGACTACTATGTCACTATCCCTGCAGTCAGCCACGATGGTGAAACATCATCTGAACCCTCCTCATAGCGATGCGAAAAACCTCCTCTACGTCCGCCCTGGATACCATACTATGTCCATCACTAGGTAGCTGTCGCACCCTCACTCGAGCCCTCAGCTCTATGCGGGTCACTGCCTTATACATCTCCCTAGCCCTAGCACGTCCCCCACCATGATGACCCATCCGGGTAGCTCTCTCATCTGCTAACTCTCTGCGGGACTCTACCAACCGGGCCTCAGCTATGGCCAGCTCTGTAGTCAGTTGGTTCACCACAAAGTTATGCACTCCTACAGGTATCCCCTCAAGCGGAATATGGGGTGGAGTAGAGGGATCTGCCGGCTGTGCGGCCTCCGCCTGCTGTGGCTCTGGGGTCAACTCCTCAAACTCATCTGAAAATGGGCTCACAGGTAGTGGTGGTGGTGTAGGGGCTCTCTCAACAGAGAGGGGTGGCACTCGTAGTCCGGAACTCCCTACCGCATCATCCACTGGCTCATCCACATCTCCCTCAACACCCTCATCTTCATCCTATCCTAAAACAGCAGCCATCACCTGCTCAGTGGTCATGTCAGTATCCTCCTCCATCACTCTAACATCATGTACAAGCTGGGCCTCCTCAGAGTCCTCCTCATCAACATCCTCACCAACTATCTCAGTATCCTCTCATGTCTGGACCTCCTCCGGGTCCTCCTCCTCCTCAGACTCAATAACATCAGTATCAGCATCAACCTTGACCTCCTCAGGGTCCTCTTCCTTTGACTCAATCACCTCAGTGTCCTCATCCGGCAAGTGCTCATAATATTGGTCTCTGGTCCGGAACATGTCCTCATCATGTTATCTCGCAGATGCCTCCTGGGCAGCCATGTCGCTCGCCTACACAAAACGAACTATATTACTATCATGATACTTAAAAAGTTCCCGTAAGGGTTTTAGGTGAACTTGGCAAGAGTTCTTATTATATTAGTGAATTTATTATTATATAACGTCGTATCATCTCTTGGGATATATAACTCTCGCTCTGATACCATTTCTGTAACACCCCCAGATCCGGGGTCAGGGATCGGATCGTTACGGTCTCATTTTCCATGATTATCACTTGTCTTGAGTCCAAAATAAATAAGTAACATGTTGTGACCCCACAATAATATCCACTCTCACACACACACAATTATAGTCTCAGAGATGAAATTGAAATAAGTCTCATATTACAGATCCACGAATATAAGTTATTACAGACCAAATGGATAACATCATAAGTTTAAAAGTTTTGCCGTTGATTAACATTATTGATACATATAATTAAATTGGTAAACCAAGGGCTGCTGATCTATGCTACCTCAGCAATGGCAGCAATGATATCAACGGGTAGTCCTGTGGGGCGGGTAACCTGCTTGCGCCGAGTGCGCCTGACGCGAGCCATCAGTCCTAGCTGTTGTTGTGAAATAATAAATAAGCAAGGGTGAGAAATAGCCCACCAACAATAATATAACTGCATAGTGATATATATGACAGTTCAAAAGTATATTTTGAAACCATATGCCATGCATTAACGAAAAGATTGCCAGATCAATATAAAGGATGAAGTTACAAGGTAACTCAAAACATATATATTCCGTGGAAATATCTGCTGTGTCAAGATAAGCAAGATAGCATCATTTTCATAAAAGAGGAACTTGCAAGAAAGATATTGCAATTCCAGTTTCAAACACTTTTCAACCCTGCCAACAATGATAATGTTGTAGAAGATTTCCAATCTTGAAAGATGAACTAATACGGGAGCATTGCCGCGCCAGATGCCCTGACATTTACGATGATCAGTTGTATGTCATGCATCTCATCTCAGTCGTTCTCTACATGTAGAAGGTAGCTCTGACGGATTTACTTGTGTACCGCCCTCTGGAACTCCTCAGCCAACGGTTGGGCTTTTGCTGGACCAGCGCCACTCGGCCACTTACACGTCTCCTAGTTCATTTAACATCCATCACTGTGAAACGTAAAGTTCGTTCCCCTTTTCCCCAAGTATGATACTTGTTGATAAGACTCCACAAGGTAGTCGTATCTAGTTGGAAAGGAAAATTCACCAATATTTCCCAAGCTGCTGCTTTTTAATGGATGCCAACTTGTTCCAACATTCTTACCCCTCGAATGATGAGAAGGTACACAAGCTTTAATGGATAAACCGCAACCAAGTTGCGAGTGAAAAGAATAGTTTCAACAATCTATGACCGGGTAGTCACAAGGTAAATAACATTTCTCAAGTAAGGTTCCCTTATAATAGAATTTCTTGAAGAATGGAGTCACTGGGAACCTTCCTTGATAATATAATACTAATAATAAGGTTCTGAAATAATTTACATAATATTTGAAGGTCGAAGATGATATCTGAATGAAGTGAATCGTTTTGAAAGGAGTTAAAAGAATTAAATAAATATTCAAAGAATATTTATCAAGTCATAAGTATTGGAAGGATATTGTTGGAAATAATCATTGAATAGTGATCCATAATAATATTCATTGAACGAATAATGAATATTCAAATTAATAATAATAATACTTATTGATGAAATAATCATCAAATGGATATTTGAGATAATATTCATTGAACAAATAATGAATATTCGACTTAATAATATTTGTTGAAGAAATGATTATCGAATGAATATTGAAATCATATTCAATAATTGAATCGGGTTTAAATAATTTTTGAAGATAATATTTATCGAATAACTTGAGTTCGAATCAATGTTCAAAATAATATTTACAGAATAGTTGGAGTTTGAATGAATATTCGAAATAATATTCATTTAAATAAATAAGGCTCGAATGAACATTAAAAATAATATTCATTAAATAAATAAACTCAAATAAATATTCAAAATAATATTTATTGAATAAATAACTTAAATGAGGGTTCGAAATAATATTCGAATATTAAATCAACTTTAGATGAATATAAAAGTTAATATTCATCGAATAAATATCGAATGAATATTCCAAATAATATTTATCAAATTATCTCAAGGGTAAATTCCAATAATATTCGCCAGATAATAAATGGAAAATATTTAATTCAATATTTTCCTCTGAAAATAATTTCAATATATCAAGAAATACCGACTCCCGGTTTATAATCAAGGAATGAGATTCAACTTCCCTTCGCTTAAGGGTCTTAACAATTATCCGGCTTATAACCGATATATTATCTATCTAGCTTATAAGCCAACATTTTAAATCAGGGAACAAGTATCACAATATAACTTTGAAGTAGGCATGCATGCTATGACATATGTATAACAGAAAACATATATATTCACAACAACAACCTTTAAGAAGGATTTGAAACTTGCCTGGAAATCGAGTGCGGGTGGAGGTAGTGGTAGCGTGCACCGGGTCAGCCTGGCGATCTATAAATAGCTAAGGTATTCGGGATTAATCACTTAACACTTTTAAAAAGATTAAGTATAAACTTTACTTAAGTCGAAACACGCTTTCGAATTATCTCGTTATACACCTCTTAGTGTAACTCTTTTTATCACTGATACGATTCGACATTTGTTCGCTATTATGACATGTCACCATACTCACACTTGATACATACTTAAGCCATGTAAGTTTTAAGGTCGATCATTTACGAATCAAGATTGTACTACGAGTTTTATCGCCCGTTTTCTAAGTCATTAACCAAAGTCATAACCAAGTATGCTTTTAGGGGTTCGTTCGCGTTTAACCTTGATTCGAACATTTTTATAAAATCGGAAAACGATCCATTCGACATGAGGTTTTCTCTCACACCTTCCTTTTTACCTCTAATATTTAATTATCAAGATTCGCCACTGATTTCGTAGTATTAAAGGAATCCAATTTCAGTTACAAACTTTCCTTTACGGTTTCGAACCACTTTTACGAATTTAATCATAACTCCTAAACCGTAAGTCCATTTCATACGATCTTTATATCAAAATGAAGCTTATAACATAATCTAGCTTTTCATGGCAGAATAAAAAGCTAATCAGTGAGCTAAAGCTACTGTGATACACGGTTTCCTAAGGTTTAACGAAAATCGGGCATTACGACGGCTATAAATCCAATATTTCCAAATTCTAAACTTTCCAATAATCATAGCTTCCACTCCAAAAAACATATACATGTTATTTAACCATGAACTAAGGCCAAGCAATGAGGCCAATCAATGCCTTTCCGTTCATCTAAAATATTTTAACCTTTACCAAAGTCCAATCATAATCATGCTTATAATCATGCTAACACCATAACTACTTAGATCCATCAAGAACGAGCATAAACTTAAAGTAGATCTAGGGTTTCAAGAGTTTTATACCTTCTTGAGAGTATGTACTAGCCTTACAAAGCTTGGTATGGTCCTTGGGTGTGCTTAAGCTTGCTTAGATCAACCAAAGAATCAAGAAAAACAAAGATTAGTTCTTGAAAACACTATTCACCCTCCTCTTTAATGATTTATTTGAAAATGGAAAAAGAGGAGATTGAAGCTAAGATTTCTTGGAGATCAAATGAATGATAGGACTCGCCATAAAAGTTTCAAGATCAAGTGATGGTTGGAAGTGGGATTTTGCCCTTGGAATTAGGCCTTGGGCCGAATGGAAGAGAAATAGAGAGAGATGGATGTTTTTGCTTGGTTGTTTTGATAATAATGCATAAAGTGGAATGGTTTAAGATAATATCTCATCTTATATTGCTTTATTAAAGTGATGATGCATGGAATGATGTATTTTGCAAGACATGTGTTGATCATTGGATGGTTATAAGCTAAGCATTGGTTTGATTTCTAGGTACTAGTTTGATTCCTAAGTATGATAGTTTCTTGAGTCATCACTTGGTTACTTAGATATTTTCTAATACCACATGCATGCACCTTGCCTTCCTGCTTGCTCTTTTATCCGGTTATTGCTCAATTCGATTGATCGTTCGTAGGAATAACTCAAGAATTTCTAGTTAGGGTTTTACCGGAAACCTTCTTAATATTTATAATACCATTCTCCATCTTTCTAAATACTCCTCGAATTCAAATTCCTTAAATCCCTTTAATAAATCCTTAAGTCTTGCAGTGTCCAGGAAAATCTCGGAGAAAATAAAAGTGCAATTTTTTGAATCCGATATCATTTACATACACTTATCTCGCCCCTGGATCATGAATACGAACTCAGAAATCCGTTCTGAATACTTCTATATAGCGTCGTCTAATAATATTCTCATTTCCATCAAAACACTATTCATACTTTATTCTTTCTTTTATTCCTTATATTTATTAAAAATGCCCTGGTCCTCTTTCGGGCGTTCCTTAACCCTTTTACGGAACCACTGGACTAATAACATATATTGATTTGGATGACATAAGAATAATCTTCCTCTTTGGAATTAATATAACTTATATTCCTAGGAGATAGATTATTCTAATCTATGTTGTCAACCAAAAGCATTCTTCATGACATATAACTTTAAATATTTGAATCTAAATCCATTCCCTTTTTCATTTATTAGACAGTCGTTACATCGCAATCATAACCACTATTCACTCCTACATTGTTACATAATAAAAAGTTTTAATTCTATCAAAAATCTGGGTTCTTACAGTCTCCCCTCCTTAAAAGGATTCCGTCCCGCAATCAGTTTGAAAACAAATGGGGGTACTTCTCTTGCATTGTTCTTTCTAGCTCCTAGGTTGATTCTTCTACATTGTGATTCTACCACAAGACTCTGACTAGCTGAATGACCTTGTTTCGGAGCACTTGTTCTTTTCGATCGATAATTTCCACAGGTTGCTCTACATAGGTTAAGACTAGTTGCAGGTCCACGTGCTCATATTCCATTATGTGCTTGGCATCCGGATATATACTTCCTCAGCATCGAGACATGGAACACATTGTGTACTTGCTGCAAGTTAGGGGGTAATGCCAGTTCATAAGCTAGCTCCCCAATACGTCTTAAGATCTCAAATGGTCCAATATATCTAGGGCTCAGTTTTCCTTTCTTTCCAAACCTCATTAAACCTTTCCAAGGAGATACCTTTAAGAACACTAGGTCTCCAACTTCATATTCCTTTCCTTTCCGAGCTAAGTCGGCATATTTCTTTTGTCGATCCTGGGTTGCTACCAGCTGTCCTCTGATTAAATCCACTGTATCTTTCGTCCGTTAGACCATCTCAGGCCCGAGCATCTTTCACTCTCCAACTTCATCCCAATACAAGGGAGATCGACATTTCCTTCCATAAGGGCCTCGTAAGGCGGCATCCCTATGCTTGAATGAAAACTATTGTTGTAGGAGAACTCAATCAATGGTAAGTGATCATCCCAATTTCCTTTAAAGTCTATAGCACAGAATCTCAACATATATTCTAGTGTTTGGATGGTCCTTTCACTTTTCCCGTCTGTCTGGGGATGGTAGGCTGTACTCATGTTTAGCCTGGTTCCTACACATTCTTGGAAGCTTCTCCAAAATCTGGAGTTGAATCTAGGATCTCGGTCGGATACTATGACGACTGGGACTCCATGTCGTGCCACTATCTCCTTTAGGTAGATATAAATCATATATGGACAAATTTCCACGTGCTAATTATTTATTAAAGATAGTTAGAGATTACTCAGTATATGCTAATTATTAATCAAATATAGTTGAGAAATATATTATATATATATAATATTTTGAATAATTCAAATAAAATATGAATAAATTAGCATGCACTGTTAATTAGGAAAAAATAATTTATATTTATGGCTTGCGTAAACTATAGACTAAAAATTTAAGATTTTTTTACATCGTCAAACGTCAAACGACAATGCCTCGCATTTTGAATATTATAGAAAAAATCTCAAATTAGCATGCGATAATTATTTATATGTAACTATAATTTATTAAGTAATATATGGAAAATTTTACTCAACATTTAACTTATAAAAAATCTCTTCAATAATATTATGTAAGATGATTGACAAAAATAAGTTGACTATTATATTTTACCAAGTATATACTCCAACGCATAGTTAAAATAATGATTAGGCAAAATTATATCTGGGGAAAAATATTCATTTAACAAATATAGATAATTAAATATAATTTTTTATATTTGTTGATGAGGGAATGGTGTATACTGTTTCATATTCCCTAAAACATGGGTCATCTAAATATTTTATCTAAGAAATATCTCTATTGTAGATGCTAAGATATTATGTTACATTGAGAAATTTTTTTAACACATATGTTGTTATCTAAATTTATTTTTATATATTCTTATTTTATACTTCCCCCGTTCAATTTTATATGATCGTTGCTACTTTTTTGAGACGTTCCAAAAATAATAAATATACTGTACTTACTATTTTGAACACTATTTTTCATCTAACTTTCCTCCGCTATTTTAAAATTATTATAAATAAACACTATTACATCCGTTATTTTTCTTCACTATCTCAAATTTATTATTAAATATTGATAAATCCCACCACTTTACCCAATATTAATGTAACTTTATTTCTTTTTTATATGTTTTCTTAAAATCCGTGCAAGGCAAGATATCTCACTTAAATTGGGACGGAGATAGTAGATACATATTCATTTATATATAGTATAAAGAGAATAAAGATCAATAAGGATCTGAGATGGAACATAGAAAAAAATTTCTATGATGCTTCTGAAATTAAGGTTTTTTACAAAAATAAACATAAACTTCTTTGTGTAATAAATTTTCTATTATAATTAGATTTTAATTATAAATTTTATTTATATAATTGCAAACCTTTAATAAATAATGATATTTTAATTTCAAATTAAATAAACATAGGGAATACATAGCTTTTTACTTAACATAAAATCGCAACAAAAATGAATAATACAGTTAAGTGTAATTCCGCTTGTGATTTAATTTATTATAAAGTGAAATATGAAGAGAAAAATAGTACACCTAATAACCATATATTTTGAGTCTTGTTTTTAATTGCAAAGTGTGAATAGGTGTCTTACATATATAGTGAAACATGGAGTATCTCACAATCCTTACTCTAATATAAAATACAAAAGAAATATTATACTTTGATCTTACTTATAATCTGTTTTATCTTGTGTTGATTTTGAAAATCATTTATTACGAATGGTAATTTTAACTACATTTTTACGTATTTATCTAAATTTAATTATCATATGAAACAAAGTAGTAATGTATACATAATACATATCAAACTTTTCTAGACACTTATTGTAACGCCCCCAAATCCGAGGTCAATGATTCAGGTCGTCACATCACCATCCATCCATATCATACCTATATTAATTTTACAACTCAACAATATACCAATCAAGACCTCAACCTTTCATACTTATAAGTTGGAGCCTCAAAAACGATAATCAGAGGGACACTAAATATTACAATTCATCTATACAATCCAGAATCTTACACAACTTCACTTATACAAATTGCACCTGAAGGCAAGTCTTACTAATAACAATGACAGTTAAAACCTATCAGACATACTTTGTAGTATTTATCCGGAACTGAATCATCCTAGGGGTAATTCCTCTACTCCTCTTCTGCTAGTACGGAGTTAACCGACCCAATTCTTCTCTCTTTCTGAAAGGTTTTTATAAAGCAAGAATGAGCTACATAATGCTCAGCAAGTTTTCCACTTGGAGTAATAATATAATATGTCTCGAAAAAGATTTTTCCAAAGGTATGAGCATATATCTCATGATTTCAAAATATAACTAGACAATATACATGTCCGAGTTTTGAATAAATACTCGTACTTAGTACGAAGTTTTAAGAAAATGATATCATATGAACAAATTAAGTTCATAATAACAATAATAATCTTCATATCGTAGCAAAACAGTAAACATTATAGTTTTGCTAACCTTTTAGAAAGCTTCTCAAAATACGCAGTTCAATATGCTGCTATGATAGTTGCTTTTTATCATACGCAAACTGAACCATCTTTAAATTTTCAAATAATTTAAATGTGCACTAAACATGTGCCGTTATCTTTGAAATAATCTCGCAGTTCTAGATACTGCACAAAATCACAATCGGCAACCTGGCTCTTAGGCCTAAGATCACTACGCCATAAGTGAGCATACGCAACCCTTTTTACAAAGCGTTGCACAGAAAGCATTTCGTTAGATAGAAATTTTGGGTCTTTTGCAACTGAGCTGAACTGGTGTTGCATTAGATATAATTTAGTGTTGCGTATTACCCACAGTGTTTCACATCATGCAACACTAACTGCTAGTGTTGCGTTAGATAATTTTTTTATTTTAATAAATGGTGACGTGGCAGAAGTGGGTCCCACAGGTGATGACGTGGCGTTTGCTGACGTGGCAATTGTGGGACCCACAATTGCCGATGTGGCAGAAGTGGGACCCACCTTTGCTGACGTGGCAAAAGCGTTGCATTAGGTAACAGTAGTGTTGCATTTGCTGTTTGAAGTGTTGCATTAGATATATATTTTTTTTAAATATGACGTGGCAGTTGTGGGACCCACCACTACTGACGTGGTAGTGTGGGCCCCACAAGGGTGACGTGGCAGGAGGCCCAACATGCTGATGTGGTAATTGTGGGACCCACAATTGCTGACGTGGCATAAGTGGGACCCACCTACGCTGATGAATCTATTTTTTTAAATTATTTTTTCGATGTTCCAATCGCACGGGTGTCAAGATATAACAATTTTAGTGATGTGGTAATTTTTTAAAAAATTTCCTATATTTATTTGGTTGGGTTTGGTAACGGTCAAACCGGTCAAAGTCGACCTTCCTTTTAACTAGTCTTGTCCCGAATGATGAATCTATTTTTTTAAATTATTTTTTCGACGTTCCAATCGCACGGATGTCAAGATATAACAATTTTTTAAATAGATTTTAAATTTGAAGAAATTTTAAATTTTATTACAAATACATTTTTTATTATTAATATTAAAAAAATATTTTAAAATTTTAAAATCATTTTAAGACAACATTGATGAAAATTAGGAAAAAAATAAAAAAATATGGAAAATTAGTGAAAATAAGGTAACATTTTATTAAACAAATAGTGAGTATGATTAATTGGGTGTGTATGTATTTTAGCTCAAAATTTGGTTATTTTCCTAGTTTTATTAATTTTTTTAATTTATTTTATAAGATAGTTGAAAATGAGAAAAAAAAAAAGAAAATTAACAACTCAGCATCACAGTCACTATGGAACGTTGCCCGATGAAAAATTTGGGCGGAAAATTTCCCCCCTTCACAAAATAATTCACGCTACTTTCCCCCCAAAACACACTACTTTCTCCCACGATTCCTCCGCTCATCTCATTCTCTCTACTCACTCTCGATATTAACACACACTCTCTCTCTATAGACAACCACTCTACTCCCATTGCAAACTACAAACTCTGAATACAAACCACATACTCCGATTGGAATTCTAATTGGTAATAAAAAAACTCATTTTATTACATTTGATTTTCTACTCTCCACTCATTTGTATTTCTTTATTTCATTTTGCAGGTGATTAGATTTGGGGCTTTTATTGTAGGGCTCAAACTTATTTTGGTTTCAATTTAGGGTTTTGTACTTTACTGATTAAGGATTCAAATTAGGGATTTATATCTGAATGTTTATTCTTTTGTTATTATTAAATACTGATTTGTTTTTAATAGTTGTATTTGTATGTATATCTAATTGTTTCTTTTAAATTGACGAGGAATACAAAATTCTAATTTGGATTGACAATTCATTCAGGTTAAGGAACAATTCATCAATGCATTATTGTTCAGCAGTTATGGATTCTAGTTTACTTCACAAATTCCATCCATGTATGTCGTGTTTTTGCTTTTTAATTAAATAAATATAATCTTTGTTGTCGTTAATTTGCTTAATAATATGTTTGTGGTGTTCTGTTGTTTTTGGTGTTCTGTTGTAGCACAATTGGGATGAGGCCGCACAATTTTGTCATGTATCTTTGGTTAGATAAACAGAGCAGAGATACTCAGAGATAAACATGTATCTTTGGTTGGATTTAATTTTGTTCCAGATTCTAATTGTAGATTCATATTTTACTGTTCAGTCATTTTTCAAGGAATCAGTTATCCGGAGACATCCAGACTCAACTTTTTAGCTCAAAGATGTAGCTGCTGCATGTGTAAGTACACTGGACCTGCCAATGACAGATAAGTTATATGCTTTCTTGGAGCATGTACATAACATTTCTAAGCAAACTATGTCTTTGTTACATGTAAACATTTTGCACATATTGTATTAAAATGTTTAGTTAGTTCATGTGAGGAGAAAGTATCCGTTTCTATAATTTTTTTTGTCTTGAAATGTAAGCAATTGTTTCACTCATTCTAATAGACCTATCTAACAGTGAAAGATGAATCTAACACTCAGTGTGGCTGTAGGTAAGTCAGTAACAGCCTTTGGTATCTTTGTTGCTGCCAATACCAATACAAATGGACGACTATGTGTTGAGCTCTTGGGCAAAGATAAAATTCAAGACAAGCTGAACCGTTTTGAGTCTTTGAGAAGTGCATCATTGTTTTATTTAGGGGTTAGCTCTTGTGGACCTCCTTCTTAACTTGCTGCTACTGTACCAAGTAAGCTTAACATCTTTATAGTGATTTCCATCAGCGAGCCTCTTTTGGGGATTTTTATGTTCTAAAATTGCAATTAATCTGTACTTTAAGATGGAAATTTTATAATTTGGTCTAAATAAGTAATGTCAAACCATGAACAAGATACTATCTGTCTAAAAACAGTCACAACATGAATGTCATCAATTGTCTATACCTGTTAAGAGTCCACACTTTAGATTAGTATGGTCATATGCATACTTGGTGAATATAAACCTTTAATGTGATAGTAACAGTTAGAGTTTGAGGTCAAGTACACTGTATACTACATACCTGCATAATAAATTACAATTGTTGGTTCAGAACACTTAACCCGCAATGTTTCTAGGACTATTTTTGTTTATTTTCTAATTCGTGTAATTCTGCTCAAGGGATATACATAATTAAGAGGTAATGCATTAACCATCCAACTACATTTACTACTATGCTACTAGAACACTGTATAGAAAAATATTACTGATCTTTTAGTCTCCCTAGCTTCAAATTTGAACCATAATATTACTGATCCTCTATAACAGCATTGCATCTATGTACAAAATTATAAGCTTGTCTGGACTGCGTGTTTATAACTTGTTAGACTTGTCCCTTGTCATTATCGAACATGGCTGATTGAATAATTGTTGTTCAGGCCACTGAGATTGGGATAACTATTAATGTTCTCCGAAAGCATGGCTCAAAGGACATCCGACAACTAGCCTGTATACTCATTAAGTATGCATATCTTGTCGCTTGTGTAAAATTGTATTTGTGTAAAATTCTTTCTCATGTTTCAGTTTAAAATATCAGGATTTAAAGCTTTCACTAAAAGCTTCCATCTGAAACGTTTTGCATTGCAGAATACAAGCACTCTGTGTGATGAAGACTCGACAGACTTATCAAGTGTTTCTTCTTTATCTTTCAAAGGTTTGTGTATATCATGTAACCATTTTATTTTGTATAAATTGGTACTAGATTTGGTTTATATCTGTGGAATAGAGATTCTGAATCCTAGGTTTAATTTCCTAGGTTTTATACTTTTAATTGTACATTTGGTTTAGCTTATTCTTCTTTATTTCTTTACGTAGGTGAATCCTTCTGCCATTTAATTCTGCAAACCAGGCTGTACGGGGTGAACAAGTAATACTACTGCCTTCTCTGGAAAATGTTAGGAGGAGAAAATGGAAATACAACATTTCCTATTTTTATAGATGAAAATCGTTTGCGGTATCCTGCTAATGTATCAAACCAGTTGCGGCTCCACTTCTTAGTAATTTTTTGTAGCTTAAACTAGCTAGTATTAGAACTTTGTAATTTAGTACTTTTGAAGTTAGAATTTGCGTGCTTTCAAAGTTAGGATGGTATTATGTATGAACAAAGCTGCCATTTCAAAATTTTTGTAAAAAACCATTGCATTTGACTCTATTTAATGTTGCATTAGCATAGTTTTAAAGTTGCAATAAAAAAGAATGGCGTTGCATTTGATAAGATTGGTGTTGCTTAAAAAAAAATTTAGTGTTGCATTAGACTGAAATAGCGTTGCGTTAGATAGTGGCCCCACTGCTGACGTGGCATGGCCCCCATTTGTGACGTGGCATTTGTGGGCCCCACTAATGACACGTCATCATGCTGACGTGGCACCTGCTTACATGTCAGCATGCTGACGTGGCACATTGCTTACATGTTAGCATACTGACATGGCTGAAATATCTTATGCAACCCCTTTTAGCGTTGCGTTTGCATGCTGTTGGTGTTGCATAAGGCCTCTTATGCAATGTTTTTCGAAGCGTTGCAATAGCTTAGAAAAGCATTGCATTAGGGGTCTTACGCAACGCCAGTATTGGTAACGCCCCTCTAGCGTTGCGTTAGACCTTACGCAACGCTTTTCACGCCTTACGCAACGCTTTTTGGGGGTTGCATTAGCTCGTTTATGGCGTAGTGGATGCGATATCAAATCATTTTTCCAAAGTAGAGGAATGGGACTTATAAGAAAACATGAAAACCTGACAGGGGTTCACGATGATCAATCGTCACATCCAAGTCCAATAATCCGCGGGTCTTCTCTACTAGTAGAAGGGTAAAAACTCCATCCGTAATTATCCTAGGTGAAAACTGTTAGTGTAGGTGCCCTAGAGGCAATACATTGTTTCTTAAATAAACCTTATGTCATTTGATTATTAAATAAATGTATTTATTTTGACTTTAATTACTGCGATATTTTTGTTAGCATAATAAATGTCCTTAGAATCATGATACATATTGTATAGTTTAAGTACATGACTTGAACTTGAGATTATATAATATATCATATTCTTAAAGGTCCCTAGTTGATTATTATTATATCAGGACAATAATAATATATATATATATAGACTAGTATGTTGTTTGACAGATAACCACATCTCATTGGTTATAAGTATGGAGATACTAAAGTCAATACATAGGTACATGTAGGAGTACATGGTACTGGACAGACCCAAAGTGAGATTCTTCATG
This sequence comes from Kitagawia praeruptora, assembly GCA_037693485.1. Classification (NCBI taxonomy): domain Eukaryota; kingdom Viridiplantae; phylum Streptophyta; class Magnoliopsida; order Apiales; family Apiaceae; genus Kitagawia; species Kitagawia praeruptora. The sequence continues at coordinate 57,499,313 of CM075353.1, forward strand.
TTTAATAAAGTCACAAGAATTACTCACAGTGGTAATGGTGTAATGATCCTTTGACTTGAGATCATTATATTTCTATACGAGGATTAATATACTTTGACTACATTAAAAGTTACCTTTGACCGGGTAATGATAAAAGTGGACATCGGGTATATTATGAGTCGTATGAGAAATATGAATGATAGATAAAGGATTTAACCCTCATATAATTAGGAGAGATATTATTGGCCTCATGATTGAGTGAGACTATAAAATGCATGGCCGTGCTCAAATAATGATTTGTTGTTAATAGTCTACTCATGGATCAAGTAAACCTGGATTAAATTATGAAGAGGATGACAATAAACATGTCTCGAGTTTAATCTATAATATTTGGTTAAAGGGATTATATCACACGGAAACATTAATCACGAAAGGTTTTATCGAATCACGATTTAATTATTATTTAATTGGGTAGCAATGATGTATTACTAGATGCCGCTCATTGTTTATAATTTTATTGGAGAATAAAATTATTGCCAATTAAATAATAACCTATAGGGTCATACACATAGAACATTTAAAGGAAGAATTAATTTAAATTATGAATTTAAATTAATTAATGATAAAGATGGATTTTATTATATTAATTAAGTGGGACTTAATTAAGCTATAATAAAATGCAAAGATATATGAGATATGTTTTTATGATATTAATAATTGAGTATGACTTAATTATTATTTATTTAAATAATAGGATTTTATTCTATTATTTAATTAAATCATATATGGGCTAGGTTTTGACATGGGTTTTTTTTGGCTTTACACTATCCTATATATAAAGATATGGGGTGAAGGATTTTGTAGGTGAAAAACACAGAGAAGCCGCACAACCTAAAAACCTAGACCTATTTCTCATATTTTCATTAGAGGCTAGTACCTCTCTTCCGGACAAGATCGTGAGGGTTCTTGAAGGTGTTCGTGTGGATACCGTAGAGGGGGCTTCGAAGAGGAGTGCTCAGTAATCGTGGGAGGCTTGCATCTCCATCGTTCTTTGTACGTAAAGCTTCGATAAGGTAAACGTTCTATCTACCATGATTATTCGATATATTATACATGGATCCGGGGCTTGGTTTCGATTTTTATTTTACTGTTTCCGCTGCGTATTGATGATCGAAACCAACAATGGCATCAGAGCTGCTTGTATAATATAATAATCTGGTTTAATATGTTGTACACGATCTGTTATTTGTCATACCAGTTCTGATTTTTTTCTTCCCGTGGAACCCTACGTATTGCATGAAAACCATGATCATACATGCTACTGTTTCTTCTGTTTTGTTGCGTCCAGATGATCGGTTATGTTTTTAATGGGATTAAATCGTGATACTAACATCTAAAACCAGTTGCAGTCGACCCTGTAGATCAGTAGTGTAGTTCATGCATACGTATGTATACATACGTGTTTACATATATATATATATATCTACTAGGTTTTGATTTTTAATCACTCAAGAATCTTTGATATATGTTTGTGATGTAACTGATAAGTAAACGTAGGTCTGAAAAACAGTTTGGAATGCAAAATCGCGATCATAATGATGAATACGATCGAACTGGTGTTCTTCTGGAAATCTGCAGAAAATATGATAGTACAGGTGATGCGCATACTGAGTATGCGTATCTGCTAGGTTTTAAGACTAATGCGCATACTTTAGATGCGTGTCTGCTAAAATAACAGATTAGGTCATTTGCGCAAACTGTAGATGCGTATCTGCTATTTTTTTTAATTAAAAAAAAAATTCTGCTAGGTTTTGCATGCTAGATTAAATTACAAATGTTAATGCTTAACTTGGAGTATGCAAAATTTTATTAATTAGTAATTTTGATTACTAGGTTAATATTTAATTAAAGTGCGTTAATTTTATTATTTATGATTTGATCATATTTAATTTATGTTGTATAAAATTGTGATTATACAATATGTGATGCTTTTAATTGCTATGTGAGCATGATGCATGGTTATGGCCCCAAGACCTATTTTTCAATTTATTTTATTAATTTTAATTTATGGTTTGTAATAATTAAATACGACTTGCATGTCGTTTTTTTCTTTTTGTAATTATTTTATCTCGAATGCAACTCGAGTTCTTTTGTAAAATGTTTCAAGAGGAGCTTGGAGGCAATCAAGGCAGCTTTGGAAGCTAAGGAAGAGATTCATGTAATAATTAGTTATTACCACCATAGATTGACTGATTTTTCCATTAGCTTGGAAAAATCGCATAGGATTGGGCCATAACCATAGCATATTAGATTATGTAATGCACTTTACATATGATGCATGTGTATGATGCATGTGTAGAGTAGAAAAATGTATGCATGTTTTAATTAGATTAATGATGTATGCATGTATTAGATACGTCACCCATACCATGCTTGCCATGCTAAACAAGATAAAATCTGTAACGATTCGAGATTTTAAAATGAACAAACGATCATGAGATTTCTGTGTTTATGAAACACGGAATTAAATACGAATTTTCAATTATTTAGATATGGGGAGATTTTGTCAAAAACAGGTTTTACCTGTAAGGAAGTTGGGTATTAAGTGAGGCCACTTGTGACTCCTCCAACAACCTGGAAATCAAACTATTGATGAATATTGATTTGAAGTATTTAATTCAAGGAAAAATTAGGAATCTCTTTATGATGGGATCATGGTCATTTTAATTCAAAACCCTTTAACAAAATATTAAGTTTTAATCGGATGCTTTCCAATGAATGAACACTCATTAAATCCTAGATCGATAAGGGGAATGACTGCCAGTGGCAGGGGACTCCTGTCTATCGTGGTGAGATGTGACGAATATAAGCGGTTATATTCGACCGTTGTATCATTGGGTCTAACTTAAGTGAGTCGTCATAATAAGGTGAAAATAAACGGTTATATTCAAATATTATGAACTTAGAAGCATAGAGTTTGGTTCAAACTCTATTAGATAGACAAGAACAATTGTTGTTCACCAAACTATCCAAGAATTATATATGATATAATTGACAACTGTTGTCTACCTAAATAATCATGTTTTAAGGACTACCAGTGGTTGACTTAGGATATGACGAAATATGGATCTTGGCTCACTAGAAAGATTTATGGGATATTCTTTCCGATTTAATAGTAAGGGCTATTAATTTGATAAAAATAGTGGGAGATATATTATGAATATATCATAATCATTTGAACATAATAATAATAACTCAGACAATCTAATGTTTATTTTGTGCTTTTAACATTGTAGATACTGAATAATGACAAACAACACAAACTCTCTATCCGTTCGATCAATCCTTGAAAAGGATAGATTGAAGGAGGATCTGAAGAAGAAGAAGGCTCAACAAGCTTCTACTTCAGGAATATATGTTATAGAAGTCAATCTGTCTACTTCTACATCTTGGGTATTGGATACTGGATGTGCTTCTCACATTTGTATAAATGTGCAGGAACTGCAGAGAAGTAGGACTTTGGCTAAGGGAGAAGTGGACCTACGAGTAGGCAATGGAGCAAGAGTTGCTGCTTTAGCCGTAGGAACTTATTATTTATCTTTGCCCTCTGGGCTTGTTTTAGAACTTGAAGACTGTTTTTACGTGCCTGCGATTCGCAGAAACATTATTTCTGTTTCTTGTTTGGACAAGAAAGGTTTTTCGTTTATAATAAAGAAAAATAGTTGCTCTTTTACTTTGAATGATTTAACCTATGGTGTTGCGCGTTTATTTAATGGTTTATATGTTCTTGATTTAGATAATCCTGTCTATAACATAGAAAACAAACGACTTAAAGTTAATTACTCAAATCAAACATACCTCTGGCATTGTCGTCTAGGCCATATAAATGAGAAACGTATATCCAAATTACATAAGGATGGATACTTGGATAAGTTTGATTTTGAATCATACGAAAAATGCGAATCTTGTTTGCTTGGTAAGATGACTAAAGCCCCTTTTACTGGTAAGGGTCAAAGGGCCACTGAACGTTTAGAGCTAATACATAGTGATGTATGTGGCCCAATGCGTGTGATGGCTAGAGGAGGCTACTACTACTTCATAACATTTACTGATGACTTCAGTAGATATCGATATGTGTATCTTATGAAGAATAAATCCGATTCTTTTGAAAAATTCAAAGAATACAAGGCTGAAGTAGAGAAGCAAATAGGCGAAGGTGCAAGTATTAAAATCTTACGATCCCATCGTGGAGGTGAATACTTAAGCACCGAATTTAAAGAGTATTTAAAAGAGTGTGGTATTGTATCACAACTCACTCCGCCAGGTACACCTCAATGGAATGGAGTTTCAGAGAGGAGAAATCGTACCCTGTTGGACATGGTACGATCGATGATGAGTCATGCAGATCTTCCAATAAGTTTCTGGGGTTATGCTCTAGAAACAGCGGCTTTCACACTTAACCATGTTCCAAATAAGAAGGTTCAAAATACTCCATATGAGATATGGGAGGAGAAACGGTCAAGCATGAACTTTATGAAAGTTTGGGGATGCAAGGAATTTGTAAAACGTCAAGTATCTGACAAGCTTGGACCTAAATCCGAAGAGTGCAATTTTATGGGATACCCTAAAGAAACAAAGGCGTATTATTTTTATAGTCCTTCCGAGCAGAAAGTGTTCATTGCTCGAGATGCTGTCTTCATGGAAAAGGATTTTGTTTCCAAAAGAAACATTGGGAGAACTATAGATCTCGATGAAGATCAAGAACCACAAAATAGCATCGAACCTAAGATGGAACAAGAGCAGAATAACGATAATGCTCAAGAAACACAGGTTGTTCGTAGATCTGGTAGAATTCGCTATGAGCCAGAGAGATATGGATTTCTTTTGACTCAATGTGGGGATTTGATGCTCATAGATGAAGATGAGCCTCTCACATACCAAGATGCTATGAACAGTCCAGACTATAAGAGATGGCTTGAAGCCATGAAATCCGAGATGGATTCCATGTACGAAAACCAAGTTTGGGATTTGGTTGATCCACCTGAAGGGGTAAAACCTGTAGGATGCAAGTGGGTTTTTAAGAAGAAAACTGACATGGAAGGAAATGTTCAGACCTATAAAGCAAGACTGGTTGCGAAATGGTTCAAACAAATTCATGGTATTGACTATGATGAAACTTTCTCACCAGTTGCCATGGTCAAGTCCATACGGATTTTGCTTGCAATTGCAGCATTCCATGATTACGAAATCTGGCAAATGGATGTCAAAACAGCTTTCCTTAATGGGAGCCTAGAAGAGGATGTGTACATGACACAACCTGAAGGTTTTGTCGATCCAAGGAATGTTGGAAAGGTATGTAAATTATCCATTTACGGATTGAAGCAAGCCTCTAGGAGATGCAATATTCGTTTTGATGAAACAGTCAAGGAGTATGGCTTTATTCAAAACGAGGATGAACCTTGTGTTTACAAGAAGGTTAGTAGGAGCCATGTGGCATTCATAGTACTGTATGTTGATGACATACTACTAATGGGGAATGACGTACCTTCTCTAAAGGCTGTTAAGACTTGGTTAGGGAGTAATTTCTCTATGAAAGACTTAGGAGAGGCAACCTACATTCTAGGAATGAGGATCTATAGAGATAGATCTAAAAGGATGATCGGTCTAAGTCAGAGTACATACATTGATAAGGTTTTGCATCATTTTGGTATGCAAAATGCTAAAAGGGGATATGTCCCTGTGTCTCAAGGGATAACGATCTCTAAAGACCAGTGTCCGAAATTATTAGATGAGAAGGACCACATGAATAAAGTTCCATATGCATCAGCAATTGGATCTATCATGTATGCAATGGTATGTACTCGCCCAGATGTTTCGTATGCTTTGAGCATGACGAGCAGATACCAGTCTAATCCAGGTGAAGGTCACTGGATGGCAGGCAAGAATATTCTAAAGTACCTGAAAAGGACTAAAGATTCATTCTTGGTGTATGGAGGAGAGGAGAAACTGGTTGTAAAAGGTTACACCGATGCAAGTTTCCAAACAGACAGGGATGATACTGTATCACAGTCTGGTTTTGTGTTTTGTCTAAATGGAGAAGCTGGAAGAGTTTAAGGAGGCTGAGTAGCTGATTCTACAATGGAGGCTGAGTACATTGCAGCTTGTGAAGCGGCTAAGGAGGCTGTTTGGATTCGAAAATTCATTTCTGATTTGGAAGTGGTTCCATCGATTGCAGATCCCATTGATCTATACTGCGATAATAATAGGTCCATCGCACAGGCTAGAGAGACTAGATCGCACTCCCGATCCAAACATATACTCGAGAGATATCACCTCATACGAGAGATTAATGAAAGGGGTGAAATACATATATGTAAAGTGCATACAAATGATAACATTGCAGATCCACTGACCAAAGGCCTGTCGCAGCAGAAGCAAGACAGTCACACTAGTTCCATGGGTATTAGATACATGGGTGATTGGCTCTAGTGCAAGTGGGAGATTGTTAGTGTAGGTGCCCTAGAGGCAATACATTGTTTCTTAAATAAACCTTATGTCATTTGATTATTAAATAAATGTATTTATTATGACTTTAATTACTGCGATATATTTGTTAGCATAATAAATGTCCTTAGAATCATGATACATATTGTATAGTTTAAGTACATGACTTGAACTTGAGATTATAAAATATATCATATTCTTAAAGGTCCCTAGTTGATTATTATTATATCAGGACAATAATAATATATATATAGACTAGTATGTTGTTTGACAGATAACCACATCTCATTGGTTATAAGTATGGAGATACTAAAGTCAATACATAGGTACATGTAGGAATACATGGTACTGGACAGACCCAAAGTGAGATTCTTCATGTTTAATAAAGTCATAAGAATTACTCACAGTGGTAATGGTGTAATGATCCTTTGACTTGAGATCATTATATTTCTATACGAGGATTATTATACTTTGACTACATTAAAAGTTACCTTTGACCGGATAATGATAAAAGTGGACATCGGGTATATTATGAGTCGTATGAGAAATATGAATGATAGATAAAGGATTTAACCCTCCTATAATTAGGAGAGATATTATTGGCCTCTTGATTGAGTGAGACTATAAAATGCATGGCCGTGCTCAAATAATGATTTGTTGTTAATAGTCTACTCATAGATCAAGTAAACCTGGATTAAATTATGAAGAGGATGACAATAAACATGTCTCGAGTTTAATCTATAATATTTGGTTAAAGGATTATATTACACGGAAACATTAATCACGAAAGGTTTTATCGAATCACGATTTAATTATTATTTAATTGGGTAGCAATGATGTATTACTAGATGCCGCTCATTGTATATAATTTTATTGGAGAATAAAATTATTGCCAATTAAATAATAACCTACAGGGTCACACACATAGAACATTTAAAGGTAGAATTAATTTAAATTATGAATTTAAATTAATTAATGATAAAGATGGATTTTATTATATTAATTAAGTGGGACTTAATTAAGCTATAATAAAATGCAAAGATACATGAGATATGTTTTTATGATATTAATAATTGAGTATGACTTAATTATTATTTATTTAAATAATAGGATTTTATTCTATTATTTAATTAAATCATATATGTGCTAGGTTTTGACATGGGTTTTTTTTTGGCTTTACACTATCCTATATATAAAGATATGGGGTGAAGGATTTTGTAGGTGAAAAACACAGAGAAGCCGCACAAGCTAAAAACCTAGACCTATTTCTCATATTTTCATTAGAGGCTAGTACCTCTCTTCCGGACAAGATCGTGAGGGTTCTTGAAGGTGTTCGTGTGGATACCGTAGAGGGGGCTTCGAAGAGGAGTGCTCAGTAATCGTGGGAGGCTTGCATCTCCATCGTTCTTTGTACGTAAAGCTTCGATAAGGTAAACGTTCTATCTACCATGATTATTCGATATATTATACATGGATCCGGGGCTTGGTTTCGATTTTTATTTTACTGTTTCCGCTGCGTATTGATGATCGAAACCAACAAAAACTCCATCCGTAATCACCTTTGATGAAAACTACATCCGTAATCATCCTTCGACAACACCTGGGCCGGAATAAATGATGGACCGCCTGGCTAACGACCGCTTACACGAAAAATGAGATCGTTCGTCAACGATCCCTCACCGCCAGAGTCCCTTTTCCATTTCCTAAGAAAATCATTTTGAAGGAAAAACGAGTAATTGAGGTTCGAATTTTGTCGACCGATAATTTCGTGAAATCATGCTCGAGTGGATAAAACCTGACCGGGGGTTTTTGAAAATATTTTTAAATTCAAAAGAGTTCATGTTTGAAAACGCTCGAGGCATCTTGGATTAGTTTTGTTTTTAAAATAAAATAATATATTGAGATTTAATATTAAATAATTAATAAATAAATAATCAATTGAAAACAATCTTTTAATCCAAGATAAATATTTTTTGTTAACTCGAATAACTTGTAGAAGGGGGGGTTGAATACAAGTTATATAATCGTGTCTGATTTTTGCTTGATTATATGAACAAGAATAAACGAATGAATCAAACTCTGTTTGTATTAATAAGATCAAATACAAACTCTACCAAAGGTGTACAATACCTTTAGCAGCTGTTGACAAAATAAATTTCTCTCTGTTTGCACTCTCGTATACTTACGATTACAAACCTCACGAACTATTTTTACAATGACATAGAGAGAGTATTTATAATGCTACCTATCAACTAATAACAGAAAGATAATCTATACATGACAATGTTCTGCCGTCCAGTTGATAGTTTCCATCAATAGAAAATTCTTCCCTTCATAATATCTTCTTGCTTGTTCCTCAAACAAAGATCCTGTTTTATAGCACTTGCCAGTTTCTGTAGCATCCATAATGACATCATCAGTAACACGACTGATATCAGGATTTCATCTTGCATCAGGATCTAACCATCCTATTAGTACTTGATAAGTATTTGACTTGACGTATCAGGATTCGATCTCATTTCCTGACATGTAGTACTCGATGCACTGTTCATTCCTGACTAAACTTTACAGATAACTATCTAACACATATTTCCTATACAAAGTGCTAAATCCTTTATAAGATCAGGATATACAAGAAGTATAAGTAAAATTCTATTCTTAACGTCACAACTCATGAATTATTCCTAACAATCTCCCCCTATTTATGCTTTTAAAATCTGAAGCATAAATCTGAGTTGTTGATGTCAAAACATATAACAATACAATTAGAATAGAATTTATGAATTCAAAAATCATGAAGTTAAGTACCTCCTCTTTCAGATATCGACATAGTATCCAGTACTTAGACGAAAGAATTCAATTATTTGATGCTTCTTTTCCTTTATCACTTCCATGATGAGATTCACCTCTATCACTGTCTTTATCTCCCCTACCAGTTCTTCTTTTATCTCCCTTAGTCTGTTGTCGTTGTTGTCTTTGAAATGTCTTTATCTCCCCCTTTTTGGCATCAGCAACATTAATTCCAAGAGATTCAGTAACAGAACAAATGAGATTCATCAGAACTGCTTGATTTTCCATAATAGTGACTTGGTTATCTTCAAGTGTTTGAAGTCTTGATTGAATTTCAACTTGAGATTTTTGAATGTCTTGTAGAACTTCAGAATTAACTTCAATGTTGGAAGTGTTTGGAATATCTTCAGATTCAAGTCTTGTAGAAGAAGTTGCCTGTGTAGAATGATATTCAAGTAATAAAACTCGATTAGAGTTACAAACATCTTCATCTTTCTGATCTGAAGCTGCAATATGATCATCTTGTCCTTCACCAGTATTCTGTGTACTAACATCTACGAATTCTGACTCCTCCTTAGATTGATCAGATATTGTTGATGTCTCAATTCTTGCTGATATTGGAAGTATAAACAAAGGAATACTTGGATCATTATAAATATCTTCTGGTACTGATAATGTAGAAGTTTGTCTTAGCCTTTCACCTCTTCTGTTTATAATTCCTGCAAGCCTTTCTTTTTGCTTCTGAGCTTTAACTTCTGGCTTTGAATTGTGCTTTGCTAAGTCATTATTCTCATACATCTTGATAAAAGAATAAGTACCAGCATCCATACCAAGATTATTAGACCAAGATTCAGGAAAAACCTGATCCTAGAAATCAAACGATGGTGGTTTCCTAATTTTCTCTCCCTCACTATGGAGTTGATCATCCATACCCTCATTCTCACTTTGACTATCTAAAGTCAACACTCTTTCTACCTCTCCTTTTGCCTGGTTAGGAGTCAGCCGCTCTGATTGTGGATCAATATCCATCTATTCAAGTGTATCACTCAAATTTGGATAAGTGCTCTCATGACCTACAGAAAAATAGAGTTTAGAAGAAGTTTTTATACCTGAACTCACATGGAGAGAGGGTTCCTCATTTGGCATGGGGCTTGAGGTTTTCTCCAAGGAGTGAGCTACTATAATCTCTGAACCCTTACAATCATCTTCTTTCCTTCCAGAGACTACAGGCTCCAGTATACCACTTTCAGGTTCTTTACTAGACTCTGATGTCTTCAGTAATACTTCATTAGACACCCTAGTTAGTATGTCACCGTCTTTAAGTGTTGTTTGCTGAGACTCACCCTCAAGGTGGATAGACTCTGACTGAACAATGTTTGTTTGATCTTCAAGAAAATCAGTCAAAGTTATTCCTCCCATATCATAGGGTTTCTCACTTGCAATTTCAGTCATCACAGAAGACCTTTCAACATCAGCTATCACAGCTCCTGAGTCATCCAACCTCTGACTAGATGGTTCTTGTGTTACAGTGACTGTGATCTGATTTTTCCTACTATCCACCACTGGTGCAATAGTATCTTCTGTTGACTGCATTCCTCTATCTACTTCCTCCAGTTGTTCACCTTGAGCTGAAGCATCTTCAATAATGACATCCTTGTCAAATAAGTATGTATGTAGTGATTGAAGTGCAACATGCTTCGAGAGTCCAAATTTCTTGACTAATTGTCTTCTGACAGATACATAGAAATACATCTTCATTAAGTCAAGTCTTTGATGTAGAAGTCCATACTCTTCTGGAAATAAAAGTTTTGGTACTCTTTCAACCAGAAAATCTAGAACAGGCCTTGACAACTTCACTTTGAGAGAAATTAGTCCCATAGCCAGTCTGTATGATAATGTAGTTTCCCATGAAGAATCAATAACCAGATCTCTATGGTCATTTGCTGACTTGATTGTAGCTTCATTTGTAGAGACCTGCATGATATTAGTTGGACTAGACTCTGTGTGTGTAGGTGACAATTGAATCTTTCTCCTTGTTCTCCTGGTATAGTGAGCAAAAGATTTATCCTAAGAAGACTCAAGAGGTGTAGACACAGAATTGATCTTGGGATGAGATCCTTTTTAATAGACACAGTCTTTTGAGAGACAGTATCTAGTAACTGTTTTCCCTTTTTAAGTACTACAGTCTTTTGAGAAACTGCAGCCTGGCTGTGACTAGGTGCTTCATCTCTTTGTCCTAGCTTAGAAAGTCGAATTGCAGCCTTCAATTCCTCTCTCTCAGCAAGAGATATATTATCATCATCTTCACTAGAACTACTACTACTACTACTTGACACAACAAATCTTCTCTTCCTTACAACTGATGTCTTTTGAGAAACACCAGAGGTTGGTTTCTTTGAAACAATAGGTTGTGGATTAAAACTTTGTTCTTTGATTATTTCAGAGACTATAATGTTTTGGGCTACTTGGGTAGACACAGGTGGGTTCTCCTCCAAATGAGATTCCTGAGCCATTTCACCACAAAAGAAAGAAGAATTGTAGAGAGTAGGAATATGAGTTTTAAGAATTACCTGAACATGATGTGGATAATGAATTGCATGTATTTCATCTAGATTGTTTTCATTGTCCTTCTTTGTAATGTCAGAGAAAATTCTCTTTTGCTGTACATAAGAAGAAACACAATGTTCTCTACCAAATCTAGCTTCAACATCAGGAATAAAATGGTTAATAAACAGTTGTATAAATCTATGATAATAAACCATTTTCCTGTTTTGATCTCTTAACCCAAGTTTAATACACATCTGACTTAAGATAATGTGACCAATGTTAACTACTCTGTCATAAAGCAAACTGTAAGCAATATGTGAAGTAACAGAAGTAATTTGATCAAAAGAACTACATTTACCAGTAAAGCATTTAGCTAATTGATCAAAGAAGAAAGACCACTCTTTCCTAAGATAAGATCTTCTTAACTGGCTCATGTTATCTAAAGGTCCATTATAACCTAATGCAGACAACATAGTTCTAACATCATCATCAGATGGTACATTCTCATAAATCAAACTAACAGGTAAGTGAAGTACTAAATTAACAACAGATTCAGTAATATCAAATGAGTCTTGTCCTAAATGTAGAACAATCTTACCTGATTGACTCTGAGTAGAATCAATTACCTCAGCATTCTCCCAAGCTTGTGTAACAGCTGCTTAATTAATTTGTGGAGATGCTATCAATGCATAACTTAATGGTCCATATGCCAGAAAGTTCATGATTGGATGAAAATCAGATGACACTCCTTCCTTGTTGGTGATAGCTGCTACATGATTGTTTGTCATAAAATCGAAGTCACGAAACTTGAAGGCTACTGATTTAGGTAATCTTCTTTGAGCTGCCATTTTTTAATCTGAAAAGAACTTGAAAAATTCTTGAAATGGATTAGTGATTTTGAAAACTCGAGAGTATTTTTACTTTAGAGAATATGAAATTAGAGAAAGCAATTACACGATTAGAGTTTCAAAACCAATATATTTCATAAATCTTTCAGACCACTATCCCACGTCGACACGTAGATTGACAGATGTCAGTCCCGGAAAAAATGCGGTTATCCACGATTTTTGGAAAATAAAATCCAAAATTGATTTTCATGAAATAAATCAAGGTATTAAAAAAATCAATACTGATCAGCTTCATTTTCCTGTTGTGACCTCCATCAAAATAATCACAAAAAGCAATGTGATTTAAAAAATAATAATAAATCTCAAATCCTGATGGTCACACTTGAAATCCTGATCAATATCATCCTGATTCCAGAGACTTAATATGGAGTTTCCACGTGGCATTTTTCTTTTATCTGAAAAAGAAATAAACAATTAATCTGAACAAAATCAATTGGTTAGATATATTCGACATTTCTTGAAAATACAAGAAATAAAGTCACACGCGATAATTAGCATTTGACTTCATTGATAGTTTCAAGTGACTGTTCAGCTTCTTACGTCTTTCTATAAAAGAAACAGACGTCTTATGCCATTCTCCATAAACCTTTCAATTTCTTTTCTTCTCAACACTGATTCTCAAACCAAAATTCCAATATTCAAACCCATTCTTTAGGTTTTTCACAATCGATAAACATCCTGTTCTTGATCATCTCTTTGAAAAGACGACTCTTCTCATCGAACTAATCATGGATGAATTAGTTTCAGATAATATCCAGAGGTTTCTCCTAGAACATCCATCTGTTGGATATAATCTTCCCCTAACCTCCTCAAAACTTTAGGATGAAGAATTTGGCCGAGAGTCTGAGGTTGATCTTGATGGGGATGCTATACATTTAAGTTAGCTACTCTCATTCAAGTCGCCCAGACAAGGAATCCAAAAGTAGACGAGGCTGTTCAAATCCCCTGATGGATTTCTTGAGATGCTCCTTGTCCTGTACCTCAGAATTCATTTCATTAGACAAGTATAGGATTATCAGTAGAAGTTAGACAAAAAGATGTTGTATTTCATTTCCATGTATGTAATGCTTTCAATTAATGAAAATACAATTTCTTGTTATCTACTTGTCTTTTGATTATTGAATGATGTATAAATTATCAGTATGCAAATATTAAAACTTGCTGGCATAGACTTAACACATCACAGAATTAGATTACTATATAAAGTAAACGTCAGGATCTGAAACAATTTTCACAATCCTGATACTGACACAATACTGATGACGTCAGCATCCTGATAACAAATCTAATCCTGATGATTATTAACAAGTCTATCATACTGAAATTTATCAAGGCAAAGTGTTATAGCTAAAGCATTTAACAATCAAATATAGATCCTGACAAGAATATCAAGTCTATAAGCTTAAAACAATATACCTTGCTACTTTTGCAGATGTTAAAGATCTAAAAATTTAACATTCCTAACTCACTTACTAATCTACTGAATGTAGTCTCATCAAGTGGTTTAGTTAGAATATCTGCAAGCTGTTTGTCAGTAGGAACAAAATGAAGTTCCACAATACCATTCTCAATATGTTCTCTAATAAAATGATACCTGACATCAATGTGCTTAGTCCTTGAATGTTGAACTGGATTTTCTGCAATTTTAATAGCACTAGTATTATCACAAAACATAGGAATATTACTAAGTGTCATACCATAATCCATCAACTGATTTCTTATCCAAAGGAGCTGTGCACAACAACTGCCTGCTGCTATGTACTCAGCTTCTGTAGTTGAGGTTGAAACAGATTGTTGCTTCTTGCTTGCCCAAGAAATCAATCTATTTCCCAAGAATTGACATGTACCTGTAGTGCTTTTCCTGTCTATCTTACACCCTGCATAATCAGAGTCTGAATAGCCAATTAGAAAGAAATCAGATTCTCTAGGGTACCACAAACCAAGATTTGGAGTTCCTTTAAGATATCTAAAAATTCTCTTCACAGCAATTAAATGAGATTCCTTAGGATCACTTTGGAATCTAGCACATAAACAGGTAGAAAACATTATATCTGGTCTACTTGCAGTTAGATATAACAATGAGCCTATCATGCCTCTATAACTAGTATTATCCACACTCTTTCCTTTAGGATCAGAGTCTAGTTTAGTGGCTGTTGCCATGGGTGTTTTTGCAACTACACAGTCTTGAAAGTCAAACCTTCTTAAAAGATCTTTGATATACTTTGACTGATTAATGAAAATACCAGTCTCAGTCTGTTTGACCCGCAAGCCTAAGAAATAATTTAATTCACCCATCATGCTCATCTGATACTTAGACTGCATAAGCTTGCTAAACTTAGCACACAATTTTTCATTAGTAGAGCCAAATATGATATCATCAACATAAATTTGAACTAAAAGCAATTCACCTTTTATCTTTCTAAAGAATAGAGTTTTGTCAATTGTACCTCTTGTGAAGCCATTTTCAAGAAGAAATTTAGACAAAGTCTCATACCATGCTCTTGGTGCCTGCTTTAGTCCATAGAGTGCCTTGTCAAGTTTGTAGACATGATTTGGAAACTTTTGATCAACAAATCCGGGTGGCTGTTCCACATACACTTCCTCATCAAGTTTGCCATTTGGAAAAGCACTCTTTACATCCATCTGGTATACCTTGAATTTTGAATGAGCTGCAAATGCAAGAAACATTCTGATTGCTTCCAATCTTGCTACAGGTGCAAAGGTCTCATCATAATCAATGCCTTCTTCCTGAGAATAACCCTTGGCCACCAGTCTAGCTTTGTTTCTTACAATCATACCAGATTCATCTAGCTTGTTTCTGAAAACCCATCTTGCACCAACAATAGATCTATCTTTAGGTCTTGGTACCAGTTTCCAGACTTTGTTTCTCTCAAACTCATTTAACTCTTCCTGCATTGCAATTACCCAATCAGGATCCTGTAAGGCTTCTTCAACCTTCTTAGGTTCATTCTTTGAGAGAAAACAACTATACAAGCATTCATTTTGAATTGATCTTCTAGTTCGAACACCACTATTTGGATCACCAATAATCAAATCTTCAGTATGATCCTTTGTCCATTTTCTAACAGGTGGTAGATTGACTCTGCTAGTCTCTCCCCCTAAGTTAGTGGTATCTCTTGTAGAAGAATTCTCTCTGCCTTCAATAACTCTCCTTTGATCAATAGAATCAGTAGATTCCATATTGCTGCTAGTTACTGATCTTTCCTCAGTAGACTCTGAAAAGTCAGTTCCTGATGGAGTAGACTCTGAATAGCTAGTCTGCTCCTGATGATCACTGTGTTCTCTTTGATTTATTTGCTCCCCCTCAACAGTAGCATTCCTTTGAGAAGCAATAGAAATTCCTTCTGGAGAACCTTCATCATCACTGGAGAGTATCTCAGAATTCTTCAGATTTTCAAATTCCAATTTGTCATGGCTTTCATCAGTTTGCAGAATTCCAAATTTCTTATCATCAAATGCAAAATGAATTGATTCCATAACAATGTGAGTTCTGAGATTATAAACTTTGAAGGCCTTAGATGCTGAATATCCTAGAAAAATTGCTTCATCCGATTTGGCTTCAAATTTTCCAAGTTGTTCTGGATGAACTTTTAGGACATAACATTTGCATCCAAAGATGTGAAAGTATTTCACACTTGGTTTCTTTCCTTTGATCATCTCATAGGGAGTTTTTCCATGACTATTTACCAAGGTATAGTTTTGAGTGAAACATGCAGTGTTAATAGCTTCTGCCCAAAAGTAGGTTGGAAGTTTTGCATCTGCAAGCATGGTTCTTGCTGCCTCTATGAGAATCCTGTTCTTTTTTTCCACTACACCATTCTGCTGAGGTGTACCAGGTGCAGAAAACTGTTGAGTGATTCCATTGTCTGCACAATACTCCTCCATTGTAGAATTCTTGAATTCTGTACCATTGTCACTTCTAAGTACTTTGACTTTGTACTCAGAGCTATTCTGAATATTCTTGACAAGTTCAATGATTTGCTGAGGAGCTTCATCCTTCTTGTGTAGAAATAACACCCATGTAAACCTTGTGAAATCATCCACTATCACTAGAGCATATCTTTTCTTGCTGATAGACATAATGTTTACTGGACCAACCAGATCAAGATGTAGCATGTGAAATGGTTCAGTAATTGAATTTTCAGTCTTGCTCTTGAAAGTGGTTCTCCTTTGCTTTCCATGCTAACATGCATCACAAAGTCCATCTTGCACAAAATTTGCTTGAGGTAGGCCTCTCACCAGATTGTGCTTAACAAGTTGATTAAGCTTCTTGAAGTTGAGATGTGAGAGTTTCTTGTGCCAATCCCAGCTTTCATCATTTGTTGCTTTACTGTAGAGACATCTAACAATTCCTTTAGATGTATCACTTAAGCTGGCTTCATATATGTTACCATGTCTTTGACCAGTTAGAACAATGTCTCCATTCTGCATATTCAAGATTTTGCATCCTTCTCTGTCAAAGATTGATTTGTAACCTTTATCACCCAGTTGACTTATGCTTAAAAGAGTATGTTTCAAGCCTTCAACCAGTGCTACATTTTCTATGATGACATTCCCCAAAACAATTGAGCCATATCCCAGAGTTTCTCCTTTGTTGCCATCTCCAAAAGATATTACTGGGCCAGCTTTCCTCTCAAACTTTGTAAGCAGGGACTTCTTTCCAGTCATATGTCCAGAGCATCCACTGTCCAAGATAATTGAATGCTTCTTTCCTGTGCCCTGCAAACAAAAAGTAACTAGTTAGAATTTTTTAGGACCCAACTTTGATTGGATCCTTTCTTACTAGATTTTGAAACAACAGGCTTTGAGAATTTTATCTTTACTTTACCTGTTGTAGAGTCAACTTTAGACTCTAATTTCACAAACTGTTTGTGACTAGGAGTTTCAGATTTCAAGGAATAATAGTCATAATACAGTTCATGATATTCTCTACACATGTAAATGGAATGAAGTAAACTACCACAATGATAACAAGCTTTTTGTGGTTGGTATTGAATTTTCTGAGTCTTGGGGGAATCTAGACTCAGTTTTCCAAGAAGGTTTTTGATTACAGTCTAAGGCCAAATGATTATGATTTCCACACTTATAGCATTTTTTCCTAGGTGCATCAGGTACATTCTTGTAATTATTCTCTTTGTTAATACCTTCTTTTCTATTCCTATTTCTTTTGATCTTGCTAGACTCTGAAAGACCATCTAATCTCTATTTCAACTGAGACTTAGACAGAAACCCTATGTTTACATTCTTAGGTTTCTCTAACACTTTCTTATCTGAATTACTATTGTTAATCCTTTTGTGTACAATAGGGGTACCTTTTGAATCAACAAATTTAACATGATTAGGTTCAGAAACAATTTTCTTACCTTCAGATTTAGATGTGCTAGCTTCTACTTTACTATCATCAATGACAATAGCTACTTTTTCTTCTTGTCTAGCCTTATCAAAACCTAAACCATTAATGTAACACCCCCAGATCCAGGGTCAGGGACCTGGTCGTTACGGTCTCAATATCCATCCATAAAACCAACATAATTTAAATTACAACCTTGTGACCCAAAACAACAACATAAAACACACCCGTTATAGTCCTAGAGATGAAATCAGAGTAACCATTAATATTATTAATCACAAGTTTGAGTTCTTACAACCCAAAGAATTACAATTTTACAATTACATGCTCTTTGCCATCCATTGATATATGCCATATATATAAATACATTAGAGGATCAAATGCTAACAACTAGCCTACCAGAAGCTGCATCCTCAGCAATGGTAGCTATGACCCCATCGGTTAATCCTCTGACGGCTGACACCTGCTTATGTTGGGTACGCCTTGCGCGGCCATCTGATCTAGCTGTTGTTGTGATATAAATAAATAAAGCAAGGGTGAGCAATAGCCCACCAAAAATATAATTGAACGGCAATAATATATGACAGTTCAAAATATCTTTGAAACCATATGCCATGCATTAACGATGTAGTACCAATATAAGGTATGAGATGAAGTTACAAGGTAACTCAAAATATATTTATTTTGAATAAATATCTGCTATGTCAAAGATGAGCCAGATATTATCAACTTTTCATAATAGAGGAACTTGCAGGAAGAATATTGCAATTCCAATTCAAACACTTTTCAAACCTGCCAATAGTGATAAGGTTGCAGGGAATTTCCAACATTGAGAGATGAACTAATACTGGAGTTTGACGCGCCAGGAGACATAGCATATACACGATGATCAGTCGCATGTTATGCTCCCCACCTCTTGTTTACTACATGTAGAAGGAAGCACCGACGGATTTACTTGTCTACCACCCTCTGGAACCCCCCGGCCAACGGTTGGGCCATTTGCTGGACCGGCGCCACTGGGTCACTTACGCATCTCCTAGTTCATTTCACATCCATAACTTTGAAACGTGAAGTTCCTCCCCCTTTCCCCAAGTATATTACTTGTTGATAGGACTCCACAAAGTAGTCGTATCTAGTTGGAAAGGAAAAATCACCAATATTTCCCAAGCTGATGCTTGTTAATGGATATAAACTTGTTCCATCAATTCTTACCCCTCGAGCGTTGAGGAGGTAACCAAACAGACTCATATCGATGCTTGAAAGAATCAAGATGTGAGTGACAAGATAGTTTTAGCAAGTATAGGACCGGGCAGTCCAATAAATAACATCTCTCAAGTGAGGTCCCCTTATATCTGTTTGGAAGTTGAGCGAGTATTTAAATCTTCTTTAAGATAGATTTAAATGAAAATAAAGTTTGGGAACCTCCCCTTGATAAGAATAGTCATAAAATACTCCGAAATATTTTACACCTTATCTGAAGGTGATAGATAATCTTTGAATAATATGAATCATCATAAAAAGAACTTAAAAGAATTTAAATAAATATTCCAAGAATATTTATTAAATCAATAATAATTAAGGAATATGAATAAATCATAATATTGCTCGTAAGTAATCCTCGAATGAATATATAGAATTATTTACTAAATAACTCTCTTCTTTAAATGAATATTTAAGATAATATTCATTAATTAAATAAACTCAAATAAATGTTTAAAATAATTTTCACTAAACAAATCCAATCCTAAATGGATATTTGAAACTCATAATGTTTATTGGTGAAATAAACATCCCTTGAATATGTGATATAATGTTCATTGAATTAATAATGAATATTCAACTTAAGAATGATACTTATTGAAGAAATAATTGTCGACTGAATATTTGAGACAATATCCATTAAATAAATAATGAATATTCAATCTTAATAATATTTATCGAAGAAATGATTATCGAATGAATATTCGAAATTATGTTCAATAATTGAATCGAATTTAAATAAAGGTCGGAGATAATATTCCTTATCTCAAGGGAATATTCAAAATAATATTTATCGAATAACTGGAGTTCGAATCAACGTTCAAATAATATTTATAAAATAAATAGAGATTAAATGAATATTCGAAATAATATTCATTTAAATAAATAAGGCTCAAATGAATATTAAAATAATATTCATTTAATAAGTAAACTTGAATGAATATTCAGAATAATATTTATCGAGTAAATAAGAATGAATATTCTTTAAGTAAATACTCAACTGAGGGTTCGAATAATATTCGAATATTTAATCGACTTTATATGAACATTAGAGATAATATTCATCGCATAAATAATTAACTGATGAATGATCCGAATAATATTTATCAAATAATCTCAAGGAATATCCCAAAAATATTCGCCAGATAACAAACGGAAAATATTTACTTAAATATTTTCCTCTGAAAATAATATCAATATATCAAGAAATAACGACTCCCGGTCTATAATCAAAGAATGAGATTCACTGCCCTTCGATTAAGGGTCTAAATAATTTCCGGCTTATAACTGATATATATCTATCTAGATTATAAGCCAACAATAAATCAGGGAACAAGTATCACAATATAACTTGAAGATAGGCATGCATGCTATGGCATATGTATAACAGAAATCATATATATATATATTCACAACAACAGCCTTTAAAATGGTTTGAAAACTTGCCTGGGAATCGGGTGCGGGTAGGGGTAGTGGTAGCGTGTCCCGGGTCAGCCTGATGATCTATAAATAGCCAAGGCATCCGGGATTAATCACTTAACACCTTTCAAAAGGTTAAGTATAAACTTAACTTAAATCGAAACACATTTTCAAGTCGTTTCGTTATACCCCTCTAATCCACTCTTATTATTGCTTTTATTACCCGACACTTGTTCGTTACTAAAGCATGACATTACACTTACATATGGTAAGTATTTAAATCGTATAAGTTTTAAAGTCGAAACATTAGACCTCGATATTTATCGATCGTTTTCTAAGTGGTTTACCGAAGTTATAACCAAGTATACCTCTTAGGGGTACTT
This sequence comes from Kitagawia praeruptora, assembly GCA_037693485.1. NCBI lineage: Eukaryota > Viridiplantae > Streptophyta > Magnoliopsida > Apiales > Apiaceae > Kitagawia > Kitagawia praeruptora. The sequence continues at coordinate 57,520,474 of CM075353.1, forward strand.
TCGTACTTAACCATGATTCGAACATTTTTATAAAATCGGAAAACGATTCATTCGACATGTGGTCTTCTCCCACACCTTCATTTTTACCTCTAATATTTAATTAGTAAGATTCGCCACTGATTTCGTAATATTAAAGGGATCCAATTTCGGTTACGAACTTTTGATTACGGTTCCGAACCACTTTTACGAATTTAATCATAACTCCTAAACCGTAAGTCCGTTTCATGCGATCTTTATGTCAAAACGAAGCTTATAACATTATCTAGCTTATCATGGCAGAAAACGAATCTAAACAGTGGGTTAGAGCTACTGTGATGCACGGTTTTCTAGGTGTTAACGAAAATCGGGCATTACGACGGCTATAATTCGGATATTCCAAAAATCGTAACATCAAAACCAAGCCACACCGAGCATACCATACATCTCATAATCATATTATCCATCTTACAAGTCCAACATCCACTGACCTTAACAACATACCCATCAAATTACATAGATCAACTCAAATCACTAACTAATCATGCTTATAATCATGCTAACACCCTAAAACTACACTAAATCATCAAGAACATGCATAGTCTCAAAGTAAGATCTAGGGTTTCAAGTGGTTATACCTTCCTTGGAGTGAGTACTAGCCTTGATAAACCTTGTTTAGTCCTTAGAACTCCTTAACCAAGCTTAAACTATCAAGAAACATCAATAATATACTTAGAGATTTTCAGAGTTTCTATAACGCAGTGGAAAGATCATGAAACACGAGGGCCTTACTGAGGTTTTCTGATCACGACTTCTAAAAGAGAGTTGTAGAGCATCTAACCATCTTTTCAACAAGCTAAAGAACACCAAAATACATTGAGTAATGAAGGAGATACGTCCGATTGAAAATCGTCCCAGAAACTGTCAAGCACCAGGACAGTTTGCTTCTTTAACTTGGGGAGGAGATTTGACTAGGCTACACCCATTAGATTGCCATGAAAATTTGAGCGCATCTTGCCCATGGAGTGGAGAGGCTTGGGTTAAAATTTGGTGATTTTATCATGGATAGATATGGAGATATTAATTTTTCTTTGAAGGTTGTTCTTGCTGAGCAGTTTGTGAGGATGAGAGAAAATGGAGTTTGCTTGACTTGTCTCTTGAACAATAATGCATAAAGTGATTTGCTTTGGATAATATCTCATCCAAGTTGCTTTATTAAAGTGAGGATGATGCATGGAATGAGGTATTTGCAAGACAAGTGTTGAGATTGTGGTGGTTTAAGGCTAACTAGTAGTTTGGTTGCTAAGTACTTAGTTGATCCACTTGATTCTAGTTACTCTTGTAACTATATTGGTTACTAGATATTTTCTAGTGGCTTGTGTATGACTCTTGCTCCCTCTGCTTGTTTCTTTGTCCGTTTATTGCTTAATTCGTTGTTCGTTCGAGGGAATAACTCATTCGTTTCTAGTTAGGGTTTTACCGAAAACCTTTCTAATATTTATAATACTATTCCTCATCTTTCTTAGTACTTCTCGAATTTAAATTCCTTAAATCCCTTTTAATAAATCCTTAAGTCTGGCAGTGTCCAGGGAATTCTCGGATAAAATAAAAGTACTCTTTTTCTGAATCCGACAGCTTTTACATACACTTATTTTCCTCCTGGATCACTAATACGAACTCAGAAATCCGTTCCGAATACCGGATATAGCATTATTACAATAATATTCCAAATTCCACCAAAATCACTATTCATCACTTATTTTTATTTAATTCCTATAATTAGGAAAATGAACCTGGTTTACTCTCGGGTGTTTCTTAACCTTTTTACGGAACCGCTGTACTTATAATAGATATTGATCTGGATGACACAAGAATAATCTTACTTGAAGTAATATACTTATATCCTTAGGAGATAGATCATTCTTATCTATGCTGTCAACCAAAAGTATTCTGCATGACATATAAATAATTGAATTCAAATCCATTCCGTTCATTTAATAGACATTCGTTACATCGCAGTCATAACCACTATTCATTCCCCTATTAATACATAATAAAAAGTTTTAATTCTACCCAAAATCTGGGTTCTTACAATTAACTTTACCATGAATTCCGCTTTCAATGATTTCTTGTGTCTTTTTACCAGAAATGTTAATGGTCTTAATCACATCTCTCTCTTCCTCTAGTTCTTTTCTGACATAGTCATAAGCCTCAAGAATAACACCATAATCATGCTTAGCTTTATCAGAACTTAACTTGTATTCTTCCATTTGAATTAACTCAGATTCAAGAAAATTATTTCTATAAACTAATTTATCATTATTAACCTTAAGTTCATCTCTTTCACAAGTAAGAATTCTAAAATTAGTCATAAGATTCTTAAACTCATCATGGATAGATCTAATTTCATCAGAATTTAAGTTATCAAATGAATCAAGAGAGTGAAGTGATACCTTAACAAAGGATGGAGAAGTTTTCTTTGGAGATCCAGGTTTGTCTGAAACATTTGCCATCAGTGCAATGTTGTCATAATCCAATTCATCTTCAGAATCACTGGAATCAGCCCAATCCTTCTGTGTGACCATAAGTGCATTACCCTTTCCTGAATTCCTAGGCTTCTTACACTCACTAGCAAAGTGTCCAAGCTCGCTGCAATTGTACCTTTGCCTTTGTCACTCTTCTTCTTCTCCTCCTTCTTTTGAAAAGGTCCTTTGCTAAATCTTCTCCTGTTGAATCTTCCTTTCTTGAAAGCTTTAGCAAACATAGCAAAGAGTTCCTGCATCTCAGATTCAAAATCATTGTTGTCAGAGTCCATATCAGTAGTCTCTGACTCAGAACTTTCTTTGCTTTTCTTCTTCCTTGAGTTCTTTACAGCAATCTCTTCATGTTGTTCTTCAGGAAGCTTCTTTAATTCAGATTGTGCAGTAAGTGCAACAGTCTTCATCTTTCCTTCACTCCTGCTCTTCTTCTGCTGCTTGTCAAGTTCATAAGCTCTCAATTTTCCATATACTGCCTCTAATGATATCTCATCCAGATCATTAGCTTCCTCAATCGCAGTTATCTTCTCATTGTAGAAATCAGGCAAAGCTTTCATGAACGTTGTATTCATATCCTCCAAGTCATAATATTTACCATGCATGGCCATCTCATTGATGTGTTTTGTAAACCTATCAAAGGTATCAGTAAGTGACTCACCAGACTTGGATTCAAAGTACTTATACTGTTGTATAAGTAGTGTCCTCATATTCTTCCTTACAGGCTTAGTTCCTTCACAGTGAACCTTAAGATTGTCCCATATATCCTTAGCAGTTTTACAAGAGAGAACATAGTTAGTGAGAACAGAATCAAGACTGTTGAATAATATGTTTCTCACTTTAGCGTCTTTAAGAACATTCTCCTTGTCCTTATCTGACCACTCAGATTTAGGCTTCTCTGCTGTATGTTCTGGAACAACCACACCATCAACAGTTGCTTGTCCAACGACCTTTGTTGGAACAAAAGGTCCATCTCTGATTCTGTCAAGATAATCAGGATCTGTTGCTTTCAGATGATGCAACATCTTTACTTCCCATAGAGTATATTCGTTTCTCTTGAGCATAGGAATCTTAGTATTCCCATCCTTGTAACCAGACATGATTGCAGATCTTTATGATTATTCGAAATCAACCTGCTTTGATACCAATTGTTAACTCGAATAACTTGTAGAAGGGGGGGTTGAATACAAGTTATATAATCGTGTCTGATTTTTGCTTGATTATATGAACAAGAATAAAGAATCAAACTTTGTATTAATAAGATCAAATACAAACTCTACCAAAGGTGTACAATACCTTTAGCAGCTGTTGACAAAATAAATTTCTCTCTGTTTGCACTCTCGTATACTTACGATTACAAACCTCACGAACTATTTTTACAATGACATAGAGAGAGTATTTATAATGCTACCTATCAACTAATAACAGAAAGATAATCTATACATGACAATGTTCTGCCGTCCAGTTGATAGTTTCCATCAATAGAAAATTCTTCCCTTCATAATATCTTCTTGCTTGTTCCTCAAACAAAGATCCTGTTTATAGCACTTGCCAGTTTCTGTAGCATCCATAATGACATCATCAGTAACACGACTGATATCAGGATTTCATCTTGCATCAGGATCTAACCATCCTATCAGTACTTGATCAGTATTTGACTTGACGTATCAGGATTCGATCTCAGTTCCTGACATGTAGTACTCGATGCATTGTTCATTCCTGACTAAACTTTACAGATAACTGTCTAACACATATTTCCTATACAAAGTGCTAAATCCTTTATAAGATCAGGATATACAAGAAGTATAAGTAAAATTCTATTCTTAACATCACAACTCATGAATTATTCCTAACATTTTTGGGTATTTTTAACGACATATAAATAATAATTAATAATAAGCATCCGATACTTTTCGAATAACTATTCAGGTTTTTCGCAATTTAATAACGATAAAATAATACACCGCTCCCCGGTCAATAATATACTTGGACCGATACGAACTCTATTGCTAGAGTCGTTGTCCGAAGAAAACACTTTTAATACTAGAGTCCAAGTTTGTATATACACACATATATATAAATATGTATATATCGATCTCGACATAATGTTTTGAAACAACATACATAAAATATTACGCGCAAAATCCATAAACACAACAGTGCAAATTCTTATGTATAAGTTTCGAAAAGTAAACTTGCATAGGCAAAATCAAGAATATAATATTTTGAAAACAACGCTTAGGGTTGGAAAACTTGCCTAGGGTGATCGGGCTCGTGGAGTGGAACGACGATCTATAAATATCCAATATTCGCCCGTTTGTATCTTAGCAACACCACTTAATCATAACATTTTAAGGAATGCAAGACTACCTTAGTGACTCCTCAATTTAACCCACTAACCCTCCTACGTGTCCATATTATCACACAATTATACTCGTTGATCCTTCGTAATCGAATTAATTACTAAACTCGAACCATAATGGCGTATTTTCAAAACTACGTTAAACTAACTCCTTACGTGGTTTTTCACTTACGCGTACTTCGCTCTAACATTTTTCTAAAATTGAAAAATACGAATTTTAACCTGATTCTTTTTGGGTTGTCTTTACCACTGTAAACTCTTATTACCCACAATTGTTCATAATTATATCACAATATTTAAGAACCCAAAAGTGATCTAAAAGTGAGCAAAACGTAGTCGTTTCTGTTCAGGACCACTCTCCACTAAATTGACCCTAACTCTCAACCCATAACTCACCTCATCATGAATTTTATATGCTTAGAAACTACAAGAAAAGAACCTTCCAAATATGTTCAGTGGGGTTTAAGGAAACAAAATTTGGTGGTCCGAATTCCCACTACAAAACGTATCATGTCTCAAGGAACTCCAACAACCACTTTTATAACTTTAACTTTCAAGATCTACTAATATACTTTACTACAACCATCAAAAAGATTCTTATCCTTAACACATATAAGACTACATACTCCAAGAAAATGGCTTACAACATAATAATAAACATCAATTCTCAAGATCTTATCATCCAAGGTCCAAACCACCAAGATCTACATCAATACTTGCAAGAGCTTTAGGGTGGAGAAGCTTTATACCTTGTGATATACCTTTCTTGAGGGTGGAGAAGCTTTATATCAATTCTCAAGATCTTGTCATGGCTAAGGGTGGAGAAGCTTTATACCTTTCTTGAGGCTTTAGTAACCTTGTAAGAGCTTGGTAGACCTTAAGAACACCTTGGTGAGTCTATTTGAGCCTTAATCTTCAAGATCTAAAAAAAAACTTAACATGGGTTACTATTCATCATCACTTTGTAAAATCTATATAAAATTGAAATTAGAGATGGGTTCCCAAATTTTTACCACACCTTCTACTCTCCAAGGGCTTTCTTTTGAGTCCTAGATCATCACCAGGAGATGCTTGAAGCTCGACTTATTGGCTTTCTGTTAGGAATTATGTTGTCCTTGATGATATACATCCATAAAACACCTAAAAACATGTGTACAAGATTAAGTTTTGTAACTTATCAACGGATATCCAAGCCATGCACATCCGTTGATGAGGTAGCTTATCGACTGATAAGTTTGTAGCATACCTTCTCTTTAAGTTTGAGATTGCTTGTTAATACCATTGTTACTAGAATTCATATATAAGTCATGTTGACTATCAATAGATATGCAGAATAGGGTAGCTAATTGTATATAGGCTGTGCTATGTAATTCTGTATAACTGAAGTGGTGATCAACGGATGAAGTTTCTACGTCAACAGATATGGTATTCTCAACAAGCATCTATCAACCTGTCGATCCATTTCTACATCAATGGATATAATGCTTCATCCAATAATGTCTTGGGGTTAGAGGTTGATGGCGACTTAACATGCCTGACAGATCACAAGGGTTGATAAACTTAAAAGAGGTATGGAAACCAGTATTGGAAACAAAGAAGAAAAAGAAACATTCCTTATTCTCACAAACAATCTAGCTGGTAAATCTAGTGCATATCCGTCCAAGACAACCAGACAAATTGTATCATATGGAGATAAAGGAGTGACAGCAACCCTGCAGAATACTTTGACTTGTAAGATTCGTTTATTTAGTAGGGATTGTAAACTTGGAGTATTTATATACTTCAAGTGTAGCATAGCTAAGTAAGAAGAGAAACACTGAGCTAAGAAGCAAAAAGCATTAGGTTCTCTTGTAATATTTTAGCCTTGTATTCGCAGTTGTGTACTCGTTTACACAGAGAAGTTTTCTTCAATACAACCCTCAGGTGGAGTCGAGAAAAACCCCACCTGAAATTTTTAAGTGTGTTGTGTGTTTGTTCGTTTCTTCTTTACGTTTTAGTTTTTGAATTTATCCATCTATCTCCATTGAAGTTTAACTATTGTCTTGTTTTAAATCGAAAGAAATTTACAAGATTGTATTCAACCCCCCTTCTACAATCTTAAATGTGCAACTGGGAAATAACAGTTTCTAAGGTGAGTGGTCGAAACTGGGAAAGGCTGGACAATTTCGGTTCTTCATCTTGGAGGAGGGATTTGACTAGGCTATACTCCTCTGATAGCCACGAAAATTTGAATGAACCTTACCCATGAAGTGAAGAAGCTATGGTTAAAATTTGGTGATTTTTAGAGCTCTAGATCTGGAGTTATGAATTTTTCTTCCATGGCTGTTCTTGCTGGGTAGTTTTGAAGAAATGAGATGGGGGAGCTTTTCTTGCTTTGATATCTTGTAAAAATGATAAAGTGGGGTATGTAAAAGATGTATGTATATTTTTGTAGCGTTTTTAGCTTTCTTGACCAATCTTTAGGCTAGGTAAACAAGTGGTGATCCCTAATTTAGGGAAGCATGTTGGTAACTTATCTAGTTAGCAAGCTGACTAGGTGGTTAGGTTCTAACTACTTTGATAGTCACTTGTTTGATTGCTTTTTGACATGCCAACTTGCATGGCTTGTATGGAACTTGCATGGATTTATATCACCTTTGCTATTATCCAATATTTATCTCTTAATCCTTCATGCAAAGTTCAATAAATGTTTGAAAGCATTTCGCAGTAGAAATTTCCTCGTATGATCCTTAATATCCCAAGTACCTCCACTTAACATATATCCATGGAATTTCTAAATTATAAATCTCCCGGTCATGACGTAGCTTTCATATGCTTTGATATCTTGTAAAATGCAACTATTTAAAATAATGGCTTTCGTCGAAAACTAACGACTTTTACATACAGTCATTTGCATCGTAAAAACGTAATATCAATTCGAAACCTTCATTTAATAATTCGTACCTAGCATGGTTGCAAAAGTTTTTCGTACACCCATAGAATCACTATTCATCCAGGTTTCAAATTGTCACAAAAATTAGGGTTATTACAGTATCCCCTCCTTAAAAGGATTCCGTCCCGGAATCAAGTTGAAAACAGTTGGGGATACTTTTCATGCATCGCACTTCCTAGCTCCCAGGTTGATTCCTCGACATTCTGGTTTCTCCACAAAACTCTTACTCGCTTGACAACCTTGTTCCTCAGCACCCGTTCCTTTCTATCCATGATCTCCACGGGCTGTTCCATATAGGTCAAGTCTGGTTGTAGGTCTACCTGGTCGTATTCTATCACATGTCGAAAGTCGGTATGGTAAGGTCGTAATATAGACACGTGAAACATATTATGAACTTGCTGCAAACTTGGGGGCAAGGCTAGCTCGTAGGCTAACTTCCCAATACGCCTTAAAATCTCAAAAGGTCCAATAAACCTCAGACTAAGCTTTCCTTTCTTACCAAATCGCATCAATCCTTTTGTTCTCTCACCACACTCGTACCAGCGTTTTAGTGTAGTCCCTCAACGAATGCACTTTCTGACCTGCCTTGTTTGTTGGTTGTTCTATGAACGACAACTCTTGTCCTACTACTCATACGTTTATATTCTATCGCATTCATAGCATCTGTGTTGAGTCTTCATATTATAGGCACGTGAAATATGTTGTGGTCGTAATTCATAATCTGAGATAACGTCAATACGTACGATACTCTTTGTATTTCGTAGCTTGATTAGCACGCATGTGTTGCCTCCCTTCAGCCGCTACCACTTGCTTTGGATAATGTAGCCTTCTTTGTTTGTTGAACTAGCTCGGGTCCCTATATCCTTCGTTCGTTTACTTCTCCGTAATGCAAGGAAATCGAAACTTCATTTATGTAGTAAGCTTTACAAGTGACATCCTTCAACTCAGATGATGACTATCGTGATAACGAAATTCCCATCATTGATAAAGGATTACCCTCGACTGCCCCGTGAAATTCAAGGCACGGTGCTTAATATAAATTCCCTTTATCTAGATACTTCTTTTACCTTGTTCATTGGTCGCGAATCGTAATAGTGTACACGTTCGATCTCATGGTCAAACATACTTGAAAGTAACTTTAGTATTCGAGATTCACCCTTTGGTCTCTATCTGCCACAATCGCTACAGAAGCTCTACGTTGCACCACTGTCTTTCCCGTATATAAATCAAAATTTTCCTAAATGAATAGCCTATCATTGGTAGGTTAGTCTAACAATTATAAATAACTTAGTAGTATCGCTTGACTCGATCTTTGGTGACCCGATCACAAAATTCAGTATACTGCTTATGTCCACATTCATGATTCTCTATAGGTGGAAATAATCCACTAGGTTTCTGTCATTCTGTTTTTGACATGTCAAGTGTTTACTTAATACTTGGTCAACATCATTCTTTATATTCAACCGCCAAACATCCTTTTAACTCCCTACACCACTTTGTCCTTTCCCCTGTCTTAGTCCTTTTCCTCTACTATCATCTTTTATGGTATATACTCAATTATCTTGGTCAATTCTGACTAAATTTCTGATTTCGAATCGTCCCTTCCATAGGTATCGGCCACCATATTGGCCTTTTCTAGGTAATAATGAATTCCTCCGTCATATTCCTTGTTCACTTCCACCATCTTCTCTTCCCTTATATTTAGTTTCCAATATGAAAGTCAACTTATGGCTCTTGTGTTAAAAATTTCACTCTTTTCCTCATAAGGTTAATGTCTCAGTTTTCTGCATGGACGCTATCATGGCGAATCTCGAATCACAGTTAGTATATCCTAAGACGTACTCCTTACGGCTGTTTAGACGCATAGCCAATCAACCCTTTCTATTATATCAACACACCTCCTAAACTCTTAAAAGACGTATCATCATGACTCTCAAAGTCCCCTTTTATCGTCAAGCATTGCTAACAACGAGGTTGTTACTAATATCTCCTTTCGTTCTTAAAATTTTATTCATTAATCCATAGAGGCTTCTGACTCACTAGTCAATCAAATGATATTACAAAATTTTATAATGTCTCTATTAGTGCAAAATGCCCTCTTTGGCACAATGCCGAAGTCGATCTTAATTTGGTAAAATCCTCTCTTCAACCTTATCTTTGAAGGGTAACTACACTTTTCAACTGGTCAATAACTCCTCTATCACCGGTAAGGGGTATCTATTCTCGATGGTATATGTAAGATGTCATACTACCGCCCATTTTTCACAATTAGTGCTAATCGGTATGAGGCTTGCATACTTCTGAGGTTCCTAATAAACTCTATTAGGTGGTAATCTCGAAATCATTAGGATATATCCATGCATCCATTTGCTACTAGGTGACTTTTAAAATTTATGTATCTCTATGTGCATCAATCCCTTTAGGCTAAGTAAGCTTCACATTCTTGCCACAAAATTTCTTCCTTTCTTTACCAATATCTCACTTCCATGTTAGTTTCCTCTAAGGGTTATGTCTTATATCGCAATCGATTTGCATTTGTTGATGCAGGAAAAGGGCTCGGTAATTCCATAATCCGTTAATATACCTTTCTGACAAGGTTTAGTAAAAGTGTACTCTCAATTACCTCATCATTTCTTGTATCATTCCTCACAATCATATTAAAGGTTCACGTGGTATGTCCCAACATGGTTTTCCTACTGTAATAATTACTTGGCATACTGTTTTGGCTGCATATCTACAACACTTGGTTTTTAATCTCGTATTGGGCAACGGTTCACAATTGTACCTCCTGTTTACCTTAGAATAATAATCACCTTTGAAGGGAACAATTTCAGAATACCAACGTCATATCGAAAAAGATTTTAATAAGAATTTACACATCAGGTGTTTTCAAGGATATTAATGAGTCCCTAATGCGAGGAGTCTCACTGCTCAAAAGACAAAGGATGGATAGATAGAACACAATAAGGTTTATTCTTCCATGCCCTTATAATTTTGTAAAATGTTGTCATGGAGATTGTTGCACGAGGGTAATGATTGTTGGATACAAATGTCATATAGACGGTCTTTATAAAATTCTTACATCGGGTGAATACTTCTCCTCTTGAATAATTAAGAGGAAATCATGCAGTCTTATTAAAAAAATTCAACCAATAGAAGAAATTTTACTCCATGGCAATTAAAGAATGAAGTAGCTTATCATTCAAGTAGTCAATGATTTCAAATGAATCTTCATTATATGATTGAAAGAATATAATATTCAAGTGACATAAGGTCTGATAATAAGATGGGTAAGAATTCAAGTTAAGTGGGCGACCTTACTAGGTCTCAATCAAATTATTTGTTGAAACTGTCATCATCATACTTTACCCCATACAAAATGCATTGCGGAATTGCTAAATGAATTAATTTAGAAGATGGACCAGTGAAACAATAACTAGTCCTTTTCAAGAAATACTAGCAACTAGCTAGACAAAGTATACTGGTTCACTAGTTTGAGACATCACCACTAGCTAGGACAATTAGCTAGATATTCTTCACAACGTCGTAATTTTGGACTAGCCGGAACAATCAACTAGTCATTCGCATTGACATATCAACCAACCAGTTTCAATTGGCTAGAATGGAATTTCAACATCGTAGCCCACAAACTTTAGGCTACTCGGATAGCGAATTGAAAAAAAATTTATTAAGTTTGGATCGAAAAAGGAAAATATAAAATCTGAATAGAATGTTCTTGGTATCGGAATAATCGATAACCTCTCATCAAATATTACTTATCAATGAAACGGTCCACCCAAGGGTGCCCCCTTACGCGTACTTTATCAGATCCTACAATAGAAATAAATTCGAAATATCAATATCAAAATGATATCCTTACTATGATTTCAATGTACGATTTACAATCTTCTTGAATAGAACAAAAGAATTCATGAGGGATATCTGGATATTAGATCATCCATGTTCTCAACAATTCGTTAAACATTTAAGAGCTCGACCGAAGAGTGCAAGTACGAAAGAAACAATCAAATATCAATATTTGTGAAGGCATATTCGTCGATTAATTAAGGAAACATTTGCTGAACATTCCTTAGATGATTTGAAAGAAAGTGTAAATAGTTCTGAGTAGAACAAGATAATCATAAGTTTTTTTTTGCTAATTAAAATTTTATACCGAAAGGAACAACAGATACAAGTCTAGGGGCATACCCCGCGAAATCAACAACCTAACAATACAGAGGTCATAATATCTATGCCCTATAGTAACCCAAGACAAAGGCTAGCCCACTTGCCTAGCAACAACAAACACAACTATAAAGCTAGTTAAACTAGCTTACAACACACTAACAACTATGCCAAGAACATCCGGGGTAGACCTGCAACACTGCAGCAATCTCAGAAACTCAGCATGAAGCTTTATCATCGATCGTTCATTAACAAAAGTTGCAGGAACATCAACATGGATGCATAGCACACAACTACCACATCTGCATACAGGAGAGTCAAAAAACCTTTTCTTAACCATTGCACCATATTTTTTAACGCACTGCAGTCTCCGCATCAACCATTTGCTGTCAATCCTAACCAGCATAATTTTGACACCGACTAAACTAGTTCTATGCCAAGCTGCACGACCTCCAACTACTCGAAACGAGTTGTAGCCCAGATTACTATCACATGGATTGTCAAGGTCAGCGTATCCACAGGACTGCGCTACAATCCTGTCCCACAGGTTATGTTGAAAACCAATAGTTCTGGAACACATCAAGAGAATTAACCCACATAACAGCCAACTGAATGAACCACCAAGACATCTCCTCATGATTTTCAAAAAATCCATAATAATGAATTCTGAGAATTCCACCGGTTGAACCCTGGCTGCAAAGCCCCACATGGCCTCTACAAGAGTATAAGGCAAACCACAATCAAAGGAATAAATTCTGGAATCTGGTACCCAATTCGGAGTAGAGACACCCAGACCAACTTCCAAATCCACAAACGTGAACTCCAAGAACCTCACCAATTTTCTGACAGGATCAACAACATTTCTTTTGACAAGGGTAGAAAAAACTACCACAGAAGACTTGGTTTTGCGACCAAGGAAAACATACCAGATTAACCATTGTCCAGTCCCACAGCACGGCCTGCCCGCCATCAACATAATTAGAGAGCCCATCTCATAATCCATTCCTTTCACAATCTGTGCCAAATCTGACTTGAAATTGAGCATAATAAAAGCCCAATACAATCGGCCATCACCAGGTTTATCAAACCTGCACGATACGACCTCTACCAAGGCCATATATAGATTTTGTGTAGCACCCTGTGAATTTAGAGGTAGAACACCTCCATCTGCTATCAACACAAAGAGGAGACCAGGACTGTTCAGACCCTTCTCCGTGAGATCCATGCTAGATGAACACCCTCGATTTTGGTCAGTAACAACACTAAAATTTTCCACTTCCTCATAATAACATATCCAAGCATTAACTCTAGGCTGAAGCACCATCACGACCACTTCATAGACACCCAAAACAGGCACATGATACGACCCATCTACTTTAGCAAAAGCACAAAACTCCTTAGCATCTCCACCCTTACCACAACCAGGGGCATCATTCCACACTATGGGCCTCAGAACACATATAAAATGGTTCCGAGAATGCCATATCTTGTCATACTCAGCTAACTTCAACATAAACCTCATTAAAAGATACTTTGCAATTGCACCAAAGGTCCATTGGACCTTGAGCAGCCACATCACAGGTCGAAGATTCAGCCTAATGGGAGCAATAAAAGTCCCATCATCCTTCAAAGAAATTATCCAAGGCATTAGAAAATGAACATACCAACCAACATGACAACCAGCGTCTACCGACATCACTAATAATTCCATAGTTTTGGGTCAAGACTGCTACCAAACACTTGTGAAAAAAAACCAGACCTTTGGGAGCATCCCTCCGTCCTCTTGTTTTCTAAGCACATCCCATCAGAGACTACACCATGTACGACTCTCTCCGTAAAAATTGAGTCATTAGCATCTTCCCCGGTCATCCTCACTAACTGGTGAACCAACCGTCATCGGAATTCCTCTGACAGACCTGCCTCTCCCTCCATCAGAAATGGGCACGAAATATCATTTTCCACTACCTGAACACAGTCAGTAAGGTTATTCAAACCTTCCTGAGTCACTCCAAACGAATCGAAGGACAGAGGTCTCTCAGACCTTTCATCAAACACATGAACTTTATCCATTTTTCCCAAGAAACATAGGTAGGGCACGACACCAGTGCAACCAAGACTATCTCTTTCCACTTTGATAGCGCAGTAAACAAGCATTCCAATAAGAACATTCGCAGTGTTCAACATCAAAACTGCGAAAAACCTTAGGGCATTTTATCAAACATCAGGTTAGCTCTAATGGGTTCTCATGTAACAAAGAGGTGTGCAGGCACAATACCACATAGTCGCAACACAACCCATTCTAGGGCTACATAGAAGGGCATTACAAGAGTACTTCCCTGCCAGGCATAGCGCAACTCTAGATCACGAATAGAATCAGCATGAGTACCCCTACTCAAACCATCATAAAGGTTTAAATAAAGCCCCATCAAATGCAGACTTGACCATTCAATAAAGAAGTTCAAAATCTTCTTAGAAAGAACGAATTCCACAGAGCTAAAGACCAAATAAATATCCCCTCCACCCTTGGAAAAAAGGAAAGAAATGGAAGTTCCCATAGAATAAAAACAAATAAAAGCTAAGAAATATGGTGTATTAGGTGGGAGATGTGAAGAGGAAGATGAATTTAGGAAGGATTAACTTGGAACTGGTGAAGAAAAGGTGTAGATTAAGGCTAGATTACTGTGGCGGCTAGAAGAAAGTAGGGTTTTCTAGAGAGAGAATACGACTCTCATTGATAGTTTAATCATAAGCTTTGAATCGAATACTCGGGGATCAAATAAGATACTTTGGATAAGTTCTGGTTTAAAGAAAGTATGTCACTGGTTGTTATTCCACAAGGTCGAAGTAGAAAGTTAGATGAGTTACCTAATATAAACTAATCGAGATAACATGGTCAATGAATAGTCCAATTGAAGTAGTGCACCGGCTAGTAATTACCAAAGTAATTCGATGACTATTCATGCATCTCATTATCACCATTACAAGGATAACTCCATCTCTTTGTCTTCATAATACCAGAAGCCGACTAGGGTGTCTCTCAATCATCATTTTAAAGTCACTTATTAAGTTGAGGTCTCGCAATTATATATGTCATTTCCGTGTTTTATCTTGGAGACCATGCTTCACATCATTCTAGGGACACCTGCTAAGTCCATAGGGTCCTGTTTCATGCCTTTGACATGAATCACAAGTGGCCAGTTCCCCTTGAGAAAAGATCAAATATAACGACCTAGAATTTTTTGCGATTTTATAAGTGTTTATTTAATTGTTAAAGGTGAATTATGTGGTGTGATTTTTTTTTGAAGTCAAGATATATGTGAAATCATGTTTATGTGATTATGTGATGATTGGTATGTGTCGTATATGTTCGTTGAATTTTATTTGTATTTTTAGAGCATTAAAAGTATTTTTAAAGTGCATTGTTAATCTTCCGAAAATCATATAAAATCATTGGAGTTGTTTTAATTCATGAAATCTTTTGCATAATCATCTTTGTGATATGATTTAGTTTTTAAAATTAGTGTGAATATATAGTTGTGTGTTTTGTTATTTTAAAATGATTTAAAAAGCTTTATTGCATTTAAAGTTGTTAAACTTGTAAAATTCATATAAAATTCATTTTTGATCCCAAATTTTTTTAAACAAATACGGGGAGGTTTGTAATTTCATAAAATGCATTTTAGAATTTTAAAAATTAATTTTCCCCTAATTTTCTATTTTATTTCGATTTTAAAATGAATAAAAACAGTTTTGTAAAAGAAAATAGGTTTTCAGCATTTATTAAATTACCAAACTGCCCCTGTGGCTATAAGACAGCACCCACCGCCTCATTTCTGCTCTGTTCATTTGGATAGCTGCTGTGGGTATATCTTTTCATCCCCTTCTCCATTTCTTTGTGTTTTAAGCTCTAAAACATGTTGTAAATTCTATTTTCATTGTTTATAACATGTTCTTGTAACTAGTTAATGGTTTGGTGAAAGTCTTGGTGCAATTATATGAAAATATATGTATGTATATATTCGAGAATTTGAATGCAAGCCTTGTGGGTTACTAATTTGATGATTACATGATTGTATAATGTTAATTATGAGTAGAAATTGAGTTTTTATATTGTTTTTGAGTTGTTCTTGAGTTTTCTTCAAAACCCTCGCCGCCGGTGGCGGATTCCGGCGAGGTTATGGTGGTTAGTGGTGGTCCTGTGTTGTTGTAGCGTGTATGGATAAATTGTTGTGGTGTTAACTGATCAAACTTGGTTGCATGTATAGATAATCGTGTAAAATTAAAACTGCTGCTGTAAATCAGTTCTTACGGTACCTATTTCAATTCTGATGATAAAACTAATAATATATTTGGATTCTTTGCGAAAACATAGGTGAAATAGGCTTTTGAATCATGTCAATAGGATTTAAAATGAATGAGTTATGGTCAGTCAAAGTTAAGCTATTCTTATTGACTTCGGGATTATGATCCTTGAACTTTAAAAAATCATAGTTAATCGAGTACTTGTTCAAAATTTATGAGCCTTACTATTCTGGAAAGTTCTCGGAATTGTCTTCAAGTTTTGTGTTCTGTACTTTTTCATTTGAATTCATCTTTATGCAATAAAGTGGTATTCTTTGGGACTGATTTGTAACATCCCAGATCCGGGGTCAGGGATCTGGTCGTTACGGTCTCAATATCCATCTCCAAAACCAACATAATTTAAATTAAAACCTTGTGACCCAAAACAACATAAAACACACCCGTTATAGTCCCAGAGATGAAATCAGAGTAACCATCAATATTATTAATCACAAGTTTGAGTTCTTACAACCCAAAGAATTACAATTTTACCATTACATACTCTTTGCCATCCATTGGTATATGCCATATAATAAATACATTGATACTTGAAAGCCAATCATCTAGCCTACCAATAGCTTCTTAATCGACAATGGCAGCTAAGGTCTCAGCGGCTAATCCTCCGACGGTTGTCACCTCCTTGTACCAAGTGCGCCTTGTGCGGCCATCAGATCTAACTGTTGTTGTGATATAAATAAATAAAGCAAGAGTGAGCAATAGCCCACCAAAAATATAATTGAGCAGTGATAATATATAACAGTCCAAAATGTCTTTGAAACCATATGCCATGCATTTACGGAAATGATGCTAGTATAACTTAAAAGATGAAGTTACTAGGTAACTTAAAATATATATTTTGTGGACATATCTACTATACAAAAGATAAGCAAGATATTCCCAATTATCATAAAAGAGGAACTTGCAGGAAAAATATTGCAATTCCAGTTTCAACACTTTTTCACCTTGTCAACACCAACAGTGTTGCAGAAATTTCTCACTTTTGGAAGATGAACTAATACGGGAGAATTGCCGCGCCAGATGCCCTGACGTTTACGATGATCAGTTGTATGTCATGCATCTCATCAGTCGTTCTCTACATGTAGAAGGTAGCTCCGACGGATTTACTTGTCTACCGCCCTCTGGAACTCCTCAGCCAACGGTTGGGTTATTGCTGGACCGGCGCCACTCGGCCACTTACGCGTCTCCTAGTTCGAATATCATCCATGACTCTGAAACGTAAAGTTCGTTCCCCTTTTCCCCAAGTATAACACTTGTTGATAGGACTCCACAAAGTAGTCTTATCTAATTGGAAAGGAAAATTCACCAATATTTCCCAAGCTGATGCTTGTTAATGGATATAAACTTGTTTCATCAATCTTACCCCTCGAGCGTTGAGGAGGTAACCAAAAGACTCATATCGATGTTTGAACGAATCAAGATGTGTGTGACAAGATAGTTTAGCAAGTATATGACCGGGCAGTCAAATAAATAACAACTCTCAAGTGAGGCCCCCTTATTTGTTTTTGGAAGCTTGAGCGAGTATCTAAATCTTCTTATAAGATAGATTTAAATAAAAATAGAGTTTTGGGGACCTCCCCTTGATAAAATAGTCATAAAAAGACTCTGAATTATTTTACATAATATATGAAGGTGACAGATAATTTTAGAATAATATAAATCATTATAAAAAAAATTTAAAAGAATTTAAATAAATATTCCAAGAATATTTATTAAATCAATAATAATTCAGGAATATTACTAAATCATAATATTGCTCGTAAGTAATCCTCAAATGAATATATAGAATTATTTACTAAATAAATCTCTTCTTTAATGAATATTCAAAATTATATTCATTAATTAAATAAACTCAAATAAATATTTAAAATAATATTCACTAAATAAATCAAACCTTAAATGGATATTTAAAAATAATATTCATTTAATAAATAATATTCTAAATTAATATCCAAATAATAATTTTCTAGTAATCAAAACTTTAAAGGAATATTCGAAGTAATATTTCTTAAGTAAATAGAACTTCAAATGAATATTTTAAAATGATATTCATCCAATACATAAAATCTTAAATGAATATCTGGAAGTAATATTCATTTAATAAATAAAAATTCCAATGAATATCAAAGTAATTATTCATTAAATAACCAAACTGTAAATGAATATTCGAAACTAATATTCATTTAAATAATTAAATCTCAAATGAATATTAAAATAATATTCAGTAAATAGATAAACTCAAATGAATATTCAAAATAATATTCATATAGTACTTCTCGATTGAGATAATGTTCAAATAACATTCCTCGAATAATTTCCAAGTAATTAATACTTTATGGAAATGTAAATAATGTTCATAAATAACATTCCTCAAATAATCTGTCACTGAAATCTTTCCGGATTTCCACGACTATCTCTATATTACAAAATACCGACTCCCGATCTATATTTAAAGAATGAATATCATACGCCCTTCACAAGGGTCTTAACAAAGCAATTCGGCTTATAACTGATAATTCATATCTAGTCTATAGGCCAATATCAATCCAGGGGAACAAGTAATTCAATATTAACTTGAAAGTAGGCATGCATGCTATGGCATATGTATAACAACAATCATATATATTATCACAACAACAGTTCCAAGGTATTGGAAACTATCAATAGTCACTATATCCGAGGTTAATCACTTATACTTTTAAAAAGGCTAAGTATATACTTAACTTTAGTCGAAACACGTGTTCGAGTTATCTCGATATGCACCCTTTAGTGAAACTCTTTTTGTCACCGATACGATTCGACACTTGTTCGATAATAAGACATGTCGTTATACTTACACTTGGTATATACATAAGTCTTGCAAGTTCTAAGGTCGGTCATTTACGAACCAAGATTATACCTCGAGTTTTATCGCTCGTTTTCTAAGTGATTTACCAAAGTTATAACCAAGTATACTTTTAAGGGGTTCGTTCGCGCTTAACCTTGATTCAAATATTTTTATAAAATCGGAAAACGATCCGTTTGACATGAGGTTTTCTCTCACACCTTCCTTTTTACCTCTAGTATTTAATTACCATGATTTGTCACTGCATAACTCATTTTACGAAGGTTCAATTTCAGTTACGAACTTGCTTTTACGGTTTCGAACCACTTTTACGAATTTACCCATAACTCCTAAACCGTAAGTCCGTTTCAGATGATCTTTATATCAAAACGAAACTTATAACATAATCTAACTTATCATGTCAGAATACGAAGCTAGACGGTGAGTTAATTCTACTGTCAAACACGATTGCTTAAGGTTAACGAAATTTCGGCATTACGACGGCTATAAATCGAACGATTCCAAATTTACTTTCAACCAAACCAAGCCACACCGGGCATCCATATCACTTATACACATGAAACTAATCTTAATAAGTCCAAGAACATCTCATTCACCATCATAATCATCAAATCTCTTAGACCAACATAACTAACTACATAATCATGCTTATAATCATATCATAATCATATCTAAGCTAAAACCCACCAAGAGCATGCTTGAAACTTAAGATTCAACCAAGGATTTCAAGGGTTATACCTTCCTTGGAGAGTTTACTAGCCTTATAAAACCTTGCATAGTCCTTGTATAACCTTAACCAAGCTTAGATCATCCAAAGAAACAAGAAAATCAAAGTTAGTTTCTTGAAAACACTATTCACCCTCATCTTTGAGGATTTATTTGAAAATGGAAAACATGGAGTTTGAAGCTAAGATTTCTAGGAGATTATTTTTATGAATTATAGGACTCACCATAAAAATTTGGAGATCAAACAATGGTTGTAAGGTGGATTTTGAAATCTTAAAACTCCAAAATTCGAAGTGCCTTCTTTTTGGGGGAAAAACAGTGAACTTCTCGAATTTATTTACCCATCCAAACCATCTTCAAAAATTATGAAATTAAATCCCCAACTTCACTTTGATGTGTAGAAGCTCCGTGAATTTTTTCATGATTTTTAGATGAGTAGAATTAGGTGAAACAAAATCGTAAAGACCCCTGCCCTGGAAAATGCAAACTGCTGGAAAAATGGGGGAGAAGTGGTGTTTGCTTGGCTTTGATCTTGCTCTCATCTTATCTAAAGTGAATTATTGAATGTCTTAGGATAATATCTTGTCCATAAAGTAGCTTTAATAAAGTTCTAGGTCATGCATGATGCATTAGGATGGACAAGTGTCTTGTTTTTGTGGTGAGATGATGAAAGTGATGCTAAGTACTTGGTTGATCCCTTATTGCTCTAGTTTCTTTACAACTATCTTGGTTACATGATCTTATCCACTAGCACATGCATGCACCTTGGTTATCTTCTTGTTTCTTTGTCCGATTATTGCTCAATTTGGTCGATCGTTCGTAAGAATATCCCAAGGATTTCTAGTTAGGGTTTTACCGGAAACCTTCTTAATATTAATACTATCATTCTCAATCATCCTTTGTAATTCTTGAATTTAAATTCCTTAAATCCTTTTAATAAATCCTTAAATCTTTCAGTGTCCAGGGAAATCTCGGAGAAAATAAAAGTGCTAATTTTCTGAATCCGATATCGTTTACATACACTTATCTCGCCCCTGGATCATGAATACGAACTCAGAAATTCGTTCTGAATACTTCTATATAGCGTCGTCTAACTCATATTCTTATTTCCCACCAAAAACACTATTCACACTTTATTCTCCTTTTATTTCTTATATCCATAAAAATGTCCTTGTTCTCTTTCGGGCATTCCTTAACCCTTTCACGGAACCACTAGACTAATAACAGATATCGATTTAGATGACACGAGATTATTCCCTCTAATTGGGATCCCCATATCTTATCTCCCTAGGAGATAGATTATTCTTATCTAAGTTGTCAATCCATTGCATTCTTCATGGCATTTAATCATTGGAATCTATAACCCTTCAACCTTCATTTATTAGAACTGTTAATACCTTGTAGTCGGAATCATTGTTCCTCCTTTTATCAATGCTTAATAATTTTGTTTTTAATTCTACTGAAAATTTGGGTTCTTACAGTCTCCCCTCTTTCAAAGGATTCCGTCCCGGAATCAGGTAGAAGACAGTTGGGTACTTGTTGGTTATTTCAATTTCCAATTCCCCAGTCAATCTTTAATCAATCCCAATCCTTTTTCAGCAAATCTTACTAGTGCTACAATACATCCTTTATCCTTTTTCATTAATCTTTGCTACTTTTCGTACAACACACTGTCCGGGTTATGCTCTTACCAGTCATATACTATTACTCTCTTATTAGTATATGCAGTGGTTTCGGTGTTACTATCGCGCTGCGAATTCGGAGATAGCCTCACTCGTAATTACGCATTTCCTGATCGCTTTAATCTTCGCAATCTTGATCATTATATAGAATTAGAAGAATTTATTGAGAGATCACTGTGATCAATGAACATTCGTTATATTGCATAGTTAGTACAGAAGGGGGCCAGCCTTTAGTACTTGACAAGCAATTAAACAATTAATGGCATTCCACTTAGACTTCTATCACACAGAGAGAGAGTCACGTAGCAGTACCTCCCCTCCTTAAAGGGTTGTTCTTCTCAATTCAAAAAAAAAATATGAATAAGAGAGAAGAAAAGGAAAGAATTCCAGAGAATTATAGAGAATTTCATGATTGCAAAAATATCATACTTAGAATTTACCTCTGAACTATAGAGGTTTATCAGAGAAGAAAAAAATAATCGTAATCCTACCAAATACTACTTTATCGTAATCTCACGTGTCAGCATATCCTCGCTGCTCTGTCTATCATTCTATGGACTATGTTCTTGTTCAATCTCAGCAACACTTGTTCTTGAAACACCTTTCAACCTTTCCGGTTAAATCTTATATTTCTCGCTTGACATCATTGTCACTAATATTCCATGCCACGCTACTAGCGCTTTCATATCCATAATACTAGCACTATCAGGTTGTCATCCCCAGAGCTCGTTAGGAAGTCCATTCATAACATTCCTTGCTTCACATTTCATGATTATCTCCCAATCTTTTCTTTATCAATCACATTCTTCTTATTATCTGATTCTTATTTACTTCTGTTGCTTAACTCCACCGTCATCTCATTGTTGAGACACTCATCACCTTTATTCAATACGCTTCACTTGTTTGGGGTCAAACTTTCCTTTGTTCAACCATCTAGATCTTCACTTTCTCGGTCCATGAGTCTCCTTATTACTTAACTGGTCTATTCTAAATTTCCTCGAATTTTCCAAACTTAACAGGAGTTAATCTTTATGTCATTTATGCTTTCAATTTCAGCTTTTCGTTGTGACGACAACTTTCAATGTCAATTTCATACTTTACTTACCTCATTGTTGGGGTTTCTCAGGAGTTCGCATGTCTACTCCTTTATTGATTCTATATTCTATTTTCACTTTTAACAGTCACTTGGTTTCTATTTATACTATAATCACTCTATGAACTATCATGGCATTATCATTTTTTCGAATATCACGTCGTTCCCAAAACTAAACCATCCGAAATAAACCTGGACGATTTTTCTAACTTTGATTCAGTCCCGACATTTCTACAGTCGTCATTACCTAATTTCTCAGAAAGATCACCATCGTTTATCGTTTACGCAGTGCTTTAATAACTAAACATACAGGTTTCATAATTGTCAATTCAAGGTCCTCTAGGAATACAAAATAATCACTATTCCCTATCCATAAGGAACGCTTCCTGAACTTGACGTAGATATTACATGAAGCAGATAAAATTGCAGAGAAGCTTCAAGCATCGCAGCTATGACAGGTTGGTGAGATTATTAATCGTATATCTCTAGTAGAAGACTGGAAGCTTAACGGTATAATTAATCACTTTCCGAACCTCGTTAATCCTTTCACAGGGATACCTTTCAACATCACGAACCTCCAACCTCATATTCTATATCTTGTTTGCACAGAAATACATCAACATAAACTTGCTTGTCATTCATCATCATGCCAATTAGCTTATCAATATCAGTACCAATCTATCTTCTGTTTTCAGTCATCCCTTATTACCTCATCTCTCCTCTTTCTTTCTAAAATAAAGGAGAGTCGCTTGGGGGATTTGGTCTGGCCTGTCGCAGAACCTTCTAGTGTCGGTAATGTGCTGCAGACAAAATCAGGAGTCAGATGTTTACTTAAACTATCCTTATAGTTGATCCTCGCACAATTATCAGGGGAACGTAAATTCCTCCATCACAATCTGACCTTCAAGGCCCTTCTCATTTTCACGCTATTTCTTTAGTATGAGCATATATACTTACTCCCTTATACTTAAAGTGTCGGCCACCTCATTGGTCTTTCCCGAATATAATAATTTCCTGAAATCAATGTTTTCTGGATCTATTCCAACTCAGGGTGGAAGCATCCTCCCTTGAACTCTGCTAGATGAGAGAAAACATATTCTAGTCTTTTTCCAAAAGTCATTGCTTCCACCTTTCTGTGTGAACTTCATCACGGTTACTCCCAATCATACCTAGGATATTTCTTATCTTAGTCCTTTCTTATTTTAGGAAAATCTCAACCTTATTGGTTCAATCCATACTTGCTCATGGTTTCACACATGCTTTATCTGGCCTTATTGTTACTATGTCATACATTCCTTACCAAACTTCCCTTTTGAAGTTCAGAATATTACCTCTTCCTTTATAAGGTTTCTTAGGTCATCCTCATCATTCCTCCTGTATCTTCTGGGTACAGGGTATATCAAACATCATTAATCAATTCTATAACAATTCTGTCTATGTACTTTTCGAGACTCCTTTCCACAAATCCTTACAGGTTATTAATACCTTGGTCGATTCAACTTATATCGTCTGAATTCACAATGTCTTTATTAGGGGTGATGTTATCCTTTATGCATCCCCCAAGGTTCGTCTTAATATATGGACATTCTATCCTCAATTCTATTTTCAAGGAATACTTATATCCTGTAATTGGAAACCCAATCATATATCCTTAATAAGGGTCTCTTTTCAATCATTCCCATCTTGATAATCTATAGGTAGCTTAATGCTAATCTCTTCTCTCAAACGAGTGTTAGTCTATATGACCTTCCAAAAGACAACATATGTCTATCCGTTCTTTCTTACAGACTTGGTAATGGTAGCAAGGATGTTCTGGAAGATATTGGTCATGTTCAACGTGAATCTCTTAGTACCTATTGCTCCTCTTGAGGATACTAAGCTTCAGATAACATTTATGCATCACACTGCACTATCTCTGACAATCTTCATAACCTTTATTTGTAACATCCCAGGTTTTTAGATTAATTTTAGTAAGTAATTTGATAATTTAGTATTAATAATTTAGAATTTAAGATAATAGCATTTTCAATTTTAGAGGAGTTATTGTAGAAAGTCATTAAAAATAGAAGATTAATAGGTTGTAAATCATAATCAAATTTTAATTATTTTTTTATTAAAAGGGATGTATCATTAAAGAATAATTAGTAAGGATAAAGACATCAGTTAAAAAAATATATATAGAAAAACCCTAGAATTCTATATAGTAGTCAGGTAAAGAAAAAAAAACGTAGAGATCAGAAAAAGAAACGCCAAGAGAGGAAAAAGAAATGTAAGAGAGAGAGAGAAGAAGAACACGAGACGAGACCAACAAGAGAATAGAAGACTCATAACAAGATTAAAAAGAAGGGGTAATGATTCTTTATTTCTTTTGATATTCTTGTCAATTCATGTGTACTATGTTTAATTGATTTTGATTATGTTAAGGATTTTTGTTAGTCTCTTAAGTTTTTTATATGTGGTGATATTGTGTATGTATCCATGAGTTCTTTGTTATATTCATTGTCTTAGTATGATTACTCCATTTTGTATGCTAGTATGTTTGGATTCTAAATTCTTGTAAAATTCGTATAGGATTCGTTATTCATCGGAATTTTATGCAATTAGACTTTCTGAAAAGGTATTTGAATTATCTACAACTTTCATTCTGTGTTTTGTGAAATTCTGCTTGTAAGCATGTCAAAATCTGCTGTTTGTATAATCTGATGGGTTAAATTCAGTTCTGATGTCCGAACTTCGAAAATTCATAGTAAATCGGAAATTTGTTCAAAAACTATGAGCGATACCATTCTGGAAAGCTCGTTTTGATATCTGCATTTTGCGTTTACGTTCCATTAACAAATTCTGTGAACTTGATGTGTTAAATATCGAATTACTAGTGTGATCAGTGCCTGTTTCTGTTCTACCTGTCTGCATTTTCTTTATTTCTGAATTCGTTACTTATCCGTTTTTGACGAGCCTTACCATTCTGGAAAGGTCACGGAATTGCCTACGTTTTTCGTGCTTTGTGTTTTTTTAGATAAAATGATTTTCGTAGAGTAATTTGCCAATTTCCAGAACTGGTCAGGGCTGATTTTGTTAACAATTATCTATTTTGTAAGATATTTTGGTGTGTGATTTTTGGAATTTTCTTTGAGTAAGTTATATGTAGCGCCGCATGAGTTCTATTAAGGTGTGTGCTTATTTGCTTTGATTGACTGTTAATAGATAATGAATTAATATTTAGGATTTGTTGTTACTTTATTTTCAGGGTACGACATCGATATCGAGGTAAGTGACTTTTCGTTGCTCACTAATATTATGAAATCTGTTTTTTTTGTTTTAAAATGTCTGATTGATTTGGTTATCGAAAATTGTGACATCAAAAATAGAATTTAGAAAAGATTTTAATAAGAATCCCCAGTTTTAGTTGCGTATCGAATCATAGAATCCGGTCACTGGATAGTGTGACATATAGAACTAGTTTACGCACGTTCCGGAACACATAGATACCTTGTTGATTTTGACTTAACGAGGGGCGTAAACTGGCCCCCATCGAACCATCGAACTATAGAAGCCGTGTCACTGGCATAGTGTGACCGTGACTTAGAACTGTGGGAATAAAAAGTGATTTACCGTTAAGATTCCTTTATTGATTTATAACTTTAGAACTTTTGTATGATATTTAAAGTTTTTATTTTGAGCTGTCGGGCGATAGTTACTTGCTGGGCTTCGCAGCTCATTGTTTTAATATATTTCAGGTTACTAAGCTTTGGTTCGAATAAGGATGTGAACTTGTGGATTTTGTGCTACCTGATTTAGATGCAATTATTGGAAAAGATATACCGCATTATAGAACAAATTTCATTTTTTAATTGCACATTGATAATTGAATTTGTATAGTTGCGTCTCTAATTTTATTGTTTTAGATTGTTCAATTAACTTTGGGTTTGACTTTCATTGAATTTGGATTTATTGAACAAAGAATTGTATTTTATTTTAGTTGAGAATTTAGAATTAATAGTCCGAAAATTCGGGTTTTTACAGTTGGTATCAGAGCTCTAGGTTATTTTCCTGTAGACTGGCTAATAGGCTTGACTTGTGTGTAATTTTGGTAGCTCGCGAATTTTCGAGATAGGTGTGGTTCTAGAAATAATATGATTTTTTAGAATTTGGGGACCAAATTCCTTTAGTATTAATAATTTAGGATTTAAGATAATAGCATTTTCAATTTTAGAGGAGTTATTGTAGAAAGTCATTAAAAATAGAAGATTAATAGGTTGTAAATCATAATCAATTTTTAATTATTTTTTTATTAAAAGGGATGTATCATTAAAGAATAATTAGTAAGGATAAAGACATCAGTTAAAAAAATATATATAGAAAAACCCTAGAATTCTATATAGTAGTCAGGTAAAGAAAAAAAAAACGTAGAGATCAGAAAAAGAAACGCCAAGAGAGGAAAAAGAAATGTAAGAGAGAGAGAGAAGAAGAACACGAGACGAGACCAACAAGAGAAGAGAAGACTCATAACAAGATTAAAAAGAAGGGGTAATGATTCTTTATTTCTTTTGATATTCTTGTCAATTCATGTGTACTATGTTCAATTGATTTTGATTATGTTCAGGATTTTTATTAGTCTCTTAAGTTTTGTATATGTGGTGATATTGTGTATGTATCCATGAGTTCTTTGTTATATTCATTATCTTAGTATGATTACTCCGATTTTGTATGCTAGTATGTTTGGATTCTGAATTCTTGTAAAATTCGTATAGGATTCGTTATTCATCGGAATTTTATGCAATTAGACTTTCTGAAAAGGTATTTGAATTATCTACAACTTTCATTCTGTGTTGTGAAATTCTGCTTGTAAGCATGTCAAAATCTGTTGTTTGTATAATCTGATGGGTTAAATTCAGTTCTGATGTCCGAACTTCGAAAATTCATAGTAAATCGGAAATTTGTTCAAAAACTATGAGCGATACCATTCTGGAAAGCTCGTTTTGATATCTGCATTTTGCGTTTACGTTCCATTAACAAATTCTGTGAACTTGATGTGTTAAATATCGAATTACTAGTGTGATCAGTGCCTGTTTCTGTTCTACCTGTCTGCATTTTCTTTATTTCTGAATTCGTTACTTATCCGTTTTTGACGAGCCTTACCATTCTGGAAAGGTCTCGGAATTGCCTACGTTTTTCGTGCTTTGTGTTTTTTTAGATAAAATGATTTTCGTAGAGTAATTTGCCAATTTCCAGAACTGGTCAGGGCTGATTTTGTTAACAATTATCTATTTTGTAAGATATTTTGGTGTGTGATTTTTGGAATTTTCTTTGAGTAAGTTATATGTAGCGCCGCATGAGTTCTATTAAGGTGTGTGCTTATTTGCTTTAATTGACTGTTAATAGATAATGAATTAATATTTAGGATTTGTTGTTACTTTATTTTCAGGGTACGACATCGATATCGAGGTAAGTGACTTTTCGTTGCTCACTAATATTATGAAATCTGTTTTTTTTTGTTTTAAAATGTCTGATTGATTTGGTTATCGAAAATTGTGACATCAAAAATAGAATTTAGAAAAGATTTTAATAAGAATCCCCAGTTTTAGTTGCGTATCGAATCATAGAATCCGGTCACTGGATAGTGTGACATATAGAACTAGTTTATGCACGTTCCGGAACACATAGATACCTTGTTGAGTTTGACTTAACGAGGGGCGTAAACTGGCCCCCATCGAACCATCGAACTATAGAAGCCGTGTCACTGGCATAGTGTGACCGTGACTTAGAACTGTGGGAATAAAAAGTGATTTACTGTTAAGATTCCTTTATTGATTTATAACTTTAGAACTTTTGTATGATTTTTAAAGTTTTTATTTTGAGCCGTCGGGCGATAGTTACTTGCTGGGCTTCGCAGCTCATTGTTTTAATATATTTCAGGTTACTAAGCTTTGGTTCGAATAAGGATGTGAACTTGTGGATTTTGTGCTACCTGATTTAGATGCAATTATTGGAAAAGATATACCGCATTATAGAACAAATTTCATTTTTTAATTGCACATTGATAATTGAATTTGTATAGTTGCGTCTCTAATTTTATTGTTTTAGATTGTTCAATTGACTTTGGGTTTGACTTTCATTGAATTTGGATTTATTGAACAAAGAATTGTATTTTATTTTAGTTGAGAATTTAGAATTAATAGTCCGAAAATTCGGGTTTTTACATTATTGGTCACCATCCTCAGTCCTAATACATCCATGGTATTTATAAAATCCATCATCATGTGCCTCGATTCATTTTTCATCAAAAGTTCTCGCGGTTGGCGCTTGGTTAGAAGCAACCCCGCTTTGTCCTTTCATTGCTGGTCTAGTCACTTGATAATCCTTTGTGACTAGGCCTCCACTGGCAACAATAAAATATGTGAGTTTAGGGGTTGGCTAATAACATTATTTTTCTAGCAATTGTCGGCATAGTGCCTTCTTCTTTGATACCTTTTGATCTTTTCAAAACTTTACTCCGTATAAGTCTCAATCGACTTCTCTCTACCGTCTCCGGTCACCTTTCCTTTATTTTTATCTTTTCAACTATCCTTATTAATTCCACGTGCCACAAAAGTTTACACTCTTGGCATAACAACCTTTTTATTTAAGTCAATCCCGGAATTTCTCATTCCGGCTTGTTTCGTAATCCCATTTCTCTTTTTCCGTCGAATCTCAACTTCATAATTTTATCCATACATTCAACTGTAATAATCGGGGTCTGTCTACCAACCTGTATAGCGGCTACCTTACCCAATCCACAGGGTTCGCTCCAATTTCCATTTTTTTCAGTGACGTCCTCTGACAATCAGAAAGACAAGGTTTGCCAAATTTGTTGAAGTTCTTTCTAGAATCAGGGAAATTTCAGTCAATCTATCCACTAACTGGTAACACTAAGAAGATCCATTTCGATACCCGAAAAAATATTTCTAGGAACATCCAAGCGGGTGGAACCATAAACAGTTATATTAACGAAATGATTGACATAAAGTTTAGGAGTTTAACCATTGGAAAGAAACCAAATATATATACCTCCCCTATAAGGGAAATCAAAGTTTCCAAACTGAAACATACCACATCTTCCCGATACATATTCGTCCTAATAGTCGATACTACCGAATACTAGTTTACCTAGAATCTAGTCTAAGAAGGAACACTACCGTCGGAGTTAGTCGTTCCACAAAACTGGCACTACGAGGGCCTTCCGAATCTGATGAACGGTGCTGTCCGAATGCATCTGCAAGACTGCAATTACCCTGCCGTGTTGCACAAGCACAACACCTAAACGTGTACGAGGTGTATTCTAATAAATTCCAAAATTTTCCTTCCTCCATTAGGTAACGCCAATGCTGGGTCATCACCAATTTTATCTTTAGCTCAAGGGAGATTTTCCCCGTTTATCTTGTACATTCAAACTTTTAGCCTTACTAATAAGTCGGGTTACGGGACTGCACCTTTTGTAAAGTCCTGAGCAAATCTTTGGTAATACCTCGTGAATCTTATGAAATTTCTCACATTTTGCCGGTGTGGTTGGCTTTTCTCCATTTGAAACTGTCTTTAACTTGGTGGGGTCGATCAATCACTACTTCTATTGATCATATGTCCTATTAACTGGACTTCATTTTGCCAAAACTCTTACTCCAAGAACTTAGCCTACACTTGTTCTTTCAGGTTTCATCTAAAAGCATTCTCAATTACATCTTAACCACTGTTCTCCTTACCTAATCCATTTACGATTCAGTGTCGGAATAACTTAAGGTAACTACCATAATCCATTCAAGGAAAAGAACGAGTTTAATCTTCCTCTGAATCATATGCATCTAATGTTTATCATTATACTTAGTCTTTGACAATAGTCTTGTTGCGGGTTTATCATTGACTCACTGGTCATTTCGTCTTGTAGGTTCTGAGATTATTGTCTCGCTTACTACTTCCTCATGTAACTTTATCCGTTCAGGCCATCTCTTTCCATTATCTTTACTTTCTAAGCTGATCCATTCATAAAATGGACATCTCCCTGAATAAAACCACCCTATCAATTTCAATTTGGTTTCATAAACTATAGCCTATGAAATCTGCCTTCTCATGGCGAATTAATATTGACAATATTCAAGCTTAACCCATTTATCAAATGATATGACACTTCTTGCCTCTATCTCAATTGTTCCTGGGACTCTGCTTCCCGATATATATCGATGTCCTTGATAATCATGCTTCATTCTCACTCTTTTCCATTCAATCGGGAAGTCTCTAAGGATTCTTATCTAACCCCATATAAGACCTTACGTAATTCCTCAATTCCGTTTTATTTGCTGGTACTTTATCCGACAGTCCAGATATGAATCCAATATGCCTCTTTAGTTCTTTTAGTAGTATCTCAGCTTTTTACGCTCACTTCTCTGAGCACTATACCTTAACTCTTACAGTCTCTCTGGCTGTAGCTCTCATATCCTCGAGGGTAAACTTCTCTTTATTTAACAGGATTATCCTCCTCTGCTGGAACCTCTTCCGGGTCCTCAGTAGGGTACTCTATCGAATCAATCAAGCCGATCGCCACCATATATAATAAAGCATCACCGTGCTGCTGCTCGTACGCCCCAAGGTCTGTCGCCATACCAGTCGACACGAGAACATGTTAACTTACTATCATGATACTTTAGAGTTCCCAAATGGGTTTTATATGTCAGTACTACATTAAGTAGTCTGACATGAACTTGGCAAGAGTTCTTATTATCTTAAGTAGTCTGAATTTATTGTTTTATCTCTGATACCATTTCTGTAACATCCCAGATCCGGGGTCAGGGATCTGGTCGTTACGGTCTCAATATCCATCCCCAAAACCAACATAATTTAAATTAAAACCCTGTGACCCAAAACAACAACATAAAACACACCCGTTATAGTCCCAGAGATGAAATCAGAGTAACCATCAATATTATTAATCACAAGTTTGAGTTCTTACAACCCAAAGAATTACAATTTTACCATTACATACTCTTTGCCATCCATTGGTATATGCCATATAATAAATACATTGATACTTGAAAGCCAATCATCTAGCCTACCAATAGCTTCTTAATCGACAATGGCAGCTAAGGTCTCAGCGGCTAATCCTCCGACGGTTGTCACCTGCTTGTACCAAGTGCGCCTTGTGCGGCCATCAGATCTAACTGTTGTTGTGATATAAATAAATAAAGCAAGGGTGAGAAATAGCCCACCAAAAATATAATTGAGCAGTGATAATATATAACAGTCCAAAATGTCTTTGAAACCATATGCCATGCATTTACGAAAATGATGCCAGTATAACTTAAAAGATGAAGTTACTAGGTAACTTAAAATATATATTTTGTGGACATATCTACTATACAAAAGATAAGCAAGATATTCCCAATTATCATAAAAGAGGAACTTGCAGGAAAAATATTGCAATTCCAGTTTCAACACTTTTTCACCTTGTCAACACCAACAGTGTTGCAGAAATTTCTCACTTTTGGAAGATGAACTAATACGGGAGCATTGCCGCGCCAAATGCCCTGACGTTTACGATGATCAGTCGTATGTCATGCATCTCATCAGTCGTTCTCTACATGTAGAAGGTAGCTCCGACGGATTTACTTGTCTACCGCCCTCTGGAACTCCTCAGCCAACGGTTGGGCTATTGCTGGACCGGCGCCACTCGTCCACTTACGCGTCTCCTAGTTCGAATATCATCCATGACTCTGAAATGTAAAGTTCGTTCCCCTTTTCCCCAAGTATAACACTTGTTGATAGGACTCCACAAAGTAGTCGTATCGATTGGAAAGGAAAATTCACCAATATTTCCCAAGCTGATGCTTGTTAATGGATATAAACTTGTTCCATCAATCTTACCCCTCGAGCATTGAGGAGGTAACCAAAAGACTCATATCGATGTTTGAACGAATCAAGATGTGAGTGACAAGATAGTTTAGCAAGTATATGACCGGGCAGTCAAATAAATAGCAACTCTTAAGTGAGGCCCCCTTATTTGTTTTTGGAAGCTTGAGCGAGTATCTAAATCTTCTTATAAGATAGATTTAAATAAAAATAGAGTTTTGGGGACCTCCCCTTGATAAAATAGTCATAAAAAGACTCTGAATTATTTTACATAATACATGAAGGTGACAGATAATTTTAGAATAATATAAATAATTATAAAAAGAATTTAAAAGAATTTAAATAAATATTCCAAGAATATTTATTAAATCAATAATAATTCAGGAATATTACTAAATCATAATATTGCTCGTAAGTAATCCTCGAATGAATATATAGAATTATTTACTAAATAAATCTCTTCTTTAATGAATATTCAAAATTATATTCATTAATTAAATAAACTCAAATAAATATTTAAAATAATATTCACTAAATAAATCAAACCTTAAATGAATATTTAAAAATAGTATTCATTTAATAAATAATATTCTAAATGAATATCCAAACAATAATCTTCTAGTAATCAAAACTTTAAAGGAATATTCGAAGTAATATTTCTTAAGTAAATAGAACTTCAAATGAATATTTTAAAATGATATTCATCCAATACATAAAATCTTAAATGAATATCTGGAAGTAATATTCATTTAATAAATAAAAATTCCAATGAATATCAAAGTAATTATTCATTAAATAACCAAACTGTAAATGAATATTCGAAACTAATATTCATTTAAATAATTAAATCTCAAATGAATATTAAAATAATATTCAGTAAATAGATAAACTCGAATGAATATTCAAAATAATATTCATATAGTACTTCTCGATTGAGATAATGTTCAAATAACATTCCTCGAATAATTTCCAAGTAATTAATACTTTATGGAAATGTAAATAATGTTCATAAATAACATTCCTCAAATAATCTGTCACTGAAATCTCTCCGGATTTCCACGACTATCTCTATATTACAAAATACCGACTCCCGGTCTATATTTAAAGAATGAATATCATACGCCCTTCACAAGGGTCTTAACAAAGCAATTCGGCTTATAACTGATAATTCATATCTAGTCTATAGGCCAATATCAATCCAGGGGAACAAGTAATTCAATATTAACTTGAAAGTAGGCATGCATGCTATGGCATATGTATAACAACAATCATATATATTATCACAATAACAATTCCAAGGTATTGGAAACTTGCCTGGTAATCCTGTAGGGGTAGTTTGCCTCGGGTCAATCCGGTGATCTATCAATAGTCACAATATCCAAGGTTAATCACTTATACTTTTAAAAAGGCTAAGTATATACTTAACTTTAGTCGAAACACGTGTTCGAGTTATCTCGATATGCACCCTTTAGTGAAACTCTTTTTGTCACCGATACGATTCGACACTTGTTCGATAATAAGACATGCCGTTATACTTACACTTGGTATATACATAAGTCTTGCAAGTTCTAAGGTCGGTCATTTACGAACCAAGATTATACCTCGAGTTTTATCGCTCGTTTTCTAAGTGATTTACCAAAGTTATAACCAAGTATACTTTTAAGGGGTTCGTTCGCGCTTAACCTTGATTCAAATATTTTTATAAAATCGGAAAACGATCCGTTTGACATGAGGTTTTCTCTCACACCTTCCTTTTTACCTCTAGGATTTAATTACCATGATTTGTCACTACATAACTCATTTTACGAAGGTTCAATTTCAGTTACGAACTTGCTTTTACGGTTTCGAACCACTTTTACGAATTTAACCATAACTCCTAAACCGTAAGTCCGTTTCAGATGATCTTTATATCAAAACGAAGCTTATAACATAATCTAACTTATAATGTCAGAATACGAAGCTAGACGGTGAGTTAATTCTACTGTCAAACACGATTGCTTAAGGTTAACGAAATTTCGGCATTACGACGGCTATAAATCGAACGATTCCAAATTTACTTTCAACAAAACCAAGCCACACCAGGCATCCATCACACCAGGCATCCATATCACTTATACACATGAAACTAATCTTAATAAGTCCAAGAACATCTCATTCACCATCATAATCATCAAATCTCTTAGACCAACATAACTAACTACATAATCATGCTTATAATCATATCATAATCATATCTAAGCTAAAACCCACCAAGAACATGCTTGAAACTTAAGATTCAACCAAGGATTTCAAGGGTTATACCTTCCTTGGAGAGTTTACTAGCCTTATAAAACCTTGCATAGTCCTTGTATAACCTTAACCAAGCTTAGATCATCCAAAGAAACAAGAAAATCAAAGTTAGTTTCTTGAAAACACTATTCACCCTCATCTTTGAGGATTTATTTGAAAATGGAAAACATGGAGTTTGAAGCTAACATTTCTAGGAGATTATTTTTATGAAATATAGGACTCACCATAAAAATTTGGAGATCAAAAAATGGTTGGAAGGTGGATTTTGAAATCTTAAAACTCCAAAATTCGAAGTGCCTTCTTTTTGGGGGAAAAACAGTGAACTTCTCGAATTTATTTACCCATCTAAACCATCTTAAAAAATTATGAAATTAAATCCCCAACTTCACCTTGATGTGTAGAAGCTCCGTGAATGTTTTCATGATTTTTAGATGAGTAGAATTAGGTGAAAAAAAATCGTAAAGACCCCTGCCCTGGAAAATGCAAACTGCTGGAAAAATGGGGGAGAGGTGGTGTTTGCTTGGCTTTGATCTTGCTCTCATCTTATCTAAAGTGAATTATTGAATGTCTTAGGATAATATCTTGTCCATAAAGTAGCTTTAATAAAGTTCTAGGTCATGCATGATGCATTAGGATGGACAAGTGTCTTGTTTTTGTGGTGAGATGATGAAAGTGATGCTAAGTACTTGGTTGATCCCTTATTGCTCTAGTTTCTTTGCAACTATCTTGGTTACATGATCTTATCCACTAGCACATGCATGCACCTTGGTCATCTGCTTGTTTCTTTGTCCGATTATTGCTCAATTTGGTCGATCGTTCGTAGGAATATCCCAAGGATTTCTAGTTAGGGTTTTACCGGAAACCTTCTTAATATTAATACTATCATTCTCAATCATCCTTTGTAATTCTTGAATTTAAATTTCTTAAATCCTTTTAATAAATCCTTAAGTCTTTCAGTGTCCAGGGAAATCTCGGAGAAAATAAAAGTGCTAATTTTCTGAATCCGATATCGTTTACATACACTTATCTCGCCCCTGGATCATGAATACGAACTCAGAAATTCGTTCTGAATACTTCAATATAGCGTCGTCTAACTCATATTCTTATTTCCCACCAAAAACACTATTCACACTTTATTCTCCTTTTATTTCTTATATCCATAAAAATGTCCTTGTTCTCTTTCGGGCGTTCCTTAACCCTTTCACGGAACCACTAGACTAATAACAGATATCGATTTGGATGACACGAGATTATTCCCTCTAATTGGGATCCCCATATCTTATCTCCCTAGAAGATAGATTATTCTTATCTAAGTTGTCAATCCATTGCATTCTTCATGGCATTTAATCATTGGAATCTATAACCCTTCAACCTTCATTTATTAGAACTGTTAATACCTTGTAGTCGGAATCATTGTTCCTCCTTTTATCAATGCTTAATATTTTTTTTTAATTCTACTGAAAATTTGGGTTCTTACATGATTGGTTCAGATTTTATCTTTGATAGTCTATTTGTAAGATATATGGGATTGGTCGTAAAGGTGAGATGGTTAAGTATGAGTATGGTATTAGTTATAAGTAGATTATGTTTGGGCTTGTAGGTGGATTTGTAATCCATCGGATTTGTTTTATTGTGATTGGAGTCGGTTATGTTTCGACGGATAGTCTAGTTTATAAGGAAACTCTGCCCGAATTTTAATAGAATTATAAGCCGTAAAGTCTATAGTATAAGGCTATAAGTTGATTATAAGTCAAAGTGATGTTGTGTGTTAAGTGTTTAAGTGACATATGTAAACTGCATGTTTTAATTGCTAAGTGTTTAAGTGATTTGCATGAGTAATGAGAACTATGTGTTATGTGCTTAAGTACTTACCTGATTGTACTAGATTGTCTGGTAAGTATAACTCGTACGTGTTATGTATGTTAAGTTGTTAAGCGTTATAGGAACCGTTTGGGTAGAATAGAGTTAGACGATTGAGGATTATACTGTACTGAAATAGTACTTTATCTTATTATAGGTGCAAGTAGGAAGCCGATAAAAAGTCATTATACGTGTAAATGGAATTTCAAGAACGAAGATATTTATCAGAGTTGACAAATATATTGATATCGGGACGGACGAATTATAGAAGAAGATGGATGTATAGTCGATTAGAGACCGTCATATAAAGAAGTAGAGGCTGATGCAAAGTGAGCAGCGAATCGTGTGTTGGAAACAAAATTACGTATATTGAGGCAAGTATTTCTATTCCTCACTTATCATTCAAGTGAAGCATATCTGCTCTTGTATATATCATGTGTTTCTTTCAAATCAGTTGCGAATAATCTGTACCTTGTCGTACCTTTCCATTGAGTTATCTTGTGAGTTATCCTTTGATATACATTGATTGTTATGCATCATATGACTACCCATCTTCTAATTATCAAATCATGTTTTATTTAACCCAAATATTACTTACTCATGTTTTCTTAAGTTCTATTTTACTAACCCTTGTTTTAGTAAACCAAGTTTCACTGAACCTTTGTTTTAAAAGAACAAGCTTTTTAACAACCCATGTTTTAAATGATCATATCTTATTAAACTTGGTTTTTAATGAATCTATCCTCAACGGACCTTGTTTTAAGAAGCTATATGTTATTTAAGCCTATTTTGAAACTCGTAATTAAACGAACCTTGATTTAGAAAAGTGAGACGTATTTATTATGCCCTAACTAATCATTGTTTTAATGATGCAAGATCTTTATCTTCATAAACTGATTTATTACCCTTACTGTTATTTCTTAAGCTTTATCACTTGATCAGTTATCTTTAACTAGTTAAGATTCATATCTTTGACCTTTGACTTGAATTGTTCCCTTGTACCCTGATCAAAGCCTTGATTTCATTGAAGTCTATATCTTCTTGATTCAGACTTGTACCTTTATCCCTTGAAATCGAAAACTTAGTCAAACCCTTTGACTTTTATCATTGCAAATCAAAATGAGTTGTTTTCTTAAAACTACCTTGTAGCTACCTAGACTGGGCTGATTTGTTATCAGAGAGTCGAAAGTACTTCGAGGTAAGGGTTTTGAAAAGGTTAAGAGTTGAAATGTTTTACGAAGATAAACTAAGTTTTATAAATTGGAATGGTTTTAAAATGAAAGGTTTTATATTATGTTAGGAACTCCGTCTAAATGGTTTCTACGGATTCCTGACGATTGGAGAGACGGAACGAACGGGTAATGCCGGTTCCGTCAGTTTTTGAGGTGTATTATTGTGTAGTTCTGGTCTGTCCAGTTCGACACCCTTATAGGCCAATGTGTTGCCTGTTGGGAACCCAAGCTATCCTAATGAGAGGAAATGATGTCCAGAGGGACTTTGTGTCCGGTATGGGGACTTTATGGGCTGATCACCCGTATTGTCTGTTATTAAATAAAAACCTCCAATCAATTTTCTTAAAGTAATGATTACTTTTAAATTACTGTGAAATGAAATTGGTTTACCGCTTGAAATGTTATTGCTTTACGCAATTTTGAATTATCTATTGCTAGCCTAATTACCAAATGATGCCTGTCATTATCAAATGCCAGTATTGTTTTTAATATTCCCAGCCGATCTATTTCTATCTTGTTATCAGTTGATCCCCTGTCATATTCAGGTGTCAGTATCATTTATGTTTTGAGGAATGAAAAGTTTAATCCTCCAATGGAAGTTGAATTACTCTCTTCAATTAAATTGATCATTGATATTATTCATCAATGAATTATAGAGATATTGTTGTTTCACTTTATTAATAGCTTGCTGAGCATTGTTGTCTCATTCTTGCTTTATTTTTCCCTCCCCTTTCAGTTAGGGTTACAAATTGACTATCTTCGAATGACAATTCGATTGAGAGTGATGAGTTGATCTCTAAAGAACAGATTACAGAGTTAGCATGGACCGCGCTTCAGATAAGAAGGTATAATAGTTGTTGTGATTTAGATTCTTGTTTCATACTATAACCTGAGATCGATCCTTGTTGAGGGGTCGTTTGTATAATTAAGTTATACTTAATTGTGTTGGCTGTGGCACCAAATTTGGACCCTGGATTTGGGGCATCACATCAAAGAGATCTCTCAGGGATCTCAATGCAGTCTGTGAGACAGTCTTGTTTTAATAAGATTGTACGACAGTCTCCACGTGTAAAGTTTTGGTGATTTTTCAAAATACGAAAGTAAAATATTAATTTACTACATTGTTTAGTAAATTCCGCTTTCTCGTACAAATGATTAATTTAGATAAGGAATGTTAGTAAAATGATATTTTCTAGTCTAGATTATTTGTGGTACATTTTGAAGCAAAGTAAAAAAGGCATAAATATTGAAATATTCCGAACAATGATTTTACGAACCGTAAAATGCTAGATTTATTCTACACGATGTTCATTTCAAAGGTTTTAACCTTGAATATATTCAATATATTTTTCAAAGTAATATTTTCAGGATTTCCTTATTTATTGACTTGGAGAAAGAATAAAAACGAATTTTATCTGGAATCCTTAACGGTTTCCACTTAAATGGATAAAATCGTAAAATATTCAAAATATATATTCCGAAGACTTCATGGTCATTATTTGATAAGTGGATTTATATCCACTTGGAGCATTCCATATTGGCTTGAATTGATTGTCTTGGACTCAAGTTTATGTAGTTTTGATGTGTTTTGCTTAGTTGTGCAGATTTAAGAGAATGTTGATTAAGGTGGATGCTTCTATTGTTTTTGGAGAATTTATTGATTAAAATTCGGATTTCTGAGAAGGATTGCACAGTCTACACTGTTTTGGCCATATATGGAGCTCTAGAAGTCCGTTTGAAGCCCGTAAGCAGTCCATGCGAAGATAATGAGATTCTCTATCATTCTAAAGTGGTCCAGATGTCCAATTACAACTGGAACGGTCCAGAAATACTGAACAAAAGTCAGATACGAATTTTCCTTAAAAACAGACTCAGTTTAGGAAACGTATTTTGCAGAAATTCTATTATAATTCTGTTTTGGTATTTTCTTGTTGGGCAAGACTTTTAGAGCCTATAAAAACACATCTAGGGTATTATTTTAAGGATCGAAAAACTATTGTACACACTACAATTTGTAAACATCTTTTGGAGATTTTTGGGGAACTTTTATTTTCTTTGAAGATTAAAGATTTTTCTCTTTTCTTATAATTATGTGTTCAATTTATAATTCTTGTTTTGTTAATTCAATTATGAGTGAGTAGATTATTAATCTAGGGTTAAGTAGAACCCTAGTTATGGTTGATGTGTGAATTTCCAATTCCCCCAATTTGATTGTTTAATTGCTCTTGCTTATTGAGTTGTATTAATTAACAATTACAAATCAGACGTGATTATGTGTATTGTTTGAACCAATATCTAATTATCAGCGAGAGTTGGATTTAGATGGTTGTGATTTATCCAATAAGAACATGAAATTCTCCATGAGAATAGGTATAACGGATTGTTAGGAAATAGGATGCTGTGATTAATGTCTCTAAATTGCATGATACCATGAGAATAGGTTTGATTGTACTTAAAGAGAAGCCATTAATACTCGAGAGGGGTTATTGGTATTTATAGGGCGCATCTTTCCTGTTGAGTAGTGTACGATTAATTGGGGAGGAAATTCAAAACTTTTTTCTTCCTTATCATCTTTCATGATTGCATTAATTCATGTTAGTGGGGATACTTAATTCTGGATATTTTTAATATTTGATTAATATAAACACCATTCTCTTTAGTATAAAATTAATTTAATAATCTCTCAATATTTATTTTGTTACTTGCTTAGCCGAATTAAATCAGAAATAACTGGTGATTGATACGTTTGTCTCTGTGGGATCGACTCTGACTTACCCTACTACATAGTTAGAAGGATTTGTTAGGTATTATTATTTGATAGGCACGCGACAGCCTTGTCAAATTTTTGGCGCCGCTGCCGGGGACAAAGAAGTGTTAGATTAGTTAATTTTTGAATTGATTTAGCTAAGTTGTTTCGTTGAGTTGCTTCAACTATTATTCCCTTGTTATTTGATCATTGTGTCTAGTTCTCTTGTTGCATGCACACTAGAAGTTCAGGTACTGAAAATTTACTTGCTATTGATCCTGAAATTGAATCTACAACAAGAAGGCAAGCAGGCAAGCGAAGGAAAAACAAGGATAAGGAAGTTATGGGTGATACAACAACTAAAGCTCTCAGGGAGCATGGTATGCCAGATGCTACAGGCGTACTATCCAACATTGTCAGACCAACAGTCACAGCTACACACTTTGAACTTAAGCCTCAGTTCATCCAATTCATCTCCAATGATTCTTTCGCAGGATTGTCCACTAAAAATCCTGTTGATCATCTTGAGAGTTTTTTGGAGAAGTGTGATACGATAAAGATGACCAATGTAAGTGATGATGCTATAAAG
Organism: Kitagawia praeruptora; assembly: GCA_037693485.1. NCBI lineage: Eukaryota > Viridiplantae > Streptophyta > Magnoliopsida > Apiales > Apiaceae > Kitagawia > Kitagawia praeruptora. The sequence goes on from CM075353.1 coordinate 57,561,757, forward strand.
CTGCGCTTATTTCCATTCTCTCTCCGAGATGCAGCAAAAGATTGGTTGAAGGATGAAGGACCAAACACGTTCACTACTTGGGATAGTCTTGCGAAGGCTTTTCTACTAAAATTCTTCAGTCAGAAGAAGACTTCTAAGCTCAGGGATGAGATCTCTAATTTTCGTCAAGATGATGACGAGTCACTTCATGATGCTTAGAGAAAATTTAAGCGACTGCAAAGACAATGCCCTCACCATGGAATTCCTGACTGGTTGTTGATCCAAACATTCTATAATGGTTTAACACAAGAGTTCTGAAATTTTGTTGATGCTTCTTCTGGTGGTTCTATTATGAAGAAGAGTACTGAGGATGCGAAAGCTTTGTTAGACGAGATAGCGTCTAATGATAATTATCCATACAGTGATCGAAATCATCCTAAGAAGGGTGGTAAGTATGATGTTGATGCTCTAACCATGTTGAATACTACTATGCAGGACATGGTTAAGAAGATTGAGCAATTGGATGCCAGAAGCACTCCATCTACTGTTGCTTCATGTGAGATATGTGGTGTTGTTGGACAAACCAAGATTGCTTGTCAATACAATCCTTCTGGAATGACAGTTGAACATCCTAATGCTCTTTACAATCAGAATCAGAGGCCGCAATATAATCCTTACTCCAACACGTACAATCCAGGTTGGAGAGATCATCCAAATTTCTCCTACAGGAACAATCAGGGTCAAGCTCAATTTTCACAGAATAATTTTTCTCAGCCTCCTGGTTTTCAACAAGCTTAGCCGTAGAAATCCCATTTGGAAAATCTTATGGAAGGATTTATCTCTACCCAAGTGAAGAAGAATGAGGAATTTGACTCAAGTATCAATGAGATAAAGGCTCATAATAAGTTGATGGAAAATACAATCACTCAAATTGCTCAACAGTTGAATCAACTTAACAAGTCTTCAGGTCAACTTCCTGGTCAAACTGAACAACCACATAGAGCTCATGTGAATGCTATAACTTTAAGAAGTGACAAGGAATTACAAGGGCCAAAGATGAAGATGAGTAATGATAATTTGAACGTTGAAGAAGATGGGGAGAAAATTCAATCTGAAAAAATGGTTGTACAAGAAGTGATTGAAGAAAAGAAGGAACCCATTGTTGTAGTTCCAATCAGACCTTATGTACCACCTGTTCCTTTTCCTCAAAGGTTGGTGCAAGCTAGGCTTGGTGAGAAGTTTTTAAAGTTTATGGATATCTTGAAAAAGCTAGAGCTTAATATTCCTTTTCTAGATGCTATCAAGGAGATGCCTTCTTACGGAAAGTTTCTTAGGGTATTATTATCAAACAAACGAAAGATTGAAGAAAGTTCATATATCTCATTAACGGAGGAGTGCAGTGCCATTTTGAAAAACAATCTTCCTAAGAAGCTAGCTGATCTAGGTAGCTACTCTATTCCTGTGAAACTTGGGAATTTGGAGATCAAGAGAGCTTTATGTGATCTTGGAGCAAGTGTCAGTCTTATGCCCTTATCGATTTGTAACAAGCTTCAGATGGGTGAATTAAAATCCACGCGTATATCTCTACAATTGGCAGATAGAAGTGTGAAATATCCTCTTGGTGTACTTGAAGATGTCCCTGTTAAGGTTGGAAAGTTTTTTATTCCATGTGATTTTGTTGTCATGGAGATGGAGGAAGATGCACAAAATTCTATTATTCTTGGGAGACCTTTCTTGGCTACAGCTGGTGCGAAAGTTGATATGATGCAAGGGAAAATTTCTTTCGAAGTTGGAGATGAGAAAATGGAATTTAAATTTTCCAACTCTTTGAACAGTCCTTCTATGAAGGAAAGTGATCTTGAAAAGAATAATGATACCATTCTTATGGTGAAGAATTTGTGTGGAGATCAAGTTATGAAGGCTGATAATTACCTCTCTATGCCTCCTGCAATTTTGGTGAGAGGTTTGCATGTCACTAATGTTGATTTGAAGCCTTCAACAATGAAATCAATTGGTGGATTGTCTGTTGAAGATCCTGATGCTCATATTGAAAACTTTTTAAAGATTTGTGATGCCATGAAATTTCCGACAGAGGATGAAGAGTGTTGCAGTGTGTAAATAGTTGATACGGGTCAAAGAAAGAAGTTTGATCAGTTGTTGAGTGAAAATTCGGACACGGACGTGTTAAAGCATCACAACACTGATTCTATTGACAATTCTTCAGTTCGAGATCTCTCTAATGTAAAGCTTGGGAAACTTCCACCACATTTGAGGTATGTCCTTTTGAATAATGAGCTATTGATTTTTGAAGAGGGGCATGATAACGTGTTGCGAAGGTGGAAAATTGATGATAAGGAAGAAAAAAGTTTCGAGTCAGAGAAGCACCTTAGAGGTGTGAAGAAGAAAAAGAAGAAAATTAGGCCGAAGGGTGGAAAGATCAAGTTGAAATCTGATGGAAGAGATTTGTGGAAAGCAAGCAAACAAGATGTCAACGTTCGTATGAATGGTTTGTCTGTTGAGGACGGTTCAGTTATTCTTTTGAAACCGCCTTGAGTTGAGGAAGTAACATCAAGCTATTGACGTTAAAGAAGAGCTTCGTGGGAGGCAACCCGCGCATTGTGTGGGGAAAAAAAAATCTGAGATGTTTGTCAAAAAAAAAGAAAAAAGAAAGAAATTTTGAGTGTGTAACGCAGGCTGCGCCTGCGTTACTGGTCTGGAGACAGGTTGCGCTTCTGATGCGCAGTCTGCGCATGCGTTACTGGATGTGCCGCAGTCTGCAGCCCTGTCACGCAGGCTGCGCCTGCGTGACTGCTGTGTGAGCAGTCTGCCCTGTTGCGCGCGCACGTTGCTGAAGGCACTGTTCACCCGATTTGTTTTTCAGCTGATGTTCATAAAAAAAAAAAAAAATCATCCCCAATTCCTTTTCTACTCTTATACTACCATCCCTACACCTATTCTAATCCTATATCAATTCCAAAACCCTCCATCTTTTCTTCAAATCTCTAAACCTTTATTTACTCTATTTCATATTTATTATTATTACTATTATTATTATTTTATTATTATTATTATTATTATTATTATTATTATTATTATTTTATTTTATTTTTAATCCCTAAATCCTATTTCTATCTTACATCAAATTTCATACCTTCTCAAATTTTTTTTTCTTTCCACATTAAACTTTATTTTCATCCTATCACTCCATTATATATATACCCACCTTTACATACAAATCCAATTCCTCTTCTATTTTATTTAAATCTCCAAAAATTCAATTCTAAAGAGGAATTAATTGCAAGTTCACCTCTCCAATTCGTAGTGGGTTTATTTCTTTTCTCAAATTTTATTTTTATTACGAATTTGTGTTCTTGAAAAATTGGGGTTTTGTATTATTCTTAGTATTTGCCTATTTTTGGTGTGGTATTGCTTGGTAATTGTTGGATGAGCTTCTTGTGAGTTGGGTATTGATTCTTATGACTCCTAAGCGTGGGAGAGGTAGTGCTAGTGTTGGGAAATTTTCGTCTTCGACGGCGGAGGTTAAATTTCATCGGTTGTTGTGAGGCCAATTGCTAAGGAAAGGGGATTTTTGTCGAAAAAAAATTGTTGGGTTGGTTGAGATGATTGGTGAGTGGTTCAGAGTTTTATACCATTGCCAAAGATGATCAGGATAAGGGTGACTGTTTTGATATTTTGGTATGTTTTCTACTATCCCTTGTATTTACTTCCATTCGATGAGGACATTGAATATTTTAAGTTTGGGGGTGGGGATTAGTAGTTGTTGTTGTATTATGTGTTCATGTAGGATTTCATGCTTTGCATATTAGTAGTAGTAAATTATGCATTTATGTTCGTGTTATCTACGTTTGTTTCATATAGGACATTCTGTTTTTATGTTTGTATACCATGTGAGTTCATAATAGCTGCATATGCACTCATGCTTGATAGGAATTTTGTGTTGTTGATGCTTTTGATTGAGAAGTGATATGCTTTGTTCTTGTGCACACACATACACTAGTAAGTTGAAGCTAGTAGACTTATTGAATGTTGTAAGTGATTAGAAGGACATGAATATGTGCAAGTTGATTTATTTCGCATGCTTTGAATACAAGTAGGTGCATTAGAGAGATTTTTGCTTGGGATTGAGTATGTTTTTCCACCAAGTGAGATTTTGAGCCATATTGCATATTTTTGCAATTTATTCGTTTGCTTGAGTGTCCACGGATTGTTTGCATTGCTAGCAGTTGTTTGAGGTCTTTCTTGAAATGCATGACATTATTTGACGATTAAAATGATAAAGGCATTTAGGAATAACCACATATTTTCCCATATTACCACACCATATTTACATGATCAATTAGTTAACCCGTTGAGCTTAATCCTATTTTTTTTTCCGGTGACATACCACATTACTTGCCTAGACCTTTTTCTTGTATTGGCCTTACATTAATTTGAACCCACATTGTCAAAGGCTAGTAGAGTGCTTAAGGGAGTAATAAGGTGTGCAAGGAGGGGTTTATTGTTGGTCTTACTTTTGGAGGAAATATTGAAAATTGGGTTGGTTTACTTGTAGTCGGCATATGTAATAAATTCATGGGATCATTGTTATTGTTTATATTATTGTTTTATCTAGCTCTCGGAAAAAAAAAAGAGAAAAAAAAAACGAAAAAAAAGAGAAAAAAGGAAAAGAAAAATATATATTGTTAGAGCATGTTTGTGTTTGTTGTGATCCTATTTCAGTCGACTAGTCGAGTGTTTGTTTTAGTAAAAATTATGTGGGGGGGGAAATAGGGTGTTGTGTATGATTTATTATGGTACCTACTAGCTTTTGACACTTCACCTCTTTTGGCTTATTTGACATACCTTGTTCCTAGCCCCGTTATAACCCAAATAAAGACCTTTTGATTATCGTCATTGATGTATGTTGTGTTAAGAGTTAGATTGATACCAAATGTCAAGCATGCTTATGATTTTGTTGGAATTGAGTGATACACTTACCCTTGTTCTTGAGTGAATATTCTTTTGTGAGTGGATTGTGAGTGTTTGCTTGTTTTTTGCGTATGAGATCCTGAGTTTTGTCTCAAAGATGTACTCTTGTAGGCTTAGCATGTTTACTAACTTATTCTTACATTTGACATGGACTTGTGAGAACTTATGCATGTTCATTTAGTAGACTATGTGAATACTTGCACTTTCGACACCAAGACATTGTGTATTTACTTTGATTCTTAAGTTGATATGGCATGAGAGGATTTGAAGGTATGGTAGGATATTAGTAGAAGTCAATTGCATTTTCATATTAGTTGCATTCATGCATTGCATTGCATTGGATTTTGTGGGTACATTCGCTATAGGCCCTCACGAGACCTTACTCGTCCACTAGGGCTGCCTAGGGGTTTAAAGGGCTTGTTGCATATGCCAAATACAATCGTGATCACCTATGGAAGTGGTACTAGTTAGTTAGTTAGTTAGTTGTTTATGCTTGAGGACAAGCATCGGTTTAAGTTTGGGGGTGTAATAAGTGGATTTATATCCACTTGGAGCGTTCCATATTGGCTTGAATTGATTGTCTTGGACTCAAGATTGTGTAGTTTTGATGTGTTTTGCTTAGTTGTGCAGATTTAAGAGAATGTTGATTAAGGTGGATGCTTCTATTGTTTTTGGAGAATTAATTGATTAAAATTCGGATTTCTGAGAAGGGTTGCGCAGTCTACACTGTTTTGGCCATATCTGGAGTTCTAGAAGTCCGTTTGAGGCCCATAAGCAGTCCATGCGAAGATAACGAGATTCTCTATCATTCTAAAGTGGTCCAGATGTCCAATTACAACTGGAACGGTCCAGAAATACTGAACAAAAGTCAGATACGAATTTTCCTTAAAAAATAGACTCAGTTTAGGAAACGTATTTTGCAGAAATTCTATTATAATTCTGTTTTGGTATTTTCTTGCTGGGCAAGACTTTTAGAGCCTATATAAACACATTTAGGGTATTATTTTAAGGATCGAAAAACTATTGTACACACTACAATTTGTAAACATCTTTTGGAGATTTTTGGGGAACTTTTATTTTCTTTGAAGATTAAAGGTTTTTCTCTTTTCTTATAATTATGTGTTCAATTTATAATTCTTATTTTGTTAATTCAATTATGAGTGAGTAGATTATTAATCTAGGGTTAAGTAGAACCATAGTTATGGTTGATGTGTGAATTTCCAATTCCCCCAATTTGATTGTTTAATTGCTCTTGCTTATTGAGTTGTATTAATTAACAATTACAAATCAGACGTGATTATGTGTATTGTTTGAACCAATATCTAATTATCAGCGAGAGTTGGATTTAGATGGTTGTGATTTATCCAATAAGAACATGAAATTCTCCATGAGAATAGGTAGAACGGATTGTTAGGAAATAGGGTGCTGTGATTAATGTCTCTAAATTGCATGATACCATGAGAATAGGTTTGATTGTACTTTAAGAGAAGCCATTAATACTCGAGAGGGGTTATTGGTATTTATAGGGCGCATCTTTCCTGTTGAGTAGTGTACGATTAATTGGGGAGGAAATTCACGATTGCATTAATTCATGCTAGTGGGGATACTTAATTCTGGATATTTTTAATATTTGATTAATATAAACACCATTCTCTTTAGTATAAAATTAATTTAATAATCTCTCAATATTTATTGTGTTACTTGCTTAGCCAAATTAAATCAGAAATAACTGGTGATTGATACGTTTGTCTCTGTGGGATCGACTCTAACTTACCCTACTACATAGTTAGAAGGATTTGTTAGATATTATTATTTGATAGGCACGCGACATCCTTGTCATTATTATTTGAGCAATATTATATTTGAATATTTACCAAGTCAAAACTATGGCCAAAATGTCGACAAGTTACGACAAAATGCTAGCGTATTTTATCTCGTCGCGTAAGAGCACTTTATCGAAATATTTTTGGATAAAATACCTAGAAATATTATTTTGACTTGAAATTTTTAGGATATCATTAAAATGATTAAAAAGAATTTTGGATAAAATTTCACGATTTTTGAATGACTTTTTTCCCGGTCCTCTAAAATCGACTCGTAATTGATTTTTCGATCGTTTAAAAATCATAGAAGGACAACTCATTTTTAAGTGAAATTTTTACCATATTCTTCTGGGAATATTTCAAGAGGATTCCCAAAGTTTCATAATTCTTGAGATATTTTTCGATTTATCTCATTTAAATGGGTGTTATGCGTTGTTTCGCGTAGTTTCAGTTTATTCGGCTAAAACGAAACTATTATACAACCACTACACTTATATATCTGATAAATATATAAGGATTGGGGACCAAGTTAGTGTGAGTTTCTAGGAAAGAGCTCTTTCTATTAGTTTATTAGGTGGTGCCAAGTGTCATGCTTTCATTTGCTAACTTTTTCACCATTTGGCCTATAAATAGCAAGCTAATCCCACCCATTTCATTTGAGCTTTTTGTGTCCTAGAAGTGCTGCTATTTTCTCTCCAGAAATCAGCCTTCTTAGAGTACCAAAAACCTCCAAAAAGATTTGGATAACAAAGCTTTGTTGCTCCATTTTATAACATCTTTAAAGCTTTGTTGTTAGTCCATTTCTTGAGCATTCTAACACCATCCGGCCATCACTCTTGGGGCAGCTCTTGAGCTCATTTTTAGCAGTCCCCAAAGTGTTCTTGAACGTGGTTTGAGTCACCAATTTATCCTTCTTGAATTTCATTCAAGTGGTGCTCAAATAGGCCTTGTTTAAGTGGTGTTTTTGGTCCTCTTCTTGTACTTCTAACACACCATTCGGCATTTACTTTCAAGGCAGCCTGGTGCACGTTTTTAAAAGCCTTGTAAGTTCTCTTTATTGTTTATTTGAGTCACCTTTGGTACCTCCTTAGTTGCCTCTCATTTGGTGCTCAAATCCGGCCATATTGGTAATGTTTTGGACCTCTTTTCTTGCTCATCTTGTTGCTCTCGGCCAAGCCTCTTTAGGAAGTTTTTGTGCACGTTTTAAGCAGCCTATAAGTGCTCTTATATGTGTTCTTGAGTCACCATAACAAACTCGTTTAATACTTCTTGGTTGGTGCTCATTTGGCTTGAGTTTTGCTTGCACTTTGTCACCAAAATATACACTTGTTCTTGATTAATTCGTGTAGTGTATATTGACAAAGTAGTGCAGAATTTTCGAAGAGCTTCTTGAAGTGTTTACTTGCTCTTCTTTAAGTCCTTAACAACCTCTTGATAATACTTGGTTGAAAGGCTAAGAACATCTTTTGATTTATGCTTAAAAGTGCATAAACAAGTGATTTAAACTTGGTATTCTTTAGATCAAAAGAGAGCTTCTTAACTTGGTATTAATTAGTCCCTTGAGTCTTACTTAAGATCAACTATTTAAGGACTAAACCAAGTATCTTGAACCAAATCAAGGTTCAATTCATTCGGCCCTCTTGTTGCTCCATTTCGGCCGAAGCATATAGACAAGTTGTTGTCTATTAAGAGGAGATACTTAACATCTCATGAACTCCTCTTTAAGTCCTTAGTAACCACTTGACATATACTTGGTTATAAGGCTAAGATCTATCTTTTGATTTGTGTTTAAAGTTGCTTAATCAAGTTGTTTAAACTTGGTATCTTTAAATCAAAAGAAAGTTTCTTATCTTGGTTTATAATAGTCCCTTGAACCTTAAATGGATTCAAATCTTTAAGACTAAACCAAGCTTCTTGAACTTATTTCTTAACCAAAATTTAGTTCATTATATTCGGCCATTTACCCGAATTATTATACTATTACGTGTTTACATTTCTCGCACTAATTTAACGCATAATAGCGGCCCTCATTTTTGTCCTATAGACAAAGTGAGTTACTTTTACGCACGTGTGAGTTGTATCTATATGCTTGTATGTGGTGTGCTTAATTGATTGTTGTGTGTGTTTTACATACTTTCTGCACTAGCATTAACGCGTAATAGCGTCCCTCGCTTAGACGAGCTATTTATATATATGTTCGGCTATATACAAATCCATATACAAAGTGTTGTTGTGATAATACTAATATTTGTCGATCTTAAGTAGCTTGTTCTATATTCTTGCGAATATAAGCAACTCGCTCTAGCTTCGATAAATCAAGGTCGCTTTGGCCTAGGAATATTATTTTCGACCATTTCATTGTTGATCTAGGTCTTATAATATTTCAATACAAGTGTTAAACATTTGTATACCTTGAGTTAGTGGCTTGTTTAATATTCTACGGGATATTTTTTACTCGCTCTTCCTCGTATTTATTTATGTTGTTTTACACAAGTAAATTGTATATTTAATTTTATTTATATTCGGCCACACCGAGTATTTATATAAATTAATATACTTGATTTATATTTGTATTAACATAGTCTAACTCGTTAATATGTATATATCCTCCCACTTGATCTAGTTTGGATACTAGTTCATTTTTAATCATCATTTTAAAAGGATTTTCAAGTCGTAGTGCTTGTATTATATCCTTTGACGTGAGGTGAAGTCAAGTGAGGTGATTCTCGCTCTAAGACCCAAGCCTTAGATACGCTAAAGGGGAGTTGGGTATCTTTGCGTCGTGAAGGGGAGAAAAGACCCAAGATCTAAGACCTAAGATCCAAGACCGTTAAAGGGTGTAGATACTAAAGTCTATGCAAAGGTTTTGCTTGTATAGTTTTGAGAAAGTAACTTGGAGTTACGTTTCAAGATAAACTTGTAAGTGGTTTTTATTACGTGGTTTTGAGAAAGTAGTGGAGAAGCTACGCTTTAAGATAAATTCGTAAGGTCTTACGTAGTTGTGAGGAAGTAACGGGGAGTTACGGTCCAAGATAATCTTGTAAGGGTTTGCTATTGTATTTTGAAGAGGTAACGGGTAGTTAGGCTCTAAGATAAATACATAGTTATTGTAAAGGCTTCTCCACCTATTATAAGGAGTGTGATTCTTATAGTGGAAAAATCTCGAGTTCGGGAGGAGCTCGGGGACTGGAGTAGGGGTGTTCGAATCCGTTAGGGGATTGCGGGCATCGCGAACCAGGATATATCGATCGTGTCAATCTTTTTACTTTCTCGCTTTTATATTCCGCATTTTATACTACTTGTTTATAATTAATTAATTTTAAAAGGAGAAAGAAATTTAAAAATGCCAAGCTCTAATTTTTTTTAAAAGGGTCATAAGCTATTCAACCCCCCTTCTAGCTTATTTTACCCTCCTTCGGGACCTATCAGTTGGTATCAGAGCGGTTACTTTTAATCTCATTATTTGAACGTTGTGAAGTTCAAAAACGTAACCAAAAGTAGATCGTTAAAATGGCGTATTTAAATACGATCGGATGTGGTGAAGGACTTTCGAGTTCTAGACCTCCACTATTCGATGACACAAATTTTGCAACTTGGAAAACACGATTTAGGATTTATGCTAGATCCCAATGTGTGAAAGTTTGGATGGCTATCGAAGACGGTGTAGTAATTCCCACCAAAATGGTAGATGAAATATCTATCGAGAAAAAGGTGAGTGAATATACTCCCGAGGAAGAAATTCGAATGAACATAGCCGCAAAAGCGGAAATGGTTCTAACTAGTGCACTTGCGGAAAAAGAATACAAGCGTGTTAATAATTGCAAGTCGGCACAAGAAATGTGGAACAAATTAGTTATCACTTACGAGGGTACAAAAGATATTAAGGAATCTCGGATGGATACCTTAATTCATGAGTACGAGAATTTTAAACTCCTCGAAGGTGAAACTATCATTGATATGGAAACGAGGTTTACTCGTGTAATCGATGAGCTTGCTCAACTTGATAAAGTCTATACGACTAACGAGAAAAATCGAAGGATTTTAAAAGCCTTGCCTCCAAGTTGGAAAGTTAAAGTTACCACTATAAAAGAAATGCATAGTCGTAACGACTACTCCATCGATAGTTTATTTGGAAACCTTCGTGCCTACGAAAAAGATAATACACCGGATAAAGTTGTCCCTAAAACGGATGACAAACGTAAAAGTATGGCTTTGAAAGCTATATTAATCGATGAAGAGGAAAACAACTACGATTTAAACGAAGAGTTAGAAAATCTTGACGAGCATGAAATTGCTTTATTATCTAGACAACTCCGTCGTGTCCTACAAAGTAAAGTTCAAAGATACGGAAAAGGCTTCCTTAAGTCAAACAATCAATATCAAATTTTTAATTCGAAAGGAAAGCCGAATTATCGAAATAATTCTCCGACTACGAGCTATGCTAAAAACCAAGGTGCTCCTAATTCGTATAACAATTCCCCTAATACGAATTATGTTAAAAATCAAGGCGCACCTCAAGGTAATAATTCGTATAATAGTCCGAATTATACGAAGAACTACTTGGCACCGAAAGCAAATGAGCCTATAGTAAAAGAAGCACAAGATGTTTGTTTTGAATGCAAACAACCCGGTCACTTTAGACGTGAATGTCCGAAGTTGCCTAAGGGTCGCGGTCTTGTTGCGGAAAACGGATGGGATTTAAGCGAAGACGAAGAAGCACCGGAAGAAACCGAAGAAATTGTTAATCTTTGCTTAATGGCTATCTCCGACGAATCCACTACTAACCATGAGGTATCTCTTGACTCAACCTCAAATTTAAATATTGCATCATGTAGTAGTGATAATTTAAATGTGCATTTATCAAGTATGGATTATTCTAGTTTGGATTCATCTGAACTAATTCATTTGATCAACTCGTTAAAATCGAGTCTTGACGATATGAATTGCAAGTTTTCTACGGTTAGTTCCGAAAGGAATAAAAATCGTGAGACAAACATTGAGCTTCAAAAAGAAGTTGCTCGTTTAAAGGATATTCATGTCAATGACAAATAATATTCCAATTTCATTTCTTCACAAAATGATCGCTTAAAACTCGAGATAAAAGAAAAGAATGAAAATATTCAAAATCTCGAAATTGAGAATATTTCTCTAATTGTTCAAGCCGAAAAATTGGAAAAATAAAAGATACAAGTTTCCGAGAAAAATTGTGAGCTTCATGTCGAAATCTTGAATTTAAAAATTCATAATGAATCAATGGGACATGAAATAGCTAAACGAGAAAATCGGATAAGCGAACTTGTACGAGCATCAACGGGTGACAAAGAAAAAGAGCTTAGACAACCCATGCAAGATTTAAATCTTGATCATAATACAATATTAGCCGAAAAAGATGCCGAATTTGCTAAGTTAAGAGAGCAATTCGACATTGAGGCTAATGAAAGAGAACACTTGTTTTTAGAATTAAATTCAAGTATCTTAGAATGTGAAAGGCTCAAAAGTGAGAATACTAAGCTTATGGCTCAAGTTGTAGATCAAGAAAATGTGTTAAACAACAAGATTAATGTCTTGATGCAAGAAAAACACAATCTTGATTCTATAGTTAAGCAATTCACGAAGAGCAATGCTATGTTGGAAAGCATGATATATAATCCCAAGATATCCTCTAACAAGGAAGGTTTAGGATATGATGCAAATAATCCTTCCACAAAGGAAGCACATCTTTCTACTCCTATTAAGTTTGTTTCTCCTAATGCACCTATGAAAGTATGCTCTTATTGCAACAAAAAGGGACATCAAAGTCCATTTTGTAAAGCTAAAGAGGGTGAAATTAAGGGAAGTATAAGTGGATATCCAAGGGAGCTAATGTTGCTCAAAAGTATTCGGTTAAAAATGCTAATAAACAACCAAAGCATTTTTATCATCAAGAGCCGATTAAATTTCAACCAAGGAACTCTAACAACGTTGCAACTACTAGCACTCAAAATGCTAGGCAACCGAATGTTCTTAGGAGAAATTTTGTTGCTCAAGGATCGAACAATAATACTTATATTCGGAGTCAAAACGATTCTATGCCTAGAAATATGAGTCATTTTAATGCTCGATCGAGTCAACATACCAATGTGAGACATCAAACTTATCCTAAAAAGTTTAATGCTCATGTTAGGAATGATCATGTGAATTATCATGCCAATAATCACTCTAGAGATTCTATTACTACTATATTTCCCCGTAGTAGTAATGAACATGCTTTTCGTGGTAATCCTAAGTATATGCCTAGGAGAAATCCTTATCATATATCTAATAGGGATCAAGAATCTAGAAATGATGTTGTGTATGTGAATGATTATCCGATGCCAAGATTTATTTATGAAAATACTCGTTTGCTAACCCCCGGACCCTCAAGAAAAAGGGGTACCAATCGGTTTTACTAATCATTTGTGTAGGTGTGCCTTACCGCTAAGAAGAATTTGTGGTATCTCGATAGTGGTTGCTCATGGCACATGACGGGTAATAAATCTTTGTTGAATAATATTAAAAAGGTAACCACCGGAAGTGTAACTTTTGGTGATAGTAGTCAAGGTACTATTGTCGGTATTGGTGATATTGGCAATGAAAGCATTAAAATTTCAAATGTACAGTTAGTCAGTAGACTAAAGTATAATTTGCTTTCGATAATCAACTATGTGATAATGGTTGCAAAGTAATCTTCTTTTCATCTCATTGTGCGATTTATGACAAAGAGTGGAAATTGATTCTTAAGTGCCACGAACTAAGAATGTTTATTCGTGCGACTTAAATGATTACGAAAATGTTTGTTTAGTATCCATGAATGAGGATCCATGGTTATGGCACCGTAGATTGGGTCATATTAACATGAAACTCGTGAAGAATATTTGTACGAAAGAACATGTTCGTGGATTACCAAAAATAAACTTCGTAAAAGATCATGTATGTGAAGCTTGTGAAATTGGCAAACAAATCTGTTCGTCTCACAAAGCCAAATTCATGGTGTCTACTACTAGACCACTTAAGCTTTTACAAATGGATCTTATAGGACCGGTTCCCGTACAAAGCCTAGGAGGGTGTTCTTACGCTCTTGTGGTAGTTGATGACTACTCTCGCTAAACGTGGACGGAATTCCTAAAAGCAAAAAGTGATGCATTTGAATCGTTTGTTGCACATTGCAAAAGAATACAAAATCAACAAAATAACACAATCGTCTATATTAGGATCGATCATGGTCAAGAATTTGACAATTCGGATTTTGTTAACTTTTGTGAAGAATGTGGTATAACTCATAACTTTTCTGCTCCTTATACACCTCAATCTAACGGGGTTGTTGAAAGGAAGAATAGAACGTTACAAGAAATGGCAAATACGATGTTGAATGAATATCGTAGACCAAAGTATTTTTGGGTTGAAGCTATGTCTACGGCTTGCTACGTTCTAAATAGAGTTCTACTACGACCTATCAAAATGAAGACTCCGTATGAACTTTATTTTGGTAAAACTCCTAAGATAAGCTACTTCAAGGTTTTTGGAAGTAAATGCTATATTTTGAACTCGAAAGATTACCTAACGAAATTCGACCCAAAATCATGTGAGGGTGTATTTCTTGGTTATTCAAATACTAGCGAAGCTTATCGGGTATTTAATCTTGGAACTTTAGTTGTGGAAGAGACATTAAATGTTGTGTTTGATGAATCAAAACCACTTTCTAAGTTTAAAGATTTAGTGGAAGAGGATGATGACTCTAATGATCCTAAAAATGGTTCTAGTACCGAAGTTTAGAATATAATTCGACAAATGGGAACCATGGATCTAGGAACTAAAATTCCTACTAATCCTCTTGAAATAATGAAGTTGAAGCTCGATTGCCTCCGGAAATTCCTTTGATCAAAGATTACCCTATAGATAATGTCTTAGGTGAACTAAGTAAAAGGGTTCAAACTCGAGCTCAAGTTCGTAACATTGTGAGTAACGTAGCATTTTTATCACAAATCGAGCCCAAATCGGCCAAAGAAGCTTTATTAGACGAGGATTGGATTGATGCCATGCAAGATGAGCTAAATCAATTTACTAGCAATAAAGTTTGGGAACTCGAACCTCCGCCACCCGACACTTCCATTATTGGAACTTGGTGGGTCTTTCGTAATAAGTTAGACGAAGGTGGAGAAGTGGTAAGAAATAAAGCACGATTGGTTGCTCAAGGCTATACTCGAATGGAAGGTATAGATTTTGATGAAACCTATGCTCCCGTAGCTAGAATCGAGTCAATTCGAATGTTCTTGGCTTACGCTTGCTATAGAGATTTCAAAGTCTATCAAATGGATGTTAAATCGGCATTTCTAAATGGTGTCTTAGAAGAAGAAGTTTATGTAAGATAACCACCGGGATTTGAAGATCATAAACATCCTAATTATGTGTACAAATTGTACAAAGCCTTATACGGGTTGAAACAAGCTCCGAGAGCTTGGTATGAGTGGTTAAGCAAATTCTTAATCGATAGCGGCTTTAAAATGGGAATTGCGGATACTACTCTATTCAGTAAGTATGAAGGCGATGATATTTTGTTCGTTCAAATTTACGTAGATGATATTATTTTTGGTGCGACCAAAGAATCACTATGTAACGAATTCTCGGCAAAGATGAGTAAAGAATTCGAAATGAGCATGATGGGAGAATTAAATTTCTTCTTAGGTTTGCAAATTAAACAAACTCAAGATGGCATTCATATTTCACAATCGAAATATTGTAAATAAATGCTAAAGAAGTTTGACATGGAAAATGCAAAACCTATAAGTACTCCTATGTCAATCTCCGATAAGTTATCTATAGATAAGGACGGTGTTTCCGTAGATATTAAGAAATATTGAGGGATGATAGGAAGTTTACTTTATATCACGGCTAGTAGACCGGATATACAATTTAGTGTTGGTAAACGTGCTCTCTTTCAAGCGGATCCGAAAGAATCTCATTTATCCGCGGTTAAACGGATATTTAGATATCTTAAAGGAACTAGGGACTTAGGTCTTTGGTATCCTAAAGGACATCCGTTTGATTTAGTGTGTTTTTCTGATTCGGATTATGCGGGTCATTTAATCGATAGAAAAAGCACTAGTGGCACATGCAAATTTCTTGGTGGATGTTTAGTTTCTTGGTTTTCAAAGAAACAAAACTCAGTTTCAATTTCTACCACCGAAGCGGAATATATAGCGGCCGCGAAATGTTGTGCTCAAATCTTGTGGATGAAGCAAACATTAGCCGAGTATGTTATAAAATTTGATGTGATATCTATTTTTTGTGATAATATGAGTGCAATTGATTTGAGTAAAAATCCGGTATTGTATTCGAGATCTAAACATATAGATATCCGACATCATTTTCTTCGTGATCATGTAAATAAAGGCGATATTAAATTGGTACACATCGATACCGAAGTAAATATTGCGGACATTTTCACGAAACCCTTAAGCTCCGAAAGATTTGCTAAATTGCGTTTTGATTTAGGACTGATAGAGTGCCCAAATTAATTTGTTAAATTTTATTCAAAATATATATTACTTTATTTTAATTATCTTGCAACTTAGAACATTGTTTAAGCGGATTTTCAAGCGGGACTTGGACGTTCAGATTTCTTCGACAATGTTGTGAGCTGCAAATAATTAAAGCCAAAAGTAGTATGTGGTTTGTTTAATTTTTACAAGTTGATTTGAATAAGTTCCAAATTATCTTTTATTAAGATATAAATTTTATTTATTTTCGAATAAATAGAACTTTGTGCACTTTAATATTCTAAATTAAAATAGCATATTTTCTGGTGGCGCGGGAATTTTTGGTGAATTTTTCTGATTAATTTGCTATTTTAAATCGAATTTTAGAATTCATTTTTCTGAAAATCAAAAATGCAAATTAAATACACAAAATTCAGAATTTTGTGAAGGGGCTGATACGTGTGTGTAAAATGCGTGTATGTGGCCAGTCAGTCAACAGTCAGGGCATTGGAAATGCGCAAAATGATCACAACCGTGCATTCAAACATCTGCAATGATCCAAACCGTTCGTTGTTCATATAAATAATTTCCCTTAAAGGAAAATTATAAAACCCTTCTCTCTCTATTCTTATTCGACTAAAACCCTAGTTTCTCAAAAATCAAATTCCGGCCATGTCCATTTTTGATCGGAGAAATTGACCACAGTTTCGTAATCCACACACCCAAATACACACCTTGTAATATCGACTTTAAGCATACCTATTCAGAATCGCTTTTCCCCAAATCTCATCGATATTCGAAAATTAAAAAAAAGCCTTCGCCGAATTGAAAAATCGATTTGTTTGTATGTATTTGAGTCTGTTCAATCAATGTCCTAGTAATGCGACTTTATATGGTGTACAGAGGGTGTTGATCATCGTTGTTCTTCAACATTTAGGGTTAATGATCTCTGTGCACACATGTAAAAGTCGTACTACTCATCGATATTGTGTACTAAGAGCCCTGCATGTGATTCCTCTGTCTCAATAATATGATTTCTATCGTGCGAACAGGAACTTTATATTGAGTTTCTTGATTTCTTGCTCTTGGGCGCACAGATAGAAATCGTAATATTTTGATAGAGATCTTTAGAGCATTAGGACTGTCTTGATTGTTTGGTTCAATGTTCCTGTATTGAGATTCTTTTGGTATAGCAGAAATGTCTTGTTTTGATTAATCTCTTAATGTTAGATTTTTGCCTTACCAAAAGGCATCCCATTGCATTGATATTGTTTGATTATAGTTGTGATGATCTGTTGGTCCCGGAGTATTGCAGAAGGGGGGGTTGAATGCAATACTGATAAAATCGAATCTTTAAATCAACAACGAAAATAAAGATTATAGATTATCAGTAGATGTATACAAGCAATAAGTGAAACAAAATTTCTCACAAAATAAATGTTTTATTTATCTTGTGTGAAGTGTTGCTACAACCTGGAGAGAGTTTCTCCAGCTTCGATATCTCAAGAGATACAGATTGCTTCGTGTGCGTACATGAAGATAAAAAAATCTAAGATGTATCTAAGTAGACTAAGATACTCTATTGTCCATATCGCATGGGGTGTTGAGCTGCTGTCATTTTCAAGTGGCAGCTCATTACAATTTTCACACCCATGTGACTTTCCCTAATTGCTATACAAACAGGATAAACCTTATAACTAAAGCAACCTAGATTCTTTCTATTTCTAGCTAATACAATTCTAGTAGATGTGGATATCACATGCTCCTCGAATTGACCAGCCTTGTCTTGTGAATCTCTTAAGCTTCTGTCGTAGTCTTGCAGGTCTGCTACAAACAATAGTGTGTTGCAGCAAATCTATTTCTTGAACATGTAACCTGTCACGGGCTTTGACTGAGAAAATACCCAATTCAAATAATTCAATGTGACAGTAACCTTAACCGCAGAGTCTGGTGTCAAAGGAATATTCAGAGGTTGATAGTACTAGCTCCCGCCAATGTTGCTGTCGGAGCTCCAGACTTGCTGTCAAGTGTGAGAATGTTACTGTCTCTTGCTTCGGCTAATGTTGCTGTGAAATGTAGCTTTGTCGTGACTTTGCAATATTTGTCTTCTTGTAACATTACTGTCAGGGACATGACAGTAACTTTTATTCTTGCTGTCTTCTGGATGCATTCCTTGAGGCTTGAACAAACATATGAACTTCTCCCAAATCATACATTTATTACATGACAGCAATTATTCGAATACGAAGACATACTCTGGCTGTGATAGTATGTTCAACTTAGTAAAAACTAAGTACTGGGAAATATAGTTAAGTTATCTCTATGCTATCCCCCATAAATCTCAACAATCTCCCCCAATTTGTTTTTATGGACAATAACAACAAATTTATAATCAAAACGTGCTGACAACTTAACTAACATAGGTCAGAATAGCTGAAACACTATAACTGATAAATGTTAAATAAAAATCTAGAACATGAAGCTTATGAATTTACTGCAAATCAATTGCTCCTATTGAATGAGCAAATCAGAGTTTAACTTAGCTTGATTTTGGCAGTCTCCAATTGTTCAGATTTTTCCCTCTCTTCTGAGAGCTTCATTTCTTGCTTTTCTGAGGTCTTCAACTAAAGCTTTTTCTTCTGGTGATATGGCATCATCTTCATTGTCTTCAATGTACCCTTGTATCACTCGAGAAGTAAATACTTCAGCATCTTTTACATCAAACCAAGTTTCAAAATCATACGTGTATGTTCTGAACTTCAGAATTCCTTGGATGAATTTGAACCTCCTTCCAGGAAAAGCATTTAAGGATTCTCTTCTTTTTCTATCTAGCTTTGGATCTTCATCTCTCCTTTGATCAAATATAATCTCTAGTTCCCAAGCAACTAGCATTTTGAGCTTATGAACAGATCCAACAACTTTCCAGTAGAGATCCTTCAGTATACTGGTCCTCAGCTTGTGAAAACTATCAACATAGATTTCTTGCTTGTCATCCTTGATTCTCAGAGGATTATCGAGTACACAGGGTTGATAACCTGCTTCCTCACTGAATAGCTTGTTGAGTTTCTTGTAGCTTTCCTTCAGTTGAGCTTCTAGGTCTTCAGCACCTTGTTTGGCAGGAGTGGCAGGTTTGGTAGGTTTGGTGGATTGGGATGATTTAGCTTTAGCAGCCTGATAATCTTGTTTTACTTCATATTCAGCCATGCCAGCCTTTGTAAAAGGACGATGTGTTGCTACCAGGTCCACATCAGGCATTGGTTCCCCATCAGAACTAACTTCAAGGTCTGCATCATCATGTGCTCTCCAGTCACCATACTTCTCATAGGATTCAGCATATCTTTGAGCATAGCATTCTTTGACATGCTCTAAGATACTGCTGGAAACATCTTGGTTTGTTTCCATGAGAGTGATCATCCTTTCCAAAACGAAGAAATCAATTCTTCTCCTTACCTTTACCTTATTGCATGAAAGATCACGTATGCCTACCACATTTGAGACTATCTCCATAATGAAGTCTGGTTCTACAGTTATACATGTAGTTCCACAGTCCTTAAGATCATACTTTCGTACCTTTTTGTTGACTGGGTACAGTTCCACTGAGACAGATGATATGCTCCCATCAATTGACTTTTTCAATAGTTTAAAACTATTTAC
Source organism: Kitagawia praeruptora (assembly GCA_037693485.1). Lineage (NCBI taxonomy): Eukaryota > Viridiplantae > Streptophyta > Magnoliopsida > Apiales > Apiaceae > Kitagawia > Kitagawia praeruptora. The sequence continues at coordinate 57,581,696 of CM075353.1, forward strand.
TTTTCTCTTATCAATGGGCTTCTCTGTCAAAACTGCTTCATGCTTCTTCTTTTTTGCTTCTGCAACTGTCTTCCCTTTTATCTTGGTTGTACGATAGGCTTGGGCTCTTGTCTTCCTTTTGTTAGATGTGAAATTCTTGACAAGCTTTCGTACTTTGACAATTTCTTCAAGTTGATCCTTGATAGCATCTTTCATGACAGCAACTTTTGTAATAACCCGGATTTTTCAAGAAATGATTATATTATTATTTCAATAATAATAATATTGTTTTCCTAAAATGAGGAGGAATTTTTTTTTATTTTAATATTCAATTATTTAATTATTTTCGGTTAAGTGGAGCCTGGTGCTCCTATTTAAAAATTTTTTTGACTGAGTAGATACCCCGAGTCAATAGTTTATTTGTGCAAAGATTTAATTTTGGAATGAGAAATTATTTAGTAAAGATTTTATTTTAAATTACTGAATGATTTAGAGATTTTAAAATCCTTAGAAAATGATTATTTTAATTATTTGAGGATTTGTAGAAATTACTCGATTAATATATATAAAGCCAATAATTTGAGGTTTTACTAAAACAATAGTGTTTGTAGTATTTTTATAAAGCCCTGTAAATTGTGAATTATGAATCACAATTATTATTTTTATGAATTGTTTTTATAAATTATTATTGATTTGTAAAATGCATATCAATTTAGAAAATTGAGATTTAATTCTAATTCTTTCTCCAAAAGTCTTTAAAAATATTCTAGTATTTAATTATGCTAGAAATTTTATTTTTACAAATTAGAGTTTTTAACTCTAAATATTATTTAAGGTGTGTAGTATTAATTGGTATAGCTTTAAAATTGTTATTGGGCTTAGGCCCATTAGGTTAACCCACACAAAACACAACGTACATACATACAATACACGCACCAACACACAGGGAGCCGCACAAAATCAGATCGGGGGGGAGGGGGAAAGAAATCAGCGGGGAGGAAGAGAGAAATGGATTGGGGGTTTGTATGTATAGGTATATGTGTGTATGTATAGCGTGTGTTTAGTGTGTGGGTGATGGTGTTCGCGAGGATGAGCAGCAGTGGGCGGCGTCGGACCTGCAGCAGCGGCGACGGACGTCCGGCGGGGGCTAGTGGCGGCGTGGCTGCGCAGGGAGGTGGCCGGTGGCCTGGCAGTGACGAGTTGCAGCGCAGGAGAGGGAGAGAGGGAGAGAGATAGAGAGAGAGAGAGAGATTTTGGGGAAAAATGGATTTTTCCGACGAATCGAAGCGGAAAGCGAAATGGTATAATTTCACATTTTATTTATTTAATTTTCGTATTGCATTAGTTGTAAATTTTGATATAAATTAATGGTTGTAATTTAATTAGTTGTAAATTGTGGTAATTTAATTGACCTTAAATTGTGAGATTATTGTGGTAATTAAATTAGATTTAATTGTGAGATTATTGTGGTAATTAGTTAGTTTAAATTGCGAGGTTAATTATGGTGATAACTAGTTAGTTTAAATTGCGAGGTTAATTATGGTGGTTTAATTAGTTTAAGTGGAAAGCTTAATGTGGTAATGAGTATAATTAGATTAAAATTGTAAGATTATGATTATTGGTTGAACTTCCGATATTTAATTCGGAAGGTATGTTTGTAATCATAATTGTTGAGTTTAATTATGAGTCCAATTAAAGGTTCGGTTTAGTGATTGTTAATTGTTAAATTGCTAATTGTTAATTGTTAGTGAGTAATTATTAATTGTCGGATAATATATTCGGGTTAGTTGTCAAGTAATTGTTAAGTGCTAATTGCTAATTGTTAGTTTCCAATTGAAATTGTTAATTGCTAAGTGCTAAGTGCTAATTGTTATCGCCATATAATGTAGTCATAAGAGTTGGATAACTTGTAAATGTCTATGTGCTAGATGCTATAAATCGAGTCATAGTATATGTTGATAGTATAAGTGCCAACTACGTGGTGTTGGCTTAAATGTGGATAAACTTAGTTTACTTTTCCTTATGTGCTAGTTGCCGCATGTCTGGGCGGGTACTTTTCCTTATGTGCTAGTTGCCGCATGTCTGGGCGGGTACTTTTCCTTATGTGCTAGTTGCCGCATGTCTGGGCGGGTACTTTTCCTTATGTGCTAGTTGCCGCATGTCTGGGCGGGTACTTTTCTTACTTGTTTACTTTGCTGCAAGTTGAGGCAGCTTTTATTTTATCAAAAGCAGGGTTATAAATTGTTTTGTTTGGCATGGAGGGGCTGAGCCCATAGTCCGATAAACGAATACTACTTGCCGAAATTTTCTAAAAATCCCCTGCATTTTAATTTATTTAACTTATTTGATTTCAAGGGTTTAAAGGTATGATTTGGGTGTTAACTGTTTATGTGTATATGTGCTAAGTGAATTAATTCGAGGATTATGTGCTAATTCGAGGATTATGTGCTAATTCGAGGATTGAATGTGTCTTGAAGATTAAATGGGTATTATTAGTCTTTATCAAGGGCTAAGTATGTTTTGAGGATTACTTGTTAATTAACTTGTGACAAGAGTATGTCAATAGTATTATGGTCAAAAGTGTTAAGTGGAGTTTTGACTAAGTGTTATAACTGTGTAGTGTTATGATGTGTTAGCACCAGGAAATGTCTACTTTAAAAAGGGGACTCTTCCATGTCTTTTCTTTACTATAATATGTTATGTGCAATAAGTGGTATTAGAATAGTCAACTATAGGGAGGACACCTATAGTTTGACTTTATGTTATTTAGTGATAATCCCGAGTTGTGTCTACTCGATATACGAGGTATGACTGACACGTACTCGTAACTATTTCAGTACCATTAGGGCATAATCGAGTTGGAATGACGTGCATCAAAAAGGGAAGATCGAGGCGCCGTATAAAGAAAGGTAAGCTACCTCCAGGGAATTGCTTGGACGAAGTGCGAAAGGTTTATTCGCGGTTTCTGCTTTCTGCTAAGGACCAGAGGCAAGTTTATTTACACATACTCTATCGTTCAGAGTATACCTATTTTGAATTATATAAAATGTGCGGAAAAAGGTTTTCAATCCCTAATTGCGAGTTTTTAATCTTGTGCTCCTCCTTCCAAATCATTTTATTCTTGACTTTGCTAGCAATATTAAATTATTCTCGTGCAATAATCAAAACCCATGACTTATAATACTGTCGACGGGCGGTGACATTCTTATGGTTCTACATCTCGATTTATATGTTGTATATTTATAAACTTTTGTAATGTGGTAGAGGACTATATGTTATGAGGTATATATTTATGTATCGAAATAAGAAAGGCTCAGAGGGTAGGGCATGTATTGAGTTTTAGAACTTAGCCGCGTGTTGGGGCTATTTTGTATTGTATGTTTTCGAAAACCCGGGCAAAGCTTTTAAAAAAGAATTTCGCAATAATTAACCTACAGGCAACATCACCAATAAACCAGTGTTTATTTAATTAATAGATGCTCCTGAAAGCATTTACTAATTAAATAAACCTCATTCGCCTAATTAAATTTATTTAATTAGATGAATATCATTTTCAAAACGCTTTCTTAAAATCACTTTGTCCCGGAGAAATAATAAAACAATTAATGGAGTGATTCTATCTAGTATCTTATTTATCGGAGATAGTTTATTTTCAATACGGATTAAAGATATTCCAATGGTTATAATTGGTTACTTTCAGCTTAAAACAGCTAGATTGATATCGATATATGTTATTTGAATGCTTATTTAATTCGATGAATATTAATTATAATATTCATTAAGAAACAACAAAAAAAAAGGGAAAGAGAAGAAGGATTTTCATGCTTATTAATTATTTCTTATTGACCGAGAGTCAGTAGTAGTTATTTGATAAAGTGGCTAAAGTTTGGAGACTGCTGGAGAGATTGTGTCTTGATTTTGATCAGAAATATTCCAAGAGTTGTATTTGGGTGTTTTGAGGTTATTAAATATTCCAGTATTAATAGTAAATATTATTTGAATATTACTTAATAAACGAATATTAATTTGAGTATTCTTTTAAAAAGGGATTATTGAATATTTATTATTTGTTACGTAGTAGTCAAATATTTATTAAATACTCTAAGTGTTTTGAAGGTTATAAAACACTATTTAAAGGTTGTCTAAGGACTTTCATAGTCATTTAAAATATTATATTTTGAATCTATCTAGGTAAGTTACTTTTCAAGAACTTATATATATATGGAATTACCCTGTTGTGGTTACAAGCTTTATGCGTATCATTTTCCATGTGTGATCACAAAACCCTGTGTCGAGATTGATGTCGGTACAAGTGTATATCTATACTTGAACTCTTTTGAACTCAAAACATTTTCGAAAACCCCCGGTCAGGTTTTACTCTCTTGCTCGTTTTTCAAGAAATTATCGGTCGACTGAAGTCGAACTTCAACTACTCAAGTTTTCTATCAAAATGATTTTGACAAGAAAAGAAAAAGGGGACTCTGGCAGGTGTGGGAATCGTTGACGAACGATTCCCGGGATGTGTAAGCGGCCGTGAGCCAGGCGGTCCATCAATTATTATTCCGGCCCAGGTGTTGCCGAAGGATGATTACGGATGTAGTAGTTTTCATCGAGGGTGATTACGGATGTAGTTTTCACTCGGGGATAGTTACGGATGTAGTTTCTATCCTTCTACCGGTAGAGAAGACCCGCGGATTATTGGACTTGGATGTGGCGACTGATCATCGTCAATCCTTGTCAGGTTTTTATGTTTTCTTTAAGTCCCATCCTCCACTTTGGAAAAATACTCAAACACTACTTCTTAGGCCTAAGTGCCAAGTAGCCGATAGTGTTGTTTTCAAATTTTGAAAGATGATGAATTCATGCAGTATCTAGAACTGCAAGATTATTCTAACAATGATGGCACGTGCTTGTGCACTTTTGCAATTATTCAAAAGATGAAAGATGGTTCATCGGTTATTGATGTTAAATCCCAAATGTTTTGCTTCAGGAGCTTTGACTCTCTTCCTATCAGTTATTTCTGAGTTTAACTTATCAAGTGGTAACGAACTTACATCCTGTACGGAATCTTGAACTGTAAGGTGTTTTGATGATAATGATTTACTCATGTGTATATACTTACAAACTTGAGGAGTATTAAAAAGGGAACTTTATAATGGTTTGGTTTATGAAGGGTGGTAATAACTATCTTAGCAGCATATTGAACTGCATATTTTGAAAAGCTCCCTGAGAGGTTATCAATACTATAAGGTATGGTATGTGGATAAGGTATGAGGATTACTATTGTTGACATGAACTTACTTTATTTATCTAATGTTACTCGAAATGTCATATATCCCCTACTGAGGTTTCATTGTTGTAAATATTTTTAAATTGTTATTAAGTATCGTTATACTTCGAAAACTCCACGTGTATATTGATATATATTGTTGTGCTCTATTAATACTTGCTGGGCAATTCTTTCGCTCATACTTGCTTGTTTTAAATATTAACCTTTCAGAGGAAGGTAGATGATTGAGGCTTATCTGCATGGCTCAGAAGAAGCAGGCAGTACGCCCTTATGAAGATGATATGATCCAGAAAAGTTATAGCTGGAATAAGTTATATGTAAGTACATTGATGTGTAATATATATTACTTTGTACTGAGTAGTACTAGTTGCTGGTGTACTTCCCAACGAAGCTATACTAGTAGTATAAGATTTTTAAGACATAGTGCGATGTAATAGAATGGATGTAATAAAGATGTAAAGATTTTAGTTCTTGTTTCTAGCCCTATGACCTAAAAGATGCTTGGTGGTTGGGGTCACAGAGTTATATTTCAGTTTTAATGATTACAGATGGTTTAATGTTGTTAAACAGGTAATTTGATGTTAAGGATTTCCGCGTGACGACCAAATCCCTGACCCCGGATTTGAGGCGTTACAACTTTGACAGCTTCGACTGTTTGGCTCTTGACAGTAACTTTCACTTGGGTGTCTTCAGCCAATTTGACAGTATCCTTGTTGACAGTATCTTTTTCAGCATTAAAGCATTCAACAGCTAATCTCAAGACACTTGCCTCCAAGGCTTCACAAATTTCTAACTCCCCTTTTTCCTTGACAGCATCTTTCTTTTCAGTACTGGGAGTTTCTTGCTCTTCTTGGGTAGCATCCATCTGTGTTTGTGTAGCAACATTCTCAGATGCTTCTTTTCTAGAACTCTTGAATCTTGCAGGTTCACCACTTCCTCCAATTTCATCCTCATCATCATCCAAAACATCATCGTAGTTGCAGCTTCCTCTCATCTTGGCATTAGCATCAGAGATCAGCTTCTTTATGATTGAGCTAATTTCCTCATCTCTTTTTGCTAACAGCCTATGAATATCTTTGACAGCTTTAACCTTTTCACTTGTGATACTGGATTTGAGAAGTTTCTTCAGCACTATCATGATTGTTTCAGTGCTTAGTCCTGAGATTTTATCCAATGGTAAGAAATCTAACCTTCTAGCTCATGTCTTTGTGATCCTTCTGAAACACACACCATAAGGATTTTGAATCACCTCAGGGAGTTTGTCTTCAACCATCCTTTTAATTTGTGCTATCAGACTATCATTGAAGGTTATTGAATTTCTGACTACCAGGGTTCCAAGGACTGGGAGTACTCTAGCATGCAAACTTTGTAAAAGTTGCATTGTGATGAATATGGTCAACCGGTTTCTCAAATAAACCTGAACAGCCCATCTTCTTTCCAAGTTGATTCTCACAGAGATACTTATTACTTTGCTTTTCAGTGTTGATGCCAATTTTGTAAAATCTCCCCCTGCTTCACTAATTGATTCATCCACCAACTTACTGAATTCTTCATCTTTGTTGTTCAAAGTACTCTCCATGTGATCAACCATCATCAATTCTGCATCTTCAAGGGCGTATTCACTTCCATCTGACCAAGTAGTTCCAGTAGATATGCCAGCAGATATGTCCATATACTCAGGCATTTTGCCTTTCCCTTTACCCAGAGCATTTTGAATTTCCTTTTCTCTCCATTTCTTCTGCAACTTCTGGAATGTGGCTTCGACTTCCTCAGGATTTGGCTCATTGATTTTTAGTGGAGGCAATACTGTTCTTTTAGACTTTTGAGTCCCCTTTAATTGCTCCAACACTTCCTTGGATAACAATACTGCCTCACCATCTATTTCTGCTTCAAACAATTCACCATCTCCTGTTGCCTTCAATTCTTCACCAAAGTTTCTTTCTTCTTTCTCTTGCTCCCCCTCACTTTCATTTCCATCTTTTTCTTCCAAAACTTGCTCCCCCTCACTTGTAGGCTCCCCCTCACTTGCAGCTTCACCTTGTTTCTCCTTCTCTACCAGGTTTGTTTTATTCTGATCTACCACTTTCTCTCCCTCACCCTCATTCACCATTTTCCCTCCCTCATCCTCATTCTGATCTACCATTTTCTCTCCCTCACCCTCATTCACCATTTTCTCTCCCTCATCCTCATTCTGATCTACCACTTTCTCCCCCTTAGTTGAGTTGGCAGCACTAAGGATGATAGAGAATGAGTGAAGAGTTTGTTGAATATCAGCAAAACCAGTAGCTACCATAGTGGACAGAGCATCAAGTTTAGCTTCCATGGATGCACATCTGCCCTCAAGGGATTTCAACCTTGATTCAGCTTGTTTAGAAGGACCACCAGTTCTCAGCCTTTTTGGATATAAAGGAAGAGACTGGGGCAAGGAGGTTGTGGGGTTTCTCACACACTCATTGTTTTTCTGAGTGATCTCATTACTCCTCACAGAATGACTCTCAAGGACTAGTGCCTTTATGTGTGGGGTTCCCTCAAGTGCACTCTGGACATGCTCAAGTCCCTCACCTTTTGCCAGCTCGTTTGGTTGCCTCTCATTTTTATGCTCACCTCTCTTTTCTTTTATCTCTCTTTTTCTTTTCACTCCCTCACTCATCCTAGATGCATGGGTATGAGCATTACTTGCATGCATTTTAGTTGAAGAAGTAGAAAGTTTAGATTTTACCTTCAAAGCAGAGATAGTAAGTTGATCATCATCTGAAGCATCTTCAACAAAGATAGTATCATAATTAAACTTTGTAGAGGGGTGACAACATCTTTACCCAAAATGTAACTGTCGACAGGTGTGTTGACATCAACTTTTGTGGTGTCTTTGACATCAACTGAGGCTGTGACAGCAACTTCCGGAAGGTCAGTTGCTCTTTGGAGTTCGACCAAGATGTTGGCTGTTTCATTTCCTGGCAGAGTACCATCTTGATCTAGCTCAGTGTTTGAGTGAATGGTGTCCATTTCACTTTGAGAAATGGGTTCTTGTGGACCACTTGATGGGGCTCATCCATGACTTGAGATGGATGATCAAAACCTGAAGGGATTGGACTGTCCCCTTCTCTAGGTTGTTGAGAAGAAACAATTGATGGATTAGAGAATAAAGAAGGTGATGGTTTAGAAGAGATTTTTTACTGTTCCACAGGGTTAACTTGTGGAACATCAAGAGTAGAAGTTTCATGACCCTCACTGTGCACTATCTCTGTGTGCATTTTTGCAAGTGTAGGCTCCCCATGAGTGAGTACATGAGGTTGTGCTGACTCTTTACATGATGCCTTGGGAGACATGCCAGCTTCAATAGATACTTCTTGTTGAGAAGAAGCACCTAGGGATGTGTTTGATTCCCTTTTACTCTCCACAACCTTTTGTGAGACTGTGGGGTGGCTGACAGTGGCTTTGGCCCTCTTAGCTCTCTTCTTCTTAGGCTCAAGAGGAACCACTGTGGGTTCATTTTCACTAACATCCTTATTTGCTACATCATGTGCAGTTTCTCCCTCAACATTCTCAGAGCTACTACGAACACCAGTTTCCAAGGGTCTTTTCTTGGATTCTTGCAAAGTTGTTTTTATGGTCTTTGGTTGTCTAGAGGATCTGATAGGAATGTATGCAGTAGAATGTGGGTTAACTGAATTTGGGTCTAATTCAGCTTCATTCTCAAGGGAGAAGACAACATACCTAGAGGGTAGTGCTACGTCAAGATGAGGCTCTTGATCAGCCATGTGCTTGGTGATACAGAGTGGAATATGTGCATTTGAATTTTGTGAATTGAGTGATGTGTGTGTATTTCTTTTCAAAACATTGCATTCTATAGAGAGAGATGCATTATCATTAATACCACATAATGAATTCAAACACATAGTAAGAAAGCGAGGATAAACATGTACCTTCCTGCTTAGAGCTGACTTGAGTTGACTCATAAGCAACTTTCCTACATCCACTTTTGTATCCATGGACAAGAGAGTGAGTAAGCTTCTTGATATAGGAGGGAATTCCATTCCATCCAGAGGTTTTGGTTGAGAAAACCTTCACCATGACATCAAAAATCATGCTCCATTCTTTTCTCAAATGCTTTCTGTCCATTTCACCTGTCGAGTACCATTTCGATGTACCCTCTTCAAGAACAGGACCAAAATACCCAATTTTCAAGAAAAACTTCTTTAGAGTTTCATCATTTGCAAGTTCCTTGTATGATTCTTTGGCTTGCAATCCAGTTCCCAAAGCTTCGTTGATGCCTTTGATTGTGAGGATGCAGGTGATTCCTTTGATTTTGCATTGTATTGTGTCTTTACCTGCACCTCCTGGAACATAGGCAGTGTTCCAGAATTCTTCAAGCCTTTCCAGGTTCAAGGATGGTGTAGATGTTATAGCATGACCCAAATATGACTTGTTGATAAAGGATACGAGTCCTTTATATCCTTCACCAGCATCTTCAGCAGTGAGAATACCAGCAAAGTTTGTTTGAGAAGAGGATTGTTTGGGTGCCATTTCTTGCTTTGAGCTTCGGAGAGAGATTTTTGCTTTTGAGAGAGAGAGAGGTTTTGATGAAAGTTGTGTGTTTATGTGTTTGACAGTTGCTTACATGAAAATAGCAAATGTCTTACTGAGAAAGGGAAAGTAACTGTGTCTTAGCCCATTAATCAGTCACGTGGAGTTGTGGGTAGTTACTTTTTAGTGGTTGTAAATCGTGGAGGTAAAATCCCAATTAATTCGGTCCACTAATCTTGATAGTAACTTGTGCGCTGTAACAAATTCATTAGTAATTTTGAGAGGATGACAGCAGGTTTTGCTTGATAGTAATATCGTTGCAAAAACATACTGTCACCATTAAGCAATTTATACAATTTCCTTTAAATTTCATGACAGAGACTTTTCCAATTGTGTCATCTAAGAAACTTGCTGTCAAGGCACTTCGTGACAGCATCTTTACTTATTGACAGCAACTTAGCCGGAAATAATTTATGTCATGAATTTTAATCGACTTTGCCTATTGCTTAAGCGAAAATTACCAAATAGCATTTTAATCGATTTAGGCACATATTTGTTAGTTTTAGCACACATCCACAAACATCCATACACACAAACAAGTAAACAAACAACCATTCACAGATAGCTAGAATGAGATGACAATAATGAATGACATGCAAGAGAACTAAGAAGATAAAATGGTCATTTCATTAAATAAAAACTTAAAACAATACAAGAAGTTCTTAAGAACTGGAAATTATTTTAAGTTTGGAAAAGCTTCTAGCAGCAGCCTTTCCGCGATCTTCTCCATCTCCTTTTGATCGGAGATCCCCTCTTCTTCGAGATAAGTATGAAACTTATCTACCCAGAGATCAAGCTGCTCATTAGTAGCAGCTATCTCTATCTCCTTCTTGAGACTAGGAGGCTCTGGCTTCACTCCTCCGCTTGCTCCTGGCGCCGATGACGATGACATGTCTTCTGCTTTCCTCTTGCTCATTTTGGACTCTAGAGTTCTTAGGGTGTTAAGTGAGAACAAAGGGTTTAGCTTTGGTCTTATTTATAACACATTAAGTGACTCTACAGCTTCCAACTGCCTTTTTAATGAAGTAATTTAACTTTTAATTTTAAAAGACTGACAAATACCCGTAGTCATATCAAATGACACAAGTACTTATCACTAAGCAGGCGTATTAAATAAGTTAATGTCACATGACTACTCATTACAGATATCAAAACAAGCATGTGATTTGAATTTAGCATAGTCATAGCAAACATGCTGTCAAGTAAACAAGTAGCACATATATAGGACAGTAACTTCTCATGACAGTAACATTGAAAGTTAAGGTCATGAGCTGCAATTTTTACCACATTGAAAATGTAAAAACTAGTAAGTTAACATACCAGATTTAGCATTCCCAATTCACTTACCAACCTGTTGAAGGTTGCTTCATCTAGTGGCTTCGTAAAAATATCTGCAAGTTGCTTTTCTGTTGGAACATAAATCAGCTTCACAGTTCCCCTTTCAACATGCTCTCTTAGGAAATGATGTCTGATATTAATGTGCTTTATCCTGGAGTGTTGAACTAGATTATCTGAGATAGCTATGGCACTAGTGTTATCATAATAAATATGGATATTGGACAACTCCAAGCCATAATCCATTAGCTGATTTTTCATCCAAAGAATTTGAGCACAACAACTTCCAGCTGCGATATATTCAGCTTCTGCAGTTGAAGTAGATACAGAATGCTGCTTCTTGCTGAACCATGACACTAATCTTCCACCTAGAAATTGACAGCTTCCTGTTGTACTTTTCCTGTCAATCTTGCATCCAGCATAGTCTGAATCCGAATAACACTACAAGAAATATGGCCTATTGCAACATCAAATATATTTGTGTTACAAAACGTGTTACAATAGACACAAAACTTGGTAGCCTATTGCAATATTTTTAAAAATTTTACAAGAAATACGAAAAGTGTTACAAGCAAAAGGCTCATTTTCAAATTTTAGAACAATTGCAACACTTTAGCAAAAACGTTACAATAAACGTTACACTTTGTCCAAAATTATAAGCGGGAACTGGATTTTTTGGTTGGGCGGGATAAAAAAAAATACCAAAATATTTCATACACAATTAAAACAAAAAAACAATCCCTAATAACACATCTCACCACTGTCTCTCTCATCTCACCGCCGCTCTCTGCCTCCCTCCTCTCTCTCTCTCTCTCTCACAAATACACATCTTTCATCTCAAATATAATCGATTCAGCAAAAGCCCAAAACCCCAAACCTAATTGAACAAGAGTAAAGCTTCAATTAGAGGTGAAATACCCATCTTTTCTGATTATAATGAATTATACATGTATATATATGTATGTATTTGAATTTTTTCGATTGTATGTTGGATTAAAGCTTGTATTTGTCAAATTTGTTGGATTTTTGTGTTAATATTGTTTTAATTTTGTTAACAATTAATTATATGCTCATAGTATGGAGATTTTTCTCAAGCTGTGATTTTTTTGTTATTTAATTACATGTGTTAATTTTGTTGTTTGTTCAAGTTGTGTTCTTTTAGATTGAATATCATCTTAGCGCTTAGCAAATCCGATTGGATTCTACAATGATGGACATGAGAGATTGCTGATTGTTAAGTAACCAACTCATCTAAAATCTTAAGGTGTTAGAGGGAGGCCTTATATGGATCTTATATTATATTCTAACACTCCCCCTCACTCGAAAGCCCATTTTTGGGTCGAAGAGTGGATCACGGACGCTCATCTTTGGAGCATAACTTGCCTTCGTGTCCATATTAAATACGGAGAATATTGGGGGTCGCAGAGAGTCGAACCTGGGACCTCTGCATGTCTGAGCTCTGATACCATGTTAAGTAACCAACTCATCTAAAACCTTAAGGTGTTAGAGGGAGGCCTTATATGGATCTTATATTATATTCTAACACTAATGGCTCTTGATTCCTTTATATCCCTATATCAAATTCAGGTTTACCACTTTCCCCTTTTTCGGAACCCTATAATACGAAAAGTAATTAAGTTGTGGATTTAAGCTGAATTAATCTGTTGAACAAGTACTGTATTGCAGTGAATGTGAAAGCAGGTTTTTATTTAGCTTTACAAGGACTAAATCTAGCTTATCAGTTGTCTTCTGGAAAATTAGTTTCCGGTTCTCATCTCCGTTATATCTTTGATTTTGCCTTTGATCAGGTTTGTGTGTGTTTCTTCACCTTTACTCATTTTTAAATTTTAGTTAAACTATGTAACTTCTGCATTTTTATTCGTATATTCGTCATTTATTTTCATTTTTATTGATTTTACCCTAGATAAAATAGTATATTGAGCATCAGATCTCTCTAGACAAAAGTAGGAGATAATCAGACATAATTTTTAAATTGAATGCAGTTAGGCATATCCTGATTGATTTAGAGGGATAGCTAATGTTACTATTACAGGTTACTATATTATTTTGTTGTCCAAAGAAACTACTGAGATTACTACTCAGAGAATATACAAGGTGATATTCCAAAGGATCATCTAGGGGTAGCTACCTGCAAGATGTCATTATATTAATAAATGTATAGATTGGTATTCGCGTAGTCGGATACTATTTTCTCATATTTTCTCAGTCTGTCTACTTACTCTGTTTTAGTGTCTGATTCTCTACATGTGTTTCTAGGTATGATTTGATAATTGCCAACAAGGAACAGCTTGGTGAGCTGATAACATTAGAGCAAGAAAAGCCTCTAAAAGAAGCCATTGGTGAGGTATACTATTTAACAAATCTAATTAAGGTTACGTACTTAGTGACTTTGAGCATGACAACTATCACTGAGCACTTTCAGGTTACTTATGGGTAGTTTTCTCGAGTTCTTTGCGGAAGAGGCTAAACGTGTATACAGCGATATTATTCCATCTACTCTAGCAGATCGCCGCCTTTTTGTTTTAAAGCAGGTTAAATATTACATAGTGTGGGCGAACACATTTGTGATTTATTAAAAATAAATTATTTGCTGATGAATATCTCTAATGCAATACACACCAAAATTCCTATGACTAGCAAAATTCATTATTAATCTACAGAAGTGACTTTGTGCTGATTTCAGTTTCTTACCAACTTGCAGCCTGTGGGGAAAGTACAATGAAGCAAGTGTACTCGTAGATGGGATGCTTGCTCGTGGCTTCTCAGCAGACTCGCTCACTGCCTCTGTTTTACTAGACTTACATGACTTGAAAAAATAGGATCCTGCTCTTCTTGCTTTTGCATACAAAGTTCTTGTCTGATTAATTCCTTTGGTAAACAAGTTGCTTGGCCATGACTTCTCGACAGATGTAAGACCTTCATGATTCTAGACCTACATAAACAAATAATGTAGGTGTAAGTATGAAGTATACTTCTCATTGGATTCTTACACAGAACTATGTTTCTTCAGACTTGTTGGGCGAGCTGCATTTACTGGAAACTCTCATTGGATTCTTACACAGAACTATACGAAAGAATTCTATCCACCAGAGGTATACATTATTCATCCTCAAAAAATTGAAGTAAAACATTATTCATTTTTGCGGTATCTTGTAATAATTTGATCAGCATTCTGAGTGAAGTGTTATGTTGATTAACAGTTCATGATCTATATGTAGTTTACTTATAAGGTTTAGTTATTTTTTGTAGTGGGTGATGTTAGTATAGCAACGGAGCATGCAGCAAACTCATGGCAGTGTTTTATGCGGTAAATGTGGTATAATCCAATGTCATAAATGCAGCAACTATGTGTGTCAAGTGCTTAGGTTCTGAAGTTGATATTACAGAGGTTTTAAAAATCATGATATTATCATTCATTGCGTGAAATGCAATACAAACTTACAGCCACCCAAAAGTTGGATTAATAGTGTGAATATATCAGCTTTTCTTTTTCATGCATGCAGGTAGATGAGTCGACAGAAAGGTGTTCCAAAAATGACAAAGTTAATAATGAAACTGGGAGAAATTAATCGAAATTTCAATCACCTTGATGTTGAAGAATTATGTGCTAGTGGTGATGAAAGCGAGGACAACAATGATCAAGAGGACAATGATCGCGAGAATGACAATCACGAGGACGATCTAAATGAAATACATGATGATTGATGATCAGTACTTTTATTTTTTATGTGCGTATTTTTGTTAGCTTGGTACTTTGACATGAAAGACGAAGTTTTATCTAGATTTATGGTGTGTAAGTGTAAGTTGACTATGTGTTTCGACTTTGGATTTATGTACTAGATGTAAGATTATCTTATGGTATAAGCCGATCGACTTTGTTTGGACTTTATTGACATATATTATGTTGGGTTGTCTGGGAAATTGGAAATGTGATTTCTAGTTTGATATGCTTTTGTGATTGTTTATTAACATTTCAAACTGTTTATTGCAAATTGGATTGATACAAAGTGTTGCACATAAATGTTGCTAAAAAAACCAAAAGCATTACAATAGGGGAGAAAATGTTACATGAAAATGTTGCAATAAATTTACTTTGCAACACTTTTAACTAAAATGTGTTACAAAATGGTGTTGCAATAGTCTATTGCAACATCATAAAAGTGTCACTAAATAAGACAAAAGTGTTGCACTAAGTGGGCTATTGTAATACTTGAAAAATGTTGCAATAAATACATAAAACGTTGCTATAGGGGTCTATTCCAACGGCAGCAGATGCAACGCTGAATTTTGGCAAAAACGTTGCAAAAACCTCTATTGTAACACATTTGGGGTCTAATATGACACTTTTTTGGCGTTGCAATAGCCCATATTTTTTGTAGTAACCAACCAAGTCAAATCCAGTATCTTTAGGATACCTAAGGCCTAGGTTTGGAGTGCCTTTGAGATATCTAAAGATTCTCTTGATTGCTACTAAGTGTGATTCTTTTGGATCAGCTTGAAACCTTGCACAGAGACATGTAGCAAACATGATGTCTGGTCTGCTAGCAGTTAAGTATAACAATGATCCCAACATGCCTCTTTAGGTACTAGAATCCACTTTCTTTCCTTTAGGATTCAAATCCAGCTTGGTTGCAGTAGAGATAGGTGTCTTGGCAGGTGATGCATCTTCCATATTGAACTTTTTGAGAAGTTCCTTGACATATTTCGATTGGCTTATGAAGATACCATCATCCTTTTGATGAATTTGTAGACCTAGGAAAAATGATAGTTCTCCCATCATACTGATCTCATACTTGCTCTTCATAAGAGATGAAAACTTTTCACACAGCTTCTCATTTGTAGAACCAAAGATTATGTCATCAACATAAATCTGAACCAGAATGATGTCCTTGCCATTGTGCTTGTAGAACAGCGTCTAATCCACTACACCTCTTATAAATTGATTCTCAATGAGAAAAGTAGATAGAGTTTCATACCAAGCTCGAGGGGCTTGCTTCAATCCATAAAGTGCTTTGAACAGCTTGTAGACAAAGTCATACAACTCAGCATCCTCAAATCCAGGTGGCTATCGACATACACTTCCTCTTCTAATTCTCCATTAAGAAAGGCACTTTTGACATCCATTTGGAACACTTTGAAGTTACAGTGTGCAACATAGGCTAAAAATATCTGAATAGCTTCAAGTTTGGCAACAGGAGCAAATTTTTCATCATAATCAATTCCTTCCTGTTGATAGTAACCTTTAGCTACTAGCCTTGCCTTGTTTCTTATCACATTTCCACTTTCATCCAACTTGTTTCTGAAGACCCACTTTGTGTCAACTACTGACTTCCCTTTGGGTCTAGGGACCAGCTTCCATACATTGTTTCTCTCAAATTGATTTAGCTCTTCTTGCATAGCTATCACCCAATCTGAATCCAACAATGCTTCATCAATTGACTTTGGCTCAGTTTGAGATAGAAAACATGACAACATGCTGTCATCAGAAATATTTCTTCTCGTCCTTATACCAGTAGTGGGATCACCAATGATTAGATTGCTAGTGTGATCTCTGTTCCACTTAGTGGTTCTGGGCAAGCTTCTTTCTTGATCTGCTTCATCATTTCCTCTTTGAGGTGTTGACTCTCCACCATTGATGTTTTCTCCTTCACGTTCTTCAACGTCTCCAGAATCATTCTCATTCTAATGATTAGCTGATATAGTTTGATATTGAGCTGGAGTTAGAGTAGCATCATTGGTGTTAACAGCATTTCTTTCAAACTCAATATCCTGAGTACCAGTAGGTTCATCAGCAACAATTTCTTCTTCTTCCAAATACCCTTGATTTTCAAATCTAAGAGGCTCCATTTGACCATCCTCTTGCAGTCCTGGGAATTTGGTTTCATCAAATGTGACATTCACACTTTCTTCAATGACTTTGTGATCAATGACATAGACTCTGTAGGCAGTCCTCTCCAAACCATATCCCATGAAAATGCCTTCATAAGCTTTAGCATCGAACTTTCCTTTTCTTTCATGGTTGTCAATCATCATGAAACACTTACTTCCAAATACATGAAAATACTTGACAATAGGTTTCTTTCCTGTTAACAAATAGTAAGGAGTGTTTCCATGAGTCTTGTTGATCAAGGTTCTATTCTGTGTGTAACAAGCCGTATTAATGGCTTCTACCTAGAAGTATGTTGGTAATTTAGAATCATTCAACATAGTTCTC
The DNA here is from genome assembly GCA_037693485.1 of Kitagawia praeruptora. Classification (NCBI taxonomy): domain Eukaryota; kingdom Viridiplantae; phylum Streptophyta; class Magnoliopsida; order Apiales; family Apiaceae; genus Kitagawia; species Kitagawia praeruptora. Next base: position 57,599,119 of record CM075353.1, read on the forward strand.
GCAGCTTCGATGAGAGTTCTGTTCTTCCTTTCTACAACTCCATTTTGTTGTGGTGTCCTGGCATTGGAGAATTGTTGGACAATGCCCTCTTCTTTGCAGAAGTTTCCTAGTGTGGCATTTCTGAACTCAGTACCATTGTCACTTCTCAGATATTGAACTTGAGCATTTTGGGTTCTTTCAAGAACTCTTATGTGATCAATGATTTCTTGAGCAGCTTCGTCCTTTGTCTCTAAAAATTTCACCCAAGTGTACCTTGAGTAGTCATCCACCATTACCAGGGCATATCTCTTCCTTGCAAGAGATTGAACATTTACTGGACCAAACAAATCCATGTGAATTAATTTGAGTGGCTTAGTGTTGGTATTCACTTGCTTTGATTTGTGCACAGATCTTTTCAATTTGCCCATTTGACAATCCTCACATAGTCCTTCTTGACAGAATTCCTGTTGAGGTAGTCCTCTCACTAAATCCTTCTTCATCAGAATATTCATATTGTTGAAATTGAGATGTGAGAGCTTCTTGTGCCAAAGCATGCTTTCACCAACTGATGCTTTACTGTAAAAACAGTAAGCCTTGTCTTTATTGACAGAATTTAAATCTGCAACAAACAAGCTTCCTTTCCTGACTCCTTTCAAAGAGATGCTTCGATCTTTCTTGTGATAGATATCACAAACCATCATATCGAAATCAACCTTGAATCCTCTGTCACTGAACTGGCTGACACTGAGTAGGTTGTGCTTCAATCCATCAACAAGAGCAATATCTTCAATGACAACATTTCCAATTTCCAAACAGCCATATCCCACAGTGTAACCTTTGCTATTGTCTCCAAAAGTTATGATTGGGTCGGCTTTCTCCACAAAATGTGATAGCAGGGCTATATCACCAGTCATGTGCCTGGAGCATCCACTGTCGATGATCCACATGACCTGCTTCAGTTTCTTGCCCTGCAAAACAGATGATTTTAATTTGCATCTGGTACCCAAACTCTGTTGGGTCCTGCAGTTACAGCATCATTGTTCATATCATTCTGTTTCACATTTAAATCGACACTAGAATCCTCCTGTCTGACTTCTTTTACTGTCCACTTGGTTCTAGAGTTAGACTTAGTCTTTCTCTTCGTGGAAGCTGCCTTTTTACCAACATAGGCAGGCACAGAAGTCTCAGTAGTTTCTAAATAGGAGCATCTTTCAGTAGACAGAATAGGCAAATTGAAGCAAGTACTCATAACAACAATTTTGCATGGCATACAGTCAATGTTATTACAGACATCCATACTTCTTTGCATAATGGGGGTTCTGTGTAAGTTACCACTAACATTGGACGCATTAACCTTATCCTGTTTGGGTTTCTTACAAACAAATGTTAAATGATGAGATGATCCACAATTATTGCAAAGCTTCCTAGGGGCATCCTTAACATGACTATATCCATTCTTCTTATCAATCCCTAACTTACCATTCCTATTCTTAGGCTTGTAGGCATTTGCTTTGACAGTATGTTCTGAAGTTGTTGTCGAGCCACCCTTGACAATACCTTTCTTTGCCTCTGTCGTGACAACAGGTTTGAAAGTTGTTGTCTTGGGTTCTCTCTTGATAGTATCTTTTGAAGTTTCTGTCTCATCCTTGTTGTCAGCTACTTTAGAACATTCTGTCTGATTGCTTGGTAGAGTTTCTGTCATGGGGGACTTGACATTATATTTTCCTTTGTTCAGTGTGCTGTCAATGCACGCATCTTCATCAAGTAGCTCTTGTTTGATGAACAAGGAGGTTTCATCAAAATCAGCTTGAAGATTTTTGAAAATTGGATTGTTAACTCTTTTGAGAATTTGAGGTTTGACAACATCACTATCATCAAGAACAATTGCCTTTCCATGCCTTCTACCATACTCGAAACCTATTCCTACCTTTTGATTCTCAGTGTGATTATCATGATATTCCTGGACTAACCTAGAAGAGTTTCTAAAAGCTTTGAGTTTAAACTGGTTTTCTGCAATTTGACTCCTGAGAAAATCTTCTATTTCCTTAGCACAGATAATATCATTCTTCAATCTAGCATTCTCTTAAGCTAATGAATCTAGGGGACTGGTTCTTAACAACAACATTTCATTTTCAGATTTGAGAGTTTCATTCTGTTTAGTTAACTTAGCAATTTCTTCATGAGCAGACGATAAACTAACATGAATGTTAAACATCTCAGCACTTAAATCCTCAATGGTATGCTTATACTCAGTTTTAGACATATCAAGTAAGACTAGAGATGGTACCTGATTTGATGAACTTGAAGCTTCTTCATCAGATTTAGCCATGAGGGCTAAGTTCACAAACTCCTCTTCTTCTTCATCTTCAGAATCATCCCAGCATTTTCCTTCAGCCACATAGGCTTTCCCTTGATTTCTCTTAAACTGATTTCCAGATCCCTTTCCTTGATTCTGTCTTGGTCTTCTACACTCAGTGGCAAAATGACCTAGTTCATTGCAGTTGTAACATCTGAACTTCGACCTATCCACCAACCCTGTCTTGTATCCTCCTCTTGTGGTTCCACCAGTGGGCTTTGAAAAACTTCCCTTGTTGAATTTAGATGATTGACCCTGTGGCTTGTATGACTTGTCCCTTCTGAACTTGATATTCTTGAATCTCTTAGCCATATAAGCCATGGTTGGATTATCCATGCTTTCAATCTCTTCTACTGTGTAGAAGTCTTCATCTTCAACATCTTTCCGTTGCAGAACCACCTTCTCCTCGTCATCCAACACTTCTTCAATCTTCAAAGATGGCATCTGTGTTGGTTGTGAACTTTGTGATGGTTCACTTGGACAAGCTACCTGTGGCTCATGCGCTATGAGGGCTCCTGACATGTTTTCTAACTTTGCTTTGGTTCCAGTTTGAATAGCTCTCTTTTGAAAAAGCTCGAGTTCGTATGATTTGCGCACACCATAGAGAGTTTCAAGAGAGACATCACTCAAGTTTCTTCCCTCTCTTATGGTTGTGACTTTGTGCTCAAGATGCTCAGAGAGAGTGAGCAGAAATTTGATGTTAATCTCCTTTCTATCATAGAACTTTCCATGAATTTGCAACTCAGCTATCAGCTTACTGAGCCTTTCAAACATGTGTGTAAGTTCTTCGCCTGGTTTCGCCATAAAGGCTTCATATTGTGATACAAGAATTTGTTTTTGGTTCTCGCGAACTTCTTCACTTCCTTCACACAGCAGCTCTATCTTGCTCCACATTTCTTTTGCAGATTTGCATCCCATGACATTACCACACATGGATTTGTCTAATGTAAGTGAGTCGAGCAAGATGAGTTGTAAATAGTCATCCAAGACTACTTTATCCTTTTCGTACTCTGTGTACTCTGAAGGCTTCTTTACAACCCAATGGGCTGGAATGACTTCATCATTCACAGTAGCAGCAACTACTTCCTTCTGAGGTATGAAGGGGTCATTCTCAAGAATTCCCAAATACAGTGGATGGGCAGCTTTGATAAATAACAAGATTTTTCTTTTCCAGAAATTGTAGTTCTTTTTATCAAAGACTGGAATCTTGATTCCACTTGACTTCTGAATACTCGTCATGATCTTCAGATTTGTGTATAAATCTGTACGCTTTGATACCAGTTGTTGGTCCCGGAGTATTGCAGAAGGGGGGGTTGAATGCAATACTGATAAAATCGAATCTTTAAATCAACAACGAAAATAAAGATTATATATTATCAGTAGATGTATGCAAGCAATAAGTGAAACAAGATTTCTCACAAAATAAATGTTTTATTTATTTTGTGTGAAGTGTTGCTACAACCTGGAGAGATTTTCTCCAGCTTCGATATCTCAAGAGATACAGATTGCTTCGTGTGCGTACATGAAGAGAAAAGAATCTAAGATGTATCTAAGTAGACTAAGATACTCTGTTGTCCCTATCGCATGGGGTATTGAGCTGTTATCGGTTTCAAGTGGTAGCTCATTACAATTTTCACACCCATGTGACTTTCCCTAATTGCTATACAGACAGGATAAACCTTATAAGTAAAGCAACCTAGATTCTTTCTATTTCTAGCTAATACAATTCTAGTAGATGTGGATATCACATGCTCCTCGAATTGACCAGCCTTGTCTTGTGAATCTCTTAAGCTTCTGTCATAGTCTTGCAGGTCTGCTACAAATGATAGTGTGTTGCAGGAAATCTGTTTCTTGAACATGTAACCTGTCACGGGCTTTGACTGAGAAAATACCCAATTCAAATAATTCAAGGTGACAGTAACCTTAACCGCAGAGTCTGCTGTCAAAGGAATATTCAGAGCTTGACAGTACTAGCACCCGCCAATGTTGCTGTCGGAGCTCCAGACTTGCTGTCAAGTGTGAGAATGTTACTGTCTCTTGCTTCGGCCAATGTTGCTGTCAAATGTAGCTTTGTCGTGACTTTGCAACATTTGTCTTCTTGTAACATTACTGTCAGGGACATGACAGTAACTTTTATTCTTGTTGTCTTCTGGATGCATTCCTTGAGGCTTGAACAAACATATGAACTTCTCCCAAATCATACATTTATTACATGACAGCAATTATTCGAATACGAAGACATACTCTGGCTGTGACAGTATGTTCAACTTAGTAAAAACTAAGTACTGGGAAATATAGTTAAGTTGTCTCTATGCTATCACCCATAAATCCCAACATGATCACTCAATGATTTCTGTATTTATTGATTGTTTTATGCTAATGATCTTGTTTGATTAATTGTGTTTTGTTGCTATCTCGGTGTGATCTGGTAAAGAGTTTATGGCTTAGTCCTTGATTTATTAAGTGTATGTTTGCTTATCTTGGAATTTATCATGTGTATAACCACCATGATCCAGGTACACACTTATTAAACCTTTGCAAGACTTTAATTACCTCTATTTATCCTTATTGTCTAATGCATGTGTATTCGGTTACTTGCCTGCTTAGTGAGTCAACTAATTAATTTTAATTTTGCCAACTGATCATGCCCTGTATCTTGATGATATGAAGTTTAAATCTAATATGGTATGTGATCCTATATGTCAAATTGCCCTATGCCATGATTAGCTTTGCTTACAATGTGTTCTATGTGCTGTCTATTCAAGTCTTATTTAGAAATTAGCTTAACTTTGCAAAACATTATGTGTGCTAATTGGCTATTAGACAAGAATTGCTATACTAAAATTGCAAGACCATGCTTGTGCACATATTTGTTTCAGTGTATGTGTGCATATCTTCCTCTTTGCTACAGATATTATGTGTGACTTGTTACCATGTGCTTAGAGATTGTCTTTCTGTATTCGAGCATATTTGATAATTTTTTTATGTGCATTTGATTTTAATTGTCACATTTGCCATGCGTGCACACATACCTAGCACCTAAGTGTTAAAGATTCTTGATATGATCTTTTGGCTCTGATATGTTTTCTTTTTAATTGTCAATTTCTAGATTGTATCAGTCCTAGTTGATTGTGTCATTGTACTATGATTATATAATTGCCTTTGGTTGCCAGCAATGTATCTCATTTGTGTGCATCTCTCATATTATGTCCAAGTTCATTCTGTGGTATTTTGACAGCATGCCTATTTGAATTGTTTTTATTTGAACCTATCGGCATGCTTGTTAATTGGAGTTAATGATCTTGTTTGGCTGGTTTCATTCTAGTTGTGTTCTGTGAGAGCTAACTAAGTGACCTTAGTTGCTTATCTGTATTCTGAATGTACTATCCTAGGATTAGACCTGTGCACATGTGCTTAGTGCTTTGTGATTGAGAATATATATATGTGCTTGTGTGGTATCTGTGAGTGAGCTATTAATGTAGTGTTTGTGAATGCCAGCATGCTTGCTTGAGTGTATGTGTTATATTCTATGACTAGTGCCTGCAGATGTGATTGTAGAAATGTTTAAAATGATACTTTTCAGTAAAAGGTTTGCCAATCTTAGTAACTACCTTATTTGCATTTAATGCTCTTGCCGTTTGTTGCTAGAATAAGGATAGCTGCATGCCTCTTCTGTTAAATTAGTTATATATAATTGCCTTGTAGCATTGCTTTTTAGACTCATGCCATATCCTGCAGTGTACTTGCCTGTACTTGGTTACTGTTCATGTCCTTATGCTCTGTGCTTGCACTGTTTTCTCTAATTCTTTTGAATTTATCTCGAGCATGCTTGTGTGTATTTAAGAGACCTCTTACTGTATTTATGTTCACTTGCATTCATATCTATTGTCTTCTTGTTCTTTATTTGTGGCTAAGTGTCTTAATTGCTTGTCTTTGCCATGAATCCTTCGGTTGACACCACTTTGTCTTTAAACACAAACACCAACAATGTCAAGTTCCCTTCTACTTCTGTTCATTGGAATAAGAAGAAGAAGCTCAAGCCTAACCCTCCAATCTTTGTGTCAAACCATGCTCACAATAGGTAATCTAAGGCCAAGCTCCAAACTGGCTATTTGCTAGATTTTCCATCTGATCATGACTTGATCAAGATACTTACTCGAGCTAACCTTGAACCACTGGTCTCATTTCCCTCTAAGAGAGTCTTACCTAACCTTGTGGCTGAGTTTTATGCTAACCTAGCCATTAATCCAGGGGTCAATGGAGGTATTTATTTGTCTTCTGTTATAGGAGGTTCATATGTTCTTGTCGACCAAGAAACTCTTGTCAAATCCCTTCAACTCAACCCTGCATTTGCTTCACTCCCAAATGTAGACTTGCCTAAAACTTTTATCTTTGACAAGAATGAGTATAGGAATTTTATTTCCTGTTTCTGTAAGATTGATGTGCCTCAAAACATTTTCAACAATGACAAAGGTTTTCATATTGAACACTTTGCTCCTTTGTATCAAAATCTTGCTCTTATTGTCAAGAACAACATCTATCACTCCTCTGACAAACTTATCACATTTCTTGACATGAAAGTCATGTATAAGGTTGCCACAAACAGAATCACCTTCAATATTCTTCATATGATTCTCTCTAGGATGTACTCTGCATCTAGGGCTGGACTTAACCCCTTTGGTCTCCTCTTGACCAAGCTGTTTGAATACTTGAAGTACAACATCAGCCTTCCACCTCTCTTTCAAGTCACTGCAAATCTTTCTATTCATAACACTAGGTCTGTGTTACCTCTCAACATTTATAGAGATTCTGAGATTCACAATCATTCTTTGGAACCCTTCGAACCCAAGACAGTACCTATTACTCTCTCAATGTCACTTGAGAAGTATGAATCCATGGTTGCTGAGATAGAGGCACTAAAACAGAGTTACACTACTTTGAAAACCTCTATGGATGTGCTTCAAGCCAACTATGTTAAGATCACCACTAAGCTAGATACTCTGAAGGAGTACATCAACACTACTATGACTCAAATGACTATGCTTGAGAATAGTCTCTCTCAGTTGATCCAACTTCAGATTAATATGCATGGTGGTAACAATGTCAGCAATGACATTATCTTGGGGGTTATAGTTCAGAACATTATAAATGGGGGTTCTATGATTGATGAGGCCTTTGAGATTAAAGAGAATGATGGTAAAGAGAATGAGGTTAAGGAAGCTAAGAACAATGAGACTGAGGTCAATGTGACCAACTCTGAGAACATGGAATGTGAGAACCTGCTTGATGCAGTTGTCAGCAATGAACACTACAATCAAGTGGATTGAGTGTTAGCTTGTGTCGAACCTGATTGTTGGTGGTGGTGTTGGTTGAACTTGTCTGTGATGCTTGCTATTTGTAATGTCTTGTTGCTTTTGTATGCATGTGTGCTTATGTGCTAGCTTGTATTGCTCTAGCTATTATCCTACTATCCTAGTACTTATGTGATGTTGGTGCGATTAGTTCTATTTCCAACTATTTTCTCTGTTAGTTGGACTTAGAAGTTATTATGTACTTTTGTTGGAATGAATGCAGTTGCAGTTGCTTTGCTTAGTGTCTTGTTTTTGTACTTAATATATATTGCATTGTCATGACTAGGACACTACACACACTTGCCACTGAACTCATGGACTGCCTAGAAATCCCCTTGAGATTTCTTTGATCTGTTCCCAGGAGGAACTGGCCACTTTACTGCATATTAGTTGCATTTGTTAGGATTACTTTGTGCTTTAACAGGAACCTCAAGGACTTATGTTTGTGTTTGCAAAATTCGTTGAAGCCTAAGCTCTGTGATGTATGTCTAACTTTCACTCTGTCATTTCACTTTTGATACACACTTGGATCCTTACTGACACTCTTTTTTAGTACTATCACTGCAGTATTAGACATTCGTTGTCTCTAATCTTTGTGCACATTTTAGCTTGTCTGTTGCAATCACAAGTCATGCACAATGGCAGCCTCTCGAAAGGCTATGCATTGCAGTCACCATGTCGAAAGTCATCTCAAGCTCAGTACATTGCAAGCTACATCGATGCTCATCAAGGTCGAGCAATGCAGCTACTCGAAGCTACTATAAGACCATGTACTTTAAATTGCTTTGTAATTTACTTGTCTTGTTGTACTTTGTGAGGAGATAATTCTTGTAATTTGTAGACTAGGCACTCATGTTTGTATAACTAAATTAGTCCTAATATTTGTGAAGATTTGGGTAGTGGACTAATTTTGGAGAAATAAGGTGGATTGGTGGAGCTCTCGGTTTGTAATAATTAGCTATAATCCCCTCCCCTTTTTATATTTCTCTTGTGCTTAGTATAAATCTCTCCCACTCACACTTGTAATTTATTTTTCACTTTTTTGTTTTTATCAAAAAGGGGAAGATGAATTATATATGTGTGATCGTGTGATTTAGGGGAAGTTGTGAAATTCTCCTAGAGATATTGTGTGGAACCTTGCCTATTTCAAATTTTCAAAATTTTCGAACTATCTTTCTTCAGTTCGAATGCATTAAGCAAGGGGAAGTTATTTTCACACATATTTAATCTCTTACGAATGGTTTTGACAAATACCAAAAAGGGGAAGATTGTAGACAGTCTTGTTTTAATAAGATTGTACGACAGTCTCCACGTGTAAAGTTTTGGTGATTTGTCAAAATACGAAAGTAAAAAATTAATTAACTACATTGTTTAGTAAATTCCGCTTTCTTGTACTAATGATTAATTTAGATAAGGAATGTTAGTAAAATGATATTTTCTAGTCTAGATTATTTGTGATACATTTTGAAGCAAAGTCAAAAAGGCATAAATATTGAAATATTCCGAACAATGATTTTACGAGCCGTAAAGTGCTAGATTTATTCTAGACGATGTTCATTTCAAAGGTTTTAACCTTGATTATATTCAATGTATTTTTCAAAGTAATATTTTCAAGATTGCCTTATTTATTGACTTGCAGAAAGAATAAAAATGAATTTTATCCGGAATCCTTAACGTTTCCACTTAAATGGATAAAATCGTAAAATATTCAAAATAAATATTCCGAAGACTTCATGGTCATTATTATTTGAGGAATATTATATTCGAATATTTACCAAGTCAAAACTATGGCCAAAATGTCGATAAGTTACGACAAAATGCTAGCGTGTTTTATCTCGTCGCGTAAGTGCACTTAATCGAAATATTTTTGGATAAAATACCTAGACACATTATTTTGACTTGAAATTTTTAGGATATCATTAAAATGATTAAAAAGAATTTTGGACAAAATTTTACGATTTTTGAATGACTTGTTTCCCGGACCTCTAAAATCGACTCGTAATTGATTTTTCGGTCGTTTAAAAGTCATAGAAGGACAACTCATTTTTAAGTGAAATTTTTACCATATTCTTCTGGGAATATTGCAAGAGGATTCCCAAAGTTTCATAATTTTTGAGATATTTTTCGATTTATCTCATTTAAATGGGTGTTATGCGTCGTTTCGCGTAGTTTCGGTTTATTCAGCTAAAACAAAACTATTATACAACCACTACACTAATATATCTGATAAATATATAAGGATTGGTGACCAAGTTAGTGTGAGTTTCCAGGAAAGAGCTCTTGCTATTAGTTTATTAGTTGGTGCCAAGTGTCATGCTTTCATTTGCTCACTTTTTCACCATTTGGCCTATAAATAGCAAGCTAATCCCACCCATTTCATTTGAGCTTTTTGTGTCCTAGAAGCGCTGCTATTTTCTCTCCAGAAATCAGCCTTCTTAGAGTACCAAAAACCTCCAAAAAGATTTGGATAACAAAGCTTTGTTGCTCCATTTTATAACATCTTTAAAGCTTTGTTGTTAATCCATTTCTTGAGCATTTTAACACCATCCGGCCATCACTCTTGGGGCAGCTCCTGAGCTCATTTTTAGCAGTACCCAAAGTGTTCTTGAACGTGGTTTGAGTCACCAATTTATCCTTCTTGAATTTCATTCAAGTGGTGCTCAAATAGGCCTTGTTTAAGTGGTGTTTTTGGTCCTCTTCTTGCACTTCTAACACACCATTCGACATTTACTTTCAAGGCAGCCTAGTGCACGTTTTTAACAGCCTTGTAAGTGCTCTTTATTGTTTATTTGAGTCACCTTTGGTACCTCCTTGGTTGCCTCTCATTTGGTGCTCAAATCCGGCCATATTGGTAGTGTTTAATTTGGACCTCTTTTCTTGCTCATCTTGTTGCTCTCGGCCAAGCCTCTTTAGGCAGTTTTTGTGCACGTTTTAAGCAGCCTATAAGTGCTCTTATATGTGTTCTTGAGTCACCATAACAACCTCATTTAATACTTCTTGGTTGGTGCTCATTTGGCTTGAGTTTTGCTTGCACTTTGTCACCAAAATATACACTTGTTCTTGATTAATTCGTGTAATGTATATTGACAAAGTAGTGCAGAATTTTTGAAGAGCTTCTTGAAGTGTTTACTTGCTCTTCTTTAAGTCCTTAACAACCTCTTGATAATACTTTTCTTTTTGCTAATTAAAATTTATACCATAGGCAAAAGATTACATCTCTAGGGGCATACCCCGCAATTAGTAACACATCTACCTAACGGAACAACAAAGAGAAAACATCAATAATGCTAGATAAACTAGCAATCAACACCAACATAACACCTAAACAAAATTAACAACTATGCCCTGGACATCCCAAATAACATTGCATTACTGCAGCAATCACAAAAGACACCTTCCATAAGATCACAAGTTACGGTGGCTTTACAGGTCATATTCAGACTAAAGGCATAATCATCATCCACCTCCCCGAATGGCAGGGGCCTCTGAACTGCTCCCATTTCCGATCCCACCATGTCACCCTCCTTCGCATCTAAATTGCCTTGACCCTTGCAAAACAGAGAGCCAGAATTCACATTCTCCATTCCATCAATTTGAAACCCATCGACTGCCCTAATCCTCGCAAAAATGCGACTATCATTCCTATCTTGACCATTGTAAATCACCAAACCACACCCAACCCCATGCCCTCGATACCTGCTGTGATAACCACTATGCAAGTCAAATCCAGTAAAAGGACACCAATTTTGAACTGTGCTACCCAGTTCGTTCACTTTAATAAAATCACTCTCAAAGCCAAGGAAAACCCCTTGGCTTGCTTCAATAAGATTCCCAGAGATATAATCACCACCACATCGACTGCTGTAGCCAGTACTAGATGCCACAACTTCAGAGCATAAACCTCTAGTCCCTTTGCTAAACAAAGGTTCAGGGTTCATCAACTCATTAAAGGGAGTACCAGTCCCTAAAACATTAAAAATCATAACATCCAAGACCAAAGCAAAAGATTCCTCACCAGAGTTCTTACAAGAAGATGCATCAATAATGACTTGATCGTGGCGAAATGCCCCTTGGGACACACCCAGCACAGCACAATAAAACCCCTCTAGATTCAAAGTAAGAATATGAGCCCAAGCTATTCCTGTCATCGCTTGCTCAATTCCCTCAACACCTGTTATAACATGAGAAGAACAAGTTTCCATATTCCTTGCCAAAATGCGACTATCAATTCCATCTGGTCGGAAGACCAAATCACTGCATTGTCCTACCCTTTTGCGATGGCCAGCCATAGGACTTAAAATATCAAAACGGTCGTCTTTGCATATCAACAACCCATCCCCATCCCTACCCAGTGGGTATCTACTATGACAAACATAACACAAGCCAACTCGAGTCGCAATGCAATTATCAACATATGAACACAAGATCATGAGGTACCAAGATCCAAAATCCCCAACTGTAGGTTGAACAACCCCGACATCAGTGAGCCTGAGCCCATCAGTACAACAAAGAATTATCCCCCTGCTAGAGAATAACTTCCTATGCACAAAAGGTGACCTATCTGCTATAGTAACCATCACTTGACCGTCACCAAGAAATCCATTCTTTGAGTCGTAACCATTCCAATCCCGGAGGCGGGCTTCATCGGAGGTGACAATCTCTTCCAACTTTGCAAGCAATCGCAAAATCACAACAAATCGATATATACCTCTTGATAATACTTGGTTGAAAGGCTAAGAACATCTTTTGATTTGTGCTTAAAAATTCATAAACAAGTGATTTAAACTTGGTATTCTTTAGATCAAAAGAGAGCTTCTTAACTTGGTATTAATTAGTCCTTTGAGTCATACTTAAGATCAACTATTTAAGGACTAAACCAAGTATCTTGAACCAAAGCAAGGTTCAATTCATTCGGCCCTCTTGTTGCTCCATTTCGGCCGAAGCTTATAGACAAGTTGTTATCTATTTAAGAGGAGACACTTAACATCTCATAAACTCCTCTTTAAGTGCTTAGTAACCACTTGACATATACTTGGTTATAAGGCTAAGATCTATCTTTTGATTTGTGTTTAAAGTTGCTTAATCAAGTTGTTTCAACTTGGTATCTTTAAATCAAAAGAAAGTTTCTTATCTTGGTTTATAATAGTCCCTTGAACCTTAATTGGATTTAAATCTTTAAGGACTAAACCAAGCTTCTTGAACTTATTTCTTACCCGAAATTTAGTTCATTATATTCGGCTATTTACCCGAATTATTATACTATTACGTGTTTACATTTCTCGCACTAATTTAACGAATAATAGCGGCCCTCATTTTTGACCTATAGACAAAGTGAGTTACTTTTACACACGTGTGAGTTGTATTTATATGCTTGTGTGTGGTGTGCTTAATTGATTGTTGTGTGTGTTATACATACTTTCCGCACTAGCATTAACGCGTAATAGCGTCCCTCGCTTAGACGAGCTATTTATATATATATTCGGCTATATACAAAGTCGTATACAAAGTGTTGTTGTGATAACACTAATATTTGTCGATCTTAAGTAGCTTGTTCTATATTCTTGCGAATATAAGCAACGCTCTAGCTTCGATAAATGAAGGTCGCTTTGGCCTAGGAATTTTATTTTCGACCATTTCATTGTTGATCTAGGTCTTATAATATTTCAATACATGTGTTAAACATTTGTATACCTTGAGTTAGTGGCTTGTTTACTATTCTACGGGATATTTTTAACTCGCTCTTCCTCGTATTTATTTGTGTTGTTTTACACAAGTAAATTGTATATTTAATTTTATTTATATTCGGCCACACCGAGTATTTATATAAATTAATATACTTGATTTATATTTGTATTAACGTAGTCTAACTCGTTAATATGTATATATCCTCCCACTTGATCTAGTTTGGATAGTAGTTCATTTTTAATCGTCATTTTAAAAGGATTTTCAAGTCGTAGTGCTTGTATTATATCCTTTGACGTGAGGTGAAGTGAAGTGAGGTGATTCTCGCTCTAAGACCCAAGCCTTAGATACGCTAACGGGGAGTTGGGTATCTTTGCACCGTGAAGGGGAGAAAAGACCCAAGATCTAAGACCTAAGACCCAAGATCGTTAAAGGGTGTAGATACTAAAGTCTACGCAAAGGTTTTGCTTGCATAGTTTTGAGAAAGTAACTTGGAGTTACGTTTCAAGAAAAACTTGTAAGTGGTTTTTATTACGTGGTTTTGAGAAGGTAGTGGAGAAGCTACGCTTCAAGATAAACTCGTAAGGTCTTATGTAGTTGTGAGGAAGTAACGGGGAGTTACGTTCCGAGATAAACTCGTAAGTGTTATACTTACATAGCATTTGAGGAGGTGATGGGGAGTTACGGTCCAAGATAATCTTGTAAGGGTTTGCTATTGTATTTTGAAGAGGTAGCGGGTAGTTAGGCTCTAAGATAAATACATAGTTGTTGTAAAGGCTTCTCCGCCTACTATAAGGAGTGTGATTCTTATAGTGGAAAAATCTCGAGTTCGGGAGGAGCTCGGGGACTGGAGTAGGGGTGTTCGAATCCGTTAGGGGATTGCGGGCATCGCGAACCAGGATATATCGATCATGTCAATCTTTTTACTTTCTCGCTGATAGTTGCATAATTTTGCATATTTTAACCCATATTTTATTGCTTGTCTTTGCATTTTTTATTAGTAATTGTCTTATTTCAGGAAATTGTAAAGAAATAAAGAAATAAAGAAAGGGGGAGAAAAGATGATTAAAAGGAGCAAAGAAGGGAAAAGAAGGAAGAAGAAAAGGCAAAAAGAAAAGAAAATGAAGATTACCCTTCTAACCCTAAAACCCTACCTTGTGCCTATTTAAGCATCTTATTCTCATCCCTTAGCCCCGAACTTAGTCTTTACCCTAGTTTTTAGAGTAGCCTCCATTTATTATTTTCTAGATCTAGCATTTCATTTCAAGTTGTAAACACTTTTCATATTAATGCAAGCTTAGTTCCTTCTCTACTTTTATTGTATTTTTCATCTTCTTTAGATTCACTCTATCTTTCTAGTATTTAACTCCTTTTAAAAATTAATTTTAATGGTGGATTTGATGTTTAGATTAATTTTTACATGTTATTGGGTTATGATAACTTTCTAAAACCCACAAATCTTGAATTTGGGGTTGTGAAAGGAACCCCTTAAATTTACTTTTAATTTTGTTAAAATTAGCATTTTAAATTCTAGATCTACTTTTATAATTGCCTCGTTCTGTTGTTTTTTTTCCGGTAATTTCGTATTTTTCCGACAATAATACTTCTGTACCAACTTGTTTGATACGAGAAGTGTTGTTTTTCCGGCTATATCTTTTACTATGTTCGCTTGTCATTACTATATTCTCACCCATTTTGTATTTCATCTTTTCTCATTCACTGTTCTGTATGCTTCAAATTTTTAGTACATGACTTTATTACTCCTGCTCATTAGTTTAATTACTCGTCGTCATCTAATATCATAATTGTTATTTTACACAATCATGTGCCAGTTTATGTTCTTGATATCTTTCATTTGCTTAATAAATATTCTGTCCTTTTTTTGCATTACTCATTCTCTGTAGTGTTTATTTTTCTCTGCTTATTTAATTATTTTATTGTTAATCTTATCTCGTGTTAATTGGCCAGCTCTTGATTTCATTGTCCTCTTCTCATTTGATTTAATATCATTTAATTTAAGTGCTAGCTTTTATCTTATTTTAATGTTCGTAGTTTTCATCTAAGGAGATTGTGCAATTTTCATCATTAAGTGCATTAATTTAATGTTTTCATTTCTTGCCATTAAATGCATTAATAGGATGTAGTATCAGTTGTTGCTGTTAGTGCATGTTTTATGTTTTTGGACTCTGTCTACTTTTCGGCCCATTTACATAAAGCACTTGTTCGTTTTTTTAGCCCAATTTCATGATTGTTTGTTTCTGGCCCATTTCATTTCCTGGCCATGTTTAATTCTGTCTGTTTGTTAACTTAGCTACTGTTTGTTTCTTTAATGCACTTCATATTTATGTTCATAATTCCTTTTAACTTTATGTAGCCATCCGTTAAACTATTAATTCGATTTCTCTGCTGCGCCATTTACACATCTAGTTATTTCATTCGTATTTGTTAATTAGTTATAATTAAAATCATCTTAAAATCACTGGTTCTAATTTGCCTAAATTAGAAATTAAGGAAACGCGAAAATATATAGTCTCTGTGAATCGAACCATAAATACTAAAACGAGAATTGTGCGCTTGCAATTTAAATATCTATTTTTAGCACATCACTCGCTTTTATATTCCGCATTTTATATTACATGTTTATAAGTAATTAATTTTAAAAGGAGAAAGAAATTTAAGAACGTCAAGCTCTCATTTTTTTTTAAAAGGGTCATAAGATATTCAACCCCCCTTCTAGCTTATTTTACCCTCCTTCGGGACCTATCACAGTCTATAGGTTTAGTGGCGGGTGGGTGCACGTGAACATACGTTACCAACAATATAGAGGTCTACAAGTATATATATGTAGTCTCTGATAAAATCTCTATCAAAGAATTTCGCTCTAGACTCACTGGTCTCTTTTCTAGTAGATCCTGAGATCGTCGCATCGCTCGTTACGACCATATCCAACTTCATTGGAGTTATGTCATTAATTCTCCGTGTTTGTTCTTTGAGTTGAACCATCACATTCCAATGTACTAATCGTACTTGACGTCGTCTAGCATGCTAGTCTTACGATAAGGTTCTCGTATAACATATGTAAAATTCTCCATCGAAGGTAATGGAATCCATAATGGTATAGTAACCACTTTCTCCGGTAAAACCGTTACTTATCAGAAATCAAATCTTATAGCCAAAATAAAGGCCTTTCATTATACCAAGTACTAGTACCCTTAATTATGTAAGGAAGTCTAAACTCCTCAATTCTTAAAATGCCGCCACCTTATGGCTAAACTGTGAAGGACTATGGGCAACAAAATTTATGCCAGCCAAGTCATCCAATCATATTGGCAATATCGCCTCTTCTTCTACTACTCTTGAGGTTTCACTCTGCTTCCTATATCATTACATCTGATAAGTCAGGTACGACTCCCAACTCTCTACTTATCATCCTAATGGTCTCTAAGGATTATATCGATCCCATCAACTTCACTCACCGGTACTTCTTTCGATAATCCAATAGTAACTTACTATGATCTCTTACATCATTCTTCTACTTAAGCTTATCTTTCAACACTCTCGTTTCTGAGTACTATAACTTATCGCTCTTATACCATTACTATAACGCCCCCAAATCCGAGGTCAGGGATTCAGGTCATCACATCACCATCTATCCATATCATACCTGTATTAATTTTACAACTCAACAATACAACAATCCAGACCTCAACCTTTCATACTTACAAGTTAGATCCTCCGAAACGATAATCAGAGTGACAATAAATATTACAATTCATCTATACAATCCAGAATCTTAAAAAACTTCACTTATACAAACTGCACCTGAAGGCAAGTCTTACTAATAACAATGACAGTTGAAACCTATCAGACTTTGTAGTATTTATCCGGAACTGAATCATCCCAGGGGTAATTCCTCTACTCCTCTTCTGCTAGTACGGAGTTAACCGACCCAATTCTTCTCTCTTTTTGAAAGGTTTTTATAAAGCAAGAATGAGCTACATAATGCTCAGCAAGTTTTCCATTTGGAGTAATAATACAATTTGTCTCGAAAAAGATTTTTCCAAAGGTATGAGCATATATCTCATGATATCAAAATATAACTCGACAATATACATGTCCGAGTTTTAAATAAATACTCGTACTCAGTATGAAGTTTTAAGAAAATGATATCATATGAACAAATTAAATTCATAATAACAATAATAATCTTCATATCATAGCAAAATAGTATAAACTATGGTTTTGCTAACCTTTTAGAAAGCTTATCAAAATACGCAGTTCAATATGTTGCTATGACAATTGCTTTTTATCATACGCAAACTGAACCATCTTTAAATTTTCAAATAATTTAAATGTGCACTAAACATGTGCCGTTATCTTTGAAATAATCTCGCAGTTCTAGATACTGCACAAAATCACTATCGGCAACTTGGCTCTTAGGCCTAAGATGCGATATCAAATCATTTTTCCAAAGTGGAGGAATGGGACTTATAAGAAAACATGAAAACCTGACAAGGATTGACGATGATCAGTCATCACATCCAAGTCCAATAATCTGCGGGTCTTCTCTACTAGTAGAAGGGTAAAAACTCCATCCGTAATAACCCTAGGTGAAAACTCCATCCGCAATCACCTTTGATGAAAACTCCATCCGTAATCATCATTCGGCAACACCTGGGCCAGAATAAATGATGGACCGCCTGGTTAATGGCCGATAACACGAAAAATGAGATCGTTCGTCAACGATCCCTCACCGCCAGAGTCCCTTTTTCTTTTCGTAAGAAAATCATTTTGAAGGAAAAACGAGTAATTGAGGTTCGAATTTTGTCGACCGATAATTTCGTGAAATCATGCTCGAGTGGATAAAACCTGACCGGGGGTTTTTGAAAATTTTTTTGAATTCAAAATAGTTCAAGTTTGAAAATGCTCGAGGTATCTTGGATTAGTTTTGTTTTTAAAATAAAATAATATATTGAGACTTAATATTAAATAATTAATAAATAAATAATCAATTGAAAATAATCTTTTAATCCAAGATAAATATTTTTGGGTATTTTTAACGACATATAAATAATAATTAATAATAAGCATCCGATACTTCTCGAATAACTATTCAGGTTTTTCGCAATTTAATAACGATAAAATAATACACCACTCCCCGGTCAATAATATACTTGGACCGATACGAACTCTATTGCTAGAGTCGTTGTCCGAAGAAAACACTTTCAATACTAGAGTTCAAGTATGTATATACACACACATATATAAATATGTATATATCAATCTCGACATAATGTTTTGAAACAACATACATAAAATATTACGCGCAAAATCAGTGCAAATTCTTATGTATAAGTTTCGAAAAGTAAACTTGCATAGGCAAAATCAAGAATATAATATTTTGAAAACAACGCTTAGGGTTGGAAAACTTGCCTTGGGGAAGTAGGGGTGATCGGGCTCGTGGAGTGGAACGACGATCTATAAATATCCAATATTCGCCCGTTTGTATCTTAGCAACACCACTTAATCATAACGTTTTAAGGAATGCAAGACTACCTTAGTGACTCCTTAATTTAACCCACTAACCCTCCTACGTGTCCATATTATCACACAATTATACTCGTTGATCCTTCGTAATCGAATTAATTACTAAACTCGAACCATAATGGCGTATTTTCAAAACTACGTTAAACTAACTCCTTACGTGCTTTTTCACTTGCGCGTACTTCGCTCTAACATTTTTATAAAATTGAAAAATACGAAACCTGATTCTTTTTGGGTTGTTTTTACCACTGTAAACTCTTGTTACCCACAATTTTTCATAATTATTGTTGTGCCCAAAATATCCATGGGCTAGATTTAGGCCCATTAGGCTTAAGGATCCAATCCGTATGAGTAATATGGGTTATGATTGAGGTCCCTTAAGTTAAATGGGGCTAAATAGCATGTGAAATGGATCTGGACAGGTTCAGGTTCCCGAGAAATAGCTTCCCGAGAGATAGCTTCCTGCAGACAGCTTCCCGAGAAACAGGTTCCTGCAGACAGGTTCCTGAGAGACAGCTTCCTATACGAAAACAGATTTATGCCAGCAGATTTATAGTATGATTAAGCCTCCTATTCTTTAGGAGCAAGTCATGAACATCAACTCCTTGTTGGAATGTATTTCTTGGGCGCATATGATCCTTGAGTACTTCCAATAAGAATCGAACTAGTAAATATACTCCTAGCCGGGCTAGAACTTGAGTTCTACTCGACTTAGGTCGCCTATTCGTGGCTGAAATCTGGAGAAAAGGAGGTCCCCACGAATTAGGAGCCTAGAATATTGCTGCCTAACCAGACTTCTAGTCTAAAAAGAACTACGTGAACTTGATCCCTATATAAGCAAGGGTACGTAGGCACCTTGAGAACACGGTTGCAAGCCTCGCAATACACCTACGAGATTCTTGAGAACACACGACACAAGCCTCAAAGGAACTCGCGAGATTCTTGTAAACGCTCTCGAGCTCAGTTCAACCCTTACAAAAAACCTCCATTCTCCATAGATTAGTTGATCGTTAGCCTTTACAACTTACCATAAACCTCTCAAAAGTTGTTACGAAATCCACTCATCAACATTGGCGCTAGAAGGAGGGGAGAGTTATCATCTTAAGAGTGGAAAGATGGCAGGCAGTTCTAATAGCGAAGCAACACAATCTGTAGAGAAAGATCAAACCCCGAAAGCAAAGAAGATTACTCCTGCTGACGTCCTAGAGCATCTAAAGTTGATTGAAGAAAGGCTTACAACCCTCGAACAAATAACACCGAAGAAGAAGAAGTCGAAGTTAGCAACTGGTAAGAAGGGTAAAAAAGCTAAGATTAATCCCAAGCAGTTAGGCGTCGATGAAGAAGAACGTGAAGAAGGCTGAGGAGGAGATCGAAGACCCAAAGAAAGATATTGAAGGTGAAGAAGATGGTGAAACGAAGGATAAACAACCTCCTGTTAAGGAACCTTCCATCGAGATAATTAAAGATGACTCAAGTTCAGTCGAGACCACGAACGATTCGTGTATAGCAGATTCACAGGAAGCCGATGATAAAGATAAGGAAGCAAAGGACGGTGGAGCTAGTGATTTGAATGCTGAAGACATCAAGAAGATTCTAGTGAAACTCAAGGAAGAAAAGCAGTCAATAACAGGTGCGATGACCTCATCTCCATTCACCAAGAAGGTTAGAAAATCCCCGTTACCTAAATCCTATCGTATGTCAAACGAGTTTAAATTTGATGGCACTACGGATCCTGTGGAGTATCTGGGTCGTTTCAATACTGAGATGGATGTTTATCAAGTTAAGGAGCCAACAAGGTGTAGATTATTGGCTGCAACCCTTTATGGTGGAGCTCATCAATGGTTTAAGAGGTTACCATCAGATTCTATAAATTCCTGGGAGAATATGGGAAAACTCTTCGTTACTCAGTTTAGAGCTTCCGTCGCTTTTGCACCCCCAACCAATACCTTGGCCAATATCAAGCAGAGAGCAGATGAGACCTTGACAGAGTACCTTAAACGTTTTAATGCAGAGGTTCCCAGAGTTAAGAAAGCTCCTGACGAGGTCATTATGAGCTTCCTGATTGCTGGAGTTAGAGCTGGTTCAGACTTCTGGAAGGAGTTACAAGTACGTGAACCCGGTACACTAGTTGAGTTCTACAAACAAGCTGAACTATATAAATGTGTGGAAGAATCCTTATTGAAGTTGAGAGAAACAGAAGATCTTGGAGACGAAGCTAGTCATAAAGGAATCAAGCGAGAGAGGTCTCCAAGCCCGCAAGCATATGTTATTGGGGATCGAGCTTCCTCCAAAAGAAGTAAAGCAAAATTGAAGACAAAGTGCGACAATTATACCTCTTTGGTCGCTCCAGTAGACCACATCTTCATGGTTTATGGGAAAGAAGGAATATTTGTGAAGCCTACACCTTTACCTGTAGGAGCAAGGAAAGATCTGAAGAAATATTGTGACTTCCATGAGGATAATTGCCATGATACTTCTGAATGCAGAGCACTGAAAGACCAAATTGAGGAATTGATTAAAGCCGGGAAGCTCGCGGAATGGATAGCTCGAGGTGACCAGTAGTTGAAAGTTTGAGAGCTTCCTTAAAGTATAGTTGAGAGACCTTTATTTATATATGTATTTCCTTCTTAGAACTGGGGGGTAGTGCATGTATACCTTCCTAGCAAGTAAACCTATTTCTTTCGAGTAGTTTTCAACAAAATTATGAGTAGTTTTTTTCCTTGTATTACGTCATACATGAGCTTATATTTAGCTTGTAAAACAAGGAACATACCTCATTCAATTCAGTGACCTGCGAGAAATACCTCACAAGTAATCTCTTTAAGTATCTCTTGTTTCTTACAATGAGTTAGCTCGCGTAAGCTTAGAGGTACTGTATTGGGATATTTGTATAGAGGTTCATTCTCAGCATGTTTTGTAAGAAGATAAAGAAGAAAGGAGAAGACATGTTAAAGCTACAAGCAAGAATGATGTGAAGAGGTTATAGTATTTATTCGAGCGTTAAAGAAAATTCGACATAGTTGAAGATTTTGATGAAGAGTATCTACAAGAATATGATATGAGCATCTTGAAGAAAACACACAGTACCCAACTTCATGGATGAATATTCAACGACTAATTAGAAATTATCGAAGAATTGTGAAGCTTCTTAGAGTTAGTTCTTCATCAAAGACAAGCTTCCCTGAAGAACTAGGGGGTAGTATAATTACTATAGCACATGGTAGTTTGAAAATTGAGAATTTCAAAACTTAGAGAATTCACGATCTGGCTTGGGAACCTCTCGGCTAGGATGCAGTTTTGGAACCTCATAGCTCAGATTTGGTTGAAGAACCTTATTGATTGATTTGGCCTGGCATCTTGAAGAGCAGCACGCTTGCATCAGGAACACGTCAATGAGTTTTCAAATCTTAACGGAGGCTTCCACTTCACATCTGATCAGTCTACAGAAAGATCCAGGTGATACCTCTCCATTTATGCTCACATATTCGTAGAAAACCTCCCAGGTTCCTTGATATTTACCTGTAGCTTACAGGTTCCATGTATTTACCTTTAGTTAACAGGTTTTGTGTTACTCACCTGAAGCTCGTAGGTAACAGCTTCCAGGTCTAGTTGCATTTATATGTGTCTAGTAGATTCCTGTTATTTTTCTGTAACTGACATCTTGCAGATTCATTCATACATACCTGAAGCTTGTATGTAATAGCTTCCAGGTTCATTGACATTTGTTAGAAGCCAATTGTTAGTTTCTGATTAGCAGCTTCTTGCATGAAGTTCCCAGCCAGCCGATACCTGAATAGAAGAAAGTGTGCTTACAGCAAGAGCTCCATGCCTGTATAGGATTAATCTAGTGCCCTTCTGGATTCTCTTTGTGCTCCATCCAAGGATTCACTTAGAGCCTAGAAGGACTCACCAGGTTCCCTAAGCATATTCATGTATTCACCTAGTGCCCTTATGGATTCTCTATGTGCCCATATAGGTTCACTTAGAGCCCAAAAGGATTCACTTGGTGCTGCATGCATCCACGCGTATTTGTTTGGTATCTTAATGGATTCTCTTTATACCCTTTTAGGGATTCATTTGGTGCCCAATTGGTTACGGTTTTTGTCCTAAGCAGAGGTTCAAATAAACAACTAGTTGGATTCACCTTATGCCCTTATAAGGATTTGCATAGAGCCCAGAAAGATTCACTTTGAAAGCCCTGTCATCTACAGGCACTCGATAGCCAGAAAAGATTTGCAAGCATGAAAGATCCACATCGAAAAGCCCTATGAATCGTAGGCACACATTCAAAAGTCCCATGAGCATGTGGGCACCTAGTTAAAGGTTTTGGGAACCTAAGCATGGGTAACCTAACCTAGAGTTTGCTTGTACTTGAAAAGCCTTTAAAGGGATTCACCTTGTGCCCTTACGGATTCACTTGGTGCCCCTAGCATTTGAAGGGATTCACCTAGTGCCCTTACGGATTCACTTGGTGCCCCTAGAATTTGAAATGATTCATCATGTGCCCTATAGATTCTCTCTGTGCCCTCTTCAGGATTCACTTAGAGCCTATAAGGATTCACTTGATGCCACAAAGGAATTCACTTAGTGCCCAACCGGATTCTCTTCGTGCTCTTGCCATGATTCACCTAGAGCCCGGATGGATTCACTTCGTGCTCCCTAAAGCCAAAAGGATTCATTTGATGCCCAGTCGAATTCTTCAAGTGCCCTTCTCAGGATTCACTTAAAGCTCAACTGGATTCGTCTTATGCCCTACTAAGGATTCACTTAGCGCCTAATTGAATTCTCTAAGTGCCCTTCCCAGGATTCACCTAGAGCTCAATTGGATTCGCCTTGTGCCCTCATCAAAGTGATATATAGATGAATACTCCCACTTATAAAGCTTGTATATGATCGAAAAAGTTTATAGCTACAGCTTCCAAGTTCAGTGATATTCAGCCGAAACAAGCAGCTTTCAGTCAACCGCTTCAACAAGCTATAGGAGGTTCACGCGTCATGATGGCTCGGGGGGTAGCTCAATTCCCCTACGTTTGCACAGAGAAGAGCTTCCATCTTCCAGGTTCAGTAACGGAACCTCAATCCAAACCGGCACAATGAAGCACAGATAAGTTCTACTTTCATGCATTTATATTCTTAACTATCATGCATATTTTATGTCAATGCGAGCTTATATTTCTATCATGATTAGATACATATAGATTTTAATACGCATATTGCCTGATCTTTATAAATGAAATTTATGTGAACTTGTACTTAGGATGTTATCATGCCCTATAGTTCACAATTTATGCAGCATATATGCTTAGTTTAAGATCTCGAGCAGGTTAGTTAGAACAACCTTTTATATAATTGATATGCCATGAGAATGTATCAACATATATAATGTAAATAATCATTCGTACTTACATACATGCATCACTTATATGTGAGCTCTTCAGCTCGTATTACTAATCTATTTTTTCCAGTTTTCTTAGTGTTATGCCCAAAATTACCATGGGCTAGATTTAGACATATCAAGTCGTAGGTTCCAATCAACAAGTATTGTATGAGCTAGGAGACAGATTGTATCCAGTACTAAATATGAAGATCAGACATGAAGAAATGAGCATTAGACAAAGAGATTTTTAAGAGTTGACAAGCATCAAGAGGTTCCTGAAGAACTAGAAGCTGAGTAGATTACAAGAAGACCAGGTTCTTCCCCGCAGAAGAACCCGAGTCAGCCTAGCAGCAGCAATGAGGACATCAAGAAGTACATTGGAACTACAGAAAGACTCCCTAGACTAACACATTTGTTATTTATGCAGGTACAGATTCCTATAGAGGGGTTCCTGAACATAGACAACAGAAAGATCTAGAAGCCAGCTAGAGAGAAGCAGACTCATTGTGGGAGAGTACTCTTAGGACGCAGCTGATCCCAGATTACCTCTAGTAGACAGATATTGGATAGTCAAACAAAAAGCAACTTAGAAGATGAAGTAGCCTCTCGAGCAATTAAGTTATGATTTTCAAGGTTAACCTCGTGCCCTTTTAAGGATTCATTTAGTGCCCTATTGGATTCGTTTTGTGCCCTCAGCATAGGTTCACATAACGCCCAATTAGGTTCACTTTATGCCCTTATTTGGATTCACATGGTTCCCTTGACAATCTTAAGATTCACCTTATCCCTTTTAAGGATTCATCTAGTGCCCTATTGGATTCGTTTTGTGCCCTCAGCATAGGTTCACATAACGCCCAATTAGGTTCACTTTATGCCCTTATTTGGATTCACTTGGTTCCCTTAACAATCTTGAGGTTCATTCAGTGCCCAATTAGATTCGCTTTGTGCCCTTGTTAAAGGATTCACTCAGCGCCTAATTGGATTCATTTTGTGCCCTTGTCACGATTCAAACAAGAAGACAAAGACCCGCATGGTTCCCTCAGAAGAAACATGGGAGCACTGAAGGGATTGGACCTTAAAATATCAAGCTATTTAGGTTCCTCTCGCATCCTATGACTTCGAGGAACCGGGGGGTACTTGTTGTGCCCAAAATATCCATGGGCTAGATTTAGGCCCATTAGGCTTAAGGATCCAATCCGTATGAGTAATATGGGTTATGATTGAGGTCCCTTAAGTTAAATGGGGCTAAATAGCATGTGAAATGGATCTGGACAGGTTCAGGTTCCCGAGAAATAGCTTCCCGAGAGATAGCTTCCTGCAGACAGCTTCCCGAGAAACAGGTTCCTGCAGACAGGTTCCTGAGAGACAGCTTCCTATACGAAAACAGATTTATGCCAGCAGATTTATAGTATGATTAAGCCTCCTATTCTTTAGGAGCAAGTCATGAACATCAACTCCTTGTTGGAATGTATTTCTTGGGCGCATATGATCCTTAAGTACTTCCAATAAGAATCGAACTAGTAAATATACTCCTAGCCGGGCTAGAACTTGAGTTCTACTCGACTTAGGTCGCCTATTCGTGGCTGAAATCTGGAGAAAAGGAGGTCCCCACGAATTAGGAGCCTAGAATATTGCTGCCTAACCAGACTTCTAGTCTAAAAAGAACTACGTGAACTTGATCCCTATATAAGCAAGGGTACGTAGGCACCTTGAGAACACGGTTGCAAGCCTCGCAATACACCTACGAGATTCTTGAGAACACACGACACAAGCCTCAAAGGAACTCGCGAGATTCTTGTAAACGCTCTCGAGCTCAGTTCAACCCTTACAAAAAACCTCCATTCTCCATAGATTAGTTGATCGTTAGCCTTTACAACTCACCATAAACCTCTCAAAAGTTGTTACGAAATCCACTCATCAACAATTATATCACAATTTTTAAGAACCCAGAAGTGATCTAAAAGTGAGCAAAACGTAGCAGTTCAGGACCACTCTCCACTAAATTGACCATAACTCTCAAACCATAAGTCACCTCATCATTAATTTTATATGATTAGAAACTACAAGACAAGACCTTTCCAAATATGTGCAGTGGGGTTTAAGAAAACAAAGTTTGTTAGTCCGAATTCCTACTACAAAACAGATCATGTCTCAAGGAACTCCAACAACCACTTTTATAACTTTAACTTTCAAGATCTACTAACATACTTTACTACAACCATCAAAACCACCAAGATTCTTATCCTTAACACATATAAGACTACATACTCCAAGAACATGGCTTACAACATAATAATAAACATCAATTCTCAAGATCTTATCATCCAAGGTCCAAACCACCAAGATCTACATCAATTCTTGCAAATCTTAAAATACAAACTATAAACTTGGCATGGCTAAGGGTGGAGAAGCTTTATACCTGTCTTGAGGCTTTAATAACCTTATAAAAGCTTGGTAGACCTTAAGAAAACCATGGTGAGTCTATATGAGCCTTAATCTTCAAGATCTAAAACAAAACTTAACATGGGTTACTATTCATGGGTTCCCAAATTTTTACCACACCTTCTGCTCTTCAAGGGCTTTCTTTTGAGTCCTAGATCATCACCAGGGATGCTTGAAGCTCGACTTATTGGCTTTCTAAGGTGAGTGGTCGAAACTGGGAAAGGCTGGACAGTTTCGGTTCTTCATCTTGGAGGAGGGATTTGACTAGGCTATACTCCTCTGATAGCCACAAAATTTGAACGAACCTTACCCATGAAGTGAAGAAGATATGGTTAAAATTTGGTGATTTTTAGAGCTCTGGATCTGGAGTTATGAATTTTTCTTCCACGGATGTTCTTACTGGGTAGTTTTGTAGAAATGAGATGGGGGAGCTTTTCTTGCTTTGATATCTTGTAAAAATGATAAAGTGGGATATGTATAAGATGTATGTATATTTTTGTAGCCTTTTTAGCTTTCTTGACCAATCTTTAGGCTAGGTAAACAAGTGGTGATCCCTAATTTAGGGAACCATGTTGGTAACTTATCTAGTTAGCAAGCTAACTACAGTTGAACCTCGATGAAGTAATAATCGATAAAGTAATAACCTTGCTATAGTAATATTTTTTTCCAGTCCCGACATAATGAAGATGGTGTATTTTTATTCTCGATAAAGTAATATTTTTTTCCGATCCCAAGTGTATTACTTTGAAGAGGTTTAACCGTAGGTGGTTAGGTTCTAACTAGTTTGACAGTCACTTGTTTTCTTGCTTTTTGACTTGCCAACTTACATGGCTTGTATGGAACTTGCATGGATTTATTATATCACCTTTGCTATTATCCAATATTTATCTCTTAATCCTTCATGCAAAGTTCAATACATTTTTTAAAGCATTTCGTTGTAGAAATTTCCTCGTATAATCCTTAATATCCCAAGTACCTCCACTTAACATATATCCATGGAACTTCTAAATTATAAATCTCCCGATCATGAAGTAGGTTTCATATCCTTTGATATCTCGTAAAATGTGACTATTTGAAACAATGGCTTTCGTCGAAACTAACGACTTTTATATACACTTATTTGCATCGTAAAGACGTAATATCAATTCGAAACCTTCATTTAATAATTCGTACCTAGCATGGTTGCAAAAGTTTTTCGTACACCTACAGAATCACTATTCATCTAGGTTTCAAATTTTCAAAAAAATTAGGGTTATTACACTTATTTCACATAATATATAAACTTTTCTTTATTAATTATTCAATTTATGACACTTATTTGAAATAATATGTTGACAATATACATAATTCAAAACACGTGTGATAAGTGGATTTTATATCTACTTGAAACATTCTAAATCGGCTTAAATTGATTGCTTTGGCCTCAAGTTTGAGGTAGTTTTGATGTGTTTTGTTTAATTGTGCAGGGTTGGAGTGATATCGATTAAGGATGTAGCTTCCGTCATTTTTGGGAGTTGATTGATGATATGGATTGAAGAATGGAGGCTTAAGTCAGCTACCAAGTAGTATATAAGTCAAGAGGAAATGAAGACGGAAGTTATTGCAAAAGGAACGAGAAGAAAAAGCTGAAAAACGAGGAAAGAAAATTTCCATCAGTTGGAGGCTGGGCAGACTGCGCCAGATTTGAGCAGTCTGCGCCAGATTTTGGCCTGGAATGCAGAATGGGGTTGGGCAGTCTGCTCCAATCCTGAGCAGTCTGCTCCAAGTCGCGCTGAAAATTTCCAGTTTTGCCCTTTTTACGATTTTGGCCATATCTTGAGTTCTAGAAGTCAGTTTTGGACGATCTTACTGTCCACGCGAAGATAACAAGATTCTCTATCATTCTAAAGTGGTCCAGAGTTCCAATTACAACTGGAACGGTCCAGAAATACTGAAGAAAAGATAGCTGCGAATTTCCCTTTTAAATCAGAATCAGTTTAGGAAACGTACTTCTATTATAATTCTGATTTGGTATTTTCTTGTTGGGCAAGATGTCTAGAGCCTATATAAACACATCCAACCCTTGTAAAATAGGATCATTATCATTATTACATACATTACATATTATAGCTTAGATCTGCAAGGGAGAAAAGGAGAGAAGGATTCAACGCTCGTGACAAGCAACGGATATAGATCTACTTCATCCTTTGTGTTATTCTGGATTATAGATTTGTTTTCTCAACTCTTTATTTTATTAATATTATTGTTTCTTTTATTCATATCTTGTTTATTATCATGTCTTCATCAAATCCCATGACGATGAACGGTTCAATTATGAGCTAATCGTTGTCATGGGATTCTAACGGATTTATTTATGGAACTTAGTATCTTGATGCTTTAAAGATCTGTGTGTGGTGTATATCTGATATCCTCGTATGGTTAATCTTAATGCTTTTAGATGCGTAGCTAACATCTAAATTGAATTGTTAATCTCTTGTGAAGTGAAAGTGGATCTTGAGATTTAGAACTTGCCATGCTAGCATAGGTTCATAATTGTTTATCAATATGATTTGTGGTGTGAGATGAAAATACTTATACTACCCTGTGTGATCTTTATGGATAACTTGTTCTTCAACCGTTATGTTTTCAAATTTTATAGACATATAGGGTCTAAGCATAATTGGTGTCTATTCATCTTCTATCTCTTTTGTGGATGTATGTTTAGTTTGGTATACGTATGCTGACAGGTAGCGTATACTTGTTTCGTGTTATCCGATCAGATATCAAAACCATTGCACATAGTGATTAAAGGTGTCAGATCTAAGGGAAGTATTTAATGAAGTTAGGATCCCATGTTTATTCTCATATAAGTAATCCAATTTTAATTCTTGTCAATTAGTTAATTCTTAGATTTATAATTTGCGTTTTAGTTTAATTTAGATAATCAAACCCAAATTTGTTACTTTTCTTAGCAGTGAATTAAGATCATACATTGTTGAATAGGTGCATTTACTGAAAAGAACCATAACCAGATCTCAGTGGAACGAACTTTAATTGTATTACTTGTGACCACGTATACTTGCGTGAAATTGTGTTAACAAGTTTTTGGCGCCGCTGCCGGGGATCATCGGTGTTTTTATTTTAGTTTATGTGCTTGTCATCAGTGGTCGTTAGCGTTCACTGACTCGGATTTCTTACTTAGTTTGTTTGATTCGTGGTGTTTCAGGTACTTAAGTTTGTATGCGAACACGCTTACAAGCCCGTTTGGAAGAACTGGCGGAAGACGACCTTATAGTAGATAATAAAGAAGAGGAACTTGAAACTACTGTAGAGATGGGTGACGCAGCAGCAGCAGTCAAGGCTTTGAAGGAGTATTCTCAGCCGAAACTCAATGACATCCAGTTTAGCATTATTAGACCAGCTATTGCAGCGAACAATTTTGAGATCAAGCCGTGCACAATTCAGATGGTGCAGAATTCAGTCCAGTTTGGGGGAGCTTCTACGGAGGATCCTAACATGCATGTTCGGGACTTTATTGAAATCTGCGACACTTTCAAATGTAATGGTGTGACGGATGATGCTATTAGGTTGAGGCTTTTCCCATTCTCTCTGAGGGATAAGGCTAAGAGCTGGTGTAACGACCCGAAAAATTACGTGTAATTTATTATATTAAAATATATTTTTAGTTGATTTTAATGTTTGTTAGTTTATTTTTAATGCATTTAAACGCGTTATGATTTTTATTAAATAGGAAAATTATCTCATACGTGTTATGTGACTTCTGTGTATCATAGAATATTTTATTCTATTTTTCTGTAATTTTTATATTTTTAGAATACAGTCATTTTGCATTTTAAATTCCGGACCCAGCCCCTGTATTGAATTCGAGGCCCTGTTTTTCGTAAAATTATTTTTATATAATAATGGGATGTTCAAAAATGTATTATTTTGTAATTTTTGTAATATTCGTAATTTTTGGGAAATTTTGACATTTATATTATATTTGTTTTAAAATAAAATTTTTACATTTTTATCCCATAAAAATTATTTTTAAGGCTTAATGATTTTAATTAGGGGTTAAGAATATTTTTGGGGTATTAATTTTTGATTTATATAAATAGCAGCAGATTATTTTTTTTAATTAAAATAATCAAAAATCAGATTTTTGATTTAATTTTTCTGAAAATTCTTTGAAGTGTTCTTCATAGTTCTTGAGAATCAATCGACCTTTTGAAGGTGATTTTGTTATCCTAATCTTTCATATGAATAGTCAAATTGAATCTCATGATCTGTACTACCTGTTTATGTATGTGTTGATATGTGTGTAAGCCTTAATCGTGATTTGATAATTTGTTTTTAAATTCGAAATTTCATGAATTTATTATGAATCATACAGTGATTTGTTGTTGATATGGTTAGTATCTATAGATTGTATATAATCTCAGGAGCATCATGATAATTTTTGTTTGATTTTTAGTAGCCTAAAACTCGAGATCGAATTTTGTGGGGGTGATTATAAATTTCAATTTTCCGGATTTCTTGATGATTGTTTGGTGTTTTTGATGATTGATATGAGTCATTGAACTCATGGGCTTTGATTTGGTATATAGAACATTTGATTTGGTTAAGAAATGAGCAAAATCGAATTTTGATCGGATAATCTTTGAAGGTCGCCGGAATTATTTCGGTTTTGGCCGGATTTTCGTTTTGATTGATTCTGGGTTTGTTTGAATGGTACGGTTGGGTTGAGGAGGTGATTTGGAGTGTGTTTGTGATTTAAAACGTAACGAATGGTACGTTTTTTATGTCGCCGGAGTTCGCCGGAATTTTATCCGGCCACCGGATTCTGGGCAATCCGCCATTGAAGGTGGTGGATGTTCTTCGAGCATTCATACGAAGAACAGTGGAGATGGTGATGAACAGTACCCGTTTAATCCTAAAAAGCTGTTAACATTTTCT
Source organism: Kitagawia praeruptora (assembly GCA_037693485.1). Taxonomy (NCBI): domain Eukaryota; kingdom Viridiplantae; phylum Streptophyta; class Magnoliopsida; order Apiales; family Apiaceae; genus Kitagawia; species Kitagawia praeruptora. The sequence continues at coordinate 57,630,788 of CM075353.1, forward strand.
GAAAAGTGATTTTGGAATTGATTTTTACTTTTTACCAATTATTTTTACTTTTATTTACTTTAATTAATTTATAATTCTGAATTCAATTATAAATTTCAGAAATTTTATTTTCTGAAAATGTTTGATAAATCAAGAATTTATTTCTGAATTCCATTTTAATTATTTCTTTATTTATTTGTTTTTAATTCAAAAATAATTAAGAATTAAATACTTTTAATTATATTAATTAATCTCAAATAATGATTTAATTAATTTGATTATCTAATAAATGTAATTATTTATTAGATAATTTCATTAATTAATTATTACTTGACTCTAATTAATTTATTTAGGATTATTTAATTTTTAATTAACCAATTTTCTGTTTAAAAGTAATTTAAAATAGAAAGAAATTGTTTTAAAATTCTAAAAATAATCCGGGAGCGATAAAAATAGTTTTAAAATTATAAAATTATTTATAAACCCGGATTAAATATTTATTAAAATATTTTGGAGATTCAATAATTACCCGGAGGGTTTATTAGCAATCGTTTTTGATTCAAAAAGGGTATTTAAATCTTCTAAAATTCTTTTAAGTGATTTAAAAATATTTTTAAATATTCTAAAAATACTTTGAATGCTCTTTTAAATTGTGAGTCGTATCTGCTATGTGAATTACGTGCTATTTGATTATGTGATCTACTTATCAAGTCCTTATACGTGCGATGTAAATTGTCAAGGTATTAAGTAGCAAGGGTTAGGTTATAAATTGAGTTGTGACCGATATATAGTTAATGTGTGTTAATTGTTTATATGGCTTATATTATAAGATGCCATTAAGAGTAGACGATATTTTCTTTGATTTACTGGCAACGATGATCGAATATCGTTTATTTTCACAAGGATTAATTGTTGAATATTGACTTAGGTTTGTCAGCAGAGATAAGTAGATATAAGGAAGAGGGTTGGAGATGGATGTAATATTCTTTGTGGGTTATGAAGAAAGTTGGAGATGGATGCAGTATTGTGTGGATTGTAATAAAGAAGGTTGGAGATGAAAGTATTGTTTGTGGAATTGCTGGTTTACTTGCGAGGTGTTTTAACACCGGGGAAAATGTCTATGTTCAAAGGGGACGTTTCCAATTATTTTCTTCCGACAGAGATATTGAAGTAGACACGCGGGGTCGATGTCGACGGATCAGACTTGTGGCAACCGCTAAAGCGTAAACCAAAGCATGATTAAAACAGAGGATATGATGACGTAAGATAGAAGAAGAAGGTAGACGGGTTACCTCGACTTTGCGCAATAGCTGAAGACCAGAGGCAAGTATTTTCCCCTTGATCATCTTAAACACTGTTTGTTTTATGTTTTATTGATTCATATCATGACGAATAGCTATTATTCAGAGCTTTTTGTGATTCTTAAATATTTTTGTGCGAACACAATTACTTGATTTTGGTACCCTTGATGTGGGGAATTGTTTAAGATAAACTCTTCATATCCTTATTATCGTAGTAAATAATAAGGATGTGACAAGTATTTAAAACTAAGCATTTCCTGTTGAATTCGGAAATTGCTCTATTGGATTGGAAATGATAAAGCGTAGGAGGCCATGGTTGATGTCATGGTCCAGCAATATTTTTTGGAAAATGGTAAAGCGTAGGAGGCCATGGTTGCTGTCATGGTCCAGCAATGTTTAAGGAGGATTTGGTAACCATACCATCTTCCTATAGGCTAACATTACTTGCCTATTTTGGGTACCCCAAAAATCCGGACTATACACACACGGAAAAAAAGAGAATACCGGTGGAGTATAGAGGGTCCCATTGCCTTAGAACCTGATCAGGGGGCAATGGTGTTCAGTTATATATATATATATATATATATATATATATATATATATATATATCCAATCCATATCGCCAGAATGGCTATTATATATTGTGAATTGGCAGATGATTCATTTTTATGACATGCCAAATGATTTCAGTTATGGTTTGAATTATATCACAGTTGTTGATTCAGTTTCTCTATAAACTGTTTTACATTTCACTTGATTTTTATGCCCCACTAATCCTGGTTTAATATCAAAATTTTTATACGCTTGCTGAGCATTTCTTTCGCTCATACTTGCTGTTGTAAATCCTAACATTTCAGTAAGGTGGTTTGGCGAGACTTATCCGCTCAGTTCAGAAAGAGAAGAAGCATGATGCTATTTCGAAGATGACTTGGCTCAGGATGTCTGGATTTAGTGTAAGATCTATTTTATATATTTGAGTTATAATATTTATTAATATTATGTGATGGTCTAGTTAGCCTGGCGTACTTCTTATCGAAGTTACACCAGTGGTTTAAAATTTGATCTAAGAGAATGTTGTAAAGAAGGAATGTTTTTTTTTCTAATGGAATTTGGATTCTTGTTTCTAGCCCTATAGCCTTAAAAGATCTTGGTATGTTGGGGTCACAGATGTTATATTTCCAGTGTTAGACAATCACAAGTGGATGATTATTATTAAGCAGATGTTTTATTTTGAGGATTTTCGCGTGACAACCAAATCTTCTGACCCCGGATTTGGGGGGTGTCACAGTTGGTATCAGAGCTGAGGTTATAGTAAACTAGAAACGAGAGTGTGTAGGAGTGTGTATAGCTAAGTAAGGAACGTCAGAGCTCATGTAGAGTTCCGGTTGGACTATTGGATATAGTACCAATTAGTAAGTTAAGATTGGAGTACTCGTTTAAGATAGTTGTGCTGAATTGGATAGATCGCCTGGCGAATGGAGATGTCTACTGTGGAATCTTCAGAGATTATTACGAGTTGACGATGACATACGATATCGATATTCTTAAAACGTGGAACGGAAGAAGCTTAAATTCGAATGACGAGCTATCGAAGGAATTGGCAAAGAAGACATTATGAGAGACCTTGGCAATACCTTTTCTTTCTATGAATTATTTTGATATCCCGCCTACAGAGGCATTTGTTAAAAGATATATCTCTTCTTCTAAATAGTGACATTTTGACCTTCAAATTTTTGTTTTCTCCAGTGGTTAATAACCTTATTTACAATATAGTACCACTTGTTCGGTACTTTCTTTTGGTTGTTCATCTTCTCAAAAATAACACCTTTGGAATTTTTTTCAATTTTAATCCAAAGTGTGCTTCAGAGAATTATTTGTCCTAAAACATCAGTTATTAATTTGATTTCATATTCCTTTCATATTTCTGTACTCCTACTGAGACGAACAACCCTATTTATAGGGGACACCAGGTATATCTGTCTGTGTGATAGAAGTTGGATGGGACGCCATCACTGGTGTGTTGTGTATTACAAGAAGGCTGATCACCTTTAATTGTAAATGTCGGAGCTAAGACACACAACGTCGGTTCATGTGATCATATTGATCTCTCGGTTATTCTCTTATTTCAAATCAGGTTGCTTTAAAATTCATAAAATTCATAACCACAATTGTGGAACATTTGCTATGATATGGAATCTGTTCTCTTCAAAATTCCATAATCCTTGTTATCTCTACTGAATTTCAAAGGTATGCCAATCAGGTCAGAATGAGTTAATTTTGCTGAAAGAAATTAGATTAGTGGTAGAATTACCGACCGCAGCGGATCACGTTAACGGTTTCAAAGATATTATGTTAATGGAAAGTTGGTCGAGCCATATTTGAAGCGAATAATGATGGGTGGTAAGACTCCAGTGATAACTGTATCAGATAGAGACCCTAAAGTGAATTGAGATTTTGGAGAAGTTGTTTAAGAAGGAACACTATCCCCAGTTTTGTAAAGCAAGTGTTGATGATGAAGGAGTTAAGGAACCCCACTAGTTGCCCTAGCTGATTCCGAGGACGGAATCCTTATAAGGGGGGAAGAATGTAACGACCCGAAAAATTACGTGTAATTTATTATATTAAAATATATTTTTAGTTGATTTTAATGTTTGTTAGTTTATTTTTAATGCATTTAAACGCGTTATGATTTTTATTAAATAGGAAAATTATCTCATACGTGTTATGTGACTTCTGTGTATCATAGAATATTTTATTCTATTTTTCTGTAATTTTTATATTTTTAGAATACAGTTATTTTGCATTTTCAAATTCCGGACACAGCCCCTGTATTGAATTCGAGGCCCTGTTTTTCGTAAAATTATTTTTATATAATAATGGGATGTTCAAAAATGTATTATTTTGTAATTTTTGTAATATTCGTAATTTTTGGGAAATTTTGACATTTATATTATATTTGTTTTAAAATAAAATTTTTACATTTTTATCCCATAAAAATTATTTTTAAGGCTTAATGATTTTAATTAGGGGTTAAGAATATTTTTGGGGTATTAATTTTTGATTTATATAAATAGCAGCAGATTATTTTTTTTAATTAAAATAATCAAAAATCAGATTTTTGATTTAATTTTTCTGAAAATTCTTTGAAGTGTTCTTCATAGTTCTTGAGAATCAATCGACCTTTTGAAGGTGATTTTGTTATCCAAATCTTTCATATGAATAGTCAAATTGAATCTCATGATCTGTACTACCTGTTTATGTATGTGTTGATATGTGTGTAAGCCTTAATCGTGATTTGATAATTTGTTTTTAAATTCGAAATTTCATGAATTTATTATGAATCATACAGTGATTTGTTGTTGATATGGTTAGTATCTATAGATTGTATATAATCTCAGGAGCATCATGATAATTTTTGTTTGATTTTTAGTAGCCTAAAACTCGAGATCGAATTTTGTGGGGGTGATTATAAATTTTAATTTTCCGGATTTCTTGATGATTGTTTGGTGTTTTTGATGATTGATATGAGTCATTGAACTCATGGGCTTTGATTTGGTATATAGAACATTTGATTTGGTTAAGAAATGAGCAAAATCGAATTTTGATCGGATAATCTTTGAAGGTCGCCGGAATTATTTCGGTTTTGGCCGGATTTTCGTTTTGATTGATTCTGGGTTTGTTTGAATGGTACGGTTGGGTTGAGGAGGTGATTTGGAGTGTGTTTGTGATTTAAAACGTAACGAATGGTACGTTTTTTATGTCGCCGGAGTTCGCCGGAATTTTATCCGGCCACCGGATTCTGGGCAATCCGCCATTGAAGGTGGTGGATGTTCTTCGAGCATTCATACGAAGAACAGTGGAGATGGTGATGAACAGTACCCGTTTAATCCTAAAAAGCTGTTAACATTTTCTGAAAAGTGATTTTGGAATTGATTTTTACTTTTTACCAATTATTTTTACTTTTATTTACTTTAATTAATTTATAATTCTGAATTCAATTATAAATTTCAGAAATTTTATTTTCTGAAAATGTTTGATAAATCAAGAATTTATTTCTGAATTCCATTTTAATTATTTCTTTATTTATTTGTTTTTAATTCAAAAATAATTAAGAATTAAATACTTTTAATTATATTAATTAATCTCAAATAATGATTTAATTAATTTGATTATCTAATAAATGTAATTATTTATTAGATAATTTCATTAATTAATTATTACTTGACTCTAATTAATTTATTTAGGATTATTTAATTTTTAATTAACCAATTTTCTGTTTAAAAGTAATTTAAAATAGAAAGAAATTGTTTTAAAATTCTAAAAAAAATCCGGGAGCGATAAAAATAGTTTTAAAATTATAAAATTATTTATAAACCCGGATTAAATATTTATTAAAATATTTTGGAGATTCAATAATTACCCGGAGGGTTTATTAGCAATCGTTTTTGATTCAAAAAGGGTATTTAAATCTTCTAAAATTCTTTTAAGTGATTTAAAAATATTTTTAAATATTCTAAAAATACTTTGAATGCTCTTTTAAATTGTGAGTCGTATCTGCTATGTGAATTACGTGCTATTTGATTATGTGATCTACTTATCAAGTCCTTATACGTGCGATGTAAATTGTCAAGGTATTAAGTAGCAAGGGTTAGGTTATAAATTGAGTTGTGACCGATATATAGTTAATGTGTGTTAATTGTTTATATGGCTTATATTATAAGATGCCATTAAGAGTAGACGATATTTTCTTTGATTTACTGGCAACGATGATCGAATATCGTTTATTTTCACAAGGATTAATTGTTGAATATTGACTTAGGTTTGTCAGCAGAGATAAGTAGATATAAGGAAGAGGGTTGGAGATGGATGTAATATTCTTTGTGGGTTATGAAGAAAGTTGGAGATGGATGCAGTATTGTGTGGATTGTAATAAAGAAGGTTGGAGATGAAAGTATTGTTTGTGGAATTGCTGGTTTACTTGCGAGGTGTTTTAACACCGGGGAAAACGTCTATGTTCAAAGGGGACGTTTCCAATTATTTTCTTCCGACAGAGATATTGAAGTAGACACGCGGGGTCGATGTCAACGGATCAGACTTGTGGCAACCGCTAAAGCGTAAACCAAAGCATGATTAAAACAGAGGATATGATGACGTAAGATAGAAGAAGAAGGTAGACGGGTTACCTCGACTTTGCGCAATAGCTGAAGACCAGAGGCAAGTATTTTCCCCTTGATCATCTTAAACACTGTTTGTTTTATGTTTTATTGATTCATATCATGACGAATAGCTATTATTCAGAGCTATTTGTGATTCTTAAATATTTTTGTGCGAACACAATTACTTGATTTTGGTACCCTTGATGTGGGGAATTGTTTAAGATAAACTCTTCATATCCTTATTATCGTAGTAAATAATAAGGATGTGACCAGTATTTAAAACTAAGCATTTCCTGTTGAATTCAGAAATTGCTCTATTGGATTGGAAATGATAAAGCGTAGGAGGCCATGGTTGATGTCATGGTCCAGCAATATTTTTTGGAAAATGGTAAAGCGTAGGAGGCCATGGTTGCTGTCATGGTCCAGCAATGTTTAAGGAGGATATGGTAACCATACCATCTTCCTATAGGCTAACATTACTTGCCTATTTTGGGTACCCCAGAAATCCGGACTATACACACACGGAAAAAAGAGAATACCGGTGGAGTATAGAGGGTCCCATTGCCTTAGAACCTGATCAGGGGGCAATGGTGTTCAGTTATATATATATATATCCAATCCATATCGCCAGAATGGCTATTATATATTGTGAATTGGCAGATGATTCATTTTTATGACATGCCAAATGATTTCAGTTATGGTTTGAATTATATCACAGTTGTTGATTCAGTTTCTCTATAAACTGTTTTACATTTCACTTGATTTTTATGCCCCACTAATCCTGGTTTAATATCAAAATTTTTATACGCTTGTTGAGCATTTCTTTCGCTCATACTTGCTGTTGTAAATCCTAACATTTCAGTAAGGTGGTTTGGCGAGACTTATCCGCTCAGTTCAGAAAGAGAAGAAGCATGATGCTATTTCGAAGATGACTTGGCTCAGGATGTCTGGATTTAGTGTAAGATCTATTTTATATATTTGAGTTATAATATTTATTATTATTATGTGATGGTCTAGTTAGCCTGGCGTACTTCTTATCGAAGTTACACCAGTGGTTTAAAATTTGATCTAAGAGAATGTTGTAAAGAAGGAATGTTTTTTTTCTAATGGAATTTGGATTCTTGTTTCTAGCCCTATAGCCTTAAAAGATCTTGGTATGTTGGGGCCACAGATGTTATATTTCCAGTGTTGGACAATCACAAGTGGATGATTATTATTAAGCAGATGTTTTATTTTGAGGATTTTCGCGTGACAACCAAATCTTCTGACCCCGGATTTGGGGGGTGTCACAGCTGGCTACACTCTTTGCCACCTGGTTCCATTACTACATGGGAAGATCTTGCTCAGAAGTTCCTTACTAAATTCTTCCCTATGGCGAAAACTGCAGCATTAAGGAACCAGTTGGCTCAATTCCAACAGCAATCTGGCGAGACCTTGTGTGAGGCTTGGGAACGCTACAAGGAGATGCTACGGAAGTGTCCTCATCATGGCATGCCTGATTGGATGGTTATTAATGGGTTCTACAATGGATTGGGAGCACAATCTAGGCCCTTGCTAGATGCAGCATCAGGTGGAGCTCTGTGGGCAAAGAGTTATGATGAAGCTTATGAACTTATAGAGATGATGGCTGCTAATGAATATCAAAATCCAACCCAAAGGCTATCTCAAGGCAGGGCAGCAGGAATTTTGGAAGTAGATACAGCTTCAATGATTACGGCTCAGTTGAAAGCTCTTGCTATGAAGGTGGATTCTCTTGCTAATTATGGAGTTCAGCAGGTGGCTAGTGTTTGTGAGTTATGTGCGGGCGCACATGATACGAATCAGTGTGCTATCTCTTCTGAATCAGCACAGTTCGTGAGTAATTTTCAGAGACCTGCTACACCAGTTCCAGCCACCTATCATCCTAATAATCGGAATCATCCCAATTTCAGCTGGAGCAACAATCAAAATACTCAACAATCTTATCAGCAAGCGAAGCCATTCAATCAAGGCTATCAACAGCCTTATGCTCCAAGGCAACAGTTTCAACCTCCTGGATTTTAGCAGCAATAGCCCCAGGCTCATATGGGGCAATCATCTAATGATAAATCAGATGAGGTGTGGATAACGGTAAAGAACCTACAAGCTGGCCAGAAAGTCTTGGAAACCCAGATAGGACAGATTGCAAGTGCCTTACTTAGTAGGCCTCAAGGAACTCTTCCTAGTGATACGGAGGTTAATCCAGGCAGAAGGGAAAGCAAAGAACAGGTCAATGCAGTTACTTTGAGATCTGGAAAAGTCACGAGTGATCCTAAATCAGCAACTGAAGAAGATGAAGATGTTCAGAATCAGCAGGTTGAAAAATCTGCGGTGCCAGTAATTGAGAAATCTGATTTAGTGGCTGATAAGCTTGATGGTGAGAAGAGCAAGAAACCTGTTGAAAAGTCTACTCTGGAGCAATCTTCAAAGAATAATCAGATTTATCCACCTCCGCCATATCCTGGACGTTTGCAGAAAAGTCAAGAGAAACAGTTTCAAAAATTTATGGATGTCTTCAAGAAACTGTCCATTAACATTCCTTTTGTTGAAGCATTGGAGCAGATGCCGAGATATGCAAGGTTCATGAAGGATATTTTGTCAAGGAAGAGAAGGTTGGAAGATTTTGAAACAGTGGCATTGACGGAGGAGTGTAGTGTCGTTCTGCAACAAAAGTTGCCACCTAAGCTTAAAGATCCGGGGAGTTTCACCATTCCGTGTACTATTGGCAATCTTTCATTCAGCAAATGCTTATGTGATTTGGGAGCTAGTATTAATCTCATGCCCTTGTCTGTTTTCAAGCAACTTGGTCTACCGGAGCCGAAGCCAACTAACATCTCTATGCAGTTGGCTGATCGATCGATCACGTATCCGAGGGGTATAGTGGAGGACGTTTTGGTTAAGGTTGATAAGCTCTTATTTCCAGCTAATTTTGTGATCTTGGATTTTGAGGAAGACAAGAAGATTCCCATAATCTTGGGAAGGCCTTTTCTAGCTACGGGTCGTACTTTGATCGATGTGCAGAAAGGAGAGCTCACCATGAGGGTGCAAGATCAGAATGTCACTTTTAATGTGTTCAAGGCCATGAAATTTCCAACAGAGGATAAAGAGTGTTGCAGTGTGGAAATAGTTGATACGGGTCAGAGAAAGGAGTTTGATCAGTTGGTAAGTGAAAAATCAGACACGCACATGCTAAAGCGGCACTTCAGTGAGTCCATTGACAGTTCTTCAGTTCGAGATCTCTCGAATGTCAAGCTCAGAAAACTTCCATCTCATTTGAGGTATGTCCTTTTGAATGATGAGTTAGTGATTTTTGAAGAGGGTCACGATAATGTGTTAAGAAGGTGGATCATGGATTATGAGGTAGAGGAGTGTTCTTATCAATCAACTATGAAGCAAAAGCACCTTAGAGGTGTGAAGAAGAAAAAGAAAAAGTCGATTGGAGGAAGAGGCAAAGTGAAGTTTGATTTAGAAAAGATGTGGGAAGATAGCAAGAAGGTTGTCAAATAATGGGTAAATGGTACGTCTGCTAAGGACAAGTTGAATGCGATCTTCGAGCCACCATGATTTGAATCATATTTGTCCGGCTAAATGACGTTAACGACAGCGCTTCGTGGGAGGCAACCCATGTGTTTCGGTATTTTTAGGTATGTTTTCTGCTATCCCTCGTATTTACTTCCATTCAATGCGGACATTGAATATTTTAAGTTTGGGGGTGGTTTGGGGGATGCGTAGTTTATGTGTAGTATTTATGTGTTCATGTAGGATATCATGCGTTGCATATTAGTAGTAATTCATGCATATATGTTCGTATTATCTATGTTTGTTTCATGTAGGGCATTTCATTCTGTTTTTATTTTTCGTATACCATGTGAGTTCATGTTAGTTGCATTTTCATGGCATGCATTTTTCATGATTCCTTAGGACGAGCTGATTCTGATTGATAGGTGGATGTTGATTTGGGTGTGATGATGATGAGTAGAGGGCTGATTTATAGTTTCTATGAAATTGACTTGCATGTTACGGGAACAAAATTTATTACACAGTCTCATTGGGGTGCTTTTGGGCTAGGTTAGGGTCTTGCCTGTTGGATGTTTTGAGATTTAATCACTTGTTTATATTTAGAATTTTCGTTATTCCCTTTATAGCGTAGGAACATTAAAGTCTAAGTTTGGGGGAAAACAGGAATTTCATGCTAGTTGTTAATAATTGTCAATAATGGCTGGGCGTCAAATGGCTAGTAGCCGGCTCATATTTATATGAGTAGTCTAGGGTTGGAAATGAGAAAGGCTCATTCCAGATTGCATGAAAAAAAAAGAGAAAAAAAAATCAGAAAAGAGAAAAAAAAAGTCAATAAGTTAATTGTTTATATGCAAAATTAACCAGAGTGAGCTTTTTAATACTCGAGTAATTAAGTCTGAGGGGACTTAGTCCTAGTAACCTAAAGCCTTGTGGTTTGTGATTGCTGACCTAACACTCGCTACATGGGTATTATTGTATAAGCCTTTTGGGGTCTCATTCATTGCACGGTTAAATAAGCATGTGTATTGTATATAGTATTATGTGTCATAGTAATAAAGCATGAATTGCTGTCTACCTTGGATAAGGGTGGAGGTGTTCCTAGGTTATGGAGTGTCTACAGTCTATTCTGTTTATAAACCTGTGATTGTCTTGACGGAAAGCAAGTATGATTTTTGACCTAGTTTTGGGAGTATTTCTGATGAGCATCGCACACACGCACGTTTCTGTTCATGTATTGTTATTATACGGGGGCTTAGTCGAGCTCTGCTTGGATTTGTTGCATTCTTCGAGATATTTGCTTGTTAGTTGGTTTTGGTGAGTTTGAAGGGGATCTTGCATATTCATATTAGTTGCATTCATGCATGGCATTGCATTACGTTAAATGGATTTTGTGGGTACATTCACTATAGGCCCTCACGAGACCTTACTCGTCCACTAGGGCTGCCTAGGGGTTTAAAGGGCTTGTTGCATATGCCAAATGCAACCGTGATCACCTACGGAAGTGGTACTAGTTAGTTGGTTAGTTGTAAGTGTTTATGCTTGAGGACAAGCATCGGTTTAAGTTTGGGGGTGTGATAAGTGGATTTTATATCTACTTGGAACATTCTAAATCGGCTTAAATTGATTGCTTTGGCCTCAAGTTTGAGGTAGTTTTGATGTGTTTTGTTTAATTGTGCAGGGTTGGAGTGATATCGATTAAGGATGTAGCTTCCGTCATTTTTGGGAGTTGATTGATGATATGGATTGAAGAATGGAGGCTTAAGTCAGCTACCAAGTAGTATATAAGTCAAGAGGAAATGAAGACGGAAGTTATTGCAAAAGGATCGAGAAGAAAAAGCTGAAAAACGAGGAAAGAAAATTTCTATCAGTTGGAGGCTGGGCAGACTGCGCCAGATTTGAGCAGTTTGCGCCAGATTTTGGCCTGGAATGCAGAATGGGGTTGGGCAGTCTGCTCCAATCCTGAGCAGTCTGCTCCAAGTCGCGCTGAAAATTTCCAGTTTTGCCCTTTTTACGATTTTGGCCATATCTTGAGTTCTAGAAGTCAGTTTTGGACGATCTTACTGTCCACGCGAAGATAACGAGATTCTCTATCATTATAAAGTGGTCCAGAGGTCCAATTACAACTGGAACGGTCCAGAAATACTGAAGAAAAGACAGCTGCGAATTTCCCTTTTAAATCAGAATCAGTTTAGGAAACGTACTTCTATTATAATTTTGATTTGGTATTTTCTTGTTGGGAAAGATGTCTAGAGCCTATATAAACACATCCAACCCTTGTAAAATAGGATCATTATCATTATTACATACATTACATATTATAGCTTAGATCTGCAAGGAAGAAAAGGAGAGAAGGATTCAACGCTCGTGACAAGCAACGGATCTAGATCTACTTCATCCTTTGTGTTATTCTGGATTATAGATTTGTTTTCTCAACTCTTTATTTTATTAATATTATTGTTTCTTTTATTCATATCTTGTTTATTATCATGTCTTCATCAAATCCCATGACGATGAACGGTTCAATTATGAGCTAATCGTTGTCATGGGATTCTAACGGATTTATTTATGGAACTTAGTATCTTGATGCTTTAAAGATCTGTGTGTGGTGTATATCTGATATCCTCGTATGGTTAATCTTAATGCTTTTAGATGCGTAGCTAACATCTAAATTGAATTGTTAATCTCTTGTGAAGTGAAAGTGGATCTTGAGATTTAGAACTTGTCATGCTAGCATAGGTTCATAATTGTTTATCAATATGATTTGTGGTGTGAGATGAAAATACTTATACTGCCCTGTGTGATCTTTATGGATAACTTGTTCTTCAACCGTTATGTTTTCAAATTCTATAGACATATAGGGTCTAAGCATAATTGGTGTCTATTCATCTTCTATCTCTTTTGTGGATGTATGTTTAGTTTGGTATGCGTATGCTGACAGGTAGCGTATACTTGTTTCGTGTTATCCGATCAGATATCAAAACCATTGCACATAGTGATTAAAGGTGTCAGATCTAAGGGAAGTATTTAATGAAGTTAGGATCCCATGTTTATTCTCATATAAGTAATCCAATTTTAATTCTTGTCAATTAGTTAATTCTTAGATTTATAATTTGCGCTTTAGTTTAATTTAGATTATCAAACCCAAATTTGTTACTTTTCTTAGCAGTGAATTAAGATCATACATTGTTGAATAGGTGCATTTACTGAAAAGAACCATAACCAGATCTCAGTGGAACGAACTTTAATTGTATTACTTGTGACCACGTATACTTGCGTGAAATTGTGTTAACAACGTGTTCTTGCAACATATAACCTGCATTAATAATATTATTACACAAAATATAAGACCACAACATACTACAGGTATCAACGGCCAGAGAAGAAGCACCAAGCATGTCCTCGAGATCCCTTTCAACTAAACTCCATCATCAAAGACTTCTTTATATTAAACTCTAACCTCAAGTTTATCTTCCGGAAAAAAATGCATCTCACACATGTCTTTTGCACCTCCCACCATTTCTCCATATTTTCCACCTAGATGAACCAAGACTCGTGCCAAATTCAAAATCTCTTACAGAATCCCAACTTGTTTGTTGAACGCAAAAACATGGTTAATTTCTCTTATTCGGGTCTCGGGAGATAAGTTACAGACATATCCTTCTTGGGTACTTATTGCAAATAACGCCCTGTCAGCGCCTGTCTTTCCCTCTATTGAATAAAAGAAACCGGGTGGCACTCCTATTCTGCAGTGTTTGAGCAAGGTGAATACATCAAGGCGATATCACAACACTAGCATTTCATCTTTAAATCTTCTAGTTGATCTTGTTATTACAATTTAATGAGTTAAATCAAAAGTATATTCAAATTCTGAATCATAATGTACATAAGCAGTGTTTAGTGCTTAATATGTCGTCAGTCATCGCTACAAAGTTATCAACAAACAAATTGTATTAGATATGATATATGGAAAGTTGCGAACAAAAATATTGCATTTGCGAAAATCATTTGTTAAAAACTCTGGACTCTATAAAACCATCTTATATATTCACAGAACGAAAATAGGACTGTGGGAGTGACCATGGTATGCACTAATGCTCTAGACAAATAACAATGGTTATTAAAGGCATATGTCCTATCTAAGGAGTTTTCCAACCTTATGCTTGTCTAACAGGTTGTTGCTTTTAGACGAATCTTCTAATGTCTAGTCGTTATCTCTGGTGATGGAGTGACGACATTTTCACCAAAGATATAAAATTTAAGCTGGCAAGCAAATTTAGAGCAAAATTCCTCGATATCTAGGCTAAATAAGTCACAAGAGGAGGAGGTGTTATCTTAATTTTATCCGATAGTTTAAGTTTTTAACTGGTGTATGGAGTCTGTAACAATAGTAAGGAAATGATAAAAAAAATCAGTAGAAAATATTTTAGATTGCCTCGAGATGGCTTGCTCTTCTATTTTGTACAGTTTGTTTTTTCTATATATTATCTATTTAGCAAAAAAAAACTAAGAAAAAATGAAACACATATGATAAGTTATTTTAGAAAAAGCTAATTAATATAACACATAATATCACTAACATACGATTAACATTTAATAGACACAAAAAACAAAAGTAATATTCAAACATATTAAAATATTTAATTTCAGTAGAAAATTTTAAAAGAGTTCAAAACACTTAGGGCCTATTTGGATAGGGGGTTACAAGAGGTTGGGTTGGGTTGGGTTAGAATGGGATGGGTTAGGCTGGGAAGGGATGGGTTGGGTTGAACCCTTACCTTGTTTGGATGTAAGGGTTGAGTAATGAAGGGTTCAACCCTTACCTTATTTGGATGGAGGGTTAGGTTGGGAAGGGGTTATAATATAATTAATTATTATTTTTTTTAGAAATATTTATTCGGAAATATTTTTTTCCGAAATATTTTTTCAGAAATATTTTTTCTCGAAATATTTTATTCAGAAATATTTTTTCTCGAAATATTTATTCGGAAATATTTTTTCCCGAAATATTTTTTTCGGAAATTTTTCGGAAAAAAATATTTTCGAATCAATATTTCCGAAAAAAATATTTCTGAATCAATATTTCCGAAAAAAATATTTCTGAATCAATATTTTCGGGAAAAAAATATTTTCTCTTGATTATATTTTTACTATGAAATGATGGAGACTTTCAAATTTAAGATGTACCCCACATAACCAACTCTGACCCGTAAAATAGCCTAGCTGATTTGGTAGTGAAGCGGATAAGATGGATAGCTTGATTACTAGATGTTCCAATTAAAAGTTACCTAGGGAGATAGTTGCGTGCTGGTTACGCTTGTCCAAAAAAAGTTCTATAATATGTGTATGCATAACATTATATAACATGACCAGATATATTACCTCCAAGGCCAGATGCACAAGGATGAGAGTGATTAAAACCACAATTTAAATTGTTTCTTGTAAAAGTGTTACAAGCAACTTTAATTTCGTTCTCACTTAAAGACAAAGAGGGAGAGGCGCACAAAATTTGATTATAGAAGAGATGTTCAACATATAAATTAAAGAGAGAATGTTTCCGTACTTGTATTTTGCTACTTGAAACAACTGATCAGGTATGTGGCCTACAAGATTATTTGAATTAAGCTGACTACAAGGGAAGATCAAAAAAATTCATCAGAACCTGATAACTGTTAATTGAAGCTCCCAAATGCATATTTATTGTCTCTCTATCTTTAATTAGATAACTGTTAACACAATTACTGCATCCTTAATACACAGACCACATTGTAATCTCGGTCTTCCATTTATTCCGATTCTTTTATTGAAGCACAAAGCATCTTAATCAAAAGAACGTAAAACAGAACTTACATGTTTATCAAATTTGAAAGACCAGACAATGATCCAGGAACTGACCCAGTGAAATTGTTTTGACTCAACAACCTATTCCAATAGTGAATTAAAAGACTACTTTAAACACTACAAGGTAGTGTAATCAAATTACAAATTACAAAAAAAAACACTTACATGAACTGAAGCTGAGAATAGACGCCGTCATAAATAACAGTACTTTAATGTGTAACTTTTAAACATCATCAAAGGAGAGGAACCCTTTAAAACTATAAAGAAACCAGTTCATATGCAAGCTATAATATGAGTCATGAAACAAAAGCCTATTCACCTCAACGTAATAAAAAAAATTCCATGCTAGTGTGAACTTTCAATAGTTAATTCTATTTATTCAGTTGTAGTGTTGTACCCTCTCTCCTTTAGAGACGGAGAGAGCGAGAGAGAGAGAGAGAGAGGGGAGGAGACAAAGAGAGAGAGAGACATAAAGATAGAGAAAGAGATGGAGGGGGTAGAGAGATAGGGAGATAGATGCAGAGAGGGAGATAGATGCAGAGAGGGAGAGAGAGTGAAAGAGAAACACAAGAATTAGCACAAGAATCACATGGCGTATACATACACACAAAATTAACAACAGAAATTAACAAAACTAACAACAAATTAACAAAACTAACATCAAATTAAAGTTGGGAAGAAGGATACCTAAATTTCGCAAGCCTTAATCCGACTCCGGTATGAGATTTTGAAGCTCTAATCCGACTCCAGTATGAGGTCTTGAAGCTCTAATCGAACGTAATTAGATCTTGAAACTCTAATTCGAACCTCCCCCAACTGAAACCCTAAATCGCCATGTTTGAGAGTGTGTTTGAGATTTAAGAAGTGCGGCTGCCTTTTCTGAGAGTGTATGCCCTATTCTTTTACTTAGAAAATTATTGTCCAAATTTTAGGCGGTATAATTGCCCGCTCCCTCAATTTTTTATCAGCTGGTTTTTTTTCTTTTCTTTTGTACGTAAAAGTTTTGCTTTTATTTTAATTTTTTTTTGCTAATTGCTTTTATTTGTTTCATCAACTGAATTTTTTAAAACTTTTTTTTAACAAAATATTTCAATTTTAGATTATTCAAAAAAAACATCATTTTTATTCCTATTAATATTTTTGATATAATAAATAAATTCATTTCACAATTTTTTTAATGTTTTTTGTAAAATGTTATTTATTGTGTGAATTATTTTTAATTTTAAAAAAAAATTAGTCATGCAGACCCCACTACCACAACAACTGCCACGTCAGCAATGGGTGGGACCCACTGCCACATCATCTACCACGTTAGCATACCACATCAGTAGGGTGGGTCCCATCTACCACGTTATCATGCCACGTCAGCAAGAGTGGGTCCCACCTACCATGTCAGCAGAGGCGGGCCCTGCCACGTTAGCATGGTTGGGGCCACTGCCACGTAAGCAAAGTCTAGTCAATAGTGTGGGGTCCACTGCCACATCGGCGCACAGTCAGCATTGCCCAGTCAGCATTATAATATATATTAAAAAAAAGAAAAATAAATACATGATAGTGTAATACATTATAAAACATCTACGCCAACACTTTTCATGTCTACGCTAACACAAATACTTGGTGTTGTAATAGGTAAGGATGAAAATAGCTATGGCATCACTTTTTCAGATGGCAACACCTTGCAAAAGTGTTGTGTAAAGTCATCTATGGCGTAGTGATGCGCCAGAGAAGATGGCTAGAGCTAATCAAGGATTATGATTGTGAGATTCGCTATCACCCGGGTAAAGCCAATGTGGTGGCTGACGCCCTTAGTAGGAAAGAGAAGCTCAAGATGATAACTTCAGAGGAAGAGTTGGTAAAAGATCTGGAGAAGTTGGAAATTGAGATTAAGACACCTGAAGAAGGTCAAGAGAAGTTGATGGAAATTTGAATCCAGCCTCCATTGTTGGAAAAGATTAGGCTATGCCAAGAACGGATAATGGAAGCAGAAAAGAACTCTGTCGAGGAGATAATGACTAGGGAAGGAATTAAGTGTGAAAAGGATAAAGAAGGGATCATGAGGTATATATGGAGGATATGGGTCCCAAATGAACAAGAACTAAAGGACGAGATTTTATATGAGGCACACAACTCAAGATACTCAGTGCACCCCGGTAGTACTAAGATGTATAGGGATTTGAAGGAGTACTACCGCTGGCCTAACATGAAGAAGGATGTTGTGGAGTGGGTAAGTTGATGCTTGACCTGCTAGAAGGTAAAAGCAGAGCACCAGAGGCCCAGTGGACTTCTACACCCCTTAGAGATTCCCGAATGGAAAGGGGAACATATAGCTATGGACTTCGTAGTGGGTTTACCAAGGACCAAAGCTAATCACGACGCCATATGGGTGATTATAGATCGACTAACGAAGTCAGCTCATTTTCTTCCGATCAACGAAAGGTATACGGTCGACAGGCTAGTAGATATCTACCTAAAAGAGATAATGACGCGACATGGAGTCCCAGTCGCCATAGTATCCGACCGAGATCCTAGATTTAACTCCAGGTTTTGGAGGAGCTTCCAAGAATGTGTAGGAACCCAGCTGAACATTAGTACAGCCTACCACCCTTAGACAGACGGACAGAGTGAAAGGACCGTCCAAACACTAGAAGATATGTTGAGAGTCTGTGCTATAGACTTTAAAGGTAATTGGGATGATCACTTGCCATTGATTGAGTTTTCCTACAATAATAGTTTTCCAAAATATTTTTTTCCAAAATATTGGTTCGGAAATATTTTTTCCCGAAATATTGGTTCGGAAATATTTTTTTCCGAAATACTGATCCAAAAATATTTTTTCACGAAATATTGGTTCCAAAATATTTTTAAAGTCAAAATATTTTGACTTTAAAATATTTATTTCCGAAATATTGGTTCGGAAATATTTTTTCCCGAAATATTGGTTCGGAAATATTTTTTTCCGAAATACTGATCCAGAAATATTTTTTCACGAAATATTGGTTCGAAAATATTTTTAAAGTCAAAATATTTTGACTTTAAAATATTTTTTTCAAAATATTGGTTCGGAAATATTTTTTCCCGAAATATTGGTTCGGAAATATTTTTTCCGAAATACTGATCCAAAAATATTTTTTCACGAAATATTGGTTCGAAAATATTTTTTTCCTAAATATTGGTTCGGAAATATTTTTTTCCGAAATATTGGTTCGGAAATATTTTTTTTTGAAATACTGATCCAGAAATATTTTTTCCCAAAATATTGGTTCGGAAATATTTTTTTCAGAAATATTGGTTCGGAAATTTTTTTTTCCAAAATATTGGTTCGAATATATTTTTTTCCGAAATATTGGTTCGGAAATATTTTTTTCCGAAATATTGGTTCGAAAATATTTTTTTCTGAAATACTGATCCATAAATATTTTTTCCCGAAATATTGGTTCGGAAATATTTTTTTCCGAAATATTGGTTAGGGAATATTTTTTTCTGAAATACTGATCCGGAAATATTTTTTTCAGACTCGGAAATATTTTTTTCAAAAATATTTATTCAGAAATTTTTTTTTCGGAAATATATATTCGGAAATATTTTTTTCGAAATTATTTTTTCTGAAATATTTATTCGGAAATATTATTTTTCGAAATATTTATTCAAAAATATTTTTTTCATAAATATTTTATTCGAAAATATTTTTTTCCAAAAATATTTTCTCGAAAAATATTTCTTCAGAAAATATTTTCTCGAAAATATTTCTTCCGAAAATATTTTTTCCATAAATATTATATCTAAAAATATTTTTTCTCGAAATATTTTTTTCCGGTAATTTTTTTCCAAATGTATATCAATTAATTACGTAATATATATAATATAAAATAATAATCAAAATAAATTATATGCTTATTACTGTTGTTTATACATGATTGAAAAGAAAAAATAAATTAATTAATTAAAAAGGCACTGGGCAACAATGTCCAACACCCCCAAATCGGGGTGTTGAAACACACCCCCATTTCCATTATACTATAACCCTCTCCCAACCCTTGACCAATCCCTATAAACCCAACCCTCCATTTTAAACTTCTATCCAAACAAGGGTTGTGAAATTTAAACCCCTCCCAACCCAACTCATCCCTCCCCAACCCCCAATCCAAATAAAGCCTTAGAAAAAACACCTACCATATATGAAAAAACTTTTACATAATGGCATGTTAATTATATTATATCCTATATATAATTGGCATAATTTATTTGGCTGATTTGGTTGTCAGGGGCATATAAGTCAATTCAAGAATATTATTAGTACCTAAATTTTTAAATAATATTAGATATGAATTAAAATTATTATTAAATTGTACATCTTATTTCAAAAATTATGAACATAAATTTTATAGACATAATTTGGAACATTTTAGAAAAAAAAATCAAAATTAATTATATAAAGTATGATAAAGTTAGTGAGTAAACACAATATAAAAAATTTAATATTTTAAAAATTGAAAAAAAAAAAAGAATTTTCAAGTAAAAAATACAATAACAATTAAAATATTGAAAAATATGTAATTAGAATAACTATCATCAATTTAATGAAATTTACAATTATTGTTTTATAATTTTTTCAAAAAAAAATAAGAAATATAAAATTTAACATAAAACTTCATTAATAATATTTATAAAACAAAGCTAGTATCTAGGGTGATTGCCCTATATACCCAAATTTTAGCTTTCTCTCACCAAAATGCCCAAATTCGGGAAGTACCGTCCAAAATGCCCACGGGATACGCCCATAACAGAGGAGTATCCTCGGATACGCCTACAGAAAAGGAGTAAACTGTCGAATACGCCTACACAAAAAGAGTAAAATGTTGGACACGCCTACAACAAAGGAGCAACCAAGGCTGGATGCGCCTGTGACAGTAGCGCAGCTGGAGATACGCATCTTCAAGATGCGTATCTTACGTCATCACAGAGCTCTCCAATGGCGACAACAATGGCGATTCCGGCTGCGTTTTTTTAACACTTCGTTCATCCACATCCCACACATTCCATTCATCTACCATATACCGTTAGAACCGGGGTTCAATTATCTACACACTCATACTAATTTCATAACACTTAAATTGCCGGATTGAAAACGCCTAAAAAATCAATTTCAATGGCTCGAAAACTCCGACGAGCTTCGTTCAGCCCCTGCGGGGCCGGAGGAGAAAAACGAAGACTTGGAGGATGATGTACAAGAGATTGCGGTCATTTTAACGTGCTATAGTCGTTCGACAAGTTGCTGGAGAGAGAGATCGAAGGTAGAGGCCGGAATTGCCAAAGTCGCCGGCGATGAGAAGAAGAAAGGAAATGAGTTTTCTGGCGTTGCACAGTAACAGGGGACACGCCCACGGGAATGGCGTATCCCGTGGGTACAGATGTCGTTAATTTCAGAATTGGGTATTTTGGTTAGTGGGTAGTGAAATTTTAGGCATTTTGGGCATTCTTTCTAATTTATATAATAATCTAGTAGACTCTGAATCTAGTCTGGCACGAGCTCCACATCAAAATAGTCAAGTCAATATACATCTCTAAAGAAGGGGATTTTTGTTCGAAAACGATGATAGTTACTATACTGGCGTCATTGCACTAGGTCCATTCCAAACAAGTGCAACAAGACAGCAACAAAAAAACGGAAAAAACTTTGTTAGCATAAATTCATAGTATAAAAACTGTTCAGGTCACCTCTGATTCAGCTGGACGGAGACGTGTTTCTCAACCAGTAGCACAATGTTCAAGTTCAATATGAAATATGGTTCTTACCTTTAGTTCTTTAATATCTCTACTTTAGGATCTAGATTACATTCGCCACGTACCATAAAATCAAAACAGAGGGCTTTCCATATAGCACAAATTCTCGGAAGGGGTAGTATCTCCAAAGCAATGATAGTACTATGGTTTAAATGACCACGAGGAACTAGCGACATGTGCATTACTTGCAAGATCACGAGTTGCCTTATTGAATATGCAGCGCATGTTCCAGATGCGGTGCCATCCGTGGCATTACTTAAAAGACTGCAGTGCCAAAATTAGTCACGAGTTGTCAATCTTAACATGAAGATATGATGCTGCGCGTTCCCGCTGGATCACGAGTTGCCTTATTGAATATGCAGTGCCGTTTCCAGATGCGGTGCCATCCGTGGCATTACTTAAAAGACTGCAGTGCCAAAATTAGTCACGAGTTGTCAATCTTAACATGAAGATATGACGCTGCGCGTATTACTTAAAAGACTGCAGTGCCAAAATTAGTCACGAGTTGTCAATCTTAACATGAAGATATGACGCTGCGCGTTCCCGCTGGATCACGAGTTGCCTTATTGAATATGCAGTGCCTTTTCCAGATGCGGTGCCATCCGTGGCATTACTTAAAAGACTACAGTGCCAAAATTAGTTACGAGTTGTCAATCTTAACATAAAGAAATAACAACTTTCATCACCTAATTCAACTACAATTTACAAGAAATAATACAGATTTTCTTTCTTTATAAAAAAATGGGGACAAATTGAAGAAACTATGCACCTTTAGTTTTCAGTAGACCATACGATTTCGAACACAACGCTATGAACACAGAACAAATATGATTTTTAAAAGATACCAAAACACTTCACTAAGTAAGAAACATGAGTGTAAATAAAATAAATGCACTAAAATGATCGAATACGAATACAACTAAGAAGTACTCACTAATGAGCATAACTTCACAATCAGATTATGACATACATCGCTTCTAAAACATGACATGAGTTGGAAAATGAAAGGAAAACATTTTAGACCATAATTGCATGCAACAAGAACGGAGGTTATTGCCCATGTCAGATCCCAGATGCGTACAAACAATCAGAATCAAGAAGTTCTGAGGAAAACAATTCAATTGATTAATTTTGCTTTGTGATAAATATAAATTACCTGTAAGAGCAGGTTTTGGGGAGCTCCTCAATAAGTTTTTTATACAACAGAAAATGCAAATAACTTACTAAATATACTTTACACTATCAAAAACTATATACAGACTAATGATCTCAGGAATATAAATTCTAAACAGAACAATATGTAAAATTCAATTAAAAGAAGAGTAAAGTGCACTTTGTGTACCTGTATTTTAGCCTAGACACCACTTGTAATACTGTAATTTAAAATCGAGCATCTGCAATACTGAACAAACAATTTACTTATATTTCGTGTACTACCGTCTATCTATCATTAACTTCGTTAAATCATCGGGGGTAAAACAGTATTTTGCCATCTCCTTCTTGAAATTCCAGAATCTGACAATCCCTTTCCAGATTCCGGTAAAACAAGGCAGACATCACGATTTCCTTACACCCATCCCATTTTCTAAATCCTTTAATCACAACAGCAACTAATTATAGTAATTAAACCCATCCCCTTTGAAGACTTGAATTTCAAGAAGGAATATGAGGCCAGTAGCAGCAACATGCTCGCGGTGTGGTTGTAGTGCAAAAGTAGCGGACATGGAAACATCTACAAGATTGTAAAATCCCTTTTTATTGGAAATCTCGAAAGCTATTGTTTGTACTTTCTGTGGAGCTACTCTTAAATCTTACCCATAGCCCACTAGTTATATCACAATTATACATACTTGTATATAGCCTTTTTTTTTATTCTCTTTCATCACTCTATTCCACCACTTCATTCATGTTTTGCTTGTTCATGCTGGTGTCCGAGATTCTTGGGACGAACTTTTTCTGAAGGTTCCCACGCCGGTAGAAGTATATAGTTATTGCAAAAGAAATATATATATAAGCCGGAATAAATTTACAGTTATTGCAGCTTGTTCGCTTAAACAGATACTACCATATTAAATTTGCTACTCTGCAAATCAACATTATGAAATACAAGTTCATTTACAACACGAATTCATTTACAAGTTTAATTTAGAGTGCTAGTGTGTTCTTTTTTGTGGGCTTAACCAGTTTACCAGAAATTGATAAATTTGAACAACTTCATTAAACCCATCCAGTCATTCAACCCTCAACTTCATTAAACCATCCACAATTCCTAATAACTACAAAATGAAAGCCAAAAACTGACATCCAAATCAAACTCCCAAATTCAAATTTTGCAGAATTCAACATAAATTATATATTTGTGTAGAGGATGGAAAGGAGATTAATTCGATTACTAACACTATATAGTTATACTACAGAATCACGAGAATTTTGGCTGTTGAATTATCGGATGAAAGAAAGAAAAATGAAGAAAGAGACGAAAGAGACGAAAGAGAGAGTTTACAGAAGAAGAAGAAAATGGATTAAATGAAAAGAAAGATGGAGAAAAAGACAATCATACCCCCATTTGTTTTAACGGAGTTAAGGTTACTTAACGGAAAACATTAAAGTGTAACGAAATAAAAACTTCAATATTGCAGATGCTCGATTTTAAATTACAGTATTGCAAGTGGTGTCTAGGCTAAAATACAGGTACACAAAGTGCACTTTACTCTTAAAAGAAAAAACTGGGCCATACTGTAAGAGTGATATATTTATAACTATTCTGATTTGTTTTACCCGGTAACTGCAGCTTCATCTTTTACTAAATAAAATGACATGACTTAATATAATCATGCTTCTTAATTTATTCGTTGTATATATAAAGACTGAACTTCTTCTGTCGAACCAAAGTGTCCAAAATATTAGGATGCAATTTACAACACATACAAAACTGTGAATCTGCAACCAAGAAGGGAGGAAACAGTTGCGATCTTAGTTACCAAGAGGAGATGCCTCCGGTTAGGAGGCAGAGAAAGTTTGCCCGGTTAAAGCAAATATATATATATAGGCAGATGCTCAAATGAGACCCCCTCTTATTATGAGAACTGAGACTTAATCTAAACCACTCAATTTTTATAACAACTTTTAATCTAGACCACATACTCCATTTAAATTATGTACATATAACATAAACATGTATCTATAATATTTCTCTCTCCTTCCAAACCGTCACCCACGACGGATCTAACCTTCTTCCTTTTTCAATCACTTCTAAATTACCCCTCTCTCTCTCTCTCTCTTTCTCCCAACCCTTCCACGCATCTCCTATTTCTCTCTCTTCTTCCTACTTATCTCTCTTTTCGTCTTATCTTTTCATCTACTTCTACTTTTCTTTTCAGATCTACTTTTTCATTTCATCTAAACATTACTTGGTTGCATCCATGAAGATCTGAGTGTTAATAGTGTCGAATATTGAGTCTGAATGGAAGACTTATGCGATTTTGGGGCAAGAAACAGATAAATCTACATAAACAATGGCGGGAATTTGGAAGATGAAGTTATCGGAAGATGGTATGTTGATTGCAGCTTGTTACTCAATGATGTTTGTTGGTTTGTTTTTGGGAGAATTGGTTTTTATAGCTTCAGATTTTTTGGTGATTTCTTTGAAAATTAGTGATTTATCTTGAAATACTAGTAATTTACGCAAATTTTTCAGTGATTTGTAATTGTAAATTTTAGTGATTCTGATTTTTTGGTGATTTCTTTCGAAAATTAGTGATTTGTCTTAAAATACTAGTAATTTACGCAAATTTTTCAGTGATTTGTATTTATAAATTTTAGTGATTCTGTAGGAGCTGGTATTGGTAGCATAGTCCAATAGCACTGTTTTAAAATTTGGTGATTTTTTGGTTAAAGACTGTGATTTTATAGGTAGTGTTGGTGGCGATGGTGTGGTTTTTAAGTGACAATGATCGGTGATAGTGTTATGGATGATAGCAATGGTAATGTTGAATGGTGGTGATTTAGATGAGAAATTGAATGAAGAAGTAGATGTGATATGACGGTGGAATAGTGATGGTGATGATGGATGGTGTCATGGTGGAAGAAGGGACAGTTATGTAGAGTGCGGTGTTGGACAGTGGTGTAGTGATGTAGAGTGCAATGGTAGTGGCGCATTTATATTCATGTGTACTTGTTGATATTGGGCCTAATTTATGGCCCACTATGCAGTTCTCACAATAAGAAGTGTCTCACTTGAATAACCCTCTATATATATATATATACTCATACATACATACATACATACATATATATGGTTTAAAATGGTTCCTATGAGAACAAAATCTATTCTTAAACATGAGAACTTTAAGAAAAAACTTGAAAATTAAAATTAATTAAGCATTCAAGCACCGGAATCACTGCTCCTATGTCTATAATTGTTTGATTGTTTCTTACAGGTATATAATGCATATTAAAATCAAAGTAGTCAAATACTTGAGCTCTAGAATTACTGCTCCTCATCGCTGCTCGTCTGATCAACAGATTTCTGAGACTGTACATGGCTGCTATCTTCCACAGTGTCATTTTTCTTTTCCAGTAATTCATCGAGAAAAATACAAACATCTTTCTGCAATTAAAAAAAAATAAGTTGGAATGCATTGAGTAAAAGCTAAACAATCAGATTTAAATCAGTCGAGAAGAAATACACAAAGTAACTTTATCTTGTTCATATACACTTGACTAACAAAAATGAAGTAATGAATTTTGTTTTACTCGATGATACTTATACCTTTGTTTCGAGTAATCCAAGGAATGCATAAGGGTTTAGTTCTCGATGACAGGAAAAAAATATATGGGACAAAAGGAAAGAGATGAACTACAATAAATTTCTTTAGTGTATTCCTGAAAAAATGGAACGTAAGTGAAAATGGATTCCAAAGTGTCTCGAGTTCGAAGGAATATTTTACTCCTACATGCTTGGATATTCTAATAAGGTAGGACAAGGAGGGCAAGAAAACTTGTATTCATGTTATATTTAGAGTAGATTTAGTATTACTGATCTTTCATTTATTTTTAATCTCTCCTTATAATTCTTACCTTCTTTGAGAAAAAAGTATCAAAGAGAGAGCACTTTTGTTTTTTTCCAGTTCTTCCACTTCCCTCAGAAAAATTTGGATACAAGTGAGAAGAAAGATTCCTAATAAAAGTTAGTTACAGCCAACACGGCTTCAAAGAACACAACTTGCTTATATAACTCTCTCACTGCAACAAGATGCTGCGCTATTGATTAGGTTGCAGTCCAGGTGACAACTTTGTGACTACGGATGGCAGGTAGTGCACACACCAGCAAAAAGCATAGACAGTCTGGTTTTCTTATCATTTAAGGGCAGCAATTTCTGAGAGAGGTCGAATAGAGTATCACATCCCTTGTTATTTCTAGTTACTACACTCGTTTCCAAAAAGGATACATATTTGTAAAGGACTATAGGGTAAAGATTAATAATAATAATACATCTGCTGTTTCTGAAACCTGGTTCCTGTAATTAAGTTGAATACTTTAAAAACCTTGAGTACAAAGTACCAGAGCTGATAATACCATCTCAAAGCAAAAATAGATTTTTCCTTGATGCACCCACAAAAAGGAAAAAAACCGGAGAAGTAGAAAATAAGAATAGAACATGTAAAAGGTGTATTTTCTTTTTTGTGGCTGAAGAAATTCCTTAATGATTCAAATTTTCTGACTATCTACTGCAGAAACATCCAATCAACCTGTCCGTTGTCTTACTACGAAACACGAAAATAGCAAAATATTACAAATTGAAACAGATACATAACACTTCTAGTTTTTGATTAGTGCAACCTAAAATATTGAAATGAAGTAACATAAAGAGCAAGACAAAAAACCATGTTCCTGCACTGATAAAGATAAGTTATCTCCTTAAAGGGTAAAATGTACCTTTTTAGCTAAACCATGAGCTGTCATGACCCCATAAAACTTGCGCATCAGCATTTCTTCCTCCACCTAAAAGATTAAACACACAAGTTTCAGTCCTTACTCATAAATAGATACACTAAATTTCACTGAACACTGCAGGTGAGTATGTGTAACAGCTGCAGCACATAGTTACATAAACTGAAACTTAATAATCAAAGAACCTGGAGTTTTTGCAATCCATGAGTCATTGATCTGTAAGTCTCCCACAAAAGGTCATGCTGTTTCTCCAAATGCCTGTACATAAACATTTGAAAATTTTGGCTACGTAGTGCTTAACATGCCACCCCCAATCCACTAAAAGGGTCCCAGTTTCACGTCAAATAACCAAAATACTAAATTCAATAATTTAATATATATTCATATTTATTTACTCATTATAATAGTCAAAATTTTAAACAGTAAATAAGGAACTTTTTATATTGAGTATTGTTTCAAGCAACACAAATAAAGTTGTCAAAAACTAGAATTAAAATTTATCGAATGAAATCAATTCTAGATTCTCGTACTTGGAGCAATTGACAACACAAGGTGATGCGTCTTTGGACACGAAACAGCAATCCAATATCTATAAAGAGAAAACATTGTAAAATATGAATGAGGAATTTGTAAAGGCTTACTTGGATGTTTCTGCAATGTATGCTGGATCCATTCTCTTAAAACGCCCCTGTGCCTTGTGAGACTATTTGCAGCCTATAAGTACGCAAACACAATTTTGATGAATGTAATTTATCTGGGAGAAAGTACCTGATAAAAGAAAAAGGATTTAATTATCTCAAATAGCTTATCATTCTGAATGGAAACTGATAATTAGGTACATGTAACCAACTGCTTGGTTATCCTCAACAACAACTGGATTCTCAACATATGAAATCGGAACAGCAGGGTAATAACTCAGAAACGACATGGAAAATGAACATAAAACTGATAATTGAAAAGATAAACTGGAATTAAGAGACTGGAGATGGATAAACTGTATTGAACAACTGAATGTAAAAACAGAATTGAAAATACAAGAAATGAAAAAGGAAATGAATTAAACAAACGAGAAAGACAACTGTTCTTCGATGATCCTTCCCTCCGTTCTGGACATGATGTATATAGTCGAACCTTTGTTGATGTGGGCTCAGTTGGGCTTGTAAAACTGGATTAATAAACCGGACTAAGTTGTTGAGATAACCTTGTCAAGCCCAATAACAAATCAGCAAAAGATATATATTAAGGCAGCCCATTCGTTACAATCCCTTCCCCTTAAAATATCCTTGTCCGCAAGGATAAGTGAATCTTGAAAAACTTGTTTGTAACAACCACGTTCTCCAGGATCAAATACAAGAACTAAAATGTTCCAATACCAAGTAAGGAGCATTTTCTTCACCATAGTCAATGTCGACATAGGCCACATGGAAATGAGTAGATATTCCCTCAATCGAGATGATTTAATTGATGCTACACGAGGATCAAAACGTGGGTGATTCTGAATAACCAGAAGAAGTGGTTGCCAAGGAAATTGAAGTGCCATAGATAAAAACACTGCAGCAAGGTTGCCATTATCGCTACAAATCTCACCAACATTTTGATATTCTGTTTCCCAGCAAATATCAAAAACTAACAGTAGCATTACAGAGTTGCTGTATCGACTTTGAGAGGAATCATCATTAAATGGTGACCTTAAAAGGATGAACAAACCTGATAAATCCGCAACAGTTGCAACTTCAGTTATAAGAACTAAGGAAGCCTCGATGAATTCCTTAAATTCTCTACCGTGACCACAAACTGAAATTACGCTCGATATATCAACTTCTTTTAGATTCACTTTTTTATTCCTGATCATTTTTTCAATCTGAATAATAAGACATGACGTCCCTTTAATATGCCCATCTCCACCGGGATCAAAGATGTGACCATTTTCATTTCCTTCGTCATTCAAATCTACTGTGTGAAGAACACCATAAGCAACAGACTTCTCGAAAATATTCCTCTTGCAAAATTTTGTTTCATGAAGGAAATCCAGCTCCATGCTCCTCAAAATAGGAATTTTATTGAGCTCATTGTATCTGAATTGGTTCAGACTAGTGTACATGTTCTTCATCTCTGCTATATTCCTTGTAACTCTCTCTCCCATGATAGGATTATGATGAAAACCACAAGCTCCTGGTGGAGTTTTCAAATAAATGAAACTTACCCTTTTAATAGGGACATGATTTCCGTTCTTGTTAGCCTTACTAGTCCTTTCATCTCTTCTTGAACTGTCATCAAACATCAAGCGAGTTGGTATGGTAGAAACATCAATTTTGATTTCCATGTTGAGAGGCCACAACTTTGTGTCACTCTGCAATAAAAATTCACCAAATCTTCTTCCAGTCAACTCCTTGCCATCAATAATCGTATTAACTGGATTTTTGGCAACATCAGCAATCAAGCATTCAGTATCCGTAAAGGTAACATAAGATTGCGTAATTTTAGTCCCTTCATCAGTGTTCTCTTCAACATCAGTTCCTTGACTGCCTTCACCCACTCTTACTGCTCCACTTTGATTAATAGCAACCAAAATGGTCATCCGAGCGTCTGCCTCATAAGGAGCTTTAAACACCTGGATAGGAGCCCTAAATTGTTTAAGAGAGTATGTTGAGAAGTCTTCTTCCTTGGTTGAAATGGTTGTGTTTCTCGGAAGCAAATTAGTCACAATCCTCTTACCAGTATCCAACCCAAGAAGTAATGGTGTGACATCTAGCAATAACGACTTTTGAACCTTCTCATCCCCATCACTTGTCGGCATAACAACCCTATCACAGCTAGTCAATTTTCTCATCATCACTATAGCATTCCCACTGTTCTCATTCTTAAACTCTTTAACAAAAAGCTTCCTGGCGGAATCAATGTCTTCTTCACCGAAATAACAGTCACTAGGCATCACTCTAACCTCATACATAACCTCTTTTATAGTATGAGAACATAAACCAAATGCACCTCCACCAGGATCATATATAAGCACATTATTTTTAACGACATTACCAGGGAAACCTTTGACCATGTTTCTCAATTTTGAAAAATACATTGGAGGCATTTCCTTAGCAACAAGACTCTCCACTTCACCTTCCTTATAATTAACTCCAACAAAACTAGAATCACTATCTCGAATTTGCAAGCCACTATTATTTCCAGCCCCAACATTTTCATCCCCAGATTTCATTTCCTTATCAACACCACCTACATCAATTCCCCTTCCAACCACATCATTCTTAGCAGCTACTTCACCCTCAAGAATCACACCATTTTCACTACCCACCTCAACAGAACCAACAATATCAAAACCCCTTTTAACCTCATCACCTAAACCATCTTTAACACCTATTTCACCCTCATCACAAACATCTCCACTATCCCTAAAAATAACCTTTCCACCAAGAACCGACTCACCATCATTTTCCACTGCCGTTTCTATCTTAACATCACTCTCATCATTTTCAGCAGCTAATGACTTCCCTTGTAATTTATTGTCAACCAATTTTGATTTGTCTGTAAAATCGTCTTGCATCTTCTCAATTATCGCAATCATTTGAGTAAGTTTGTCTTCCCACTGGTTCCCCTTAACATTGGTAGCAGTTGTAAGTGGTGTATCCGTAAGTTTGGGAGAATCAATAATTGTGGTAGTGGTTGTTACAGGGGCAGTTGACTCATGGGTATAATAAGTTTGGCCAGTAGAAAGGGTGGTTCGACAAGGTAAAGTGAACGGTGGAGTGTAGATATAAGGAGATGGTGATGCAGGGGAGTGATACACCTGTGTTGGGCTAATAGGACTTCCCGCAAACACCTTATAGGCAGAATAGTTATGATTTTCATCCAACAATTGTGGGTTAGAACCTTGACTAGTGTAGGTAAATGATAGTGGCACCAGAGGTGGTTCATATTCATGTGTATAATACGGATTAGGGGTACCAACCTGCGTTTGGGGAAGCAACGATTGACAAGCGCAGAGACATGGAGACGAAGCCATCACATCCGAGGAAGGACGGCTCTGATACCACTTGTAACCAACTGCTTGGTTATCCTCAACAACAACTGGATTCTCAACATATGAAATCGGAACAGCAGGGTAATAACTCAGAAACGACATGGAAAATGAACATAAAACTGATAATTGAAAAGATAAACTGGAATTAAGAGACTGGAGATGGATAAACTGTATTGAACAACTGAATGTAAAAACAGAATTGAAAATACAAGAAATGAAAAAGGAAATGAATTAAACAAACGAGAAAGACAACTGTTCTTCGATGATCCTTCCCTCCGTTCTGGACATGATGTATATAGTCGAACCTTTGTTGATGTGGGCTCAGTTGGGCTTGTAAAACTGGATTAATAAACCGGACTAAGTTGTTGAGATAACCTTGTCAAGCCCAATAACAAATCAGCAAAAGATATATATTAAGGCAGCCCATTCGTTACAGTACATACAAGAAACTCTTAGGGCACGTTTGGATCTTTAATGTAAATCGGAATCGGAAATGGGAATGAGAGGTATGGGTATGGGAATGATATGGTATCCCAAGGGGGAGGGATGGTATGATAACCAGGGAATGTCCCAACCATTAAATTGTCAATCCAAACATCAACGCATGGGTTCAAGGTTCTGATTCCCGTTAACCACTATGAACCAAACGACCCCTTAGAATAATACAATTTACGAGAATCATGAATCTCATAAGTCACAACCATTAGAAAGAAACTTCATGGAGATTTGAGTAGGGTTATTCAAACTCTACTTAAGCTTTCACATTATTAAAACCTAAAAATAAAACCTTTCAATGTAATTGATTATTTAACCAGAAACAAACAAACAAAATTCGATTCATAAGAAAAAAATAAATTAAAGAAGCAAACTCAATTAATCAAAACACATACCTCTTTTGAAACTCAGAATGCTTTCGATGCTCTATTCTTGGATTATCTCTTTACTATTTTATTTATACCCCTGCTTTCAAATTTTAGTTGCGGGGCTCTGTTTAGAAGTTTCAACCCTAGACAAAAAGGCTTTCCAATTTTTCCCGCCGATCTATTGGGCCCCGTTTCGGCTTTCAATCCAACTTCAAATCTTGACCCAGGCCACTTTCGTTAATTATATGGGAAAATCAATTCATATCTTTCTATACTACACATCTATCTATCTACTCCTTCCGTCCCGATTTGTTTGAGCTGCTTTGACTTTCACGGAGATTAATAAAGCTACAGTCGACTTGTTAAAAAATGATGAAAAGTGATTTAAGTGGTGGGACCTATGAATATTTAATAATAGATTTGAGATAATGGGAGTAAAGTAGTGGGTGTAATAGTGTTTTATATTATAGATTTGAGATTGTGGGAGTAAAGTAGTGAGTATAATAGTGTTTATAGTATTTGTTTAATAAAGTTAGTGGGTGTAATAGTGAAAAGTAGTGTTCAAAAATAGTAAGTATATTAGGTTCATTAGTTTTGGGACTTTCCAAAAAGGAAAGTGTGACAATCTTTTTGGGACGGAGGGAGTATATACTAACCACCTTATTTTTTATGATATTGTAGCAGAAGCAAAATTTTACTTTCTGAACCAAAACTTTTAAGAAAAAAATTAATAATAATCTGACGCTACCACGTCACCGCTACCACGTTAGCAGTGCTAACATGGCATGCCACGTTATCGATGGCGCCATCAATGTTGACGTAGTACTTCCACGTCGCTGGCCACGTCATCAATGCTAACGTGGCAGTGCAACGTCATCAATAATGACGTCATCGATACCGTGACACTGCCACGACATCATTTCGTGTTGGATTTTTTTTTTGTTGAACCAAAAAAATTTGTTTTTTTTATAGAACCAAAAGAATATAACTTTGGTTGGTTCTGTCATAGAATCAGAAATTTCAAGTTGTTCG
Organism: Kitagawia praeruptora; assembly: GCA_037693485.1. Taxonomy (NCBI): domain Eukaryota; kingdom Viridiplantae; phylum Streptophyta; class Magnoliopsida; order Apiales; family Apiaceae; genus Kitagawia; species Kitagawia praeruptora. The sequence continues at coordinate 57,664,261 of CM075353.1, forward strand.
CAAGGCCAACTTGATCCTCTTCCCTAGAGATCCCAGATGAGGGAACCCTAGGAGAGCCGTCGACTCCAACTACGTCCATGTACGATCCATACTGGATCTGACCAACTGCCCATCCTACCTCCTCTACGTTCTTGACAACCCATCTTTGTCTCAGTAGAGTCTTTCAGTGGCATGTTTCGGTCCTCTTCCCCATTACTTAGAAAAAGTGAGCCACAATGTCCATTATAATACTATCATTACCGCCTGAACAATTAAACATCCAACCCGTAATCACAACGACCCAATTTATTGGTTCTCCACGGTTCTCTACTGGCTCTCTATTGAACAATGGCCTACTATACTTCTATACTATCTATATATTAAACAAACAGAGGTATAATTTAATTAGTTGGTTGGTTCAACCATCTAAAATAATAGTGACCGTTAGATATTTAGTAAATAGATGATAGCCGTTAGATCTAATAATAAGGAATATTCTATATTTAAATCTCTCTTCTAAAGATTCAAGGTTCGAACCCCGTCAACAACAAATTTACATTAAGATTTTTTATTATTAGTTCTAATCAATACATACAATTTATTAAATAACTATTATTATTACTAATAATTTTATTAATTAATATTACAAAGTTAAATTATAACCATAATAAATTATTATACTCTATTTTATTTAATCACATAATTTTAAAAGTATTTAGTAACCTGTGCTTTGCACTAGCTATAAGCTAGTTTATACTATACTATTATAAGCGAAATAGGATATAATTGGTTGGTTGGTTAACACCTTCCAAAAAGATTTATTAATACCTACCAAAAATGAAAAAATATATTAAAATGCATATAAAAATTTATTTTACTTAATAACAAACTCTTTTAATTACACTCCGATTAATATTTAATTACATACACTTTCAGGTACCCAACTTTTTTGGAATCTTTCAGTTACTTAGAAATCAATTATTTCAAAATCAATTTAAATCTATACTATTATATATTTATACTATACTATTATAAGCGAAATATGATATAATTGGTTGGTTGGTTGGTTGATTAACACCTTCCAAAAAGATTTATTAATACTTTCCAAAAATGAAAAAATATATTAAAATGCATATAAAATTTTATTTTACTTAATAACAAACTCTTTTAATTACACTCCAATTAATATTTAATTACATACACTTTCAGGTACCCAACCTTTTTGGAATCTTTCAGTTACTTAGAAATCAAATATTTCAAAATCAATTTAAATCTATACTATTATATAAAAGCCCAAACATTAAAAGTTTGGTTGGTCGGTACCTGTTGAATTTATTTATTTACCCTTACTTAATTATAGATAAAATCCATCCTACTAACTAATTAATTTCTTTTTACAGATTAAACATAATATCATTTCTATTTTTCACTAGCTAATTAATTTCACTTTTCAGGTAAAACACAATATCTTTTATATTATATCTAACTAAAATTTCTCCTTTCTTCGAGCAATTTTGTTTAATAAAATAACATAATTATATTATAATTATTATTAACTAATCAGTTACCTTTTTCAACCAAAACATGTTACCTTTTCTCTATTTTGTAACTAAAATATCTCTTTTTCCAATTATATCACGGGTGGTTCTATTTAATAAAATAAAATAATAATATTATAATACTAATAATTACCAATTACCTTTTTCAGCTAAAACGTATCATCGTTTCCATTTTTCATAATTAAAATTCATTTTTTCTAAAAATATCACGGGCAACATTTATTTCACATTATCTAAATACACTATGAGCAATTTTTGATTTAGTAAAATAACATAAATTAAATTATAGCATAGCCCAAAAAAACATAAATTAAATTATAATTACAATAAACTAATCTATTACCTTTTTTTACCTAAAACATGTCACTTTATTAATTTTCACATTATATATATTTTTTTCTAACTAAATTATGTCTTTTTTCAATTATATCACGAGCGGTTCTATTTAGTAAAATAAAATGACAATATTATAATATTAATAATTAACTGATTAAGTTTTTCAGCTGAAATGTATCATTTTTTCTATATTTTCTAACAAAAATCCCTCTTTTTATAAAAATATCACGGGCAACATTAATTTTTCCTTTTCTTAAAACATTACGAGCAATTTTATTTAGTAAAATAACATATTTGAATTATAATTACTATAAACAAATCAATTACCATTTTCACCTAAAACATGTTTCCTTTTTTATTTTCATTAACTAAAACCTCTATTTTTCCAGTTAAATCACGGCATTCTATTTAATAAAAATAAATTATAATTTTATAAGTACTTATAATTAACCGATTAAGTTTTTCAACTAAAATGTATCATCTTTTCAATATTTTCTAACTAAAATCCCTCTTTTTCGAGAAATATCACGGATAACATTTATATAATTATTATCAACTAGCCAAACCAGAGCTCTTTCGGTCAAAATGACCACATATTCGTGTTCCTTGTCATCGATTACATTCAGTCTATACACTATCTCATCATTTTTATTCTTAAATTTCGAGAACCTCAAACCCTAAAAATCGCCTTTTGCGATTCTTGGTCAATTCGATGTTTTCTCGACCATTTCTCGTTCATTTCTTGTTGATTATGATGTCTTAATCATCATATATCAAAAGCCCTATGATTGGAGATTGATTTTTTTTCAAAACCCTAAATTTTGATTTAGGGTCAATTCGAGAAATCTATGAACAGTTTAACTTGTTTATGATGTTTTGTAGGCACTATAAGTTGTTTTATATTATCTCTTACTGTTTTGATGCTTAACTCGGTAGTGACTCGTCGGAACTCAGTAAGTCAGGTGACTCGAAAAAAAAAACCTAAAAATGAGAGTCTTAGAGAGAGAGGCTCTTCCTTCTCACTAGAAACCCTAGCTAGTCGCCATTTAATATTAGCTTAAATCTAATCTCTTACACACATTCTCCAGCATTAAAGACTATATTCCCTCCATTTAATCCACTTTCTCTTCTTCCCTTAACATAAACACCATATTTCTTATATATATATATATATACTTATTATTTATTTTAGTGCAGTGTTCTAATAGTGAGTCAAGATTCTAACTGTGATTCTGAGTTTGGGTTGCCTGGATATATGCAGGACATGGATGATGATAAGTTTAAAGAGATTGCTCGCAGAGAGGTTGAGGATTTTCCGATCTTGACGGTGGCGGAGTTGGTGGACCCTAGTAGCTCTGGGGGAATTGGTATTGAAACAATGAAGGGCTCTTCTGATGATGAGGAGGTGTACCATGAAGATGCAAGAGATGCAATGGAGAGAGATGCTATCAGTCGAGTGGCAAAGGCAGTGTCTGCTACTAATAAGAATGATAGGGATGAGCTCATAAGGCTCAAACTGAAAATGATGGAGGTTTGTGTGTATCTTGAGGCTAATGAGCTTTCCTTGGCAGCAATGGAAAAGGGAAACCTTAAAGCGCAGGCTGAGTTCAATGTGGGTTTGAATAATCCTCTTTCTCTCATTACTGGTAGAGATGAGTTTGGGTTGCCTATTTTTTCGTCCAAGACAGAGGGAGAGAAGGGTGCTTCTGAGGTGGCCGGAAAAGATGCTCCTGTCTTGAAGAGTATTCTTAAGAACAAAAATGTCAATTTAACCAAAGGTGAAACCTTTTGGGGTTGTGAAAGACTCAAAAGTGGAAGTGGTCCATGAGAATAAGGGGGGACAAAAGGAGGGTGGGAAAAAATCCTGGACTTCGGTGTTGAAAGACTCTCCGGGACCATTGAAGGGTGTTGCTTTTAAATATGTCCCTCCTCCGAAAGGTTCCACTGTTGTTGAACCACCACTTGAAGGGTGCTCAGGCTGTGGAGACTGGTGAAAAGGCTACCTCTAAAGGGAAGGAAGTGCAGAATGAATTTGTTGATGTATCGAGTAACGTTGCTAAGGAGTCGGGGTAAATTGATGAGACGGTGATGTCGCCAATCCCTTTTGATAGAAAGAATTCTGATGTGGATCAAAAAGCAGAGCATAGTGCGGAGAAAGTTTTTGAGAAAGGAGAGGGCTGGACAGAGGTAAAGAATAAGAGGAAGCCTGTTGCCTCCCCTAGTCTATCGACTGGAACCCCGTCACCGCAGAGCTTTAAGAATGTAGTGGTGGATGAGATAGCTCGTAAACAGGGTAATAAAAGAGCGAAATCCAAAGGGATTAAGAGGGCGAAGTGGGGGTCTGGGGGGCCTCCTTCGAGGTCATAACTCAGTTTTTAATGTCTGTTTTTTGTTCTTACAACGTCCGTGGGCTTAACAATAAAGTAGATTTTATCAAGGACTTTATTTTGTCTAAGAAGTTATCCTTGATTAGCATTTTGGAAACTCATGTGCAAAAGGACGTTGCTAAGATTATATCCAAGGAGATTAACCCGCGTTTCAAATGGTCCTTCAACTATGAGCATCATACGGGTGGCCGAATTTGGCTTGGGTGGAACCCTGATTTTTGGAAGGTTATGGTTATTGCCTCTTCTGCTCAGCATATTACTTGCTCGATTACCTCAATTCCTTCAAATTTGAGTTTTGTTGCATCGTTTATCAATGGGTTTAATGGTGACATTGAGAAGAGAAATTTGTGGTTTGACTTAACCAATATCTCTAGGGGGCTAACTAATGATGCTTGGGTTATTAGTGGGGACTTCAACACTTGCCTTCGTCTAGAGGAGAAACAAGGGGGAAATGTTAATTGGACTAATTATATGACAGAGTTTAAGGATTTTATTCTTTCTTTGGGCATCACTGACCTTCGCAGTGTTGGGAATCTCATGACATGGTGGGATTGTAATATCCATCAACCAAAATTTAGGAAACTGGATCGGGTCCTGGTCAATGTAGAACGACCCAATTTATTCTCGTGCTCCTATTCTGATTTCTTGGCTAGAGGTCTTTCTGACCATTGCCCAACCTTAACTTCATTGGGGTTGGATCGTCCTAAGGTATCGAAGCCCTTTCAATTTTTTTAATCACCTTATTGATAACCCTGGATTCATTTCAGCGGTTGAGCAAGCTTGGTCTGATCCAGTCAATGGGGATCCATGGTATGTTCTCACTACTAAGCTTAAGCGTACTAAAGTAGCGCTAAAGAGTTTGAACAACTCTGTTGGTGACTTACAAAAACTGGTAAAGGATACTAGAAGTGCTCTGTTGGTGTTCCAGAATGGGCTCCCCCCAATTCCCTCTCCTGTTCAGTTTGAGGAAGAGTCAAAACTTATTGAAGATTATTCTAAGGCACTACGCGTGGAGGAATGTTTCTTGAAGCAAAAGTCTAGGGTGCTTTGGTTGAAAAATGGGGATAACAATAACAAGTATTTATTTAATGCTTGTAGGGGAAGATGGAATGTCAATAAAGTGTTATCTCTATCTACTCCGTCTGGGGAGACGGTCACATCACATGAAGATATGGAAAAGGTGGCGGTTGATTATTATAAAAACTTGTTTGGTCATCGTGGTGAGGTTGAGCAGTTCCCAAACGACATTTCCCTGCCTAATCTTATTGAGCATCAGGCTAGTATTATTAGCAATGCGTTTGGGGAGATTGATGTTTTTAACACTTGAAGAAAATGGCTAAAAACAAGAGCCCAGTGCCTGATGGGTTTACGGTGGAGTTTTTCTTGGCTACATGGCATATAGTGGGGGCTGATGTAACGAGAGGTATTCTCTACTTCTTTGAATCTCTAGTTATGCCTAAAATAATCAATGCTGCTTCTATCTGTTTGGTGCCAAAGCAGGATAACCCTTCACAAATGCAACACTTTCGCCCTATCTCATGCTATAATGTCATTTATAAGTGCATCTCCAAAATGCTGGCCTCTAGGCTTAAGTCAGTCACGACTTCCTTGATCTCTAGACACCAGTCGGCCTTTGTAGCTGGGAGATCCATTGGTGACAACATTTTCTTAGCTCAAGCCCTATGTAAAGGCTATAATCGTAATGATGGCCAGCCCCGGTGTGCTATTAAGCTTGACATTCACAAAGCTTCTGACTCTCTTGATTGGAATTTAATTTTTGCGGTTTTGGAAAAGATGGGTTCCCCCCCCCCAAATTTGTAGACTGGATTAGAGTTTGTATAACTACTACTATGTTTTCAGTGAAGCTCAATGAAAGCTTGGAGGGCTTCTTCAAAGGGGAGTCTGGGTTGAGGCAAGGCGACCCTCTATCGCCTTACCTATTTGTCATGGCAATGGAAGCTTTTACTGCATGTTTGAATAAGTCAGTCGTCAATACTGATTTTAAATTTCCTTGAAGAACAAAGGAGGTGAACTTGCATCACATCATTTTTGTTGATGATGTTTTCTTGTTCAATCATGGGGATACAAACTCAGTCTCTAGACTTATTGAAGGGGTCAATAGCTTTTCTGGATGTTCTAACTTGGTACCTAATCGGGCTAAATCAGTCTGTTTCTTTGCTAATGTTAGATCTGATGTTGCTGAGGATATCTTAGCGGTGACTGGATTTCAAAGAGGTACTCTTCCCATCACTTACTTGGGGCTGCCTCTCATAACAGGCAAACTTAATAGCAGGGATTGTATCTCTTTAGTGGCTAAACTGTGCAAGCTTGTGGAAACTTGGATGGCAAGGTTTCTTAACTTTTTTGGTCGTTTAATGCTCCTTAAAGCTGTCATGGCAAGCATTGTGGGTTTCTGAAGTATGTACATTTTTCTCCCCAAGCCAGTATTGAAGAAGATCAATAGTCTTTTCTTTAAGTTTCTTTGGGGTGGGTTCTATAAGGATTCAGGAAGGTGCCATTAATGGTTAGATGGGAGGATTGTTGTAGGCCTAAGTCTGAGGGTGGGTTGGGGATTAAAAATATATTTGAATGGAACCAAGCTGCTATTTTGCATCAGCTCTGGCGCCTGCTCCAACCTACTACTGATTCCCTCTCGATTTCTTGGTTTCATAGAGTTCTACTTCGTCGCAAAGCGTTCTGGACAGCAACTATGTCGTATATATGTTGTTGGATTACGCGGAAAATTCTCAATGCCAGACCACAAGCCTTGTCATATGTTACTTATAATGTTGGAGAAGCTTCTGAGTTTCTTTTTTGGCATGACCCTTGGGCTAATAAGAAATCCTTGGCTCTCATTTCTTCCTCGGTAATCTCTAATGCAGAATCTTCTAGCATGGTTCCTATTAGATCCTATCTCCAAAGTAGGGCTTGGAGGCTCCCTTCATCAAATCACATGGATGTCTTGGAAGTTAGAAGGAGGGCAACACAAACTCAAATTCATAGATGTGATAGAATTACTTGGGACGGACTTCAGCCAAAGCTAGTTAAATTAGGAACCATATGGACATCTATTCGAGATACTGGTCATGGTGTAAACTGGGGTGATTTAGTGTGGAACTCGTTCAATATCCCGAAGTGCTCTTTTATTACTTGGCTTGCAATCAAAAATAGGTTGCTTACCAGGGACCGTATGATTTCTTTTGGCATGAGGGTGGATCAACTGTGTGTTTTGTGCAGAAATGGCATGGAGTCAGTAAGCCATTTGTTCACTCGCTATCCATATTTTAACCTCTTGAGTAATGTAGTGCCATTTCGGGTGAATACTGATTAGGCTAGGTGGTAGCAAGGGGATTTCTTTACTTCACACCTTACTGAGCAGTTAAAGGCCATAGCAGGGGTTTATCTCACAATGTGTATCTACAGCGTTTGGAAGGAACGAAACTACAGAATACACAACACAGGACCTGGGCACACGACTTTTATGCTTAGCCTAAATGTTAAAGCACTTGTTCGGGAGAAGCTATTCTCATGTTCTTCTTTCAAAAAGTGGGTTCAAAAAGAATCGTCCCTTGTATTACTTCTTTTTTAATTGTCTAGAGTTTTGGAATTCTTGTGTTTGGTCATGTTGACCCTTTGAGGTGTTTAGTAGCTTAGTGGATTGGGTTATGCCCCTGTTTTCTTTGTAGCTCCTTTTTGGTGAAAAATAATTCATTTAGCAAAAAAAAAGTCAAGTGACTTAACTCGGACGATTCTTGAGTTTATAAGATTGATGCTTATTGTACTGTACTTTTATATGTTTTGGATGTTAAAACCATGTGTATTACCACCATGGTCAAGGTGCACTCCTTCTTGCTCACTTATAGTTACTGTTTAATTGAATGAGTGCTTATCTTATATATGTCCGTGCTCTGTTATGATGTTAAATATTTGCACTCCAACTACTTTGAAATGACCTTATTGGATTACTTTTGTATTTGTTTAACTACTTTGCAGTGTCAATTTGCCCTCTCTCCAAATTGCATTAAATGTATTTACTATTTTAAGTCATGGTTTATGTTTTTTGCTGGATTTAGGTAATTATATAACTGACAGATTTTGTGATAAGTAGCTTTACCTCTTTGATGGACTGATGTGATTATTGTACTATCCTGATTTTCTGTATTGTTTCTGCACTGTGTCAGCACTATTTATAGTACTCTGTCTGCACATTCTTGTACCTTCTTGTACTGTTTGGTACTGTAGTTTACTGTTCACATATTTAAATTTTCGATGTATTGCTGCTATTTAAGGACATGTTAGTGCAGTGCATTTACTTGCATTCTCTGTGTCTTCTTTACTTGTCTTCCTGCATTCATTTCTTGCTATAAATACCATGGGTGATAGTCAAGTAGATACCACACTTAATCTATTTAGCTCTTCTCCTTCTGCACCTTCCACTTATCCACTTGTTAAGATTAGGAAGAGAAGAAACAAGCTCTCTAACCCTAAGTTTGTTTCTTTATCTGCCTTAAATAGATCCACCAAACAAAAAATGATACCTGGTTGTCTTATTCAGTTGTCTAGGGATTCTGAGTTGCTTGCTAAGTGGGATGTATTGCTGTCTTACCCTACTAGGAAAGTTTGTACCAACCTTGTCTCTGAGTTTTATTGTAACATGGGGGTTGGGAATGGGGTTAATGGGGTACATTACAAAACTTCTGTGATCAAGGCACTCCAATGCTACTTGACCATATGATTTTGGATAAAGTACTCAACATTCACCCTGCTGCTATGTGTCACAGTCCTGTGGACATCACCAAAACTTTTGTTTTTAACCCTGAAGAGAAAAGACTGTTTTTATCTATTTTCTGTGGTGGTGGTGGTGGTGATGTTCCTGCAAATGTTTTTGAATCTCCAAATGGCTTAAACTATGAGCATTTTACCCCTCTTTACTAAACCTTGGCCTTGATCATTAGGGTAAACTATTTTCCTGCTCACACTGGTAAAATTGTGTCTTTTGTTGAGATGAAGCTTATGTATAAGCTTGTCACTCAAAGGATTTATTTCAACTTAGCCTATATGATCATTACCAAGATGATTTATGCTACAAAACAAGGGTATATGCCTTATGGTTTACTGCTAACTCTGGTTTTTGAACACTTTCACTTTGACACTAGCATCCCTCCTTTCTTCCATGTCTCAAACACTATCTCAGATAGGTATGTTATGGTAGTTGTGCCTTTTAGAGAACCAAATGATGATGTGGTTATTGGTATGCTTGTGAATGCTCCTGTCTTACCTTTTAATGCTCCTGCTATGCCTGTTAATGCTCCTGCTATGCTTGTTAATGCTCCTATTATGCCTGTTGTATCTGCTCCTGTTAATGTGTCTGTTGTGAATGCTTCTGTGCCTCCTGTAAATTCTTCTTCCAATCATCATGCTCAGTTGCTTGCTTCATTTACTATCTTGGTTAAGCTGTCATCTCAAATTGATGAACTTGACACTGAGTTCAAGAAATTGAAAGCTCAGTTTGATAGTTTAAGTGAGAAGTATACTCAGTTGTTGAAAAAGATGGACATTTTGATGACAGTGTTGGGTATTGTGATGGGGAGAGTTACAGTTCTTGAGAATAATCTCTCACAAGTTGTCTAGTTTCAGATTCAGATGAACTCTCCTCCTTAACAAACTAATACTGTTGTTATTGAGTCTATTGACACTGGCATTGAGGATGTTGTTGCAAAAGAAAATGAGGATGAGAAAGGGAATGATCTAGGACTTGATGTTGAGATTAGTGATGCTATGATAGATGTTGTAGTCAACTCTGATTCTTAAAATCAAGTTGATTGAATTGTGTGTTTTATGACTGTGTTCCATGCTTGATAACTTTTGCTTATATTTGCACTAGCTGTTAAGTGTAGGGGTGTAATTCGAGTCAAGTTCGAGCTTTTTTTTTCGAGTTCGAGCTTTTTGAGTCGAGTCGAGCCTAAAATTTATCGAGCCTGAAATTTGTGTTCGAACTCGACTCGTTTACTATACGAGTCGAGTTCGAGCTGTTATCGAGCTTTCGAGCTTATTGAGTTTTTAACCAAGTTTTCGAGTTTATCGAGTTTTTAAACGAGTTTCCGAGCTTTTATCGAGTTTTCGAGTTTTCGTGGTTACCGAGTTTTCAAGTTTTAACCTAGTTTCCGAGTTTTGATTTACGTTCCATGAAAATTATTTGTTTCTATTATTTTATTTTCAAGTTTAGCCTAAATTTTTTCCCAATTTTCAAATGAAAATAACTTTCGAAATTTTATATTTCATGATTTCGATAATCAACTATTCCAATCAATTAAGTAAACTTTCAGTTTATTCTATTCATATATATTTTCAGATAAATTTTATCTTTATTAAATAATATGCATCTAACTATCTAAGCATCTTAACTAGTAAACGATTATAATAATAATAATGATAATAAAATGTGAAACATTTTTTTATATTTTTTCAAAGGGTCCTGGTCCCTGACAATCGATTGTCAGGGACTAGTTATTTAACAATCTGTTTCTAAGTCGTTGGATCAACGATCCAACGGCCCCCCTGGATTACAAAATTTTTTTTCTGTCCGCTATAATTTTCCGCGGATAGGTTTTGTCTTATCCGCTGAAAGTTATAGCGGACAGGCAATTTTTTTTGTAATTCAGGGGGATCGTTGATCCAACGGCTTAGAAGCAGATTGTTAAATAACTGGTCCCTGACAATCGATTGTGAGGGACTAGCACCCTTTCAAAATAGGCAAATAGCTAGGCACCCTACACCGAGAGTCATTAGAAGTTTTATAAATTTTATTTATAATTTAATAGAAATATTGCATACAACAAATATACGATGTTACTATCTTGTTGTTATATTTTATAATTGTACAAAGACAAAATATATGGATGTATATTTAGAAATCGAACTTGATCGCTGGCAACTAAGGATCGATCAAAAGATCAATCGAAGTAGTATAGACTAATCGTGATATCAAATATATTTTGATACTTTAATAACAATTAATAATATTAATTGAATTTTAAAAATAGTGCATGTAAAAAAAATCTTTGATTCGAGTTACTAATCACTACGTTTGCATGTAAGTATGTAAATAATTAATTTAATATTATAATTTGATAAGAACATACAATACTATATAAACCGTAACTCAAAAATTAGTAATTTTTAGATAAATTATATGCATATATCATATTTAATTATAAAATTTGTGAATAATATAATTTTAATCCAAAGTGTTGATAAGATATCTTGATTTTAAAAACCAAAGTATTCAGTAAAATTTTAAAACAACAGATTTTCTTTAAAGTTAATTTTGGTAACTATAAAAAAGCTATCTATTTAATTAAATTAATTTTAAATTTAGATGGTATGTTAGTATGATAGTATTTAGATGGTCACTTAGTGTAAAACTGTAAATGTATCTTGAAAATGTAAGTTTTCAAATTTTCAAGCCATTTTTTTTTAAATCTATGTATTATGCTATATTATTTCTTCTCGTTTTTTAAAATTAAATTTCTTAAAAAGATATTTCAAATGTAAGTTTTGCACTTTAAAATTTTTGGAAAGAAAAAGAGCTAATAACTAAAAAAATAATTATCAATTTAAATTTTACAATATTTTATAAATTATTTACAAAAATAATTAAATATCTCATATTCTCATATTAGAACAAATTTAATTCAAAAATTTCACTAACTATACCAATAATATAATATTAGAACATAATAATATATGAAAAATATATCAAGTTAAGTTTTAAAAGTAATTTTCATAAATAGTTGAGTGATGACACATAGAATAATAATCACATGAATATTTTTTAAAAAATTTAATCGAGTTAGAGCCGAGTCGAGTTCGAGTTTATCGAGTCGAGCTCAAAAAAACTCGGCTCGACTCGAGTTTGTAATCGAGCCCGAAAACGTGTTCGAGCTCGAGTTCGAGCCGAGTCGAGCCCACTTTTTCGAGTCGAGCTCCAGTCGAGTTCGAGCTGGCTCGGTTTAAATTACACCCCTAGTTAAGTGCTTATCTAATCAAGCTTTTATCTAAGTTATTTATGTATGTTGTTGGGTACCATTTCCAAAATGGTTATGATGTAGTTCATTGTTCCAGTTGAATGAATGAATGATGTATTCTGCTTTTTTTTAAGATTGTATGCCTTTACAGTTTTATATCAATTCACTGCATTTTTAGATATAAGCATTACACAAACTAGGACACTTGGACCTCACATACTGCTGATTCCATGGACTACCTGGATTCCCCTAAGAGAATCCTTGATCTGAACCCAGGATGAACCAGTCACCTTAGATATCATGCATGGTTGCATTTGACTTTTGCTAACTTTGCAGGTTCTTGAGATGGTGAATATCTCTTTCGACTAACTATATTTCCTAAGGTTGGGTGAGAGATGCCAGATGATGCCAGTCTCTGTGTCTCATTTATTTGAGCTAAAGAGAGACTGCTGATGGCTTAAGATACTTGCATAAGAACCATTACTAACTTGGTTTTCTTTGTCTATTTTATAGGTACTCCCCTCCCTAGGGGTGGCTAAGTGATGTCAAATTCTTCCACAATCATTCTGTTTGCTCTCTGATTAAATTCTTAGACTGATAGCCACTATAATCTCTTATGATCAATACTAACTGTTTTCTTTTGGTTATCTGTTTTGCAGGTCCCCTCTTGAAACAGGGGTGGCCAAATGATGCTATAAGACAGTCACTATTGTCATGATCTAGCTATGATTTATTATATCACTGTAACAACCCAAATTTCTGTACTTGAGAAAAATTTTCATTTGATGGATGAATAGTGATTTGCATGAATGAATAGTGAAATTATGGATGAATAGTGATTTTTGAGGATTGAGAAATTTTTCATGTCACCCTATGTACGGGATAGGAAATGGATATTTCGAAGTTATATTAGTAATCTACGAGGTAAATAAGTGTATGTAAACGTGATCGGAATTCAGAAAATCCAAAGTTTATTTGTATGGAATATTTGACTGGGCAGTGAAGTGTATATCAGTAATATCAAGAAATGAGATGTTTAAATTTAGGGTTCAAGGATTTTATATTTTATTATTTTGTTAAAGGTGATTTGAGGATTTAGAATGAAAACCCCTGAGTTAGTATAACGAACGTTCTAGGAATCGCAAGAACTTTACAACGAGATTAAGCGATTAAGCGAATGAATTATGGATTATGGATTGAGTTCATAATGAGATTAGATACCATACACGATCATCAAGTGCATCATATCAAGTGGATTAAAAGATTTAATTCAAGGATTAAAACAAAACAATTTAGGATTTAAGTGATTTAAATCACTTTAAATCAACCAAAAATCAAACAAATATCAACCAAGCTTCTTGCATACTCTTTGCACAAAAACCAAGGGTGATAAAGTAGTCTTACTACATCTGATCTAAAGTAGAAAATATCCCAAAGATCAATACAAACTAGTCAAACAAGGATCGAAAAGCAAAAGAAACCAAGAACACTCCATTTTTACAAAACTGTCCAAGTTTCTACCAGCATGAAGATCGGGATCAAAACCCTATCTAGGAAGCTTTGTTTTTGATGATCTATAGCTCAAAATAAATCCATTGAAGAGTAAAAGGTTTGGTAAAAATTTGAGAACCAAACTCCTATTTTTCGATTTTATATGAATTTTACAAGATGATGATGAATAGTGGCGAATAGTAACTTAACATTGTTTTCTTGTTTTGATCTTAAGGTTTAAGCTTTATAAAGGCTATCTAAGGCTTGTTATGTGTTTATAAACACTTGTTAATATTGATAGAGCTCCCAAGGAGGTAAAAACCCTAACCCACCTTTGAGTTTTTATGAGTTTTGGTGAAGTTTTGATGTTAGTTTAAAGATGTGTTCATGTTAGTATACTTAGTGATTGTTTGGCTTTTTTTAATATGAAAAATGGTGGGTGTTGGATTGTAGCCACACCACTGACTTTAGAGAAGTAAAAAGGTTGTTTGTTGAGGTTGTGGATGTATGGTATGCCCGGTGTGGCTTGGTTATGTTGTGACAAAATGGAAATGTCCGAGTTATAGCCGTCGTAATGGCGAAATTCTGTTAACCCTTAAAAACAGTCAATAACCGAGACCATAAAATATTTTTAGCATCACCACTTCATATGGTTGTAAAGATATGGTTGTCTAGTTTATTTTGCCACAAGAATCGCATTAAAAGAGTTTACGGTTTAAGAGTTATGCTAGTTTTAGTGAAAGCGGTTCGAAAGATTTTATCGCAGAAAAGTAACCACTTTGATGCTATGTTTGAAACCCTTAATAGTCGTTTCATAATATGAAATTTGATGATAAAATGCTAAGGACAGTTAGCAAGATATATGCGAAGGTTTTGTGTTAAAAAGTTTATTTTCCGATTTTATAAAAATGCGTAAACTGAGGTTGCGCAAGTGGAAAACCCCTTAGGAAGACCATAAAACTCACTGCATAGCCACTGCCTTGTTTTGATAAATTACGAAAAATAGGTCTTCTGACCAGAGTGAAATTTTGAGTTAGTTATCTTCTAGACATTCTCAAGATCGTGCACGTGAAAATGGTCCGTCATTTGAGTTAACGGTTATCGAGTTATGAAGGTTTTAGTAATAGTGGTGCAAATAGTAAGAATCCGCAGTTGACCCAACTTCGAAAATACATTTCACCTATCTAGAACCGTGTTTTCGAATCAAGATTTTTATGATAAATATTACAAATACCAAAGATGATTTTAGAGGTGGTTTCGTATTTAAATACATTTCCAGTGATTTATTTAAAGTGTTGGAGTGCGAGTCAAGGAATAGTAATTTTTAGTAAAGTCAACTCTAGAGGTGCTACTTTGACCATCCGTTTTGGCTAAGTTAAAAGAGGAATTCCGAGTCGACTAAAACACGAAACTTGTTAAGGATTATCAAGGCAGCATAATGGTCTAAAGAACGAGGTTATGAATGGTTAAGTATAACTTGATTTGAGGAACGGTTCTGGACTAAATTTATGACTTAAGTGTTTGTCGATTAACATGGGCTTAGTGCGAGTCTAAAACGAGTCTAGAGGGACCCCTTAGTGAATTATGTGGATCATTTTATTCGAAACCATGATATTCTCTGCATAATAGCCATAATTTCTTTCCAAATCTCATAATATCTCTCCACAGGGACACTTTTCAACATCACAAATCTCCAACCTCATATTCTCTCTCTTGTTTGCACAGAAATACACCAACATAAACTTGCTTGTCATTCATTAACATGCCATTTAGCTTATCAATAGCAGTACCATCTCTATTTCTTGTTATCTATTACCAACCCCCTGCTGATCCAGCCCCTTCTTTTTAATCATTTTACAGAAAGCCAACCTACCTCCTGTATTCAGTCATTCTTTATTACCAAATCTCTCCTTTCTCTCTCTGAAAGAAAGGCGAGTCTCTTGGGGGATTTGTTTGCGGGGATTGTTGTCTGGCCTGTCGAATGTTTTGCTCTTTCTGGGTGGATATCTATATATCTCCAGTTCTTGCGATCAATAAGATCTCGCACTTTTCTCCATATTAATACGGTCACCAGATCTTTTAGGGCGAAAACTATTGCGGCTAACTCTAAACCAAATCATTAAATCTATAAAAGTTGTGGGTGTATTAGTCAACCCAAATGACATCACTAAAAACTTCGTAGTGTCTATACCTAGTGCGAAACGCAGTTTTGGGTATATCATCGGGTTTATCCTTCAACTGGTGATATCTAGTTCTTCAATAAGTTTGGACCAAAATACACAGCGTCCTTCATCTGATCAATCAATCATCTACACAGGTACCTATCCTCAATGTTGAACTCATTCAACTCTCGAGGTTCGATGCACAATCTCGTGCTAACATCTTTCTTTATCACAACAACACCGGGGCTCTCCATGGTGGTACACTGGGTCTTATCATACTCTTGCCCAGCAACTCTTGTAACTGAGTCGCTAACTCTTTCATTCCCACTAGGGCTAACAGGAGATGCAACACTATACTCTGAATACTCAGTATTCATTCTCATGTCATCCAAATCGATATCTGGTAGCTAATTAAAACCTTGTATAGTCTCCCAAAACCATTCTAATTTCCTTTATACTTCGTGTCTCTTTTCTTGGCGTCAACCATAAGAGCTAATTAATCCTCATATCACTGGCGTAATAATTTCTTAGTCTTAACTATATTCATGAATCTCTGAATCTGACTCCGTCCCTTAATTATTACTCTTTTTCCTTTACAATCAATTGGCTCCATTGGGTGCCAACCAATCCATCCTTATTATAATATCAAATTCTCCTAACTTGAAAGGAATCAGATCTATTAGCAGTGTCGATCTCATATTTCTAGTTCACAACCTGGATGTGCTAATTTCATGGGAAAATCTGTTGCTCGACCATCTTTACTTGCAATCACTCCGTTAGGGTTCAATCTTAAGGTCTAATTGTCATGCACAATCTTGAGGTGTAAAGTACTTAGCAGTTCTGGAATAAAGTGTTAATACCAACTGAGTTTAAGTAGGGGGTACCTGCTATCATGTCCGTGTTTCTCACGGCACCTCGCAAGGTCATTTTGAAAGTCCTGGCAGGGGCTGCTTGCTGGAGGTAACCTTATTGACTCTAGGTATAGCTGGTCTAGTAGATGGACATTTCTTAGCCTTCTGTCCAAGCTTTCCACAATCAATGCCTTTTGCACTAATGTATCATTATCTGTTAATTCCAACATCGCCACACGATTCTAGATCCATTGTCTCAGCTCTAATTGAAGCCTACAGGCTCTTTTTTCTTCGGTGTCCACAATTCTGGAACAAACCTCAACAACTCGGATAACTTGGCTTCACACTCTGCCACAGTCATGGTTCCTTGTTTTAACTCTAGAAACTTTTATTTCCATCTGGGTCTCCATATATTTCTGGAAAACATTTCCCTAAAATAACCAGTTGAATCTCTCCCAAGTCACGATAGTGGTTCGCCTCTCCCTTCAGGTAGGCGGCGAACATCGTTTTCTAGTTCTCTACAATACTCAGTATCTCATATGATTTCTCTATCTCTTTAAGCTAAGCTCCTCCATTGGGTTAGTGGTTCCATGGAATTCTATGGGTTTCTATTTAACACCGTTATCATTGGAATTTTACGACGCATCGCTAATCCTTTTACATATATCATTTGACCAACTTTTCGCTTACCATCATATCTTTGAGAGAGAAAATAAACTAATTCATTGATATGTCACCAATATTTTATTCGTCTTAGGGACCCGCTCTTATCATAGGCGATTTCGTTGCGAATCTAATTCCTATTAGTGAATTTTGACTTATTCGACCTGGTTGTCCTCCCCTTGGAATTCAATGAAGATAACAAGAATCATGGAGCTTGGAAAAGATAGCTCCCATATCAAGGAAGACGTCACACTTTGGTGATCATAAGGTTATGAGTTTTAAGGTAACCTTATTTGAGATGAGAGAGTTTACTGAGTGATCAATATGATCATAAGAACTCAATGTTGCGTGTCTCAATTAAGACATTACTAAAGGTAATTAGCCTTCTTATATTTCACAACTCACAAGTGACGACGTCCCGTCAGACTTCTATCACACAGACAGATAGTCCTTGTGGCCCCTATAAATATAGGGTTGTTCGTCTCAGTGCAAGTTGAGAAGTATGAAAGCAATTCAAAGTTAAATTATTAATTATCGTCTTTTGACAAATAATTCTCAAATGGACACCTTGGATAGAAATTGAACTTATTCAAGGTGCGATTTACAAGAAAAGGATAGCCAGAAAGATACTAGTATTCAATAAGCAAGTGGTGAGGTATCACCATAGGGTCATTCATTATTTGAAGAAAAGTGAAAGCTGGAATCACATCATTTGACAGGGCTTCGAAAACCTGAAAGTAGGTATCGTGACGGCCTCTGGCACAATTGAAACTAAATGTGGTTTAACAAAAGTGCTATAAAATAACTTCGAAGAGGGAGTATATCTTTTATTAAAATTCTCTCTAAGGAGATGCCAAGATAGATTATAGATTGGGGAGGTAATCAACAAAATTTGCAAATGGGAGGGTATTGCCAAGGTCTCTCCGGATACCTTTTTTATGTCGGCTCCTCTGACGGATAATCGTTCGATTCTAAAGCTTTTCTTTTCCATGTACACCCTAAGGTGCTTGATACTTACGTCATTGCCGACTCATAATAGTTGCTAAGGATTCAACCATCGAAATTAGCAATCGCAGGGAGTTCTATTCGACTAAGCGCAAGCGTGCCAAACAAGCGTTCTATTCTTATATGAAGACTTCGATGCCGGTGTCGCCCCAAGCAATGACGAATTCCTCATTTCGAATAGGCGGTACTCCGGAACATCGTTAAAAAACTACATGCTTAAACCCAATTACTATTATAGCCGTCTTTATACCACATATTCCTTTTCTCGTATCACTCCCGTGTGCTACATAAGCTTAACACTTGTGGCATAATAGCCTTCTTACTTAAGTCTTTCCCAGACTTTCTCACTCCGTCTTGGTTCTTAAATATATCTTGTCTTAGTGCACTCGTGCTACAATAAGACTATGCGTAATACGTACATATGAAATCTTGATCGAGGTAATAAAATTCCTTAGTACCGGTACCGTAGTAACACCGTCCTTGGTGGAATTGTTGATCGTGGGGATTTAAACCCTATAGATAAGGTAATGCCTCTATTAGTTAAGGTAACTAAGTACCCTTAATCATACATGAAGTTCAAACGTCTCAGTTCTTACGCGGGCTGCCTCCCTGGGCACTGCAACAGACTATGAGTAACAGGTCTCGTTCAAGTTGAATCAATCCACCGGTATTGACTATACTGCCTCTACCTCTTCTACTTTGGAGACTCTATTCCATTTTCTTCGTCATATCTCTTGATGAATCATAAACGATTCTAAACTCTCGTCTCGTCACTTATTTGACCTCTAAAGATTCGTCTAGTTCTATTAGTCTGGTTCTATTATAAGACCTCAAGTAACACACCACATCTTTATCAATCGGCACATTCTCTACAAGATTCTTCCCTTGACCCACAATAGGGTCCTCCTCTAGATCCTCCTATGGATCCTTCTTTATCGGGTCTCCGTCCATCTCAAGGAGCGCATCATCAAATGCCTACTCGAAGGCCTCGGGGTCTGGTATCTCAGAATCCCATCAATCTATAACTCATACGAATCGAGGTTACTAACCATGAAGTCCTAAGTATGGTTTCCCAAAAATCTCCAACCTCTGGGACATCAATGCTTCGGAAATGTAATGAGAAGTTTAAAATGTGTGTAGTAGGCACTTTCACTAAAGGCATAGATCATACTGTGCGGTCACTGATTTTGTGAACAAGTTCTGGAAAAAGAGAGGCCTTACTAATGTTTTTCAAAAAGACCCATCTACTTTCATTTTTAAATTCAGCTCTCAAACGAGTATGTTTGCCTTCCTTGCTCGTGGGACTTGGTATATCTCTCAAAAGCCAATGGTAGTAACTGAATGGGGTGCTAAACCAGGGATCAACAGGATTACCACTATTCCTCTCTGGATTAAACTGTCTAACATTCCAGAGTGCTATTGGTCGGAAGAAGGTCTGAGTCGACTAGCTAGTGTCATTGGTAAGCCAATTGGTGCGGACTCTTTAACATCTAAGCTTGAGCTAGTTCCTTTTGCTAAGATATCTGTCATGTATGAAGTGGGTAATCCTTTACCACTTGAGATTTCAACCACTACCCTTGACCCAAATACATAGGAGACATATATTGCTAAAGTTCAGGTTACTTATCTTATTAGACTGTAATGGATCAGTCCAATTCCAAGTTATTAATATTTACAAGAAAGAAGCGGAAGGACAAACCGAATTTTTAGATACAAGGGCAAAAGAAGAGAGTCCAGGGGCAGTTCAGTAATTGAAGATGGAATGCAAGACTTGGATAACTAGGGTGGGAATTGGGGAAGGATGGCTATGGTATGATTTGTGTATTTTATTTTCATAGTAAACCTTAGGAGCGACTGGCTGCTCGAAACGCCAGATATCTTGTAGTTTCTCTTTGATAACGTTTGTCCTGTTAATTTGAGTACAAGAAACCACTGTTATTTCTAATTGATTATCGTATATTATAGTTTGTGCATCTCAAGTGGTATCAGAGCATACTAGATCTATGGGTCCGTCGATGACAACTCAACGATTGGGGTTTTTGGAGGCAAAAATGGCGAATATGGAGGAAGAGTTGAAAGCGATGGTGAGCACGATGGTGGATAAGGCGGTAGAGGCGATGCGCCATTCGATGACGGAGATAGTGATGGAGGGTCAGGCGGTGGCTGCGAAGAAACTAGGGGCGGACTTTGAAGCCATGACAGCACGGTTAGAGGGCAGATTAAATCGCAGTCGCGAGTACCACGAGAATGTCATGAACACTTTGCGGAATGAACAAAAGAAGTTTCAAACAGAGGTCCGAACTACACCGTTTGACAAACAGCCGTGCACGGTGGAGCCATTAGACGGCAGTTATTCTCATGTACTAAGCCAACCTCATACCTCTCTTTTAGGGCATGTTTCTCAGAATTTTGGGGGAAGTGAGTTAGGATTTGGGGGAGGAATGATGGGTAGTGTGGGGGTGAACGGTGGAGGTTCAGGAGGTACAGGAAATGGGATGAATCAGAATTGGCGATATAGAAAACTCAATATGCCCATCTTCGATGGTACAGATCCCGATGGGTGGGTGTTGAGAGTTGAGCGATACTTTGGGTTTTATCGCCTCACGGAGGCTGAGATGTTAGAAGCGGCGGCTGTGGCCATGGACGGGGATGCGTTGCGGTGGTACCAATGGGCCAATAACAGACAACCAATTCGGAGATGGGCCGATTTGAGAAAATTTATTTTGAGACAGTTTCGCTCGGTAAGTGGGGGGTCACTGTATGAACAATGGCTGGCCACCGTTCAAACTAGCACCGTGGTGGATTATCAAAAGAAATTCATAGAAACTGCGGCCCCATTGGAGGGTGTTTCTGAAGAGGTGTTGGTGGGACAGTTTGTTAATGGTTTAAAGGAGGAAATAAAAGTGGAAGTGAGGATGTTACACCCAATTAATTTGGACCATGACATGGAGTTGGCCATTCGAGTAGAGGACAAGCTGAGGGTAGTAAACAAGAAGGTGGGGGTAAGTTCATTCCGGAGTGGGTCTTACTCCGTTTACAGTCGAGCCCCTAGCTCGATGCAATCAAGTGCAAGTGGACATTTGAGCCTACCAGTAGCAAGGGGTTGGGGTCCTGGTTCTCCCGAGTCTCAAACATCGGAACCTAGCCCGAGGTCGACAGTTAGCTCTACTGGGTCGAGTGGTGGTGTGAGACGTTTAACAGAAAAGGAATTACAAGACAAAAGGGCGAAGGGACTGTGTTATCGATGTGATGCGAAGTGGGTAATGGGACATCGTTGCAAAAAGAAAGAATTAAGTGTTATGTTGATTGAAGAAGAGGAGGAGGGAGAATTGAATAGTGAAGAAGGGGATGCCTCACTGGGTCAAATAGAGGATGCCTTGACAGAAGTGTCATTAAATTCTGTCATGGGACTCTCTAACCCCAAAACAATGAAGTTGAAAGGATTGATCGGAGAATTAGAAGTGGTGGTCATGATTGATCCCGGGGCCACTTATAACTTTATCTCATTGAGTACGGTGGCTTCGGGGGGACTTACAGTCATAGAGTCAGGTGGTTTTGGTGTGTCCTTGGGGAACGGAGAGGCCATACGGGGTGAAGGAGTTTGCAAGGAAGTAACAGTTCAGTTGGATGGGGGAATTGAAGTGGTGGAGGATTTCTTGCCTCTCAAATTAGGGGGGACTGATGTAATCCTAGGTGTGCAGTGGCTCGAGAAGCTAGGAACGGTTTTAACCAACTGGAAGACTCAAGTTATGAAGTTCGAATGGAAGGGTGAAGCAGTGACGTTGGTTGGGGATCCCTCGTTGGTCAGGGCCCAAATTTCTTTAAAGTCCATGTTAAAGACTTTACGCAAGCAAGGGGGTGGTTTCTGGGTGGAATGTAATCAAATGGATGGGGAGAAAGAAGGAACAGAACAAGGTAAGGGACAGAATTATGAGATTCCAGGAGCTACCGAGGAGACGGTTTGTAAGAATGCTGGGGTTTTTGTGGAGCCTGTGGGATTACCCCCTGTTCGAAACCATGAACATTCGATTGTGTTAAAAGATGGCAGTAACCCGGTGGGAGCTCGACCGTATAGATACCCGCAATGTCAAAAGGATGAGATTGAAAAGCTGATTTCAGAAATGCTAACGGCTGGAATAATTAAGCCTTCTACCAGTCCGTACTCAAGCCCCGTGATATTAGTGAAAAAAAGAGATGGGTCGTGGAGGTTTTGTGTTGACTACCGGGCTCTAAATAAAGAGACCGTGCCTGATAAAGAAGAGGATAACTAGGGTGGGAATTGGGGAAGGATGGCTATGGTATGATTTGTGTATTTTATTTTCATAGTAAACCTTAGGAGCGACTGGCTGCTCAAAACGCCAGATATCTTGTAGTTTCTCTTTGATAACGTTTGTCCTGTTAATTTGAGTACAAGAAACCACTGTTATTTCCAATTGATTATCGTATATTATAGTTTGTGCATCTCATAAACCCTTGTCTTGTGAAGGATGTAAATCATTAGGCCACTCTGTAGGGCTTGCTCTGTCTCAAAAAGAATTTGGGTTCAGAAAGAACAAAAAGAGCAAGAGCAAGTTAATAATGCTAAGAACCTGGAAGAAACTCAAGCTCATGTTGAGCCCGTTAAAGAAGCTGAAGGTTCTTCTAGAACTGTAAACTTAGAGCCATAACCTAGAGAGGACAACGGAGCCTCTGTTAAATCTGAGGAACCAGTTCGAGAGGACGATGAAGGCTAGACTGAAGTCAAGAGGAAGAACAGGGCTAGCTCTCCATCTTTCGATGACATATCCCCTTCTCCGCCCAGGGCCTTCAAGAATCTTAAGAGAGTGGATGAAATTGATACTAAGCGAGCTGCAGATACAATGCAAGATCAGTTTAAGGGCCTCTCAAAATCTCAAGTCAAAAAGCTCAAGCTTAAAGAGAACCAGCAATCTCCGGGGCTAGTAGGCCCTCCACCTACCTAGTTTTATGGATATTTGTTCCTATAACACGAGGGTCTTGCATAATAAATTAGCATTTATCAAGGATTTTTTTAATGTAACTAATTTTAGCCTTTGTGCCCTCCTTGATACTCGTGTTAAATTAGAGGATGTTGTCTTTTTGTCGTCTAAAGTTTCTTCTAAGTTTAATTTGATCTTTCAATATGATCATCATAGTAATGGTAGAGTGTGGTTTGGTTGGGATCCCTCTCTTTGGATAGTTAACCTTGTGTCTTCATCCATCCAGCATATCACTTGTACAGTGTCTAATATTAATGGTCTTCACATTTCTGTGGTCTCTATGGTGTATGCCTCTAATGACTCAGTCTCAAGGCGATCTCTATGGTCAGAATTGGTTTCTATCCAGAATCTTATCACAGTCAATGATGTCTGCCCTCCTTGGTGCTTAATGGGTGATTTCAACACTTTTCTTCATCCTTAAGAAACCAGTGGCCCTATGCCTAAACGAATGAGTGGCATTATTGAGTTTAAGGAATGTTTCCATAACTTGGGTCTTACTGATCTTCACTACGAAGTGGAAGTTTTTACGTGGTGGAATAGTAATATATCCAAACCTCTATATTGTAAGCTTGATAGGGATCTTGTAAATGATTCTTGGTTGAAACACTTTGATCTGTCTCAGGCTAATTTCCTTAATAGGGGCCTCTCAGATCATTGTCCAGCTGTCATTCTCTTGGGTTTGCAAAAGGAAATTATCAAAAAGCCTTTCCAGATTTTTAATCATCTACTTGATCATAAGGATTTTCTGGCCACTATAGCTGAAGCCTGGAATGGTAATTTAATAGGTGATCCCTGGTATGTTCTCACCTATAAGCTGCGTAAGGTAAAACAAGCTCTTAAACTTCTTAATAAATCTGTGGGGAACCTTCATGATAATGTGGTTTCTGCAAGAAATGCCCTTAACTCCTTTCAACTAAGTCTGGGACAAGACCCTACTAGAGATCAACGAGCAATAAAGTCTAAGCTCATTCAAGCGCTTTCTAAGGCTTCAACTGATGAGGAGATCATATTAAGTCAAAAATCTCGTATTAACTAGCTTGCTAAGGGAGATGGCAACAATAGATTCTTTTTCAACTCTTGTAAAGGAAGATGGAACACTAACAAAATAGTTAGTATTCAAGATGCAGATGGTCAAGTTCACACTGCTCACAAAGGCATCTCGGAAGTGGCTATTAAGCACTTTCAAGGCCTTCTTGGCCAATCTCATGATGTTGAGAATTTTCCTACTGAAGTGAATCTTAATAGGTTATCAGATATTCAGGTGGAAGATATGGAAAAACCTTTCACTCAGGAAGATATTCTAAACACCTTAAAAGCTATTGCCAAGAACCGTAGTCCATGTCCTGATGGGCTATCTTCGGAAATTTTTATCAAGGCTTGGAGTATAGTAGGGGATCAAGTAACTGCTGCTATTCTTCACTTCTTTGAAACTGGGCACATGCCTCGTATGATTAACTCCACTACTTTGGCCTTAATTCTTAAAGTTACTCAGTTTAGGCCAATTTCCTATTGTAATGTAATTTACAAAGTCATATCTAAACTGCTTGCGCTATGAGGATGAAAACGGTCATGCCCAGCTTAGTATCTCAAAATCAAGCAGCATTCATTCCTGGTAGCAATATAGGAGATAATGTGATGTTGGCTCAATCACTATGTCATGACTACCATTTAAACCAAGGTACGCCCAGATTTGCTTGTAAACTAGACATTTGCAAGGCATTTGATTCGTTAAATTGGTCCTTCCTCTTCAATACTCTTCAGCATTTGGGATTTTCTTAAAAAATCATAAACTGGCTAAGAGGCTGTGTCACAACATGTATGATTTCAGTCAAGATAAATGGTGCTCTAGAAGGTTATTTCCAGGCCAAATCAGGGCTTCGTCAAGGTGACCCCCTGTGTAATAACCATAAAATTC
Organism: Kitagawia praeruptora; assembly: GCA_037693485.1. Taxonomy (NCBI): domain Eukaryota; kingdom Viridiplantae; phylum Streptophyta; class Magnoliopsida; order Apiales; family Apiaceae; genus Kitagawia; species Kitagawia praeruptora. The sequence continues at coordinate 57,689,633 of CM075353.1, forward strand.
TCATAACATTTTGAGTCTCTTTCCTTATTATATTATCTTATATTTAAATTCTGTTTTAATTATTATTAGGAATGCGTGCGAGTAATTAAAATTTTTTTTTGGTGCATTATTAGACTCTGAGAATTGTTAGTGACCGCTACATTTCTATTAAATTTCGTTATTATTATTAAAGTATGAAATTCGAGCCTCATTAAAGTAATCATAATTATCTCCACTTTGATTATTATGGCATTTTATTTAATATGCGCTCAATATTATAATTAGGATTTTAGAGTTGTTAGCAAGTATTAGTGCTATTCTATTATTTCTTATTAATCCATAATGTAGATCATATTAAAATATCACTTGAGTAGAACTTGAGCCCAAGAGAATGTGTAGCCCAATTATGTTAAAAATAGCCCACTAGTAGTCCCATCAATTAAGTGTGTATTGGGCTATATAGATAATAGTAATTAATTAGTATGCCTTGTAATTAATTAAGAGCCCAAGCCCAAGTCCTCGAATTATATTAAGATATATAATCAAGATTCACAATCTCACCTCTCATATCTTTCTTGTTCACCGAGACCAAAAAAAAACAACAAACACACTCTCTATTTTATTTCCTCTCCAACCAAACTTGAAAATTCTATATATACTAGATTTTAATCTTGATCTTGCATGCAATCATATCATTGAGAAGAGGGATTTAAGCTCTACATTTGGACATATATATTATAGGGGTTTCAAGGAATTTTTGTTTTAATCAAAGATCAAAACTTGAGTTTTCAAAAAGGGTATGAGATTTTTGTGATTTAAACCCCTTTTATTTTGTGTATAATAAGCTTTGATTGTGTTTTTTTTATGCATGCCTATAAATTTAGGTTTTATTGTTTTACATTTGGGGAAAAATCAAAGAATTGTGTTAATGGTTATTTTGGTGTTGGATCATTTTAATTTGGGGATTTTATTTATGAGGAGCCCTAGTAATTGTGTTTGTGTGGGTTGCATGTCGGGGGAGGGGGAGAGATACGCCCCCACCGGCGGTGGCGGTGGTGTTGTTGTTGAATCGGAGTCGGGGAGAGATTGATGGAGGCAGAGAGATGAGGGTGAAGGGAGTAGAGAAGAGAGACGAGAGGAACGAGGGAGGTCGAGAGGGAGACCGGCGAAGAGAGAGAGAGATGAATCGAGGGAGAGAGATAGAGGCGGAAAGAAAGAGAGGAGCGGAGGGAGAGAGATCGACGACAGAGAGAAAGAGATCGAGGGAGAGTACAGGGATTGAGGGAGAGAGAGATGTCGGAGAAGGGAGTGAGGCGGCGGAGACAGAGAGAGATGAGAGAGAGATGGTGGCGAGAGAGTGAGAGAGAAAACGAGAGAAGGGAGGAGAGAGATGAGAGTTTCGAGAGAGAGAGCGAGAGAGAGAGAGAGAGAGAGAGAGAGAGATCAGAGAGAGAGACGATGATAGAGGGGGAAGCCGCCGGCGCCGCCATGGCGTCCGGCCGGCGACCCGAGGAGGAAGAAGTCGATGGGGGTGGAGGGATTTTGTAATATTTTATTCTTTTGTTTTTTGTTATTATTGTTAATATTAAGCAATTAGTTGTTAATTGATAATCATGAGAATTAATTGTGATTTGGATCCACAATAAAATGGTCATATTTTTTTTAATTTGTTTTAAAAATAAAAGCATCATTAAATTGCATTAAGGTTGATTAAAAAAAATGGTGATTGTGATTTTAGGAAGAAAAAGGTAATTTGTACTTATTATTTGTTAAAAAGAGAAATTTAAAGTTAGTGGACTTGGAAATTAGGGTTGTTTAATAGGAATACTTTTTCCAAAAAGGGATAATATTAATCATGAATTTAAATTGGACTCTTGCCCTATTTTAATTTACCAACGTAATGAGGGTGATGTCTTAAAAGAGAATTAATTGATTTAGAAAGTGCGAATAAGCAATTTATTTTAAATTAGAGAATTTCGCTATTAAATGAAGAATTTAGATAATTAGTGGTAATTTTTGCACAAAACCCTTTTCACTCAGTTTATTCGAGATATGTTGTTAAATAATTAAATCAGTGTCATATACTTAGGATTAATTAGAGACCTTTAATTGAGAGATTTTATTACGAATAATTGTATTTGTGTTGCACAGTGTATAAAAACCCGAGACATTAATATTAATAGATAAACGCGAATAGAGCCTCCATTTAATTTTATTATATTTTTCGAATAAGGCATAGATGAGACTTTTAACTTACAAGAATATTCCCTTTTACTTGTTCGAGAATTATGTGATTACCAAATGTCATGATTATCGATACTACTTGACCCTACGAGATTAAATTCTTAATCGAGCACTGAAATTATTTTGATAATTATTATAGAGTTTTCCCTTTCCGGGAACTGAGACGTTTGCTCGCGGTTAGCGCTCTTTTAATTTTCTGGTAATCGTTTAACGTCGAGACAGAGGCAAGTTCATTCCTACCCTAATTCTCGGAAATTTTGTATTTCTGTTCGTATTATTTCATTCCATATTTATTTTCGAGCTACCAATTTTGAGATTTATTTGCTGCTCCTTATGATACAATAATTTCTTTTTGAGTATTATTTTTCGTTAAACATTACGATACTGTCAAATTAGTTTACTTGCGAAATACGATCCCTATAAGCGTAGAAGCAATTTCGTTGCTATCGGGTCGGTCTCTTTGATTCGAGACGACTATTTATTTCGATTCAGTGGAACTATTCTCATTCATTCGAGATAGTTAAATTCATTCTTTTTAGTCGGATTTATTGTACAAATTCGACAACGTTTATTGACTATCTTTTAATTGGTTCATCGTTCGAATCAATCAATAGGGATTATGCTATATAAAATCTGTTAGAGTTTTACTCTTGTATCGAATGAAGAATATTCTATTTAACGTTCATCAATTTGGAGTATTACAATTATTCGAGTAGTACTACTTGTTCAGTACGACTCGTTTTATTTCATTTTGAGACTATCCTCATTGTTTCGAGATAGTTGCCTTTCTTGTCAAAGGTTGGCACTTTGTTCGTGTCAACCAATTAAAGTATGTTTATTGAGAGTTTACATTAGTCCATTGTTCGGATTGGTGATACATCGAGTAAAACTGGTAGTCCGCCAGATCAGTTAAATATTTTCCTGTGAAGTTTATCTACAAATGTCAGTTCATTAAATATTCGGGAATTTTGTATTCTACTGGTCAATTTTGGGAAAGAGGCCCATTTTAGAGAAAAAGAGAGACTCGTGATCCGTTTTAAGGACACGAGAATATTTAGGCACTATGATGCCAGGGTTGATATAATCACCCACTATGATGCTAGCATTCATACTATATATTATATTCGTTGATATCGTATTGTAGCCGTGATCGGGCGAAGTGCGGTGTCATTGGAGGACGGTATTCCCGGTCGGATAGTTGATCGCCCCGCCGAGATACCGAAAGGATGGAAGACCAGTTATTCTTTTATCATGAGTCATCAGAGTTTCACAAAAAGAGTCATTTCGAGTATTTCTATTTCGAGACGAGTCTTGAGTCAAAGTTTTCCGAGTTTGTTATCTTATCAGTTTTATTTAAATTCGAGTATTTTCTTTCGGTATATATTACTATATTTATGTACCGAGCCAGGAGAGAATTTGCTGAGCACCATAGTTGCTCACTCTTGCTTTACAACATTTGTTCAGCTGTCAAGATGGAGAAAGGCGAGACATCCAGCCAGAGAAACAAAGGGAAGGAGATAGCTCCAGGCTATGCTGACAAGGACTAGAATGGCCAGCTAAAACCTTTTATCTTTTCTATCTTTATAGAATTTCGAAGGATTTTTATTCGGAGATGTAATAAGCGTTTTGTAATAAAGTGTGAATCCGATCTTGGATCTGTGGAGTGGGACTGTTCCGCTCCGTTGTAATAAAGATTTTATTATTATCGAGCTAACGTGTGTTGCAGGATGCTGAGACCTGATGTGGCGACCCGGGTCCCCGGACAGGGCAGATTTGGGGGCGTCACTGCGTTGGTATTAGAGCGTTAGTTATATTTTAGGAATCGTACGAGCGAGCCTAAAATTATAACGCGACGTAAGAGTTTAGAGATATATTGCGATGTTGAGATTTTAGCACTAAGTGCCTTTCACCTGTATATAAGTATATCTATATAAGTATCTAATCGATTAGAACCTGTTGTGACCGATGTTCCTTGTACTTTGTAGATGACTACTTCAGGACTTGATGATTTCCGCTCAGCTAGAGACAGATCTCCTACACCTTACCCTCAGGGACCCCTAGATCCCAGCTCAGGTTCAGACAGCGACCCGTCTGAGGAGATTGTACCGATGGACAGCGATTCAGAGGACTCTTCTATCAGGATTCTTACACCTTCTCCACCTCATGTGATAGATTTGGTAGATTCTCCTGTGCCAGTGATTGACTTAGAGGCACCTACTCCAGAGATTGAGCAGCCAGCTCAGATTCCAGATTCTACCATGACTGCAGAGACTACTCTTCTGTATACTCCCGAGATGTTCAGATTTGAGACCCCAGAGCTGATTACTTCTGAGCCGATTGATGAGGGCCAGCTTTCGCCCGTCCGTACTGAGACTTTACCCAGCTTATCTGCTCTAGTGTCTAGAGTGGATACCCTTACCAGAGTATCAGCTTTTGCTGATTTGTTTGCTACTCCAGTTCCATTGTATGCTTCGACTCCGACAGTCCCTACTATACCTGACTACATGTTTCCACCTGTCAGTGTTACTCCTGCATGTGATACTGCACCATCTGCACCTACCATACATGCACCTGTTTCTGCTCAGCCTCCAGTGGCTGCTGCTACTGCTGCTATGCCACCTGCTCCTTCTGAGCATCCTGTTGTGGCCGGAGAGACGGTTCCATGGCATATCCATCATACCCTGTTCCAGCAGTACCGTTGGTTGTGGTCTCGTTATGAGGAGATCTTTGCTACTAGGGATGGTATTCTTCGACTTTTGTCTGTTCCAGATCCCCTTGCCGTGCATTATGGAGGTAGTCTGTTGGTGAGAGACATACCTATGGAGATTGTGCATCAGATAGCCCTGACTGTGTTGACCGGGCTTCAGACTGACTTAGCTGCTTTGCCATCATCTAGTACCGGACAGATTGATCGTACCAGAGTTTCTACCTTGATCTCAGACATCATTGCAGAGTTCCATAGGAGGGTGGGCGAGATGTTTGCCCGTGATGGTTCGACTTGACTTGCTGCTGCTGTTGACTTAGCATAGTCTCTTTGGTTTCAGGGGATGTCATATATCTACGCTTGCGCATTCCCATCTTTTGGTTAGCATGTATATTATAGCTAGTGGTGACCCGCTTTTTGTATGGCGTCATGATAGATCTTTCAGCATAGGGTGCACATATTCTGTTGATCGATGTATTCGATGTAGTTGACTTTATGCCCAGCTTGTTGGGTAGTTATCTTATTATCTTCCGTACTAGCATGATAGTAGATGTTCCACGATGTATTTATATTCTGATGATGGGTCTGTACTACTATGCCGTGTGTATTCGGTATTATGACGTGGTCTGTACCAGTATGGTACCTTGTGATATATATATTGTGATCTGCTAGTAGTACTACTGCTTTACTTTATCTGTTATAGGACTGTGTTATACTAGAAGAGCATGCTAGATCATTTCCCTGCTACTCCTGTTATAGTGAATTTCTTTTTAGATACTGCGACTTAAAATGAGTTTCAAAAAAAAAAAAAAAAAAACTTTCGAAAACAAAGATTAAGACGACGATTGAGTTTTAGAGCTTAAAGATTTTTATACAAGAATTTCCAATAAAACCTGAATTAGTTCTTTTCACGAGCACCCTGAATTTTTTTTATAAGGAAAAAGGAGAAACTGTTTTATAAACGGACAAGAGAAAAACCATGATTTTGAGTATGGTTTATTTTTGAGAAACCAGAGGTTTTGACTAAGTAGATAATTTTGAATAACTGTGCCAGCAATGGTGTCATATAATTGCATACCTGTGATATAACGTACCATATTGTTTTCGCTCTTATAGAAAAAATGCCACCTAAAAGAGGAAGACCCCCGAGAAACCCTCGTCCTCAACCTGAAGAGAATCCAGAGAATGAGGTTCCACCTCGGAACCCAGTTCCTAACCCAGTTCCAAACCCGGAACCGGAACCCGCTCAAAATCCAAACCAGGACAATAACCCGATGAACCTGTTGTTGAACTTTCTTCTTCAGCATGCCCAGAACCCTCAACCTCAGCGGAACCCTAACCCAGTGGGAGGAAATCCACCTCCAGCTCAGCTGACTCATGCCACAGTGACTTTCAAATCTTTCAAATCTCTGAACCCACCTGAGTTTAAAGGTACCACTAACCCTATGGAGGCTAGAATTTGGTTACGAGAGATAGAGAAGACCTTTGAAATTGTGGGAGTAGAGGAAGATAAGAAGACAGTGTTTGCAGCATATATGTTAAAAGGTGAAGCTAATTACTGGTGGGAAGCAAAGAGGACTTTGGAAGGCAATGCGGTCATTCCATGGACCAGATTCACGACGTTGTTTTTAGAGAGGTACTTTCCTAAGTATCTAGAGAACCAAATGGAGATCAAATTCTTAGAACTCAAGCAAGGAGCGATGACTGTTGCGGATTACGAAGCCAAGTTTATAGAACTTTCAAGGTTTGTACCCTATCATGTGGACACTGAGGAGAAGAGAGCCAAGCGTTTTCAGCAAGGGCTGAAGCCCTGGATCCAGAATCGAGTTGCCGTATTTGAGATCACCAACTATGCAACCCTAGTTCAGAAAGTGGCTATAGTTGAAAGTGGAAGTGAGTTGTACCCGAAGGATCGGGATGGTAAGAAGAGAAAGTTTCAGAGTGGTGGAAGCAGTTTTGTGAAGAGATCTGATAGTCGTAGTGACAAGAGGCCGTTTGTGAAGAGAGAAGATAGAAGCTCAGATACTAAGAGAATTGGGAACCATGACACCAGAGGGAACAATCAGAGGACCAAACCTCAGCAGACAGTGAACGTGATGCAAGGAAGACCACCATTACCAGAGTGTAAGACATGTGGAAGGAAACACCCTGGACCCTGCCAACAAGCTACTGTGAATTGCTACAACTGCGGACAGAAGGGTCATTATGCTTCTAGTTGCAAGGATAAATCTGTCACCTGCTTCAATTGTGGAAAGAAAGGTCACGTGTCCCAAGATTGCCGACAGACTGCTAAGGAAAAACCAGTGCTTCGACTCACAGCACCTCCCAGCAACAAGCCGATTGCAAGAACTTTCAACATGACCGTGAAGGATGCTATTGATGACAGCGATGTGATTGCAGGTATGCTTCTAGTAAATTCTGAAGATGCATGTGTTCTAGTTGATTCTGGCGCTACCAGATCTTTTATTTCTAAGAACTTCATGAATAAGCTTGATCTTGAGTCTGTACCCTTGGAGGGAATTCTGAGTATAGAAGTAGCGAATCAGGAAGTCATTCCAGTGAACCGTTTGTGCCCGAACTGTTTTATAGACATTCACGGTCAACGTTTTGATGCCGACCTCATTCCTTTTAAGTTGGGGGAATTCGACGTAATCTTAGGGATGGATTGGTTAGCACGTTACGATGCCCAAATCGATTGTCGTCGGAAGAAGGTTAGCTTAAGTGAACTTAACGGTATGAGAATTCCGTTTCGCGGACGTAAACCGGCTAAAGATTTTCTGTCAATAATTCAAGCTAAGAGATTACTTCGGCAAGGATGTCAAGCCTATCTGGCTCATGTGATAGACACGAAGAAGCAAGCTCCTACCATTGAGGAGATTCCTGTAGTCAACCAGTTTAAAGATGTTTTCCCCGATGACTTGCCTGGAATGCCACTAGACCGAGAGATAGAATTCACAATTGATCTAGCACCAGGGACCGCACCAATCTCCAAAGCACCCTACAGAATGGCACCAGTGGAAATGAAGGAATTGACAACACAACTGCAAGAGTTACTAGAAAAGGGTGTAATCAGACCTAGTGTATCCCCGTGGGGAGCTCCAGTTTTGTTTGTAAAGAAGAAGGACGGATCTATGCGGCTGTGTATTGACTATCGCGAACTGAACAAGATGACTATCAAGAACAGGTACCCTTTGCCTAGAATCGACGATCTGTTTGATCAGCTCAAGGGAGCTACTCACTTTTCGAAGATTGATTTGAGATCCGGCTATCATCAATTGAAGATCAAGCCTGAGGATATTCCTAAGACTGCTTTTAGGACCCGATATGGACATTACGAGTTCCTAGTTATGTCTTTTGGATTGACGAATGCTCTAGCTGCTTTTATGGATCTAATGAATCGTGTGTTCAAGAAATACTTGGATAAGTTCGTGATTGTATTTATCGATGACATTCTCATTTACTCGAAGTCACCTGAAGATCATGCAGGACATCTCCGTCTAGTTTTGGAAGCACTAAGGAAGGAAAAGTTGTATGCAAAGTTTTCAAAGTGCGAATTCTGGCTGAAAGAAGTTCAGTTTTTGGGGCATATTATGAGTGGTGAAGGAATTTCTGTAGACCCTGCTAAGATAGAAGCCGTAGCAGACTGGGAGAGACCTAAGACTCCAATAGAGGTTAAAAGTTTCCTTGGACTGGCTGGTTATTATCGTAGATTCGTGAAAGATTTCTCAAGGATTACTATGCCATTGACTCGACTTACCAGGAAAAGTGAAAAGTTCGAATGGACGTCCAAATGTGAAGACAGCTTTCAAGAATTGAAGAAGAGACTGACGACTGCCCCAGTTTTGACCCTACCCGATGAAAAAGGCGATTTCGTAATTTTTAGCGACGCTTCACACAAAGGTTTAGGATGTGTATTGATGCAGCACGGAAAAGTAATAGCTTACGCTTCTCATCAGTTGAAGGAATATGAGTCACGATACCCTACTCACGATTTGGAACTTGCTGCCATTGTTTTTGCACTCATAATTTGGAGACACTATTTGTATGGAGAAAAATGTGAGATCTTCACAGACCACAAGAGCTTAAAGTACATATTCACCCAGAAGGAATTGAACATGAGACAGAGAAGATGGTTGGAATTGATCAAAGACTATGACTGCTCGATAAATTACCACCCAGGAAAAGCTAATGTTGTAGCTGATGCTTTAAGTAGAAAAGAAAGACTCAACTTGTTGACGACCTCAGAAGAGTTAGTCAGAGAATTCGAGAAGATGGAGTTAGAAGTCAAGGACCCAGTCCAAAACAATGAAAGAGTTTATACCATTCATTTTCAACCAGAGCTGCTAGAGAAGATTCACCGTTGTCAGGAGCAAGTGATGGAAGAAAGGAGATCAGAGTTGACAGGAGAAGAATTTCTGAGTTCAAAAGATGATAAAGGGATTAAGCGATTTGCTTCGAGAATTTGGGTTCCTAATGTTACCGAATTGAAAGAAGAAATCATGAGCGAATCGCATAACTCGAGATATTCCATTCACCCAGGAAGCACAAAAATGTATCAAGACATCAAGCAGAATTATTGGTGGCCTAACATGAAGAGGGAAATTGCAGAATGGGTAAGCAAGTGTTTGACCTGTCAAAGAGTGAAAGCAGAACATCAACGACCTAGTGGATTACTCCAATCATTAGAGATTCCAGAATGGAAGTGGAAGCACATCACCATGGACTTTGTAGTAGGTTTACCTCGAACCAGAGCGAATCACGATGCTATTTGGGTTATAGTTGATAGACTTACAAAGTCCGCGCATTTTCTGTCGATCAGTGAAAGGTACTCAGTGGAGAGACTAGTAGGTCTGTATTTGAAGGAAGTGGTAGTCCGTCATGGAGTGCCCGTGTCAATCGTGTCAGACAGAGATGCCCGTTTTACTTCTAGATTTTGGAAGAGTTTTCAAGAATGCCTTGGCACCAAGTTAAATTTGAGTACTGCCTATCATCCGCAGACAGACGGACAGAGCGAAAGGACAATTCAGACGATAGAGGATATGCTGCGAGCTTGCACCTTAGATTTCAAGGGAAGTTGGGATGATCATCTGCCACTAGTAGAGTTTGCTTACAATAATAGCTATCACTCCAGTACCGGTATGGCCCCTTATGAAGCTTTATATGGAAGGAAGTGCAGATCTCCGCTTTGTTGGGATGAAGTCGGTGAAGAAAGACTACTAGGGCCATATATGGTCCATCAGACAAAGCAATCCGTAGAAACGATTCGGAAAAGATTAGTTGCTGCTCAGAACCGTCAGAGAAAATATGCAGATCTGAAGAGAAAGGATAAATCATTTGAGATAGGAGATAGAGTGTTACTGAAGATTTCCCCATGGAAAGGGGTGATGAGATTCGGGAAGAAAGGGAAACTGAGTCCCAGGTATATCGGACCATTTGAGATCCTTAAGAAGGTTGGAGCCGTGTCATATCAATTGGCCTTACCACCAGATCTTCAACACGTACATGATGTATTCCACGTATCAATATTGAGATCTTATCATCCGGATCATCGACACGTGTTAGAATATGAACCTATCGATGTCAAAGCCGACCTGACCTATGTAGAGCAACCAGTGAAAATTGTGGATTTCAAAGTGCATGAGTTGCGGAATAAGAAAATAAATTTAGTAAAAGTAAATTGGAGAAACCGTCAAATTGAGGAAGCCACTTGGGAACTTGAGAATGAAATGCGAAGTAAATACCCTGAGTTGTTTAGCCAATAGAGATGATCCCGAGGGCGGAATCCTTTTAAGGGGGGGGGGGGAGACTGTAATAACCATAAAATTCTCATAACATTTTGAGTCTCTTTCCTTATTATATTATCTTATATTTAAATTCTGTTTTAATTATTATTAGGAATGCGTGCGAGTAATTAAAATTTTTTTTTGGTGCATTATTAGACTCTGAGAATTGTTAGTGACCGCTACATTTCTATTAAATTTCGTTATTATTATTAAAGTATGAAATTCGAGCCTCATTAAAGTAATCATAATTATCCCCACTTTGATTATTATGGCATTTTATTTAATATGCGCTCAATATTATAATTATGATTTTAGAGTTGTTAGCAAGTATTAGTGCTATTCTATTATTTCTTATTAATCCATAATGTAGATCATATTAAAATATCACTTGAGTAGAACTTGAGCCCAAGAGAATGTGTAGCCCAATTATGTTAAAAATAGCCCACTAGTAGTCCCATCAATTAAGTGTGTATTGGGCTATATAGATAATAGTAATTAATTAGTATGCCTTGTAATTAATTAAGAGCCCAAGCCCAAGTCCTCTAATTATATTAAGATATATAATCAAGATTCACAATCTCACCTCTCATATCTTTCTTTTTCACCGAGACCAAAAAAAAACAACAAACACACTCTCTATTTTATTTCCTCTCCAACCAAACTTGAAAATTCTATATATACTAGATTTTAATCTTGATCTTGCATGCAATCATATCATTGAGAAGAGGGATTTAAGCTCTACATTTGGACATATATATTATAGGGGTTTCAAGGAATTTTTGTTTTAATCAAAGATCAAAACTTGAGTTTTCAAAAAGGGTATGAGATTTTTGTGATTTAAACCCCTTTTATTTTGTGTATAAAAAGCTTTGATTGTGTTTTTTTTTATGCATGCCTATAAATTTAGGTTTTATTGTTTTAGATTTGGGGAAAAATCAAAGAATTGTGTTAATGGTTATTTTGGTGTTGGATCATTTTAATTTGGGGATTTTAATTATGAGGAGCCCTAGTAATTGTGTTTGTGTGGGTTGCATGTCGGGGGAGAGGGAGAGATACGCCACCACCGGCGGTGGCGGTGGTGTTGTAGTTGAATCGGAGTCGGGGAGAGATTGATGGAGGCAGAGAGATGAGGGTGAAGGGAGTAGAGAAGAGAGACGAGAGGAACGAGGGAGGTCGAGAGGGAGACCGACGAAGAGAGAGAGAGATGAATCGAGGGAGAGAGATAGAGGCGGAAAGAAAGAGAGGAGCGGAGGGAGAGAGATCGACGACCGAGAGAAAGAGATCGAGGGAGAGTACAGGGATTGAGGGAGAGAGAGATGTCGGAGAAGGGAGCGAGGCGGCGGAGACAGAGAGAGATGAGAGAGAGATGGTGGCGAGAGAGTGAGAGAGAGAACGAGAGAAGGGAGGAGAGAGATGAGAGTTTCGAGAGAGAGAGCGAGAGAGAGAGAGAGAGACAGAGAGAGAGAGAGAGAGAGAAAGAGAGAGAGATCAGAGAGAGAGACGATGATAGAGGGGGAAGCCGCCTCTATCATTGCTAATATTAAGTAATTAGTTGTTAATTGATAATCATGAGAATTAATTGTGATTTGGATCCACAATAAAATGGTCATATTTTTTTTAATTTGTTTTAAAAATAAAAGCATCATTAAATTGCATTAAGGTTGATTAAAAAAATGGTGATTGTGATTTTAGGAAGAAAAAGGTAATTTGTACTTATTATTTGTTAAAAAGAGAAATTTAAAGTTAGTGGACTTGGAAATTAGGGTTGTTTAATAGGAATACTTTTTCCAAAAAGGGATAATATTAATCATGAATTTAAATTGGACTCTTGCCCTATTTTAATTTACCAACGTAATGAGGGTGATGTCTTAAAAGAGAATTAATTGATTTAGAAAGTGCGAATAAGCAATTTATTTTAAATTAGAGAATTTCGCTATTAAATGAGGAATTTAGATAATTAGTGGTAATTTTTGCACAAAACCCTTTTCAGTCAGTTTATTCGAGATATGTTGTTAAATAATTAAATCAGTGTCATATACTTAGGATTAATTAGAGACCTTTAATTGAGAGATTTTATTACGAATAATTGTATTTGTGTTGCACAGTGTATAAAAACCCGAGACATTAATATTAATAGATAAACGCGAATAGAGCCTCCATTTAATTTTATTATATTTTGCGAATAAGGCATAGATGAGACTTTTAACTTACAAGAATATTCCCTTTTACTTGTTCGAGAATTATGTGATTACCAAATGTCATGATTATCGATACTACTTGACCCTACGAGATTAAATTCTTAATCGAGCACTGAAATTATTTTGATAATTATTATAGAGTTTTCCCTTTCCGGGAACTGAGACGTTTGCTCGCGGTTAGCGCTCTTTTAATTTTCTGGTAATCGTTTAACGTCGAGACAGAGGCAAGTTCATTCCTACCCTAATTCTCGGAAATTTTGTATTTCTGTTCGTATTATTTCATTCCATATTTATTTTCGAGCTACCAATTTTGAGATTTATTTGCTGCTCCTTATGATACAATAATTTCTTTTTGAGTATTATTTTTTGTTAAACATTACGATACTGTCAAATTAGTTTACTTGCGAAATACGATCCCTATAAGCGTAGAAGCAATTTCGTTGCTATCGGGTCGGTCTCTTTGATTCGAGACGACTATTTATTTCGATTCAGTGGAACTATTCTCATTCGTTCGAGATAGTTAAATTCATTATTTTCAGTCGGATTTATTGTACAAATTCGACAACGTTTATTGACTATCTTTTAATTGGTTCATCGTTCGAATCAATCAATAGGGATTATGCTATATAAAATCTATTAGAGTTTTACTCTTGTATCGAATGAAGAATATTCTATTTAACGTTCATCAATTTGGAGTATTACAATTATTCGAGTAGTACTACTTGTTCAGTACGACTCGTTTTATTTCATTTTGAGACTATCCTCATTGTTTCGAGATAGTTGCCTTTCTTGTCAAAGGTTGGCACTTTGTTCGTGTCAACCAATTAAAGTATGTTTATTGAGAGTTTACATCTGTCCATTGTTCGGATTGGTGATACATCGAGTAAAACTGGCAGTCCGCCAGATCAGTTAAATATTTTCCTGTGAAGTTTATCTACAAATGTCAGTTCATTAAATATTCGGGAATTCTGTATTCTACTGGTCAATTTTGGGAAAGAGGCCCATTTTAGAGAAAAAGAGAGACTCGTGATCCGTTTTAAGGACACGAGAATATTTAGGCACTATGATGCCAGGGTTGATATAATCACCCACTATGATGCTAGCATTCATACTATATATTATATTCGTTGATATCGTATTGTAGCCGTGATCGGGCGAAGTGCGGTGTCATTGGAGGACGGTATTCCCGGTGGGATAGTTGATCGCCCCGCCGAGATACCGAAAGGATGGAAGACCAGTTATTCTTTTATCATGAGTCATCAGAGTTTCACAAAAAGAGTCATTTCGAGTATTTCTATTTCGAGACGAGTCTTGAGTCAAAGTTTTCCGAGTTTGTTATCTTATCAGTTTTATTTAAATTCGAGTATTTTCTTTCGGTATATCTTACTATATTTATGTACCGAGCCAGGAGAGAATTTGCTGAGCACCATAGTTGCTCACTCTTGCTTTACAACATTTGTTCAGCTGTCAAGATGGAGAAAGGCGAGACATCCAGCAAGAGAAACAAAGGGAAGGAGAAAGCTCCAGGCTATGCTGACAAGGACTAGAATGGCCAGCTAAAACCTTTTATCTTTTCTATCTTTATAGAATTTCGAAGGATTTTTATTCGGAGATGTAATAAGCATTTTGTAATAAAGTGTGAATCCGATCTTGGATCTGTGGAGTGGGACTGTTCCGCTCCGTTGTAATAAAGATTTTATTATTATCGAGCTAACGTGTGTTGCAGGATGCTGAGACCTGATGTGGCGACCCGGGTCCCCGGACAGGGCGGATTTGGGGGCGTCACACCCTGTCACCCTATCTCTTTGTTCTTACTATGAAGATGCTCACTTCTTGTCTAAAGGAAGCAACGTCTAACCAATCCTTTGATTATCACTGGAAATCTGAATGCCTCAAACTGACCCATTTATTGTTTGCAAATGATGTTCTTCTCTTCAGCAAAGGTATTCAAGACTTTATCAGTCTTCTAATGCAAGGGGTTGCTAAGTTCACTACTCTATCAGGGCTTCAGGCCAGTAAAGCAAAAAGTGAATGCTCTTTCAGTGGTGTAGATAATGTAACTCAAGATTTTACAATTACTTTAACTGGTTTTTCTCGAGGATCTCTCCCAGTTAAATACCTTGGCCTCCCTATGATATCTGCAAAATTGAAGGCTCGAGATTGTGATGCTCTCATTCGTAAACTTTGCAAGAAAATAGACCACCGGACTTGTCGTTTCATTAGCCAAGCTGGTAGATCCCAACTTATTCATATTATTCTATATGGGATACAGAATTATTGGGCAATGTATTTGTTCCTACCAAAGCGTATCTTAAAGAAAATCCAAGGCATTCTCTCTAGATTTCTCTGGTGTGGCAATTACAATGGCCCATGTCATTTAAGGCAGCATGGTCAGATTGCTGTCTCCCCAAATTAGAAGGTGGGCTAGGCTTCAAGGACCTGTTCTCCTGGAATAAAAGTGATGTTTTATTTTAACTATGGAGAATTATCAACATAGTAGATTCGTTATGGGTCAATTGGTTCTTTTCTTCTCTGCATCGTAGAAAACATTTCTGGGATATACAAATTCCTTCTTAGTGTTCTTGGTGTGCCAAGAAAGTCCTTCAGGCTCGTGAAGATGCAAGAGCTCACATTAGTTATATTCCTGGTAGTAATTTTGTTTTCTCTCTCTAGTTTGACCCTTAGGTGCATAAAAAAATCTCCGATTGAGTTGTTTGGTAGCGACATTATCTCTATTATGGAATCTAACCCTAATGCAAGCATTAGTTCTGTTATTGAGAGGGGCATGTGGAATTTCTGCCCTACTAACCATGTCCTTGCTATGGAATTTCGTCAAATGTGCTCAAACATCCTTATTAGATCTAATGACAAAATCTCTTGGGACACTATTGGAGCAAATCCGGTTACCATTTCTACCATTTGGCAAGTCTTACGCCCGAGATTGGATTGGATTGGTCTCATTTGGCATAAAATGGCTGTGCCAAATTCTCTATAAATCTCTAGTTAATTCTTAAACATAGACTGCTTACCAAAGATAGAATGCAGAGGTTCCATATGAATGTTAACCCAATGTGTGTTCTGTGTAGCACTTGTCTGGAAACGCATGAACACCTTTCTAGTTCATGTTATTATACACAATACATCCTGGAGGAATGTTATATCAGCCTTAATCTCAACTGGAATGATATGCAGAGAGGAAACTTACAGGGTGTTTGGGATTGCTTAAAATAAGTTACTTTTGACTTAATGGAGGTGTTTTTAACTTAATGGAGAAAGTAAAGTTGTTTGCTTTAAGTTGAATGAAAGTGTTTGGGTAATTTTGCTTAAAGTTAAATGGAGGTTTAATAATTTTGACTTAAAGTGAAATTTGACTTAAAAAAATTTTAAATTCATAATATTTGAACTTTACAAGAATTGTAAAAAAAAAAAAGAAAAAAAAACACCATAAGTCATAAGTCATAAGTTAAAAGTACCTAAATGGAACTTCTGACTTAAAGCAGTTTTTTTAACTTAAACCGGGCTTAAAGCCATGGTAGCCAAACACACTAAAAACGACTTAAAGCCATAAGGACTTCTAAAAAGTCGTTGCCAAACAGGCTGTTAGTAGCAGATGGAGTAGTACCAGTTCGGAAACGCATAGCCTATCTTTATGTTGGAGTTGCCTTTCATGCTATATGGTTAGAGCATAATGGTAGAATTCATCATCCAGGCCACACAAAACTAGCTCACAAATTGTATGGGGAAATCCTCAATCATTTTCGAGAAAGACTTCATACTTGTACTGAATTCAAAAAATGTATTAATAAAGATGTTAGCGATTTTACAACTCAGATGCAAGTGCACATATCGTAGCAAGTAGTATATAATTCGTTCCCACAAGGACTAAATTTAAGTTGTTAAGTACCACACACTATTTGTTTTTCTAATCAAAGCCGAAATAGAAGTTGATTGAAAACATAAACTAAATATCACTAGATTTTATACTAACACAAATAATATTCCAAGATTAATGAAACTAAACCTTTAATTTCAACTTATGTTCTTCAATAAGTTACTCTTTTGATCTCTAGTTTAGTGCTCCAATTGCTAGTCTAAGGTTTTAAACTAATCACAAGGACCTTCCGAATCTCAAGTGATTCTAATTCATCAACTAATTCCCATATTCCTATGAAGAATTTAAGTCTTAGAACAACATTAATCTCCACCTTAATTGACTACCTAGGGTGTTTAAGTATATTCCTATCTTAAACACAAATTAGCATATTACCAATCCCAAGCTATACAAATTATGCCTTAAATAAGGTTTTCTTTCCCAAGTCAACCTAATTTGCTAAATCAATTTCAAGGTTGATCATTCCCTGAAAAGCATTAAACACAAATTCATATAAACAATTGATATGAACACCAAAGTAGAGAATTGAAGAACAAACTTATATTAAAACACATGTATCCATTAAAGGCTTAGAAGGAGTATTAGTTCAACATCACAACCAAGAGTACTATACACAAGTAAGGAGACATGGAAACAAGTTTACAATAAAGAAAAGTAAGGAAAAGAAGATAAAACTCTAGGATTTGATCTTCTTCCAAGGCTTCTCTTCTCCCTTTCTCCCTTGTTCTTCTGCTCGTGCTTTTTCTCCCTGCTGTGTGTAACCGTCCTCCAAAGTCACGCCCGTTTCCTTTTTTTTTATCTACTGAATATATATCATATACAACTCCTCTCTAACTAACTAATAATATTATGTTCAAAAAAAAAACAAACTAATAATATTACTTAATTATTTAATAATAAAACAAAGAAGTTTCCTTAATAGAATAGGATTCCAAAGTAGGAAATTCGAGCTGACTGCTTCTGGCCTTTTTCTGGATAATTTGGAACATCAATAAAATTTGAGACCATACTTGAATTAAAGGCCTTCTCGTAAGCTTTCCAATGACTGCTTACGGGCCTCAAACGGACATCCGGAGCTCCCGTTATAGCCAAAACAGTGACCACTGCGCAAGCTGATCCGAAATCCGAATTTTGCTAGAATTCACTTCAAATTTTGCAATTTAAGCCACAATCCTTCTATTATAAGGAATCCCTTTTTCCTACAATAAAACATAAAAATTTATTAAATAACAATCCAAATTCGTGCAAAAAAAACTAAGAATGTAGAGAAAATATGATCATAAAGATCATATATCAAATATCCCCACACTTAAGTTCTTGCACGTCCTCGGGCAAATAAAATAAAAGTAAAAGCTACAACCTAACTTATTAAAACAACTTTCGTAGGTGACAGGATTGCATTGAGCGTATGCAACAAGCCTTTAAACCCCTAGGCAGCCCTAGTAGGACGAGTTTTGTCTCGTGAGGGCTTATAGCGAATGAACCCACAAAATCCATCTATCACATGTAAACTAATAGAGATGATAATATAAATAAGTATGTCTATCTACCAAGTATTCGATGCACACCAATGCAACTCCACATAAACAAGATCACTCATACTATCTCAACTCAAGAATCAAGATGCAAATGCTAAGTCCCATCAAAAGTGCAAGTATCCACATAATCTACTCATCGAATGTGCATAAGTACTCAAAAGTTCATGTCAAGTGTAAAACAAACTTTGTAATCATGCTAAGTATACAAGAGTACACTATCAAGAAGACTTGGGATTTTCATATTCACATCAAGTAATACCTCACCTTTCACTCACAAAAAGAATTACGCTCAAGAATAGGTTAAGTGTATCACTCAATTCCATCATATACATAAACATGCTTGACACTTGACAGAGTATATATTTATATGTATTTTAGATGATTTTTATTCCCATCTTAATAATATTTTGCATTTAATTGGATCTTTATTAATTAGTTTATAATATTCTATTGTAGGAAGCAAGGAATTCTAAATTGGAAAGGATTGGAGTTGAATTAGAAGAAAAATCGGATTTAATGGACTACTCGCGCATTACACATTGTTTGGGCCGTATCTTGAGTTCTGCACATCGGATTTCAGCGAGTAAATTGTCCACGCGAAGATAACGAGATTTTCTTTTATTCTAGAGTGGGCTAGATATCAAAGTCCAACTGAATCAGTCCAGAAACAGCAGAGAAGAGTCAACTACGAATTTTTACTTTTAGAAATCTTTTCAATTTTGGAAAGCCGTGTATTCTTGGGAACAATTAAAGATAATACTTTTGTAATGAGATTATTATTAGAGATAGGAGATACGTACTTCATAGAGGAGAAGCCAAGAAGGAGAGAGAAGAAGTACAAAGTGAAACCGTGATAGAGATTTCTCTTCCATATCTTTACTTAGTATTGTATTCTCATCTCTTATGAATTTTATGAGCTCTATCATGACAATGATTGGCTAACTCTTTTTTTTTGGATGGCAGTTTTGAAGCCCTAACCTTATGGCAATTATACAGTTTTGATTTTCTGATATGTGTTTTTGATTGTGCTTATATATACGTCAATGCTTATAGATAATCTTGAATTGATCGTGGCATGTGGACATCCAATTAGGTTATGTGATTGATTTATCTGTAAAGTCAATTAATCTTTCTATGTGGTCCATGGGATTAATTGTATAAGTGTGTAATTCATGTTAGCCTTTCTATGTGGTCCATGGGGCTATACGAATAGCAGAGCTTGTTTCTATGTGGTCCATGGCAAGTTCTCTATAAGTATCTTTCAGAACATATCAAGGAATTTCAGGATTGTGTCATAGGTTGAGTGGTGGATATTCATGCTTTCCAACATGTTTCTCTACTATTCACAAACAAACTTTTTCTTGTTTACTAGTTAATTTAGTTATTAGATAAATCACAAAACCAATCAATCTTTTAAATTAGTAGCGAAATAGAAGAAAAGTGAGCCCTTGATCCTTGGCGTAGAACGATACCCTATTTACTCTAAATTACAAACGACACAAAAAGGGTCTAAATTGAGTCACACCAATTTTTGGCGCCGCGCCGCCGGGGATTGAATTTTGCTTTTCTTTTGTTTTGTGTTTTTTGTACATATATTTTTCTTTTTCAAATTTTTTTTCTCTCCGCCTATTGCTTGTTGTGTTTCAGGTATAGGTGGAATTTTGAGTAATTGACATGGCTGCAATTCCTACACTACGTGATGATATTGCGGTGTCGATTGTTTGTTTTGGGCATAATTGCATGGTGTATCCTGATCCTGTTGAAGGGAAGAGTAGTACTTTTGAGCTCAAACAAAATCTTCTAATGAGACTACCAGTCTTCCATGATTTTCCAACTGAAGAGCCGAATCAACATCTCTCTAGGTTTGTGACTATCGTTGAATGTATGGGACCTGAGATGGTAGATCCACAAATTCTGAAGCTTTTCCATTTTCTCTTGATGGAGCAGTTTTGGATTGGTTCGAAGATTTGCCTATAGGATTCATTACTTCTTGGGAGAAACTAGCACAAGAATTCTTGCAGAAGTTTTATCCAGCAACTAGAGTGATGAGCATGAGAAGTCAAATAGCTGGAATTCAACAATATGCAACTGAGTCATTTACGGAGTACTATGCTAGATTTCAGAAGTTTCAAAAGAGGTGCCCTCAACATGGTTTCACCAAAGGGAGTCTATTACACTTCTTTTACCTGGGTCTTAATGAAATTGAAAAGAGACTATTGGATTCTGCTGCTAGAGGTGCTTTTGTTGATTTGTCTCATGATGTTGCTGAGAAACTGATCGCCAAAATAGCTGTTAATCAACTGCAATATGGGAGTCATCTAAGGTCAGAACTGATTATTGGGATTGAATCTGATCAGAAGTTGATGAAGATTGAGCAAAATATAGAGAAGTTGAGTGTACTATTTCTAAGTGGCAGAACACCTCGAACACAAGTTTGTGCTATTTGTGCAGCTCCCGGCCATTTTGATAACTCATGTCCGCACATGATTGCACCTTGTTATGAAAATGTCAATGCTATTGGGCATGAGTATCAAGGAGAAAATCCGTTCTTAGATTCGTATAATCCGAGTTGTATAGAGCACCTTAATCAGAGGTATGGCGATCACAATCTAAATGAGTTTCAACATCAAGATACTTTTACATTCTCTGATTTCCAACCAAGGGAAGAAGTACAACAACATTCGGCTATTGGATGCAACATTGAGAAATTGATGGCCAGGTTAGCCGAAGGACAGTTGGAGATGCAAAAGCAATGTGCCAAAGATTCTCAAGACATCAAGGAGATGCCAAAACAGCTTGCAGGTGTGGTTATGAATTTGGATCAAAAGCAAGAGTTTGCTGCAATTCTTGCAACTATTGAGCCACAACAAAAGTTTGAGTACGTGAATATCATTTCAACCAGCAACTGATTAGGTGAAGGAATTTTGAAATCACAAGCTAATGACATTCTTGATGTTCCAAAGGAAGTATATGATTGTCTCCTTGATGACACCGTGGACGTGATTGCAATAACAGACAAAGGGAAGTCTCCCAATCTTTCTTATCCGCATGGTACTAACAGTCGCTTTGATTATGTACCTTTTCCATCTAGATTCGTGCAAATCAATGTCAATGAGGTGGAAAATAAAGACCATGTGGATACAGAAATATGTTTCTCAGAGAGTTTAAGAGAGAGTGTTGTGCAAAGAGATCCTAAAGTGACGAAACAAGAAGAGGATGATGTAATTTCCAAAGATCATAACAAGGATTTTCTAGGGGAGGAGTTTGTTGGGAGTGAAGAAAATTTTGTGCCTCTCGCAAATTTTGTTGAAAAGCCTACTCCTCCATTTTTTCTCGAATTTGAACTTGAAGAAAATCCTGTTCTTGAGGGTACACCAAATATTTTGAAGGGATTATCATTGCATCCTATTTTGTGTGGTGCATCCAAATTGGAATGGAAACCTTCACCAACTCATTTGAGATATCATCTACCATTTTCTGATCGGATTGATGATTTTTCAACAAGTCACATGTGCCACATTGGAAGTACAATTTTATGGATGTCGTTCAAATTATGCAATTTTCATGCCGCTTATCATGTGTTGAAGAAGGAACAGATGTCATGGATGTATCCACCTTAAAATTAAAAGGTACAATGTCTAGCCAAAGACATTAAAGAAAAGCGCTTTTTGGGAGGCAACCCAAACTTATTTTAATTTTTGTATTATTATTATTATTATTATTATTATTAGAGATAGATATTTTTTTATTTCATTTTTTTTTAATTTTTATTGTCTCTCCCGCAAGATGCCTTGATAATTTTGTGTGAAGTGTTTCAGGAATGTAAATTTTTTGTAGCCGTGCTTTAATTTTTTCCATGAGTGAATCAATGCAAAGCGGAAGGAAAAAAAACAGAGCAAAAGAATTATTAAGGGAAAGTGTGGAAGTCAGCGTTTTAATACCGTGGGTTTGATTCTAAATCCCGCAGTTTACATTCTCTGTGATGCTAGTGAAAGGCCGAAAAAGAAAAAAGGAACAGAAACTTTAAGTTGGCGGTGCTGATTTTCTAACGGATGTGCGTAAGTCTCTGTTTGTGTCCCACGTTTTCATCCCGCAGCACATTTTTTTCTACCCACGGGTTAAGTTTCTCTGTACTGCGCTGCAACGTTCCTCGCGCTTCACAATTTTGCTGAGCCTCCTGCGCTTCGATTAATCCAGCGCGTGTGCAGCTGTCTAGTCCAACCCATTTGCAGGCCCAACTTCTGCTGCCGAGGCCCATCTTCGCGAGCCCAATAGCCTGCATTCCTTGTCCATGCTGGCCTGCTGCTAGTCCTTCATAAAAAATTAAATCTGCTCTTTCAAGGACTTGAACTCGGGACCTGCTGCTGCTTGATTCCATTTGGCACAAATAACCAACTGTGCTATCTCACTTATTGGATATTAAATGGACTTCTTTATATATATATATGGAAGTCTGGCCTGATGTTCTATTTAATTGGAGACAACAATTTATTTCGGTTCTTTTTCGAGCGGCACTTCATGGTAGCATAATGGGGGAGTATTTCTAACTTTTCTTTGTATAATATTTTTCTTTATTTTATTTTTGTATTTTATTTATTAGGATTATTTTAGTTCTTTATATATGTAAATTAAGTTATATTATTCATTGAGGACAATGAACCATTCAAGTGTGGGGAGGTGTTCTCAATATTATTAAAAATTAAAAAAAATTTATAAATTTTAAAAATTCAAAAAAATTAGAAAATTAAAATTTTTTTGTATATAATTACCTTTTCTCAAAGCATGTTAGCGAGGATAAGTACACATTTTGTAGACTAATTTTGCATGATTAATTCTGAGCTTGTATCATAGAATAAAAATCATTTGTTGCTTGATAATTCCTGGTGTGTGCTTTTGAAAATTTTAAAAACTTGAGATGCTTCTTAGTCAAATTTAGTGAGTCGAGTATGCTTTCACCTTGTGAGATTTTGAGCCTAATTAATGATTGATACATTTTATATCAATCGAATTTCTTTGTTGTGTGTTGTTCGTCAATTAGCATTGCTCTAGAACTTGTTTTGATACCTTGTTGAGACTACATGTTGTGTGTGTGCATGAAAATGATAAAGGCACTAGGATTACCCTCATTGACCTAAACACTAACCTTATGAGTTATATCCTTAGTGAACCCCCTTGAGCTCATATCCGTTTCTTTCAATTGTTACCACTCCTATAATTTTTGAGCCTACTTGTTTATTCTTTTCTTGATTTACTAGTAGAGCATTGTGATTCAACTTAAGGGTGGGTGAATGTTCAAGTGTGGGGATTTCTTTGTTAAGGTTTGATATTTGGGTGGGAATTATATAGTGTGGTTACTTGATCTTCGTTCTTCAAAAAAAAAACAAAAAAACAAAAAAAAAGAGAGAAAAAAAGAAAAAAAAAAGAAAGAAAAAAATGTGAAGAAGATCAAGTAGAGTTTGTGTTCACTGTTTATTGCAATGTGAAAGTGGGGAAGTACATAATGATGTGCATATGGGTTTAATGCTTGTGAAAGTTTAATCGACTTTTACATGATCTACAATTCATGTTGGGTGTTTTAATTAAAAGTGAACACTATGCTCTATTAGTTTATCAAGCTTAGCCACTTGTGAGCCTATTTCTTTGATATCTCACCCCGTACCTAAGCCCCATTACAACCTTTAATGAAGACCTTTTGATTTGTGCATGCGCATATACGAAGTAGTGGAGATTTGGTGGACAACCAAGCATATGGTAGTACATGTCTATTTTGATTGAACTTGAGTGAAACATTTACACCTATACACTTGTGTGAATTGAGAGTAATGTGAGATTTTCTATCCATAGCATGCTTACTTATTGAAGGCGACTTTGATGTTTATTTCATGATATTTTTGTCTATCTAGACAACGTGTGCATACTTGGATTGTTTTGTGCAAGTGGTGTACTTTCAGATCGTCTCAGATTGTTGTGTGATTGAGGTTTGCATATGTGGAGTACTATGAATTGTTGCGTGTATAAGACTTGGTGATTGAAAATATTTGATTTTGTGGGTATATCTTCTATAAACCCTCACGAGACAACACTCGTCCTACTAGGGCTACCTAGGGGTTTAACGGCTTGTTGCATACGCTCAATGCAATCGTGTCATCTACGAAAGTGATGTTAGTTAGTAAAGATTAGTTTTATTTCTTTTATTTGCCCGAGGACGTGCAATATGCTAAGTGTGGGGATATTTGATAGAGTATATATTTATATGTATTTTAGATGATTTTTATTCCCATCTTAATAATATTTTGCATTTAATTGGATCTTTATTAATTAGTTTATAATATTCTATTGTAGGAAGCAAGGAATTCTAAATTGGAAAGGATTGGAGTTGAATTAGAAGAAAAATCGGATTTAATGGACTACTCGCGCATTACACATTGTTTGGGCCGTATCTTGAGTTCTGCACATCGGATTTCGGCGAGTAAACAGTCCACACGAAGATAACGAGATTTTCTTTTATTCTAGAGTGGGCTAGATATCAAAGTCCAACTGAATCAGTCCAGAAACAGCAGAGAAGAGTCAACTACGAATTTTTACTTTTAGAAATCTTTTCAATTTTGGAAAGCCGTGTATTCTTGGGAACAATTAAAGATAATACTTTTGTAATGAGATTATTATTAGAGATAGGAGATACGTACTTCATAGAGGAGAAGCCAAGGAGGAGAGAGAAGAAGTACAAAGTGAAACCGTGATAGGGATTTCTCTTCCATATCTTTACTTAGTATTGTATTCTCATCTCTTATGAATTTTATGAGCTCTATCATGACAATGATTGGCTAACTCTTTTTTTTTGGATGGCAGTTTTGAAGCCCTAACCTTATGGCAATTATACAGTTTTGATTTTCTGATATGTGTTTTTGATTGTGCTTATATATACGTCAATGCTTATAGATAATCTTGAATTGATCGTGGCATGTGGACATCCAATTAGGTTATGTGATTGATTTATCTGTAAAGTCAATTAATCTTTCTATGTGGTCCATGGGATTAATTGTATAAGTGTGTAATTCATGTTAGCCTTTCTATGTGGTCCATGGGGCTATACGAATAGCAGAGCTTGTTTCTATGTGGTCCATGGCAAGTTCTCTATAAGTATCTTTCAGAACATATCAAGGAATTTCAGGATTGTGTCATAGGTTGAGTGGTGGATATTCATGCTTTCCAACATGTTTCTCTACTATTCATAAACAAACTTTTTCTTGTTTACTAGTTAATTTAGTTATTAGATAAATCACAAAACCAATCAATCTTTTAAATTAGTAGCGAAATAGAAGAAAAGTGAGCCCTTGATCCTTGGCGTAGAACGATACCCTTTTTACTCTAAATTACAAACGACACAAAAAGGGTCTAAATTGAGTCACACCAACACTTGGCATCGATCCAACTAAAAACACAACATGCATGAATAATGATAATCAAAAGGACTTTTATTCGGGTTGTAATGGGGCTAGGGACAAGGTATGTCAAGAAAAGCCAAATAGGGTGATCGAAGTATCAAAAGCTAGTGATTCTTCCTATTTAATTACACACAATCTACCCATATGCCTTCCCCACACTTAGACCAATTAGCACAATTAATTTATCTAGCCCGAGACTAAGGATCATAAAGCACAAAAACTGTAAACAAAAAAATGAAAATGCTCTCATTTTTTTTTCAAGGCATTTATTTATTTTATGGCCTTGTGTTTTTCTTTCAAATTTTTTTTTTCGAGAGCTACAAGCAAAGTGAAACAAACACGTATATACAATCACAATGATCCTCTACAAGTCCCAAAACACAAACTAAGCATTTACAAAATAACCTCAACATTTCCCAACATGAAAATATGATCACAAGTAACTCATTTATCACACCTTATTATGCCCTCCTAATCTCACTAGCCTTTGACAAATAGGGATCAAGATTATATAAGGCCATTAAAAAAAATCAGGTATAGGTATGTAATGTGGTGTGTCACCAAATAAAATGGTTAAGCTCAAAGGGCTACTAATGGATCACATAAGTAAGGTATGTCAAAATGGGAAAATTGAAGGTTAATCCTAGGTGCCTTTATCATGTTATCATTCATTCAATGCCATGTATCTCAAGAAGGGTCTAAGACAAGTGCTAGCAATGCCAATGCAATGAGGACACACAAGCAAACAAAAATAAAATGCAAAAGACATGCATATAGGCTCAAAAGCTCACTTGGTGTCAAAAGATAATAAATCCCAAGTCACAAAAAGAATTCTTTCTAATGCACCTACTTGTACTCAAAGCATGAAAACCAAATTGTCTTACACATAAACATATCATTTTAATTACTTAAGACATTCAATGAGTCTACTAGTTTCAACTTGCTATTGAAAGTGTGTGCATAAGATCATAGCATTACACCTCTCAACAAAAGTATCAACAACACAAGATCACCTAGCATGCATGGATACATTTAGCACAACTTGAAACAAGTAATGCATCGACTACATGGTAGACAACTAACAACGTTTCACCATATCATCTCTAATATTTTAAAAGGCTAGAATTATATTTTGATTTTAAAATTTTCAATTTTTTTTTCATATTAAGAACACCTCCCCACACTTAAGTGAGTCATTGTCCTCAATGACTCGAAAAGGACCATAAAAATCAACACAACGACTCCTACATAGATAACAAATAAAACAACTAAAGAAAATAAAAGAAAACACCCATATGTATCATGATGAATGATGTGAAAGATGTTGCTGCAGAAATGCAAACATCTCGCCCATTTGTTTCCCCATGCGCTCCTGATGTAGAAGTATCTTGGCATGACTGTTTCATAGCTCATCTTGCCCCTTAAGTATCTTAGCTTGGCTTTGACGTAATTCAGCAATTTGTGCCTTTAGTGTACGTTGAGGCGCCACAACTTGCTCTTCCCGCTCGTCCGGTAGTGCCTCACGTGGATGATGTAATGGCCGTGGTCCAAAAGTACCTCGATACTGTTAGTGTATACTGAAAATATTTATTTTAAGTATATACATTTATTTCTGGCCCGGTTTTATTGAGAATCATTTAAATGTTTACATGCTGTCCAATATTATATATTGTGGACAATCTAGTATCAAATGGGATACAGAATATTAGATTGTTAAATACGGTTTATATAATATAATAAGGTTCACAGCACAGGTGGTGTTGGACAATCCACTGGAATGGCTGTAGTATTATTTAGATTAGTTTATATTGACTAATAAATAATACTAGTATACTTTGTATATATTGAACAGGATCAAATTTAGAATTGTTCCCTTATACTGATTAAGAAGGAGAACTAAGATTCTATGTTATTATTAATGCTTAGGTTCTTAATCCGGATATAGTAATTGACACGTGTATATTATTTACATGCTTTGATTCATATATGAAATAATTCTTTTGATTTATTTCATTATATTTTGGGTGATGGAATAATATATATGGTGGATATTATTTTTTGAAGGAATCCATGTCCTGATAATATTCGGGTTAATGATGTCCCCTTGAAAGCTCAAAAAGATTTAATTATGTGAAACCCTGCAGGTGGATTTATTCCGACATAATTAAATAAAGGTTGAGTGGATAATCAAGCATAAAAGATATTAATTAAATAAATTATCAGTAATTTATTTAATTAATGGGCATGCGCTATTTTAAACATGGGGAATTTAATAAGCAAATAATATTGGAACCCAATTAAATAATTAAGTTGCGGTATTAGGAAAGGTAGTGCAAATATTAATTCTTTAGTGGATTGAATTAATATTTAATTACATTGGGCTAGGCCCAAGATGTAATTAGAAGGCCTAACCTAATTATCCATGATCCCTATTGTAGACCTATATATATTCTTATTCTCTTCTTGCTAGGGTTGGTCAAGAAAAATTTTGTAGCCACCTAGGAGCAAGAAGAGAGGTTAACTTGAGAAGACGAAGGCCACACTCCGCTCAAGGGAATTTGGGAATACAATAGAAGAGCATGGAATCAACCGTTAACAAGGTGACTTTTGTATTCTTACTCGTTTAATTATTGTATCAAAAATCGCAGGGTCATGATCTGATTGTCCCAACAATTGGCATCAAGAGCTAGGTTCTATGGTTCTGCGATTTTGATACGATGTCCATGTCGTAATTATATATGCATGTATATAGTGGTAGGCTTGTATATTTTGTTTTGCAGGTTGTTATCCACTATTATGGCCATGTATATTTAATTATGTGTTTGGATCCCACGTGGTTTAATCGTGGTTATTTTGTTTGGTTTCCACGTGGTTTATCGTGGTTGTAAATCACGAGGGTTGATCGTGTTAGAATAGATTTTACAAAATTAGTTTTGTATTAGATCTATTTTTTATGTAATTGTTTGATGGATTTCCGGGTATGTTGTAACATAATTATGTACGACCAATATGATTGCTTCCGCTACGCAACCTTCTGGTGTGTTTTTATTTTGTTCCTGGCGGTCCTTCAATATTAAACCAAACAATTGGTGGCGGCCGGCGGGCGTTCTTGGTAGAAAAGTGAGACAACACCGTTCCACGCGTGGCACATGACTCGGATGTTCCTGGCGCGTGCGGCAACAACAAGAATACATGGACAGTTGAAAAGAAAAGCCAAAGGTGAATTTCTTAATCAAGTAATTCACACTGTGACTTCTCCGCGGACCCGCCAGCAGGAACACGTACAGGAATATTTTGTTGATTCGAATTAATGCTTAATTCGAAGCAAGAACAGAGGCTGCAACAATTTAATTTTGGGGCCATAATAGTGGATATAAATTATTGTTTTAATTTTTAATTCTGCCATTTAATTTTTTAATTATTGCTTTAAATAATTATTATGTGTGTTGTTAATTATGTGTGTAATTTTTAATTGCATGTTTTACATAATTAGGACGACATGGACATAGTTTTTTATTTATTGCTTTAATTAAATGTTTTATGTTGTTAAATTATGTGTGTATTTTGAATGCATGTTAGACATAATTATAACGACATAGGCCCCATTTAATTTTTAAAATTCCTCAATTTTAGTAAAAATTCTAAGTGGGTGAGGGAATTAATTAGGAATTAAATCCCACGGTCTCCATTATTGTTTGTATGTAATTTAACACTAAGACGAATATAAATTATATATTGTCCACCCTAACGTGGCATATGATTTATGGTGTCAGATGGTGTTATGGACATTACTAGGACAAACTTCCTAAATTAATTACGAATATTGAAAGGTATACATGCCACCCAACGTGGCGTACCAAGTTTCATAGAATTCGATTAATTAGACGGGTACCAATTATTGAATATAGATTTTCAATATTGAGAGAAAGGATGATTCTGTCTAGAAAGGGGTCTTAAGTGACGCCTCTTGACAATGCTCCCCCCGATCTGGGAATTATCCTATTATCGATTATTGATTTGAAATATTTAATGGTGGCATCCGGTCTTATTGTTATTAATTTAAGATTTGATAATGGTATACACTTAGCTATGAAAAATAATATATAGTCCACCCTAACGTGGCGTATTATTTAGTAATAGGACCGAAGTAATATTTAAACGAATTTAAGTGGTATATATGTCACCCATCATGGCGTACTAGATACTTATTGTGTTTAAATATTAGTGCATTAATTTTAATTAACTGTTAGAGGAAACCAATAAGTTTTAAGATTTGTGCAACTCTCTGATTATGTGTTACATGTATGATTCTCAGGATTAGATCATTATGGGCTTTAATCCACTATTCACCATACTTAAGGATAACAAACTTACTGGACCAAACTATATTGAATGGAAACGTAATTTGGACATAGTGTTGATTGCTGAGGAGTACAAATTTTGCACTTATGAACCCAAGCCAGATCAGCCTGCTGAAGATGCTCCTGAAAGTGAGAAGGAGTATTATAAGCGGTGGATTAAGGCTGATGAGATGTCGCGATGTTACATTCTGGCAGCAATGTCGGGTGTTTTGCAGCATCAGCATCAGGCTATGGCCACTGCTTCAGATATGCTCTTTAATCTCAAGGAACTTTTTGGGGAACAGAATAGGGCTGCTAGGCAAGTAGCAATGAAGGCTTTAATGAACACTCAGATGGCTGAAGGAACACCTGTATGGGATCATGTTCTCAGGATGATGTCTCATCTGAATGAGATGGAGATCCTTGGTGCTGATATTGATGGGGAAACCCAGATCGATATCATCCTTATGAGTCTACCCAAAAGTTTTGAGCAATTCCGCTTGAATTACACCATGAACAAAAGGGTGTACAGTCTCGCGGAACTTCTGACAGAACTTCAGGCAGCTGAAGGACTCTTTAAGCAGAATGTTCAAGTGAACGTGGCTGAGAAAGCTGCTTCCTCTAAGCCGAAAGGCAAGAAGAAGAAAAAGGTTCAGACACAGAAAGCTGGAAAGGTTGCTAATGCAGTGGGAGTTCAAGGTGCTGTGAAAAAGCCTAAGGGCAAGTGCTTCAGGTGCAAGCAGTCAGGTCACTGGAAACAGGATTGTCCTCTTTCTAAGAAGACAAACAATACTGGTATGTCTCTTTCTCTAGTTACAGAAACAAGCGGCTATATCTACGAGCACTTGGTGTGTAGATACAGGAGCCACTGACCATGTTTGTAACTCTATGCAGGGGTTCCAGCAAACCAGAATGCTTAGAGATGGCGAGATATATGTGTTCATGGGAGATGCTACGAAAGTAGCAGTAGTTGCAGTTGGAATAATTACTTTAGCTTTCGGTGATGATAGGATTTTGGTTTTGAACAATTGTCTTTATGTACCTTCGTTTAGAAGGAATTTGATTTCAGTTTCTAAACTTGCCATTGATGGTTATAATGTTTGTTTGGATCGTAATGTTTCTATTATGATGAATAAACGAGTTATATGTTCTGGTACAATGCAAGACAATTTATATATTATTAATCCTATCCAACCAATGCTGCAACAAAAGGAATCTAATAATATTCTTTCTAGCTCAAACAAAAGAAAGAAACCTTCCGAATTGAACCAAACATATCTTTGGCACTTAAGATTAGGTCATATTAACTTGAGGAGGATTCAAAGACTGGTAGTAGATGGGCCATTAGGCTTGTTGGCAGTGGAGCCATTTCCAGTTTGTGAATCTTACTTGGAAGGTAAGATGACTAACAGGCCTTTTAAAGCAAAGGGGAATAGAGCCAAAGAAGTATTAGAATTGGTTCATACTGATTTATGTGGTCCTATGAGTATCCAAGCAAGAGGAGGTTATGAGTATTTTGTCACTTTCATTGACGATTATTCTAGATATGGATACATTTATTTGTTGCGCCGCAAGTCTGAGTGCTTTGAAAAATTCAAAGAGTACAAAGCAAGTGCGGAGAAACGACATCTTGGAAAATGTATCAAGTCACTACGATCAGATCGTGGTGGTGAATACTTGCTTAGAGAATTAAGGGACTATTTATCAGAAAATGGGATTACATCCCAGTTGTCTGCACCTGGCACACCTCAGCAGAATGGTGTAGCAGAGAGAAGGAATCGGACTCTTTTGGAGAGTGTTAGATCAATGATGAGTTATTCAGATTTACCTAAGTCGTTCTGGGGATATGCTATAGAAACAGCGGCTTACCTTCTGAACTTGGTACCTTCTAGGTCGGTTCCCAAGACTCTAATAGAATTGTGGACTGGTAGCAAACCAAGTCTAAGACATATTCGGATTTGGGGTTGTCCAGCACATGTGCTTAACAAGAACGCGACTAAGCTAGAATCTCGCACAGAAGTAAGGCTGTTTGTAGGCTATCCCATGGGGACGAAAGGTTATTCATTTTATAGTCCTAGGGATCGAGATGTCATTATTAGCACCAATGCCAGATTCTTAGAGGAAGATTATATAATGAACCACAAACCCATGAGTAGTGTTGTTTTAGAGGAATTAGTGGGAGGGATAGATAATCCCCAAGTGCCAATAGTACAAGTAGAATAACCACAAGAAAATGCACAACTTGACACTAGTACCGCACCAGTGCCTCGTCGTAGTGGGAGGGTTGTTCGACAACCTGAAAGATTCATGTTTTTGGGAGAGTCTTCAGACTTGGTCTCTGGTGAACATGATGAGGATCCCAGGACATACGAACAGGCAATTCTAGATAAAGATGCAAATCTTTGGCAAAAGGCAATGGAATCTGAGATGGAATCTATGTATTCCAATCAAGTTTGGGAGCTCGTGGAACCACCCAAAGGTATAAAACCCATTGGAAGTATGTGGATCTACAAGAAGAAAAGAGGATCTGACAAAAAGGTGAAAGCCTAGAAAGCACGACTTGTTGCGAAAGGGTATACTCAGAAAGAAGGAATCGATTATGAGGAAACCTTTTCGCCAGTTGTTATGCTTAAGTCGATCCGGATTCTTTTATCTATAGCAGCTCATCTCGATTACGAGATTTGGCAAATGGATGTCAAGACAGCTTTCCTTAATGGAAGTCTTGAGGAAACCATCTATATGCAACAACCAAAAGGATTCATTAAAGAAGGCCAAGAGCATCTGGTTTGTAAGCTTAAGAGGTCTATTTATGGACTTAAACAAGCTTCTAGGGACTGGAATATTCGTTTTGATCAGGCAGTCCAGTCATATGGATTTGATCAAAGTCCAAGCGAGTCATGTGTGTATAAGAGAAGTGAGGGTAATGCAGTGGTTTTTCTAGTACTATATGTAGATGACATTTTACTCATTGGAAACAATGTTAAGATGTTATCATCAGTAAAGGCATGGTTGTTCAAACAATTTGAAATGAAGGACTTAGGTGAAGCGACATACATCCTTGGGATCAAAGTAATAAGGGATCGCAAGAAAAGGATGTTGGCTTTATCTCAAGAGCCTTACATTGATGAAGTATTAGCTCGTTTTAATATGAAGAACTCTAAGAAAGGTTTTCTACCTTTTAAGCATGGAGTTGCTCTATCCAAGGAGCACTGTCCTTCGACACCTAAGGATATAGAGAGCATGAAAGCAGTTCCTTATGCTTCGGCATGTGGAAGCTTAATGTATGCTATGTTATGTTCGAGGCCTGACATCTGCTTTGCTGTAGGCATGGTTAGTAGATATCAGTCGAACCCAGGTCAGGAACATTGGAGTGCAGTAAAAACTATACTCAAGTACCTGCGAAGGACTAAGGAGTATATGTTAATTTACAAGGCCTCAGATCTATTTCCTTTGGGATATACTGATTCAGATTTCCAATCAGATAGAGATAAGAGGAAATCAACCTCGGGATATGTTTTTACTTTGGGAGGTGGAGCCGTTATATGGAGGAGTGTAAAGCAGAAATGCATTGCAGACTCTACTATGGAAGCTGAGTACGTGGCGGCCTCTGAGGCTGCTAAGGAGGCTGTATGGTTCAGGAACTTCCTTTTGGACTTAGATGTGGTACCTAATTTGCCTAGGAGTCTGACAGTGTATTTTGACAACACTGGTGCTGTGGCAAATTCAAAAGAACCACGAGACCACAAAGCAGCTAAACATATTGAACGTAAGTATCATCTCATACGAGGAATCGTAAAGCGAGGAGACATAGTTTTGGATCACATATCATCAGAAGACAACCGGGCAGATCCTTTCACAAAGAGCTTGCCAGCCAAGGTTTTTGACAGGCATGTGGAAGCGATAGGAGTCAGATGGATGTACACATAGTTTTCAATGTAATAGTGGATTAAATAAACACTGATATACTCATAGAATATTTTGAGTATAAGTGGGAGATTGTTAGTGTATACTGAAAATATTTATTTTAAGTATATACATTTATTTCTGGCCCGGTTTTATTGAGAATCATTTAAATGTTTACATGCTGTCCAATATTATATATTGTGGACAATCTAGTATCAAATGGGATACAAAATATTAGATTGTTAAATACGGTTTATATAATATATGTTTACATGCTGTCCAATATTATATATTGTGGACAATCTAGTATCAAATGGGATACAAAATATTAGATTGTTAAATACGGTTTATATAATATAATAAGGTTCACAGCACAGGTGGTGTTGGACAATCCACTGGAATGGCTGTAGTATTATTTAGATTAGTTTATATTGACTAATAAATAATACTAGTATACTTTGTATATATTGAACAGGATCAAATTTAGAATTGTTCCCTTATACTGATTAAGAAGGAGAACTAAGATTCTATGTTATTATTAATGCTTAGGTTCTTAATCCGGATATAGTAATTGACACGTGTATATTATTTACATGCTTTGATTTATATATGAAATAATTATTTTGATTTAATTCATTATATTTTGGGTGATGGAATAATATATATGGTGGATATTATTTATTGAAGGAATCCATGTTCTGATAATATTCGGGTTAATGATGTCCCCTTGAAAGCTCAAAAAGATTTAATTATGTGAAACCCTGCAGGTGGATTTATTCTGACATAATTAAATAAAGGTTGAGTGGATAATCAAGGATAGAAGATATTTATTAAATAAATTATCAGTAATTTATTTAATTAATGGGCATGCGCTATTTTAAACATGGGGAATTTAATAAGCAAATAATATTGGAACCCAATTAAATAATTAAGTTGCGGTATTAGGAAAGGTAGTGCAAATATTAATTCTTTAGTGGATTGAATTAATATTTAATTACATTGGGCTAGGCCCAAGATGTAATTAGAAGGCCTAACCTAATTATCCATGATCCCTATTGTAGCCCTATATATATTCTTATTCTCTTCTTGCTAGGGTTGGTCAAGAAAAATTTTGTAGCCACCTAGGAGCAAGAAGAGAGGTTAACTTGAGAAGACGAAGGCCACACTCCGCTCAAGGGAATTTGGGAATACAATAGAAGAGCGTGGAATCAACCGTTAACAAGGTGACTTTTGTATTCTTACTCGTTTAATTATTGTATCAAAAATCGCAGGGTCATGATCTGATTGTCCCAACAGATACAACATCCGCATACCGAGCAAGTACTCAACATCAATAACAACTGGCCATTCATCTGCCACTTTCAATTTGGTTCTGTGGCGATTAAACACCCCTAACTTCTCAGCAATTCTTGTAATAAAACCCCCTACTACAATAGCACCCTTAGTGCGCTTCGCTTGATACAAGAATCTATTAATGAGCAAATTTGTCCAATCCCCCGGTATTCCTTCTTTAAAATGATACAACAAAGCAAGCTCCCCTGTTTGAACCTTGTTGTTGCTCTCTGCTCGACCATAGATAGTGAATGACAAGAGTCTAGCAAAATAGCGAATGGCAAAACATAAAATTTCTGAAGACAAAGCCCGTTGAGTGTCATAGCTTTCAATATTCGGCAACCGTGTGATGTTGAGCCAAAAAGGAGTAGCATAATCTTCTGTCAATGGTTGCTGCTCAATCAACTTCAACCCAAACATGTCCCCCAATGTAGATTTTGTGATTTCATGACACACATTAGCTATCCGGAATGAAAGTGTGTTGTGCTCGGTAATAGTGAAAGAACTCAGAAATTCATAAGTTAGTGGTGCATATGAAGGTTCATCCATGGTCATCAAATTACTCCAACCCATAAGATTTAACCCTTCCACGAAATAATCTTTAACCCCTAAGAGTTCCAACATAGATGAATCCACATATTTATTGGGTAAAACCTTACGCTGAAAGAGTACTTTGTATAGAGTCTGCAAAGCCTCTCCAATGGGCTTACAAGTTGGATACTTTTGGATGCTGGAGGTTGCGGGATGTGGTGTGCATTTTTGCTTCTTTGCAGGAGGTTGCTGATCAACAGAAAATTTTGCAGGAGACTTTGAAGGCTGCTTCTTTGTTGTGACACGAGTCATGATAGCAAGACACTACTATGCGTTAATATTTGAGAAGAAAAGAAAACCCTTGCTGGAACTCAACCTACTCCTTGTCTATTGTTGTTACGTAATCAGCTAGCAATTGAACCTTAAACAAGACACCAGCTTCGTAGCCTTAGGGATTGAAGGGCGGATGACTGCAGAAGGAGAGCCTGTACGCTGGTTTGACCTGATGAGAAGAATAGAAGACGAAAACGCTGCTGTGTCGTTGCTGTGTATTATCGCTGTAACCGCTCACGTGTAAACCCTAGAACAGCGATAGACGTGGCCAGGAATATGGTTTTAAAAGACATAATATACAATTATTAATAAAATATATTAAAATAGAATTAAAATAATGCATTATTAGATAACAATATTGTAGTTAGCGGATTCTCTCCATGAAGTGAGAGTGTGAGTTTTTCTCTCATTTTCTATTCAAATAGAATTGTGTGAGCTTTGTCAGATGTCTGGCATGGAGAATCTGGATGTTTTGATGACTGACTTGGATATTTCGAATGAGGAGAATGAAGAGCTTGTTTTCAAGGACGAGTCAGAGGAGGAAATCAACAGGTTTGAGCTGTGTGTGGTGGGCAGGTTTTTGACAGAGAAAAACATTAATGTGAAGGCAATGAAATCAAAACTGGCGGATCTGTGGAGACCAGCGATGGGGATTAGTATAAAACCATTAAGATCAGGCATGTTTTTATTTCAGTTTTTTCATAAGGATGATATGAAATGGATGTTAAGTAATGGTCCATGGTCGTTTGATGGTGCTCTGTTAGTGGTTAATTCCATTGACAAGGGAGAGGAACCTACGAATGTTCCGTTGAATGAGGTAGAGTTTTGGGTTCAGATTTATGATCTCCCAAGTGGTCTTATGAATGAATCGGTAGGGAGACAGCTGAGAACTTTCTTTGGTCAGTTTGTTGAATATGATCCGAACAACAACTCCAGCATTTGGAGAGAATATTTGCGTATTCGTATTAAGGTAGATGTGAGGCTTCCTTTGAAACGCAAGAAGAAGGTAAGCAGGAAGAACAAATCGGATTTTGTTGTCAATGCTAAGTATAAGAAATTAAGTGATTTCTGTTTTCTCTGTGGTCTGATGTCGCATACGGAGAGGTTTTGCAAAAAGAAACTGGAAGGGGATACTGGTGTTATGATAAGGGAGTGGGGAGGGTGGCTTCGTGCACCGGCGAGGAGAGGTGCTAACCAGGAGAGGAGCAAGTGGTTGCGTGAGGGGAATGACGATAATTGGGGCGTGAATGGCGGATGGGGTAACAGTCGGGGATTCCAAAATTCAAATCAACAGCGGGATAGTAGTGATAGTCGAAAGTGTAGGGATATGGTTACTGGGTTGGCTGATATTTCGGGTGCTACAAATAAGGAAGGTTTTGTTAGCAATTCAAGAGCGGGAAATTCAGTTTTGAAGTTAAATGATGGGCTGGGGGCTACTGAATTAATTGGGCTTGAAATAGAGGAAAGGAAAAGGAAAAGATTAGGCCCAATGGAGAGTGATATGGCTGGTGTATCGAATGTTACTAATCATATGGACTCTATACTTTCTACAGTTGATTGTACAGAGACCACCAATCCTAGTTTGGCTCAGCTTGCAGTGCAAGCGAGCCGAGGCCAATGAGTTGTGTTAGTTGGAACTGTCGAGGTCTTGGGAAGCCTCGTACAGTTCGTGCTTTATGCGATCTTGTTAGAGATCGTAGACCCGACATTTTATTTTTGAGTGAAACAATTTCTGTAGGTAGAAGAATAGAAGACCTTCGTATTAAGTTGGGATTTGATAATTGTTTTTCGGTAGATAAGGTTGGAAGGAGTGGAGGTTTAGCAGTTTTTTGGAAGAGTTCGATGAACTGTTCGATGTCTGGTTACTCTCGTAATCATGTTGATCTTGTCTTTTTGGAGAATAATGTTGAGGCTTGGCATTTGACATGCTTCTATGGTTTTCCGGAACGTGCTAGAAGAAGGGAGTCTTGGAATTTGCTTCGAGCGTTATCTAGATTGTCTTCTCTTCCTTGGTGTATTTTGGGTGACTTTAATGACTTGTTGTACAGTTCGGACAAGAGAGGTGTGCATCCTCACCCTAATGCTCTTATGGAAGGTTTTCGAAAGGCTATTGAGGATAGTGATCTGTGCGAGTTGGATTTAACCGGAGGTTTGTTCACTTGGGAGAAAAGTAGAGGAAAGGATGACTGGGTTCAGGAAAGGCTGGATCGTTCGTTTGCAAATATGAGTTGGTGGGCAAAGTTCCCATTATGCAAGCTTAAGGTAGTTGTCACTCCAGTTTCTGATCATAATGCTATTCAGTTAGTGCTTTTTGATGTTGCTATTTCAAAGAAGTCATTTAGGTTCAGATTTGAGAATATGTGTCTCAAGGAGCCGTCTTTTGTGAAAGAATCGACTGAGTTTTGGAGAAGCATTTCAGTTTCTCACTTGATTCCTAAACTTCATTCGATGTCAATGTTTATGGAGAAGTGGGGTCGAAATTTTTTTAATAAGTTCAAGGAGAAATTGAGAAAACAAAAGGAGTTGCTTGACTTGTTAAAAGATAAGACAGACGAGGTTAGTGTGAAGAGGTTTTTAGAAGAAAAAGAAAAGTTGAATGAGGTTCTACTGCAAGAGGAATTATATTGGAAACAGAGGGCTAAACTATTCTGGTTACAGGAAGGGGACGAAAACACAAGGTTCTTTCATGCATCTGCTTCAACAAGAAAGAAAGCTAACATTATTAGTTTTCTTGAGTCTGATGATGGCATTCATGTGGAAGATACTGAGGGTATGTGTAATATTGTCAGGGATTATTTTGTGAAGGTTTTTGCAGAACCTGTTAATGTTGTTGAAGGAAGAGATGAGTATAGTCCAAGAAGGGTGACAGGGGATCAGAATGCTAAGTTGATAACAGAAGTTACGTTCGAAGAATTTACATTGGCTATTAAACAGATGCAGCCCGATAAAGCTTCGGGTCCAGACGGTCTGAATCCTGCTTTCTATCAGAGTTTTTGGTCGATTATGGGGAGGGAGGTTTTTATGTGCTGTAAAGAGTGGCTTCAAGGGAATCCTTTTCCTGCTTGTCTGAATAACACGAATGTAGTGTTGATTCCTAAAAAATCTGATGCTGCATCGATGAAGGATTATAGACCGATTGCGTTATGCAATGTTCTATACAAAATTATGGCCAAAGTTCTTGCAAACCGTCTCAAAGCAGTTCTACCAGACCTTATCTCAGAAAATCAATCAGCGTTTGTACCTGATCGGAATATTACGGATAATGTTGTTGTAGCCTTTGAAGTTATTCAACATATGCGCAATAAATCTGGAGGCTAGGAGGGGGAAATTGCTCTGAAATTAGACGTTAGTAAAGCATATGACATGGTTAACTGGAAGTATT
Source organism: Kitagawia praeruptora (assembly GCA_037693485.1). Taxonomy (NCBI): domain Eukaryota; kingdom Viridiplantae; phylum Streptophyta; class Magnoliopsida; order Apiales; family Apiaceae; genus Kitagawia; species Kitagawia praeruptora. The sequence continues at coordinate 57,729,237 of CM075353.1, forward strand.
TGCAGAAAAGAATGATTTCTTTAGGTTTTTCTCAGAAGTGGATAGAGTGGATGATGAGATGTGTCTCGACTGTTTCTTATGATTTTTGTTTCAACGGGTTGAGCATAGGGCCTGTTATTCCTCGAAGGGGACTCAGACAGGGGGATCTTCTCTCCCCCTATCTATTTTTGTTCTGTGTGGAAGGTCTTTCGAATAGTTTGGATGTTGCTGCAGGGGGGGGGGTCAGATTAGTGGGTGCAAAGTTAGTCCAACTGCTCCGGAGATTACACACCTTCTTTTTGCCGACGATAGCTTTCTGTTTTTCAAATCTAGTCGAGAGCAGGTGTTATGTGTCAAAACTCTTCTGTCTCGTTATGCAGATCTTTCAGGTCAAGCCATCAATTTTCAAAAGTCAGGGATCTTTTTCAGTTCAAATGTTAGAAGGGATAAACAGATGGAGTTCTCTGAGCTGTTGGGAGTTCATAATGATATTAGCAGTAGTAATTATTTGGGTTTGCCTTCCTTAATTGGTCGATCGAAGAAGAGGGTATTTGGCTTTCTGAAAGACAGGATAAGGAAAAAAATCCAAGCTTGGAGCGCTAAACCTATATCCAGGGCTGGTAAAACTGTTCTTTTAAAGAATGTGGCTCAATCTATACCATCTTTTTGTATGTCTTGTTTCTTACTACCTAAAACGTTGTGTCAAGAGATTGAGCGAATGTTTAATAGCTATTGGTGGAAATCAGGCACGAATCAGAGGCAGGGAATAAATTGGCACTCTTGGGATGCTATGAGTTTATCTAAAAGGGAAGGGGGTTTAGGTTTCAGAAGTATGTATGGTTTCAATGTTGCCCTTCTAGGAAAGCATGTGTGGAGGTGCATTTCTAGTCCTCAGCTGTTGGTGTCAAGAGTTTTGAAGGCACGCTATTTTCCAAGCACAAATATGCTGAATGCTACGAAGGGTAGAACCCTGAGTTTTATTTGGGCTGGGGTCTGGCAAGCTAAGGAATTCTTAAAGAATGGGTTTAGGTGGGTGGTTGGGGATGGTAATGAAATAGTAGCTACGAAGGATCAATGGTTGAGAGATAAACAGAATTTTCGAGTTGATAATTTGTTGATCTATGAAGGAAGAAGTGAGAAGGTGTCGTCTTTGTTTCAGTCAGGCACTAAAGAGTGGGATATGGAGAAAGTGCAGCAGTTGTTTAGCAGTGTCGATGCCTCAGCTATTCTGGCAACGAGGGTGCCTAGCCACGATACAAGTGATCGAATAGTGTGGTCAAATTCTAAAGATGGTAACTATGAAGTGAAGACAGGCTATTGATGGTGGCAAGACAGAAATGTTGTTCTTAATCCTTCATCCCAATCAGCAGGTTGGAGTAAAATATGGCATTTGAATCTCCCACACAAGGTGAAAGTTTTTCTTTGGCGCTTCTGTCGTAACAATTTGCTAGTTAGGAACAGGCTAAGATCGAAGGGGGTGGCTTGCTTGATAATATGTCCCATGTGTAACATTGATGTTGAGCATCTTATGCACTTATTTCTTGACTGTAATTATGCTAGGAGCTGCTGGCATGCTGTAGGGTTACAGTTTAATTGGGATGAGATTTTGTCCGCGAATGAATGGTTTCTTGGTAAATTGGAAGCTTCCTCTGTTGACGAAGTGACTAAGGTGGGGACGACTCTGTACGGTATTTGGTTAGCTCGTAATAGGAAGGTGTGGGAAAGTTCGGAGTTACCAGGTAATTTAGCTGTGAATATTGCTTTCAGTATGGTGCAAGACTGGAAAGTTGCTAGAGATTCTAAGCAAAAGGGAGTAGCTGCTCAACCCCCAACTGGTGTTCTCAGTGAGAGAAAGTGGTCTCCTCCAGATTATGGTTCGTATAAGGTTAATGTTGATGCCTCTTGGTTTTCAGGTGCAGACTCGTTTAAGGTTGGTATGGTTTTGCGTGATCATACGGGTTCATTCATAGAAGGAAGAACTGTTTCTCTGAGCAAGGCAGCGAACGCCTTTGAGGCTGAGTGCATTGGGGTGAGGGAAGCCCTTTCGTGGATGATGAATCGAGAAGAGATAAATGTAGTGGTGGAGTCGGACTCTAAGGTAACGGTTGATGCGATTGTTGGTGATCATGAGTACGTGTTAGAAGTGGGTCACATAATCGATCATTGTAAAATTTTACTCCATTCACTACCAGGTTTTAGTGTCAAACATATTCGTAGGCAGGCTAACAAGGTAGCTCATGGTCTAGCTAAATCGCCTTGTAGTATTTACTGCTGTAACGTTTTCATGTCTCCTCCTACTCATTTGGTGGAGGCTATACTGCTTGATGCCTCATTTTAATGGAAGTTTCGTCTTGATTGTCAAAAAAAAAAAGAAGACATAATATACAACACATAACACGTACATGGTTAAAAACAAAACAAAAAAAATAAAAATAAAAAAAATAAAATATTGGACACAAATAATACATATTATACATATAATAATAAAAATCTGGAAAAAAAAAAGAAAGAAAAAATTATATGTACAAAAATTATTGAAATAACAAAATAAAAATATATACAACAAAAAACTATAGCTTATAATTAAGAAAATAATAATAATTAACCATAAAGTGACAATAATAAACAAATACAAAATCTAATAACTAGTAAATTAATAGTAGAAACATATTATTAATGTCTAGAAAGAAAGAAAGGGAAAAAAAATAGAATAAAAAATTAAACTAAAAAAAAATAAAAAGTAAAAAGTAACGTAAGTGAATTAAGTGACAAAAGTATGTACAATAACTTTAACAACAAAAAAAATGCTCCTGGCCAGAGACACAATACCACGGTTTAAAACTTTAAGCCTCCAGTTTTTGTCACCTTGTAATCACATGATGAGAGTCAGAGTTGTATACCACAGGCTTGATTTTTAAAACCACCGTATGCGGTCGCTGGTGGACTCTTCCTTCTTTTTTTTTTTTTCAAACTCGAGAGGCAGGTCTTTCAAACAATAACAAAGCCCGGTCCTGCAAATCACTTCACAATAAACCATCAAAGCACCTAATGGGAGTAAAATAAATTTATATAAACAATATCAAAACTAACAACTGAATAACAAAGAAAATAATAGAATAGATAAAAAATTTTACAAACTAACCGAACAAAATGCTTGGGTTGCCTCCCAAGAAGCGCCTTTTTATAGTCGTGGCCTTGACTATTCACTCCCTTCATAGCTCCGAAAGAGTGATGGATGAAACATTACGATCCATGTCACCACCCAAATATGGCTTCAACCTTTGCCCGTTAACCTTGAATGTTCTCCCGGTATGCATATCTTCAACTTCAATAGAACCATATAGATAGACTTGCACAACCTTAAAAGGGCCGGACCAACGTGATTTGAGCTTACCCGGAAACAACTTTAGCCTTAAGTTAAATAGCAAAACCATTTGTCCCGGCTCAAGCTCCTTGGGTAAAATTTTTTGATCATGCCACTTCTTCATTTTCTCCTTGTAAATTCTAGAGCTCTCATATGATTTCAACCGAAATTCCTCAAGCTCATTTAATTGAAGAAGCCGCTTTTCTCTAGCTACAGCAAAATCAAAGTTAAGCTTCTTTATTGCCCAGAAAGCTTTGTGCTCTAACTCCACCGGAAGATGACAAGCTTTTCCGTACACCAATTGATAAGGTGATAATCCAAATGGTGTTTTGTAAGCGGTCCTGTAAGCCCAAAGACTATCATCTAGCTTCTTAGACCAATCCTTTCTTGTAGAATTCACCGTCTTCTCTAGAATTTTCTTGATTTCCCTGTTTGACACTTCAGCTTGCCCATTGGTTTGAGGATGATAGGCACATGCTACCTTGTGACGAACACCATACTTTGACAACAATGATGTGAATTGTTTGTTAAGAAAATGTGTTCCCTCATCACTAATAATAGCTCTTGGAGTCCCAAATCGAGTAAAAATATTCTTCTTCAGAAATTCAAGCACCACAGATGCATCATTGGTTGGGGTTGCTATAGCCTCAACCCACTTAGAAACATAGTCAACAGCCAACAATATATATTGATTCCGGAATGACATCACAAAGGGTCCAATAAAGTCAATACCCCACACATCAAACAATTCAACCTCCAAAATATAATTCAAAGGCATTTCATTCCTTCTAGAAATATTGCCCGTACGTTGGCAACGATCACATCTTTTAACAAATTCATGAGCATTTTTAAAGAGAGAAGGCCAATAGAAACCTGATTGTAAGACCTTTGCTGCTGTCCTATCACCTTGAAAATGACCACCATAAGGAGAATTGTGACAATGGCTCAAGATACTTTCTATCTCATCATCAGGAATGCACCTTCGTAGAACATTGTCCGGCCCAAGCTTGAAAAGAAAAGGCTCATCCCATAGAAAAGATTTAACCTGATGTAAAAACCTTTTCCTTTGCTGATAATTAAAATCATTAGGAATGATATTGCTTACCAAATAGTTAACAAAATCAGCAAACCAAGGAAGTCCTTTGTTGTTAATAGCCATAAGTTTTTCATCAGGGAAAGAATCATCTATGATTTGAGAATAATCAGAATTCTCATTGTTCTCCAACCTAGATAGGTGATCGGCAACTTGATTTTCAGAACCCTTCCTATCCTTGATGTCCAAGTCAAATTCTTGCAAAAGTAGAACCCATCGAATCAAACGAGGCTTTGCATCCTTTTTCTCAATCAAATATTTGATAGAAGAATGATCAGTATACACAATCACCTTGGTACCCACAAGATAAGACCTGAATTTCTCAAAGGCATACACCACTGCAAGTAATTCTTTCTCAGTAGTAGTGTAATTAAGTTGAGCACCAGAAAGAGTCTTACTTGCATAGTATATTGAATGAAAAATCTTGTTGCATCGTTGTCCCAAAACTGCTCCAACAGCAAAATCACTAGCATCACACATTAACTCAAAAGGAAGACTCCAATCAGGGGCAATGATAATTGGTGCGGAAACCAATTTCTTCTTCAAATCCTCATATGCTGCAAGGCAAGAATCATCAAAGACAAACTTTGTATCCTTTTCAAGCAAATTACACAATGGTTTTGAAATTTTTGAGAAGTCCTTGATGAATCGCCTATAGAAACCAGCATGGCCAAGAAAACTTCTGACTCCTTTTACAGAACTTGGTGGAGGAAGCTTCTCTATAGTTTCCAGCTTAGCTCTATCAACCTCTAAACCCTTGCTTGACACTTTATGCCCAAGCATAATTCCTTCTTGAACCATAAAATGACATTTCTCCCAATTAAGTACCAAGTTAGTTTCCTCACACCTTTGCAGCACCCTTGTCAAATTCATCAAACATGCATCAAAAGAATCACCAAGTACAGAAAAATCATCCATGAAAACATCTATCCCTTGCTCCACCATGTCTGAAAATTTAGCCATCATACACCTCTGAAAAGTAGATGGTGCATTACACAAGCCAAATGATACCCTTCTAAAAGCAAAAGTACCAAAAGGGCATGTAAAAGTAGCCTTCTCTTGATATTCTCGTGCAATAGCAATTTGATGATAGCCAGAATACCCATCTAAGAAACAGTAGAACTCTTTACATGCTAGTCTGTCAAGCATCTGATCAATGAAAGGTAATGGAAAATGATCTTTCCTTGTAGCTTTGTTCAACTTCCGGTAGTCCATGCACACCCTCCATCCCGTGACTATTCTGGTAGGAATGAGCTCGTTCTTTTCATTAGCCACAATAGTGATTCCACCCTTTTTCATTAAGCCTCTTTTGATGTTCAATAGTAGGCTTATGACCCTCCTCTATTGAGATTTTGTGCATACAGAATGAAGGACTTATCCCTCGAATGTCAGCAATTTTCCACCGAATAGCTTTTTTGTATTCCTTCAAGACTCGCAACAACTTTTCCTCTTGACCAATTGAAAGAGTGGAAGACATAATTACTGGAAAAGTAGAATTTTCCCCAAGAAATGCATACTTGAGATGTGCTGGTAGTTGTTTAAACTCTAATTTTGGAGGTTCTTCAATAGAAGGCTTAGATGCCTTAGATTTCTCGGGCATCTAAAAAGATTCAAATTTCTGAAAAGGTCTTTTATAAGTAGGTAGTGCATTGAGCTCCTTGATACATTCAGCAATCTCATCATAACTTTCATCACATGCTTCTTGTAAAGACAACTCCAAAGCATCCATAGTGTGATGTGTCATCATGTGCACATCATTATCACCTGAAATAGCACTCAAAGAAAAACAACTCTCCTCATCATTAGAAAACTTCATGGTAGAAAAAACATTAAATGTCACCTGTTCATCTTGCACTCGCATGGTTAACTCTCCTTTCTGAATATCAATGAGAGTTCTTCCCGTAGCTAAGAATGGTCTACCAAGAAGTAAAGGAATGTCTGCATCTTCCTCCATATCAAGCACAATAAAGTCGGCAGGAAAGATAAATTAGTCCACCTTTACAAGAACATCTTCAACAATACCTCTTGGATATGCCAAAGATCGATCAGCAAATTGTAACCTCACTAATGTAGGCTTCACTTCTCCAACTCCTAACTTCATGAAAATTGATAGTGGCATCAAATTCACAATACCTCTTAAACACAAATTAGCATATTACCAATCCCAAGCTATACAAATTATGCCTTAAATTAGGTTTTCTTTCCCAAGTCAACCTAATTTGCTAAATCAATTTCAAGGTCGATTATTCCCTGAAAAGCATTAAACACAAATTCATATAAACAATTGATATGAACACCAAAGTAGAGAATTGAAGAACAAACTTATATTAAAACACAAGTATCCATTAAAGGCTTAGACGGAGTATTAGTTCAACATCACAACCAAGAGTACTATACACAAGTAAGGAGACATGGAAACAAGTTTACAATAAAGAAAAGTAAGGAAAAGAAGATAAAACTCTAGGATTTAATCTTCTTCCAAGGCTTCTCTTCTCCCTTTCTCCCTTGTTCTTCTGCTCGTGCTTTTTCTCCCTGCTGTGTGTAACCATTCTCCAAAGTCACGTCTTTTTCCTTTTTTTATCTACTGAATATATATTATATACAACTCATCTCTAACTAACTAAAAATATTATTTAATTATTTAATAATAAAACAAAGAAGTTTCCTTAATAGAATAGGATTCCAAAGTAGGAAATTCGAGCTGACTGCTTCTGGCCTTTTTCTGGATAATTTGGAACATCAATAAAATTTGAGACCATACTTGAATTAAAGGTCTTCTCGCAAGCTTTCCAATGACTGCTTACAGGCCTCAAACGGACATTCGGAGCTCCCATTATAGCCAAAACAGTGACCACTGCGCTAGCTGATCCGAAATCCGAATTTTGCTAGAATTCACTTCAAATTTTGCAATTTAAGCCACAATCCTTCTATTATAAGGAATCCCTTTTTCCTACAATAAAACATAAAAAATAATTAAATAACAATCCAAATTCGTGCAAAAGAAACTAAGAATGTAGAGAAAATATGATCATAAAGATCATATATCAAGAGACATCAACTTGAGGGCTATTCTTTATTAGCTTATGTGTCCACCGTTTGGCTGGACTTTTTGTATAGCTAGTTAGGTTTCTCCTTTTTCTAGTCCCTTGGGGCTCCCTCTCCTTGTATTATTCGGTTTTTGAATATAAATTTTTATTTAGAAAAAAAATAGGTCTTCTTCAAGAAATAAACCCCCAAAATTTCTTTAACATACTGAAATGTACTCACAAAAACTCAGTAAGGATATACCATTCATATTGCAATTAATACCCACGTTCAAGTATTAATTACACTTATCAAATACTGTTGATGGACTATATATAGGAGATTTTTATCCGCTTGGCTGTAATGGATGATCAGTCCTTACATCTATCAATTTACTACCGGTAGAAGGATGATCCGACTTGCTCGGCCTTCACCCTAGGATGAGCCGACTTGCTCGACCTTCACCCTAAGATGCATCCGGGCTTTCATACATATTTGTTGGACCAGCCACCGTACGGTCTCTTACGTTATCTCTAGTCCAGAACCTAGGGTACCAGAGTACCCCTGGGCACCTTCAATACTTATAAACTTAGATGTCACGTGTAATTCCACGTGCACCTCAATTCATAATAACTATTATCGTTCGGAACAATGAACGATTACTACTTCCAATAAATCACTTTCCTCTCGAAATATAAGAGGAAACATATGAACGACTACTTTGATCATGGATTCGAATAAAATGATCCAGATCAAATCTCTCATCACCTCCCATAATTAACAATACTCCCCTTAATAACAAGATAGTTTTCCAAAACATTTTATCTCCCTTCGAGTATGAACAATGTACCTCGATACCTGTCCCAATCATATGGACCAATAACTCTTATACATACTACTATACTTATGTACTATCCGGATAACATTCCCAACAATAATATATATACATGCATTCAATTGCATTAATATCCGGTATTTAATGAACTAGATAAAATACTTGCAACGCATAGTTGAAACATTTTAAACTGACATATACCACACATTGAAACATATATACTCTGAACAATAGAGTAAGGTTTAGTATACTTGCCTGGTGCTCTGGATGTAGTAGGGGCTCGTAGCCGGGTCCAACAATCTATACAAAGTCAAGAAACATGCGATTAATCTTAAGACAGTCACAAACAAGGCACTAAGGGGTCCTTCTAGATTCGTACTTAGTCCATGTTAATCGATAAACACCTTAGTCATAAGTTTAGTCCGAAATCGATCCTCAAATCCATGTTATACTTAACCATTTATAACCTCGTTCTTTACACCAAAATGTTGCCTTGATAATCTTGCATGGTATTTTATCTTGTCATGTGTTCAGTCCATTATCCATAATTCGTTCGCTTAATCTCGTTATAAAGTTCTAGCGATTCCTAGAATGTTCGTTGCACTAACTCAGGAGTTTTCGTTCTAAATCCTCAAATCACATTTAATAAAGTAATAAAATATAAAATCCTTGAATCCTCAAATTAAATAAATCACTTGTCTTGGTCGCATTGAAATGTTCCTTACTACCCGATCAAATATTTCATAAAAATAAACTTTTGATTTTCTGAATTCCGATCGCGTTTACATATATTTATTTACCTCGTAGATTATTAAATAACTTCGAAATATCCATTTCCTATCCCGTACATAGGATGACATGAAAAATTTCTTGGTTCTTAAAAATCACCATTCATCCATAAATTTACTATTCATCCATGCAAATTACTATTCATCCCTAAAATGAAATTTTTTTAACAAGTACATAAATTATGGTTATTACACTCCTTCACCAACTTGTTTGCTAGATTTTTTACTGACCATTCTTTTCTTGCTACCCTTGAGCTCTAAGAATGAGAACTTTTTTTAAGCTTTCCTTGATCTCCCTTTCTTCTTGCCTATGCTAAGTTTCACAATTTTAGAAGTCATCGCTAAGTCTGAAGAGTCTATTGGCAAGACTTCATGTTCAGATTTCGAGTTGGCTTTGTTGTAAGCATTATCCAAGGAAGGAGCGTTTAAGACCTAAAGAGGAAGAATCATCCAAGGAGGAATTAACTTCTCTAAATTTCCAAGTTCTATCGTTTCCCATAGAATTAAGATTGTCATTCAAGTGTGCATTCTTGCTATCCTGAATATTGAAGCTATATGCGTGTTTTCCGATTGATTATATTTTACCCATTTCTAGCTCATTCAGCCATGAATGATTACCCTAATTTGAAGTTGCATGCGATTGTGATACTTCCTCATCTAAAGAATCAAGATAAGGCTCTTGGCTTTTTAAACATACCCCCTTCTGTCTCATCCTCTGTCCTATGATATGGCTCTATGAACGAGGATGAATCTATTTCGTTAATCTTTATCCAGAACCCTTTACCTTCAACCAACACTTTCAGTGTTTCATTTATTTTATCTACTTTTCCAGTAGAAACACACAATTATACTCCCTGAAACATTGCATTTTGCAATGGCTTTAATTGTTTTGTTAGAAAATATCCCCAGTCCCCAACAACACTTTTCCAAGTCTCCTTATTCAACGCTATTGTCGACAAGGCATCACACCAAACCCACACAATTCTACGAACTACAAGATCTATATATGATATTTTCTTTACTAATTTAAATATATTAAGTAACCCTTGCATGCAAACATTGTTCGCATCTTCCTCATCTACAAAAGTTAAAATAAATTTCCTATGAGAAATTCCTCTCACTTGAATCCCAGTAAAGTCTAAACAATTATGCCTTTCTTGTAACATATACATCCGTTCAGACCCATCTTTGATATCCAACGAACTTCTGCCTAGTTCCACCTTGAGACTTTGATTTACTATAGCCTGCTCTGTACGGTGAGAAGGTTGATGCATAAGTTCCGTTTCAGTCTTCTTGTTCTTGTCTTCAAAACCCCCTCTCTGAAAGCCTTATCAGAACCTTGCTTAAAGCTATTTTGCATCTTATCGAAATTAGAAGCAGGAGTGCTCGTAGTGTTTCTTGTAGTATTAATTCGAGATTCTCTGTTCGAAAGCTTAACCCAGAAATGAAACACCATTAAAAAATCTGACCAATCTCTTCGCTTGATTGAAATTTTGTACCAATACAAACCCTATTCGATAATTATTGACATCTCTTCGTATGGGAAGGATTATATCTAATACTAAATTCTCTTTCATGTAAAACGGAATGTTATGGCATTTCCATGTACTGACGCTCGCTCCTGTTGAGAAGTAACCGATTTACCATTCCTGACTATCTCTGTATAAAATAGTACTTTTTCTTGCATCATTCTTGGGTTACCAATAGGCATGGTCTTCAATTTTCTGAACTTTACTGAATGTTGTATTTGGTACCATTGATCTTCTTTAGATCGTGTATTCCTGCTAGGATTCCAGATAGGAGCAGCATTCCGGCCATAACTTGAAGTTTGAAATTTGAATTTTGAAAATGGTTTCTCTCTCTTAATACTTCCTCCATTTGATTATTAATATATATCCAAAAAACATTAATATATACCCAAAATTAATATTATTAATTTAATATATAATATTACAATCATTAATATATATCAAAAAAATCACAACATATCTTCCATTCATACTGTTGGACGGTGGTGACTCACATTCAAAGTTTGGTGTTGAAAAAACTAGAAGCCACAAATCAAAGAAATCATGCTAGTCAAATAAATCATGCCCCCAAATGACGTAAGGGATGATGTATCTTTGTTCTTTAAAATCCTATAAATAGGCTCCGGTTACACCACAACAATCACACCTCCTCTCTTATATTTCTCTCTTTCTATATTTCGGGTATAATTATTTAACCCGTAGAGAGTTGTTAACTTGGGTTATTCTCTGTCAGCCTTAGAAGGAAATATTCTTGTACTCCCATTTTATTATAGTGGATATTTTTGGCTCTCTTGCCGGTGGTTTTTTACCTCTATTCAAAGAGGGTTTTTCCACCTAAAAATCCAGATGTTATTTTTACAGTCTTTATATCATTTCTCTTTAAATCTTTGGTTGAATTATATCGCTTCTGCACTCTAGATCCTAACAAATTGGCAACAGAGCCATTATATTTTTCAACTAAGATTTTTACTATGTCGACAAAATTCGATATTGAGAAATTTGATGGTAAAATTAGTTTCGCTATATATGGCACGTCCAAATGCAAGCCGTTTTAATCCAAAATGGTTTAAAGAAAGCTTAGGATGGTAAATCAAAGAAGCCGGCCACTGTAACAGATGATCAGTGGGTTGCAATTGATGAGAAGGCGTTATCTGTGATTCAACTTTGTTTATCACGGGAAGTATTGCGTGAGGTCATCAAAGAGAAGTCCGCCGAAAGCATGTGGACTAAATTGGAGTCTCTCTACATGACCAAGAGCCTTGCAAATAAATTGCGGCTTAAGGAGCGTCTCTTCACACTCCGTATGTCAGAAGGTACTCCAATTCAAACTCACTTAAATGAGTTTAATTCAATTACTATTGATTTAGAAAACCTAGATGTCACTATTGATGATGAAGATAGAGCCATTTTACTTATTGTCTCACTACCACCCTCATATAAACACTTCAAAGAAATTATGCTATATGGAAATCGTGTTAGCTTGTCTTTTGAAGATGTCAAGTCATATTTACTATCAAAAGAAAAATTTGATACCGAAATTCATTCTGAAAATTCGGGTGAAGGCTTGGTTATTAGAGGGAAAAATGCTGAAATTGGTAGTAACAACAAGAATACGGCCCAAATCAAAATCTAGAGGTAGAAACTCTAAGTTTTGTCGTTATTGCAAGAAGAAAGGACACGAAGTCTCTGAATGCTTTAAATTAAAAAATAAGCAAGATAAAGAAGATAAGGGTAAAGTTAAACAACCCGATCACCATGCTGAAGCTAGTGTCGTTGAGTCCGGTTCTGATGGGGAGTTATTAATAGCGGCTGACGTAGAACAAAGGTCTAGAAATGAGTGGATACTTGATTCTGGCTGTACATTTCACATGTCACCTAATATAAATTGGTTTACTACCTATGAGCCAATTGATGGTGGTCTTGTTTTGATGGGTAACGATGCTCAATGCAAAGTTGTCGGTTTAGGTACAGTCCAAATTAAAACTCATGATGGTATTACTAGAACTTTGACCGGTGTCAAACACATCCCCGACTTAAAAAGGAATCTCATCTCCTTAGGCACCCTTGAATCATTAGGGTGTAAGTATTCAGCTGAAGGTGGAGTTCTAAAAGTGTCCAAAGGTGCTCTTGTATTACTAAAGGCAAATAGATCTAGTAGTTTGTATACGCTGCATGGTTCAACTATTTCAGGTTCTGCAGATGTTATCTCATCCACTGATGATACAAATTTGTGGCATATGCGTTTGGGCCACATGAGTGAAAAGGGAATGCAGGTCCTCAATAAGGAAGGAAAACTCGGAAGCCATTGTACCGGTAAGGTTGATTTCTGCGAAAACTGTATTTTTGGTAAGCAGAAAAAGGTTAGTTTTTCAAAAGGCGTTCATAGAACTAAAGGTACATTGGATTATATCCATTCGGATCTTTGGGGTCCTTCACGAGTTCCTTCTAAAGGAAGATGTCATTAAATGCTGACCATTATTGATGATTTCTCAAGAAAGCTCTGGGTTTATTTTCTAAAACACAAAAATGATGCATTTTCAACTTTCAAGGAATGGAAAACCTTGATTGAAAACCAGACTAGTAGGAAGGTGAAAAGATTGAGAACTGACAATGGTCTTGAATTCTGTTATACTGAATTTAATGTTTTCTATAAAAAGGAAGGTATTGCTAGACACCACACCATTCCAGGGACCCCGCAACAAAATGGAGTTGCAGAACGTATGAACAGAACTATATTGGAGAAATTTCGTTGTTTACTCTCTCATTCTGGCTTGGAGAAAGAGTTTTGGGCAGAAGCGGCATCCACATCATGTTATTTGATAAACCGCTCCCCAAACAGTTCACTTGATGGCAATATTCCAGAAGAAGTTTGGTCAGGTAAACCTGTTGATTATTCTAACCTTAGAATATTTGGTTGTCCTGTTTATTCCCATGTGAACGAGGGAAAATTGGAACCTCGTGCGAAAAAATGCATTTTCTTGGGTTATGGTTTAGGGGTCAAAGGTTATCGGGTGTATGACCCTGAGTCTAAAAAGATTTTTCATAGTCGAAATGTTACATTTAATGAAAATATTATGCTATCTTCTGGAAAAGATGTTGTTGCTTCCCCTATAGGTACAAAAGATATAGATAGTACCTTAGAGAAGGTGGAGTTCGAAGTCAAAACTTCAGATGAAGAGGAAAATGTCCCAACTTCCTCTACTCCACAAAATTTCAACGATCAAACTATTGTTGCTGACCACAGAAGTCCACAACGTCAACCACAAAGGCGAGGTTTACCACAACCATGGTTTATGGCTCAAAATCTTCCTGAACAGAGACCAAAAAGGATGACTCAAAGATACGTTGACCAAAGTGCCAACATTGCTTTTGCTTTAGCTGTTGCGCAAGAGATTGACGATTCTAATGAGCCCAGAAGTTACTCTGAGGCTATCTCTAGTACCGACTCAGCAAGATGGGTTACAGCTATGCGAGAAGAGATTGAGAGTCTTCATAAAAATGATACTTGGGATCTGGTCAAGTTACCTGAGGGTAAGAGAGCCATCAGTTGTAAGTGGATCTTTAAGAAGAAAGAAGGCATCCCTGGCATTGAAAGTGCAAGACACAAAGCAAGGTTTGTTGTCAGAGGATTTGATCAACATGAAGGCATTGACTTCAATGAGGTATTCTCTCCAGTTGTCCGACATACCTCTATTCGTACATTACTTGCTCTGGTTGCGTTGCATGATTTGGAGTTGGAACAGTTAGATGTGAAAACTGCATTTCTTCATGGAAATCTCGAAGAAGAAATTTATATTCATCAACCTGAGGGGTTTATAGTTCCGGGAAAAAAAGACTATGTATGCCGGTTGAAGAAGTCTCTTTATGGTTTGAAGCAGTCTCCTAGACAATGGTATAAAAGGTTTGATTACTTCTTAATTGAACACAGCTACTTTAGAAGTAGTTATGATAATTGTGTTTATTTTCAGAAGACATCAGATGGGTCTTTCGTGTACTTGTTATGTCGATGACATGTTAATTGCTGCTCGAGATAAATCTCTCGTTAACAAGCTAAAAGCTCAGTTGAGTAGTGAATTTGATATGAAGGACTTAGGTCCCGCCAAGAAGATTCTTGGAATGGAGTATAGTAGAGATCGTCAGGCAGGTAAGCTTCTGTTGTAACAGAAGAATTATGTTTTGAAGATGATCGACAGGTTCAACATGAAAGATTGTAAACCTGTTAATACTCCACTTGCTACTCATTTCAAATTATCATCAGAACAGTGTCCACAATCCGAAGAAGGTAAAAGGCGCATGTCACACGTTCCTTATTCTAATGCCGATGGAAGTTTAATGTATGCCATGGTGTGTACCCGGCCTGATTTGGCCTATGCTGTTAGTATGGTTAGCGGATTCATGCACAATCTAGGAAAACAACATTGGGAAGCAGTGAAATGGATTCTTCGTTATTTGAAGGGTTCATCTGATATTGGTTTGGTATTTGATAGACACAGAGCTGATCCCGGAGGGTTCATCTGATAAATGGATTCTAAGTTCACTCTGACTATGGTGGTGACTTAGATCGGAGAAGATCTCCTTCTGCTTATATATTTACCTTGTATGGTTCTACAATCAGTTGGTATTCTTCATTACAAGCCATTGCGGCATTGTCAACCACTGAAGCAGAATACATTGCTGCCACTGAAGGTATGAAAGAGGCTATATGGCTCCGAGGCTTGGTAAGCAAACTTGGTATACAACAAGATATTCTGGTTGTATTCAGTGATAGTCAAAGTGCTGTCCATTTAACCAAGAACAACAAATATCATTCCAAGACCAAGCATATTGATATAAGGCACCATTTTATCCGAGATATCGTTGCTGCAGGAAATCTTACTGTCGAGAAGGTTCATACAGCCGATAGTCCTGCAGACATGTTAACCAAGCCACTTCCATCAGCTAAGTTTGATCATTGTCTTAACTTAACTCGTATCATCCACACTTAATCAAGGTGTTCATGGCGAGAAGAGCATTTTGTTGAATGATGAGTCAAGGTGGAGATTTGTTGGACGGTGGTGACTCACATTCAAAGTTTGGTGTTGAAAAGACTAGAAGGCACAAATCAAAGAAATCATGCTAGTCAAATAAATCATGCCCCCAAATGATGTAAGGGATGATGTATCTTTGTTCTTTAAAATCCTATAAATAGGCTTCGGTTACACCACAACATTCACACCGGTTACCCCACAACAATCACACCTACTCTCTTATATTTCTCTCATATATTTCTCTCTTTCTATATTTCAGGTATAATTATTTAACCCGTAGAGAGTTGTTAACTTGGGCTATTCTCTGTCAGCCTTAGAAGGAAATATTCTTGTACTCCCATTTTATTATAGTGGATATTTTTTGCTCTCTCGCCGGTGGTATTTTTTACCTCAATTCAAAGAGGGTTTTTCCACCTAAAAATCCAAGTGTTATTTTTACAGTCTTTATATCATTTCTCTTTAAATCTTTGGTTGAATTATATCGCTTCCGCACTCTAGATCCTAACACATACAATAAACAATGACCTTATATTTTTAGTAATAATTAAGAATCGTTAGATCATATGATAAGATATATTATATATTCAAGCTTCAAATCCTACCAACAACATATTTAATTTAAAATTCTAGATTAATAGTTTTGAACCATGCATATCCTTAATTAAATTTATATTAATTTAAATTAAAGTTAAAATAATTATAAAAAATATTGATTATATAAAAATATAATATAAAATTTATAACATATTAAAAGAAATCAATGCATCACACTGGTTTATAAACTAATTAATAATTATAAAAAAAACTAGGGTTTTTTTCAAAACTACCCAAGTTGCAATAGATTTTTTCAAAAATACGACTTGCAATCTTTGCAATCCTTTTTTTTTTTGGGCAACCTTTGCAACCTTTTTGCATGCGTTTTAAGCTCATTTGCAACCTTTTTCACCTGCGGTGTCAGTTTTGCAATTGTTGCAACAAAAAAAAATCATATTTTTGTTAATAGTTTTAAAAAATTAAGTAATTTTGTAAATATCCCAAAAAACTACCGAGTGCAGACTTTCTATCTTCAACTTATGCGTTTTGTATCAGTGTTCCCAAATTTACTTAGTTCTATTGTCCTAAGGATTTGTAACAAAAATTGTTTTCCTCTATCTTATGTTTAAATAAATTTTAATTTTCTAGAAACATAACCGAATCATCTGCTCGTGACAAATTTTGCAAGACTTTCCGTTTTGCTTGTTTAGATTTTTCATTTATCTCAAATTGTTAATACTATTCAAAATTGATTTTTCTATAATTCTTTTATTTATTATAATAGAGTTTCATACAACAGAAATTATCTTTATATATTATAATAACAACAAATTGGGTAAATGACGTGGTTCAAAAATTTTTATTAAAGAAGTTCCAACAATCTAATCTAGGTGAATCTCCTACAATGGTGGCGCTCAATCTATATTATATGTTGCTCAGAGTTATGCCATTAAATCATTTGTAGTTGAAAAAAGCGAGATTTTAGTTTAAAAAATTTTAAATATTAATATATTTTAGCTAAAAAGGTAATTGATAAATTAATATTATTTATAATAAAATGATAAAATTTCTTAATAATATTTCTAAAAAGGAGAAATTTTAGTTAAATAAAATATAAAAAATAATATATTTTGCTGTAAAAGGAAATTACTTGGTTGTTAAAAAAATTAAAAAGTTTATATGTTTTATCTAAAAAAGGTAAGAATAATTAAATAAATAAAAAATAAATAAGTGAAAATAATAGGTAAAATACTGACCGAACAACCAAAATTTTAATATTTTAACTATTACAGGGGAGAAATTGCCCAAACTACACCACTTTTCTGTGCAAGTTGCCCGAAATACCCGTTTTCAATATGTTCCACCCTTTTTGACCACTAAGTACGCATGATTTTGCTGCGTATACTGGGATACGCATTACCCATTTACGTATCGGCTATCACGCATCTGCAAGATGCGCATTGACGTCAGATGACGTCATTAATTCACAAACACTGTCGGAGCTTAGACGAGCACAAAATCGCCACAGAATCGCTTCCTCTCGTTCGTCAAATTTCGGCAACCACCACAACATCTGTGGATATAAACATGATGCCCAGGCCTGCATCTACATCATTCCATATTCCGTTGTTGAGTTCTGGTCCCGCAGGGGCGTGCACGGATAGATCTGGTAAGTCGATCGGAAAATGAGCTCGATTTGGGGATTTTAAATCCGGCGAACCAAACGGTAAACTAAGACTATAGGATTGTAGAGGAGAACAATACGATCATTTTGGTACATAGTATGTGACTGCTCGATGCGTAGAAAACGTGCACGAATCGATTGAAAAAACGAAGAAAAAACGTCCGGCGGCGGGGGAGAGAAGACGATGAACAGTGAACACATACGCATGTGTATCATGCGTATCTCTAAACACGCAATCCGAAAATGCGTATTCTTTGTTACTGTTCACAGCTCAGAATTCCAATTTTGCAAAGTGTACGCGTTGTGTAGATGCGTGTCCCTTGACTACGTAATTTCAGCATGCGTATACCCTATACGCATGTGTGTGATGCGTGGTCCGTGGGTAAAAAGGGCGGACACTTCCAACGGTGGGTATTTTGGGAGGTGGGAATTAATTTGTGGGTAGTTTGGTTTTTCACCCATTATAGGGAGTGTTTGGGGGAACCTTTTTCCAGAATAAGTCAACTTATTTTAATAAAAAGTTAGAGATTACTAACTTTTTTCTGAAAAAAGTTACTCCCTCTGTCCCATCCATTTCTTTACAATTTCCTTTTTGTGACGTCCCACAATTCTTTACATTACTAAAAATAGTAACTTTTAACAATAAAATACATTATTACATCCACTACTTCACTCCACTTTTTCAACACTTTACACTATTACACCCATTACTTCACTTATTTTAACAATAAAATCACTATTACACCCACTACTTCATTTATTTAAACAATATTACACCCATTATCCTTGGTCTCCGTGCCCAGCCCCCATGTTAAGAACCTGACGGGACAGAGGGAGTAACTTGTTATTACAACTTATAGAATCTCAAACATACATTAAATACTTGTATAAATTTTTCTTTATCAAAATATGAAATTTTTATCCGAAAATAAGTACATAATAACTTATTTAAAGTTAAGCCAAACACCACCGATACAGTACCATACCCATATCTCTTTCTATATATAATAGAGCAACATGGAGATAATTTGAGCCAATAAACCCCTTGTGAAATTATAGTTATACCCTTACAAATTATAAAATTACTTGAAATGCCACTCTTTTATTTAAATGAAAAAAAAAAGAGTTATTGTGGTGAATCGAACCTAGAACCTCCACTACATAAGTTATCCTACCAACCACTGTGCTACATTGACTTTTTTGTCTTAAGTTAAAAAACTTTTTACATAAACCCGACCTCTCCATTATCTTATTTTTACTATTATTTTAATTTTTGAGAAAAAATAATGGTGATTCGCATTATTTTAAAAATATTATATTTTAGGTTTCACAATATGGTACACATCCATCCATTTTTTCTATGTATAACAAGATAACAAGGGGATTTTTAGGGGCATGTTGAGCCAATAAATCATCTATGATATTACAGTTATATCCTTACAAGTTATAAAATTACATGAAATGTCACTCTCTTATTTAAATGGAAAAAATGAGTAAATTTTAATGGTTGTGAACTTACGATAATATCCCTTTATGTTTAAACATTACAAAAGTACCATCCTTTTAATATTTATGCAAACAATATATGAAATTATGTTAGTGTTGGGAATCAACCCTCTCGTAATTTCGGAGTATAATTCTATGCGACTTATATCTTGATGAGATATTTAAAGAAATAAATATTAAGAAGCGTTCTAATTTTATCTAGAAAGTATTTTATGACGAGTATTATTCACATCGATGATATGTCTTTTTATCATTGTTCTAAAAGAAATTGTGTTATAACCTATATAATATATGTATATGCTACAAAACATCCTCTTTTTAGTGCTCATATGATCTATACATAAATAAAATAATACATAAATTAAAATACTGATATTATAATATGTATGAATATAAAAGGTGCAATTATATTCAAAAATATCCTTAAATCGTAAAACTATACAGAATTTATAGCAATTGCTAGAGGATGACCCGTGCCTCGCACGGGTTATTATGCTAGTTTATTTTAATATTAGACTTTCTATCTTCAACTTATGCGTTCTGCACGTGTTAGTGTTTCCAAATTTACTTACTTTTATTGTCCCAAAGGATTTATAACAAAATTAATTTTCTTATCTTATGTTAAAATAAATTTTAATTTTCTAGAAACATAACTGAATCATGTGCTCATGACAAATTTTGCAAGACTTTTCTTTTTCCTTGCTTAGATCTTTCATCTATCTCAAATTGTTAATACAATTTATATTGATTTTTCTACAAACTTTTTATTTATTATTATAAAATTTCATACAACAGAAATTATCTTTATTATATCACTAGCGTTCTACCCGTGCTACGCACCGCACGGTAAATTTTATTAATTACTTAATATAAATATATTATTTTTTTTGAAACTCAATATAAATATATTATTTTAATCATTATTTAGAAAAAAGAAAATTTCATTAAAATGTAAATAAATTAGGTATGAAATTACTATTCGTCAATTTATACCAATTGCAATTATATTAATATTATCAAACAATTATCATAACATTCACATCCCCCGCTGAAACGTTCTAAACTCCTCTTTAATATTTTTTTCTGAATTTTGTTTTTCATTTGATATCTCTCATTTTTTAGTATCTTTTTACCAAGTTCTCAAGTTTTTTACCCATATTTCAAGTTTTGCTTTTTGGGAATTTGGTAATTTTGTGCAGTATTGTGGGTTTCTAGAATTTTTATTATATTACTTCATTCAAAAAATATAGTCGGGATCAATTTTTTGAATACATAATAAAAATTCATAAACACTTATTTCTCACGATCGTTATAAATCTTTATATTGTCACTTAAAAAAAGGTTGCATGTTTCACCAATATAAGAAATGATATTTACTAATCCATTAAACGAACGTAGTTATGATAATGGAAATTCTATGTTCCTCTTTATTAGTGACTTGATTTAATTTAGAAAAATAAACATTATCAATATAACAAACATATCCAATATATCTCGTTTTTAGAGTAAGATATGACTATTACAATTTATGGTGATTGCCCTCGGCTTATTTTTAATGATAACTTAAAATGTGTATATTCAGTTTAGTAGTTTTTATGTTGATTTTTTTCCTTTTAAATTAGAATATGGTATATTAAATATTAGTTTTCTTTTACCCATTTATAGGGATGATGTTATAGCCAAAATTCGGTTCGGGTATTTCAATATGGATTCGGGTCGAATACGGGTTCAATTTGGGTTCAATTTGGGGAATTCTAGGATTAATTAGGGTTTTAGCAGGTAATAGAGAAGTCAGTCTGCGCCCTCTCTTTCTCTACAAAGAGGGCGCGCCCTAAATATAAAATCATGGTGACAAATCTATTCAAGATTGATTTTCTGAGAAGACATTGAAGAAATCTCTCCTAGGATTCCACTCAAGCATGGATTCCACCCAAGCTGGAATTCCTGAAGTTGAAGAATTCCCTCCTGTCGTATCTCAGGAGGGGGATGTCCGTCGCAGAAGGCCTCCAGGGGTTTGCCTGGATATAAGGACCCTTCTTAGACACTAAGGGCGCGCCCTAAGGTGGAGAGATGGGGACTTTTTGGTGTGTACTTTGGGAGCTCTGTTCCTGTAGCCAATGGGCGCGCCCTCATTGGGGAACTTTGGAGTAATCCTGCACTTTGCACCCAAAAGCTCTGGATCACCTGTCCTGTTATCTGGTGGGTGCTTCTCATTCGGGAGACAGGGATGCGTTCTGCACTTGGGGTAAACCACGGCTATACCTGCATCCTTGAAATCAAGAAATAGCTGGTAGCGGATAGGACTAGTCCTCGACGGGGGAAGTTTCCTTATCCGTGAAGTCTTGAGATCCTGGATGAGCCTTGGGCCTTTGTGGTTAGGCCTTATAGTAGAACATTCCGGAAGCTGGTCCGTTATCCAAGCCCATTTGGGTTTCTTGCTCTCCAAAAACTACGTCTGGCTTGATCCCTATAAATACAAGGGTACGTAGGCCGATTGAGGGGTTGGAAGTCGAGAGCTCTGAATAGCCGCCACTAACCCTATCAATCTCAGCCACCAATCACAAACAGCCACCACACGCCACCACTCTTTTCGGCAAAGGACCACCGCTGTAGATCTTATTTCCGGCGAAGTACCTCGAATTTTGTTGTTACCAAATTCCTCCGTCAACAAATTGGCGCTAGAAGGAGGGGAGCCAATCAAGATCTTCATCTTAGGAGGAAAAGATGTCGCACAATCAGCGCAGAAGTTCTTATGGAGAAGAGGATTACGATTCTGAAGATAGCATGGGGGGAAATCCAACCCACCAAGAGACTTATGTTCCGGAAGAAATCTCCGCTCCTCCGCACCATCATGGGACTCCAGTCGCCGGCGGCGGACAGCCACCTGTTCTTATCAGTAATGCGGCGTTAATGGAATAGTTGTATCGTATGGGAGATGTCCTAAATAATTTCGGAGCAAGATTGAGTTCAGTTGAGGAAAATCAGGGGTCAAGGAGAAAATCTCGGAGTATCCCACGAAATCATCGCCGGTCAGGGAAATCCCCACAGATTGAGGAAGATTCCCGAAGGAGAGAGGGAAATCAGGAAAGGAGATTTCAACTGGTCACTCCTCGAAGGTTAGATTATTCTGATCCTATTGTTGAACATCCTAGTAAAGATAATTCTGAGCGCAGGTTGTCGAATCCTCAAGAGAGGGCGCGCCCTCATCCTCACCGTTCAGGGCGCACTCCTAGTGAGATTCAAAGGGATGAAGAGCAGATGGCTAGAGAAAGGAGAGATTTCGCCAGCTTGAAAGAATGCCTTGGAATAAGGCTTAATGATGACGATTTGAGGATGGTACTCCTTGAGCAACAGAAGAAAAACAAGTGTTTGGAATCACGGCCTCATGATTCACAGCGCGTGCCCCCTGATAACAGGTCGAGGCCCCTTGGACATGAGCGAGCCCTTCCACAGAGCCACGATCCACAGCGTGAGCCCCCTGGCAACAGGTCGAGGCCCCTAGGACATGAACGATCTCTTGCCCGTAAAGATAATCCACAGCGCGCGCCCCCTGTTCATAACAGGTCGCGGCCCCTTGGATCAAAACAAGCTTTTCATCATGACATCCTTGGAAGAAGAGGAAACCGTGATAACGGTGATAGAAAAATGGATTTGCATCAAAGAAATAGGCGACCCCATAATCAGGGCGCGCCCTCAGGGGGAAGATCCCCCCGTATCCATCAAGTTCCCTCAAGCGTCTCAGGAGAGTCTAGATCGAGGACGCACCCCCATTCAGGAGAACAACATCAGAGAAGTTCTCAAGGGGATCCACAACTTCATGGAAACCCTGAGGGACAGCAAACTCAAACCCAAGAGGATGTTGTGATTCCACCACAAGCAGGAACCCAAGGAGGTGTTCTGACAGCGGCTCCACCTCCATCTCCACCCCCGGGGGGTACACAAACTGCGACACAACCAAATATTCAGAATGTTCCCGGGGTCAGAACTTTCAATGTGGATGACCTGAAGAAGCTCCTTGCTCACTTGGATGGAGGAAGAATATCTGCTACTGCGCAAACATCCTCTCCATTCTTAACTGAAGTTAGAGAGGCGCAGCTTCCTACTGGGTATAGATCTATGACAAATGATTTGCGCTTTCATGGAAATGCAGACCCTATGGAATTCCTCGGACGCTTTGATATCGAGATGGATGTTTATCAAGTGACGGAGCTAGCTAGGTGTCGATTGTTGGCAGCAACTTTCAGGGAGAGTGCTCAGCAATGGTTTCAGAAACTTGGCCCGGGAGTGATTACATCTTGGCACGTGATGAGGAATTTGTTTTTAACTAAATTCCAAGCGGTAGTGAAGTATGCCCCTCCAGTCACAACTTTAGCTAATATCAAGCAAAGGGAAGGAGAAAGTTTGCAATCTTATTTCAAAAGATTCAACTCGGAGTCTACTTTGGTGAGAGGAGCGACTGATGAAACGCTCAAGAGTTTCTTAATAGCTGGATTGTCAGTAGGAACTGATTTCTGGAAGCATCTTCAAGGGCGAGATCCACCTACTCTGGCCGATGTGTTTGCATAGGCTAAGTCTTTCAAGATCGTAGAGCAATCCTTAGTAGACAATCGAAAATCAGATTCTCAAAGTGGTGTTAAGAGAAAGGCTGGTAAGAGGAAGGATAGGTCTCCTAGTCCTACTCGCCGTATAGCAACTAGTGCAAATCGGGTAAATTTAGCTGATGCTGGAAGAAATTGGGGTCCTCCTAACACGTACACTTATGATCAAAGGCCAGGTAACTATACTCCGTTGGCGGCCTCCATTGAACATATCTTCGAAGTAAACAAAAATAAAGGATTCTTCAGGAAGCCAGAGCCTCTCTCTTCTTGGCAAAGCAAAGACAAGAAGAATTACTGTGAATTCCATGAGTCTTTAGGGCACAATACTCATGAGTGCCATCAATTGAAGGATGAAATTGAAGATTTGATCAAGGAAGGATATTTGACAGAATGGATTGTCAGAGAGGTGAAAAAACATAGGGAGAATCCTGATAAGAGAGATGGAGGGCGCGTCCTCCATGGTGATGGCAAGCCTAAAGAGAAGAAGTTCGTCAAAGAAGGAAGTATTCACACCATCTTTGGTGGACATCACTTGGGAGGTGACAGCAATCATGCTATGGAGAGGTATGCTAGGGAAGCAAGATACCGACCTCTTACAAATGTGAATAGTTTGGAATTGAGGCCGCCTAAATTATTCAAAGGAGAATGTGCCGATATCACTTTCACTGAAGAAGAAGCAAGGTGGGTACACCATTCTCACAATGATGCTTTGGTGGTGGCAATTCAGATTGGCTCCAAGAATGTGCATCGAGTTTTTGTTGATAATGGAAGTTCGGTGAATATTCTATATTACAACACTTACCAAAAGCTGGGACTCCTAGATAAGGATATGATTCAAGACAACGGATGGATCTATGGTTTTTCGGGCGAGTCTGTAAAGGTCATGGGAGCCATCAAGCTACCAGTAACTCTCGGGGAAGGAACTCTTTTTGTGACTCAAATGATGGATTTCATGATTTTAAATGTGGAATCGTCACACAATGCTTTGGTAGGACGTCCTTTGTTGAAAGAAATGAAGGTTTTGACCTCCATCTATCATCTTGCAATGAAGTTTTCTACGCCAAACGGTGTGGGAACAATCCGAGGATCCCAGCATGACTCGAGAGATTGTTATCACAAGGCAATCAAGGGATTCAGGAGACAGCAGGATGGAGGGCGCGCCCTCAGTGAAAGTAGTTCAGGAGTTATGAGTATTATTCCTGGAGAAGTGAAAGTCCATTATCTTGTTCAAGAGCCAGAGGAGGGAACGCCTTGCTACAGGGCGCTCCCTGAGGAGAGAATTCCAGTACTTGATGATCTTCAAGATGGAATTCTAGAGGAAATTGAAGAAGATTCAGAGGAGGTGATTTCAGTTAATATCAGAGGTGAGCAGGTCGAAGGGAGGCGAATGTTACTTGAAGGTTTGGTGCATACCCTTGTTGAGGAAAACTTCCCTCTTAAAGAGGACGCGCCCTCCAAGGATGCAACACCGATCGAGGATCCACAAAGTTTTGATTTTGATCTTGATCCAAGAACACCATAACCAATGGAAAAGACTGGTCCTGCAGAGGATACTATTACAATTATGGTGGATGGGAAGGATTCGAGTAAGGTTTTGAAAATCGGATCTCAGTTGAATTCCAAGTTGAGAGGAATGCTCACTAATTTTCTCTTGAACAATCTGGATGTTTTTGCTTGGAGTCATGCTGATATGGTGGGAATCGATCCAAAGATTATGTGTCATCATTTGAACATAGATCCCACCAAGAAAGGAATTCGCCAAAAACGTCGACCTGTGAGTGGAGAAAGAGCTATAGCACTGAAAGAAGAAGTTGATAGACTTCTAGATGTTGGTTTGATCAAGGAGTCATATTATCCAGATTGGTTGGCAAATCCAGTTCTTGTCAAAAAGCCTAATGGCAAGTGGAGAACTTGTGTAGATTTCACGGATCTGAACAAGGCATGCCCTAAAGATAGTTTTCCTCTCCCTCGGATTTATCAGTTGGTGGATGCTACCGCTGGCCATGCTCTTTTGAGTTTCATGGATGATTATTCAGGTTACAATCAGATTCCTATGTACGAACCTGATCAAGAGCACACCTCTTTCATCACGGATAGAGGTTTGTATTGTTATATTGGAATGCCATTTGGTTTGATCAACGCTGGAGCTACTTATCAGAGGTTGGTAAACATGATGTTTAAAGATCTGATAGGGAAAACCATGGAAGTGTATGTGGATGACATGCTTGTCAAATCATTGAGGGCGGAGGATCATGTAAAGCATTTGGAGCAGATGTTCGGAGTATTGAGGAAGTTCAGGATGAAGTTGAATCCTCAAAAATGTGTGTTTGGAGTGGAATCCGGAAAGTTCTTGGGATTCATTGTCAACCATCGAGGGATCGAGGCGAACCCAGCCAAGATTAAAGCCTTACTTGACATGAAATCTCCATCTAGTGTGAAGCAGGTTCAAAGTTTGGCTGGGAGAATTGCAGCGTTAAATCGCTTTGTGTCAAAATCTTTAGATAGATGCAGAGAATTCATCAAGGCAATCAACGAAGCATCCAAAGATTTTGTGTGGACTCCTGAGTGTGAAGAAGTTTTTCAGAAAATCAAGGAGCAGTTGGGGAATCCTCCGCTCTTAGCCAAACCCGTGGAAGGAGAAACTTTGATATTGTACTTGGCAGTTTCGGAGTACTCCGTTAGTGCAGTGTTGGTAAGAGAAGAGATTGATCATCAGTCCCCAGTTTACTATGTGAGTAAGCGTTTGCATGATGCAGAAACTCGATATACCAGCATGGAAAAGTTGGTTTACGCTTTAATCTTGGCAACAAGGAAGCTTCGCCCTTATTTTCAAGCTCAAAAAATCGAGGTTCGTACTGCCTACCCGTTGAGAGGTATCCTTCACAAACCGGAAGCTTCGGGGAGAATGTTGAAGTGGGCTATTGAGTTGGGACAGTTTAATTTGGAATATACACCAAGAACGGCTATTAAAGGTCAGGCTTTAGCAGATTTTATCCTGGAGTTTGATTCAGAGACTGAGGAAAAGTCACTTGTATTGGTGGAACCTGGAATTCCTCCAAAGAGGGTGAACCCTCTTGAGGAAGTTCCCCAACCTTGGTGGAAGTTGCATGTAGACGGAGCTGTAAATAATGGAGGTGCTGGTGCAGGTATAGTTTTGGTTTCCCCTGAAGGAAATCAACTCATGGGCGCAATCCACTTCAAGTTCAAGGCAACTAACAATGATGCGGAATATGAAGCTCTGATTAATGGAATGAAGATGGCTCTGGAGATGAAAGTAGTAAACTTGGTAGTTTTGAGTGATTCCGAGTTGGTAGTTGGGCAGGTTAAAGGAGGATTTCAATGTAGAGGTCCAAGGACAGAGTTGTACATGAAGTATGTCCGGCGTTTGATTTCGAACTTTTATGAAGTAAGACTAGATTGCATTCCTTGGGATGAGAATTGCATTGCAGATGTTTTAGCCAAGTTGGGATCTCAGAAGGATGCCACGCTATTAGGAACTGTTCCCTTGCAGATTCAAGAGGTGCCCAGTATTCCGGAGATAGAAGTTATGGAAGTGGAAAAAACTCCTCAAGTAACTTGGATGACTCCAATTCAAGAGTATGTTCGAAAGGGAACTCTACCAGTAGATAAAGTCGAAGCAAGGCGACTCCGGTATCAAGCGGCTAGGTTTGTAGAATATGATGGAATTTTGTATAAAAGGGATTTCAACCAACCACTTCTTAAATGCATAGATGGAGATGAGTGTGACTACATCCTTCGAGAAGTTCATGAGGGAATCTGTGGCAATCACTCGGGGGGTGGTTCATTGGCAATGAAAGTACTGAGACAAGGTTATTACTGGCCTACTATGAAGAAGGATTCTTATGAATTTGTAAAAATTTGTGATAAGTGTCAACGGTTTGCTAACTATTCAACTATTCCTGTCACTACCTTGACTTCCATGATGAGTCCCTGGCCATTCGCTATGTGGGGGATAGATCTTATTGGAGAACTCCCTAAAGCTAAGGGAAGTGTTAAGTATGTTGTGGTTGCTGTGGATTACTTTACCAAGTGGGCAAAGGCTATGCCTTTGGCCACCATCACCGCAAAGAAAATTATAGATTTTGTGTTTAACTCCATTGTGTGCAGATTTGGAATCCAATAAAAGCTTGTATCTGACAATGGGAAACAGTTTGATAGCAAGGAATTGCGAAAATTATTTGATGATTTGGGAATAAAGAAGGAGTTTGCTGCTGTTTATCATCCTCAAAGCAATGGGCAGACAGAGGCTATAAACAAAATCATTAAGCATACTTTGAAGGCAAAGTTAGAAGAAAGCAAGGGTAACTGGCCCGAGGAGCTTCCTATGGTTCTATGGTCGTATAACACGACCCCAAGGTCTACAACTGGTGAATCTCCCTTTATGTTATCTTATGGATGTGAAGCGATGGTTCCTGTTAAAATTGGGGCAGGATCATTTCGTAGAGATTTTTATGAGGAAGAAGCCAACATGATAAATCAAAGGTTGAATCTTGATTTGTTGGAGGAAGCACGAGTCAATTCACAACTACGTTTGGCAACTTACCAACAAAGGACAGCGAGGTACTACAACAAGAAAGTGAAGATTCAGCCTTTCAAGGTAGGAGATTTGGTTCTTCGCAAAGTCATGCCAAATACGAGAGTTGCTGCTCATGGTGTTTTTGGTCCAAACTGGGAAGGGCCTTACAAGATCAAGTCTGTCATCTGGGGAGGCACTTATCACCTGGAAGACTTGGATGGCAACACAATCCCAAGAGCATGGAATGCAGAGCATCTGAGAAAGTATTATCAGTAGGGTGGGGCTTTGGCCCCCTATTTTATGAAGACTTATATCATAGTTATAGACTAGTATAAATAATATTTCTCCTAGTCTAGGGGGTAGTACATATATGCCTTCCTCAGATTTAGTTGAGACAGTTGCTGTTTTTTCACACTTTTCAATAATTGTTTTCCTTAGCCAGGGGGGTAGTATATATACCTTC
Organism: Kitagawia praeruptora; assembly: GCA_037693485.1. NCBI lineage: Eukaryota > Viridiplantae > Streptophyta > Magnoliopsida > Apiales > Apiaceae > Kitagawia > Kitagawia praeruptora. The sequence goes on from CM075353.1 coordinate 57,758,198, forward strand.
CCTGGTTCTGAAGAAATTCCAGTAATTGAAGAAATTCAATATTTTACAAAGATTGCTTTAGAAATTTCTTTAAGTTACTACCAAGAAGAATTGTTTCCAAAACTTGGCAGAGAATTTCTTTAACTCAAAGAGGCCGCGTCCTGTTTTAATTCTAAAAAAGAGCAAAGCAAGAAATTTGAAAGAACAAGATAGCATATGTAAGTCAAAAGATGATTAAAAGTTATCCGGAACATATTCAAATTACAACTTGCAAGGTTTTACAGAGGGCCTGCGCCTCAGAAAAGTTAAGTACCAAAGTTAAACGATTCAGAATAAATAGAGAACTACTAAGGCGCGTCCTTAGAAGGGGGCGCTTCCTTAATGGGAGATACGTTCTTAGGAGGAGACGCGTCCTTAGAGGAAGGTATGATCTCAGATGTATTCTCAGCCTGGGGAGATTTGACAGGAGAAGCTTCAAGGTTGCCCTCTTGTTCTTTCACAGGTGAGGGAGTTCTTTCCAAGGACGCGTCCTCATCAGGTTGTTCAAGACCAAGGGCGATTCTTTTTGCCTTAATAGCTTCGGCTTCATCTACCTTGAATTTTTCAATCCAATCAACGGTTTCTTGCCCGAATTTGGTGAAGTCATAATCAGAGTCAACAGCCAGGAAGCCGGAGGCATAATTCTTGAAACCATCAGCAAAGGCCGCATCCTTAATAATTTTCTTCTCAGCAGCCCAGCCAGTTAACTTCTCCTCCTTAAGGGCATCTTTTTCCAGTTGAAGTTTTTTGGAAGATTCGACAAGCGACTTGTACTGATTTTTAGCAGAAGATAATTCAAGGTTGAGTTTGGCAATTTGAGTGTCTTTTGCATCCCTCAGTTTCTTGAACTGATTGTCTTTCCCTTTCAGCTGCTTAGACAAATTGTTATTTTCAGTCTTTAGCTCCGATAGGCGCGCCCTCATCTTAGTGTTAAGACCTTTAATGTGAGTGGCATGAAAATGAAGTTGGGCAGCAGCGTTAACCAGCACATTTTCAATCTCCTCTTCAGAACGATTTTGCCAACCTTTCACTTCTTCTTCCTTAAAGTATTTTGAGGAGGCAGCACCCAAGAAAGTTTGCACAGTGGGATCAGGAATTTCTGATAATCTTTGGCATTTTGAGGATGCGTCCTCTTGTGTTTCAGGCTTGGAAGAGTCGGGAGGGGGAATCTTGCGTTTTGGAGACTTTGCTGCATGGGCGACCATTTTGGGAGGACGCGCCCTAGTTGGTTTGGCACCCAAGGGCCCGTCTAAGCTGATGCCAAAACCTTTTGGAAGACCAGCCATGTTTGAAAATAAGATGAGGACAAGTCAGAACAAAATATAACGGTAAAGATAAGTGTGTGCAACAAGCATAAATTGATTACATAAACTAATCTACCAGTATCCAAGAGCCCGCCTTTCCGTAAGGACGCGCCCTCATTAGAAAGAACACTTTCATAAGAAGGAATATCCCTGTTGGTAGGGATACTCTCTTCCAAGTTGTTCTCTTCTTCACCTTCCTCTAAATCTTCACTAACGGTCGATTTAATAGGAACTCCGTTCCTAAACGCTGAAATGGGATGATTTTTCCAACTTTCTGGGAGAGAAGTCCAACTCTTTTTAAGTTTTTCTCTGTTACCAAGGTGGTATGGTCAAAACTTCCGGTTGGAAGGTCGAGTATGGTTTGAGCTCGTAGCAAGGGCGCGCCCACAAGTTCGTCTACTATTCTTCTATATTTGAAGGTGAAGAAAAATAAAAGTTAGAAGATATGTATAAGTAAAAGATTTATGCATATATATAATAAGGGCTCGTTCTTACTTGGATCATAGTTGAAGGTCACCTTGACCCTTTCAACATCCCAAACATAAAAGAAAGGTTCTTTCCATCTCTTCACGTTAATAATCTTTCCTTCAGAAAACCCTTTCTTATTATGCTTCTTATTCACAACCAAGTAGAAGTAACCTTTACCCATTTTACGTATACTAAAAAAGTAACTAAACTCCTCCATGGTGGGGACTCCAAGTTGAGCGTCTTGATAGAGAATAAAAAGAACGGTAGCTAGGGTGTAACTGTTGGGGGATAATTGAATAGGTGCTACATCGTACCATACGATGATTTGCTGATAGTAAGGATGTAAGGGCGCGCCCACTCCCAGGGCAACCAGTTTTGGGGTTAAGACCATTCGTGGAATCTTAAAATCTCCACCATAGTTGAAGATATGGGGACGCATCATGGAAGGAGGACGCCCCCAAATCCCACTCATATTGTAGTATTTCATGCACCACTTGATTTCATCAACAGTTGCCTTACTTGACATTCCAGCGCAATCAACTTTGTTGGCTTCTTTCCTAAGGGCATTCTTTTCGGTCTCAGAAAGCTCTTCTTTGTATTTGCTCCAGTTTAAGTCTTTTTCATTATTTTTTATTGGAGGATGGATATAAGGAATAGGTGAAGCAGGTGGAGAATAGCTTCTTTGAGAGTTTTCCTCGTCCGAAGATGCGTCCTCAGCATTGGCCGCGTCCTCCTTGGTGTGGTCAATCTCCTCATCAGAATTTTCTTCGTCAGAAGAAATAATTTTGTTACCTCTTCGTTTGGGAGTAAATTCGATTCCTATGTCATCGAAATCATCAAAGACAGGTTCAAGAATTGAAAGGAATGGGCTTTCCCTTCGAGTGTTTATTCGGGTTTAAATAGGAATGTGATCGAGGGAATCGAAGGAGTCATCTGGGGAATTTGACATAATTTCGGAAAAATTATTTGAAAGATATGCTATATCTTAAGAAGAGATAGATGAAAAGATATGTTTTGGATACTCTGGTGGAAAAGAAATAGAAGGGGGTGAGTAAATGCCGAGTCTTCTATTGAAATCTTTGAAAGGGTGATACGGAGAGGACGCGCCCTCGTCCTCCAGCTGCAAGAATAAAAAGGAAATTTTGAGGGCGCGTCCATAGAATAAAAAAAATGATGATGAAAGATGAACATCCGCGAAGTATAAAAGAGCGCATCCTATGTACAGGGCACGCCTACTATTCGTTAATTACGATCATTATAAGATCAGCAGGTCAACCAACAAGTCACTGCAATATTTTGAAGGACACAAACAGATCAAAAGTATATACACACACATATATTCATACGCCGGAAAATGAAGAACACAGGAAAGTCGATAGTCATAAAGCAATATCAATCAGATTACTTGGTGAAAACATAAAATAAAAACACAGAAATATATCTTGGAAGTTTTCGATCGGAATCTGTGGAAAAGAAGTGCTAAAAACGATCGTTTTGATCGGTTTTTGCCCGGAAAGAAAGACAATCGCCAGCGGGGTAGTTTTTTAAGAGAGTAAAGTAGAAAGTTGGTAATGATGGGTGAATCTAGTATTTATAGGGGATATAGAGAAGTGGATGACAGCTGTATGGCACAAAGTCGATTCAACTTCAGAGGACGCGCCTTGTTGTAGGGCGCGCCCTTAGGGTATTTTGTGAGAATTTTGATTTTTTTTCAGAAGAATTCCATACATCATCTCTGATTTCATATTGAATTGGGGGGTAGTTATAGCCAAAATTCGGTTCGGGTATTTCAAGATGGATTCGGGTCAAATACGGGTTCAATTTGGGGAATTCTAGGATTAATTATGGTTTTAGCAGGTAATAGAGAAGTTAGGCCGCGCCCTCTCTTTCTCTACAAAGAGGGCGAGACCTAAATATAAAAACATGGTGACAAATCTATTCAAGATTGATTTTCTGAGAAGACATTGAAGAAATCTCTCCTAGGATTCCACTCAAGCATGGATTCCACCCAAGCTGGAATTCCAGAAGTTGAAGAATTCCCTCCTATCGTATCTCAGGAGGGGGATGTCCGTCGCAGAAGGCCTCCAGGGGTTTGCCTGGATGTAAGGACCCTTCTTAGACACTAAGGGCGCGCCCTAAGGTGGAAAGATGGGGACTTTTTGGTGTGTGCTTTGGGAGCTCTGTTCCTGTAGCCAATGGGCGCGCCCTCATTGGGGAACTTTAGAGTAATCCTGCACTTTGCACCCAAAAGCTCTGGATCACCTGTCCTGTTATCTGGTGGGTGCTTCTCATTCGGGAGACAGGGATGCGTTCTGCACTTGGGGTAAACCACGGCTATACCTGCATCCTTGAAATCAAGAAATAGCTGGTAGCGGATAGGACTAGTCCTCGATGGGGGAAGTTTCCTTATCCGTGAAGTCTTGGGATCCTGGATGAGCCTTGAGCCTTTGTGGTTAGGCCTCATAGTAGAACATTCCGGAAGCTGGTCCGTTATCCAAGCCCATTTGGGTTTCTTGCTCTCCAAGAAGTACGTCTGGCTTAATCCCTATAAATACAAGGGTACGTAGGCCGATTGAGGGGTTGGAAGTCGAGAGCTCTGAATAGCCGCCACTAACCCTATCAATCTCAGCCACCAATCACAAACAGCCACCACACGCCACCACTCTTTTCGGAAAAGGACCACCGCTGTAGATCTTATTTCCGGCGAAGTACCTCGAATTTTGTTGTTACCAAATTCCTCCGTCAACAGATGACAAATTAATTCGATCTGATGGTACCTTGATATGAAATTCAAAATTTTGGATATACCGAACCTGAATTTTTGGATTTAGGTTTGAATTTAAATTTTAAACCCGAAATAGGTTCTATTTGGATTTGGATTTCAATCATACCAAACAGATATTGGATCTAAAACCCGAAACCTGATCCACTATCGAAATCCAATACATAAATAATATAATGTCATAATTTGAAATTATTAATATTTTTGATGTAAGACATATAATTTATTTATTTTTATTCAAATATTTCATTAGAAATAGTCAATACTAATTTAGTAATTAGTACTTCTATTTCTCAATCTCAAGTTTTATTGCAATATCTAAGATGTAGTTTTCTTTATCTTACATAAAATATTCATTTGTTATATATACAAAAAAAAATAACATATTTTAAATTTTACTTGGTATGCAATTCGTATAATATGTTACATTTGACTACTTACTTACTTTAATCATTTTATTATTAAATTATTGTATAAATATACTTAGCATTGTTTGTGTGTATCAATTATTTTAAATTTGACTATATTATTACTAATTTTGGATCCCCGAAGAAACCAGATCTAATCCGAACCCGACGAAAATATTGAGTTTTGGATCTAGATTTGGATTCATTTTTAAAACCTGAAAATATTTGGATATGGTTTTGGATTTTACGAAATTCGGCCCTAATCCAACCCGGTGTCAACCCTACGCGTAGAATAAGACATTTCAAAATGAGTATCACATTTTTTTTTCTATTGGACTAACATGTTAAAATAGAAAATTGTACATGAAACTAAAATCAAATGTGTAATATATAAACATGTAATCAATATTAGTTTATGGTGTTAGAAAAATCAAACGATGATAGTTTGTGTGAGACAGCCTTTTCCTTGTAGGTTTTGGTGATTTATCAAAGTACAAAAATGAAAATGAAATTAGTCAAGGAAGTTACTAGCTAACATAGTAATTCCTCCCCTAAGATTATTCGATGTGACATTTCCGAATAACGAGTCAATTTGATAAAAACGTTTTCTCGTACCTTATCATTTGATTTGGATAAGGTATATCCGTTCAATGATATATTCTAGTCTAGATTTTATATGGTACATTTTAAAGGCAAAGTCAAGTCGGCACAAATATCGATATATTCCCGAACACTGATTTTACGTACTAAAAACGAAGGTTTTATTCAAAACAGTGTTCATTTCAAATGTTTTATCCTCAAATATATTTGATATATTTTCCAAAAGATTATTTTCAAAAGTGCCTTATTTATTGACTTGCCGAAAGATCAAAAACGAATTTTATCCCGAACCCCTAACAATTTTCATTTAAATGGATAAAATCATAAAATATTCAAAATACATATTACGAGGACTTCATGGTCATTATTATTTGAATAATATTATATTTGAATATATTTCAAGTCAAAACTTTAGCCAAAATGTCGACAAGTTACGACAAAATGCTAATGTATTTTATTCCGTCGCGGAAGGACATTTAAGCAAAATATTTTTGAATAAAATACCTAAACATGTTATTTTGACTTGAAACTTTGGGAATGTCACTATAATATTTAAAAAGAATTTTTAGAAAAAGTTTCATGAGTTTATGAGAACATTTTTCCGGAACCCCCTAAAATCGCTTCGGTTTTTATTTTGGGGTTCGCTAAAATTCGTCCAAATATATGGAAACTCATGGGTCGACCTTGACCATATTTTTCATATAATATTTGAAGACTTTTGGCATTGGTCTCAAATTTTTCTAAATTGTTTTGAATAAAATCGAACGAAATGGGTTTGTCGCGTAGTATCGTATTTATTGGCTAATTACGTATCAAGAGAAGCTTCCTATATTTTATTATTGTTATTCCCACATGTGCTACTGATTATTTTAAGCAACTTGGGGACCAAGTTGGGTAATAACTCATCTCTTAATTGTTCATTGGTTGCTTGCTCCATTCTTTGATCTTTAACCCCCTTTTTAAGTCTATAAATAGCCAAGCCATCCTACCCATTTCTCCCAAGCCTAAGAGCCAAAGAAATGCTGCTATTTTCTCTCTAGATACACACCATTTTCCAGAATTTAATTACTCCAAAAAGTATCTAGCAAAGAAGCTTCAATCTTCATCTTTTATACACTTTTTAAGCATGTTTTTAGCACCATTTCTCAACCAAAAACCTACCTCTCGGCAAGTTCTTTTTAGGCAGCCTCTTAGCTCGTTTTTATCAGACTTTGAAGTACTCTTGCAAGTGTCTTTGAGTCACCTTTAATCCCTCCTTGAATATCTTTCATTTGGTGCTCAAACTAGGTCACTTAGGTAGTGTTTTTATCACCATTTCTTGCTCTAAAACAATTCTATCCAAGACCACTTTGATGACAAAACTTTAGCTCGACTAAAGTGGGTTCTTGAAGTGCTTTGGAAGAGGTTTAAGGATCCTTGTGTCCCCCTTAAATTATCTTTCATTGATTGATCTTGGTGACCTTGTTTTGGTAGCTCTTTTTGGTGATTTTCGGGTCTTCTTGTTCTTGCTCTACGCCATTCGGCCAAACCACTTCTAGGCAGCCTTTTAGCTCGAACTACTACTGCCCTTAGAGTGTTTTTCTTGTGTCTTGAGTCACCTTTGATAACCCCTTGAATATCCTTCATTTGGTGCTCATTTCGGCCATTAGTTTGTGGTGTTTTAGGCTTCGATCCTAGCTTTTCTACTTGATTTCTTTTAAGACTTCAAGTGGTTATAAGTTAGTTAATTTTTGTTTAGTGTGTGTACATCTACACATACTAGTCCCGGAACCTAGTTCGTATCCTTTGAGAATACCTCTTATTTGAGAATTCTTTCCTTTAGGCAACCAAGCCATCAGATAAAGCCAAAGGTTATAAACTAGTCACTACGCCATTGATGGCCTATTGCAACCTTTTGGCATGGGTGTTACCTTCTTGGATGTTACCATAGGTATGAAATTTTTGAGCTATCGCAACCTTGTGATTGTGGTGTTACCAAAAATCACGAAAGTATGTTACTTTAGTTATAAAAGGTGTTACAGTGGGCAACACCATGAGATGTGTTACCTTAGAGTATTCATGGACAAAAATTTTATTTTATTTAAAATTAACACTTCACATAAACAAAAATTTAATTTATTAACTAAAAATTGAATAATTATTTAAAAATACATTTACCATGAAATCAATTTGTTTTTAAGAAAATTAAGAGTTTATCAAATTAACAAGTTACTATTTATAACAATTAAGATATTTATTTATTATTATTTTTTGCACGTTGTTGTATGTATAAAATTATGTTGCCATAATTTTGTAATGAACAAAATGTTACATTTTCAACTAAAAATAAAAAATTCAACTTTATTTCTCACGTAAAATAATTAATTTGATTTAAAATAATTTAGAAGTTTTTACAAAATTAACAATATATGTTTCATTAAAAATGTTAAAATATTTTAAGGTGAATAATTTTAATTTTATAACCATTAAAGTATTATTCAACAAATAAAATGATTTATTTAAAATATTTTTTTAGTATATCATTAAAATAAAAATATTTTCGCATATGATTAAAAATATTTGAATATATTACTTTAAAATGTATAATAATATTTGAATGTTTCTACCCCACCTTTGAATGTTCAAACCAAAAAGTTTATAGAAGATTCAGACCATATTAAGAAAACAACAACATAAAGCAACCGAAATAAAGAAAATTCTTATATATTGCATGAAAATTAAATAATTTATTAAAAATATTTTTTTATAAAAATTAAAGTCTACCAAATAAGTGAATTTTAATAATTTTGTAAAAATTAAAATTGTTTGTAAACATGAAATAAATAATGTTTTCTAAAATAATATTATTTATATGTATCTAAAAATATATATACTGTTATAGATACCTCTGGGAAGTCTAACACATGAAATTTGGAGCCTTCTAGAAATGATGAAAATTAGAGAGCGGCAAAAGAACCACCCTTTCTAATTTTTTGGCTTCTAATTTTTTCACTTTAACAATTTACAAAACACACAAATTTCCTCTCATGTTTACTCTCTCCCCCTCTGCGGATGAGTTCTCTCACTCTATCTATCTCAATCTCTCTTTCATACGCCTAAAACACTACGAATAAGAGCATTCTTCAGTTTGAGACTTCAAATTAGCTTGATTGATCTTCGACTTGGGCCTTGAATTTGGGTTTGATTTGTAGTTTTATCAAGTTCGTTTCAACTCTTATATTTTATCGAAACTCGTATATTTAATTTGGTTTATTTTAGGTCTTTTATAATTTTGGTCTGCTCTAATTTGGGGCTTTTTCGATTTAGGGCTTCCTCTATAATTTAAAGGTTTAATGCTTTTTTCACTTGCTTTTATTAGTCCGTTTTTATTGCAGGCTTTAATTTGGGTTTCCAGTGAGTTGATTTGGATTAAGGGCTTCTTGGATTCATGTTTCAATTTGGTTCCAAGGCTTTGATATTTAGGTATTATCTTTTTTCTATAAAGTTATATTGTATTTCATGTCTTGTTTGTGTTTTATGTATATGGCTAAAGTAGTTTCTCTAAATATGATGATTTTAGCTCACTTGATTTTTTTACTATCTAATTGAAGCAGGAGAGTAGTTTCTCTAAACTATATTGATATATTCATTTGGGATGCTTCTGAACTATCTTTTTCTCAGAAATATTCAAAAATGTCAACCCTATTCGGCCTTTGTGTGTCTCATAAATTTTGTTTAGCCTGTTTTTACATGTAATTGTGGTTGCCTCTGACACAACACACACCATGTTTAAATATTTTGGCATGGAAATCTAGTGTTACCAGTGCTTGTGCAATGACATCTTATTATCGTATAAATACATCGTTTCTATATTCTGTCCTGCATATCAGCTATCCATCTTTTCTACGTTATTATCGTAGGTTATAGCTGTTGTACCAGTTGTTGTGGAATAAAAACTAGGTTATTAGATTGCGGCTAGGGTTTGCTGTATTTAATGCTAGGGTGCGTGAGCTTCGTGCTTTAATGGCTGCTCTCGTGCTCGTGGCTGAATCTGCCTTCACAAGATGCCTACGTACTTTGATGCGTATCAAAGATCAAGCCAAAAAAAACGTAGTTCTAGGGTGAGGGGTCTGACCCTTTATATAGGCTGTGAGAGCCTTAGAATCGTAGCAGGGTTAGGTGACTTGGTGGGCAAGTCACCGCCTTGAGGAAGGTTCTAGACTCCTTCCTTATAGGAATCAGTTTCCTTGTTGAAATAGGTGCCTTGGAGGCTAAGTCAAGTAGGAGTAATTCCCTTATTTGACTCTTATTGCTGAGCTGTTTATTACCCCCAATATTAATTACGAAATTAATATTATAAATAGGATTTGGGCCCATCTGGTGGGCCCAACGTTTGGACCATTTTAGGTCTAATTAATGCCACATTAAATGTGTCTTTAGGGTTTACTTTTAGCCCATATCATTTGCCCCCCAACTTCTAGGAAAACTGATCAGGTTTTCCTTGAAGTTATAACGGCCTTATTCGAGACTTGGGTCAGGGTTCATTGCTCTTACGTGAGTATTTTCAACAACATCATCTTAACGTAAAGCGTGGAGCGACCGACGCATTTATGACGATGTTGAATGACACTAATTAGTGTTTAACGGCACTACGCAGCGCTAATCAGCCTTAAACAACGTTTTAACAATATTAAATGATGTTAAATGGCATAAAACGGCACTAACGGCACTAAACGGTGTTAAACAGTGCTAGTCGGCACTAATCTGTGCTTAAACGGCACTAAACGGTGCTTAGTTTCCACTTTTCTTAATTATCGAATCGGAAAAATAAAAACGAAATTTTACAAACCCGACTCGAGGATCGGTTGCAGTCTGCCGAACGAAAAACCCATACCGACCATCGACATCGGTCGGCCGACTTGCACACGGAGGGCCAGTCGGTTGGGACGTCGATCGGCCGGATCAATGTCCTTACTGGCGGTCGAAGCCAGTCGGCTGGAGGGTTCCCCGGAGGACCGGTCGGCTCGTATGTTAGTCGGCTGGAGGATTTCGGCAAATTTTTTTTATTTTTGCGAAACAAAACAAAAACCCGTATCGATGGTCGAGGTCGGTCGGCCAGAGCGCTCCCGGAGGGCCAGTCGGCCGGCGTGTTGATCGGCTGGTGCGGACCCGTATCGACGACTGATGCCAATCGGCTGAAGCTTGTCCGGGGAGGCCAGTCGGCCGGCGTCCCGGTCGGCTGAAAATTTTTCGCATATATTATTTTATTTTTTTTAATTTTTTTTTTTAAAAAAATGGGGGCTAAAAAACCCATACCGACGATCAACGTCGGTCGGCCAAGGCGTTCGTAAAGGGGGAAGTCGGCCGAGTGCCTAGTCGACTGAGGCGGAAAAACCCGTGCCGATGGTCGAGAGTAGTCGGCTGAAGCGCCTCCGATGGCCCGGTCGGCTGCTCTACGATCAGCTAGGGCTCCCGGATTTTGATTTTCGCATACCGACATCGACCATCGACATGGAATCGACTTGGTCACTATTAGTGATTTCGGTTTTCGTATACTGACATCGGTCATCAATATGGAGTGACTGATTTTCGTTTCTTGAAAATCCACGTGTAGAACTAATCATTCCGTTAACATTTTCTTAAACGTGCTTAGCTTCCTAAGCTCATATGACTGCTCTAGAAGAATATTTCGCCGGATATTCAATTAAATTCTCTGTTTCTCTCCCAAAATATAATGAATTTTAACGACTCTTTCCATTTATAACAGATAGTTTTTGCTGCTTTTTCGTATTTTAACGATACTTGACCTGTAAATGCGAACCAAGCTGGATTTCAACCTGAGATAGCAGGTCACCTTTTTCTTATAAAAGGATGGGAGCATCCTTCATTTCTCTTCACTTCTTCACTTCTCAAACTTTCTTAAGTTCTAAAGCTCTTGAGCTCTCTAGCTTTCAAGCTTTCCAAGTTCCAGTTTCGAGTTTCAAGATTCAAGATTCAAGATGGCCGACAAGCAAGCTGCTGCCCCCCAACTCTCCATGGAGGAGGCTTTCAGAAAAAGGAGCATGGCGCGAACAATGAAAGGTAAGCTAAAACTCATGCCTCCTAGATATATTGAACGTCGGTTTGAGTCTACACTAGATTTGCTAAACACTATGGGAGAATCATTCCCCAACAGTTCAAGCTTAGTTGCTTTTAATAGTCCCTCTAAATTGAAAAAGAAGGAAGTTGAGAAGATCAGGAGCATTTACGGCTTTCCAAGTGCAATTAAAGTATGCCTTCCAAATCCAGGAGACAGAACCTGCAACTGGCACCCCGAAAGGATTTGCGTCATGAAAGGAGCATTGGAGGCGGGACTTAGGTTCCCTGTTCAAACATTTATCATCAGGCTCTTAGCAGAACTTCAAGTCCATCCGTGTCAGCTATACCCCAATTCCTGGAGGTTCCTAATCATCTTCTCATTAAGATGTCATGAGTTGGACATCCCTTGGAGTACAACTATGTTTAGAAGTATCTTCGCAACAAAGAACTCCCCTGAGTCTAAGCCGGGGTGGATTAGTTTTAAGCTTAGAAATAGGCTTCTGCATATAGTAAACTCTTTCTCCTTCCCTGACTCCCACCATTCCTGGGAAAGGGACTTCGTTGTCTTGGAGTTGGAAGGTGGCGACTGGGGTTATTTCTTTGTTAAGAGATTCGGACTTGTGGAGGATAGTTCACACTTCGTGTGTGACCTTGATCTCAAAGAGTTGGCACACCGAGATAGGCTACTTGCTGATGATGGTTGTTTGCACTAAATCACGCAATCGTACGTGGTCACAAGTAATATATGAATAAGTCAAGTTCGTTCCCACAGAGATCTGGTTATGGTTTTAATTCAGTAGATGTACCTATGCAACAATGTATGATTATTATTCACTGCTAAGACAAATAACAATTTCTGGGTTTAATAAACTAAATTAACTAAGAAGTAAACTAACAAACTAAGAATTAACTAACTAACAAGAATCGGAATCGAATTACTTCTTCAAGAGAAACCATGGAATCCTAACTTCATTAAATACTTTGCTTAGATCTGACGCCTTTAATCACTATATGCAATGGTTATGATATCTGATCGGACAACACGAAACAAGTACACGCTACCTGTCAGTATACGTATACCAAACTAAACATACATCCACAAAAGAGATAGAAGATGAATAGACACCAATTATGCTTAGACCCTATATGTCTATAGAATTTGAAAACATAACGGTTGAAGAACAAGTTATCCATAATGATCACACAGGGCAATACAAGTATTCTCATCTCATACTACGAATCATGTTGATAAACAATCATGAACCTATGCTAGCATGGCAAGTTCTAAATCTTAAGATCCACTTTCACTTCACAAGAGATTAACAGATTAGATGTTAGCTACGCATCTAAATACATGAAACACAACCATACGAGGATATCAGATATACATCACACACAGTTCTTTAAAGCATCAAGATACTAAAGCTCCATAAATAAATCCGTTAGAATCCCATGACAACGATTAGTTCATAATTGAACCTCTCGTCATCATGGGATCTGATGAAACCATGATAAAAATAAAGTATGAAAAAAATACAAATAATCCTAAGTAATTGATATGTAATGGTTCTTCCAATTACAATGGTAGGATGTGTTTATATAGGCTCTATAATTCTTGCCCAGCAAGAAATTGCCTTTTTAGAGTTGGAATAGAAGATTGGCAATTTTCGTTCTTGAATGAGAATAGAATTGCAAATTCCATGTATAGATCTGATTCTGGAATGTTCTAGCCGCCCAGAGCAATTACCATACTTATTAGAAGTAGGAATTTGTAACAATTTCCTTGTCAAAGTTGAATTTCTGCAGTTGGCCACAAAATACGTTTCCTAAACGGATTCTGTTTTGAAGGAAAATTCGTAACTGACTTTTCTTCACTATTTCTAGGCCGTTCTAGTTGTAATTGGACCTCTGGACCACTTTAAAATGAAAGAGAATTCCGTTATCTTCGCGTGGACAGTAAGATCGTCCAAAACAGACTTGTAGAACTCAAGATTGTAGGACAATTTCCGGAATTTCCAGAATACCCTCGAGGCCGCATCCTGGAGTTTTGAGGCCGTGGCCTGGAGTCAAATCTGTCCAAGATTGTAGAAAATCTCCCAGGCTTCGCGTGAGCTGTAAGATCGCTGAAAACGGACTTCTAGAACTCCAGATATGGGCAAAACAGTTAAGACTGCGCAGCCTTCCCGAAAAATCAGAATTTTAATCAATTTAATCTCCAAAAACGATAGAAGCATCAACCTTCTTGCAAACCTGCACACTACACAAAACACATCAAAACTACAATAAACTTGAGTCCAAGACAATCAATTTAAGCCGATATGGAACGTTCCAAGTGGATATAAAATTCACTTATCACACCCCCAAACTTAAACCGATGCTTGTCCTCAAGCATAAACAACTAACTCTACCTAACTAGTACCACTTCCGTAGGTGATCACGGTTGCATTTGGCATATGCAACAAGCCCTTTAAACCCCTAGGCAGCCCTAGTGGACGAGTAAGGTCTCGTGAGGGCCTATAGCGAATGTACCCACAAAATCCAATGCAATGCAATGCATGAATGCAACTAAATGAAAATGCAAATAATCTAGTACTAATATCCTACCAAACCTTCAAATCCTCTCATGCCATATCAACTTAAGAATCAAAGTAATAACGCAATGTCTTGGTGTCGAAAGTGCAAGTATTCACATAGTCTACTCAATGAACATGCATAAGTTCTCACAAGTCCATGTCAAGTGTAAGAATAAGTTAGTAAACATGCTAAGCCTACAAGAGTACATCTTTGAAACAAAACTCGGGATCTCATACGCAAAAACAAGCAAACACTCATAATCCACTCACAAAAGAATATTCACTCAATAACAAGGGTAAGTGTATCACTCAATTCCAACAAAATCATAAGCATACTTGACATTTGGTATCAATCTAACTCTTAACACAACATACATCAATGACGATCATCAAAAGGTCTTTATTTGGGTTGTATCGGGGCTAGGGACAAGGTATGTCAAATAAGCCAAATCAGGTGAAGTGTTAAAAGCTAATAAGTACCATAATAAATCATACACAACACCCTATTTCCCCCCCCCCACATAATCTTACTCTTTTTCTTCCAACAAAAACAATCGACTAGTCGACTGAAATAGGATCACAACAAACACAAACATGCTCTCATAATATTTTTTTTTCTTTTTTTCTCTTTTTTTCTTTTCTTTTTTTTTTCTTCTTTTTTTTTCTTCGAGAGCTAGATAAAACAATAATATAAACAATAACAATGATCCCACAATTTTATTACACATGCCTACTATCAAGTACACAACCAAACCCAATTTTCAATATTTCCCCCAAAAGTAAGACCAACAATAAACCCCTCCTTGCACACCTTATTACTCCCTTAAGCACTCTACTAGCCTTTGACAATGTAGGTTCAAATTAATGTAAGGCCAATACAAGAAAAAGGTCTAGGCAAGTAACGTGGTATGTCACCGAAAAATAAGATTAAGCTCAACGGGTTAACTAATTGATCATGTAAACATGGTGTGGTAATATGGGAAAATATGCGGTTATTCCTAATTGCCTTTATCATTTTAATCGTCAAATAATGTCATGTGATTTAAGAAAGACCTCAAACAACTGCTAGCAATGCAAACAATCCGTGGACACTCAAGCAAACGAATAAATTGCAACAAATATGCAATAAGGCTCAAAAACTCACTTGGTGGAAAAACATACTCAATCCCAAGCAAAAATCTCTCTAATGCACCGACTTGTATTCAAAGCATGCAAACTAAATCATCTTGCACATATTCATGTCCTTCTAAACACTTACAACATTCAATAAGTCTACTAGCTTCAACTTACTAGTGTATGTGTGTGCACAAGAACAAAGCATATCACTTCTCAATCAAAAGCATCAACAACACAAAATTCCTATCAAGCATGGGTGCAAATGCAAACTATTATGAACTCACATGATATACGAACATAAAAACCGAATGTCCTATATGAAACAAACGTAGATAGCACGAACATAAATGCATAATTTACTACTACTAATATGCAAAACATGAAATCCTATATGAACACAATGACTCATACAACAACTACTTATCCCTCAAACCACCCCCAAACTTGAAATATTCAATGTCCGCATTGAATGGAAAGTAATACAAGGGAAAGTAGAAAACATACCTAAATAAAATTACCGAAAAACGTGGGTTGCCTCCCATGAAGCGCTTTTTTAACGTCAATAGCTTGACGTTACTTCCAAGCCTCCATTATGGATGATAATAGTTTGCCTGGTCCTCTCTTCGCGATACTTCATCGTCATCACGGCGGCACACTTTCTGCCCCTTCTCCTCACTTGGCCTATTCGTGTAACAACTATGCCTTATTCCAATGCCTTCATCTGTTGACCCAAAATCTGTCAATTTGTAGAACAACACACATTCGCGGGCTTCACTTGAATATAATGGAGTGGGGTAAATGTAAGTTGCTGAAGCCTTTGGTTCCTCAAAGAGAACTTCCTCCATTTGCTCTAATGCGCTACCTCCATCTTTAAACTCTGAGACAAGTAGAAGACCTACATCTTTCCCATGTTCTTCAGCCTCTTGGCTCGCACATACCAATTCTTGAAATTTGCGTAGCTCATCAGTGTCCTCTTGGTATGCACATACCAATTCTTGAAATTTCTATAGCTCATCAGTGTCTGTCCCAAATTGTGCCCCTTCCAAATCATCCACCTTACTAGCTTGATCAAATTCCTCACATGGCTTGTGAACACTCACCTCATCTTGGAATTTGTCTTCCTCAATTATGCATGCAGTACCTTGCTCCAAATCACCGTTATTCTCTGGAATTGCCTCTAATATGAATTGTTACTTCTCTTGTTCTAAGGCACTCAAAACTTGAGTGACAAGTGTTCCCATAGATTTGATAGACTTCTCATGATTCTCTACAAGCATCCTAATCTCCTTCCTAATCTCCTTCAAATCATCAATCTCATCTGACTGAAAAGTAGGAATAGGTTGCTGATGTTGAAACTCTTCACTACCAAAGACATATGACATATCTGGAACATCTTGCTGGTACTATTGAGGATGGTATTGAAAATATGGTTGTTCCTCATAACTCAGAGGTTGAGATTGCCACGGGTCATGCTGCTGCAGAAAATTCTGGTTCTGCTGTTGCAGAATATTCTGAGGATAGTAAGGCTGTGCTCTATATTGTTGACCTTGATACTGCTGATAAGGCTGCTGAGGTTGTTGAATACCACCTTGGTTGCTCCAGCACTGATACGTCTCATGTGCGCCCGCACATAGCTCACAAACACTAACCACCTGCTGAACTCCATAGTAATTTAGAAAATCCATCTTCAACGTCAACGCTCTCTGACAAGTACCTGAAACACCAATGAACTATACAAGAATATATGAGAAAAAAAAATCTGAGTCAGTGAACTCTAACGACCACTATTGAAAAGCACAAAAACCAAAAATAAAACACCAATGATCCCCGGCAGCGACGCCAAAAACTTGTTTGCACTAAATCACGCAAGCGTACGTGGTCACAAGTAATATATGAATAAGTCAAGTTCGTTCCCACAGAGATCTGGTTATGGTTTTAATTCAGTAGATGTACCTATGCAACAATGTATGATTATTATTCACTGCTAAGACAAATAATAATTTCTGGGTTTAATAAACTAAATTAAATAAGAAGTAAACTAACAAACTAAGAATTAACTAACTAACAAGAATTGGAATCGAATTACTTCTTCAAGAGAAACCATGGAATCCTAACTTCATTAAATACTTTGCTTAGATCTGACGCCTTTAATCACTATATACAATGGTTATGATATCTAATCGGACAACACGAAACAAGTACACGCTACCTCTCAGTATACGTATACCAAACTAAACATACATCCACAAAAGAGATAGAAGATGAATAGACACCAATTATGCTTAGACCCTATATGTCTATAGAATTTCAAAACATAACGGTTGAAGAACAAGTTATCCATAATGATCACACAGGGCAATACAAGTATTCTCATCTCATACTACAAATCATGTTGATAAACAATCATGAACCTATGCTAGCATGGCAAGTTCTAAATCTTAAGATCCACTTTCACTTCACAAGAGATTAATAGATTAGATGTTAGCTACGCATCTAAATACATGAAACACAACCATACAAGGATATCAGATATACATCACACACAGTTCTTTAAAGCATCAAGATACTAAAGCTCCATAAATAAATCCGTTAGAATCCCATGACAACGATTAGTTCATAATTGAACCTCTCGTCATCATGGGATCTGATGAAACCATGATAAAAACAAAGTATGAAAAAAATACAAATAATCCTAAGTAATTGATATGTAATGGTTC
This sequence comes from Kitagawia praeruptora, assembly GCA_037693485.1. Taxonomy (NCBI): domain Eukaryota; kingdom Viridiplantae; phylum Streptophyta; class Magnoliopsida; order Apiales; family Apiaceae; genus Kitagawia; species Kitagawia praeruptora. Next base: position 57,776,240 of record CM075353.1, read on the forward strand.
TTCCAATTACAATGGTAGGATGTGTTTATATAGGCTCTATAATTCTTGCCCAGCAAGAAATTGCCTTTTTAGAGTTGGAATAGAAGATTGGCAATTTTCGTTCTTGAATGAGAATAGAATTGCAAATTCCATGTGTAGATCTGATTCTAGAATGTTCTAGCCGCCCAGAGCAATTACCATACTTATTAGAAGTAGGAATTTGTAACAATTTCCTTGTCAAAGTTGAATTTCTGCAGTTGGCCACAAAATACGTTTCCTAAACGGATTCTGTTTTGAAGGAAAATTCGTAACTGACTTTTCTTCACTATTTCTGGGCCGTTCTAATTTTAATTGGACCTCTGGACCACTTTAGAATGAAAGAGAATTCCGTTATCTTCGCGTGGACAGTAAGATCGTCCAAAACAGACTTGTAGAACTCAAGTTATGGCCAAAATAGTGAATCAGGATTTTTAGGAAAATTTCAGGAATTTCCAGAATACCCTCGAGGCCGCATCCTGGGTTCTGAGGCCGCGGCCTGGAGCCAAATCTACCCAAGATTGTAGAAAATCTCCCAGGCTTCGCGTGAGCTATAAGATCGCTGAAAACGGACTTCTAGAACTCCAGATATGGCCAAAACAGTTAAGACTGCGCAGCCTTCCCGGAAAATCCGAATTTTAATCAATTTAATCTCCAAAAACGATAGAAGCATCAACCTTAATCAACCTTCTTGCAAACCTGCACACTACACAAAACACATCAAAACTACAACAAACTTGAGTCCAAGACAATCAATTTAAGCCGATATGGAACGTTCCAAGTGGATATAAAATCCACTTATCAATGGTTGCACCCACTATAGAACTATTCTGACAGAAAAGAAACTCATTGAAGCTGGCTTAAGCTTCCTTTCTTTAGAGGGTAATTTTTCTTTCGTTCTACCATTATGAGCTATGTTAGTTCTTATTCCAATGTTTTTTTTCTTCATCTTTCAGCTGTCGAGGAGCTGGACAGCCGACCTGAGAATCAACCTCAAGTTACAAGATGCATGATAAAAAAGGCGACGGAGAAGCTGAACCCCACCGACCGAAGGATTCCTTCCTTCTTGGAGGGATGTTCCCATGGGGGGAAGAGATCCTGGAATGCTGCTGAGGGTGTTAGAGTCCCCTTCACTCCAGACTGGGGTATTTGTGAACAGGACTCTATCTTGGGGAGTACTGACTTAGCTTTGTCCTGGTCCAGGCTCTCTATCACTGCCCCTGATCTCTTAACGGTAACTGCAGGAGACAAGATTGACGAATCCGAGCGCCTTGGGGCCCAAGCTCTGTATCAGATATCAACCTTTACATTCGATCTTTTTGTTTGTACCTTGTTTTTTTTAAAAAAATGTCTTACTAATTTCCTTACTACAGGCCAATGCTTATCTTCAATCTGCCACTCGTCAAGGCCGAGCCTATAGAGATAGCAACGTGGAACTGAAGAACGAACAGACAAAGTTCAAGGAGCAGCTTCAAGATTTAAACTCCAGAGTCGTCCGATCGGAGGCCAACACCCTATCTTATCGAAAGCAACTTCGCTCGCTTGCCAAGAAGAAGCTCTCTGATGCTCACAAGATAATTGCTTCATACCACAATTCGGAGGACTTTATGCAATTTATGGATAAGCATGATGACGAGTTGAGGCCTTTTAACATGTCAGTTGGGTGGAATAAAGCCATTAGCGTTGTAAGCAGCAAGCACCCTTCGGTGGTGAATCCAGAGGACTTCCCGTGCCCTACCTGGGCTGTTGATAGTGGAAGTCATGACGTGGAACATGCATCAGGTTCTGGAGGCAGTCGCCGTCCTTCTGGTATGAGGAAGGCAGCCAATGTTGTTAGTTCTGGTTCTTCCTCTTCCCGTTCTGCTGGCAAGAAGACCATGTTAGAGAGGGAAGCAGCTGCGAGGCAAGCTTTTCCTGGAAAGCAACTCTGTGGCAGAGTTGACTCCTCAACCGAGACTTCGAAAGAGGAAGGGGTCGTGGTGAGGGAAAAGACGGCGCAACCGATAGAGACGGAAGCCGAAGAAGAGGATGATGAGGAGGAGAGCTCCGGAGAGGAAGAGGAAGAAGATGACGATGATGAGGAAGAAGAGGGTGAGGAGGTGGTGGAGGAATCCGCCGAGGAGTAGATGGCCTTGCACGGTATTGTTGGCCGCTTGTGGCTTTATTTTCTCTGCTTTTGATCAAGGTCCTTCGGGACTTAACTTTTATTTGGTTATGTAATTTAACTTCAACTTTGGCCCCTTGGGGATGTTTATTTATGCATTCGTTTCATTTCCATTTGTGCATTCTTTTATTTTCGTTGCTTGGTCTTACACTCATCAGGTGCTTGGCACATAAAATCACACAATCATGGAATGGAAAACAAACTTGCATTAATAACTTGAAATGGGTTCAACCCTTGCATAAATACTCTATCTCCTAATGGGAGCAACATGCTCTGTAATGGTTTCATCGAACCTTATTTCTACTTCTCCTAATAAATAAATAAAATCCAAGTCCTTACTAGGAGGGCTTACACATAATAAATCTTGAGGTTCAAGGCATGCCAAGTACGGGGCACCTCAACCCAATCCAAGGTCTCCAACTTGTATGATCCTCGCCCCAACGTCTTCCTGACTCGGTACGGCCCTTCCCAGTTTGGGGCCAGTTTTCCCTTCTGGCCAACTCCAGAAGCCTCTATCTTCCTCAGAACCAAGTCACCTTGCTGAAAGAACCTTTCCTTCACCCTGTGGTTGTAATAAAAGGATGATTTCTTTTGATGCTCCGCATTTCTGGCATTTGCCTCGTCCCTGACTTCATCAATCAGATCTAGGGCGAGCCTCATGTCTTCTTCATTAGCCTCAGGTTTAAATGCCTCAACTCGAGGTGATGCATGCATGATCTCCAGTGGCACAATTGCCTCAGCTCCATAAGCTAGCAGAAACGGGGTTGCTCCGGTAGTCACCTTACAAGTAGTGCGATAAGCCCAGAGTATAGGCAGCAACTCATCCACCCAAGTGTTCCTCGATCGTTCGACCCTTTTCTTCAATCCATCCAGGATGATTCGATTGGCCACCTTGGCCTGTCCATTTGCTTGCGGATGTGCTACTGAAGTAAAACAAAGCTCAATAGCATTCTCCTCACAGTACTTTTTGAACTCCTCATTATTGAACTGTGTCCCATTATCCGTCACAAGGATTCGCGGGATGCCATATCTACAGATTATGTTCTCCCAAAAGAACTGGGAAACTTGCTTGGTGGTTATCTTGGCTAAAGGCTTAGCCTCAATCCACTTTGTGAAGTAGTCAATGGCGACTATCAGAAACTTCCTCTGTGCTGATGCCATAGGGAAAGGACCAAGTATGTCCATCCCCCACATTGCAAACGGGATGGGGGAACTAACTGATGTTAACATTTCAGGCGGCTGCCTTACAATCGGAGCATGCTTCTGGCACCTATCACACCTCTTGACATAATTCTGTGCATCGGCCAGCATCTCTGGCCAATAGAATCCCATACGAGTTATTTTGTGAGCCAGGGCTCTGCCCCCCAAATGCTGCCCACAAATTCCTTCATGAACTTCTTCCAATGCTTCTCTTGCCTCTTGGGGCCTCAAACACTTCAAGTATGAGATGACAAACGACCTTTTGTAAAGGATGCCTTCGATCAAGGCATACCTCAATGCTCTCACTGACAGTTTTCGTGCCTTCAAGGCATTGTCAGGGAGCCATCCGGTTTCCAGATGAGCTTTAATAGGATCTATCCAATAGTTTCCAACATCGATTGGTGCTACCAACTTAGAGTTGACGGTCGGGGCCTTCAAGACCTGGAAGTAAACACTTCCTGCATAATTCTCTATCTCAGAAGAAGCGAACTTAGAGAGGGCATTGGCCTTAACGTTCTCTTCTCTTGGGATGTGCTCTACATAGCATTCGTCAAATTGAGTCATGACAGCTTTCACAACTCATAAATATTTTGCCATAGTTTCATCCTTGGCCTCAAAATCACCATTTACTTGCGAGACTACCAATCTTGAATCCCCACAGACTTTGAGATTTTTGACCCTCATGATCATGGCCAAGCCTAAACCGGCTATCAAGGCTTCATACTCAGCTTCATTATTGGTTGTCGGAAAGTCCAACTTCAAAGCATATTCAACTGTGAACCCATCGGGGCTTTGCAAAACTAAACCTGCACCACTGGATTTTGTTTTTGATGCTCCATCAAAATAGAGCACCCAATACTCCTTCAGATCAGGTACAAGTTCTTCATCCTTATTCTCACTTTCTTGGTTGGGTATTATCTCCTGCCCCCCGACTTCTTGGTTGCTAATGTTACATTCAACCACGAAGTTAGCCAGTGCCTGAGCCTTAATGGCTATCCGAGGCTTGTATGTTATGTAAAATTCTCCGAGCTCAATCGCCCATTTGATCAATCTTCCACTTGCTTTCGGGCTGTGCAATATGCTTCTCAACTTCTGGTCTATCAAGACTTCGATCTTGTGGGACTGGAAGTACGGTCGCAATTTCCTCGAGGCAGTAATCAATGCCAAAGCAAACTTCTCAATGGGAGAGTAATTCAACTCCGCCCCATGCAACACCTTGCTCACATAGTAGATGGGTTTCTGAACCTTCTTCTCTTCTCGAACAAGAACATCACTCAATGCCTGTTCGGATACCGCCAGGTATAGGTAAAGAGTCTCCCCGGGACTTGGCTTGGCCAACAACGGGGCTTCAGCCATGTACTTCTTCAACTGTTCGAAGGCCTCTTGGCTTTCCGTGGTCCACTCAAAATTTTTCACCTTCTTCAATGCCTGAAAGAAAGGCAAGCATTTGTCACCAGATTTGGAGATAAATCTCCCCAGGGCTGCAACTCGGCCAGTTAACTTTTGCATATCTCTTATAGAACGGGGGTGTTCCATGTCCAGAATCGCTTTGATCTTGTCAGGATTGGCCTCTATGCCTCTCTTCGAAACCATCAATCCCAAGAATTTTCCTGATCCAACACCAAAAGCACACTTGGCTGGATTCAACATCATCTTGTGGTGCCTCAGCACTTCAAATGCCTCTCTGAGGTGCTTAATGTGGTCCGCCTTATACAGACTCTTGACCAGCATATCATCAACATAAACCTCCATGGTTTTCCCAATCAGATGGGCGAATATCTTATTCACCAGTCGCTGGTAAGTGGCTCCTACATTCTTTAGACCAAAAGCCATAACGAGATAACAAAAAACACCAAAGTCAGTTATGAAAGATACCTTAGGGATGTCATCCTTATGCATCTTAATTTGATTGGAGCCGCTGAACCCATCCATGAAGCTCAACATCTCATGTCCAGCTGTGGCATCTATCAACATGTCTATCCTTGGTAGGGGAAAACAATCCTTTGGACAGGCATCATTCAGATCGGTAAAATCAATACACATCCTCCACTTCCCATTCGCCTTCTTGACCATCACGGGGTTAGCTAACCATTCGGGAAACTGAATCTCTTCAATGAAACCAGCCTCTAAGAGCTTATCTTGCTTAATGGCCTCTTGCCTTTCAGGAGCAAAATTCCTCTTTTTCTGTTTTATCTTCTTCCGTTCAGGATCAACATTCAACTTATGAGTTATGAGTTGGGGATCAATCCCTGGCATATCAGCAGCAATCCAAGCAAACACATCGCTATTTTCTTGCAAAAATGTCGTCAACTTACCCTTCAAAGGCTCCTTCAAAGAAGCTCCTAGGTAATTAACTTTCTCAGGGTCACCCAGCTCTAGAGGTATGGGAATCAACTCCTCCGCTGGCTTTCCTCGATGTTCATCATCATTACGGACATCTATGTCTTCAATTAGGAGTACCTGCCCCCCGACTCCATCAGCTCTCAAAGCAGACACATAGCAACTTCTTGCCATCTTCTGGTCGCCTTTCTGTTCTCCAACACCATTCCTGGTTGGAAACTTAATCTTCATGTGGTAATTGGAGGCAACAGCCTTAAACGCATGAAGTCCAGTCCTTCCCAGTATTGCTTTATAAGTCGAGGATGCCTTGATTACTAGAAAATTCAACATCTGAGTTGCTTCCTTAGGTTCTTGTCCAATTGTCATGGGCAATTGAATAATACCCTCAACCTTGGACTCTACTCCATTAAATCCGTAGATTGGCATATTGGTTGGGGTAAGCTGAGAGTTGGTGTATCCCATCTTTACAAACGCATCATGAAACAAAATATCAACAGAAGCTCCATTGTCTATCAAGACTCGCTTCACCTCTGAGTTCCCAATCACAGGGTTATAACCAACGGGTCATCATGGGGGAACTTCACCCCTTCCAGGTCAGAATCATCAAAACCAATTACTGTTTCAGTTCTAGCACGTTTCGGGGCCTCTCCCACGATGTGCATCACCTCTCTGGCATAAGCCTTCCGAGAGTTTCGAGTTGTACCGGCCACTGTCGGGCCTCCCCAGATCATGTTGATAACTGGCCCTCTAGGCTGTGGGTTACGATCACGATCGTTATCCCTTCTGTCATTGTCTCTCCTTTCGTAATCCCTCATTTGGGTTCCACGATCCTCACCTTTAGTGAATTTGTTCAGTTTTCCTTTGCGAATCAAGAACTCAATCTCATCCTTCAATTGCCTACAATCATCTGTATCATGCCCCACATCTCGGTGGAACCGATAGTATTGCTCCTTGTCTCTCTTTGCGGGGTCACCCCTGAGTGGCTTCGGCCATCGGAAGTCCTTATCCTTCTCGATTTCTAACAATATTTGACTCCTAGGAGCATTCAACCTTTCTTAATCAGAAAATCTTGGTCCCGTACTCTTCTTCGGTGTTGACTCAGAGTCTTTGCTAATACGGGGATACTTGTCCCTAGCATCATACTCCTGATCCTGCTTTCTCTTCTTCGTATCATTGTTACCTCGACCATTGCCTGCTGCGGCCTCCTTCTTTATACTATCCTCAACTTTGATATACTTGTCAGCCCTTCGCTGGAGCTCAGCCATATTCTCGGGAGGATGCTTCGCTAATGACCTTTTAAAGTATAGGTCAGTGGTGCCATGCTCCAGGGCTACCATTGCCACCTTATTTTCCAGATCAGTGATGTTCAAAGTCTCCTTGGTGAACCGCTTAAGATAGTCTCTCAGACTTTCGTTATTCCCTTGTACCACATACATAAGGGATGCAGAACTTTTCTCATGCACTCTTCTGCTGATAAACTGACTAACGAAAGCAGCACTCAACTCCTTAAAGGAACCAATTGAGTTTGCAGGCAGCCGGCTATACCATCTTTGAGCCATACCTAACAGAGTTTGAGGGAATGCCCTACACTTCAAAGCGTCACTTGCAGGCTGCAACAGCAGAGCATTTGAGAATGTCCTAACGTGGTTTGCGGGATCACCCGTTCCATCATAAGCTTTAATTGTCGGCATCTTAAACTTCTTTGAGATACGAGCATTCATCACCTCCTCAGTAAACGGGGGTGTGGGATCATCAGGATCCGTAAGTGGCATCAGATCCTTGGGGTTGCTCTTGGGGGTTTCCACCCTCATTGTTTTTCCAGTTGGGGCATCAACCCTTCTTTGCCTTCTTGAAGACCTCTCCAAGTCTATAAAGGGAATCGGTCCTGATGTTGGAGGAGGTTGAGTCTGATTTGACCTGGCTTGTTCTCTTGCCATATCTTCCTTTAATCTTAAGATCTCGGCTTCATAAGCCTTAATCCTCTCAGCAGTTGTTGAAGAGAGTTCATCGTGAGTAGTTCGAGTTCTTCTTCGAGGTTCTTTACTTGCACGTCGCCTCCTTGGGGCTTCATCACGATCGTAATCGTCGTTAGAGGATGAATCATCCGTATAAGGACCAGAAAAATCGCGATAATCTCGATCTCGAATATGCAGGGCATGACCACTTGATCCAACTCCTTGAGTAGGAGGGTAGTTAGGCAGCCCATACATTGGGTTGGTATTCACGGGGAGATCCGTAGTGTGGATCTGGACCCCTTGTGGAGGGTTGTTGGGATCTACAATCAAGGGAGAAACCACCATCTGAAAGGGATTAGTCCCTGGATTTGTGTGGACGATCGGAGGTAACGTACTCTCAACATGGGAGGTCATCCCTAGGGGTTGAGAAACTTGAAGTGGAACGATCATTCCGGTCGTTGGGGGCACCGGATCTGTTGCTGGTGGAGCGAAGCTGAGTGGAATAGGATCAGTAGTTGCTGGTGTTGTTCTTCGTGTAGTTACCATGGTTGATGTCTTCGTCCCACAGACGGCGCCAAATGTTGTGGAATAAAAACTAGGTTATTAGATTACGGCTAGGGTTTGCTGTATTTAAGGCTAGGGTGCGTGAGCTTCGTGCTTTAATGGCTGCTCTCGTGCTCGTGGCTGAATCTGCCTTCACAAGATGCCTACGTACTTTGATGCGTATCAAAGATCAAACAAAAAAAAAATGTAGTTCTAGGGTGAGGGGTCTGACCCTTTATATAGGCTGTGAGAGCCTTAGAATCGTAGCAGGGTTAGGTGACTTGGTGGGCAAGTCACCGCCTTGAGGAAGGTTCTAGACTCCTTCCTTATAGGAATCAGTTTCCTTGTTGAAATAGGTGCCTTGGAGGCTAAGTCAAGAAGGAGTAATTCCCTTATTTGACTCTTATTGCTGAGCTGTTTATTACCCCTAATATTAATTACGAAATTAATATTATAAATAGGATTTGGGCCCCTCTGGTGGGCCCCATGTTTGGACCATTTTAGGTCTAATTAATGCCACATTAAATGTGTCTTTAAGGTTTACTTTTAGCCCATATCACCAGTGTAGTGGTGTTGCACAATCTTGCCGCATGCGTACACTGTTTATAATTGTTTTGCTAGTCATATATGTATACTATTGAGAAATGATTTGTTTTATATGTCGTTATTATGGCTGCATATATGTAACTTATGTACTAATAAAATGCAACACTATTCTTCAAGTTTTAAAGGTTCTTCTTACTGCTATATCATCAACGAAGTTCAGAGGTAATGCTGGTGGATGAAGATGTTTCATCTTTTTTGCCTCAGAGAAATAAGAGGATCATTGTTTTTAATTTTTGTCAGACATTGAAGCATTTAAGAAAAAATACTTGATAACATGTGAAAAACAAATGCTTTGAAGTATATTTCTGAATGATCAGTAATAACCTTTCTTTACTGACTAATGTTTTGTGTTTGGTTGGTCCTTTCTACATCTACAGGCACGGACTATTCGGGATTTTGATAAATATGCCACTTGTGTTGCTACTAAAATCGAGGTGCATTAGAAAGTATATTAAATTATTTTATAGGATTGTTGATTGTGAAAAATAGTGATGATTCTTCGATTGGTAATCACAAGGATTCTACTCCATAGGTATGTATATCTACATATGGTTCACTACATATATTAGTTAAAATCTTGCTGTTCATTTAGATATAAAGCAGTTGTATGCATATATGATGTAATATTTCTTCTACAAATACTAAATCCAATTTGTATGCCATTGAGGTCATTATTGCCTGTATTTTTTTGTCATATCTATATTTTGTAAGCTATTGTAAGCAATCTAAGAGAGGTTGAAATGTGCAGCTTACTAAAGTTGAGATAGAATCTTCAGAGAGTTCTAAGGAGGCTGATCATCGAAGTCCTGTTTCTGTATTACAAGTTCCACTAAGAGAAGACGATGTGTTATCAGGTCCTGAGAGCTTTAAACAAGTCAGCGCTGACCTTCGAGGTACCTATAAGCTACTAATCTAGACACCTTGTTAAATTTTCTCGACACTGGGTTTGCATCTTTAATCAGTATAAGCCAGAATTTCTGAATAAGAGGACCTAGCATAGCAAATAGATCCAAAATGTATAGGCCTATAGGGTAAATGTTTGCTTTTTATATTACCATATAATCAGTTGTGAGGCCGACTTCAAGTGAAATATAGTTACCATTGTCATTTTATGGTACACACACATGCTAACTTCTGATAGAATACAAGTGACAACCAAACCAGGTTAAGTAGTTGACTATGTTGGGCATGTTTCAATTGTTATCTCCTGTAAACCTGCTTCACTTTTAACCACCTTTAATCCCCATCATATTGACATCAACACTGAATTACCAATTAGATGATATAGTATATTCCGAATCTCTTTCAAACAGTAATCATCTAAAACAATACTGAACTTATTTATGCTGTGTTAACGAGGAATGAAAGTTGCCAGAGTTTCGAGCTTTACAGTCTCCTGCATGTAAATCATTACTTGATGTACTGTTGCTCACATTAATTGAATCACTTAGTCCATCTCCCTTTTTATGTTTATGCTTTTAATTGTTTCTCCTTTCATTTTGATATATAATTCTTTTTTCTGTTTTGCTTTGCTTTTATAAGAGCTTCAAAAGGAACTTCAGCTACTCAGGAGAGAGTCCAAGTCAGATGAAATGGATTCCTTACCTCTCGATAATGACTACGATGTTCAGCAAGGATCAGTCATAGATTATGAAAGCAGAAGTACTCATTCTATGTGCTCTGTTCTATCTTCAAGTCATTGCAGGGAGATCTTTAACAAGTAATGTTAGTGTTTTCTTGAGAAGGATATTCCTTTTGTTTTTTTTACCTTAAAAGTACTACCAGTCACAGGATATTCCCATTGTTGAATCCATGTGCTGATTTGCATTCTACAGTTCACGGGGAACCGTTGCTCGGAGTGATCAGGGTCTGCTATACTATTGCACTTAACCGGTACTTCAGATTTCTTTATTTCTGCATAATTTACATGTCTTAGTTTCGGGTAAGATTTTGTTTGTAGCAAGAGTCCTGTGAATCAAATGACTTCAAAGGCAATGCTGATTTTATTCAATGTTATGGTTCCAGAATCTTTTCTTGCTCTGATAGTATTTTTTCTTATCAATTTTATACAGATGTGTTTGTGTTTTAATCACACTATGTTAATACTTAACACGTTACTTTTATTTTTTGACAATATGTAGGAGAAAACTCCATATGATGCTAATCAGAGATGATGATGAACAAGGATTATGAAAGAGAAGTCTAGTCACAAGGAGTCCCTTTCTTCTGTCAAACAATTCTTGCAGCTCAATAAATTGATATTTGGGTCTTTGATGGACACCGGTTGTCTTTTGAAATTTACCATGTTATTAGCTCTAGTACTTGTACGTTTTAAGTTTTGTTCATTAGCTAGTGTTGGTAGATTTTTTTGGATGATTTGGTTGGTTTTGTACTAGATGATGTTATTGAAATGATGTTGGATGATGTTATTGAAATGTAATTAATTTGGTTCTTGAATATTTAAATGTCATAATTTTTTTGTTATTAAAATTAGTTATAAATGATTTTAATTATGTAACACTCAATGTGCTTGTAACACCCCCAGATCCGGGGTTAGTGATCGGGTCGTTACGGTCTCATTTTCCATGATTAACACTAGACTTGAGTCCAAAATAAATAAGCAACATGCTGTGATCCCACAATAATATCCACTCACACACACACACACAATTATAGTCCCAGAGATGAAATTGAAATAAGTCCCACATTACGGATCCACGAATATAAGTTATAACAGACCAAAAGGATAACATCATAAGTTTAAAAGTTTTGCCGTTGATTAACATTATTGTTAGGCCGAATACACAAATATAATCAAGATTTGTATGAGAGATTAACAAGAACACACGTTTTAACAATTAAAAACTTTTTGGAATTAATAATTCCTCTCTCAGTGATGTAATATCACAAAGAGCTGCTTAGGTTACAATGAATGATAATTCGTTGTTCGATACCCTTCTAGGGTTAACCTAACTGTATTTATAAAACATACAGCTGCTATACAATCGTAAATTGATACTCCTATAAATCAGCTATACAAATGATATCAATCACAATTGCTACACGTCTCCTTAGTCAACATAATCTCTTTGACAGCTATCCAATCTTCAAAGATATTGCTTCCATAATTATCTTCAATTATCCTTCAAACTTTGTTGACCTGTAGACGCTTCCTCCAGACAGAGTTTAACAAACTCTGTCGAGCTTCCAATCGTCAGCGTTTAACTAAACTCTGACCGCTTCCAGCTAAACTCTGATTTATCACTATAACACTTAAACTCTGTCGAGCTTCCAATCGTCAGCGTTTAACTAAACTTTTAGCCTCCAATTTTTGTCACCTTGTAATCACATGATGAGAGTCAGAGTTGTATACCACAGGTTTGATTTTTAAAACCACCGTATGCGGTCGCTGGTGGACTCTTCCTTCTTTTTTTTTTTTCAAACTCGAGAGGCAGGTCTTTTAAATAATAACAAAGCCCGGTCCTGCAAATCACTTCACAACAAACCATCAAAGCACCTAATGGGAGTAAAATAAATTTATATAAACAATATCAAAACTAACAACTGAATAACAAAGAAAATAATAGAATAGATAAAAATTTTACAAACTAACCGAACAAAATGCTTGGGTTGCCTCCCAAGAAGCGCCTTTTTATAGTCGTGGCCTTGACTATTCACTCCATTCATAGCTCCGAAAGAGTGATGGATGAAACATTATGATCCATGTCACCACCCAAATATGGCTTCAACCTTTGCCCGTTAACCTTGAATGTTCTCCCGGTATGCATATCTTCAACTTCAATAGCACCATATAGATAGACTTGCACAACCTTAAAAGGGCCGGACCAACGTGATTTGAGCTTACCCGGAAACAACATTAGCCTTGAGTTAAATAGCAAAACCATTTTTCCCGGCTCAAGCTCCTTGGGTAAAATTTTTTGATCATGCCACTTCTTCATTTTCTCCTTGTAAATTCTAGAGCTCTCATATGATTTCAACCGAAATTCCTCAAGCTCATTTAATTGAAGAAGCCGCTTTTCTCCAGCTGCAGCAAAATCAAAGTTAAGCTTCTTGATTGCCCAGAAAGCTTTGTGCTCTAACTCCACCGGAAGATGACAAGCTTTTCCATACACCAATTGATAAGGTGATAATCCCAATGGTGTTTTGTAAGCGGTCCTGTAAGCCCAAAGACTATCATCTAGCTTCTTAGACCAATCCTTTCTTGTAGAATTCACCGTCTTCTCTAGAATTTGCTTGATTTCCCTGTTTGACACTTCAGCTTGCCCATTGGTTTGAGGATGATAGGTACATGCTACCTTGTGACGAACACCATACTTTGACAACAATGATGTGAATTGTTTGTTAAGAAAATGTTTTCCCTCATCACTAATAATAGCTCTTGGAGTCCCAAATCGAGTAAAAATATTCTTCTTCAGAAATTCAAGCACCACAGATGCATCATTGGTTGGGGTTGCTATAGCCTCAACCCATTTAGAAACATAGTCAACAGCCAACAATATATATTGATTCCGGAATGACATCACAAAGGGTCCAATAAAGTCAATACCCCACACATCAAACAATTCAACCTCCAAAATATAATTCAAAGGCATTTCATTCCTTCTAGAAATATTGCCCGTACGTTGGCAACAATCACATCTTTTAACAAATTCATGAGCATCTTTAAAGAGAGAAGGCCAATAGAAACCTGATTGTAAGACATTTGATGCTGTCCTATCACCTTGAAAATGACCACCATAAGGAGAATTGTGACAATGGCTCAAGATACTTTCTATCTCATCATCAGGAATGCACCTTCGTAGAACATTGTCCGGCCCAAGCCTGAAAAGAAAAGGCTCATCCCATAGAAAAGATTTAACCTGATGTAAAAACCTTTTCCTTTGCTAATAATTAAAATAATTAGGAATGATATTGCTTACCAAATAGTTAACAAAATCAGCAAACCAAGGAAGTCCTTTGTTGTTAATAGCCATAAGTTTTTCATCAGGGAAAGAATCATCTATGATTTGAGAATAATCAGAATTCTCATTGTTCTCCAACCTAGATAGGTGATCGGCAACTTGATTTTCAGAACCCTTCCTATCCTTGATCTCTAAGTCAAATTCTTGCAAAAGTAGAACCCATCGAATCAAACGAGGCTTTGCATCCTTTTTCTCAATCAAATATTTGATAGCAGAATGATCAGTATACACAATCACCTTGGTACCCACAAGATAAGACCTGAATTTCTCAAAGGCATACACCACTACAAGTAATTCTTTCTCAGTAGTAGTGTAATTAAGTTGAGCACCAGAAAGAGTCTTACTTGCATAATATATTGAATAAAAAATCTTGTTGCATCGTTGTCCCAAAACTGCTCCAACAGCAAAATCACTAGCATCACACATTAACTCAAAAGGAAGACTCCAATCAGGGGCAATGATAATTGGTGCAGAAACCAATTTCTTCTTCAAATCCTCATATGCTGCAAGGCATGAATCATCAAAGACAAACTTTGTATCCTTTTCAAGAAAATTACACAATGGTTTTGAAATTTTTGAGAAGTCCTTGATGAATCGCCTGTAGAAACCAGCATGACCAAGAAAACTTCTGACTCCTTTTAGAGAACTTGGTGAAGGAAGCTTCTCTATAGTTTCCAGCTTTGCTCTATCAACCTCTAAACCCTTGCTTGACACTTTATGGCCAAGCATAATTCCTTCTTGAACCATAAAATGACATTTCTCCCAATTAAGTACCAAGTTAGTTTCCTCACACCTTTGCAGCACCCTTGTCAAATTCATCAAACATGCATCAAAAGAATCACCAAGTACAGAAAAATCATCCATGAAAACCTCTATCCCTTGCTCCACCATGTCTGAAAATATAGCCATCATACACCTCTGAAAAGTAGATGGTGCATTACACAAGCCAAATGATACCCTTCTAAAAGCAAAAGTACCAAAAGGGCATGTAAAAGTAGTCTTCTCTTGATCTTCTGGTGCAATAGCAATTTGATGATAGCCAGAATACCCATCTAAGAAATAGTAGAACTCTTTACCTGCTAGTTTGTCAAGCATCTGATCATTGAAAGGTAATGGAAAATGATCTTTCCTTGTAGCTTTGTTCAACTTCCGGTAGTCCATGCACACCCTCCATCCCGTGACTGTTTTGGTAGGAATGAGCTCGTTCTTTTCATTAGCCACAATAGTGATTCCACCATTTTTCGGCACACATTAAACAGGAATAACCCAAGAGCTGTCTGAAATAGGGTATATGATTCCCGCATCTAACCATTTGATGATCTCCTTCTTCACCATTTCCTTCATAATAGGATTAAGCCTCCTTTGATGTTCAATGGTAGGCTTATGACCCTCCTCTATTGAGATTTTGTGCATACAGAATGAAGGACTTATCCCTCGAATGTTAGCAATTTTCCACCCAATAGCTTTTTTGTATTCCTTCAAGACTCGCAACAACTTTTCTTCTTGACTAATTGAAAGAGTGGAAGATATAATTACTGGCAAAGTAGAATTTTCCCCAAGAAATGCATACTTGAGATGTGTTGGTAGTTGTTTAAACTCTAATTCTGGAGGTTCTTCAATAGAAGGCTTAGATGCCTTAGATTTCTCGGGCATCTCAAAAGATTCAAATTTCTGAAAAGGTCTTTTATAAGTAGGCAGTGCATTGAGCTCCTTGATACATTCAGCAATCTCATCACAACTTTCATCACATGCTTCTTGTAAAGACAACTCCAAAGCATCCATAGTGTGATGTGTCATCATGTGCACATCATTATCACCTGAAATAGCACTCAAAGAAAAACAACTCTCCTCATCATTAGAAAACTTCATGGCAGAAAAAACATTAAATGTCACCTGTTCATCTTGCACTCGCATGGTTAACTCTCCTTTCTGAACATCAATGAGAGTTCTTCCCGTAGCTAAGAATGGTCTACCAAGAAGTAAAGGAATGTCTGCATCTTCCTCCATATCAAGCACAATAAAGTCGGCAGGAAAGATAAATTTGTCCACCTTTACAAGAACATCTTCAACAATACCTCTTGGATATGCCAAAGATCGATCAGCCAATTGTAACCTCACTAATGTAGGCTTCACTTCTCCAACTCTTAACTTCATGAAAATTGATAGTGGCATCAAATTCACACTAGCCCACAAATCACATAGAGCTTTTCCAAAGTATTGTGTACCAATAGTGCAAGGAATAGTGAAACTTACCGGATCTTTGAGTTTTGGAGGAAGCTTTTTTTGTAGAATAGCACTACACTCCTCAGTTAAAGCCACAGTCTCAAATTCTTCCGATCTTCTCTTCCTTGACAAAATATCCTTCATAAATTTCACATAACTTGGCATCTACTGTAATGCTTCAGGAAATGGAATATTAATGGATAATTTCTTGAAAACATCCATAAACTTCTGAAATTGCTTGTCTTGCTTCTGTTTTTGTAATCGTTGAGGGAATGGAGGTGGAGGATATAATGGCTTCTTTGGTGTTGATGCAACAACTTGAGTATTTGAGAGCACAATAGGTTCTTCACCCACCACTTTTTCAGAATCTTCATTAGAATGCCCTTCTGTAGTTACCTCATCATCAACCTTCTTTGTATTACCATCAATTTCCTTTCCACTCCTCAAAGTGATTGCCTTACAATGCTCCCTTTTATCATTCTTTGGATTTGGCTCTGTGTCACTAGGAAATGAACCTTGAGGACGATTATTAATAGCACTAGCCAATTGCCCCACTTGCATCTCCAAAGCTCTCATGGAAGCACTTTGACTTTGAATCAAAGCATCAGTTTTCTGCATGTACTGAAGTAAAAGATCTTCAGTGGTCGGCTTCTTCTCCATCTCATGTGATCTTTGATTCTGTTGAAAACTCGGTGGTGCATTAGGCTTGTATGGCATGTTTGTGTTAGGAATAATTCATAAGTTGTGATGTTAAGAATAGAATTTACACATTATACTTCTTGTAATCCTGATCTTATAAAGGATTTAGCACTATATATAGGATTTGTGTATAAAACAGTTATCTGTACAGTTTAGTCAGGAATGAACAGTGTATCGGAGACTACATGTCAGGAACAAAGAGCAAATCCTGATGAAGGTCTAATACTGATGATGATCAGATACTGATGCAAGATGAAATCCTGATATCAGTCGTGTTACTGATGATGTCATTATGGATGCTACAGAAACTGGCAAGTGCTATAAAACAGGATCGTTGTTTGAAGAACAAGCAAGAAGATATTATGAAGGAAAGAGTTTTCTATTGAAGGAAACTATCGACTAGAAGGCAGAACATTGTCATGTATAGATTATATCTTTCTGTTATTAGTTGATAGGTAGCATTATAAATACTCTCTCTATATCATTGTAAAAAGTGTTCATGAGGTTTGTAATCGTGAATATACGAGAGTACAAACAGAGAGAGAGATTTGTATTGTCAGCAGCTGCTAAAGGTATTGTACACCTTTGGTAGAGTTTGTATTTGATCTTATTAATACAAACAGAGTTTTATTCATTCGTTTATTCTTGTTCATATAATCAAGCAAAAATCAGACACGATTATATAACTTGTATTCAACCCCCCCTTCTACAAGTTATTCGAGTTAACAATTGGTATCAGAGCAGGTTGATTTCGAATAATCATAAAGATCTGCAATCATGTCTGGTTACAAGGATGGGAATACTAAGATTTCTATGCTCAAGAGAAACGAATATACTCTATGGGAAGTAAAGACGTTGCATCATCTGAAAGCAACAGATCCTGATTATCTTGACAGAATCAGAGATGGACCTTTTGTTCCAACAAAGGTCGTTGGACAAGCAACTGTTGATGGTGTGGTTGTTTCAGAACATACAGCAGAGAAGCCAAAATCTGAATGGTCAGATAAGGACAAGGAGAATGTTCTTAAAGATGCTAAAGTGAGAAATATATTATTCAATAGTCTTGATTCTGTTCTCACTAACTATGTTCTCTCTTGTAAAACTGCTAAGGATATTTGGGACAATCTTAAGGTTCACTGTGAAGGAACTAAGCCTGTCAGGAAGAATATGAGGACATTACTTATACAACAGTATGAGTACTTTGAATCCAAGTCTGGTGAGTCACTTACTGATACCTTTGATAGGTTTACAAAACTCATCAATGAGATGGCCATGCATGGTAAATATTATGACTTGGAGGATATGAATACAAAGTTCATGAAAGCTTTGCCTGATTTCTACAATGAGAAGATATCTGCGATTGAAGAAGCTAATGATCTTGATGAGATTTCATTAGAGGCAGTATATGGAAAATTGAGAGCTTATGAACTTGACAAGCAGCAGAAGAAGAGCAGGAGTGAAGGAAAGATGAAGACTATTGCACTTACTGCTCAATCTGAAGTAAAGAAGCTTCCTGAAGAACAGCATGAAGATATTGCTGTAAAGAATTCAAGGAAGAAGAAAAGCAAAGAAAGTTCTGAGTCAGAGACTACTGATATGGACTCTGACAACAATGATTCTGAATCTGAGATGCAGGAACTCTTTGCTATGTTTGCTAAAGCTTTCAAGAAAGGTAGATTTAACAGGAGAAGATTTAGCAAATGACCTTTTCAAAAGAAGGAGGAGAAGAAGAGTGACAAAGGCAAAAGTACAATTGTCAAGCTTGATAAAGCCAATATCAAGTGTTTTAATTGCAGTGAGCTTGGACACTTTGCTAGTGAGTGTAAGAAGCCTAGGAATTCAGGAAAAGGTAATGCACTTATGGTCATACAGAAGGATTGGGCTGATTCCAGTGATTCTGAAGATGAATTGGATTATGACAACATTGCATTGATGACAAATGGTTCAGACAAACCTGGATCTCCAAAGAAAACTTCTCCATCCTCTGTTAAGGTATCACTTCACTCTCTTGATTCATTTGATAGCTTAAATTCTGATGAAATTAGATCTATCCATGCTGAGTTTAAGAATCTTATGACTAATTTTAGAATTCTTACTTGTGAAAAAGATGAACTTAAGGTTAAGAATGATAAATTAGTTGATAGAAATAATTTTCTTGAATCTGAGTTAATTCAAATGGAAGAATACAAGTTAAGTTCTGATAAAGCTAAGCATGATTATAGTGTTATTCTTGAGGCTTATGACTATGTCAGAAAAGAACTAAAGGAAGAGAGAGATGTGATTAAGACCATTAACATTTCTGGTAAAAGAAAGAAATCATCGAAAATGGAATTCGTGGTAAGGTTAATGGTTTAGGTTTTGATAAGGCTAGACAAGAAGAAAAATTAGCTATTGTCAATGATGATAGTAAAGTAGAAGCTAACACATCTAAATCTGAAGGTAAGAAAAGTGTTTCTGAACCTAATCATGTTAAATTTGTTGATTCAAAAGGTACCCCTATTGTACACAAAAGGATTAACAATAGTAATTCAGATGAGATAGTGTTAGAGAAACCTAAAATGTAAACATAGGGTTTCTGTCTAAGTCTCAGTTGAAACAGAGATTAGATGATCTTTCAGAGTCTAGCAAGATCAAAAGAAATAGGAATGGAAAAGAAGGTATTAACAAAGAGAATAATTACAAGAATGTACCTGATGCACCTAGGAAAAAATGCTATAAGTGTGGAAATCATAATCATTTAGCCCTAGACTGCAATCAAAAACCTTCTTGGAAAACTGAGTCCAGATTCCCCAAGAC
The DNA here is from genome assembly GCA_037693485.1 of Kitagawia praeruptora. Classification (NCBI taxonomy): domain Eukaryota; kingdom Viridiplantae; phylum Streptophyta; class Magnoliopsida; order Apiales; family Apiaceae; genus Kitagawia; species Kitagawia praeruptora. The sequence continues at coordinate 57,795,763 of CM075353.1, forward strand.
TCAGAAAATTTAATACCAACCACAAAAAGCTTGTTATCATTGTGGTAGTTTACTTCATTCCATTTACATGTGTAGAGAATATCATGAACTGTACTATGACTATTATTCCTTGAAATTTGAAACTCCTAGTCACAAACAGTTTGTGAAATTAGAGTCTAAAGTTGACTCTACAACAGGTAAAATAAAAGCAAAATTCTCAAAGCCTGTTGTTTCTAAATCTAGTAAGAAAGGATCCAATCAAAGTTGGGTCCTAAAAAATTCTAACTAGTTACTTTTTGTTTGCAGGGCACAGGAAAGAAGCATTCAATTATCTTGGACAGTGGATGCTCTGGACATATGACTGGAAAGAAGTCCCTGCTTACAAAGTTTGAGAGGAAAGCTGGCCCAGTAATATCTTTTGGAGATGGCAACAAAGGAGAAACTCTGGGATATGGCTCAATTGTTTTGGGGAATGTCATCATAGAAAATGCAGCACTGGTTGAAGGCTTGAAACATACTCTTTTAAGCATAAGTCAACTGGGTGATAAAGGTTATAAATCAATCTTTGACAAAGAAGGATGCAAAATCTTGAATATGCAAAATGGAGACATTGTTCTAACTGGTCAAAGACATGGTAACATATATGAAGCCAGCTTAAGTGATACATCTAAAGGAATTGTTAGATGTCTCTACAGCAAAGCAACAAGTGATGAAAGCTGGAATTGACACAAGAAGCTCTCACATCTCAACTTCAAGAAACTTAATCAACTTGTTAAGCACAATCTCGTGAGAGGCCTACCTCAGGCAAATTATGTGCAAGATGGACTTTGTGATGCATGTCAGCTTGGAAAGCAAAGAAGAACCACTTTCAAGAGCAAGACTGAAAATTCAATTACTGAACCATTTCACATGCTACATCTTGATTTGTTTGGTCCAGTAAACATTATGTCTATCAGCAAGAAAAGATATGCTCTAGTGATAGTGGATGATTTCACAAGGTTTACATGGGTGTTCTTTCTACACAAGAAGGATGAAGCTCCTCAACAAATCATTGAACTTGTCAAGAATATTCAGAATAACTCTGAGTACAAAGTTAAAGTACTTAGGAGTGACAATGGTACAGAATTCAAGAATTCTACAGTGGAGGGGTTTTGTGCAGACAATGGAATCACTCAACAGTTTTCTGCACCTGGTACACCTCAGCAGAATGGTGTAGTGGAAAGAAAGAACAGGACTCTCATAGAGGCAGCAAGAACCATGCTTGCAGATGCAAAACTTCCAACCTACTTTTGGGTAGAAGCTATTAACACTGCATGTTTCACTCAAAACTGTACCTTGGTAAATAGTCATGGAAAAACTCCCTATGAGATGATCAAAGGAAAGAAACCAAGTGTGAAATACTTTCACATCTTTGGATGCAAATGCTATGTCCTAAAAGTTCATCCAGAACAACTTGGAAAATTTGAAGCCAAATCGGATGAAGCAATTTTTCTAGGATATTCAGCATCTAAGGCCTTCAAAGTTTATAATCTCAGAACTCATATTGTTATGGAATCAATTCATGTTGCATTTGATAATAAGAAATTTGGAATTCTGCAAACTGATGAAAGCCATGACAAATTGGAATTTTAAAATCTGAAGAATTCTGAGATACTCTCCAGTGATGATGAAGATTCTCCAGAAGGAATTTCTATTGCTTCTCAAAGGAATGCTACTGTTGAGGGGGAGCAAATAAATCAAAGAGAACACAGTGATCATCAGGAGCAGACTAGCTATTCAGAGTCTACTCAATCAGGAACTGATCTTTCAGAGTCTACTCCATCAGGAACTGATCTTTTAGAGTCTACTGAAGGAAGATCAGTAACTAGCAGCAATATGGAATCTACTAACTCTACTGATCAAGGGGAGCTTATGAAGGCAGAGAAAGTTCTTCTACAAGAGAAACCACTAACTCAGGGGGAGAGTCCAGCAGGAGAAATCTACCACCTGTTAGAAAATGGACCAAGGATCATACTGAAGATTTGATTATTGGTGATCCAAATAGTGGTGTTCGAACTAGAAGATCAATTCAAAATGAATGCTTGTATAGTTGCTTTCTCTCAAAGAATGAACCTAAGAAGGTTGAAGAAGCCTTACAGGATCCTGATTGGGTAATTATAATGCAAGAGGAGTTAAATGAGTTTGAGAGAAACAAAGTCTGGAAACTGGTACCAAGACCTAAAGATAGATCTATTGTTGGTGCAAGATGGGTTTTCAGAAACAAGCTAGATGAATCTGGTATGATTGTAAGAAACAAAGCAAGACTGGTGGTTAAGGGTTATTCTCAGGAAGAAGGCATTGATTATGATGAGACCTTTGCACCTGTAGCAAGATTGGAAGCAATCAGAATGTTTCTTGTATTTGCAGCTCATTCAAAATTCAAGGTATACCAGATGGATGTAAAGAGTGCTTTTCTAAATGGCAAACTTGATGAGGAAGTATATGTGGAACAGCCACCTGGATTTGTTGATCCAAAATTTCCAAATCATGTCTACAAACTTGACAAGGCACTCTATGGACTAAAGCAGGCACCAAGAGCATGGTATGAGACTTTGTCTAAATTTCTTCTTGAAAATGGCTTCACAAGAGGTACAATTGACAAAACTCTATTCTTTAGAAAGATAAAAGTTGAATTGCTTTTAGTTCAAGTTTATGTTGATGATATTATTTTTGGTTCTACTAATGAAAAGTTGTGTGCTAAGTTTAGCAAGCTTATGCAGTCTAAGTATCAGATGAGCATGATGGGTGAATTAAATTATTTCTTAGGCTTGCAGGTCAAACAGACTGAGACTGGTATTTTCATTAATCAGTCAAAGTATATCAAAGATATTTTAAGAAGGTTTGACTTTCAAGACTGTGCAGTTGCAAAAACACCCATGGCAACAGCCACTAAACTAGACTCTGATCCTAAAGGGAAGAGTGTGGATAATACTAGTTATAGAGGCATGATAGGCTCATTGTTATATCTAACTGCAAGTAGGCCAGATATAATGTTTTCTACCTGTTTATGTGCTAGATTCCAAAGTGATCCTAAGGAATTTCATTTAATTGCTGTGAAGAGAATTTTTAGATATCTCAAAGGAACTCCAAATCTTGGTTTGTGGTACCATAGAGAATCTGATTTCTTTCTAATTGGCTATTCAGACTCTGATTATGCAGGGTGTAAAATAGACAGGAAAAGCACTACAGGTACATGTCAATTTTTGGGAAACAGATTGATTTCTTGGGCAAGCAAGAAGCAACAATCTGTCTCAACCTCAACTGCAGAAGCTGAGTACATAGCAGCAGACAGTTGTTGTGCACAGCTCCTTTGGATAAGAAATCAGTTGATGGATTATGGTATGACACTTAGTAATATTCCTATGTTTTGTGATAATACTAGTGCTATTAAAATTGCAGAAAATCCAGTTCAACATTCAAGGACTAAGCACATTGATGTCAGGTATCATTTTATTAGAGAACATATTGAGAATGGTACTGTGGAACTTCATTTTGTTCCTACTGACAAACAGCTTGCAGATATTCTAACTAAACCACTTGATGAGACTACATTCAGTAGATTAGTAAGTGAGTTAGGAATGTTAAATTTTTAGATATTTAACATCTGCAAAAGTAGCAAGGTATGTTGTTCTTAGCTTATAGACTTGATATTCTTGTCAGGATCTATATTTGATTGTTAAATGCTTTAGCTATAACACTTTGCCTTGATAAATTTCAGTATGGTAGACTTATTAATAATCATCAGGATTAGATTTGTATCAGGATGCTGACGTCATCAGTATTGTGTCAGTATCAGGATTGTGAAAATTGTTTCAGATTCTGACATTTACTTTGTGTAGTAATCTAATTCTATGATGTGTTAAGTCTATGCCAGCATGTTTTGATATTTGCATACTGATAATTTACACATCATTCAATAATCAAAAGACAAGTAGATAACAAGAAATTGTATTTTCATTAATTAAAATCATTACATATATGGAAATGAAATACAACATCTTTTTGTCTAATTTCTACTGATAATTCTATACTTGTCTATTGATATGAATTCTGAGGTACAGGGACAAGGAGCATCTCAAGAAATCCATCAGGGGATTGAATAGTCTCGTCTACTCTTGGATTCCTTGTCTGGGTGACTTGAATGAGAGCAGCTAACTTAAATGAATAGCATCTCCATCAAGATCAACCTCGGACTCTCGGCCAAATTCTTCATCATCAAGTTTTGAGGAGGTTAGGGGAAGATTGTATCCAACAGATGGATGTTCTAGGAGAAACCTCTTGATATTATCGGAAACCAATCCATCCATGATTAGTTCGATGAGAAGAGTCATCTTTTCAAAGAGATGATCAAGAACAGGATGTTCATCGACCGTGAAAGATCTAAAGAATGGATTTGAATGGAATTTTGGTTTGAGGAGCATTGTTGAGAAGAACAGAAATTGAAAGGTTTATGGAGAATGGCATAAAGCGTCTGTTTCTTTTATAGAAAGACATGAGAAGCTGAACAGTCACTTGGAATTTTTAATGAAGTCAGATGCTAATTATTGCGTGTGACTGTGTTTCTTGTTTTCAAGAAATATTGAATATATCTAACCAATTGATTGTTGTTCAGATTAATTATTTATTTCTTTTCAGATAAAAGAAAAATGCCACGTGGAAACTCCAATTAAGTCTCTGAAATCAGGATGATATTGATCAGGATTTCATATGTGACCATCAGGATTTGAGAATTATCATATTTTTAAATCACATTGTATTTTGTGACTATTTTGATGAGTGGTCAACAGGAAAAGGAAGCTGATCAGTATTGATTATTAATACCCAGATTTATTTCATGAAAATCAATTTTGGATTTTATTTTCCAAAAATCATGGATAACCGCATTTTTCAGGGACTGACACCTGTCAATCTGCGTGTCAACATGGGATAGTGGTCTGAAAGATTTGTGAAATATATTTGTTTTGAAACTCTAATCGTGTAATTGCTTTCTCTAATTTTACATTCTCTGAAGCAAAAACACTCTCTAGTTTTCAAAATCACTAATCCATTTCAAGAATTTTTCAAGTTCTTTTCAGATAAAAAATGGTAGCTCAGAGAAGATTACCTAAATCAGTAGCCTTCAAGTTTGGTGACTTTGATTTTATGACAAACAACCATGTAGCAGCTATCACCAACAAGGATGGAGTATTAACTGATTTTCATCCAATCATGGACTTTCTAGCGAATGGACCATTAAGTTATGCATTGAAAGCATCTCCACAAATTAATCAAGAAGCTATTTCACAAGCTTGGGAGAATGCTGAGGTAATTGATTCTACTCAGAGTCAATCAGGTAAGATTGTTCTACACTTAGGACAAGACTCATTTGATATTACTGAATCTGTTGTTAATTCAGTACTTCACTTACCTGTTAGTTTGATTTATGAGAATGTACCATCTGATGATAATGTGAGAACTATGTTGTCTGAATTAGGTTATAGTGGACCTCTAGACAACATGAGCCAGTTGAATAGATCTTTTCTTAGAAAGGAATGGTCTTTTTACTTTGATCAAATTGCTAAATGTTTTACTGGTAAATGTAGTTCTTTTCAGCAAATTACTTCTGTTACATCACATATTGCTTATAGTTTGCTTTATGACAGAGTAATTAACATTGGTCACATTATCTTAAGTCAGATAAGTATTAAACTTGGGTTAAGAGATCAAAACAGGAAAATGGTTTATTATCATAGATTTATGCAAATGTTTATTAACCATTTTATTCCTGATGTTGAAGCTAGATTTGGTAGGAAACATTGTGTTTCTTCTTATGTACAGCAAAAGAGAATTTTCTCTGACATTATAAAGAAGGACAATGAAAAGAATCTAGATGAAATACCTGCAATTCATTATCCACATCATTTTCAGGTAATTCTTAAAACTCATCTTCCTACTCTCTACAATTCTTCTTTCTTTTGTGGTGAAATGGCTCAGGAATCTCATTTGGAGGAGAACCCACCTTTGTCTACCCAAGTAGCCCAAAACATTATAGTCTCTGAAACAATTCTAGAACCAAATTTTGATCCACAACCTATTGTTTCAAAGAAACCAACCTCTGGTGTTTCTCAAAAGACATCAGTTGTAAGGAAGAGAAGATTTGTTGTGTCAAGTAGCAGTAATTCTAGTGAAGATGATGATGATTTAACTCTTGCTGAGAGAGCAGAATTGAAGGCTGCAATTCTACTTTCTCTGTTAGCACAAAGAGATGAAAAACCTAGCCACAGCCAGGCTGCAGTCTCCCAAAAGGCTGTAGTTCTTAAAAAGGGAAAACAGTTACTGGATACTGTCTCTCAAAAGACTGTGTCTATTGAACAAAGATCTCATCCCAAGATCACTTCTGTGTCTACACCTCTTGAGTCTTCTCAGGATAAATCTTTTGCTCACTATACCAGGAGAACAAGGAGAAAGATTCAATTGTCACCTACACACACAAAGTCTAGTCCAACTAATACCATGCAGGTCTCTACAAATGAAGCTACAATCAAGTCAGCAAATGACCATAGAGATCTGGATATTAATTCTTCATGGGAAACTACATTATCATATAGACTGGCTATGGGACTAATTTCTCTCAAAGTGAAGTTGTCAAGGCCTATTCTAGATTTTCTGGTTGAAAGAGTACCAAAACTTTTATTTCCAGATGAATATGGACTTCTACATCAAAGACTTGACTTAATGAAGATGTATTTCTATGTATCTGTCAGAAGACAATTAGTCAAGAAATTTGGACTCTCGAAGCATGTTGCACTTCAATCACTACATACATATTTATTTGACAAAGATGTCATTATTGAAGATGCCTCAGCTCAAGGTGAACAACTGGAGGAAGTAGATAGAGGGGAGCAGTCAACAGAAGGTACTATTGCACCAGTGGTGAATAGTAGGAAAGATAAGATCACAGTCACTGCAACACAAGAACCATCTAGTAAGAGGTTGGATGACTCAGGAGCTGTGATAGCTGATGTTGAAAGGTCTTCTGTGATGACTGAAATTGCAAGTGAGAAACCCTATGATATGGGAGGAATGACTTTGGTTGATTTTTCTGAAGATCAAACAAATTTTATTCAGTCAGAGTCTATCCACCTTGAGGGTGAGTCTCAGCAAACAACACTTAAAGACGGTGATATACTAACTAGGGTGTCTAATGAAGTATTACTGAAGACATCAGAGTCTAGTAAAGAACCTGAAAGTGGTATACTGGAGCCTGTAGTCTCTGAAAGGAAAGAAGATGATTGTATGGGTTCAGAGACTATAGCAGCTCACTCCTTGGAGAAAACCTCAAGCCTCTTGCCATATGAGGAACCCTCTCTCCATGTGAGTTCAGGTATAAAAACTCCTTCTAAACCCTATTTTTCTGTAGGTTATGAGAGCACTTATTCAAATTTGAGTGATGCACTTGAAAAGATGGACTTAGATCCACAAACTGAGAGGCTGGCTCCTGACCAGGCAAAAGGTGAGGTAGAAAGAGTGTTGACTTTAGTCAGTCAAAGTGAGAATGAGGGTATGGATGATCAACTCCATAGTGAGGGAGAGAAAATTAGGAAACCATCATTTGATTTCTGGGATCAGGTTTTTCCTGAATCTTGGTCTGAAAATTTGGATATGGATGATGGTACTTATTCATTCATCAAAATGTATCAGAAGAATGACTTCGCACATCACAATGCAAAGCCAGAAGTTAAAGCTCAGAAGCAAAAGGAGAGGCTTGCAGGAATCATTAACAGAAGAGGTGCCAGGATAAATCAATCTCTTGATACATATGTACCAGATGAAGTTCCTAATGATCCTAGTGTTCCTTTGTATGTACTTCCAATATCAGCTAGAATTGAGACATCTATAGTCTCTGATTACTCTAAGGAGGAGTCAGGATTTGAAGATGTTAGTACACAGAATACTGGTGAAGGAGATGATGATCATGTTTCAGCTACAGATCAGAAATATGGAGATGTTGATACTTCTAATCAGGTTTTATTACTTGAATATCATACAACTCAAGCAACTTCTTCTACAAGACTTGAAGATACAGTTCTTTCTGATTCTGAAGAAACTAGAAGCACTTCCAACATTGAAGTTCATTCTGATGTTTTGAAAGATATTCAGAATTCTCAAATTGCTATGCAAACAAGACTTCAATCACTTGAAGATAACCAAGTCACAATTATGGAAAATCAAGCAGTTCTGATGAATATCATTTGTTCTGTTTCTGAATCTCTTGGAATAAATGTTGCTGATGTCAAAAAGGGGGAGATAAAGATAATTCAAAGACAAAGACAACAACAACAACACCAGACTGGGGGAGATAAAGAGCAGACAAAGGGAAGTAAAAAGAAGAAATAGGAGTGACAGTGGTGAATCTCAGTTAGCAAGTGGTAAAGGAAGAGCAGCATTAATAGTTAAAATTCTTTCTTCTAAGTACTAGATAAACGTCTACATCTGGAAGGAGGTACTTAACTTCATAATTCTACATTTATAAATTCTATTCTGGTTGTATTGTTATATGTTTTGACATCCACAACTTAGATTTATGCTTCAGATTTTAAAGCATAAATAGGGGGAGATTGTTAGGAATAATTCATAAGTTGTGATGTTCAGAATAGAATTTACACATTATACTTCTTGTAATCCTGATCTTATAAAGGATTTAGCACTATATATAGGATTTGTGTATAAAACAGTTATCTGTACAGTTTAGTCAGGAATGAACAGTGTATCGGAGACTACATGTCAGGAACAAAGAGCAAATCCTGATGAAGGTCTAATACTGATGATGATCAGATACTGATGCAAGATGAAATCCTGATATCAGTCGTGTTACTGATGATGTCATTATGGATGCTACAGAAACTGGCAAGTGCTATAAAACAGGATCGTTGTTTGAAGAACAAGCAAGAAGATATTATGAAGGAAAGAGTTTTCTATTGAAGGAAACTATCGACTAGAAGGCAGAACATTGTCATGTATAGATTATATCTTTCTGTTATTAGTTGATAGGTAGCATTATAAATACTCTCTCTATATCATTGTAAAAAGTGTTCATGAGGTTTGTAATCGTGAATATACGAGAGTACAAATAGAGAGAGAGATTTGTATTGTCAGCAGCTGCTAAAGGTATTGTACACCTTTGGTAGAGTTTGTATTTGATCTTATTAATACAAACAGAGTTTTATTCATTCGTTTATTCTTGTTCATATAATCAAGCAAAAATCAGACACGATTATATAACTTGTATTCAACCCCCCCTTCTACAAGTTATTCGAGTTAACAGTTTGGTCTAGCATTATTGCTCCATGAAAAATTGGGATGATTCCTCCAACCCGGATTGTAAGTGTTGGAATAAGGATTGTTTTGCTGATTGCTAGAATTCCCCACATAATTCACTGTACTAGACTGTGCTGAATCATGATAGACCAATGGACATTGTTGAGTTAGATGTCCTTCCCCACATATATCACAAAAGATAGGAGCATTTTGAACTTGATGAGCCGGATGAATGGGTTGATGCCTATCCATAGAAAAAGATTCAAGCTTTTTATTCAAAGCTTCAAATTGAGAAACCATTTGAGCCGAGAAAGACATCAAAGGATCTACTTCATGCACACCTGCAACTTTCCTTGAACTTGTCCGATCATAAGCCCTACAATTGTTTGAAGTAATATCCTCTAGAATCTCAAAAGCATCCTCAGGATATTGATTGATCAAAGAACCCCTAGCCTCTCCATCAACTTGAGTGGCACACTGAATTGTCAAACCATTATAGAATGTTCGAATCTTCTGTTGATCAGAAAGTCCATGATGTGGACACTTTCGCAAAAGATCTTTAAATCTCTCATAAGCATCATAAAGAGACTCCATGTCAAACTGTTGAAAGTTCTGAATTTCCTTTATCAACCTTTCAATCTTTGCTGGTGAAAAGTACTTGTTTAGAAATTTCTCAACAAGTTGATTCCATGTAGTGATAGAATTATTTGGCAAAGAATCTAGCCACTCCCTTGCTCTTCCATCCAAAGAATGACTAAACAGCCTCAATCTGATTGCTTCTTCAAAAACACCATTCACCTTGAAGTTGTCAACAATCTCTAGAAAATTCCTTAAGTGGGCATTAGGATCTTCAACAGAAAGACCATTAAATCTGTTGTCCCTAATAGCCTGCATTGTTGCTGAATCAACATGAAAATTATTTGCTGCAATAGCTGGCCTTGCAATGCTAGAATGAATGCCATCGAAAGAAGGCATGATGTATTCCTTCACCCGCAAACGCCTTTGAGCATTAGGATCCGGAGTATTATTATTATCACCCATCGTGGATGACTGATTCCTAGCTTCTTTAGATTTCTTTTTATTCCTTCTTGCAGTTTTCTCAATCTCCAAATCAAGTGGAATGAGTGACGATGAGCCAAGTCTACCCATACAATGATAAACTCCTACAAAATAGAACAAAAGAACAATAAAAGACTTGATCTTAAAATACTAACAATGTAATGATATTAACAAAGAAATACTTAAAAGTAGTCCACGGCAGCGGCGCCAAAAACTTGTTAGCGATTTTACAACTCAGATGCAAGTGCACAAATCGTAGCAAGTAGTATATAATTCGTTCCCACAAGGACTAAATTTAAGTTGTTAAGTACCACACACTATTTTTTTTTCTAATCCAAGCTGGAATAGAAGTTGATTGAAAACATAAACTAAATATCACTAGATTTTATACTAACACAAATAATATTCCAAGATTAATGAAACTAAACCTTTAATTTCAACTTGTGTTCTTCAATAAGTTACTCTTTTGATCTCTAGTTTAGTGCTCCAATTGCTAGTCTAAGGTTTTAAACTAATCACAAGGACCTTCCGAATCTCAAGTGATTCTAATTCATCAACTAATTCCCATATTCCTATGAAGAATTTAATTCTTAGAACAGCATTAATCTCCACCTTAATTGACTACCTAGGGTGTTTAAGTATATTCCAATCTTAAACACAAATTAGCATATTACCATTCCCAAGCTATACAAATTATGCCTTAAATTAGGTTTTCTTTCCCAAGTCAACCTAATTTGCTAAATCAATTTCAAGGTCGATCATTCCCTGAAAAGCATTAAACACAAATTCATATAAACAATTGATATGCACACCAAAGTAGAGAATTGAAGAACAAACTTATATTAAAACACAAGTATCCATTAAAGGCTTAGAAGGAGTATTAGTTCAACATCACAACCAAGAGTACTATACACAAGTAAGGAGACGTGGAAACAAGTTAACAATAAAGAAAAGTAAGGAAAAGAAGATAAAAACTCTAGGATTTGATCTTCTTCCAAGGCTTCTCTTCTCCCTTTCTCCCTTGTTCTTCTGCTCGTGCTTTTTCTCCCCGCTGTGTGTAACCGTCCTCCAAAGTCACGTCCGTTTCCTTTTTTTATCTTCTGAATATATATCATATACAACTCCTCTCTAACTAACTAATAATATTATTTAATTATTTAATAATAAAACAAAGAAGTTTCCTTAATAGAATAGGATTCCAAAGTAGGAAATTCGAGCTGACTGCTTCTGGCCTTTTTCTGGATAATTTGGAACATCAATAAAATTTGAGACCATATTTGAATTAAAGGTCTTCTCGCAAGCTTTCCAATGACTGCTTACGGGTCTCAAACGGACATCCGGAGCTCCCGTTATAGCCAAAACAGTGACCACTGCGCAAGCTGATCCGAAATCCGAATTTTGCTAGAATTCACTTCAAATTTTGCAATTTAAGCCACAATCCTTCTATTATAAGTTATCCCTTTTTCCTACAATAAAATATTAAAATTAATTAAATAACAATCCAAATTCGTGCAAAAGAAACTAAGAATGTAGAGAAAATATGATCATAAAGGCCATGTTTGTTTTGTGGGATTATAGTCCAAGGATTATAGTATAGGCATTATAATCATTTCAATATTATCCTAAGGATTATAATCCTTTAAATTATCCAAAACTATGTTTGTTTGGAAGGATTAAATCAAGGATTGGATTATAATCCTTTAAATTTTAGTCCTATGTTTGTTTTGAGGGATAGAATATGGGATTGAACTATTATCCTTTAAATTTGCTAATCCCATGTTTGTTTGTCATAGGATTATAGTGAAGGGATTATAATCCTTTAAAAAATGACTTGTTAGAGGGGATTAAATAATACCTCCTCCAACCAAGTATTATAGAGGATTATAATCCTATCCTCCAATCCAACAAAACAAACATGGGATTGATATTTTAAAGGACTATAATCCTTGAACTAATCCCAAATTTGATTTTACAAAACAAACACGGGATTAAATTTTTTAAAGGATTATAGTCCTATCCCTTACTTAATCCCATGAAACAAACATGGCCAAAGATCATATATCAAGAGACATCAACTTGAGGGCTGTTCTTTATTAGCTTATGTGTCCACCGTTTGGCTGGACTTTTTGTATAGCCAGTTAGGTTTCTCCTTTTTCTAGTCCCTTGGGGCTCCCTCTCCTTGTATTATTCGGTTTTTGAATATAAATTTGTATTTAGAAAAAAAATAAGTCTTCTTCAAGAAATAAACCCCCAAAATTTCTTTATGATACTGAAATGTACTCACAAAAACTGAGTAAGGATATACCATTCATATTGCAATTAATACCCATGTTCAAGTATTAATTACACTTATCAAATACTGTTGATGGACTATATATAGGAGATTCTTATCCGCTTGGCTGTAATGGATGATCAGTCCTTACATCTATCAATTTACTACCGGTAGAAGGATGATCCGACTTGCTCGGCCTTCACCCTAGAATGAGCCGACTTGCTCGACCTTCACCCTAAGATGCATCCGGGCTTTCATACATATTTGTTGGGCCGACCACCGTACGGTCTCTTACGTTATCTCTAGTCCAGAACCTGGGGTACTCTGTAACGCCCCAAATCCGGGGTCAGGGATTTGGTCGTCACGCGGAATCCTTAACATCAAATTACCTGTTTAACAACATTAAGCCATCTGTAATCATTAAAACTGAAATATAACTCTGCGAACCCAACCACCAAGCATCTTTTAGGTCATAGGGCTAGAAACAAGAACTACATTCTTTACATCTTTATTACATCCATTCTATTACATCGCACTATGTCTTAAAAATCTTATACTACTAGTATAGCTTCGTTGGGAAGTACACCAGCAACTAGTACTACTCAGCACAAAGTAATATATATTACACATCAATGTACTTACATATAACTTATTCCAGCTATAACTTTTCTGGATCATATCATCTTCGTAAGGGCGTACTGCCTGCTTCTTCTGAGCCATGCAGATAAGCCTCAATCATCTACCTTCCTCTGAAAGGTTAATATTTAAAACAAGCAAGTATGAGCGAAAGAATTGCCCAGAAAGTATTAATAGAGCACAACAATATATATCAATATACACATGGAGTTTTCGAAATATAACGATACTTAATATCAATTTCGAAATATTTACAACAATGAAACCTCATTAGGGGATATATAACATTTCGAGTAACATCAGATAAATAAAGTAAGTTCATGTCAACAATAGTAATCCTCATACCTTATCCACATACCATACTCATAGTATTGATAACCTCTTAGGGAGCTTTTCAAAATATGCAGTTCACTATGCTGCTAAGATAGTTATTACCACCCTTCATAAACCAAACCATTATAAAGTTCCCTTTTTAACACTCCTCAAGTTTGTAAGTATATACACATGAGTATATCATTATCATCAAAACACCGTACAGTTCAAGATTCTGTACAGGATATAAGTTCGTTAACCACTTGATAAGTGAAACTCAGAAATAACTGATAGGAAGAGAGTCAAAGCTCATGAAGCAAAACATTTGGGACTTAACATCAATAACCGATGAACCATCTTTCACCTTTTGAATAATTGCAAAAGTGCACAAGCACGTGCCATTATTGTTAGAATAATCTTGCAGTTCTAGATACTGCATGAATTCATCATCTTTCAAAATTGAAAACAACACTATCGGCTACTTGGCACTTAGGCCTAAGAAGCAGTGTTTGAGTATTTTTCCAAAGTGGAGGATGGGACTTAAAGAAAACATAAAAACCTGACAAGGATTGACGATGATCAGTCGCCACATCCAAGTCCAATAATCCGCGGGTCTTCTCTACCGGTAGAAGGATAGAAACTACATCCGTAACTATCCCCGAGTGAAAACTACATCCGTAATCACCCTCGATGAAAACTACATCCGTAATCATCCTTCGGCAACACCTAGGCCGGAATAATAATTGATGGACCGCCTGGCTCACGGCCGCTTACACATCCCGGGAATCGTTCGTCAACGATTCCCACACCTGCCAGAGTCCCCTTTTTCTTTTCTTGTCAAAATCATTTTGATAGAAAACTTGAGTAGTTGAAGTTCGACTTCAGTCGACCGATAATTTCTTGAAAAACGAGCAAGAGAGTAAAACCTGACCGGGGGGTTTTCGAAAATGTTTTGAGTTCAAAAGAGTTCAAGTATAGATATACACTTGTACCGATATCAATCTCGACACAGGGATTTTGTGATCACACATGGAAAATGGTACGCATAAAGCTTGTAACCACAACAGGGTAATTCTATATATATATATATTTAAGTTCTTGAAAGGTAACTTACCTAGATAGATTCAAAATATAATATTTTAAATGACTATGAAAGTCCTTAGACAACCTTTAAATACTGTTTTATAACCTTCAAAACACTTAGAGTATTTAATAAATATTTGACTACTATGTAACAAATAATAAATATTCAATAATCCCTTTTTAAAAGAACACTCAAATTAATATTCATTTATTAAGTAATATTCAAGTAATATTTACTATTAATACTGGAATATTTAATAACCTCAAAACACCCAAATACAACTCTTGGAATGTTTCTAATCAAAATCAAGACACAATCCCTCCAGCAGTCTCCAAACTTTAGCCACTTTATCAAATAACTACTACTGACTCTCGGTCAATAAGAAATAATTAATAAGCATGAAAATCCTTCTTCTCTTTCCTTTTTTTTGTTTCTTAATGAATATTATAATTAATATTCATCGAATTAAATAAGCATTCAAATAACATATATCGATATCAATCTAGCTGTTTTAAGCTGAAAGTAACCAATTTATAACCATTGGAATATCTTTAATCCGTATTGAAAATAAACTATCTCCGATAAATAATATACTAGATAGAATCACTCCATTAAATTGTTTTATTATTTCTCCGGGACAAAGTGATTTTAAGAAAGCGTTTTGAAAATGATATTCATCTAATTAAATAAATTTAATTAGGTGAATGAGGTTTATTTAATTAGTAAATGCTTTCAGGAGCATCTATTAATTAAATAAACACTGGTTTATTGGTGATGTTGCCTTTAGGTTAATTATTGCGAAATTCTTTTTAAAAGCTTTGCCCGGGTTTTCGAAAACATACAATACAAAATAGCCCCGACACGCGGGCTAAGTTCGATAACTCAATACACGCTCTACCCTCGGAGCCTTTCTTATTCCGATACATAAATATATACCTCATAACATATAGTCCACTTCCATAGTACGAAAAGTTTATAGATATATATATACCGTATAAATCAAGATATAGAGCCATAAAAATATCACTGCCCATCAACAGTATTATAAGCCATGGGGTTTTGGTTATTGTACGAGCAGGATTTAATATTGTTGGCAAAGCAAGGAATACAATGATTTGGGAGAAGAAGTACAAGGTTGGAAAAACTCGCGATTATGGATTGAAAACTTATTTAACACATTTCATATATTTAAAATAAATATACTCTGAACAATAGAGTATGCATAGTAAACTTGCGTCTGGTCCTTAGCAGAAAATAGAAACCGCGAATAAACCTTTCGCACTTCGTCCAAGCAATTCCCTGGAGGTAGCTTACCTTTCTTCATACGGCGCCTCGATCTTCCCTTTTTGATGCACGTCATTCCAACTCGATTATGCCCTAATGGTACTGAAATAGTTATGAGTGCGTGTCAGTCCTACCTCGTATATCGAGTAGACACAACTCGGGATTATCACTAAATAACATAAAGTCAAACTATGGGTGTCCTCCCTATAGTTGACTATTCTAAATACCACTTAATGCACATAAAACATTTAGTAATAGCAAACAACACGGGAAGAGTCCCCTTATATAAAGTGAACATTTCCTAGTACCAACATATCATAACCCTATACCACCATTTAGTCAACTTCACTTAACCTATACATTTATGATACCATTGACCTTCTACGACAAAACTTGATTAATAGCTAATCCTCGAAACACAATTAATCCTCGAAACACATAAATCCTTGAATTAAATCACTTAGCACATAAATCCTCGAGACAACAATTACCCTCGAATTAATTCACTTAACACATATACCCATAAACAGTTAACACCCAAATCATACCTTTAAACCCTTGAAATCAAATAAGTTAAATAAATTAAAATGCAGGGGATTTTTAGAAAATTTCGGCATGTAGTATTCGTTTATCGGACTATGGGCTCAGCCCCTCCATGCCAAACAAAACAATTTATAACCCTGCTTTTGATAAAATAAAAGCTGCCTCAACTTGCAGCAAAGTAAACAAGTAAGAAAAGTACCCGCCCAGACATGCGGCAACTAGCACATAAGGAAAAGTACCCGCCCAGACATGCGGCAACTAGCACATAAGGAAAAGTATCCGCCCAGACATGCGGCACCTCAACATGTAAGGAAAGTAAACTAAGTTTATCCACATTTAAGCCAACACCACGTAGTTGGCACTTACACTATCAACATATACTATAACTTGATTCATACCATTTAGCACGTAGACATTTACCGATAAGCCAACTCTTATAACTATACCTCATATGACATTAACAATTAGCACTTAGCACTTAGCACTTAACAATTTAAAAATTACAATTTGGAAACTAACAATTAGCAATTAGCATTTAACCACCACTAACCCGCACATTTAACCGGGCCCACAATTAATCTCAACCATTATAATTACCACGTTCCTTCCGAATTAAATCTCGGAATTTCAACCAAATATCATAATCTTACAATTTTAGTCTAATTATACCCATTACCACATTAAGCTTTCCATTTAAACTAATTAAACCACCATAATTAACCTCGCAATTTAAACTAACTAATTACCACAATTAGCTAATTAAAATCATAACAATTAAACTATATCAATTTTTACCACTAATTAGCTCATAACAATTAACCAATTAATATACTACAATTAGCTAATTAAATACATAATTTAAAAATACGAAGAAATTATACCATTTTCGTTTCCGATTCAACCCGCAAAATTCATGTCACCGGAAAATCAATTCACCCAACCATCTCTCTCCCTCTCTCTCTCTCTGCGCTGCACAGCCACCACCTGCCACCGTCGACTCCGGCCACCACCTGCCACCGTCCTCACGCCATCTCCGGCGATCTCTCCCTCCTCAGCCGCCCATCCCCCGCGCGCTACCTCCCTCTCCATCTGCACACACCATCGCAGCACACATACACACCCACGAATCCACACACACACCTATACATACGTATATATATGTATATAAGCACACTCAATTGATTCAATTTCTTCCCCCCGCTGGTTTTCTCTCCCCCTCCCCCGATGGTTTGTGCGGCTCCTCTGTGTGTGTTTGTGTGTGTATCGTGTGTGTATAATATGTGCTGGGTGTTGTGTTTTGTTTAACCCTAATGGGCCCAAGCCCAATAACAATTAAAACAATACAATTAATCACTACATACTCTAAATAATATTTAGAGTTAAAACTCTAATTTGTAAAAATAAAATTTCTAGCATAATTAAATACTAGAATATTTTTAAAGACTTTTGGCGAAAGAATTAGAATTAAATCTAAATTTTCTAAATTGATATGCATTTTACAAATATTAATAATTTATAAAAACAATTCATAAAAATAATAATTGTGATTCATAATTCACAATTTACAGGGCTTTATAAAATACTAAAAACATTATTGTTTTAGTAAAAATCTCAAATTCTCGATATTATAAAGTATTCGAGTAATTTATGCAAGTCCTCAAATAATTAAAATAAAAATTTTCTAAGGATTTTAAAATCTCTAAATTATCCAATAATTTAAAATAAAATCTTTACTGAATAATTTCACATTCCAAAATTAAAATCTTTGCACGAATAAACTATTGACTCGGGGTATCTACTTGGTCCATAAAATTTTAAATAGGAGCACCAGGCTCCACTTAACCGAAAATAATTAAATAATTGAATAATAAAATAAAAAAAAATTCCTCCTCATTTTAGGAAAACATTATTATTATTGAAATAATAATAAAATCATTTCTTGAAAAATCCGGGTTATTACAGTCTACCCTCCTTAAAAGGATTCCGTCCACGGAATCAGCTAAGGCCACTACTGGGGTTCCTTAACTCTTTTATCATCAACACTTATTCTGCAGAACAGGAGATAGTGTCTCTTCGTAAACAACTTCTCCAATATCTCAATTCAAACCTCGATTCTCTATCTGACACAATTATCGCTGGAGTCTTATAACCCACCATTATTCCTTTCACATATACGTCTTGCCCAACTTTCCATTATCATACTATCCTTGAGAGAGAGTTCGCTGATTCTATTCACATAACACTTTTGAGAGAGAGAACGAACCAATTCTAGCTATACATCACTGATATTCTATTCGTGTTGGAATTCGCTCCTGCTCTTGGCGATTCCGTTGCGAATCTAGTTTCTATCAGCGAATTTATGACTTGGTAGACCTGGTTGGCATCCCCTTCAAATTTATTAGAGATAATAAGAATCAGGGACCTTTGAAAAGACAGCTGTCATATCAAGGCAATTGTTACACACTGATGATCATAAGGTTATGAGTATTAAAGTCAACCTTATTTGAGATAAGGGAATTTACCGAGAGATCAATATGATCCAGAGAACTCACGTTGCGTGTCTCAGTTGAGACATTACTAAAGGTAATTAGCCTTCTTGTATTTCACAACACACAAGTGATGGCGTCCCATCAGACTTCTATCACACAGACAGATGGTCCTTGTGACCCCTATAAATATAGGGTTGTTCGTCTCAGTGGAAGTTGAGAAGTATGAAAGCAATTCGAAGTGAAGATAATAATTATCATCTTTCGACAAATAATTCTCAAGTGGACACCCTGGTTTAAAATTGATCAGATTCCAAGGTGCAATTTCCAAGGAAAAGGATAACAAGAAAGATACTGGTATACAACAAGCAAGTGGTGCTATAGCACCATAGGATTATCCAATATTTGAAGAAAAGTGGGAATTTGAAATAACATCATTCAACAGGGCTTCAGAAATCTGAAGGTAGGAATAATGACAGCTTCTGGCACAATCGACATTAAATATGGTTTAACAAAAGTATTAAAGAACAACTTCGAAGAGGGAGTATATTTTTTTTTATCAAAATTCTCTCTTGGAGAGACGTCAAGATAGGTCATAGATAGGGGGTAATCAAAATAATTTATGCACGGGGATGTGTCAAATAATTCACATTGGGGAGATAATAAACATAAGTTGCAAATGGGGAGATATCAAATAATTCAGACTGGGGAAGTAATCAAGATGATTCATAATTGGGGAGGGTAATGCCAAGGTCTCCACGGATGCCTTTCATGTCGGCTCCTCTGACGGATAATTGTTCGATTGTAGCGCTCTTCTTTTCCACGCACACCCTAAGGTGCTCGATAACCGACGTCATCGTCGACTCGTAATAGTCGCTAGAGATTCAACCATCGGCATTTTACGATATTAAGGAGTTCTATTCGACTCGGCGCAAGCATCTCACGCAAGCGTTCTATTCTTTGGGAAGACTTCGATACCGGTGTCGCCTCTAGCAATGACGAATTCCACGTGTCGAATGGGCGATATTCTGGAACATTGCTGGAAATACATACTTAGATCCAGTCACCATTATAACCGTATTTATACCACATGTTCCTGTCCTCATGAAAATTCCGTGTGCAACTTAAGCTTATCTCTTTTCGGCATAACAACCTTCGTACTAGTCTCTCTCAGACTTTCTCAGTCCGTCTTGGTTCTTAAGATATATCTCGTCTTTATCGACCAAGCACCACTTCACCATTTTCTCTACGTAATCATTTGAAACATTCGGCGTCCGTCCACCAATCTATTACTAATATTACCTCAAGCTCTCTTAAACTCGAGAAGATTTAAATACCCGCAACTTCAGCTGATACTCTTTCATAGTGATCTTGTTTTGCTTCCCTTTTTGGAATTTTAACAGTACGGATGCTATCTCAACTCATCATTGTCATAATACTAGATGTCATCTTTCTATCATTCACCATCATATTGAAATTCCTATAGTTCGGGGAATACATAACTGCCTCCATGAATCCCCTAAAATTATCTTGACCTTAGGTCTCGGGCGATCTATGCCCTTGCCGACCAATACTTGTCTTTGAGAGTTCTTTAGCAGACATCCATCACCACAAGAAGTGAAGTCTACCTCAACATATTCCTCAAAATCTTATCTTAATCATTGGTACTATATCCAATAGTCCAACATGAACTCTACATGAGTTCTGACGTTCTCACATAACTATACCCACTCCTACTCACTCTCGTTTCTAGTTTACTATAACCTCAGCTCTCATACCATTTCTGTAACGCCCCAAATCCGGGGTCAGGGATTTGGTCGTCACGCGGAATCCTTAACATCAAATTACCTGTTTAACAACATTAAGCCATCTGTAATCATTAAAACTGAAATATAACTCTGCGACCCCAACCACCAAGCATCTTTTAGGTCATAGGGCTAGAAACAAGAACTACATTCTTTACATCTTTATTACATCCATTCTATTACATCGCACTATGTCTTAAAAATCTTATACTACTAGTATAGCTTCGTTGGGAAGTACACCAGCAACTAGTACTACTCAGCACAAAGTAATATATATTACACATCAATGTACTTACATATAACTTATTCCAGCTATAACTTTTCTGGATCATATCATCTTCGTAAGGGCGTACTGCCTGCTTCTTCTGAGCCATGCAGATAAGCCTCAATCATCTACCTTCCTCTGAAAGGTTAATATTTAAAACAAGCAAGTATGAGCGAAAGAATTGCCCAGCAAGTATTAATAGAGCACAACAATATATATCAATATACACATGGAGTTTTCGAAATATAACGATACTTAATATCAATTTTGAAATATTTACAACAATGAAACCTCAGTAGGGGATATATAACATTTCGAGTAACATCAGATAAATAAAGTAAGTTCATGTCAACAATAGTAATCCTCATACCTTATCCACATACCATACTCATAGTATTGATAACCTCTTAGGGAGCTTTTCAAAATATGCAATTCACTATGCTGCTAAGATAGTTATTACCACCCTTCATAAACCAAACCATTATAAAGTTCCCTTTTTAACACTCCTCAAGTTTGTAAGTATATACACATGAGTATATCATTATCATCAAAACACCGTACAGTTCAAGATTCTGTACAGGATATAAGTTCGTTAACCACTTGATAAGTGAAACTCAGAAATAACTGATAGGAAGAGAGTCAAAGCTCATGAAGCAAAACATTTGGGACTTAACATCAATAACCGATGAACCAACTTTCACCTTTTGAATAATTGCAAAAGTGCACAAGCACGTGCCATTATTGTTAGAATAATCTTGCAGTTCTAGATACTGCATGAATTCATCATCTTTCAAAATTGAAAACAACACTATCGGCTACTTGGCACTTAGGCCTAAGAAGTAGTGTTTGAGTATTTTTCCAAAGTGGAGGATGGGACTTAAAGAAAACATAAAAACCTGACAAGGATTGACGATGATCAGTCGCCACATCCAAGTCCAATAATCCGCGAGTCTTCTCTACCGGTAGAAGGATAGAAACTACATCCGTAACTATCCCCGAGTGAAAACTACATCCGTAATCACCCTCGATGAAAACTACATCCGTAATCATCCTTCGGCAACACCTGGGCCGGAATAATAATTGATGGACCGCCTGGCTCACGGCCGCTTACACATCCCGGGAATCGTTCGTCAACGATTCCCACACCTGCCAGAGTCCCCTTTTTCTTTTCTTGTCAAAATCATTTTGATAGAAAACTTGAGTAGTTGAAGTTCGACTTCAGTCGACCGATAATTTCTTGAAAAACGAGCAAGAGAGTAAAACCTGACCGGGGGGTTTTCGAAAATGTTTTGAGTTCAAAAGAGTTCAAGTATAGATATACACTTTTACCGATATCAATCTCGACACAGGGATTTTGTGATCACACATGGAAAATGGTACGCAAAAAGCTTGTAACCACAACAGGGTAATTCCATATATATATATAAGTTCTTGAAAGGTAACTTACCTAGATAGATTCAAAATATAATATTTTAAATGACTATGAAAGTCCTTAGACAACCTTTAAAAAGTGTTTTATAACCTTCAAAACACTTAGAGTATTTAATAAATATTTGACTACTATGTAACAAATAATAAATATTCAATAATCCCTTTTTAAAAGAATACTCAAATTAATATTCATTTATTAAGTAATATTCAAGTAATATTTACTATTAATACTGGGATATTTAATAACCTCAAAACACCCAAATACAACTCTTGGAATGTTTCTAATCAAAATCAAGACACAATCCCTCCAGCAGTCTCCAAACTTTAGCCACTTTATCAAATAACTACTACTGACTCTCGGTCAATAAGAAATAATTAATAAGCATGAAAATCCTTCTTCTCTTTCCTTTTTTTTTGTTTCTTAATGAAAATTATAATTAATATTCATCGAATTAAATAAGCATTCAAATAACATATATCGATATCAATCTAGCTGTTTTAAGCTGAAAGTAACCAATTTATAACCATTGGAATATCTTTAATCCGTATTGAAAATAAACTATCTCCGATAAATAATATACTAGATAGAATCACTCCTTTAAATTGTTTTATTATTTCTCCGGGACAAAGTGATTTTAAGAAAGCGTTTTGAAAATGATATTCATCTAATTAAATAAATTTAATTAGGCGAATGAGGTTTATTTAATTAGTAAATGCTTTCAGGAGCATCTATTAATTAAATAAACACTGGTTTATTGGTGATGTTGCCTTTAGGTTAATTATTGCGAAATTCTTTTTAAAAGCTTTGCCCGGGTTTTCGAAAACATACAATACAAAATAGCCCCGACACGCGGGCTAAGTTCGATAACTCAATACACGCTCTACCCTCGGAGCCTTTCTTATTCCGATACATAAATATATACCTCATAACATATAGTCCACTTCCATAGTACGAAAAGTTTATAGATATATATATACCGTATAAATCAAGATATAGAGCCATAAAAATATCACTGCCCATCAACAGTATTATAAGCCATGGGGTTTTGGTTATTGCACGAGCAGGATTTAATATTGTTGGCAAAGCAAGGAATACAATGATTTGGGAGAAGAAGTACAAGGTTGGAAAAACTCGCGATTATGGATTGAAAACTTATTTAACACATTTCATATATTTAAAATAAATATACTCTGAACAATAGAGTATGCATAGTAAACTTGCGTCTGGTCCTTAGCAGAAAATAGAAACCGCGAATAAACCTTTCGCACTTCGTCCAAGCAATTCCCTGGAGGTAGCTTACCTTTCTTCATACGGCGCCTCGATCTTCCCTTTTTGATGCACGTCATTCCAACTCGATTATGCCCTAATGGTACTGAAATAGTTATGAGTGCGTGTCAGTCCTACCTCGTATATCGAGTAGACACAACTCGGGATTATCACTAAATAACATAAAGTCAAACTATAGGTGTCCTCCCTATAGTTGACTATTCTAAATACCACTTAATGCACATAAAACATTTAGTAATAGCAAACAACACGGGAAGAGTCCCCTTATATAAAGTGAACATTTCCTAGTACCAACATATCATAACCCTATACCACCATTTAGTCAACTTCACTTAACCTATACATTTATGATACCATTGACCTTCTACGACAAAACTTGATTAATAGCTAATCCTCGAAATACAATTAATCCTCGAAACACATAAATCCTTGAGTTAAATCACTTAGCACATAAATCCTCGAGACAACAATTACCCTCGAATTAATTCACTTAACACATATACCCATAAACAGTTAACACCCAAATCATACCTTTAAACCCTTGAAATCAAATAAGTTAAATAAATTAAAATGCAGGGGATTTTTAGAAAATTTCGGCATGTAGTATTCGTTTATCGGACTATGGGCTCAGCCCCTCCATGCCAAACAAAACAATTTATAACCCTGCTTTTGATAAAATAAAAGCTGCCTCAACTTGCAGCAAAGTAAACAAGTAAGAAAAGTACCCGCCCAGACATGCGGCAACTAGCACATAAGGAAAAGTACCCGCCCAGACATGCGGCAACTAGCACATAAGGAAAAGTATCCGCCCAGACATGCGGCACCTCAACATGTAAGGAAAGTAAACTAAGTTTATCCACATTTAAGCCAACACCACGTAGTTGGCACTTACACTATCAACATATACTATAACTTGATTCATACCATTTAGCACGTAGACATTTACCGATAAGCCAACTCTTATAACTATACCTCATATGACATTAACAATTAGCACTTAGCACTTAGCACTTAACAATTTAAAAATTACAATTTGGAAACTAACAATTAGCAATTAGCATTTAACCACCACTAACCCGCACATTTAACCGGGCCCACAATTAATCTCAACCATTATAATTACCACGTACCTTCCGAATTAAATCTCGGAATTTTAACCAAATATCATAATCTTACAATTTTAGTCTAATTATACCCATTACCACATTAAGCTTTCCATTTAAACTAATTAAACCACCATAATTAACCTCGCAATTTAAACTAACTAATTACCACAATTAGCTAATTAAAATCATAACAATTAAACTATATCAATTTTTACCCCTAATTAGCTCATAACAATTAACCAATTAATATACTACAATTAGCTAATTAAATACATAATTTAAAAATACGAAGAAATTATACCATTTTCGTTTCCGATTCAACCCGCAAAATTCATGTCACCGGAAAATCAATTCACCCAACCATCTCTCTCTCTCCCTCTCTCTCTCTCTCTCTCTCTCTCTCTCTCTCTCTCTCTGCGCTGCACAGCCACCACCTGCCACCGTCGACTCCGGCCACCACCTGCCACCGTCCTCACGCCATCTCCGGCGATCTCTCCCTCCTCAGCCGCCCATCCCCCGCGCGCTACCTCCCTCTCCATCTGCACACACCATCGCAGCACACATACACACCCACGAATCCACACACACACCTATACATACGTATATATATGTATATAAGCACACTCAATTGATTCAATTTCTTCCCCCCGCTGGTTTTCTCTCCCCCTCCCCCGATGGTTTGTGCGGCTCCTCTGTGTGTGTTTGTGTGTGTATCGTGTGTGTATAATATGTGCTGGGTGTTGTGTTTTGTTTAACCCTAATGGGCCCAAGCCCAATAACAATTAAAACAATACAATTAATCACTACATACTCTAAATAATATTTAGAGTTAAAACTCTAATTTGTAAAAATAAAATTTCTAGCATAATTAAATACTAGAATATTTTTAAAGACTTTTGGCGAAAGAATTAGAATTAAATCTAAATTTTCTAAATTGATATGCATTTTACAAATATTAATAATTTATAAAAACAATTCATAAAAATAATAATTGTGATTCATAATTCACAATTTACAGGGCTTTATAAAATACTAAAAACATTATTGTTTTAGTAAAAATCTCAAATTCTCGATATTATAAAGTATTCGAGTAATTTATGCAAGTCCTCAAATAATTAAAATAAAAATTTTCTAAGGATTTTAAAATCTCTAAATTATCCAATAATTTAAAATAAAATCTTTACTGAATAATTTCACATTCCAAAATTAAAATCTTTGCACGAATAAACTATTGACTCGGGGTATCTACTTGGTCCATAAAATTTTAAATAGGAGCACCAGGCTCCACTTAACCGAAAATAATTAAATAATTGAATAATAAAATAAAAAAAAATTCCTCCTCATTTTAGGAAAACATTATTATTATTGAAATAATAATAAAATCATTTCTTGAAAAATCCGGGTTATTACATACTCTACCCCTGGGCACCTTCAATACTTATAAACTTAGATGTCACGTTTAATTCCACGTGCACCTCAATTAATAATAACTATTATCGTTCGGAACAATGAACGATTACTACTTCCAATAAATCACTTTCCTCTCGAAATATAAGAGAAAACATATGAACGACTACTTTGATCATGGATTCGAATAAAATGATCCAGATCAAATCTCTCATCACCTCCCATAATTAACAATACTCCCCTTAATAACAAGATAGTTTTCCAAAACATTTTATCTCCCTTCGAGTACGAACAATGTACCTCGATACCTGTCCCAATCATATGGACCAATAACTCTTATACATACTACTATACTTATATACTATCCGGATAACATTCCCAACAATAATATATATACATGCATTCAATTGCATTAATATCCGGTATTTAATGAACTAGATAAAATACTTGCAACGCATAGTTGAAACATTTTAAACTGACATATACCACACATTGAAACATATATACTCTGAACAATAGAGTAAGGTTTAGTATACTTGCCTGGTGCTCTGGATGTAGTAGGGGCTCGTAGCCGGGTCCAACAATCTATACAAAGTCAAGAAACATGCGATTAATCTTAAGCCAGTCACAAACAAGGCACTAAGGGGTCCTTCTAGATTCGTACTTAGTCCATGTTAATCGATAAACACCTTAGTCATAAGTTTAGTCCGAAATCGATCCTCAAATCCATGTTATACTTAACCATTTATAACCTCGTTCTTTACACCAAAATGTTACCTTGACAATCTTGCATGGTATTTTATCTTGTCATGTGTTCAGTCCATTATCCATAATTCGTTCGCTTAATCGCTTAATCTCGTTGTAAAGTTCTAGCGATTCCTAGAACGTTCGTTGCACTAACTCAGGAGTTTTCGTTCTAAATCCTCAAATCACATTTAATAAAGTAATAAAATATAAAATCCTTGAATCCTCAAATTAAATAAATCACTTGTCTTGGTCGCATTGAAATGTTCCTTACTACCCGGTCAAATATTTCATAAAAATAAACTTTGGATTTTCTAAATTCCGATCGCGTTTACATACACTTATTTACCTCGTAGATTATTAAATAACTTCGAAATATCCATTTCCTATCCCGTACATAGGATGACATGAAAAATTTCTTGGTTCTTAAAAATCACCTTGCATCCTTAAATTTACTATTCATCCATGCAAATTACTATGCATCCCTAAAATGAAATTTTTTTCACAAGTACATAAATTAGGGTTATTACACTCCTTCACCAACTTTTTTGCTAGATTTTTTACTGACCATTCTTTTCTTGCTACCCTTGAGCTCTAAGAAGGAGAACTTTTTTTAAGTTTTCCTTGATCTCCCTTTCTTCTTGCCTATGCTAAGTTTAGCAATTTTAGAAGTCATCGCTAAGTCTGAAGAGTCTACTGGCAAGACTTCATGTTCAGATTTCGAGTTGGCTTTGTTGTAAGCATTATCCAAGGAAGGAGCGTTTAAGACCTATAGAGGAAGAATCATCCAAGGAGGAATTAACTTCTCTAAATTTCCAAGTTGTATCGTTTCCCGTAGAATTAAGATTGTCATTCAAGTGAGCATTCTTGCTATCCTGAATATTGAAGCTATATGCGTGTTTTCCGATTGATTATATATTACCCATTTCTAGCTCATTCAGCCCTGAATGATGACCCTGATTTGAAGTTGCATGCGATTGTGATACTTCCTCATCTAAAGAATCAAGATAAGGCTCTTGGTTTTTAAACATACCCCCTTCTGTCTCATCCTCTGTCCTATAATATGGCTCTATGAACGAGGATGAATCTATTTCTTTAATCTTTATCCAGAACCCTTTGCCTTCAACAAACACTTTCAGTGTTTCATCTATTTTATCTACTTTTCCAGTAGAAACACACAATTATACTCCCTGAAACATTGCATTTTGCAATGGCTTTAATTGTTCTATTAGAAAATATCCCCAGTCCCCAACAACACTTTTCCAAGTCTCCTTGTTCAACGCTATTGTCGATAAGGCATCACACCAAACCCACACAATTCAACACTTTTCCAAGTCTCCTTGTTCAACGCTATTGTCGATAAGGCATCACACCAAACCCACACAATTCTACGAACTACAAGATCTATATATGATATTTTCTTTACTAATTTAAATATATTAAGTAACTCTTGCATGCAAACATTGTTCGCATCTTCCTCATCTACAAAAGTTAAAATAAATTTCCTATGAGAAATTCCTCTCACTTGAATACCAGTAAAGTCTAAACAATTATTCCTTTCTTGTAACATATACATCCATTCAGACCCATCTTTGATATCCAATGAACTTCTGCCTAGTTCCACCTTGAGACTTTGATTTACTATAGCCTGCTCTGTACGGTGAGAAGGTTGATGCATAAGTTCCGTTTCAGTCTTCTTGTTCTTGTCTTCAAAACCCCCTCTCTGAAAGCCTTATCAGAACCTTGCTTAAAGCTATTATGCATCTTATCAACGAAATTAGAAGCAGGAGTGCTCGTAGTGTTTCTTGTAGTATTAATTCGAGATTCTCTGTTTGAAAGCTTAACCCAGAAATGAAACACCATTAAAAAATCTGACCAATCTCTTCGCTTGATTGAAATTTTGTACCAATACAAACTCTATTCGATAATTATTGACATCTCTTCGTATGGGAAGGATTATATCTAATACTAAATTATATTTCATGTAAAATGGAATGTTGTGGCATTTCCATGTACTGACGCTCGCACCTGTTGAGAAGTAACCGATTTACCATTCCTGACTATCTCTGTATAAAATAGTACTTTTTCTTGCATCATTCTTGGGTTACCAATAGGCATGGTCTTCAATTTTCTAAACTTTACTGAATGTTGTATTTGGTACCACTGATCTTCTTTAGATCGTGTATTCTTGCTAGGATTCCAGATAGGAGCAACATTCCGACCATAACTTGAAGTTTGAAATTTGAATTTTGAAAATGGTTTCTCTCTCTTAAAACTTCCTCCATCTGATTATTAATATATATCCAAAAAACATTAATATATACCCAAAATTAATATTATTAATTTAATATATAATATTACAATCATTAATATATATCAAAAAAATCACAACATATCTTCCATTCATACTGTTGGACGGTGGTGACTCACATTCAAAGTTTGGTGTTGAAAAAACTAGAAGCTACAAATCAAAGAAATCATGCTAGTCAAATAAATCATGCCCCCAAATGACGTAAGGGATGATGTATATTTGTTCTTTAAAATCCTATAAATAGGCTCCGGTTACACCACAACAATCACACCTCCTCTCTTATATTTCTCTCATATATTTCCCTCTTTCTATATTTCGGGTATAATTATTTAACCCGTAGAGAGTTGTTAACTTGGGCTATTCTCTGTCAGCCTTAGAAGGAAATATTCTTGTACTCCCATTTTATTATAGTGAAAATTTTTGGCTCTCTCGCCGGTGGTTTTTTACCTCTATTCAAAAAGGGTTTTTCCACCTAAAAATCCAGGTGTTATTTTTACAGTCTTTATATCATTTCTCTTTAAATCTTTGGTTGAATTATATCGCTTCTGCACTCTAGATCCTAACAAATTTGCATCAGAGCCATTATATTTTTCAACTAAGATTTTTACTATGTCGACAAAATTCGATATTGAGAAATTTGATGGTAAAATTAGTTTCGCTATATATGGCGCGTCCAAATGCAAGCCGTTTTAATCCAAAATGGTTTAAAGAAAGCTTTGGATGGTAAATCAAAGAAGCCGGTCACTGTAACAGATGATCAGTGGGTTGAAATTGATGAAAAGGCGTTATCTGTGATTCAACTTTGTTTATCACGAGAAGTATTGCGTGAGGTCATCAAAGAGAAGTCCGCCGAAAGCATGTGGACTAAATTGGAGTCTCTCTACATGACCAAGAGCCTTGCAAATAAATTGCGGCTTAAGGAGCGTCTCTTCACCCTCCGTATGTCAGAAGGTACTCCTATTCAAACTCACTTAAATGAGTTTAATTCAATTACTATTGATTTAGAAAACCTAGATGTCAATATTGATGATGAAGATAGAGCCGTTTTACTTATTGTCTCACTACCACCCTCATATAAACACTTCAAAGAAATTATGCTATATGGAAATCGTGTTAGCTTGTCTTTTGAAGATGTCAAGTCGTATTTACTATCAAAAGAAAAATTTGATACCGAAATTCTTTCTGAAATTCGGGTGAAGGCTTGGTTATTAGAGGGAGAAATGCTGAAATTGGTAGTAACAACAAGAATACGGCCCAGATCAAAATCTAGAGGTAGAAACTCTAAGTTTTGTCCTTATTGCAAGAAGAAAGGACACGAAGTCTCTGAATGCTTTAAATTAAAAAATAAGCAAGATAAAGAAGATAAGGGTAAAGTTAAACAACCCGATCACCATGTTGAAGCTAGTGTCGTTGAGTCCGGTTCTGATGGGGAGTTATTAATAGCGGCTGACGTAGAACAAAGGTCTAGAAATGAGTGGATACTTGATTCTGGCTGTACATTTCACATGTCACCTAATATAAATTGGTTTACTACATATGAGCCAATTGATTGTGGTCTTGTTTTGATGGGTAACGATGCTCAATTCAAAGTTGTCGGTTTAGGTATAGTCCAAATTAAAACTCATGATGGTATTACTAGAACTTTGACCGGTGTCAGACACATCCCCGACTTAAAAAGGAATCTCATCTCCTTAGGCACCCTTGAATCACTAGGGTGTAAGTATTCAGCTGAAGGTGGAGTTCTAAAAGTGTCCAAAGGTGCTCTTGTTTTACTAAAGGTAAATAGATCTGGTAGTTTGTATACGCTGCATGGTTCAACTATTTCAGGTTCTGCAGATGTTATCTCATCCACTGATGATACAAATTTGTGGCATATGCGTTTGGGCCACATGAGTGAAAAGGGAATGCAGGTCCTCAACAAGGAAGGAAAACTCGGAAGCCATTGTACCGGTAAGGTTGATTTCTGCGAAAACTGTATTTTTGGTAAGCAGAAAAAGGTTAGTTTTTCAAAAGGCGTTCATAGAACTAAAGGTACATTGGATTATATCCATTCGGATCGTTGGGGTCCTTCACGAGTTCCTTCTAAAGGAAGATGTCATTATATGCTGACCATTATTGACGATTTCTCAAGAAAGCTCTGGGTTTATTTTCTAAAACACAAAAATGATGCATTTTCAACTTTCAAGGATTGGAAAACCTTGATTGAAACCAGACTAGTAGGAAGGTGAAAAGATTGAGAACTGACAATGGTCTTGAATTCTATTCTACTGAATTTAATGTTTTCTACAAAAAGGAAGGTATTGCCAGACACCACACCATTCCAGGGACCCCGCAACAAAATGGAGTTGCAGAACGTATGAACAGAACTATATTGGAGA
Source organism: Kitagawia praeruptora (assembly GCA_037693485.1). Taxonomy (NCBI): domain Eukaryota; kingdom Viridiplantae; phylum Streptophyta; class Magnoliopsida; order Apiales; family Apiaceae; genus Kitagawia; species Kitagawia praeruptora. The sequence continues at coordinate 57,827,489 of CM075353.1, forward strand.
AAGTTCGTTGTTTACTCTCACATTCTGGCTTGGAGAAAGAGTTTTGGGCAGAAGCGGCATCCACATCATGTTATTTGATAAACCGCTCCCCAAACAGTTCACTTGACGACAATATTCCAGAAGAAGTTTGGTCAGGTAAACCTGTTGATTATTCTAACCTTAGAATATTTGGTTGTCCTGTTTATTCCCATGTGAACGAGGGAAAATTGGAACCTCGTGCGAAAAAATGCTTTTTCTTGGGTTATGGTTTAGGGGTCAAAGGTTATCGGGTGTATGACCCTGAGTCTAAAAAGATTTTTCATAGCCGAAATGTTACATTTAATGAAAATATTATGCTATCTTCTCGAAAAGATGTTGTTGATTCCCCTATAGGTACAAAAGATATAGACAGTACCTTAGAGAAGGTGGAGTTCGAAGTCAAAACTTCAGATGAAGAGGAAAATGTCCCAACTTCCTCCACTCCACAAAATTTCAACGATCAAACTATTGTTGCTGACCACAGAAGTCCACAACGTCAACCACAAAGGCGAGGTTTACCACAACCATGGTTTATGGCTCAAAATCTTCCTGAACAGAGACCAAAAAGGATGACTCAAAGATACGTTGACCAAAGTAGCAACATTGCTTTTGCTTTAGCTGTTGCGCAAGAGATTGACGATTCTAATGAGCCCAGAAGTTACTCTGAGGCTATCTCTAGTACCGACTCAGCAAGATGGGTTACAACTATGCAAGAAGAGATTGAGAGTCTTCATAAAAATGATACTTGGGATTGAAGGAATTTACGGACGAGCGGAAGCGCGGTATAGCAATTATTCCGTAAAAAAACATGTATCGCACATATAGAAAAGCATATAAAATGAATAAACGAGGGAATCGTAACCTTACCTTGAAATCGAAGCTTTACAAAATGGTGTTTTAGCAGTTGCTCCTGAGAGTGTGAAGCACTCTACCGGTATCCACCAAGATTAATTCTACGACGAAGCTTTTTATAAAACTAAGCTTTTATAAAAATGGAGGTTTGAGAGAGAGAGAGAGGGAGATGAAGAAGATGAGGGAGGCAACTAGGTTTTTCACAAAAACCAAAAGTGTGTAAACTCATTCTCATCTCATTCTATTTATAGGGCTCATGTAGGGTTTTCATAATTAATATATCATTATATATTAATATATAAATCCTACACTTTATCTTATAAAATGTTAAATAATAATTAAAACAATTTTAATCATTATTAAAACAACTTGCTCTCTCAAAATACCTTCATCAATAAATTAATCTTTTTATGGTGTGACCCTGTAGGTTCAATATTAAGCTGGTAGTAGAAATAAATAATAATAAACATTTTATTTATTATTTATATGAATTCTAATAATTCATTATATATAATTAACTGATTAATTATATTTATTCTACATCGTGAGTGATTCTTCTCAACATATCGCGACTATCCGGATAATATGAATTCACTGCTTAGAATACCAAGAACCTGTCAGTGACTAGTTACCGTACAATCAATTCCTTTTACCCTACAATATCCCGATTAAATACAAGGCATGGAACTCGTGTCAAGCCTATCAAATTTAATCATATGATTTCTTATTCATAATGCAAAGTTCATATTAATGCAAATTAGAAACTCCTTTCCAATTTCATACACTCTGGCCAGAGATTCCGGAATTAGCATCATAAGAATAGCATAGGATATTCTCTTCCTTTACTGGAAGGGGTAGATCCTTTATTGACCGTTAACTATCTCCATACACAAATCCCTATGCCCAGAATAGACCTAATGGATGTCCTTGAGACTAAGGACTAAACCAAAGCATAGTTCATTATATACAAGATTGCTATAACGATCTCAAGTCTAAGGACACTTGTACAACTATCACTCAGTGAACAACTATCGACACGTGAGTAAACTCCATTAGTTGTTCAACTAATCGAGTCATGTTCAGTGAACTTATTCCCTAATAAGCACCTACATACTAGCTATAGTGTCACCACACAAATGCCTATGAGAACGGACATCCTCCTAAAAGGAGCAAGCATAGTATGTACCAATCTTTGCGGATTCACTAACTTCCGATTAGTTATCCTATGATCGGGAACTGTTTAAGTCTAGAGTTATCATCTTCTAGATCTCAATATTACAATCTCATTATAATTCTAGAAGCTTTACTCTAAACTATGGAACATCTTATTTAAGACACTTTAAATAGATAAAGCCCGTAATAAAAACAAATAAGTCTTTTATTAATATTAATGAAATCAAATAAGAGTACAAGAAAGTTCTTCTTAAATCATCATGCATGATTGGATTTTAGGACAAACTCTTTCAATCTCCCACTTGTACTAAAGCCAATCACTATGGTATCTAATACCCATTCACTCATTATGACGATCGAAGTGAATCTGAGATAGCGGTTTAGTGAGTGGGTCTGCTATGTTGTTATGTGTGTCAACTCTCTCAATGTTGACATCTCTACTTTCAATGATCTCCCTAATCAAAAGAAAATGCCACAAAACAGTTTTGTAGCGTCACTTACATCTATAAACTCTGCTTCCGCTATTGAGTCAGCCGTTGTAGGCTGCTTGGAACTCTTCCAACTAAACGCTCCACCCTTCAGAGTAAACACGTACCCTAACATGGATTTGCTATCATTACTTTCTGATTCAAAACTAGAGTCGATATAACCCTCTATTTTCAACTCAGATCCACCAAAACCAAGAAAAATATCCTTAGTCCTTCGTAAGTAATTAACGACGTTCTTCACTGCTTTCTAGTGGGCTTCACCTGGATCGGACTGATATCTGCTCGTCAAACTAATTGAATGAGCAACATCAGGCCTAGTACATAACATCGCGTACATGATAGATCCTATTGCTGAAGCATAAGGAATCTTACTTATACGCTCTCTTTCCTCAAGTGTCTTAGACATCTCCTCGGAAAGGGATACTCCATGGCTCATCGGTATGAGACCTCTCTTGGAGTTTTCCATGCTAAACCTTTTAAGCACTTTCTCGATGTATGTACCCTGGGTAAGACCTATCATTCTTCTAGATCTATCTCTATAGATCTTCATCCCGAGAATGTAGGATGCTTCTCCCAAGTCCTTCATAGTGAATTTCTTTGATAGCCACACTTTGACTAATTGCAGCATCGGTATGTCATTTCCTATAAGAAGTATGTCATCCACATACAACACAAGAAATGTTACCGCGCTCCCACTAACCTTCTTGTAGACACGTGGTTCATCTATGTTTTTGATAAAATCAAACTCTTTGATTATTTCATCAAAATGGATGTTCCATCTACGAGAAGCTTGCTTCAATCAATCGCAAGCAAAATCCGAATTGATTTGAGTAGGGCTACAGGCAAAAGTTTCATCAAAGTCAATCCCTTGCCTTTGTCTGAATTCTTTTGCCATGAGCCTGGCCTTATAGGTCTCCACCTGGCCATCTACTTCAATCTTTCTCTTGTATACTCTTTAGCACCTAATAAGTCTAACGTCCTCAGGTGCTTCAACCAAGGTCCATACCAGGTTGGCATACATAGAATCCATTTCGGATTTCATGGCACTCTGTCATTTCTCAGAGTCAACACTATGTCACATAAGGTTGTTTAGTTTGAACAGGAGTTTCCTCTTGAACCGTAGTAGTTTGTGTTCCATGAAATTCTTTAAGGTCAATCTTGCTCCCACTGTTCCCTTCAAGAATAAACTGTTTTTCCAAGAAGGTAGCATGTCTGGAGACAAAAAACCCTATGATCGGTGTAGAAGTAATACCCTAAAGTCTCTTTAGGATATCCCACAAAACTACATTTTACGGATCGAGATTCCAGCTTATCAGGGTCAACTTTCTTGACATAAGTCGGACATCCCCAAATCTTAACGTGTTTAAGACTCAGTTTCCTTTCTTTCCATATCTCATATGGAGTTTAAGGAACAGATTTGGAAAGCACCTTATTCGGTAAATATGATGAGGTTTCCAATGCATAACCCCGAAGTGATACTGGAAGATCTGCATAGCTCATCATGAATCGAACCATGTCTAACAAAGTTCGATTTCTCCTTTTATTAGTATGTTCAATTTGTAGTAAATTATGTTCTACGTCACATACATACAGACCATTATTTAAAATACCACTACCATAAAGAACGTTATCTCTTCAGAATTGAACATTTATTATTCTGAATAATAAACGAAAATCCAGCCAAGTCTAACATGGGAATAGAAATAATATTCCTCACAATCGAAGGAACAAAATAACAATTATTTAAAAACAATAGTCTTGCCCGTAGGCATATGTAAATCAAACTATCCTACAGCTATAGCAGCAACTCTTGCTCCATTTCCCATCCGTAGAATCACCTCCTCTTCCTCAAGAGTCCTACTTCTCCTTAGTCCCTGCAACGAATTGCAAATGTGAGAACCATAGGTGGTATCCAATACCAAAGTAGAAATTTGATTTAATGACATATTCAATTCAATCATGAACATACCTGAACCAGAAGCGGCAGTCTCACTACCCTTCTTCTTATTCAACTCTGCAAGGTAAACCTTGCAGTTCCTCTTCCAGTGCCCCACCTTGTTACAGTGGAAGCAAACAGCTTTGCTCTTGGGGTCTTCAGCTTTTGGTGGAACCGGCTGTTTCTCACCTACTTTCTTCTTCTTGGGAGGGTTCTTCTTCCTTTTCTTAGGATTGGAACCTTCACCAATTAGAAGAACAGAACTCTTCTTAGAGGGAAAGTTCGATTCCGCAGTCTTCAGCATGTTGTGGAGTTCAGCTAGGCTGACGTCCAACTTATTCATGTGAAAGTTCACAATAAACTGCGAAAACGAATCCTGGAGCGATTGCAAGACTAAGTCTTGGCTTAGCTCCTCATCCATGACTGTAATAACCCGGATTTTCAAGAAAAGATTTTATTATTATTTCAATAATGATAATGTTTTCCTAAAATGAGGAGGAATTTTTTTTTTATTTATTTTATTATTCAATTAATTAATTATTTTCGGTTAAGTGGAGCCTGGTGCTCCTATTTAAAATTTTATTGACCAAGTAGATATCTCGAGTCAATAAATTATTTGGATAAAGATTTAATTTTGGAATGTGAAATTATTCAGTAAAGATTTTATTTTAAATTATTGAATAATTTAGAGATTTTAAAATCCTTAGAAAATGTTTATTTTAATTATTTGAGGATTTGTAGAAATTACTTGATTAATATATAAAATCATGAATTTGAGATTTTACTAAAACAGTAATGTTTGTAGTATTTTTATAAAGCCCTGTAAATTGTGAATTATGAATCACAATTATTATTTTTATGATTTGTTTTTATAAATTATTAATATTTGTAAAATGCATATCAATTTAGAAAATTGAGATTTAATTCCAATTCTTTCTCCAAAAGTCTTTAAAAATATTCTAGTATTTAATTATGCTAGAAATTTTATTTTTACAAATTAGAGTTATTAGTGTAAAATATTAATTAAAGTGTGTAGTAATTAAATGTATGGCTTTTGAATAGTAATGGGCCAAGCCCATTAGGGTTAAAAACACTAACACAGATATATACATACGTATACACACAACACAGCCGCATAAACCATCGGGGGAGGGGGAGAGAAAACAGTCGGGGGAGAGAAAAATCGGAGAGGGGAGAAAGAGAGATTGGAGTATCGGAATTGAAGAGTGTATGTATGTATGGTCGGGAGTGTGTGTGTGCGAGGGAGGTGGAGCCGCGGAGGGGGAGGCCGGCGGCTGCAGGGGCGGTGTTTTCCGGCGACGCGCAGGTGGTGGAGGTGGTGTTCACGAGCAGCAGCAGTTTGGGGGGGGAAACCTGGACAGCCGAGAGAGAGAGAGAGAGAGAGAGAGAGAGAGAGAGAGAGAGAGAGAGAGAGAGGAGGGAGAGATTGTTGCGGGGAATCGATTAATTCGGGAGGTATAATCTCGCATCTCCATATCTATTTAATTTTCGTAATTAATTAGTTGTAAATTTTGAGTTAATTGTTTTACTTTTTTTTTTTGTAGTTTAAATTCGGAAAGTTTATAAATTATTGTGATTGTGGTAATTTAATTGTGATATAATTATGTAGTTGATGTAATTTAATTAGTTTAAATTACGAGGTTAATTGTGGTGGCTTAATTAGTTTAAATGGAAAGTTTAATGTGGTAATGGGTATAATTAGACTAAAATTGTAAGATTATGATTATTGGTTGAATTTCCGATATTTAATTCGGAAGGTATGTTTGTAATTATAATTGTTGAGTTTAATTATGAGTCCGATTAAAGGTTCGGGTTAGTGATTGTTAATTGTTAAATTGCTAATTGTTAATTGTTAGCGAGTAATTATTAATTGTCGGATAATATATTCGGGTTAGTTGTCAAGTAATTGTTAAGTGCTAATTGCTAATTGTTAGTTTCCAATTGAAATTGTTAATTGCTAAGTGCTAAGTGCTAATTGTGACAGCCCCAAATCCGGGGTCATGAATTTGGGCCATCACAAACCAACTTCCATTCAAAATCAATATCTCTTGGGTTTTTTTTTTTTTTTTTTTTTATAATTAATAGTTATGCAATTAACCCCACAGTAATACACACACACACCAGTCATATGCTCAGAGAACAACATTCACCATAATAAGAGTTTAGAATTAAAAAGTTATTACAACCCAGAATCATACTTCAGTACATTGTTGAGTGATGCTTCTACAAGAAGCATTTCAACAACCAAATTTATTACAATCTTTCAAACTTACACACTTAATATACATAAGCCCACTAAACCCCTTGCGATGGTCATCTACCTCGGGGATTGATGCTAACGAGCTCTCAGAAGGTCGCCTTTCCCTTACCCTCTTGCGGGGCGTTCTGCGTAGTATGGGCATACCTAGCTGTATATAGATAAGTAGCAAGAGTGAGCTATAATAGCTCAGCAAGATAATATTGAAAACTAGAATTTAAAATGTAACCAAGTATAAATGTATATACATATGTAAGCAGTAACCAAATCATAAACTTTAAGGAAGAATAAAACTCTTATTTAATAATACATCATCCACTTACTATTATAAGAAAGAAATCTAAGATAATACAGTATCAGTTTCTCTTCTTATATAATATAACAACCAATATACCCTTTTAGTGTAATATTTTAAAATAACATAAATACTTGAGTAAATCTCTCACTATCATCTTCTCATTTTCCCTCCTATACAGTAATTTTATAAGTTATTATAAAATCAGTTTCTCTTCATCTATATCAATAATTTCATCGTTTCATATCACTTTTCTGTTTTCAGTTATAGAAATCTGAAAACCATTTTCAATTCTTTCTTTCAAGTTTTGGGGATACATACTGGCGCCAGATACGTAGGACGATGATCAGTCGCCTGACCGTATCCGCTCTCTATTTACTACTAGTAGAAGGAATGAAGGCCACCTGCATAACATCATCCCTGGAGGAAGGCCACCTGCATAACATCCTCCTGGAGGAAGGCCACCTGCATAACATCCTCCCTTGGCATCTTCGTGCCGAATCATGAATACTAGACTATGTCGCACACAGCCCTGACATAGCCTCTTATGCAAATTTGTTGCTAATCCCCCTTGTTATAAGATCATTATTCAATTTATCAACACCATTTCACATTTCCGTTCTCGCACATTATTTCTATAAAATATATGTATATATCATACACTAAAAGAATGTTTATAATATAGCATTATAAACCACATAACCCTAGATAACAACTGATACCATTCTCTTTCATATCTCTTTTATTCTAGAGCATATTCGCTCCATTCGTAATCATCTCTATATTCATATTTCAGAAAACATATCCTTCTCTCTTTAACTTCCCACAATCAAGAAAATATATTCTTTGCAATATAGCAACAAAAGCATCACATATACATAAATATATGCCATGATATCATTATCATTCCGAAGATAAATAATTTTTAAAGTAGGGATAGAAGGATCTTGCCTCGATTTCTGTATCCTGACAGTAGGGCTGGTTCCTCCTCCGGAATTTCTATAAACACAAAAGGACCGTCATTAGAACGCTACCTCTCTTACTCACTATCCTCTTGTATAACAAAACCCTTTACACTTCAACATATGTTTAATGTGTTATTATTATCCCAAAGGTTCAAGAACTTAACCATTTGTAAGCTCAATCGAAGTTTCAGGGGTTTTTACCATTTCCCCTAACAACCACACTCGACTGTAAAATTTCTTATAAATTTTAGAATTCGAATTTTAATGCAAGGTCAACTGGTATTAGTTCTTTGACCACACTACTACCATATCCCAAAATTTCGTGGCTTTTAAACATGTTAAAGTATGGTAACTATAACCTCAAATTTGGTACAATTACGATTTCTCGACTTTCGAACGTCTTTCACTAAAACTGACTTTTCTCCTAAACCGTACGTCAGATTTTAACGCACCTTATATCAAAACGATCTATGAACTAAGCTCTATCATTTCATGGTCACTAAGTATGCTAGACAGTAAGGTACCGTACTGCATTGGTGTCCAAAAACAGGGCAGTTTGTAGTTCTAACGAAAATCGGACATTATAACTGCTGTAATTTCATACTTTCCAAAATTTCACCACTCCAAAACCATCATCCAACACCATAATCAAACCCCACACCATGTGGACTACATTCCAGCCATGGTTCCAAGTTCACAACACAAATTTCATATCAAACTCAACCATTCATAACACATATTCATCATAAACTTAACATTAACAACACTTAACTACTAATCACTTCATTATCTACTATAAATACAAAAGGGCAAGGGTTATTATACCTCCTTGAAGCTTGAAGAACACTTAATACTCTTTAATAATCCTTGTACACACCTTGAACAACCTTGAATTAGCTTGGATTAACTAAAGGAGCCATAAAAACAAAGATTAAAACTTGAAAACTACTATTCACTACTATTCATCTTGCACTTGAAGGATTTTATTACCTAGGCAAATGATGATGGTTGGCCTTCAAACTTTGAGGATATCACTTACTAACCTCCAAGCATCTCCACCATTTTTCCCATGATTTAATCTTGAAGAGAATTAGGGTTTTGAATTTTATTTTCTTTCTTTTTTCTTCTTTGGCCGAAAGTTGTCAACAAGAAGGGGAGAGAGCTTTTGTGTTGGTTTTGATCTCATCTAATCTTATTCTCACTTAATTTAGAGTGTAATGGAAGCTTGGTAAAAATCTAGGTGCTAAAAGACTAATCTACCCTTAATTTGGTTTAGTGGAAGATGACATCATTAACATGATTTCATAATTCTCTTTTTCCTTGATTTTCTTTTCTAATCATAATGCTAGTACTCTTGGTAATTATAATGGGGTATGTATCCTTGTCATATTATAAATCTTGGTTGCTTAATCTCCATATTCGTCTAATTGTGGTTTGTTTCGAGTGTACCTCATTATCTCAGTAGTTTTGAAACCATTTACAAATCCAATTTCCCTTGATATTCTCTTAACTTAATAATTCCCCTGGCTCAATTCTAAATTCACTAATCCCTCAATATATAATTCTTATAATGCTTCCATGCTCCTTAGTGTCCAATAGAAGCTTATTCGAAATCAAAATCCTCAAAATTTCATGCTTCAGGAATTTCTGAAATCTAACGTCATTTCGAGTCACTTATTTTCAATGTACACTACTAATATGATTTCTGTTTATTCATTTTCCATTTCCATTATAGAGTACCTATATACCATTTCTCTAAATCCTCGAAATTTACTATTCATTTGGGCACTGTAGCCTTTCCAAAGTTAGGGTTATTACATCCTTCCCCCCTTAAAAGGATTCCGTCCCGGAATCACGTCAGAATTGTCCATAGATACCTTTTTATCTACTCCTTATAACTCTATATTACTTTCCCCATCCTTTTTTTCCTTCATAATATCTCTATCTTGTTTGCGCAGAATTACACCAACATAAACTTGCTTGTCATTCATCAACATTCCTCTTTTAATTATGGGTATTGGCCACCACATTGGCCTCTCCTGACTGGTAGTGTATCTCACTTATGGTTTATCCCTATGTTGATCTCTATCATGACATAAAATATACATATTTCGCTCTTATTATATCTTGGCTCTGTAAAATCTTCCAGAAATCCGACTAGAATAAGATTCTTTGAAACAATTGTAAGAAAATATTACCTATAATATATATTTCCTGTTCGTATATAGACAAGTCTGTGGTTTACCCCCAAAATACTATTATTCTCCTTTTCATAGAATTTCTAACCCCTAACAGATACTGATTTTCCTTATCTAGATTATCAACTTACTTATACCATTCATTGACCACATTGATTCTTAACCAAACGTTTACACTAAAAATTTAAATACTAGAAAAATGTTCACCTGCATCTGTATCCGGCTTTCTTAATGCCTCCCCTAAAGTCATATTGTACACTCTAGCAGTAGGCCTGTTTGAAGCAGTCACACTCTGTTCTGGCACGGATGATCCCCCTGAACGGCAATCTCTGGCAATATGTCCTAGTTTCCCACACTGGTAACACTTGATGTCCCTCTTAGGATTGGTATTAGCCGATGGGCACTGACTAAGATAGTGTCCTTTTTGTCCACAGTTAAAGCAGTTTAGTTCTAACGCTCTACACACTCCCGAATGCTTCTTACCACACGTGTTACAGTCTGGAAATGGTGTTCGAGATTGACTAGATTGAAAAGTTCCTGTGGATCTACCACCCTGATTCACAGTCTCACTGGTAGTTTTATTATTCCCTGACTTTCCTCCAAACTGGGGTTTTTGTCCCTTACCAAATTTGTTAAAGTAGCTTCCCTCACTTGAACCTCCCTTCTGACCCTCAAATTTCCTTTTCTTACTCTCTCGTCCTATTTGAGTCTGTTCACTCTCAGCTTCGATAATAGATGCCTTATGAACTACCGCAGCATACTCGGTCAACTCAAATGGTGCCACTCTAGTACGTAGCCATGGTTTCAATCCTTGTTGGAACCTCTTCGCTCGTTGCTCTTCAGTACGCACGAATTCTGGAACAAACCTAGACAGTTCGGTAAACTTAGTTTCATACTCTGCCACTGATAGGTTTTCCTGCTTTAGCTCCAAAAATTTTATTTCCATCTGGTTCTCCAAGTACCTAGGGGAATATTTGTCTAGAAACACCCTAGTGAAACGCTCCCAAGTTATCACTCCCGCTCCCTCGAGATTTTTCTTAGCTTCCCACCAATAATTTGCCTCTCCCTTTAGGAGATAGGCTGCAAAGACTGTCTTCTGATCTTCCTCTACCCTCAGTATCTCAAAAGCTTTCTCCATCTCTTTCAGCCATGCCCTGGCTGCTACTGGGTTAGTGGTTCCCTCAAATTCTGGGGGTTTTAGTGACTTAAAAGCACGAAAAGAGTTAGCTGCCTGGTTGGGAAGAACAGGTGGTTGTGGCGGATTCTGTGGATTAGCTAAATTCTGCCTCAAAAGTTCCATAAATTGGTTAAAAGGGTTACCACCCTGACTTCCCTGTTGGCCAGTTGATTCATCTTCTTCTTCCTCATGATCTTGTTCATTATGAGCGTTTTCATCCTGCCTATTTTGACTTGCTTCCTCTCTCTCATTTTCCCTTGCATTCATTCTATTATTACGCTTAGGCGGCATGATTCTGTATATAATAATATTCTTCATTAATCACCCAAATTTAGGGTACAATATACATCATTTCCATATATGCACAACTATATCATTAGTTAATCTTATTTATGCATCCCAGTATTTTAAATTCACACAAGTAATATTTAATCATAATACAACTTTGACAGATAAGCTTAGTACCTTTAGCACAATAACCTTTTCATTTAAGTCAATCACCTCATATATATCAATATTTCTGAATCTCAACATTTAATATCAAAATACAATAAAATTAGGCAAAGTACATAAACTTCATTAATTTACATAAATATTTTACAACTTGGTACAACGTCTTTTACTACTAATATCATACATCATAAAGTACAAGGTTCGAAACCCCAAAAGCATAACTGTACATACTAACTCGCTATAACAAAAGCACTACTAGCTGTCCTCTAATCAGACTGGGATTAAGACAGTAAACGACTAACCTAATCCCCAAAATGACATCCACAAGATGACTAGTCTGATTAGTATCCAAAACTACTACTCCTAATCATGGTAACGACGCCCTGATAACGTCCCTGATCTGTGCTACCATAGTGGTGACTGTATCAACTATCTGAGCCCTCCATACTGGATCCCCTCTGTCTCCCAACATCGTCCTAATGTCACCGAGTGCCCGTAGCTCGATACTGACTATGCTCAAATTCAACCCATCTGGTATCACACCTCCTCCTCCTCTCGCCCTGTCTAACCTCTGTATAAGCGTATCTATAGTCCGACGGGACTCATCCAGCTGTCCCTGAAGGGCAAAGTACTCTGACAAGAAAATAGCTGGCAACTGGCCAGCTGGAAACATAGGTGCCTCCTGAGGTGGCATAGCATCTGGGGGAGGTACATCTACAAGTGGGGGTGCATCCACTGGTGGAGGTGGTGGTGGTGCAAATGGTGGGGATGGAGGAACTGGCTCTGTGTCCGCATCCTCGGAAGGGTCATCCTCCAACTCATCCTCTGACAAGATAAAGTGTCCTGGTGGAGTGAACTGCTCAACTGGATCCTCAAAAGGGTCGGGGCTAGGTAGAGGAGATGGAACTGGGACAGGTGGGACAGGAGTAGGAGTCACGTGAATGTCCCTCCACTCAATCGGCTCCTCAGGTACAACAGATAACCTAGGCCTCTTACGTAAGGGCATCTCCTCCTCAGGAATATCCGACCGCACTCGGGAAGGACCGGCCCCATCAGGTCCTACATATGGTCTACCAGTGTATGGCACTATGGCCACAGCATCCCTCTGTCTGCGCTCCTCTACCTCCTCAAGTCTCATCCTGATCTGGTGTCTCTCCATGGCCTCTGCGCGAACTCTCCTCCTGAGGTCAGTGATAGCATACTCTGGAACCTCTACACCTACCAGCAACAAGTCTCTAATCTCCTGCTCAGGTAGTCCTAGCCACTGGGGGTCCTGACCCGGCTCTCCAATCTCACGAACATGACTGGGCTCTCCCATCTCCTCTCCCTATAAGGTAAACATAAACTATATTAGTAATAATTTATAAAATTATAATCAATGCTTAAAAATAAAACTACCTGCGATATACCACCCCTGAACTTGATGGAAGTTCAAAATTTAATATTATAAATGATACAATATTATTATCACTCTTGTTCCTGAGCATTATGACTCTTAGCTCTGATACCAACTGTGACAGCCCCAAATCCGGGGTCATGAATTTGGGCCATCACAAACCAACTTCCATTCAAAATCAATATCTCTTGGGTTTTTTTTTTTTTTTTTTATAATTAATAGTTATGCAATTAACCCCACAGTAATACACACACACACCAGTCATATGCTCAGAGAACAACATTCACCATAATAAGAGTTTAGAATTAAAAAGTTATTACAACCCAGAATCATACTTCAGTACATTGTTGAGTGATGCTTCTACAAGAAGCATTTCAACAACCAAATTTATTACAATCTTTCAAACTTACACACTTAATATACATAAGCCCACTAAACCCCTTGCGATGGTCATCTACCTCGGGGATTGATGCTAACGAGCTCTCAGAAGGTCGCCTTTCCCTTACCCTCTTGCGGGGCGTTCTGCGTAGTATGGGCATACCTAGCTGTATATAGATAAGTAGCAAGAGTGAGCTATAATAGCTCAGCAAGATAATATTGAAAACTAGAATTTAAAATGTAACCAAGTATAAATGTATATACATATGTAAGCAGTAACCAAATCATAAACTTTAAGGAAGAATAAAACTCTTATTTAATAATACATCATCCACTTACTATTATAAGAAAGAAATCTAAGATAATACAGTATCAGTTTCTCTTCTTATATAATATAACAACCAATATACCCTTTTAGTGTAATATTTTAAAATAACATAAATACTTGAGTAAATCTCTCACTATCATCTTCTCATTTTCCCTCCTATACAGTAATTTTATAAGTTATTATAAAATCAGTTTCTCTTCATCTATATCAATAATTTCATCGTTTCATATCACTTTTCTGTTTTCAGTTATAGAAATCTGAAAACCATTTTCAATTCTTTCTTTCAAGTTTTGGGGATACATACTGGCGCCAGATACGTAGGACGATGATCAGTCGCCTGACCGTATCCGCTCTCTATTTACTACTAGTAGAAGGAATGAAGGCCACCTGCATAACATCATCCCTGGAGGAAGGCCACCTGCATAACATCCTCCTGGAGGAAGGCCACCTGCATAACATCCTCCCTTGGCATCTTCGTGCCGAATCATGAATACTAGACTATGTCGCACACAGCCCTGACATAGCCTCTTATGCAAATTTGTTGCTAATCCCCCTTGTTATAAGATCATTATTCAATTTATCAACACCATTTCACATTTCCGTTCTCGCACATTATTTCTATAAAATATATGTATATATCATACACTAAAAGAATGTTTATAATATAGCATTATAAACCACATAACCCTAGATAACAACTGATACCATTCTCTTTCATATCTCTTTTATTCTAGAGCATATTCGCTCCATTCGTAATCATCTCTATATTCATATTTCAGAAAACATATCCTTCTCTCTTTAACTTCCCACAATCAAGAAAATATATTCTTTGCAATATAGCAACAAAAGCATCACATATACATAAATATATGCCATGATATCATTATCATTCCGAAGATAAATAATTTTTAAAGTAGGGATAGAAGGATCTTGCCTCGATTTCTGTATCCTGACAGTAGGGCTGGTTCCTCCTCCGGAATTTCTATAAACACAAAAGGACCGTCATTAGAACGCTACCTCTCTTACTCACTATCCTCTTGTATAACAAAACCCTTTACACTTCAACATATGTTTAATGTGTTATTATTATCCCAAAGGTTCAAGAACTTAACCATTTGTAAGCTCAATCGAAGTTTCAGGGGTTTTTACCATTTCCCCTAACAACCACACTCGACTGTAAAATTTCTTATAAATTTTAGAATTCGAATTTTAATGCAAGGTCAACTGGTATTAGTTCTTTGACCACACTACTACCATATCCCAAAATTTCGTGGCTTTTAAACATGTTAAAGTATGGTAACTATAACCTCAAATTTGGTACAATTACGATTTCTCGACTTTCGAACGTCTTTCACTAAAACTGACTTTTCTCCTAAACCGTACGTCAGATTTTAACGCACCTTATATCAAAACGATCTATGAACTAAGCTCTATCATTTCATGGTCACTAAGTATGCTAGACAGTAAGGTACCGTACTGCATTGGTGTCCAAAAACAGGGCAGTTTGTAGTTCTAACGAAAATCGGACATTATAACTGCTGTAATTTCATACTTTCCAAAATTTCACCACTCCAAAACCATCATCCAACACCATAATCAAACCCCACACCATGTGGACTACATTCCAGCCATGGTTCCAAGTTCACAACACAAATTTCATATCAAACTCAACCATTCATAACACATATTCATCATAAACTTAACATTAACAACACTTAACTACTAATCACTTCATTATCTACTATAAATACAAAAGGGCAAGGGTTATTATACCTCCTTGAAGCTTGAAGAACACTTAATACTCTTTAATAATCCTTGTACACACCTTGAACAACCTTGAATTAGCTTGGATTAACTAAAGGAGCCATAAAAACAAAGATTAAAACTTGAAAACTACTATTCACTACTATTCATCTTGCACTTGAAGGATTTTATTACCTAGGCAAATGATGATGGTTGGCCTTCAAACTTTGAGGATATCACTTACTAACCTCCAAGCATCTCCACCATTTTTCCCATGATTTAATCTTGAAGAGAATTAGGGTTTTGAATTTTATTTTCTTTCTTTTTTCTTCTTTGGCCGAAAGTTGTCAACAAGAAGGGGAGAGAGCTTTTGTGTTGGTTTTGATCTCATCTAATCTTATTCTCACTTAATTTAGAGTGTAATGGAAGCTTGGTAAAAATCTAGGTGCTAAAAGACTAATCTACCCTTAATTTGGTTTAGTGGAAGATGACATCATTAACATGATTTCATAATTCTCTTTTTCCTTGATTTTCTTTTCTAATCATAATGCTAGTACTCTTGGTAATTATAATGGGGTATGTATCCTTGTCATATTATAAATCTTGGTTGCTTAATCTCCATATTCGTCTAATTGTGGTTTGTTTCGAGTGTACCTCATTATCTCAGTAGTTTTGAAACCATTTACAAATCCAATTTCCCTTGATATTCTCTTAACTTAATAATTCCCCTGGCTCAATTCTAAATTCACTAATCCCTCAATATATAATTCTTATAATGCTTCCATGCTCCTTAGTGTCCAATAGAAGCTTATTCGAAATCAAAATCCTCAAAATTTCATGCTTCAGGAATTTCTGAAATCTAACGTCATTTCGAGTCACTTATTTTCAATGTACACTACTAATATGATTTCTGTTTATTCATTTTCCATTTCCATTATAGAGTACCTATATACCATTTCTCTAAATCCTCGAAATTTACTATTCATTTGGGCACTGTAGCCTTTCCAAAGTTAGGGTTATTACACTAATTGTTATTGTCATATGAGGTATAGTTATAAGAGTTGGCTTATCAGTAAATGTCTATGTGCTAAATGGTATAAGTCGGGTCGTAGTAATTGTTAGAAGTCATAAGTGCCAACTACGTGGTGTTGGCTTAAATGTGGATAAACTTAGTTTACTTTTCCTTATGTGCTAGTTGCCGCAAGTCTGGGCGGGTACTTTTCCTTATGTGCTAGTTGCCGCATGTCTGGGCGGGTACTTTTCCTTATGTGCTAGTTGCCGCATGTCTGGGCGGGTACTTTTCTTATATGTTTACTTTTATGTTGCTGCAAGTTGAGACAGCTTTTATTTTATCAAAAACAGGGTTATAAATTGTTTTGTTGGCATGGAGGGGCTGAGCCCATAGTCCGATAAACGAATACTACATGCCAAAATTTTCTAAAAATCCCCTGCATTTTAATTTATTTAACTTATTTAATTTCAAGGGTTTAAAGGTATGATTTGGGTGTTAACTGTTTATGTGTATATATGTTAAGTGAATTAATTTGAGGATTATGTGTTAATTTGTGGATTATGTGCTAATTCGAGGATTAAATGTGTCTTGAAGATTAAATGGGTATTATGAGTCTTTATCGAGGGCTAAGTATGTTTTGAGGATTACTTGTTAATTAACTTGTGACAAGAGTATGTCAATAGTATTATGGTTGAAAGTGTTAAGTGGAGTTTTGACTAAGTGTTATAACTGTGTAGTGCTATGATGTGTTAGCACCAGGAAATGTCTACTTTAAAAAGGGGACTTTTCCATTTCATTTTCTTTACTATAATATGTTATGTGCAATAAGTGGTATTAGAATAGTCAACTATAGGGAGGACACCTATAGTTTGACTTTATGATTATTTAGTGATAATCCCGAGTTGTGTCTACTCGATATATGTGGTATGACTGACACGTACGCGTAACTATTTCAGTACCATTAGGGCATAATCGAGATGGAATGACGTGCATCCAAAAAGGAAGATCGAGACGTCAGGTAAGGTCCATGGAATTAATTGGACGAGGTGCGAAGCATTTGTTCGCGGGTTCTATTTTCTGCTAAGGACCAGAGGCAAGTTTACTATGCATACTCTATTGTTCAGAGTATATTTATTTTAAATATATGAAATGTGTTAAATAAGTTTTCAATCCATAATCGCGAGTTTTTCCAACCTTGTACTTCTTCTCCCAAATCATTGTATTCCTTGCTTTGCCAACAATATTAAATCCTGCTCGTGCAATAACCAAAACCCCATGGCTTATAATACTGTTGATGGGCAGTGATATTTTTATGGCTCTATATCTTGATTTATACAGTATATATATATATCTATAAATCTTTCGTACTATGGAAGTGGACTATATGTTATGAGGTATATATAGATACATATACGTGTATATGGAACTACGTGGTAAAGGCTCCGAGGGTAGAGCGTGTGTTGAATTATCGTGCTTAGCCCGCGTGTCGGGGCTATTTTGTATTGTATGTTTTCGAAAACCCGGGCAAAGCTTTTAAAAAGAATTTCGCAATAATTAACCTAAAGGCAACATCACCAATAAACCGGTGTTTATTTAATTAATAGATGCTCCTGAAAGCATTTACTAATTAAATAAACCTCATTCGCCTAATTAAATTTATTTAATTAGATGAATATCATTTTCAAAACGCTTTCTTAAAATCACTTTGTTCCGGAGAAATAATAAAACAATTTAATTGAGTGATTCTATCTAGTATATTTTTTTTTTATCGGAGATAGTTTATTTTCAATACGGATTAAAGATATTCCAATGGTTATAAATTGGTTACTTTCAGCTTAAACCAGCTAGATTGATATCAATATATGTTACTTGAATGCTTATTAATTATTTCTTATTGACCGAGAGTCAGTAGTAGTTATTTGATAAAGTGGCTAAAGTTGGAGACTGCTGGAGAGATTGTGTCTTGATTTTGATTAGAAACATTCCAAGAGTTGTATTTGGGTGTTTTGATGTTATTAAATATTCCAGTATTAATAGTAAGTATTATTTGAATATTACTTAATAAACGAATATTAATTTGAGTATTCTTTTAAAAAGGAATTATTGAATATTTATTATTTGTTACATAGTAGTCAAATATTTATTAAATACTCTAAGTGTTTTGAAGGTTATAAAACACTATTTAAAGGTTGTCTAAGGACTTTCATAGTCATTTAAAATATTATATTTTGAATCTATCTAGGTAAGCTACTTTTCAAGAACTTATATTTATATATGGAATTACCCTGTTGTGGTTACGAGCTTTAGGCGTACCATTTTCCATGTGTGATCACAAAACCCTGTGTCGAGATTGATATCGGTACAAGTGTATATCTATACTTGAACTCTTTTGAACTCAAAACATTTTCGAAAACCCCCGGTCAGGTTTTACTCTCTTGCTCGTTTTTCAAGAATTATCGGTCGACTGAGGTCGAACTTCAACTACTCGAATTTTCTATCAAAATGATTTTTTTGAAAAGAAAAGAAAAAGGGGACTCTGGCAGGTGTGGGAATCGTTGACGAACGATTCCCGGGATGTGTAAGCGGCCGTGAGCCAGGCGGTCCATCAATTATTATTCCGGCCCATGTGTTGCCGAAGGATGATTACGGATGTAGTTTTCATCGAGGGTGATTACGGATGTAGTTTTCACTCGGGGATAGTTACGGATGTAGTTTCTATCCTTCTACCGGTAGAGAAGACCCGCGGATTATTGGACTTGGATGTGGCGACTGATCATCGTCAATCCTTGTCAGGTTTTTATGTTTTCTTTAAGTCCCATCCTCCACTTTGGAAAAATACTCAAACACTGCTTCTTAGGCCTAAGTGCCAAGTAGCCGATAGTGTTGTTTTCAATTTTGAAAGATGATGAATTCATGCAGTATCTAGAACTGCAAGATTATTCTAACAATAATGGCACGTGCTTGTGCACCTTTGCAATTATTCAAAAGATGAAAGATGGTTCATCGGTTATTGATGTTAAATCCCAAATGTTTTGCTTCAAGAGCTTTGACCCTCTTCCTATCAGTTATTTCTGAGTTTAACTTATCAAGTGGTAACGAACTTATATCCTGTACAGAATCTTGAACTGTAAGGTGTTTTGATGATAATGATTTACTCATGTGTATATACTTACAAACTTGAGGAGTATTAAAAAGGGAACTTTATAATGGTTTGGTCTATGAAGGGTGGTAATAACTATCTTAGCAGCATATTGAACTGCATATTTTGAAAAGCTCCCTAAGAGGTTATCAATACTATGAGGTATGGTATGTGGATAAGGTATGAGGATTACTATTGTTGACATGAACTTACTTTATTTATCTGATGTTACCCGAAATGTCATATATCCCCTACTGAGGTTTCATTATTGTAAATATTTCGAAATTGATATTAAGTATCGTTATATTTCAAAAACTCCATGTGTATATTGATATATATTGTTGTGCTCTATTAATACTTGCTGGGCAATTCTTTCGCTCATAATTGCTTGTTTTAAATATTAACCTTTCAGAGGAAGGTAGATGATTGAGGCTTATCTGCATGGCTCAGAAGAAGCAGGCAGTACGCCCTTATGAAGATGATATGATCCAGAAAAGTTATAGCTGGAATAAGTTATATGTAAGTACATTGATGTGTAATATATATTACTTTGTACTGAGTAGTACTAGTTGCTGGTGTACTTCCCAACGAAGCTATACTAGTAGTATAAGATTTTTAAGACATAGTGCGATGTAATAGAATGGATGTAATAAAGATGTAAAGATTTTAGTTCTTGTTTCTAGCCCTATGACCTAAAAGATGCTTGGTGGTTGGGGTCGCAGAGTTATATTTCAGTTTTAATGATTACAGATGGTTTAATGTTGTTAAACAGGTAATTTGATGTTAAGGATTTCCGCGTGACGACCAAATCCCTGACCCCGGATTTGGGGCGTTACAATGACAAAACCAAGTTGTCCAAGACGTTCAATCAAATTGATCATCTTAAGTACATGGTCATTCACAGATGATCCCTCTGGCATCCTACAGCGGAACAGCTCCTTCGATATCTCATATCGAGCTGTCCTCCCTGCCACATCATACAACTCTTGTAGATGCGTTAGGATAGTGTGAGCATCCATAAGCTCATGCTGCTTCTGTAGCTCAACGTTCATGGAAGCTAGCATGATACATTGAGCAACATTAGCATCATCTATCCACTTACGATACACTTCATGTTCATCATCATGTGCATCATCAGCAGGTTCAGTGGGCTTAGGTGAGTCAAGCACATATTCCTTCTTCTCAACCCTGAGAACAATTCTCAAGTTTCGAAGCCAGTCAGCAAAATTCGGACCAGTCAATTTGTGAGCATCTAGTATGCTCCGGAGTGATAGTGCAGCAGACATAGTGTATATAGTAAATCTGTAAATGATAAACACATAACAACACTTAGCAAATATTCAATTTCATTTTAAAAACACTATATGAATCGGGTCTTTATTCATAAGTGGCTCCCACTAGTTTATCTAATTTATACAACCCCCTAAGTGAATAAATAAGCATTCGAAATGCTAGTGGGAATAAGGATCCTACATTCCATCACACAACCCCGGCTGTGGCACGAAACGCCATGTGATGTTCAATAGGCAGACAACTCTTGTCAATTACATCTCATGTTATTCCCTAATAAAACTTTAGCCTCTTGAATAATTGAGTCACGGCTGTGGCACGACAAACTCAATATTCTAAGTCAAGTCTAACCCAACATTCCGTACAATTAAATCAGTCTCCAATAGCCCACGGCTGTGGCACGTAACGACCATTAGATTCTAATTCATTGTACACATCTCTATGTAATAGACAAGTATTTCTAATTTCGAAATCAAAGCCCTCGGCTGTAGCACGAAACGACAATGATTTAAAAATGAGAACTACTTTCTACCATGTTGGAAGGCTATGACCGACACAAGCCCGTTGTGTCATTGGCCAATTACTACTTGATATTATTAAGAGGGATTTTATTATAAGGTTTATAATTATATATATTTATAGACAAAATTTTCAAATAAATTTTTCTATAAAGTATCATAATTACTAACCAATTAATTAATAATTAAAACTATTTTAATCATTTAAATTATTTCTAAACCTTTTAGAAAATAATTTTTCTGTTATTAACTAATAATTAAAACTCTTTTAATCATTAATTCTATTTCTAAACTCTTTAGAAAAATTAATCGCTCCCTTAATATAATTTCATAAATTAAATAAATAATTAATAATATTAAGATCACATCTTAATTATTTTATAATAAATTAAATCTCATTTAATCAATTAATAAAATTGCTAACTAATTATTATTTCATAAATAAATAATTATCAGCCATTATTAATTAACTAATATTATTTAACAATCACAATCATATTATAAAGAGATTCTTTTCTTCAATTAAATATTTCAAATCAATAATCGATAATAAGATGATTCCCAGATCGGGGGGAGCATTGTCAAGAAGCGTCACTTAATACCCCTTTCTTACAGATCGAAATCTGTTTTTGACAGAATCATCCTTTCTCTCAATATTGAAAATTAATATTTAATTACGTGTTTCACAAACACAAGAATCTCATGATTGTATTCATAATATAAATATTAAGGCAAGAAACGATTCCTATTTCTAGATTTTCTAGAGCACGCCTTATTTGATTTAAGTTCACCTAGATCTATCATCGCATGGTAAACTTAGGCATATATCTCATATATAAACATAAAAAAATAAGTAGGCATGCAAGCAATATCATGTCACACATTGATATAATGATGTATGGATTTATTATAGCATTTAAAAGCAATTAATCCAATTAAAACATGCTTTAAAACACTTCTGGGAATATAAACAGTTCAAAACTATTTTATAAAAATTATTTGACCACTCCTTTAGATCCGTCTCGGAAAAACAAATCCAACGATATATCGCACGCCTAAAACGGAGTTACGAAACTCCCAAAAAATCAAATTTAATGTGGGTAGAAGGGCTGTAACGCATTTCTTAAATGCGTTTGTTGTGGAATAAAAACTAGGTTATTAGATTGCGGCTAGGGTTTGATGTATTTAATGCAAAGGGTGGTTGAGCTTCGAGCTTTAATGGCTGCTTCTGCGTTCGAGACTTAATCGGTCCTCACAGAATGCCTACGTATCTCTGTATTAAGAGAATCAAGCCAATAAAAACGTAGTTCTGAGTTGAGGGGTCTGACCCTTTATATAGGCTGAGAAGCCTCAGAATTAGGGTAGGGTTAAGTGACTTGGCGGACAAGTCAATCTTGAGGAAAGTTCTAGACCCCTTCCTTGTAGGAGTCTGTTTCCTTGTATGAGTGGATGCCTTGGAGGCTACTCCTTGTAGAGATAATGTTCTTATCTGACACTTATTGCTGAGCTGTTTATTATCCATAATATTAATTACGAAATTAATATTGTAAATAGGGTTTGGGCCCACCTGGTGGGCCCCACGTTTGGACCATTCCGGGTCTAATTAATGCCACATTAAATGTGTCTTTAGGGCTTACTTTTAGCCCATATCATTTGCCCCCCAACTTCTAGGAAAACTGATCAGGTTTTCCTTGAAGTTATAACGGCCTTACATGAGACTTGGGTCAGGGTTTATTGCTCTTACATGAGTATTTTCAACTTATCATCTTAATGTAAAGCGTGGAGCGACCGACGCAATTTACGACGATGTTGAACGACACTAAGCGGTGTTAAATGGCACTAGACAGCGCTAATCAGCCTTAAACAATGTTTAAACAGTGTTAAACAATGTCGAATGGCATAAAACGGCACTAATCGGCGCTAAACGGTGCTATACCGGCACTAAACGGTGCTAATCGGCACTAATCGGTGCTAACAGGCACTAATATGTGCTAATCGGCATTAAATGGTGCTTAATCGGCACTAAACGGTGCTAGCGGGGGTCCGGGGGCGGCAGCCCCCGGGCGGGGTCCAAGGGGCGGCAGCCCCTGGCGGGGTCCAAGGGGCAGAGCCCCTGGCTTGGAAATTTTTTATTTCTGAAGACTAGTACTATTCAGAAATTATCGTTTCGGCTTATTTTTCTAAAATTTTATCACTAATTTTGCTTCCAAAATTGCATGTTTTTCTTCTTCTTTTTTTTTTTCCAGGCCAAATTCGAGCTCAAACTTCGAGCTCAAACTGTCCCAGGTCGGGGCTTTTTTCGAGCTCATTTAGCTTATTTTCGACCTGGAGCTTTTCGAGCTCAACTGGTACAATTTCGAGCTCAAATTTCGAGCTCAAATAGTCCCAGGTCGTGGCTATTTTTGAGCTCATCTAGTTCAATTTCGACCTGGACCTTTTTGACCTCAACTAATACATTTCGAGCTCAATTTTCGAGCTCAAGTAGGGGCCAAATCGTAGCTTTTTTCCAGGAAATCCAATGTTTTTTCGACCTGAAATGAACGAGCTCAAATAGTGTCAAAACGACCTCAAAATAAATCCCAGGTCGTGAGGAATTTCCATCTTTTCTAGTTCATTTTCGAGCTCAGACTCACGATCTCAATTCTAGGAGATATCGACCTCAAATTGGCCTCAAGTCGTATGGATTTTTCGTGAATTTCTGTTCTTTTTCGACCTCAAATTTACGACCTAGCCATAGCATATTTTCGACCTCAAAATGGGTTTTTACTTGACTTTTCAGGTCGTTTGATCGAGCTCGAAATCGTATTACCAAATGAGGTCGTTGGTCTCGACCTCAGACAACTTTGCTTGGGACACTTGTTTTGCTTTTGGGCCTTAGACTCATCAGAATTCTGGGCCTCTCCTCGTGGGCCCTAATCACATGTTTGGGCTCTTCTTTATTGAAGCCCTAATTGACTTTGACTTGGGCCTTAACTTTTGGTCAACATGACCTTAAATTAAAACCTTAATTAGGTTTATCAATATGGGTTGGGCCATGACAGGCCTTTAATCACTTTAACTAAACTTGGGCCTTAACAAGCCTAGTGTTGTTGGGCATTTTTAAAGTCCACTTTGTGTTGATGGCCAACAAAGATTTCCAATAGGCTACAGCCGGTTGACCTTCTCCCTCTTCTTTCTGGTCTTTCCTTGGTTTGTAGGACCTTGCCTTGGTTTTAATTTAGCCACTAGTTCCTGATTTTTAGGCCTTGAATTCAAACAACCAGCTTAATTTGAGGCAAACGGCCTTGTTGGCCATCAAGGCGAATGCGTATCTCAATGCTCTCACTGACAGTTTCGTGCCTCCAAGGCATTATCATAGAGCCAACCAGTCTCAAGATGAGCTTTGATGGGGGTCTGTCTAGCAACTTCCAACGTCGATGGGCGCCAACAATTTGCGCTCTATAGCGGGGTCTCCAAGACCTGATAGTAAACACTTCTAGTGTAATTCTTGATTTCAGACGAGGCGAATTTGGACAAGGCATCGGCCGTTATACAAGTTGGTATTCCTCGAATCATACCATACCAACTGTGATTTTACAATTTTCAGATATTTCAACATCGTTTCATCTTTGGCTTTTAGAGCTCTACTCACTTGGGCTATCACCAGCCTTGAGTCTCCATAGACTTTAAGATTTTTGGCCCTCATGGCTAAAGACGAGCCTAATCCGGCATTCAAGGCTTTATACTCTGCCTCGTTATTGGTTGTCGAAAAATATTCAACTTCAAGGCACATTCAATCGCGAAGCCATCAGGGCTCTGTAGGACTATACCAGCACCACTTGATTTTGTTTTTGATGCCCTATCAAAATAGAGCACCTAATGTTTCTCCTAAACTTTAACTTTATAAGTTCTCTCCCTCTTGGGGTGTCTCATCTTGCCCTTACTGGGGTGTTGTACCTTCCTGCCCCCGACTTCTTGGTTGTCAATGGTATATTCAACTAAGAAGTCAACGAGTACCTGTGCTTTAATTGCAATTCGAGGATTGTACGCGATATCAAATAATCTGAGTTCTATCGCCCACTTAGCTAGCCTTCGGGTTATGCAACATGTTTCTCAGTTGCTGGTCCGTCAGGGTTTCAATCTTAAGTGCCTGGAAGTACGATCGTAACTTCCTCGAGGCTGTCACCAATGCCAAAGCAAACTTCTTAATGGGAGAATAATTTAACTCAGCTGTATGCAACATCTTGCTCACATAGTAGATAGGCTTCTGAACCTTGTTATCCTTTCGAATGAGGATGGCACTCAATGCTTGTTCAGATATTTCAATGTTGGCATTCTGGATTGAGGGTCCAAAATTTCAGATTGGTTTTCAAGCTTTGACTTGAAGTTTCAATCATTGGATCCTATCTGGAGGTTCACGACCCCTTCAAGTTTGGCCTTCATAGCTATCCCATGGCCTTCATGGCTAATAACTCGTGTTCCTTATCCTAGGATTCGAGGTTGACGTTTACATGTTCATCGTTGGTGTTCATATGTCGACTACCAAGTAATCACGACCTTTCTTTTGGATTGATGTCAAACTAAAGGTCTTTTGGATCCCTTACTTGACTTCATGTCTTTCACGGCTTGTCTCGAATCTTAGTTCTGATTTCAGGGTTTTCAAACCTATCTTTGCTTCTTGTTTTTTATCCGGGGTCCTTCAAGGACTTAAACTCTTAGTAACTCTCGACCTTTCAGGGTTTTTATTTATGCGTTTGTTTGTTTCCATTCATGTATTTTTTTTTATTTTCGGTACTTGGTCATCTTTGACTTACACACATCAGGTGTTAGGTACATAAATAAAATCACATAATCAATGAATGGAAAACAAACTTGCATTAATAACTTGAGATGGGTTCAACCCTTACATAGAATACTACTGTCCTACTCGGAGCAACATGCTCTGCGAAGGTTTCATCGAACCTTATTTCTACTTCTACTAGATAAAATATGAAGCTAAAAACTACTAGGATAATTTGAACCCATCGGGGCTTTGCAAGACTAGGCTTGCACCACTTGATTTTATTTTTGATGCTCCAATAAAATAGAGCACTCACTACTCCTTCTGGTTACCTCATTCTTATTCTGAAGTTCACTTACAGCTTGGGGTACAATCTCCTGCCCCTCGATTTCTTGGTTGCCAATGATGCATTCAACCACGAAGTCAGTTGACGCCTTAGCCTTAATGGCTGTCCGAGGTTTATGTGTGATGTCCTCTGCTGGCCTTTCTTGATGTTCCTTATCACTACAAACGTCCATGTCTTCAATCGGAAGAACCTGCCCCCCGACTCCATCAGGCCTTAACGCGGCTACATAACAGCTCCTAGCCATTTTCTGGTCACCTTTTTGTTCTCCTACACCATTCCTGGTTGGAAACTTGATCTTCATGTGATAGGTTGAGGCCACAGCCTTAAAAGCATGGAGTCTAGTCCTCCCGAGGATGGCATTGTAGGTGGAAGACGCTTTGATAACCAAAAAGTTCAGCATCTGAGTGGCCTCTGTTGGCTTCTGTCCGATGGTGACGGGCAACAGAATAGTTCCCTCAACTTTAGACTCTACTCCGCTGAATCCATATATAGGCATGTTAGATAGGGTCAACTAAGAGTCGTTGTATCCCATTTTCACGAATGCATCATAGAACAAAATGTCCACTGAAGCTCCATTGTCTATCAAGACTCGCTTCACCTCTGAATTCCCAATCATGGGTGTTATGACCAGCGGGTCATCGTGGGGGAACTTCACCCCTTCAAGATCTGAATCCTCAAATCCGATCGTTAACTCGGTTCTTGCACGTTTCGGTGCTTCTTCGATAATGTGCACCACCTCTCTTGAATAAGCCTTCCGAGAGTTCTTGGTTGTCCCAGCCGCTGTTGGGCCTCCCGAGATCATGTTGATTACTGGCCCTCGGGGCTGTGGGTTTCGATCTCGATCATCATCGCTCCTATCATGATTTCTTCTTTGACCACCACGATCTTCACCCTTAGTGAAGTGGCTCAGTTTTCCTCTACGGATTAAAAACTCGATCTCATCTTTGAGTTGTTTGCAGTCATCAGTGTCATGCCCCACGTCTTTGTGGAATCTGCAATACTGATTTTTGTTCCTCTTTGTGGGATCACCCCTGAGTGGCTTCGGCCATCGGAAATCCTTATCCTTCTCAATGTCCAATAGGATTCGACTCCTGGGAGTGTTCAACCTTGCATACTCAGTGAACCTTGGTCCTTGGCTCTTCTTAGGGGCAGAGTCGGAGTCCTCACTAGTTCGGGGATACTTGTCCCTAGCATCATATTCCTGGTCATCATACTCCTGGTCTTGCCTTCGCTTCTTGGAGTTCCCGTTGCCTCCATTGTTTATCACGACATCCTTCATGGTGCTGTCCTCGGCCTTGATATACTTATCAGCCCTTCGTTGGAGCTCAGCCATATTCTCGGGTGGGTGCTTTGCCAATGACCTTTTAAAGTAAAGATCAGTGGTGCCGTGCTCCAGGGCTACCATGGCCACCTTGTTCTCTAAATCAGTAATATTTAATGTCTCCTTGGTGAACCTCTTAAGATAATCTCTCAGATTCTCATTCTTCCCTTGTACCACATACATGAGAGATGCAGAACTTTTTTCATGAACTCTCCCGCTGATAAATTGACTAACAAAAGCAGCACTTAACTCCTTAAAGGAGCCAATTGAATTTGCAGGGAGTCGGCTATACCATCTCTGAGCCATGCCCGACAAGGTTTGAGGGAACGCCCTACACTTCAAGGCGTCACTTGCAGGCTGTAGTAATAGTGCGTTCGAGAACGTCCTAACATGATTTGCGGGATCACCCGTTCCATCGTAAGCCTTAATTGTCGGCATCTTGAACTTCCTTGATATGTGGGCATTCATCACCTCCTCGGTGAATGGGGGCGTGGGATCATCAGGATCCCCAAGTGGCATCAGATCCTTGGGGTTGCTCTTAGGGGTTTCCACCCTTGTAGTTCTTCCAGTTGGGGCGGTAGCCCTTCTTTACCTTCTTGAAGGCCTCTCCAGATCTATAAAGGGAATCGGTCCTGACGTGGGAGGTGGAAAAATCTGATTTGATCTGGCTTGCTCCCTGGCCATATCTTCCTTTAATCTCAAGATCTCGGCTTCATAAGCCTTAATCCTCTCAGTAGTTGTTGAAGGGAGTCCATCATGAGTAATTCGAGTTCTCCCCATAGGTTCTTTACTTGCACGCCGCCTCCTTGGAGCTTCATCACGCTCGTAATCATCGCCAGAAGATGATTCATCCGTATAAGGACCAGAAAAATCGCGATAATCTCGATCTCGAATATACAGGGCATGACCACTTGGTCCAACTCCGTAGTTAGGCATCCCATACATTGGATTGGTGCTGATGGGGAGATCCGTAGTGTGGATCTGAACCCCTCGTGTAGGGTTGTTGGGGTCTACAATCAGGGAAGAAATCCCCACCTGGAGGGGGTTAGTCCCTGGAATTGTGTGGACGATCGGAGGTAGCGTACTCTCAACATGGGTAGTCGTCCCTAGGGGTTGAGAAACTTGATACGGAACGATAGTCCCGGATGTCGGAGGTACTTGCTCAGATGTCGGAAGTACTTGATCAGTAAGGGGCGGAGCAGAGCTAAGAGGTAGAGCCTCGGTAGCGATTGGCTCTGTAGTGCTTGGTGCAGTTCTTCGTGTTTGAACCATGGTTGATGTCTTCTTCCCACAGACGGTGCCAAATGTTGTGGAATAAAAACTAGGTTATTAGATTGCGGCTAGGGTTTGATGTATTTAATGCAAAGGGTGGTTGAGCTTCGAGCTTTAATGGCTGCTTCTGCGTTCGAGACTTAATCGGTCCTCACAAAATGCCTACGTATCTCTGTATTAAGAGAATCAAGCCAATAAAAACGTAGTTCTGAGTTGAGGGGTCTGACCCTTTATATAGGCTGAGAAGCCTCAGAATTAGGGTAGGGTTAAGTGACTTGGCGGACAAGTCAATCTTGAGGAAAGTTCTAGACCCCTTCCTTGTAGGAGTCTGTTTCCTTGTATGAGTGGATGCCTTGGAGGCTACTCCTTGTAGAGATAATGTTCTTATCTGACACTTATTGCTGAGCTGTTTATTATCCATAATATTAATTACGAAATTAATATTGTAAATAGGGTTTGGGCCCACCTGGTGGGCCCCACGTTTGGACCATTCCGGGTCTAATTAATGCCACATTAAATGTGTCTTTAGGGCTTACTTTTAGCCCATATCAGCGTTAAACACTGTAACGCATTTCATAAATGCGCAACAGCCCCTTTTACTGCGTGCGCGCCACGCGCGCGGGACAGCAACCGACCGTTCAGTTTTTTTTTTCTTTACTTTAGTCGTCGACCGTTGCTGATTGTTTTTGTTGTTGTCAGAGTGTATGAAACGTACATAGATAGCCGTTATACCCACTCACTTAATACAGTAACAATTACTACTATTAAGACTATAATAACTATTATTATTATCTTAATAATTTTAATATTAATAAATTAATTAACAATTAATTAATAAATTAATAAAAAATTAAAAAGACATGATTTCTAAAAATCAAGCAGTAGCAAAAATACCAGAATAGCAAGGGGTCCTTGTGCAATATTTTTAATCATAATATTTTTCACATGCATAATTATTTTATGAATTTTAACTAAAACAATTTTAAAAATTCATAACAAATAATCTACACATCACAAAATTATGAGAAAAATACCCAGATCATCTACAACACTTGTAGAACTCAGATTAGTGGTCAAAATCATATGCAAAAATTATTTTGAATTAATTCATAATTAAATCCAAATAAACTTGCAAAAATCATAATAAATCCATACATGCATAAAAAAATCTGAAATTTTTATATGACTCTCTATATATGCAAGAACATGGCTCTGATGCCATTGAAGGAATTTACGGACGAGCGGAAGAGCGGTATAACAATTATTCCGTAAAAAAACATGTATCGCACATATAGAAAAGCATATAAAATGAATAAACGAGGGAATCGTAACCTTACCTTGAAATCGAAGCTTTACAAAATGGTGTTTTAGCAGTTGCTCCTCAGAGTGTGAAGCACTCTACCGGTATCCACCAAGATTAATTCTTCGACGAAGCTTTTTATAAAACTAAGCTTTTATAAAAATGGAGGTTTGAGAGAGAGGGAGAGGGAGATGAAGAAGATGAGGGAGGCAACTAGGTTTTTCACAAAAACCAAAAGTGTGTAAACTCATTCTCATCTCATTCTATTTATAGGGCTCATGTAGGGTTTTCATAATTAATATATCATTATATATTAATATATAAATCCTACACTTTATCTTATAAAATGTTAAATAATAATTAAAACAATTTTAATCATTATTAAAACAACTTGCTCTCTCAAAATACCTTCATCAATAAATTAATCTTTTTATGGTGTGACCCTGTAGGTTCAATATTAAGCTGGTAGTAGAAATAAATAATAATAAACATTTTATTTATTATTTATATGAATTCTAATAATTCATTATATATAATTAACTGATTAATTATATTTATTCTACATCGTGAGTGATGCTTCTCAACATATCGCGACTATCCGGATAATATGAATTCACTGCTTAGAATACCAAGAACCTGTCAGTGACTAGTTACCGTACAATCAATTCCTTTTACCCTACAATATCCCGATTAAATACAAGGCATGGAACTCGTGCCAAGCCTATCAAATTTAATCATATGATTTCTTATTCATAATGCAAAGTTCATATTAATGCAAATTAGAAACTCCTTTCCAATTTCATACACTCTGGCCAGAGATTCCGGAACTAGCATCATAAGAATAACATAGGATATTCTCTTCCTTTACTGGAAGGGGTAGATCCTTTATTGACCGTTAACTATCTCCATACACAAATCCCTATGCCCAGAATAGACCTAATGGATGTCCTTGAGACTAAGGACTAAACCAAAGCATAGTTCATTATATACAAGATTACTATAACGATCTCAAGTCTAAGGACACTTGTACAACTATCACTCAGTGAACAACTATCGACACGTGAGTAAACTCCATTAAATGTTCAACTTATCGAGTCATGTTCAGTGAACTTATTCCCTAATAAGCACCTACATACTAGCTATAGAGTCACCACACAAATGCCTATGAGAACGGACATCCTCCTAAAAGGAGCAAGCATAGTATGTACCAATCTTTGCGGATTCACTAACTTCCGATTAGTTATCCTATGATCGGGAACTGTTTAAGTCTAGAGTTATCATCTTCTAGATCTCAATATTACAATCTCATTATAATTCTAGAAGCTTTACTCTAAACTATGGAACATCTTATTTAAGACACTTTAAATAGATAAAGCCCGTAATAAAAACAAATAAGTCTTTTATTAATATTAATGAAATCAAATAAGAGTACAAGAAAGTTCTTCCTAAATCATCATGCATGATTGGATTTTAGGACAAACTCTTTCAGGGATCTGGTCAAGTTACCTGAGGGTAAGAGAGCCATCAGTTGTAAGTGGATCTTTAAGAAGAAAGAAGGCATCCCTGGCATTGAAAGTGCAAGACACAAAGCAAGGTTTGTTGTCAGAGGATTTGATCAACATGAAGGCATTGACTTCAATGAGGTATTCTCTCCGGTTGTCCGACATACCTCTATTCGTAAATTACTTGCTCTGGTTGCGTTGCATGATTTGGAGTTGGAACAGTTAGATGTGAAAACTGCATTTCTTCATGGAAATCTCGAAGAAGAAATTTATATTCATCAACCTAAGGGGTTTATAGTTCCGGGAAAAGAAGACTGTGTATGCTGGTTGAAGAAGTCTCTTTATGGTCTGAAGCAGTCTCCTAGACAATGGTATAAAAGGTTTGATTACTTCATGATTGAACACAACTACTTTAGAAGTAGTTATGATAATTGTGTTTATTTTCAGAAGACATCAGATGGGTCTTTCGTGTACTTGTTGCTTTATGTCGATGACATGTTAATTGCTGCTCGAGATAAATCTCTCGTTAACAAGCTAAAAGCCCAGTTGAGTAGTGAATTTGATATGAAGGACTTAGGTCCCGCCAAGAAGATTCTTGGAATGGAGATTAGTAGAGATCATCAGGCAGGTAAGCTTCTGTTGTCACAGAAGAATTATGTTTTGAAGATGATCGACAGGTTCAAGATGAAAGATTGTAAACCTGTTAATACTCCACTTGCTACTCATTTCAAATTATCATCAGAACAGTGTCCACAATCCGAAGAAGGTAAAAGGCGCATGTCACACGTTCCTTATTCTAATGCCGTTGGAAGTTTAATGTATGCCATGGTGTGTACCCGGCCTGATTTAGCCTATGCTGTTAGTATGGTTAGCAGATTCATGCACAATTCAGGAAAAAAACATTGGGAAGCAGTGAAATGGTTTCTTCGTTATTTGAAGGGTTCATCTGATATTGGTTTGGTATTTGATAGACACAGAGCTGATCTCGGAGGCGTAGTTGGATATGTTGATGCTGACTATTGTGGTGACTTAGATCGGAGAAGATCTCTTTCTGCTTATATATTTACCTTGTATGGTTCTGCAATCAGTTGGTATTCTTCATTACAAGCCATTGCGGCATTGTCAACCACTGAAGCAGAATACATTGCTGCCACTGAAGGTATGAAAGAGGCTATATGGCTCCGAGGCTTGGTAAGCGAACTTGGTATACAACAAGATATTCTGGTTGTATTCAGTGATAGTCAGAGTGCTGTCCATTTAACCAAGAACAACAAATATCATTCCAAGACCAAGCATATTGATATAAGGCACCATTTTATCCGAGATACCGTTGCTGCAGGAAATCTTACTGTCGAGAAGGTTCATACAGCCGATAGTCCTGTAGACATGTTAACCAAGCCACTTCCATCAGCTAAGTTTGATCATTGTCTTAACTTAGCTCGTATCATCCACACTTAATCAAGGTGTTCATGGCGAGAAGAGCATTTTGCTGAATGATGAGTCAAGGTGGAGATTTGTTTGACGGTGGTGACTCACATTCAAAGTTTGGTGTTGAAAAAACTAGAAGGCACAAATCAAAGAAATCATGCTAGTCAAATAAATCATGCCCCCAAATGACGTAAGGGATGATGTATCTTTGTTCTTTAAAATCCTATAAATAGGCTTCGGTTACACCACAACAATCACACCTCCTCTCTTATATTTCTCTCATATATTTCTCTCTTTCTATATTTCGGGTATAATTATTTAACCCGTAGAGAGTTGTTAACTTGGGCTATTCTCTGTCAGCCTTAGAAGGAAATATTCTTGTACTCCCATTTTATTATAGTGGATATTTTTTGCTCTCTCGCCGGTGGTTTTTTACCTCAATTCGAAGAGGGTTTTTCCACCTAAAAATCCAGGGGTTATTTTTACAGTCTTTATATCATTTCTCTTTAAATCTTTGGTTGAATTATATCGCTTCCGCACTCTAGATCCTAACACATACAATAAACAATGACCTTATATTTTTAGTAATAATTAAGAACCGTTAGATCATATGATAAGATATATTATACATTCAAGTTTCAAATCCTATCAACAACATATTTAATTTAAAATTTTAGATTAATAGTTTTGAACCATGCATATCCTTAATTAAATTTATATTAATTTAAATTAAAGTTAAAATAATTATAAAAAATATTGATTATATAAAAATATAATATAAAATTTATAACATATTAAAAGAAATCAATGCATCACACTGGTTTATAAACTAATTAATAATTATAAAAAAAACTAGGGTTTTTTTCAAAACTACCCAAGTTGCAATAGATTTTTTCAAAAATACGACTTGCAATCTTTACAATCCTTTTTTTTGGGCAACCTTTGCAACCTTTTTTACATGCGTTTTAAGCTCATTTGCAACATTTTTCACCTGCGGTGTCAGTTTTGCAATTGTTGCAACAAAAATTAAGTAATTTTGTAAATATCCCAAAAAACTACCGAGTGCAGACTTTCTATCTTCAACTTATGCGTTTTGTATCAGTGTTCCCAAATTTACTTAGTTCTATTGTCCTAAGGATTTGTAACAAAAATTGTTTTCCTCTATCTTATGTTTAAATAAATTTTAATTTTCTAGAAACATAACCGAATCATCTGCTCGTGACAAATTTTGCAAGACTTTCCTTTTTGCTTGTTTAGATTTTCATTTATCTCAAATTGTTAATACTATTCAAAATTGATTTTTCTATAATTCTTTTATTTATTATAATAGAGTTTCATACAACAGAAATTATCTTTATATATACTATAATAACAACGAATTGGGTAAATGACGTGGTTCAAAATTTTTTTATTAAAGAAGTTCTAACAATCTAATCTAGGTGAATCTCCTACAATGGTGGCGCTCAATCTAGATTATATGTTGCTCAGAGTTATGCCATTAAATCATTTGTAGTTGAAAAAAGCGAGATTTTAGTTAGAAAAATTTTAAATATTAATATATTTTAGCTAAAAAGGTAATTGATAAATTAATATTATTTATAATAAAATGATAAAATTTCTTAATAATATTTCTAAAAAGGAGAAATTTTAGTTAAATAAAATATAAAAAATAATATATTTTGCTGTAAAAGGAAATTACTTGGTTGTTAAAAAAATTAAAAAGTTTATATGTTTTATCTAAAAAAGGTAAGAATATTTAAATAAATAAAAAATAAATAAGTGAAAATAATAGGTAAAATACTGACCGAACAACCAAAATTTTAATATTTTAACTATTATAGGGGAGAAATTGCCCAAACTACACCACTTTTCTGTGCAAGTTGCTTGAAATACCCGTTTTCAATATGTTCCACCCTTTTTGACCACTAAGTACGCATGATTTTGCTGCGTATACTGGGATACATATTACCCATTTGCGTATCGGCTATCACGCATCTGCTAGATGCGTATTGACGTCAGATGACGTCTTTAATTCACAAACACTGTCGGAGCTCAGACGAGCACAAAATTGCCACAGAATCGCCTCCTCTCGTTCGTCAAATTCCGGCAACCACCACAACATCTGAGGATATAAACATGATGCCCAGGCCTGCATCTATATCATTCCATATTCCGTTATTGAGTTCTGGCCCCGCAGGGGCGTGCACGGACAGATCTGGTAAGTCGATCGGAAAATGAGCTCGATTTGGGGATTTTAAATCCGGCGAACCAAACGGTAAACTAAGACTATAGGATTGTAGAGGAGAACAATATGATCATTTTGGTACATAGCATGTGACTGCTCGATGCATAGAAAACGTGCACGAACCGATTGAAAAAATGAAGAAAAAACGTCCGGCGGCGGGGGAGAGAAGACGATGAACAGTGAACACATACGCATGTGTATCATGCATATCTCTAAACACGCAATCCGAAAATGCGTATTCTTTGTTACTGTTCACAGCTCAGAATTCCAATTTTGCAAAGTGTACGCGTTGTGTAGATGCGTGTCCCTTGACTACGCAATTTCAGCATGTGCATACCCTATACGAATGTGTGTGATGCGTGGTCCGTGGGTAAAAAGGGCGGACACTTCCAGCGGTGGGTGTTTTGGGCGGTGGGAATTAATTTGTGGGTAGTTTGGTTTTTCACCCATTATAGGGAGTGTTTGGGGGAACTTTTTTCCAGAATAAGTCAACTTATTTTAATATAAAGTTAGAGATTACTAACTTTTTTCTGAAAAAAGTTACTCCCTCTGTCCCATCCATTTCTTTACAATTTCCTTTTTGGGACGTTCCACCAATTCTTTACATTACTAAAAATAGTAACTTTTAACAATAAAATACATTATTACATCCACTACTTAACTCCAATTTTTCAACACTTTACACTATTACACCCATTACTTCACTTATTTTAACAATAAAATCACTATTACACCCACTACTTCATTTATTTAAACAATGTTACACCCACTATCCTTGGTCTCCGTGCCCAGCCCCCATGTTAAGAACCTGACGGGACAGAGGGAGTAACTTTTTATTATAACTTATAGAATCTCAAACATACATTAAATACTTGTATAAATTTTTCTTTATCAAAATATGAAGTTTTTATCCGAAAATAAGTACATAAGAACTTATTTAAAGTTAAGCCAAACACCACCGATACAGTACCATACCCATATTTATTTTAATATTAGACTTTCTATCTTCAACTTATGCGTTCTGCACGTGTTAGTGTTTCCAAATTTACTTACTTTTATTGTCCCAAAGGATTTATAACAAAATTAATTTTCTTATCTTATGTTAAAATAAATTTTAATTTCTAGAAACATAACTGAATCATGTGCTCGTGACAAATTTTGCAAGACTTTTCTTTTTCCTTGCTTAGATCTTTCATCTATCTCAAATTGTTAATACAATTTATATTGATTTTTCTACAAACTTTTTATTTATTATTATAAAATTTCATACAACAGAAATTATCTTTATTATATCACTAGCGTTCTACCCGTGCTACGCACCGCACGGTAAATTTTATTAATTACTTAATATAAATATATTATTTTAATCATTATTTAGAAAGAAAAAAAAAAGAAAATTTCATTAAAATGTAAATAAATTAGGTATGAAATTACTATTCGTTAATTTATACCAATTGCATTAATATTAATATTATCAAACAATTATCATAACATTCACATCCCCCGTTGAAACGTTCTAAACTCCTCTTTAATATTTTTTCTGAATTTTGTTTTTCATTTGATATCTCTCATTTTTTAGTATCTTTTTACCAAGTTCTCAAGTTTTTTACCCATATTTCAAGTTTTTCTTTTTGGAAATTTGGTAATTTTGTGCAGTACTGTGGGTTTCTAGAATTTTTATTATATTACTTCATTCAAAAAATATAGTCGGGATCAATTTTTTGAATACATAATAAAAATTCATAAACACTTATTTCTCACGATCGTTATAAATCTTTATGTTGTAACTTAAAAAAGGGTTGCATGTTTCACCAATATAAGAAATGATATTTACTAATCCGTTAAACGAACGTAGTTATGATAATGGAAATTCTATGTTCCTTTTTATTAGTGAATTGATTTAATTTAGAAAAAGAAACATTATCAATATAACAAATATATCCAATATATCTCGTTCTTTGAGTAAGATATGACTATTACAATTTATGGTGATTGCTAGGGCTGAGCATTCGGTCGGTTCGGTCCAGAACCGAACCGAACCGAAAGAACCGAAAACCAAATTGTTATTTTTTTTGGAACCAAACCGAACCGAACAAGCCTAAGGGACTGAACCAGACCCGAACCGAAATATTTCGGTCGGTTCGGTTCGGTTTTTAAGAACCGAAATTTTCTGAATTTTCATTTATATATATATATATGTTATAATATATATATATTATTAATATAAATATAAATATATTATATTTATTATATATATATATTTATTATATATATTATTAATATAAATATAAATAATATATATATATACATATAATTCGGGTGGTTCGGTTCTAATCGAAATTATTTATAGAAGAACCGAACCGAACCGAAATTTATTTCGGTTCTAACCAAAGGAACCGAACCGCCCGAAAAAGGAAAAAATCTGGACCGAACCGAACCGAAATTGTGTGGTTCGGTTCGGTTTTTCGGTTCCGGTTCGGTTTTGCTCACCCCTAGTGATTGCCCTCGGCTTATTTTTAATCACAACTTAAAATGTGTATATTCAGTTTGGTAGTTTTTATGTTGATTTTTTTTCCTTTTAAATTAGAATATGGTATATTAAATATTAGTTTTATTTTACTCATTTATAGGGATGACAAATTAATTCGATCTGATGGTACCTGATATGAAATTCAAAATTTTGGATATACCGAACCTGAATTTTTGGATTTAGGTTTGAATTTAAATTTTATACCCGAAGTAGGTTCTATTTGGATTTGGATTTCAATCATACCAAACAGATATTGGATCTAAAACCCGAAACCTGATCCACTATCGAAATCCAATACATAAATAATATAATGTCATAATTTGAAATTATTAATATTTTTGATGTAAGACATTTAATTTATTTATTTTTATTCAAATATTTCATTAGAAATAGTCAATACTAATTTAGTAATTAGTACTTCTATTTCTCAATCTCAAGTTTATAGCAATATCTAAGATGTAGTTTTCTTTATCTTACATAAAATATTCATTTGTTATATATACAAAAAAAAATTAACATATTTTAAATTTTACTTGGTATGCAATTCGTATAATATGTTACATTTGACTACTTACTTACTTTAATCATTTTATTATTAAATTATTATATAAATATACTTAGCATTGTTTGTGTGTAGCAATTATTTTAAATTTGACTATATTATTACTAATTTTGGATCCCCGAAAAACCAGATCTAATCTGAACCCGATGAAAATATTGAGTTTTGGATCTAGATTTGGATTCATTTTTAAAACCTGAAAATATTTGGATATGGTTTTGGATTTTACAAAATTCGGACCTAATCCAACCCGGTGTCAACCCTACGCGTAGAATAAGACATTTCAAAATGAGTATCACATATTTTTTTTCCTATTGGACTAACATGTTAAAATAGAAAATTGTACATGAAACTAAAATCAAATGTGTAATATATAAACATGTAATCAATATTAGTTTATGGTGTTAGAAAAATCAAACGATGATAGTTTGTGTGAGACAGCCTTTTCCTTGTAGGTTTTGGTGATTTATCAAAGTACGAAAATGAAAATAAAATTAGGTCAAGGAAGTTACTAGCTAACATAGTAATTCCTCCCCTAGGATTATTCGATGTGACATTTCCGAATAATGAGTCAATTTGATAAAAACGTTTTCTCGTACCTTATCATTTGATTTGGATAAGGTATATCCGTTCAATGATATATCCTAGTCTAGATTTTATATGGTACATTTTAAAGGCAAAGTCAAGTCGGCACAAATATCGATATATTCCCGAACACTGATTTTACGTACTAAAAACGAGGGTTTTATTCAAAACAGTGTTCATTTCAAATGTTTTATCCTCAAATATATTTGATATATTTTCCAAAAGATTATTTTCAAAAGTGCCTTATTTATTGACTTGCCGAAAGATCAAAAACGAATTTTATCCTTAACCCCTAACAGTTTTCATTTAATTGGATAAAATCGTAAAATATTAAAAATAAATATTCCGAGGACTTCATGGTCATTTTTATTTGAGTAATATTATATTTGAATATATTTCAAGTCAAAACTTTAGCCAAAATGTCGACAAGTTACGACAAAAGGCTAATGTATTTTATTCCGTCGCGTAAGGACATTTAAGCAAAATATTTTTGAATAAAATACCTAAACATATTATTTTGACTTGAAACTTTGGGAATGTCACTATAATATTTAAAAAGAATTTTTAGAAAAAGTTTCATGATTTTATGAGAACATTTTTCCAGAACCCCCTAAAATCCCTTCGGTTTTTATTTTGGGGTTCGCTAAAAGTCGTCCAAATATATGGAAACTCATGGGTCGACCTTGACCATATTTTTCATATAATATTTGAAGACTTTTGGCATTGGTCTCATATTTTTTCTAAATTGTTTTGAATAAAATCGAACGAAATGGGTTTGTCGCGTAGTATCATATTTATTGGCTAATTACGTATCAAGAGAAGCTTCCTATATTTTATTATTGTTATTCCCACATGTGCTACTGATTATTTTAAGCAACTTGGTGGGGACCAAGTTGGGTAATAACTCATCTCTTAATTGTTCATTGGTTGCTTGCTCCATTTTTTGATCTTTAACCCCCTTTTTAAGTCTATAAATAGCCAAGCCATCCTACACATTTCTCCCAAGCCTAAGAGCCAAAGAAATGCTGCTATTTTCTCTCTAGATACACACCATTTTCTAGAATTTAATTACTCCAAAAAGTATCTAGCAAACAAGCTTCAATCTTCATCTTTTATACACTTTTTAAGCTTGTTTTTAGCACCATTTCTCACCCAAAAACCTACCTCTCGGCAAGTTCTTTTTAGGCAGCCTCTTAGCTCGTTTTTATCAGCCTTTGAAGTACTCTTTCAAGTGTCTTTGAGTCACCTTTAATCCCTCCTTGAATATCTTTCATTTGGTGCTCAAACTAGGTCACTTAGGTAGTGTTTTTATCACCATTTCTTGCTCTAAAACAATTCTATCCAAGACCACTTTGAAGACAAAACTTTAGCTCAACTAAAGTGGGTTCTTGAAGTGCTTTGGAAGAGGTTTAAGGATCCTTGTGTCCCCCTTAAATTATCTTTCATTGATTGATCTTGGTGGCCTTGTTTTGGTAGCTCTTTTTGGTGATTTTCGGGTCTTCTTGCTCTTGCTCTACGCCATTCGGCCAAACCACTTCTAGGCAGCCTTTTAGCTCGAACTACTACTGCCCTTAGAGTGTTTTTCTTGTGTCTTGAGTCACCTTTGATAACCCCTTGAATATCCTTCATTTGGTGCTCATTTCGGCCATTAGTTTGTGGTGTTTTAGGCTTCGATCCTAGCTTTTCTACTTGATTTCTTTCTAGACTTCAAGTGGTTATAAGTTAGTTAATTTTTGTGTAGTGTGTGTACATCTACACATACTAGTCCCGGAACCTAGTTCGTATCCTTTGAGAATACCTCTTATTTGAGAATTTTTTGCTTTAGGCAACCAAGCCATCGGATAAAGCCAAAGGTCATAAACTAGTCACTACGCCATTGATGACCTATTGCAACCTTTTGGCATGGGTGTTACCTTCTTGGATGTTACCATAGGTATGAAATTTTTGAACTATCGCAATCTTGTGATTGTGGTGTTACCAAATCCACGAAAGTATGTTACTTTAGTTATAAAAGGTGTTATAGTGGGCAACACCATGAGATGTGTTACCTTAGAGTATTCATGGACAAAATTTTATTTTATTTAAAATTAACACTACACCATAAACAAAAATTTAATTTATTAACTAAAAATTGAATAATTATTAAAAAAATACATTTACCATGAAATCAATTCGTTTTTATGAAAATTAAGAGTTTATAAAATTAACAAGTTACTATTTATAACAATTAAGATATTTATTTATTATTATTTTTTGCACGTTGTTGTATGTATGAAATTATGTTGCCATAATTTTGTAATGAACAAAATGTTACATTTTCAACTAAAAACAAAAAATTCAACTTTATTTCTCATGTAAAATAATTAATTTGATTTAAAATAATTTAGAAGATTTTATAAAATTAACAATATATGTTTCATTAAAAATGTTAAAATATTTTAAGGTGAATAATTTTAATTTTATAACCATTAAAGTATTATTCAACAAATAAAATGATTTATTTTAAAAAAAATTTAGTATATCATTAAAATAAAATTATTTTCGCATATGATTAAAAATATTTGAATATATTACTTTAAAATGTATAATAATATTTGAATGTTTCTACCCCACCTTTGAATGTTCAAACCAAAAAGTTTAGAGAAGATTCAGACCATATTAAGAAAACAACAATATAAAGCAACCGAAATAAAGAAAATTCTTATATATTGCATAAAAATTAAATAATTTATTAAAAAATTTTTTTTATAAAAATTAAATTCTACCAAATAAGTGAATTTTAATAATTTTGTAAAAATTAAAATTGTTTGTAAACATGAAATAAATAAAGTTTTCTAAAATAATATTATTTATATGTATCTAAAAATATACTCCCTCCGTCCCTTTTGATTCTTAACACTTTCTATTTTGGGATGTCCCAATAGATTGTTAACATTTCCTAAAATAGTAAATTTTAACACTATTACACCCACTACTTCACTTATTTTAACAATACTTTACACTATTACATCCACTACTTAACTTATTTTAACTATAAAATCACTATTACACCCACTACTTCATTTATTTTAACAATATTACACCCACTATCTTGGTTTACGTGCAAAAAGCAAACGTTAACATCCAATTGGGACGGATATAGATATCTCTGGTAAGTCTAATTCACATGAAATTTGGAGCCTTCTAGAAATGATGAAAATTAGAGAGCGACAAAAGAACCACCCTTTCTAATTTTTTGGCTTCTAATTTTTTCATTTTAACAATTTACAAAACACACAGATTTCCTCTCATGTTTACTCTCTCCCCCTCCGCGGATGAGTTCTCTCACTCTCTCTGTCTCAATCTCTCTTTCATACGCCTAAAACACTACGAATAAGAGCATTCTTCCGTTTGAGACTTCAAATTAGTTTGATTGATCTTCGACTTGGGCCTTGAATTTGGGTTTGATTTGTAGTTTTATCAAGTTGGTTTCAACTCTTATATTTTATCGAAATTCGTATATTTAATTTGGTTTATTTTAGGTCTTTTATAATTTTGGTCTGCTCTAATTTGGGGCTTTTTGGATTTAGGGCTTCCTCTATAATTTAAGGGTTTAATGCTTTTTTCACTTGCTTTTATTAGTCCATTTTTATTGCAGGCTTTAATTTGGGTTTCCAGTGAGTTGATTTGGATTAAGGGCTTCTTGGATTCATGTTTCAATTTGGTTCCAAGGCTTTGATATTTAGGTATTATCTTTTTTCTATAAAGTTATATTGTATTCCATGTCTTGTTTGTGTTTTATGTATATGGCTAAAGTAGTTTCTTTAAATATGATGATTTTAGCTCACTTGATTTTTTTACTATCTAATTGAAGCAGGAGTGTCGAAAGTAGTTTCTCTAAACTATATTGATATATTCATTTGGGATGCTTCTGAACTATCTTCTTCTCAGAAATATTCAAAAACGTCAACCCTATTCGGCCTTTGTGTGTCTCATAAATTCTGTTTAGCCTGTTTTTACATGTAATTGTGGTTCTCTCTGACACAACACACACTATGTTTAAATATTTTGGCATGGAATCTAGTGTTACCAGTGCTTGTGCAGTGACATCTTATTATCGTATAAATACATCGTTTCTATATTCTGTCCTGCATATCAGCTATCCATCTTTTCTACGTTATTATCGTAGGTTATAGCTGCTGTACCAGTGTAGTGGTGTTGCACAATCTT
Organism: Kitagawia praeruptora; assembly: GCA_037693485.1. Classification (NCBI taxonomy): domain Eukaryota; kingdom Viridiplantae; phylum Streptophyta; class Magnoliopsida; order Apiales; family Apiaceae; genus Kitagawia; species Kitagawia praeruptora. The sequence continues at coordinate 57,871,182 of CM075353.1, forward strand.
GCCGCCTGCGTATACTGTTTATAATTGTTTTGCTAGTCATATATGTATACTGTTGAGAAATGATTTGTTTTATGTGTCGTTATTATGGCTGCATATATGTAACTTATGTACTAATAAAATGCAGCACTATTCTTCAAGTTTTAAAGGTTCTTCTTACTGCTATATCATCAACAAGTTCAGAGGTAATGCTGGTGGATGAAGATGTTTCATCTTTTTTGCCTCGAAGAAATAAGAGGATCATTGTTTTTAATTTCTGTCAGACATTGAAGCATTTAAGAAAAAATACTTGATAACATGTGAAAATCAAATGCTTTGAAGTATATTTCTGAATGATCAGTATTAACCTTTCTTTACTGACTAATGTTTTGTGTTTGGTTGGTCCTTTCTACATCTACAGGCACGGACTATTCAGGATTTTGATAAATATGCCACTTGTGTTGCTACTAAAATCGAGGTGCATTAGAAAGTATATTAAATTATTTTATAGGATTGTTGATTGTGAAAAATAGTGATGATTCTTCGATTGGTAATCACAAGGATTCTACTCCACAGGTATGTATATCTACATATGGTTCACTACATATATTAGTTAAAATCTTGCTGTTCATTTAGATATAAAGCAGTTGTATGCATATATGATGTAATATCTCTTTTACAAATACTAAATCCAATTTGTATGCCATTGAGGTCATTATTGCCTGTATTTTTTTTTGTCATATCTATATTTTTTAAGCAATTGTAAGCAATCTAAGAGAGGTTGAAATGTGCAGCTTACTAAAGCTGAGATAGAATCTTCAGAGAGTTCTAAGGAGGCTGATCATCGAAGTCCTGTTTCTGTATTGCAAGTTCCACTAAGAGAAGACGATGTGTTATCAGGTCCTGAGAGCTTTGAACAAGTCAGCGCTGACCTTCGAGGTACCTATAAGCTACTAATCTAGACACCTTGTTAAATTTTCTCGACACTGGGTTTGCATCTTTAATCAGTATAAGCCGGAATTTCTGAATAAGAGGACCTAGCATAGCAAATAGATCCAAAATGTATAGGCCTATAGGGTAAATGTTTGCTTTTTATATTACCATATAATCAATTGTGAGGCCGACTTCAAGTGAAATATAGTTACCATTGTCATTTTATGGTACACACACATGCTAACTTCTGATAGAATACAAGTGACAACCAAAACAGGTCAAGTAGTTGACTATGTTGGGCATGTTTCAATTGTTATCTCCTGTAAACCTGCTTCACTTTTAACCACCTTTAATCCCCATCATATTGACATCAACACTGAATTACCAATTAGATTATATAATATATTCCGAATCTCTTTCAAACAGTAATCGTCTAAAACAATACTGAACTTATTTAAGCTGTGTTAACGAGGAATGAAAGTTGCCAGAGTTTCGAGCTTTACAGTCTCCTGCATGTAAATAATTACTTGATGTACTGTTGCTCACATTAATTGGATCACTTAGTCCATCTCCCTTTTTATGTTTATGCTTTTAATTGTTTCTCCTTTCATTTTGATATATAATTCTTTTTTCTGTTTTGCTTTGCTTTTATAAGAGCTTCAAAAGCAACTTCAGCTACTCAGGAGAGAGTCTAAGTCAGATGAAATGGATTCCTTACCTCTCGATAATGGCTACGATGTTCAGCAAGGATTAGTCATAGATTATGAAAGCAGAAGTACTCATTCTATGTGCTCTGTTCTATCTTCAAGTCATTGCAGGGAGATCTTTAACAAGTAATGTTAGTGTTTTCTTGAGAAGGATATTCCCTTTGTTTTTTTTACCTTAAAAGTACTACCAGTCTCAGGATATTCCCATTGTTAAATCCATGTGCTAATTTGCATTCTACAGTTCACGGGGAACCGTTGCTTGGAGTGATCAGGGTCTGCTATACTATTGCACTTAACAGGTACTTCAGATTTCTTTATTTCTGCATAATTTACATGTCCTAGTTTCGGGTAAGATTTTGTTTGTAGCAAGAGTCCTGTGAATCAAATGACTTCAAAGGCAATGCTGATTTTATTTAATGTTATGGTTCCAGAATCTTTTCTTGCTCTGATAGTATTTTTTCTTATCAATTTTATACAGATGTGTTTGTGTTTTAATCACACTATGTTAATACTTAACACGTTACTTTTATTTTTTGACAATATGTAGGAGAAAACTCCATATGTTGCTAATCAGAGATGATGATGAAGAAGGATTATGAAAGAGAAGTCTAGTCACAAGGAGTCCCTTTCTTCTATCAAACAATTCTTGCAGCTCAATAAATTGATCTTTGGGTCTTCGATGGACATCGGTTGTCTTTTGAAATTTACCATGTTATTAGCTCTAGTACTTGTACGTTTTAAGTTTTGTTCATTAGCTAGTGTTGGTAGATTTGGTTGGTTTTGTACTAGATGATGTTATTGAAATGATGTTGGATGATGTTATTGAAATGTAATTAATTTGGTTCTTGAATATTTAAATGTCATAATTTTTTTTGTTATTAAAATTAGTTGTAAATGATTTTAATTATGTAACACTCAATATGTTTGTAACACCCCCAGATCCGGGGTCAGGGATCGGGTCGTTACGGTCTCATTTTCCATGATTAACACTTGACTTGAGTCCAAAATAAATAAGCAACATGTTGTGATCCCACAATAATATCCACTCACACACACACAGTTATAGTCCCAAAGATGAAATTGAAATAAGTTTCACATTACGGATCCACGAATATAAGTTATTACAGACCAAAAGGATAACATCATAAGTTTAAAAGTTTTGCCGTTGATTAACATTATTGTTAGGCCGAATACACAAATATAATCAAGATTTGTATGAGAGATTAACAAGAACACACGTTTTAACAATTAAAAACTGTTTGGAATTAATAATTCCTCTCTCAGTGATGTAATATCACAAAGAGCTGCTTAGGTTACAATGAATGATAATTCGTTGTTCGATACCCTTCTAGGGTTAACCTAACTGTATTTATAAAACATACAGCTGCTATACAATCGTAAATTGATACTCCTATAAATCAGCTATACAAATGATATCAATCACGATTGCTACACGTCTCCTTAGTCAACACAATCTCTTTGATAGCTATCCAATATTCAAAGATATTGCTTCCATAATTATCTTCAATTATCCTTCAAACTCTGTTGACCTGTAGACGCTTCCTCCAGACAGAGTTTAACAAACTCTGTCGAGCTTCCAATCGTTAGCGTTTAACTAAACTCTGACCGCTTCCAGCTAAACTCTGATTTATCACTATAACACTTAAACACTGATTAATACTTACATCAATTATATCTAACAATTATTGATACATATAATTAAACTGGTAAACCAAAGGCTGCCTATCTATGGTACCTCAGCAATGACATCAGCGGGTAGTCCTCGAACGGGGGTAACCTACTTGCTCCGAGTGCGCCTGACGCGGGCCATCTGTCCTAGCTGTTGTTATTAATGCCATGCATTAATAAATATAGTGCCAAGATAAGGTATAACATGAAGTCGCAAGGTAACTCAAATTATTCTGTGGAATTATCTGATATGTCAAAGATAAGCAAGATATTATCAATTTTTCATGATAGAGGAACTTGCAGGAAGAATATTTCAATTCCCTTTCAAACGCTTTTCAACCCAGTCAACAATGATAATGTTACAGAAAATTTCCCAAATTTGGAAGATGAATTAATACGGGAGCTTGCCGCGCCAGGAGCCACAACATTTACGATGATCAGTCGCATGTTATGCTCCCCATCATTTGTTCTCTACATGTAGAAGGAAGCACCGACGGATCGCCCGCCCTCTGGAACTCCCCGGCCAACGGTTGGGCCATTGCTGGACCGGCGCCACTCGGCCACTTACGCGTCTCCTAGTTCAATTAACATCCATAACTCTGAAACGTAAAGTTCGTCCCCCTTTCCCCAAGTATAATACTTGTTGATAAGACTCCACAAAGTAGTCGTATATAGTTGGAAAGAAAAAGTCACCAATATTTCCCAAGCCGTTGATTGTTAATGGATACCAACTTGTTCCAACATTCTTACCCCTCGAATAATGAGTGGGTACACAAGACTCAATGAATACGAGCAACCAAGTTGCGAGTGAAAAGAATAGTTTCAAAAATTTATGACCGGGTAGTCACAAGGTAAATAACATTTCTCAAGTAGGGTTCCCTTATAATAGAATCGAATGAAGAATGGAGTTACTGAGAACCTTCCTTGATAATATAATAATAATACTAATAAGGCTCTGAAATAATTTAGACAATACTTGAAGGTCGAAGATGATATTCGAGTGAAGTAAATCATTTTGAAAAGAGTTATAAGATTTAAATAAATATTCCAAGGAATATTTATTAAGTTATAAGTATTGAAAGAATATTGCTGGAAATAATCATTGAATAATGGTCCATAATAATATTCATTGAACGAATAATGAATATTCAAACTAATAATAATACTTATTGATGAAATAATCATCAAATGGATATTCGAGATAATATTCATTGAACAAATAATGAATATTCAACTTAATAATATTTATTGAAGAAATGATTATCGAATGAATATTAAAATAATATCCAATAATTGAATCGATTTTAAATGAATTTTTAAAGATAATATTTATCGAATAACTTGAGTTCGAATCAATGTTCAAAATAATATTTATAAAGTATATGGAGTTTGAATGAATATTCGAAATAATATTCATTGAATAAATAATTTGAATGAGGGTTCGAAATAATATTCGAATATTAAATAAATTTTAGATGAATATTAAAGATAATATTCATCGAATAAATAAATCTCTAATGAATATTCAAAATAATATTAATAAATAATCTCAAAGGAATACTCCAATAATATTCGTTAGATAATTAATGGAAAATATTTACTTAAATATTTTCTTCTGAAAATAATTTCAATATATCAAGAAATACCGACCCCCGGTCTATAATCAAAGAACGAGATTCAAATGCACTTCGCTTAAGGGTCTTAGCAACATCCGGCTTATAACCGATATATTATTTATCTAGCTTATAAGCCACATTTAATCAGGGAACAAGTATCACAATATAACTTTAAAATAGGCATGCATGCTATGGCATATGTATAACAAAAAGTATATATATATATTCACAACAACAGCCTTTAAGAAGGATTTGAAACTTGCCTGGAGATCGAGTGCGGGTGGAGGTAGTGGTAGCGTGTCCCGGGTCAGCCTGGCGATCTATAAAAATCCAAGGTATTCAGGATTAATCACTTAACATTTTTAAAAAAACTAAGTATAATCTTTCTTAAACGAAACACATTTTTGAATTATCTCGTTATACACCTCTTAGTGTAACTTTTTTTATCACCGATACGATTCGACATTTGTTCGCTATTATGGTATGTCATCATACTCACACTTGATACATACTTAAGCCGTATAAGTTCTAAAGTTGATCGTTTACGAACCAAGATTATACCTCGAGTTTATCGTTCGTTTTCTAAGTCATTAACCAAAGTTATATCCAAGTATGCTTTTTAGGGGTTCGTTCACGTTTAACCTTGATTCGAACATTTTTATAAAATCGGAAAACGATCCGTTTGACATGAGGTTTTCTCCCACACCTTCCTTTTTATCTCTATTATTTAATTAACAAGATTCGCCACCGATTTCGTAATACTTAAGGGGTTCAATTTCAGTTATGAACTTTCATTTATGGTCTCGAACCACTTTTACGAAATTAACCATAACTCCTAAACCGTAAATCTGTTTCACATTATCTTTATATCAAAACGAAGCTTATAACATAATATATCTTATCATGGTAGAATACGAAGCTAAACCGTGAGTTCAAGCTACTGTGATGCACGGTTTTCAATGATTAATGAAAATTTAGCATTACGACGGCTATAAATCGAGAACGTTCCAAAAATCACAACACTCCAACCAAGCCACACCGGGCATCCATACAATTTATACACTTCATATGCATCTCAATAAGTCCAAGAACATCATGCTTTACTACCATATGCATCATATTTACTAAAATCACTAAATCACTAACTAATCATGCTTATAATCATGCTAACACCATAACTACTTAGATCCATCAAGAACAAGCATATACTTAAAGTAAGAGCTAGGGTTTTTTTGATGAGATATACCTTCCTTTGAGAGTGCTAGAGCCTTACTAAGTCTTGATCTAGTCCTTGGGTGGCTTAAGCTAGCTTAGATCAAACAAAAGAAACATGAAAACAAAGATTAGTTCTTGAAAACACTATTCACCCTCCTACTAATTGATTTTTTTGAAAATGGAAAAAGACGAAATTGAAGGTAGGATTTTTAGGAGATCATTTATATGAATTATAAGACTCACAATAAAAGTTTCAAGGTCAAAGGATGGTTGGAAGTAGGATTTTGATCCTTGAAATTAAGGAATAGCCGAATGTGGTGTTCTTGGAGAGAGTTTGTGTTGCTTGGCTTGTCTCTTGAATAATAATGCATAAAGTGAAGTGTTTTTGATAATATCTCATATTAAAGCTACTTTAATAAAGTGATGATGAACTAGATGATGTATTTTGCAAGCCATGTGTTGATCATTGGATGGTTAAGATGATAAAGTAAGGCTAAGTACTAGTTAGCTTCCTAATCTTGCTAGTTACTTATGTAACTACCTAGTTACTAGATATTTCTTATTTGTACATGCATGCACCTTGCCTTCCTGCTTGCACTTTTGCTCGGTTATTGCTCAATTTGATTGATCGTTCGTAGGAATATCTCGAAGATTTCTAGTTAGGGCTTTGCCGGAAACCTTATTAATAATTATAATACTATTCTCCGTCTTTCTTAATACTTCTCGAAATTAAATTCCTTAAATCCTTTTAATAAATCCCTAGGTCTTGCAGTGTCCAGGGAAATCTCGGAGAAAATAAAAGTGCTATTTTTCTGAATCCGATATCGTTTACATACACTTATCTCGCCTCTGGATCATGAATACGAACTCAGAAATCCGTTCTGAATACTTCTATATAGCGTTGTCTAATAATATTCTTACTTTTCACTAAAACACTATTCACTGCTTATTCTCTTTTTATTTCTTATATATTGTAAAAGTGTCCTTACTCTCCTTCGAGCGTTCCTTAACCCTTTTTACGGAACCACTGGACTAATAACAGATATTGATTTGGATGACATGAGAATAACTTCCCTTATTTGGAAATACCATATCTTATTTTCCTAGGAGATAGATTATTCTTATCTATGTTGTCAACCACTAGCATTCTTCATGGCATATAAATATGTGAATCTCAATCCATTCCCTTTTTCATTCATTAGAACAATCGTTACATCATAGTTGTATCCACTATTCATTCTTACATCAATACATAATAAAAGTTTTAATTCTATCAAAAATCTAGGTTCTTACAGTCTCCCCTCCTTAAAAGGATTCCATCCTGGAATCAATCTGAAAACAAATGGGGGTACTTTTCCATCATTGCGCTTTCTAGATCTCATGTTGATTCTTCTACGTTGTGGTTCTGCCATAAAACTCTGACAAGCTTGACGACCTTGTTTCGGAGCACTTGATCTTTTCTGTCTATGATTTCCACAGGCTGCTCTACATAGGTCAAGTCTGGTTGCATGTCCACGTGCTCATATTCCACTATGTGCATGGCATCCGGGTTATACTTTCTTAGCATCGACACATGGAACACATTGTGCACTTGCTGCAAATTCGGGGCTAATGCCAGTTCATAAGCTAGCTCCCCAATACGTCTTAAGATCTCAAATGGTCCAATATATCTAGGGCTCAGCTTTCCTTTCTTTCCAAACCTCATTAAACCTTTCCAGGGAGATACCTTTAAGAACACTAGGTCTCCAACTTCATATTCTTTTCCTTTCCGAGCTAAGTCGGCATATTTCTTTTGTCGATCCTGGGCTGCTACCAGCCGTCCTCTGATTAGATCCACTACATCTTTTGTCCGTTGGACCACTTCGGGCCCGAGCATCTTTCGCTCTCCAACTTCATCCCAATACAAGAAAGATCGGCATTTCCTTCCATAAAGGGCCTCGTAAGGCGGCATCCCTATGCTTGAATGAAAACTATTATTGTAGGAAAACTCAATCAATGGCAAGTGATCATCCCAATTACCTTTAAAGTCTATAGCACAGACTCTCAACATATCTTCTAGTGTTTGGACGGTCCTTTCACTCTGTCCGTCTGTCTAAGGGTGGTAGGCTGTACTCATGTTCAGCTGGGTTCCTACACATTCTTAATTGAAAGCTCCTCCAAAACCTGGAGTTAAATCTAGGATCTCGGTCGGATACTATAGCGACTGGGACTCCATGTCGCGTCACTATCTCTTTTAGGTAGATATCTACTAGCCTGTCGACCGTATACCTTTCGTTGATCGGAAGAAAATGAGCTGACTTCGTTAGTCGATCTATAATCACCCATATGGCGTCGTGATTAGCTTTGGTCCTTGGTAAACCCACTACGAAGTCCATAGCTATATGTTCCCATTTCCATTCGGGAATCTCTAAGGGGTGTAGAAGTCCACTGGGCCTCTGGTGCTCTGCTTTTACCTTCTAGCAGGTCAAGCATCTGCTTACCCACTCCACAACATCCTTCTTCATGTTAGGCCAGCAGTAGTACTCCTTCAAATCCCTATACATCTTAGTACTACCGGGGTGCACTGAGTATCTTGAGTTGTGTGCCTCATATAAAATCTCGTCCTTTAGTTCTTGTTCATTTGGGACCCATATCCTCCATATATACCTCATGATCCCTTCTTTATCCTTTTCACACTTAATTCCTTCCGCAGTCATTATCTCCTCGACAGAGTTCTTTTCTGCTTCCATTATCCGTTCTTGGCGTAGCCTAATCTTTTCCAACAATGGAGGCTGGATTCGAATTTCCATCAACTTCTCTTGACCTTCTTCAGGTGTCTTAATCTCAATTTCCAACTTCTCCAGATCTTTTACCAACTCTTCCTCTAAAGTTATCATCTTGAGCTTCTCTTTCCTACTAAGGGCGTCAGCCACCACATTGGCTTTACCCGGGTGATAGCGAATCTCACAATCATAATCCTTGATTAGCTCTAGCCATCTTCTCTGGCGCATATCTGTTAAGCTCTTTCTGAGTGAAAATGTACTTGAGGCTCTTATGGTCAGTATAAATCTCGCACTTCTCTCCATACAAATAGTGCCTCCAAATCTTTGAAGTGAAGACTATGGCTGCTAATTCTAGATCATGAGTGGGATATCTAATCTCATACTCCTTCAACAACCTTGACGCATATGCGATTACCTTACCGTGCTGCATAAGCACGCAACCTAATCCTTTATGCGAAGCATCGCTGTAAATCACAAAATCTCTCTTTCCATCAGGCAACGCCAACACTGGGGCCGTTACCAACCTCTTCTTTAGCTCTTGGAAACTCTTCTCGCATTTTTCATTCCATTCAAATTTCTCAGTTTTACGGGTAAGTCGAGTTAGCGGAGCTGCGATCTTCGCAAAATCTTGAACAAATTGCCTATAATATCCGGCCAGTCCGATGAAACTCCTTACCTCAGTTGGAGTGGTTGGTCGGTCCCAATTTGAAACTACTTCTATCTTGGAGGGGTCAACTAACACTCCTTCCCTATTGACCACGTGCCCTAAGAATTGCACCTCGTTTTTCCAGAACTCGCATTTCGAGAATTTGGCGTACAGTTGTTCTTTCCTGAGTATTCCTAAAGCTATCCTTAAATGTTCAGCGTGTTCTTCCTCTGTCTTTGAGTAGATCAGAATATCATCAATAAAGACTATAACAAACTGGTCCAAATATTCCTTGAACACTCTATTCATTAAATCCATGAAAGCTGATGGGGCGTTGGTCAATCCAAACGACATGACCAAGAACTCATAATGTCCGTATCTAGTACGGAAGGCAGTCTTTGGGATATCTTCGGGTTTGATCTTTAATTGGTGATATCCCGACATTAGGTCAATTTTGGAGAAATACTCAGCACCTTTTAGCTGGTCAAACAAGTCATCTATTCTGGGTAACGGGTACTTGTTCTTTATGGTTAGCTTGTTCAACTCTCGGTAGTCGATGCATAACCTCAAACTCCCGTCCTTTTTCTTAACAAACAATACTGGTGCTCCCCATGGCGACACACTGGGTCTTATCATACCCCTATCCAACAATTCCTGCAACTGCTTAGCTAGATCTTTCATTTCCACTGGTGCTAATCGGTACGGGGCCTTCGAAACTTCCACCGTCCCCGGGGCTAACTCGATAGCAAACTCAATTACTCTATCTGGTGAAAATCTGGGAAGATCTTGTGGAAATACATCTTCGAATTCATTGACTACCGGGATGTCTTGAATCCTAGGCGCTTCCTTTTGGGTGTCTATAAAATAAGCTAAATAAGCTTCGTTCCCTTTTCGTAGCAATCTCTTGGTCTGCGTCATGGTTAGAATGGTCTGGGTCTATCATAGCCCCTTAAACACTATTTCCTTCTTCCCTGGGGTTTTTAACTTAACCTTTTTACCCTTACAATCTATCTGCACATTATTGCGAGACAACCAATCCATTCCCAAAATGACATCAAATTCCCCTAGTTTAAAAGGAATCAAATCAACATAGAATGATCGTCCTCCTATTTCTAATTTGCAATCGGGGTGAATCTGATTAACTGGAACAACTACCTGATTAGCTATCTCTACTTGCAAGGAATCCCTTAGTTGCTGGGTCTTAAACTTCAATTTACGTGCAAAATCTCTAGATATAAAAGACTTAGTTGCTCCAGAATCAAATAAGACATTTGCACTGACTGAATTGAGAGAAAATGTACCTTCTATCACATCTGTGTCCCTCATGGCATCTTGCACTGTCATGTTAAAGGTTCTAGCAGTTGGTGGCCTATTGGAAGCAGCTTTGCTTGCCCCTGAGGCTGTTGGCTTGTTCATCGGGCAATCCTTCCTCATGTGACCTTGACGTCCGCACTAGAAACAAGCAGTGCCTTTACTGGCAACAGGAGCAACCGTGGTACACTGGTGGGTGTAGTGGCCTACTCGTCCACACTTATAACAGGTTATCGATTTTTGGTTGCACATTCTAGGGTGTTTCTTCCCACAAGTAGCACATACTGGTAGTGGAGGTCTGGTAAGGTGGGAACGGGACACTCCTGCTTGCTGGCCGCCCTGGCTCACAGTTGTACTCACAGATGGTTTAAACCCTATACTCCTCCCAAGTAGGGAAATTGCTCCTCTGCTGGCATGCTGGCATCCTTTAGCTCTGAAACTAAAGTAGGGAAACTTATGGAACCTCCGCCCATGCTGGCATGCTTTCTCTTTATTCCCCCTTTCTCTCTTTCTCTCTGCATCTGGTCACTTCAAGCTTCCACAATGGTTGCCTTCTGCACCAATGTGGCGTAATCAGTAATCTCTAACACTGCAACCCGATTCTGAATCCACTGCTTCAATCCTTGCTGAAACCTATTAGCCTTCTTTTCCTCTATGTCCACAAATTCTGGTACAAATCTTGACAACTCAATAAACTTAGCCTCATAGTCAGCCACTGTCATATTGTTCTGTTTCAGCTCTAAAAACTTAAGCTCCATCTGGGTCTTCATGAACCTCGGGAAGTACTTCTCCTGAAACAACTGTTTAAACCTTTCCCAGGTTACTATAGCATCTGCTTCCATATTCTTTTTGGCCCCCCACCAATAATTGGCCTCTCCCTTTCCCAGCATGCTGGCACACTTTTAGCTCTGAAAATCAACAAGCTAGGACCTCCATTTGTCATCCTTAGGAAAGCTTCAAGAGGTAAGATCTTGATCTTGAGAATTATTATACCATGATCATCAATTTTATACATGGATCCGGGACTTGGAATTCGTTTTTAATTGTTATTTACGTCATTTCCGTTGCGTTATCATGCCTGAATTCCAACACTCCCCCTGCTGCTCGACTTCAGTTTCCTCTTCTTCTATTTCTTCTTCGAAATCCGCAGTGTAGAAAGTTTCATCTGCTATCCCATACTGGGAATTCTCTTGTTCATTGTAATCCTGATCCAGTTCTTCATTATACTCAGGATTTTCCTCATGTTGATTGCGACTCTCTTGGTCAATAGACTCATGGGGGTTAGCCCTAGTACCCATTCTTTTCGGAGGCATTTACTGAAAATTTTGGACGATTACACATTAGGTTCGTTTTTCCTTTTTAAAGGATTTCCTTGCAATTCAATATATAATTGGATTTAAGATCCCACAGTTCTATATCTCATGGCAATTTTAACTGAAAGCAGTACGTGCAGATATAATATAACAACTAGTGATCGCATCACAAGGAAACTGAAATGACTGAAAGGGAAATAAATATATACAAGGTACCGAAAGGTACAATATCCAAGTTACAACAACAGTTTTAGAAAGTACAACCATCCGAATAACAACTAGTCAAAAGTGAAATATGATGTCTATCTGTCTAGTCTGCAATAGGGAAACTAAATACACTGAGACTATCCCTCCAAAAATCGGCACTACTATGTCCTTACAAGACTAGACAACTAGAACAATACATCACTATCCCTGTAGTCAGCCACGACGGCGGGCCAAATCTAGAACCCTCCTCATAGCAAGACGGAATATCTCCTCTGCATCCGCCCTGGATACCATGCCATGACCATCACCAGGTAACTGTCGTACCCTCACTCGGGCCCTCAGCTCTATGCAGGTCACCTCTCTATACATCTCTCTAGCCCTGGCATGCCCCTGCCCTGGTGCCTCAACCGGGTCTCCCTCTTTGCTGCTAGCTCTCTGCGGGACTCTGTCAGCCTGCTCTCTGCTGGAGGGGCGGCCTCTACCTGCTGTGGCTCTGGTGTCAGCTCCTCAAACTCATCGGATAATGGGCTCACAAGTAGTGGTGGTGGGGTAGGGGCTCTCTCACCAAAGAGGGGTGGCACATAAAGTCCGGAACTCCCTACAGCATCATCCACTGGCTCATCCACATCTCCCCCAACACCCTTATCTCCATTCTGTCATAAAACAGCAGCCATCACTTGCTCAGTGGTCATGTCAGTATCCTCCTCCATCACTCTAATCTCAGATACAACCTGGATCTCCTCAGGATCCTCCTCATCAACCTCCTCAGCAACTAACTCAGCGTCCTCTCCTGCCTGGACCTCCTCCGGGTCCTCCTCCTCCTCCTCCTCCTCAGAATTAGTAACATCAGTATCTGCATCAGCTTGGACCTCCTCAGGGTCCTCCTCCTCAGTCTCAATCACCTCGGTATCCTCATCAGGCAAGTGCTCATAATACGGGTCTCTGGTCCTAAACAAATCCTCGTCATGCTATCTCGCAGATGTCTCCTGGGCAGCCATGTCGCTCGCCAACACAAGACGAACTATATTACTATCATGATACTTAAAAAGTTCCCATAAGGGTTTTAGGTGAACTTGGCAAGAGTTCTTATTATCTTAGTGAATTTATTATTATATACGTCGCATCATCTCTTTGGATATATAACTCTCGCTCTGATACCATTTCTGTAACACCCCTAGATCCGGGGTCAGGGATCAGGTCGTTATGGTCTCATTTTCCATGATTAACACTTGACTTGAGTCCAAAATAAATAAGCAACATGCTGTGACCCCACAATAATATCCACTCACACACAGTTATAGTCCCAGAGATGAAATTGAAATAAGTCTCACATTACGGATCCACGAATATAAGTTATTACAGACCAAAAGGATAACATCATAAGTTTAAAAGTTTTGTCATTGATTAACATTATTGATACATATAATTAAACTGGTAGACCAAAGGCTGCCTATCATTGTAACGCCCCCAAATCCGGGGTCAGGGATTTGGTCGTCACGCAGAAATCCTTAATAACAAATCACCTGCTTAACCACATTAAACCATCTGTAGCCATTAATAATTGAGTTACAACATTTGAGACCCCAACCACCAAGCATCTTTTAGGTTATAGGGCTAGAAACAAGAATCAACTCCTTATTACTAGTATAACTTCGTTGAGAAGTACACCAGCAACTAATACTATTTTGCGCAAAGTAACATATATATTACACATCAATATACTTACATATAACTTACTCCAGATATAAACTTTCTAGATCATATCGTCTTCATAAAGGCACGCTGCCCGCTTCATCTAAGCCATGCAGATAACCTCGTCCGGCTACCTTCCACTGAAAAGTTAATAGTTGAAAACAAGCAAGTATGAGCGAAAGAATTGCTCAGCAAGTTATTACTAGATTTTAACAAAATATTCCATCAGGTGCATGGGTTTCAAACATTCAACCGATACTTAATATCATTCTTGAAACATTTATAACCACGAAATTCTATATGGAAAGTATAATGTTTGAAAATAATATCAACTGAACACTGTACCAATATAATATAAAAGGTGTCGTTACAAAGTAATTAAATAGCCACATCTTGTTTGTGCAGTAATACACCAACATAAACTTGCTGGTTATTCAATATGAAATCACTTACTTATTGATAATATAATATCAGTTCTCTTCTATAACCAGATAATAATCAGTACATCATCTTAGTATAATATCTCAAGGTAATATAACATTTAAAATCAAGTTCTCAATATAATCTTTCCGTTTCCTTTTATACAACAACTGTATGTAAAAGTAATATAAAATCAGTTTCTCTTCTTACTGTAAAACAATTCCATCATTTCATACCATTTTCCTTTTTCAGTACACAACTTTGAAACCATTATCAACTCTTTCTTTTAAGTTTTGGGGATTTTCACTGTTGCCGAATACGTGAGGCACGATGATCAGTCGTCCTCCGTACCCGTCCCTTTTTACTACCGGTAGACGGAGGTAGGTCTGCCACCATCCCCCAGGAGGAAGGTCTACCACTACATCCTCCTTCGGCAACTCTTGGGCCGAAATGAAATATTGATTGCTGGACTGTGCAGCACACAGCCTCCTACGCTTTTTGTTGCAATTCCCCTTTGTCAATCATTATTCCATTTATACAAATACCATTCCACATTTTTCCATTTCAATTTCCATTTCCATTCCCACTTTCATTTACATATATCATTTTCATTTCCATTTCACCTTTCCACATTTCACACTTCTGTTTCACCTTTCCATTTTCATCACCGTATTATAATCATTTGAAAACATTTATACAGGTATATCAATTCAAGACATACATTCATTTCACTATGAAATTCCTTAAACAACCTTTTAACAATATATAATCACCCTTAGAATACTTAGAATATCTAAAGAATAACTATTCAATAATCCCTTTTAAATGAATATTATAATTAATATTCATTGAATTAAATAACCATTAAATTACATTTATCATTATCATTCCAGACATTTTTAACCAAAAATGTCTCATTTATAACCATCGAAATATCTTTATTATTATTCCGGAACAAAGCGATTTTAAGAAAACATTTTAAAAAATAATATTCATCTAATTAAATAAATTTAATTCGACGAATAAGGTTTATTTAATCAGTAGATACTTCAAGAGGTATCTACTAATTAAATAAACACTAGTTTGTTGGTGATGTTGCCATTAGGTTAATTATTGTGAAATTCTTTCTAAAAACTTTGTCCGGGTTTTCGAAAATATACATTCCAAGATAACCCCTTCCATTTTTCCGTTCATATATCAATACCTTTAAAATACACCAACTAACATACTTTACATGTAAATCCCTTTTTTAAGAAAATTCTGTAAATATCAGCCCTTGTCACCTTACATAACAAAATATTTATTACTAACATCTAAAACAGTTTAGAACTCAAATATCCTCAATTTACACATAACTGGAATATTATAAAATAACTTTAGATAACTGATACCATAATATCATTAAAATAACCATAAATAACAACTGATACCATTCCTTCCCATATCACTTTACTCTTATAGTATATCACTCTCTCCATATCACATATATTTCCAATCAAGCCATTTTACTTAAAAGTAAACAATTTATCAAGATAAAGGTAGAAGAACTTTTGCAAATATGGACTGAAGTCTTATTCCACACATTTCATATATTTCAAAATAAATATACTCTGAACGATAGAGTATGTATAATAAACTTGCCTCTGGTCCTTAGCACCAGACAGAACAGCGCGAATAAATCCTTGGTGTTTCGCCCAAGCAGTTCCATGACTTTACACGACGCCTCGATCCTTCCTTTTTGATACACGTTGCTCCACTTGATCACGCCCTACTGGTACTGTAATTGTTACGAGTACGCGTCAGTCCAACCTCGTATCTCGAGTAGACACAACTCAGAATTACCACTGAGTCACGTAAAGTCGTACTATAGTTGTTATCCCTATAGCTGACTACTCAAATACCAATTAATACACATAACACATTTAGTCCACTTCACTTAACATATACACATAAACAGTTAACACCCAATCATACCTTTAAACCATTGAAATCAAATAAGTTAAATAAATTAAAAATGCAGGGGATTTTTAGAAAATTTCGGCATGTAGTATTCGTTTATCGGACTATGGGCTCAGCCCCTCCATGCCAAACAAAACAATTTATAACCCTGCTTTTGATAAAATAAAAGCTGCCTCAACTTGCAGCAACATAAAAGTAAACAAATAATGAAAAGTACCCGCCCAGACATGCGGCACCTAGCACATAAGGAAAAGTATCCGCCCAGACATGCGGCACCTAGCACATAAAGAAAAGTATCCGTCCAGACATGCGGCACCTCAACATTTAAAGAAAGTAAACTAAGTTTATCCACATTTAAGCCAACACCACGTAGTTGGCACTCATGACCTCTAACAAATACTATTACTCGTTTATTACATTTAGCATATAACCATTTATACATAGTAACACCGTCAAATACTATGACTCGATTTATACTATCTAACATATGAACATTTCCGACACCATATGCAACTAGCAACTATCAAGGTAAATTAGTAACCACCTACTAATCAATACCAAGTACTCGACAATTACGAATTTCGACAATTACTCAAACTCGATGTTAGGTCCAATAAGATTGTAGAAGGGGGGGTTGAATACAATCTATACCCTTTTATCGAAATTTGTCCTTAAAATTTAAATTTACTTTAGACAAATTTTGTGCGGAATTAAATGAAACAAAGTTCAAGTTAAATATAACAATATATTAAACTTGAGGGTTGTTACAAAATCAGTACAGAGTAATATCAAGTTAATAAAAACAAATTAGAAAATTCGACATGAATTTTTCTTAATTTGTTAATAAAAATCGAGATATAGATTAGGAGTAAAAACTCGCTAATAGTACAAGAGTCACAAGTAATCAAGCTTGAACGGATTAAATATTACAAATACAAAGCTTTTGATTTTCTGGGAATTTATTGCTCTTGAATGATATCTTTTAAGATGAGAGAGAGTTGCTGTGTGTTCTTGATAATCTTGAACTGATATTATGTTGTATTTATAGCCCCTGTGTCTTTGCCTTGACTGATTTCTTTTTGTTGAACAATTGTTTAACGTCCCTGTTAAATTTGAGATTGGATTGTACATCAAAGACAATCTCCAAGACAATCTCTGTTTGAACTGCCAAGACAATCTCTGTTTGAACTGCCAAGACAATCAAGCTTTCCAAGACAATTGATTTTGTACTACCAAGACAATCGAATTTGAACTGCCAAGACAATCGCCAAGACAATCAAGCTTTCCAAGACAATTGATTTTGAACTACCAAGACAATCGCCAATACAATTGATGAATTGTATTGTTGAATTAAAAACTCAGTTGAATTAATTCTGTTGAACAAGTGAATTGAACAACCAGCTGAGAACCAGTCGCAGGAAAGGAAAGTGTTATACACGCGGCCTTTCTTCTGTTTTCTGTCTGGCGCGTACGAAACACGCAGGGTGCAGGCGTGTGAGTTCCCAAGCCGACAGGCTTCACGTGGCTTGATCAGACAACAACATTCACATATGTGAACAATTTGTGAATTTTGTGTTCACACACAAAATTTCAACTTAGTCACCCAGCTTTTGATAATTTTGCACTTCTGTTGGGCCTTAAGCCCAATGGCTTTTCAACCGGCCCAATTCATTTCTTTTGGATTCAGCCCATGCAAATTCATAACCCAAATCTCTTTTGTTTTAATTTAATTAATTACTTAATCAATTAATCATTTAAACAAATAATGATTAATTCATTAATTAATTAATTAAATCAATTTAGATTAATACATTAATTCAACGTTAATTAACATGATAATTAATTTAATAAATAAATTAATTCAGAATGAATTAATTTATTAATTAAATAAATTACATAAATATGTTAATTAAATAAGAATTAATATAAATCTATTGATAGCGCAAATTCTTTTTCTCGAACCACTGAAAGTAATAAAGAAGTACCACCGAATTTCTGCTGACGCTCGATGCACGGTCTGGTTCATGAACGACTAACTTCAACGGCTTTTCTTTATTTTTGACTTTAAAATCTAGTTCCTTTTCTATTCTTCTCTCTCTCTCTCTTTTTAATTCTTCTGTACTGTCTCTGTCACTGTTGAAATCTCTGTCACTTTAAATGAATCCACTTCTTAACGAATACTCCACTGAGGCTTGATCAGATGACTGAGCTTCTTTCAGTGTAGTAAATCCTCAAGTCTGTAGATTGACCTTGATCTTTTTCTTCTGACAGATAATACAATCTGAGATTCCTTGTGACAGTCTATATACTATTTACTATTACAATCTTGTTTAAGTTGAGTTGTATCCTCGAAATACAAATAGGCTACATCATATGCCTTTCAATCTCCCCCTATTTGTTTGTTAGACAATAACAAGCAAATACCTAGAGGATAACTCGACTAACTCAATTAAACAAGAAAAAGATTAAGCATTTAGGAGCTTAGCAAATAGTACATTAAAAAATTCTCTGGTTTAGATTTAACATTTCCAGAATCCTCAGTTGATGAAATGATAGATGATTGTTCCTCTAGCACTGAACTGATCTTCAATAGATAACTCATCTTCATTTCTGATTCTTCATATCTCTGCCTGATAATCCTTCCCATCTTACATTTGTGATTATCAGCAGTTCTTGATTTACAATCACTTCCCTTCTCTGACACAGCTTTTCTCACTTAAGAAAAACAATTGTTCCTACTATGTAGACAATGGTGAATCAATACCATTTCTGTAACTTCTGGAAAATCTACTACTCTTCCACTTAGCCTTTATACATAGTACATTGAAAGACTAATAGAATAGTATTGTGATGTAATCTTCTCCTTATATCTCCCCTTTCTTCTCAACTAAATCTCCCCTTACTTCTCCATCTAAGGCTCCCCCTTAGTAACTTGACTTGCTTCTCTTCCAAAGCACAGTCTGTAAATGCTCCCCCTTTCTAACTTAATCTCCTTTTTCTTGTACCCCCTTACTTCTCCCCCTTAGTTGAGGAATCCTCCAATCAACTAGTTGACAAAGTAGTTGTACCAATTATTTGAGCTTTGTTAGAAAGGAAGTTTCATTTTCTTCCTCACTGTGAGTGTGTGATAGTGTTTAGTGTACCTCACAAGTGTTTCACTCTTCTCTCCACTCATTTGTGTTGAGTGTTTCACTTCTCTCTGTGTTTACACTCTTGCTCACCATTGTATCACTCATATCACTCATAGCTCCAACATCCATTAGTGTACCTGCAAGGAAAAATCACCCTAGCCCCTTCAAGAGAGGTCAGTGGTGGTGCAATGGGAGTTCGCAAATCCCAAATCCTCGTTGGACTCGTCAGACGAATCTGAGTCATAATCTACAAGTTGCTAGTTTTCCCTTTTTAGGATTTTCAGATTTGAATTCTGAGAAGGTAAACAATGATCTGTAAATTTAGCATTGAGATCAAGGTTCCCTTCTAATGTCTGTGAAGACATCACCTTGTTAAACTCATCAGGTAAAATCTGAATCATAGTTTACAAGTTGCCGATCCGCACCTATGTCAGACCCGTTACCCGCAGGATCCAGAGATGTTCCCTCTGGGGAGTTAGATAATGATCTTGTTGAATTTTGCATTTGAGATCAATACCTTCTCTCGAGGTCTGTGAAGACTCTTGGTTCATTAAAGAACCTTTAACTTATAATCCTAACCGTAAAATGGTTGGATTACAGGTTTCCGTCAATTCATCCTTAGTGTGTGCAATCTCACTTTGTGCATATGAAATATTTTGGTTAGTGGATAAGGTAGTGACTCTCCAACTGAATATCCCACACATCCTTATTTGCTGCATCAAGTGCAGTTACTCCCTGGTGACCTTTAGTCTGATAGGTTACTTCCTTTTAGGGGGTAAGATAGAATGTGTTTGAGTTTGACTGTAGTCTGGGATAAAAGTTGTTGGGTTTACAACCTTATGACTAAACATGTGAAAAAGCAAAACTCCATTTAGATGAACCTGCATCACAGAATATGAGTAATAGAGATAGAATGATATACAGTTGTGATTTCAAAAGATTTACAATGTAAGCAATCACAACTATAGAAAGAGATTTTGAGTTAGGAAGTTAAATAGATCTTGAGCCGGTTTTACTAAACAAAAACATAAACAAAAATCCAATTAACAATAAATATTAATCAAATTAATGAATGTTAATGTTTAAACCAATACAAACAAAACTATTTTATCATGTTTTAGATCCTGTATGTTAGATACCAACTGTTACCACTTGTTAACACTTGTTAGGTCTTGTCTTCAAATTGTTAGAACCTGGAAATCAAACGTTTATTCCTAAACAATTGAATTGACATATACCATTTTGATACCAACAATGGTCCTATATAAGAAATTCTGTTAATAACAACAACACAACAAAGATTAGAAGTTAAAACTGCATGATATGTGTGTGTTAAACAGAAGAAGTACAAAAGAACCAAGTACAGGGACCTGTTTGTAAGTTTTGAAAGTATAGTGACTAAACTGAAAAACTATACAAACTATATATATACACATGAAAAATAATATACAAAAATAAGAAATAATATACATAATAATAATATTAAATAAAAACTAAAAAGAAAAGAAAAATATGATGATTTTTTTTTTTATTATTCAAAAATAACTGTATTAATAATATTTACAGAATATTAGAAATAAAAGAAAATAATTTAAAAAAAATATTTACAACAATATAATTACTTAAAAATAGCTCAATAGAAAATAATAAAAATACCATAGGTTATCCTTTTTACGAAATCAAACATTAATAACAAAAGGACAAACACTACAAATCATTTAATAAACTATTAACTATTTACATAAATATTTGTAGTAAATTAATAAATCTATATATTTTCTTAATAAAGTAACTTTCTTATAGAAAATCATTTAAAGAGAAAATATGACTTATTAAATCAACACAAATATTCAAAAGTAATTTTCAACAAAAATAGATTTCTCATTAATTTCAACTTGTAAAATTTGAGAAAAATATTTTTAGAGAAAATTAAAATATTCTAAAATTAAAAGAAGTAAGTAGGAATATATTAAGAAGATAATGACAATGATTTAAGAATTAACAAGCAAGAAAATAAGTTGATAAAATAATTATACAAGTGATTTTAATAACAAATAATTACAAAGATAATCACTTATAAATTATTAAAGAGCAAACCTCAGATATTAACTAGTTTAATTACTAGGACTATTTAACATACCCAATTCACCAACAATTCTGGTGAATGTGGATTCGTCAAGAGACTTAGTAAAAATATCTGCTGTTTGTTCTTCCGTGGGTACAAAATGTAACTCCACGGTACCATTCATGACATGCTCTCTAATGAAATGATACCTGATATCAATGTGCTTTGTCCTCGTATGCTGCACAGGATTGTTGGAGATTGCTATGGCACTTGTATTGTCACACAAGATAGGAATTTTGTCAAGTACAAAGCCATAGTCCCTTAGCTGATTCCTAATCCACAAAATCTGTGCACAACAGCTTCCAGCAGCTATGTATTCAGCTTCAGCTGTTGAGTTGGAAACTGTTTGCTGTTTCTTGCTGTACCAGGAAACCAACCTGCCACCTAGGAATTGACAACTCCCAGAGGTGCTTTTCCTATCTACAACACTTCCTGCATAATCTGAATCTGTATATCCAACAAGATTAAAACCAGAATCTTTAGGGTACCAGATGCCTAAGTTAGGCGTACCCTTAAGATATCTCAAGATTCTTTTAACAGCAATGAGATGAACATCTCTAGGATCCGATTGGAACCTTGCACACAAGCACGTAGCATACATAATATCTGGTCTACTTGCAGTAAGATAAAGTAATGAGCCTATCATACCTCTGTAGCTTGTGATATCTACCTTGATAGAATTTTCACATGCTCCAAATTTAACAGCTGTAGATGATGGTGTTCTTGCTGAAGATGAGTCCTCCATTTGATATTTCTTGAGGAGCTCTCTGACATACTTGGATTGACAGATAAATATCCCATCTGTCCTTTGACTTACTTGCAATCCAAGAAAGAACTTCAGCTCACCCATCATGCTCATTTCAAACTTACCCTGCATTAACTTAGCAAATTTCTTGCAAAGAAGATCATTAGTAGACCCGAATATTATATCGTCCACATAGATTTGAACTAATATTGTATCATTTTTATGTTTCTTTGTAAAGAGAGTTTTGTCTATGACACCTCTAACAAAACCATTTTCAAGTAAAAATTCAGAGAGAGTGTCATACCATTTCCTTGGTGCTTGCTTAAGACCATAGATAGCCTTGAAGAGAAAGTAGACATAATCCAATAGATCTGGATCTTCAAAACCAGGGGGCTGTTCTACATATACCTCTTCATCTAGCTTACCATTCAGAAAAGCACTCTTGACATCCATTTGATAAACCTTAAAGTTTGAGAATGCTGCGAATGCCAAGAATATTCTGATAGCCTCAAGTCTTGCCACTGGAGCGTAGGTTTCATCATAATCAATGCCTTCAGCTTGTGAATAACCTTTTGCTACCAGTCTTGCTTTATTTCTCGTCACTGTGCCATCTTCATCAAGTTTGTTTCTGAATACCCACCTAGTGTCAACCACTTTCCTGTCTTTTGGTCTGGGTACCAGCTTCCATACTTCTTGTTGTTTGAATTGATTGAGTTCATCTTGCATAGCAATCACCCAATCAGGATCAGAAAGAGCTTCCTCAGTTTTCTTAGGTTCCATTTCAGATAGAAACCCTGAATAATTACATTGATTTTGAGTAGCACTTCTAGTTTTCACACCAACATCTGGATCACCAATGATTAGCTCAAAAGGATGAGCTCTATTCCAAACAGTCTGTCTGGGAAGATTAGATCTTGATGATTCGCCTTGTTCTTCATTGTGATGTTGTGTGTGACCAGTTGACCCTTCATTGTCTCCCCCTGAGTTGTTGCCAGGTTGACTAGATGATTGTTCAGGAGTGTCAGGGGTATCTTCATTATTATCATTGTTTTCATCACCATTACCCTGATCATCATCATTATTATCATTGTTGTCATTAGCATCAGCAAAAACATCAGGTGGATTATCATCATCTGAATCTTGATCTGTCATATCATCAAAAGATAGCTTTTCAGATGAATCCTCAGTTTGGATACTAGGGAGTTTAGTGTCATCAAATGTTACATTGACACTTTCCATCATCTTCTGTTCATCAATCACATACACCCTGTATGCCCTCATTGAATAACCAATAAAAATTGCTTCAAATGCTTTTGTATCGAATTTACCACCTTGATCATCACCTTCTTTAAGCACAAAGCATTTTGCCCCAAATACATGAAAGTATTTGAGTGATGGTTTCTTATCAGCCATAATTTCATAGGGTGTCTTCATATGGTCTTTATTGATTAGAGTTCGATTCTGGGTATAGCACGCAGTGTTGACAGCTTCAGCCCAAAAATACAATGGAAGCCTTGATTCACTTAACATAGTACGTGCAGCTTCAATCAAGGTTCTATTCTTTCTTTCCACTACCCCATTTTGCTGAGGAGTTCTTGGAGCTGAGTATTGTCTAGTTATACCCTTCTCAGTGCAGAAGTCATTTAGAACTGCATTCTTGAATTCAGTTCCATTGTCTGATCTTATAGCTCTCACTGGATACGTAGAATCTCGCTCAATTAATTTGATGTGATCAATCACCAGTTGTGGAGTCTCATCTTTAGAATTC
The DNA here is from genome assembly GCA_037693485.1 of Kitagawia praeruptora. Lineage (NCBI taxonomy): Eukaryota > Viridiplantae > Streptophyta > Magnoliopsida > Apiales > Apiaceae > Kitagawia > Kitagawia praeruptora. The sequence goes on from CM075353.1 coordinate 57,895,397, forward strand.
AAAAATATGACCCATGTGTATTTTGAAAAATCATCAACGATCACTAGAGCATATCTCTTCCTTGACATGGACAACACATTAACTGGACCAAACAAATCCATATGAAGTAATTGTAATGGTTCAGTTATTGAAGATGTGTTAGTGCTCCTGTGACTTGCCCTTTTTAGCTTGCCTTTTTGACATGCATCACACAGTCCTTCTTGAGTGAATTCCATTGAAGGCAAACCTCTCACCAATTCTCTTTTAACTAGAGAATTCATTGTTTTGAAATTGAGATGAGAAAGTTTCTTGTGCCATAGCCAACTCTCGTCATTAGATGCTTTAGTGTAGAAGCAAGTGATTTCTTCAGTGCTTCCAGAGTTCATATTGGCTACGTACAGATTGCCTTTTCTAACTCCTGTCAGTTGTGGCTTTTCATGTCTCTTGTGTGAAATTAGACAATTCTTCTTGTTGAAATAAACTTCATATCCTTTGTCACAGAATTGACTGACACTGAGCAAATTGTGCTCAAGTCCTTTCACAAAAGAAACTTCATCAATGATAACATTTCCAGCTTCAAGTCTGCCATATCCATCAGTTCTACCTTTGCTGTTATCTCCAAAGGTAACTACTGGGCCGGCCTTCTCCACCACATTTGTCAGCAGGGTTCTGTCACCAGTCATATGCCTTGAACATCCACTGTCCAAGATCCAGGTCACTCGATCAACCTGTTTCACACCCTGCATTGACAAATAGGTTAAACCTTCTTCGGAACCCAAATCTGATTGGGTCCAGAATACTTAAAGAATTGGCCTTTGTCAGGCAAAACAACATTTTTAACCTTGACACCAATTTCACCATTAACCAACAAACATTTAACCCTATAAATAGATTTGACAATCTTTTGTTTTATCTTGGGTATCCATGTTTCTTTAGTAGCAATAACATTTGTTTCACTGACTGGACATTTGACCTTGTAAGCAGCCTTACAAAAAGTCTGTTTAGGCTTTGATACAAATGTCTCTCTCCTATCTTGAGGAGGACTAGCAGTCTTTGATCTAACATTTTTATTCTTATTCATATGTTGTCGAGGAGCAGTCTTACCAGCACATGCTTGATTACCATTAAAGTAAGCAGACATTACATTAAAAGCACAAGACATACAATTGACAACACCACATGCTTTATGATAAATATCAATGGTAGGCATGGTATGCATGTTAGATATGTTATTGTTCTTTTTCAACTTATCACCACTAAACCCAGTTTTAGATGAACTTGTTGGATAAACAATCTTAACTGGTTTCTTAACAGATTTAACATTATCAAGGACTATGCCATTTGCACTGTCCTCATTACGCATCTCTTCTTGAATAATGATAGATGTGAAGTTTGGAGGTTCTGCAATCGACTTCTTAAAGAGCGGATCTTCAACCTTCTTAAGCACATGTGGTATACCCCTCTCTTTAGCACTAACAAGGTTAGGGGTATTTATGCCTAACAATCCAACAGCTTCGTTATAACCAAACCCTATTCCTACAGTTCGTTCTATAGCTTGTTTATTGAAATGCTCTTTAGAAAGTTTAACAGAATTAAAGCAAGCACTAACCTTGGTTTCAAGTTCAGCAATTTTAGAAAGTTGTTTAGTCACTACCTCTAGAATAGATTTCTCTCTTCTATTAAGTCGTGCTATTTCCTCTTTTTGTTGATCTTGATTAACATGCACCTTTTTTAGTTCTAACACTTCATTTTCAAGTTCAGTGTTTAACAGATTTAATCTTGCAATGTGTTTTTGTGCATTAACCAAGGAACCACCTAACTGACGAACCAACTCAGAGTCAGTAAGTTTTACCTGTGGTTTAGGATCAGTGAACATGTCACCATTTGCCATTAGTGCAAGATTTCCAAATTCTTCATCTTCACTATCTGTGTCATCCCAGCTTTTACCAGCAGCCACATAGGCTTTTCCAGGTTTCTTCTTTTCAGGAACATAATCTCTCTTCTGGGCTTGTTTGGGTTTCTGACACTCAGTGGCAAAGTGTCCAAGTTCATTGCAATTATAACAACGAATTTTGCTTCTGTCAACAGTTCCAGTTTTGTAGCCACCTCTGCTACTGGAAGATGAGGAACCTCCTCTCTGGAATCTGTTATTAGACTTGAACTTGAACTTAGGATTTCTCCTGAATCTGAAGTTGCCAAACTGTCTAACCATGAGTGCCATGGATTCATCCTCCAACTGATCCAATTCTTCTAATGAGTAAAACTCACTTCCATCCTGAATAGCTGGTGTCTGACCATGTTCCACTTCAGTCTGCTCCTTGTCTGAGCTGTAAGGTCGAACAACCTTAGCTTCCACTTCCTTAGGAGCCTCAACCACTAATGCTGTAGATGAACTTGCAACTCTACCTTTACCATGAATCTCTTTCTGTTGGACTTGTTCCAACTCATAGGTTTTTAAAATACCGAAGAGTTTTTCAAGAGAAACTTTATTCAAGTCACGAGATTCTCTTATTGCTGTTATCCTGTGTTCCAGGTGAGTCGGCATAGTCAGTAAGAACTTCAGATTAATCTCCTTCTGTGTATAGTTCTTGCCATGGATTTGCAAGTTGTTGATTATTTTATTATACCTTTCAAACACTTCTTGAATGCCTTCATTAGGGCCAGCTCTGAAGTGTTCATACTCAGAGGTTAAGATTTGAAGTCTGTTCTCCCTGACTTCATCGGTTCCTTCATTAATGGTTTCAATAGTTTCCCACATGTGTTTGGCAGTTTTACAATTCATCACATGGCTGTACATCACAGCATCCAGGGAATCTATTAGAATGAGTCTGAGGTTTTTATCAAGCCCTGCATCCTCCTTTTCATCAGGTGTATAGGTAGCAGGGTCCTTTTCATAAGATTTAGCAGGAATCACAATTTTACCCTCAGCTTCAACTTCATCTTCATAGACCATAGGAGTTTTAGGTCCGGTTTTCAAAACAACCAAATATTTAACGTTTGTACATTCCAGAAACAACTCCATCTTATTCTTCCACATATCATAATTATCTTTGTCAAAGATAGGTATCTTAACAATGGCTTTAGAAGTCATGATGAATTTTTAAGAGAGTTAAAAATTCGAGCTTGATTTTTAATTGAATAAAAATAGGATCTTGATTTGTATATCAATCAAACGGCTCGGATACCAATTGTTAGGTCCAATAAGATTGTAGAAGGGGGGGTTGAATACAATCTATACCCTTTTATCGAAATTTGTCCTTAAAATTTAAATTTACTTTAGACAAATTTTGTGCGGAATTAAATGAAACAAAGTTCAAGTTAAATATAACAATATATTAAACTTGAGGGTTGTTACAAAATCAGTACAGAGTAATATCAAGTTAATAAAAACAAATTAGAAAATTCGACATGAATTTTTCTTAATTTGTTAATAAAAATCGAGATATAGATTAGGAGTAAAAACTCGCTAATAGTACAAGAGTCACAAGTAATCAAGCTTGAACGGATTAAATATTACAAATACAAAGCTTTTGATTTTCTGGGAATTTATTGCTCTTGAATGATATCTTTTAAGATGAGAGAGAGTTGCTGTGTGTTCTTGATAATCTTGAACTGATATTATGTTGTATTTATAGCCCCTGTGTCTTTGCCTTGACTGATTTCTTTTTGTTGAACAATTGTTTAACGTCCCTGTTAAATTTGAGATTGGATTGTACATCAAAGACAATCTCCAAGACAATCTCTGTTTGAACTGCCAAGACAATCTCTGTTTGAACTGCCAAGACAATCAAGCTTTCCAAGACAATTGATTTTGTACTACCAAGACAATCGAATTTGAACTGCCAAGACAATCGCCAAGACAATCAAGCTTTCCAAGACAATTGATTTTGAACTACCAAGACAATCGCCAATACAATTGATGAATTGTATTGTTGAATTAAAAACTCAGTTGAATTAATTCTGTTGAACAAGTGAATTGAACAACCAGCTGAGAACCAGTCGCAGGAAAGGAAAGTGTTATACACGCGGCCTTTCTTCTGTTTTCTGTCTGGCGCGTACGAAACACGCAGGGTGCAGGCGTGTGAGTTCCCAAGCCGACAGGCTTCACGTGGCTTGATCAGACAACAACATTCACATATGTGAACAATTTGTGAATTTTGTGTTCACACACAAAATTTCAACTTAGTCACCCAGCTTTTGATAATTTTGCACTTCTGTTGGGCCTTAAGCCCAATGGCTTTTCAACCGGCCCAATTCATTTCTTTTGGATTCAGCCCATGCAAATTCATAACCCAAATCTCTTTTGTTTTAATTTAATTAATTACTTAATCAATTAATCATTTAAACAAATAATGATTAATTCATTAATTAATTAATTAAATCAATTTAGATTAATACATTAATTCAACGTTAATTAACATGATAATTAATTTAATAAATAAATTAATTCAGAATGAATTAATTTATTAATTAAATAAATTACATAAATATGTTAATTAAATAAGAATTAATATAAATCTATTGATAGCGCAAATTCTTTTTCTCGAACCACTGAAAGTAATAAAGAAGTACCACCGAATTTCTGCTGACGCTCGATGCACGGTCTGGTTCATGAACGACTAACTTCAACGGCTTTTCTTTATTTTTGACTTTAAAATCTAGTTCCTTTTCTATTCTTCTCTCTCTCTCTCTTTTTAATTCTTCTGTACTGTCTCTGTCACTGTTGAAATCTCTGTCACTTTAAATGAATCCACTTCTTAACGAATACTCCACTGAGGCTTGATCAGATGACTGAGCTTCTTTCAGTGTAGTAAATCCTCAAGTCTGTAGATTGACCTTGATCTTTTTCTTCTGACAGATAATACAATCTGAGATTCCTTGTGACAGTCTATATACTATTTACTATTACAATCTTGTTTAAGTTGAGTTGTGTCCTCGAAATACAAATAGGCTACATCATATGCCTTTCACTCGACTTATAATATTTAGCACATAAACATTCATCACTTAGTAAATATACTCTCCGAATTAAATACGGAAATTCCAATAATAATCATAATTTACCACATTAATCTAATTACGACAATTACCATATTAACTCACAATTCACAACTAATTAAACTACCACACTTAACTAATTATATCACAACAATTAATAATATTAATCGAATTTACAACAATTAAGCAATACTCGCAATTTACAACTAAATTTAACACGAAAATTAAATAATTAAAAATACGAAATTATACCATTTCGATTTCGACTCGCCCGAAATCAAACCACCGGAAAATCCATCTCCACCATTTTTCTCCCTCTCTCTCTCTCTCTCTCTACTGTCAAGCTGCTTGCCCAGCTGCTACCACCACTGAACTCGCAGTCCAAGCTCCACCACTGCACAGCCGCCGCCGTCGCGCCACTTGCTCCGCCGCCACTGCTCGCCAGCGTGCCGCCGCGCCTTCCCTCCCCGCGTGACCTCCTCTGCTGCCTCGCTATATACACAGTACACACGCTATACACACATACTCTCACGAATTGATCAACCCCCAATCCTTTTCTCTCTTTAATCTCTCTCAATTTCTCCCAATCTCTCTACTCTTTCTCTCTTTTCTCTCTTCCTCTCTTATTTCTTTCTCCCCGTTTCCAGAACTCTCTACTGCGTTCCTCTTCTAATTGGGCTTAGGCCCACTACTCCTTATACTAACTGCTACTAATACTTTTCGAGCCCACATACAATCTAATTAAACGACTTATATAACTCTTAATTAAATAAACTTCCGGAAAATCACACTTTTCATTTTTAAAATAAAGAATATAAAATTACAAACACGCACATATTTTCGAAATATTTTTCGGATCAAAAATGAATTAAATATGAATTTTCAAAGTTTTGATCCTTTAAATACAATAAAACTCTTAAAATCATTTTAAAATACCGAAACATCCAAATTAATTCACCCAACCATTTTAAAAACTAAATAATATTATAAAGATAATATTACAAAAGATTTCATGATTTTTAATTCCTCCGATAATTTTATAAAATTAACAGAGGATCAAAATGCATGATTTAAATAGATTTAAATCCTCAAAAATATAAATAAAATACATCAGCCTTCACAACTCACACAATCATCATATAAACACATAAACACAACTTCACATACATTCCACCTTCCAACAATAATCACATAATATAGTTCATAATTACACTGAACCAGACAATAATTAAATAATCCGCTTTTGAAATTCCTTGAACTGGATAATGAACAATAAAATAAAATAAAAATTTCCTCCTCATTTTAGGAAAACATTAATATTCTTAAAATAATACTAAAATCATTTTCTGAAAATTCGGGTTATTACAATCATGCTACCTCAGCAATGGCAGCAATGACATCAACATGTAGTCCTCGAACGGGGGTAACCTGCTTGCGCCGAGTACGCCTGACGCGGGCCATCTATCCTAGCTGTTGTTGTGACATAGTAAATAAGCAAGGGTGAGCAATAGCCCACCAACAATAATATAACTGAACAGTGATGACATATATATAGCAGTTCAAATATCTTTGAAACCATATGCCATGCATTAATAAATATAGTGCCAAGATAAGGTATAACATGAAGTCACAAGGTAACTCAAATTATTCTGTGGAATTATCTGCTATGTCAAAGATAAACAAGATATTATCAATTTTTCATGATAGAGGAACTTGCAAGAAGAATATTGCAATTCCCTTTAAAATGCTTTTCAAACCTGTCAACAATGATAATGTTGCAGAAAATTTCCCAAATTTGGAAGATGAACTAATACGGGAGCTTGCCGAGCCAGGAGCCACAACATTTACGATGATCAGTCGCATGTTATGCTCCCCATCATTTGTTCTCTACATGTAGAAGGAAGCACCGACGGATCGCCCATCCTCTGGAACTCCCCGGCCAACGGTTGGGCCATTGCTGGACCGGCGCCACTCGGCCACTTACGCGTCTCCTAGTTCAATTAACATCCATAATTCTGAAACGTAAAGTTCGTCCCCCTTTTCCCAAGTATAATACTTGTTGATAAGACTCCACAAAGTAGTCGTATCTAGTTGGAAAGGAAAAGTCACCAATATTTCCCAAGCCGTTGATTGTTAATGGATACCAACTTGTTCCAACATTCTTACCCCTCGAATAATGAGTGGGTACATAAGACTCAATGAATACGAGCAACCAAGTTGCGAGTGAAAAGAATAGTTTTAAAAATTTATGACCGGGTAGTCAGAAGGTAAATAACATTTCTCAAGTAGGGTTCCCTTATAATAGAATCGAATTAAGAATGGAGTTACTGAGAACCTTCCTTGATAATATAATGATAATACTAAGTATGCCTTGGTGATGGTTGATGACTTTACAAGGTATACATGGGTGGAATTTCTGGCATCAAAATATGAGGCTCCACAAGTAATCATTGAGCACATAAAGAAAGTTGACAAGGAAGCTAAGGCCAACAATGCAAGTGTGATTGCACTGAGAAGTGATAATGGAACAGAATTCAGAAATGCCATGCTTAAAGCATTCTGCAAAGAGAATGGGATTTCTCAGCAATTCTCAGCTCCAAGGACTCCACAACAAAATGGAGTTGTTGAGAGAAAGAATAGAACTCTAATTGAGGCTGCTAGAACAATGTTACTTGATGCAAAGATGCCTACATGTTTTTGGGCTGAGGCTGTAAGCACTGCATGCTATATCCAGAACAGAACCCTCATCAACAAAAACACTGGAAAGACACCTTACAATTTGATGACTGGAAAGAAGCCTACTCTAAAGTATGTTCATAATTTTGGAAGCAAATGTTTTGTATTGAAGGATAATTCAGAATATATTGGAAAGTTTGATGCAAAGGCATTTGAAGGAATTTTTCTTGGCTACTCTATGGAAAGAATTGCATGCAAAGTTTATGTCATCAGTCAAAAGAAAATTATGGAAAGCACAGATGTGACATTTGATGACAGCAAACTACCTGGACTAGAAGAACCAATGATGAAGATAAAGATCCATTGAAGTTTGATAATCTAGATGATTCTGATGAAGAGACTGAAACTGGAGTTGAAACTCAAGTTCAACAGACTCAAGTGAATGATAATACAAGAGAAGAATTTGTGCCAATCAACAGTGGAGAAACTAGCATCCAAGACACAGCTGTGAGTAGTGGCAACCTCACAGGGGGAGGAAATCAGGATGATCATGATTTGGATGATGAACCAACATCAAGAATGAGAAATCAGGCTGAGCACAAAAGGAAATGGGATAGATCACACACTGCAGAGCAAATCATTGGAGATCCTAATGCAGGAGTAAGGACTAGGAGAGCAACTCAGAATGAGTGTCTCTATGGTTGTTTCCTATCTCAGGTTGAGCCTAAGAAACTTGATGATGCACTGTTGGATCCAGATTGGATTATTGCCATGCAAGAGGAGCTGAATCAATTTGAAAGGAACAAAGTATGGGAACTTGTGCCTGCACCAAAGAATAGAACCATTGTTGGAACAAAATGGGTTCTGAAGAATAAGATGGATGAAGATGGTGTAATAGTAAGAAACAAAGCAAGGTTGGTTGCAAAAGGATACTCTCAACAGGAAGGCAATGATTATGATGAGACATTTGCCCCTGTTGCTAGATTGGAAGCCATCAGAATATTCTTGGCATTTGCTGCTCACTCAAACTTTAAAGTTTATCAAATGGATGTCAAGAGTGCATTTCTGAATGGAGAGTTGAAAGAAGAAGTTTATGTGCAACAACCACCTGGCTTTGAGGATCCACACTTCCCAGAATTTGTCTACAGTCTGCTTAAGGCACTGTATGGACTTAAGCAGTCTCCAAGGGCATGGTATGATACTTTATCTCAATTTATCCTTGAAAATTAATTCACTAGAGGAACATTGGACAAAACACTGTTTTACAAGAAACATGGTGATGATATTATCTTAGTTCAGATCTATGTGGATGATATCATATTTGGGTCTACAAATGAGAAGCTGTGTGAAAAGTTCTCTAAGCTAATGCAGAGCAGATATGAGATGAGTATGATAGGAGAGTTGACATTCTTTCTTGGGTTGCAAGTTAGTCAAAGGAAGGATGGTATCTTTATCAGTCAAACCAAGTACATCAAGGATTTATTGAAGAAGTTTGACTTGGAAGACTGCTCCCCTGCAAAGACACCCATTGCCATTGCCACTGCCACTAAATTAGATGAAGATGCTAAAGGCAAGAAGGTAGATATTTCAGTCTACAGAGGCATGGTTGGTTCTCTACTCTATCTCACTGCAAGTAGTCCAGATATCATGTTTGCTACATGCTTGTGTGCAAGGTTTCAATCAAATCCAAAAGAATCACATTTGATTGCTATAAAAAGGATTCAATCTGGTTGGTTATTCTGATGCTGATTATGCTGGATGCAGAGTGGATAGAAAAAGCACCTCAGGTAGCTGCCAGTTTCTTGGACAAAGGTTAGTCTCTTGGTATAGCAAGAAACAACAATCTGTGTCAACTTCTACAGCCGAGGTTGAATACATAGCTGCTGGAAGTTGCTGTGCTCAAGTGCTTTGGATTAGAAATTAACTTAGGGACTATGGACTTGTGTTGGAAAGAATTCCAATCATGTGTGATAACACAAGTGCAATCTCTATAGTTGTCAATCCTGTCAATCATTCTAGGACAAAGCACATTGACATCAGATATCATTTCATTAGAGAATATGCAACTAATGGAACCATTGATTTGCATTATGTCTCTACAGATAAACAACTAGCTGATATATTCACTAAGCCATTAGATGAAGCCACCTTCACAAGGTTGGTTAATGAGATTGGAATGCTGAATTCTTCAGATTCTGGCTAAGTGAATACAACATCTAGTTTGTTGCAGCAGTAAACACTTACTTTATCTAAATTCTCAATATTTTTGGAGTAAGTGTTGGCTGAAATATGATTTATAAATATTTCAAATCTGTTGCATATGTTGGAAAATCATATTTTCTTGTTGACTTGAAATTTCTATGAAATTTTGAGAGAATCACTGTTTAATTTGCTAGAATATTCTTAAATGAATATGGTTGGTGAATTTTAAGAGATAGTGAAAATTAATTTTTGTGAGTGATGAGTATATTTCGATAAGTCAGACTTCTCGAGTGATTCACTATTCGACATCTCTAACAAGTCTCATTAAAGCACTCTCGAGTTCTCGAATAGAGTCTTTTAGAGTTATCGAATAGAGATATTCTTGACTTCTCGAATATAGTGTTTTAGTTCTTTAATGACTGAGTTCTCGAATACTATATTTGAGTTCTCGAATCATTTGAAAAGGCTGAATTCTCGCTGAATCTTAACCGATTTTGGACTTTTGTCTAAAATTTTAATTCACTCATAAAAACACATTTTACCTAATTTAGAATTTATTCTAAGTTAGATAGCTGCCAGCTGTGAGTTTTCAACCTGCTTGAGTTATCGAATAAGCCTTTATTGACTTATCGAATAGTTGTTTTCTACTTCTCGAATGCTTGACTTGTCGATACAAAACATACATCTAATCGACAATTCAAGTACTTCATACTTATACAATTTCACATCTATTCGATTCATTTCATTCGATTTCTCAAGCATCAAAGCTCCTAAAACCCCTAAAAACCCTAACTGCTAAAAGCCAAATTTCTTCTTCAACCTTCATACTCTTTTCTCTGTATCAATGGCAACCGTGAAATTCAACACCAACTTTATCGCCCTAACCAGTGATGTGGAAGCACCCAATGCGAACTTCAAGTGCTTTGTAAAATGGATGTCTGAGTCATACATCAAGGATGCACTCTCTGCCAACCCAACTCTATATCTAGACATCCTAGAACAGTTTTGGGGAACTGCTATTGTGGAAGTTGTAGCCCTAGAAAGCGTAATAACGTCATATATAATCTACTGCAAGATTCAGGACCAGGAAATCACTATCACCACTGCAGACATGAATCAAGCACTGGGTCTACAACAAGAGTCATATGACACACTAGCCACAAATGCATAGTTGGAAGAATTCTTTGAATTCATCAACTACTCAGATGGGATTAATCTTGGAAAGCTAAACAGGAAGAATCTGAGGAAGGAGTGGAGCTATGTGTTTGCAACTCTCCTTCAAGTCTTCACTGCCAGGAAATCAAGTTTTGACCAAATCAGTGCACCTGCGCAGCAAATTGCCTATGCATTGGCTTATGGAAGAAAGATAGATGTTGGTCAAATCATCCTACAAGAGTTGTATGGGAGACTTGGTAAGAACACAACCAAGAGAGGTACTGACATTTTCTTCCCTCGCTTCATTCAATCTGTACTTAATTTTAAAAATGCTCAATTGATTGATTTGCCTGGGATAGATAAAAATAGAATAGGTTATCCTAAATCCATGACCAAACTCATTTTTGGTAATTTGGAAACTAGGAATGATGTGGATGTAAGACTTAACATAACTCCCCATATGGAGGGTTTGTTTAGGACTTACCCCCACAACATGCCAACATTTGATTCAAAGTCACAGTTAGCACAGCCCAAGCAAGTAGAACACAATGCTAACCCAGGGCCTGCTAACCAACCCTCTCAACCAAACACTCTACCAAACACTGAGCCAACTGCATCATCCTCTCAAAAGGGTGATGTTAGTAAAAAGGAGAAGAAGAGAAAATAGGTTGCTTCTACACCTTTAACCATTTTATCTGAAGCAGCATTGGCTATAGAATTAGGAAGTGAGGCACCTGAGTCACCCCTAATCAGACCAAAGAAGAAGAAAACTAAAACCACCCATTCAGTCACACAAATGGCCGAAGTTGTAAAATCAGGGGCAAACAGTTCACTAGATGTATCCTCTCAACAGGGTGCATCTATAGAATCAAGCATCCTCCCCAATGCACCTACCTGTACAGAATCAGCACATGGGAGTGATAAGGCTGGTACTACACTGAGTGGAGAGCACATCACAATTGAAACTCCCTCTATCTCTCAGGGGGAGTTGCCCAACTCTAATCTACAAGACACTCCTCTTCCAAAATCTACCACTCAAGTTTCTTTACAGCCTGCAACTCAACCAATTGAGGAGAAAGGCATTGATCATCAAGAATTCTTTTCTCTTGATGAGCCAATGATTTCAAGTGACTTAGTGCATGACACTTTGCTCACCACCCAGGACCAACATTTAGATGGTGAGGGAATGCTTGCTGGGGCATATCCTAATGACACCATCACAAACACAGAGGATTCACTAGTTTTCACTAGAGACTCTGTGCCTGTGTCAACTGTTGGTGTAACTCATCCCACTTCTGTGGAGACACCAGTAGTAGAGTCAATCCATTCGGTTACAGAAGTTGCATCTGTAAATGAGGAGTCTAGCTTGCCTAGCTCTAGTTCTGACTTTATGTCACAATGGCTAAAGCCTGTGCACCATGATAGTGCTTCAGGATCAGGGTCTGTTCCACAACAATTGACGGTTGAAGCACTTCAAAGCTTAATTGTGGATCAGATCCTTGAGTTCACAATGATTGCTCAGCACCTTCTCACTGCCAACATGCCAAATCCAGATTATGAAGCCATTCTTTTATGCTACAGAGATGATGTGGAGATGCAAAAGGCTAAGATAGTGGAGGATACTGAGAGAGATGGCAATGTAGATGCCTGGCTGCAAGGAAAATATGACATACCTCTCTCAGAAGGCCTCCAGTACATCAGAGAAGAGTACATCACTGCACTAGGGTCAAATGCCAAATCTCTCTCCCCTAGTGAGGTGTATGAAGCAGTCAATGACAACTACAAGGGCATTCTCAAGGCTGCACACTACCTTGGAAAGGGTCTCAAAACAGAAATTAATGGTGTATGTCAAGCCACAACCCAGGAGGTGAAGGAGATAAAGAGAGCTTTTGAGGTCAAATTCCCTAAGTTGGAGACTGTAATCAAGGACATACTGGAATGCAAATCTACATGCACCAAGATGGACCATGGTTTGGCTCTTCTAAAAGATTCAGTCACAGGTCTAGGACACAAATTTCAAACTCTATCTGATCAGACTATCGCATCTAATGCCATGCTGAGGACAATGTTCAAAAATCTTTATGGAGACAGGCTGGTGACTGAAGTCCCTGTGCATGAACTGTCAAAGTATGAGGTGAAGAGACTGCAAGATCAATCCTTGTCTGGTTTCAGGGCACATGAGCTATTCTCTAAAGTGGATACTCTTGAGAAGGAGGTGGTGTCTCTCAAAGAATCTAATGCTCATCTAACAGAAAAGGTTGCACTTCTTACTGATCAGTTGGACACTCAAGCAACCACCACAGCTGATGTCCTTCTGCATCAGCAATCTATGTTGGCTGCTATGATAAAGCATATGGGTCTCCCTCTACCTAAAGAATCTTCAAACCCAAAGGTCACTTCTAAAGCCTCTGTGCTTGACAACAAGCCTAAGGGGGAGAAAAGGACAAGGAATTCAAAGACAAAGGGGGAGAAACCTAAGGAGGAAGGTATAAAGATAAAGGAGGGTGGCCACCAAAGTGCATCTAAATCCCTAACTCATGTGCCAGGAAAAGGGAAATCAAAGGTTGATGAGCCCCCAATCACTCTGGCAGTTGTCACTCTACCAACTGTGCATGTCATCACTCCAAGTGGCCAAAAGCAAACTGTCACTACTACAGTGGTGGCAGGGTCCATGCTAAGTAACCTAGTTCATAACCCTAAACATGAGGATGACCCAGTGGAAGCTAGTGTGATCACTGAGGCCAAGTTGATAGAAGTAGAAAATTCAGAGACTTATCATGATGTTGCTTTCTTGAAGTTTCTGCAAGTCTCAAAGGCAAAGGTAGGAGGAGATGCTTTGTTGTACAGGAGAAGCCTCAAAGACCAAATTGAATATCTAACAGTAATTCCAAGGAAGCTGAATCAAATCTATCTCAGGGAAATCATGATGGTGGCCAATGGCAAGATATGGCACCTATCTATTGACACATTGAAAGCCCTTAAATTCACTGAGATTGATGCCATCTTGGAATTAATTAAGCAGAAAGGGGAGAACAACAGGAGTCTGTACACTGAACTGAGGAATGATCAACAAGCTAGACTTCCTGAAGTATGCATTAAACCAAGAACCATCTTCTACCAGTCTGGTACAAGAATTCAAGATGTTAATCAGTTAGTTATTCCCAGTGATCTCACCCCTCGAAACCACAGACTCATTATTGTTGTTGCTGATCAGCTACAAAAGAAGGGTGGAGTCAGAACTGCTGATGAGTTGGAAGCACTACACATCCTAAGATCATTCATTGCTACTGGTGTAATTCCAGAAATGGCTCAGCCTAGGAGGAATAAGGATGATAAAGATGATGATAAAAGTGATGGGAGAAGAAGTCATCACAGGAGTGATAAGGATGGTAAAAGTGAGAAGAAGAAAGATAGCAAGGACAAGAAAAATGATGATGACCAAGGTAAAATCTATGAGAGAAAGATTGGAAAACAGCAAGTCTTAGGCATTGCTAGCAGTAACCTCACCACAACACAAGACTCTGAGTCTAGGGTGAATACTGTTAGTAATAACCTACCAAAATCTGATTCAATGGCTTCTGCAACTGTTTTGCCACCTCAAGAAGAGAAGAAGATTCAAGTCAAGAAACCATGTGTATGTTTCAGAAAGCAAACTGCTAATGGAATACTACTATGGTCTACCAACAAAGGTCAAAAACTTCTGCCAAGCAACCATGTAAAGAGGAGTAAATTTAAGCATGCTGGAAGAAGGGTGAAGTTATCCAAGTCAAAGGCAGTGACAATTATTCCAGGATTGAACCTACCACCTCTGGATGAAAACTATGATGAAGACCAACTGCAGTTCCTATGGGCTCAAAGAATCTATCATGTTGCCATTGTTGATGATTTTCTTGAAATTAAATATACTGATGGAAGACAGAAGAAATTCAGACAAGGAACATGTTAGCACTAGGGCAGGCTATATGACATAGAAAGAATAATTGCAATGTTGGATTCTGAAGACAGAGTGGAAAGGGTACGGAAGCTGGAGTTAATTGACTTTGTTAAAATGAAGAGAGATCACCAGGCAGAAATGAAAAGGAAAAGTGAAGAGCTACTAAAGAAAAGGGAGGAGGAGTTTGCTGCAATGGAAGCTAAGGCTGATGAATTGAGAGCTATGGGTCTGTGCAGAGTCAAGTTTAATCCTTACATCATTGAATACAAGAAATACGGTTGAAATGTAAAGGTTAGAATGGACTACATCAATTCCTATTCTGAGAAACAGCTGAATGAAGTACTCAAGGATTTGTCAGGCTCCCCTCTAATTGAAGAACTCACTGCAATGGAAGACATTATTCTTGCCATGGAGGAAAATGCAAAGAAGAAAGCCAAAGAAGCTGAAGAGAAGATGAAAAATGAGAATCTGCAAGCCAAAGCTCAAGAGATGAATCCAAAAGGATATGGCTAGTAGTTTCTCATAACCTGTAAGAATACTTCTATGTACTTTCTTCAATCAATCTACATACCTGTACTTTTAAAGTTTTATCTTTATGTATGATAGGCTTGTTATCAGACATGAAATTGTGACTAAGGGTCTTACTCACAATTTGGGGGAGATTGTTAGTCACAGAGGCATGCCTGTTTACATCAAATAACAAGCCTAATTGTCTGTAATGCTTTGCATTACTTACATGACCTCTTAACTGAGGGAACCTCTAGTTGTAGAGTCTCTACTTGTTCTGTACTTGTAATAGGCACCAAATCCTAGTTGTGTAACTGTACTTATATAGTCAAGAATAATGCTTGAAAGAAGTTCCAAGGTTCATGCCTCAAGCAAGAAGATAAAGACTGTCAAGTAATCACAGTTGGGATTTGAAGAAAGTGAAGAATTTGCCTAAGTACCAATTCGAGAAGTACATTTGTCTATTCGAGAAGTCAGGGATTCGATATCTCAAGACACTATTCGATATATCTGAATACACTGTTCGATATCTCATTCGATATCTCAGAGTTTCGATATGTCTACTGCTCTATTCGAGAACTCAAGAAGTCAACAAGTCAAAAGTGGTTTTCGAGTTCTCAAGGAGTCAACAAGTCAAAGTTCCATTCGATATCTCAAGGACTCAGAAAGCTATTCGATATCTCAAGGATTCGATAAGTCATGTGTTCTATTCGACAACTCAAGGAATCCTGATGAAAAAGAGCTATTCGAGAAGTAATTCGATATGTCAATATAACAGTGTTCGAGAACTTAGAGTTATCGATCAAGTCAATTCTAGTTCTCGAATCACTTACTTAGTCACTTCTCGAATACACTCTTGGAGACAAAATACTGGAGAAATTGTACAAGTCAGAAACCTGCAACTAGCCAATGCACTTTATGGACCTCAATCTATAACGTGCTCTGGAAAGCCTACAAAGAAGCTTGGAGAGATATAGAAGAGACAAAGGGCTAAAGAAGTGGATCTGAACAGGCTTTGCAAAGTCAAATCTGTAACCGTTTGTACTCTTACTCAAATAGGATAGACAGACTAGAAAGTAATTTGTTTTAGCTACCTTATTTGTAGTAAGTAGGTTGTATCCATGTTCTATAAGGATACAGCCTCACTTCCTTAGTAATCAACTTTTGGTGAGTCAAGTTTTTCATATTCATTGTAAGCCATATCTCTCTGAGAAAAACGAAGCTGAGAATACTATCATTTGTATTCACAGATTGTAGCAACCTTTATCTAATAATACATTAGATTAAAGTGATATTGTGACTTGTGTTGTTCTTTATCCGCACCTACATCTTTACACACACAAACACTTATCTGCTACACAGACTCAACCAAGGAAAGTTCAAGAATCCATTCAACCCCCCCCCTCTGTATTCTTTTTCTGTATTCTATACTCAACAGTCTAGGGTTGGATGAGATGGAGCGAAACGCACTCTTTCCAAGTTAGTTGTGTGTGAAAAAAAAGAAAAAAAAAAGAGTCGAAAAAAAAGAGAAAAAAAATCAGAAAAAAAGAGTTATGTGAATTGTTAAATTGCAGAATTAACCATTAACCAGGGTGAGGTCTTTAATACTCGAGCAATTAAGTTCTAGGGGACTTTGTGCCTAGTGACCTAAGGCTTTTATAGTCTGGGATCCACTAACCTAACGCTCGCTACATGGGTATTATTGTATAAGCCTTTAGGGGTCTCATCCATTACACGGTTAAATAATTAAGCATGCGTGTTGTGTATAGTATTAATGTGTTTGTTTAGTAATAAAGCATGAATTCCTGACTAATTAAAATGATGATGGAGGTGTTTCTAGGTTATGAAGAGTTTACCGTTCATTCTATTTATAAACCTATGATTGTCTTGGCGAAGAATATGTATGATTTTGATCTAGTGTTGGGAGTATATCTATTGTTAGTATACGGGGATTTACTCGAGTTCTATTTGGATTTAGTTGCATTCTTTGAGATTTTTTTTTGCTAATTAAAATTTATACCATTGAAAAACGGTTACAATTCTAGGGGCATACCCCGCGATTCATAAACGTAGATCAAACGGAACAGCAGAGAAACAATCCAAGTCTGCATTACAAGAACATAACATCTAGACTAGGCAGACGCCTACACTTTCCACAAAATACATAAATTACCAGGTCTTAAATGATACTAAATCTGAAAAACAGGACATCCCATGCGCACATTACAAAAGCCTAAGCAAACCTGCATCAACACTTTTGGCTCAAATTCTTTTTCAGTGCCTGCCACAATGATGTAACAAGACCCAGTGACAACAATCTCATACTTCCCAGCATTCTTTTCCATGAGAGAAGCATAGTAACCATCTGAGCTGAAGTTACACAACGAAACCTTGACCATCTGTTCCGTGCACAGAGAGACCTTACACGGTCCAACACTTCCAACATCCTTTAACAACATGTCCTTACTAAAACAAACATTCAGAAGAGACCACCCGAAGTGCTTCCCAGAAGTCATGAAGTTCTCTAATCCATCATGAATATTACAATATTCATGTCCCATTTTAACATTTGCCAACCACTTGGTGACCAACAAGTTCAGAGATACCATCAAATTATGACCAAAACCGTTCATATAAACAACCAAGGACTTAAAATCCTAAAAAACCTGATGGAACTTTATCTTGCTGGATGAATTAACCCAATCATGAACACTCATAAAATTAGGGAACACTAACACGTCCCAACCTTCCCCAACAGATAAATTCATAGCAGATATGCACATTTGATCGAATATGCGGATCTTGACAACATCGAAGACCCACCAGCCAAATACATAGTTCACAGCAATCCCAATATTGTTAGCATAAACCAAAGATTTTCTCACGAAATCTTTAGGAATCACAACAATACAAGTCAAATCAGGATTCACACCTCTAATATGTAGGGAAGGCGCACACATCTCCTTATGGGCCATGACATGGAAACATCCAAGGGGACCAAAAATAGAGTCCTCCCTTCTCAAACCATCATAAGAGGATAAATTGAAACCCATTAGTTTCAACAACAAACATATAACTTCACTGCTATCACAAACCTGAGGTTCAACCTCCATCCAGACTGAGATGAGACTTCCCAAGTCTGAGGCCAGAGATCCCATCTCGAATCCAGTCATTACGTCAAACAGTTGGCGAGCCTCACTATCTCGAATAGCAAAGCGAAGCTTAACTCCCTTCAGAGCGTTACTTCCCCCACCATAAGCCAAGTTAGTCTTGACAAAAGTCATAGATAGATCTATCTCCACAAGCTCTAAAGGGACAAAGCTCGTGTCCACTAGAGAGTTATCTCTCTCAGTCAATCCGTCGAATACATTGATATCGCGCATCAAACCGAGCTTGGAATGAAGCTGTCCATTCCGAATATCATACTGAGAAGATGCAAGTTGCTTGAGAAACGTGAGAAAACCGTCTCCACCATCTTCACCATCATAAAAAATACCTCTCTTATCAAGGTTTTCCAGGAGGACCATGTCTCCAGGAATGGTGAGCTTGTCATCAGTGTTGCCAATCTGGAGAACACCGGGCACACATACACTGTCAAAGATGTGAATAACAACACCCACAACCCACTTCAAACGATCCACCAGTCCAGTGGCCTGATCTATGACATGTAAACCACCACAAACCATTGCGAATCCAAGAGAGAAAACACCCATCTCCCTCCCTGATTTCAACAAATCAACAGGGTATAGCGACCTCACATCCACGATAATAATATCATGTGCTATGCTTTCCATATCCACTTGCATCTTCACAAAACCAGTATGTAAGTCTACAAGGGAGAGAGAACCCCTCCCATCCTGACATACTCCATGAGCCTCAAGCTCAACAAGAACAACATCACCCCGTTCAACAAGGACCCCCATACTTCGAGTGAAGCTATCCCTCTGAGTAATCAACCCAGCAGTCAAATGTAAAACCAGTACCATGGAATTTTTAACCTGAAACTCAGTGACACCCATCACCGCACGGAGAGAAGAGCTAATAAAGATACATAATAAAAGAGAAAATGGTGAGAAGGTGAGAGAAAGGAAGGGAAATATGGATTAGTGATGGTTTTATGGTTAAAATTGATGAAAAAAGGTTCAGATTTGGTTGATTTAGGTGGCGGCTAGGCTAGGGTTTTGGGGAGAGGCTAGAGAGAAAACGACTCTCATTTTTAGTCCAAAAATCTAAAAAAATTCTTTGAGATATTTGTTTGCTAATTGGTTTCGGTTAGTTCGAAGGGATTGTTGCATTTCATATTAGTTGCATTCATGCATTGCATTGCATTAGTAATATAGAGTCTGTTTATGCTTGAGGACAAGCATCGGTTTAAGTTTGGGGGTGTGAAAAGTGGATTTTATATCAACTTGGAACGCCTCGGATCGGCTTAAATTGATTAACTTGGCCTCAGGTATGTCGTGTTTTGATATGTTTTCATCTAGTTATGCAGGACTATGAAATTGTGATATGGGTTGGCATTTTCTTTGATCTTGGAGTGGATTTTAGCTTTGAAGAATAGGACGGAGTTTTTCCTATGATACTATGGTGGTTTGAGTTAAGTAGTTGATGAATGGCAACTCATGCAAGTGGAACGGAGGCAAAAGGAGTCAAAACGAAGAAAAATAGCAAAAATCAGAAACCGGCAGAAGTTTGATGCACGGGCGCGCGGTATTGGTGCGCGGGCACGCGAAGAAGCACTCCAGGCGCGCGGGGGCGCGGCTGTCGGCTGCCAGAATTCCTGATTTACTGTTTGGGCCATATCTTGAGTTCTACAAGTCCGTTTTGGACGATTTAATAGCCCACGCGAAGATAACAGAATTCTCTTTCATTCTAAAGTGGTCCAGATGTCCAAATACAACTGGAATGGCCCAGAAATACTGAAGAAAAGTCAATTACGAATTTTCCTTCAAAACAGAAGCAGTTTAGGAAACGTATTTTGTGCCAAACTGTAGAAATTCTATTTAAATTCTATTTAGGTAGTTTCTTGCTGGACAAGACTCCCGTGGACTATATAAACACATCCTATCATCATAATTCGTACCAACTACTTAGAATAAACACAAAGAGAGCTAGAGGTAGAGAGACAGACTTGGAGACGGATTCCCGGAAGGACGTGATAGCATTCGGAAATCTGGATCTACTTTTGTTTTCTTCTAAATTAGGCGATACTCTAGATTTTGGATTTGTTTTCTTAACTCTATTAATCTAGCACTATTATTATTATTATTCAGACTTTGTTTATTACCATGGTTTCATCAGATCCCATGATGACGAGCTGTTCGATTATGAACTAATCGTTGTCATGGGATTCTAACGGATTTATCTAAGTAGTTTAGTAGTTTGTTTGCTTTAAAGATTTGTGGTCAAAGTATATTAATCCTAGTATAGAAATATAATGATCTCAAGTCAAAGGATCATTATACCATTATCACTCTGAGTCTTTCTTATGACTTTATTAAACATGAAGAATCTCACTGTGGGTCTGTCCAGTACCATGTACTCCTACATGTACCTATGTATTGACTTTAGTATCTCCATACTTATAACCAATGAGATGTGGTTATCTATCAATCAACATACTAGTCTATCTATGTATTATTATTGTCCTATATAATAATACTCGAGTAGGGACCTTTAAGAATATGATATATTATATAATCTCAAGTTCAAGTCATGTACTTAAACTATACAATGTGCATCATGATTCTAAGGACATTTATTATGCTAACAAGTATATCGCAGTAATTAAAGTCATAATAAATACGTTTATTGAATGATCAAATGACATAAAGGTTTATTAAAAGAAATAATGTATTGCCTCTAGGGCACCTACACAAACATATCTTCACATGATTCATTATTACTATTAGATTCATTCTCAATTCTCATTAATTGGAGGATTAATTCAGTGTCTTCATTAGAGATATGTAGTTGGTTAAGTTTATCTTTAACTCTACATTCATTTTTATAATGACCTGGTTTGCCACAATTGTGATAAATAACTTTGCTTTTATCAAATTTTTTAGTGAATTTTTTATTATTGCTAAATGTCTTAAACTTTTGCGGTTTTTTGTAATATTCTTCTTTATCTTTTTTAATATACTTACTAAATTTCTTATTCTTATAGTGGGATTTAGTTTTATTTCTAGAGGGAGCGATGGGGGTAAACCATATTGCTCACAAAAAGTTCATAATTCATATTTAGCTTTCTTTTTATCTTTTTTTTTTACGAGGAACTACCCCACATTACTGCGGGATTTCAAACCTCGGGTTATGGACTGCCCCTACCCATAACCGGGTAAATCCGGACTTAACTAGTTCGGGCAAGCGTGCCAAGCGTCTCCCGAGGGAGTCGAACCTTGGACCACCTTGATAGCTTCCACTTGCTCTTACCAGCTGAGCTAACCCGTGGAGCTGCTTTCTTTTTATCTTTGTTAATTTGTTTTGTAATTTTGTGGTTGATACACATTTTTAATCCCATCTTTTGGATAACACTTATTTTTTCACCATATGTTAATTCATCGTAATTTATAAATCCTAAATTTGTACTTAATTCTTTACTAATTTTATGTGCAAATAAATTGGGTAAACCATTAACAAATTTTTCTTTCCAAAATGGTTTATTACTATCATCCCTCATCATGACTCTAGATAAAAAAGACATCTTTGTACCACCTAAAGTCACTTATAGTTGGACAAGTTAGGTTACTAAGTTGGTCATGGATTCTTTCAGTAATATTACTAGGTGTTCCAATAAAATGTTTTATTATTGTATAAATTAGAGTATTGACTCCATCAGATGGAATACCTATTGTTTCATCAAATATTGGTTGACCTTCATCATCTAGCTGATAAGTATTAATTATACTACTTCTGGTATCTTCAGCGAGATGTTTTTCCCACCAAGATCTTAAAGTTCATGTGAAACCATTAGCTAAAATTTCAACAATTTCACTTTGATTTAAATGGTCAAATGTTGTTATATAGCTATTAGCTACCATAGACATGTGATTTAATTTGTTTAATATTTCTTGTTCACTAAGACCATCAATATTCCATTCATACATTTTTTTAGCTGAAACAAAAAACTAATTATCTAGGTTTCTTTCTTCAAATTGTAAATCTGGGGGTGTTGGTCTAGAATACCAATTTTTTGTTTGGCTTGTAGGATTGGGTTTATTAAAACTTAGTTTTTTAAATTGGTTCTCAATTATATTAATTGTAGAATTATCACTACCTTCATTAGGGCTTTCGTAAAAGCCTAACGCTCATATAGTTTTAGGTTTACTAGTTTCTGGAGTTTCTAATTTCTTAAATAATTTGTCTAATGTATTAATTAGGTTCTTGTCTTTATCAGGTCAGCTTAGATTTTTTCTTTTACTAGGTAATTTTATTAAGGGTTTTTCTTCACAGTTTTGGTCGTGGTCTATTTTAATAATATTAGGATCTAAGTATTGTTTACTATTTGGATCTTTAATTTTATTTTCAATTTTATCTAGTTGTTTACCTAAAGAAGCTAAATATTGATTAGTGAAATTATTTTGTTCAATTAATTTCTTTTCACTATTTTCACCATTAGATACTTAAAATGGAGAAGCTAATACCATAATATTTTTTACTGGGATTATTATTGTTTCTATTGGAGGATGACTAGATGAGACTTTTGATTTATCTTCTTTGGTCCATTGTGTTTTAGTAATTACGTTACATTTACCATAATATTTTTCATACCAAGAATAGAAAGTAATATTTATTTTCTCTTTACTTAAGAATTTCTTCCATTTGTTAACTATCATATGAGTGATTTCTCCAGCTGTTTTAATATTTAAAGTTAATGCTTTTAATAGGTGGGGGTCATTCAGACTTAAAGTAAAGTCTGGAAAGCAGTTGAAATGGACTGGTCCATTATGGAGGCTAGATTCCATAATGCCTAATATGCTAGGGACATAGTTTAAATATCATGCATCTCTTAAACATAAAAGAATGCTAGAATTAATTCCTTTTACTGATAATGGCTTTACTGCTACTTGCATTAATCCTATGTGAATAAAATTAGAACATTTTCTTTTATATTTCTTTATTATTTAATTATTTAGCAGGGAACAGTTTTCATGTTCTTTGTTAATAGCATAAATTTTTTCTATAGTTTTAACATTGTAATTAGTTTTAAAATTATCTGTAAAGGTTGACTGATAGATTTTTTTTGGATCTATACTGGGTATATTCCAATTACCTAAATCTTGACTAATGTTTTCATAACTATGTTCTTCTTGGTTAATAAAATCTGGGACAGACGGAATGGATGTCATCGGTGACCTTGAGCTAACTGAAGAACTAGACCTAAATAGTCTATTCATTAATCTTGTTTTTAACTATTTCTTGTTATTCAAAAGTGATTCTGGGTTCTTAGTTCATACCTTCTTACCTTATGTCTACTCATACCTAAGTCTAACGCCCTTATCTGCTCTACCTCGAGACTTAAGATTTCTGGCAATGACACTAGGTGGCCTACAGTAAGATTGGTGACTAATAGCAGAATAACTAAAAGATAATAAGAAGCAGTTGGAAAACACTATTAATGAACGGAAACAGGTATAGTAATTCAATAACTCAATATATATATATATATATATATATATATATATATATATATATATATTTCAAAAAAACTGGTGGAAAATGAAAACTAAAAACTGGAAGTTGCAACTTACAGGTTTCAGTTGCATTTAGTTGCATTCAGTTGCATGTGGTTGCATTCAGTTGCATAAGAAATTTTCATTTTTCAGTTATCATTTTCGACCAGTTTTTTGAAATATATTTATATATACATACATATATAGGGTTAAGTTCTATGGAGACCAACATTTTTAGTGGAGACCGGAGACCAATATCAATCAAAACATTGCAAAAACTTATTCATTGAAAATCATGTTCTATAAAAATCACTATACTATTAATTTCATTGAAAATCTTGAAGATCATATATGTTCTACATGCAAATTTCATTAAAAATTTTGAAAATCATCTATGTCCTGCAAACAAAATATTGCATTTAGTTGCATTCAGTTGCATAAGAAAATATGGCCCCTGGCGGGGCCTTTCAATCCAAAACCACCAAAATCACCCCACCTTAAAAAAAAAAAATTAAAGGCGGCGGGGGAAGGGGGAACCCTAATTTCTAGTATTTTTGCAATTTAGAACTTAGTTTAGTAAAATTGCAAATAGCTATTCTTAACAAAATTAAATGTGCAAAAATTTACTTTTTCCTATATATTTATCAAAAAAGCCCTTTTATTATGAAGTGTGCAAGGAAAGGTTTGAGTTGGAGTGTGAAATTCTAAACTAATTCATTATAAAATCGTGAAGTGATTTAAATTAATTTATTCTATGTTATCGTAAGCTGAAATTTACTAATATTTTGCCAAATAAGATATAATAGATTATTAAAACAAATATTTTGGTCTAAATTTATTTAATAGAATTTCAGTCTAAATTTATTTTCTAACCAGAAGTTCAATGACAAAGTGAAAGCATAATTACTCATACATTGATATTTATTATATCCTTATATATAATAAAAGTGGGATGTTATCCATATAATAAGCATATGGGTGATCTTATCCATAATTTTGGTCCTTGTATCGCCAAAATAATCTCAATCGTCAAATCTAATAGTATTAAAAATAGATGATCAAGATTATATCATATTAAAATAAAATTATAATATAAATAGGATATAATTAAAAATTGTTTTATTAGAATTGAATTTTAAAAATAACATTATAATCTGAAAAAGGATATAATAAAAAAAGGTTCTATTAGAATTGATTTTTTTTTATTAATATTAAAAAAAAATTCAGATTTACTATTTGAGCTCTATCTTGAGATCTAGAAATCAGATTTGGATGATTTTACGGCCCACACGAAACTCACAAAATTATCTTTAATTTAATGATAATTTAACAATTATTATCGAAATGGAAACACTCATACTCTCAAGAAAAAAAATAATTATGAATTTTTACATTAAACCTATTCAGTGTATAAAACCGAAATTGATAATTCTATTCAATGTAGAAAACCAAATTATATGATTTAAATAATATTTTTTATGCTAGATCCATCGTTTTTCATCTATTTATTATATGATCTAACGGTTCTTATTTATTTTGTCGTACCGAAGACCATACTAGCGACTACCAAAATTTTGACAAAATCACTCTTACACTTATTATTAAAACTAAATTTGGTTATTAGTAAAACTATCTTCAAATGATAATAAGGGTATTTTGATAATCAAAATGAAATATAAGTAAATTTCATAAATCGAACAGAATTTTCAACGCAAAAAATCGTCAAATTCTTCACTCTTTTGTTTTTGCGTAGTTTTAATTGGAAAATAATTGTTAAACCATCACTAAATTAAAGATTATTTTGTTAATTTCATGTGGGCTATAAAATCGTCCAAATCAAATTTTAAGAATTCAAGATAGAACACAAATATTAAATTGAACGTGTAAAATCTTATATATATCACTAACACAAAATTTTTTAAACAAAAAATTGATTTATAAATTAATAACATAAAAATATTAAAAAAATTAATATAATTATAGATATTAGAAAAGGAGCCGTGCGTTACACGGGTTAAAGCTAGTATCAAAAACATTAATATTAAATTTTGATATTATCATTTCAGTTCAAGATATAAATATATGTGATTTATGAGAATCGAACTCTAGATTTACGGTATTATTTTTATAATATCTCTCTTAATCTTGTTATATATTACTTTCGTCCCAGCCAATACTTTACATTGTGGTTGGGCATGGACACCAAGGATAGTAGATGTAAATATTGTTAAAATAAAAGTAGTGGGTGTAATAGTGATTTTATTATTAAAATAAGTGAAGTAATGGGTGTAATAGCGTAAAGTGTTGAAAAAGTGGAGTGAAGTAGTGGATGTAATAATATATTTTATGGTTAAAAGTTACTATTTTTAGTAATGTAAAGAATTGGTGGGACGTCCCAAAAAGGAAATGATATGGACTAAAAATAAGCCCTAAAGACACATTTAATGTAGCATTAATTAGAACTAATATGGTCCAAACGTGGGGCCCACCAGATGGGCCCAAACCCTATTTATGATATTAATTTCGTAATTAATATTATGGGTAATAACCAGCTCAGCAATAAAAGTCAAATAAGGATATTACTCCTGCCTGACTTAGCCCCCAAGGCACTTACTTCAACAAGGAAACTGATTCCTACAAGGAAGGAGTCTAGAACCTTCCTCAAGGCGGTGGCTTGCCCACAAAGTATCTGAATCCTACCATAATTCTAAGGCTTCTCAGCCTATATAAGGGTCTGACCCCTCATTCTCAGAACTACGTCTTGGCTTGATTCTCAATAACGAGATACGTAGGCACTCTGTGAGGACCGATCAGTCTCGAAACACGGAAACAGCCATTAAAGCTCGAAGCTCACCAACCCATTTGAATTAAATACACACAAACCCTAGCCGAAATATTCATAACCTAGTTTTTATCCACAACATTTGGCACCGTCTGTGGGAAGAAAACATCAACCATGGTAACCACACGCAACAATCAAAGCCATGCAAGGCCGAGGATGTTAAGGACTAGCTACTCTTCAATATGTCTTAAGTACCTGGATTAAGGATCCAAGGATGAAGACCAATAGAGAACAATGATGTATTTGCAGGGACAGCGGCTGATATGCCAGGGATTGATCCCCAATTTATAACCCTTATGTTGAATGTCGATCCTGAACGGAAGACAATAAAATAGAAGAAGAGGAATTTTGCTCCTGATAGGCAAGATGCCATTAAGCAAGAAGTTGACAAGCTCTTAGAGGTTGGGTTTATTGAAGAGATTCAGCTCCCTGAATGGTTGGCTAACCCTGTGATGGTTTAGAAGGCAAATGGGAAGTGGAGGATATGCATAGACTTCACTGATTTGAATGATGCATGCCCGAAGGATTGTTTCCCCCTGCCAAGGATAGACATGTTGATAGATGCCACAGCAAGACATGAGATGTTGAGCTTCATGGATGGGTTCAGCGCCTATAATCAGATTAAGATGCACAAGGATGACATCCCAAAGGTATCTTTCATAACTAATTTTGGTGTTTTATGCTATCTTGTTATGGCTTTTGGTCTAAAGAATGCATGCGCTAGTTATAAACGACTGGTGAATAAGATATTCGCCCTTTTTATTGGGAAAACCATGGAGGTCTATGTTGATGACATGTTAGTCAAAAGCCTATTCAAGGCAGACCATATCAAGCACCTCAGAGAGGCATTCGAAGTGCTGAGGCACCACAAGATGATGT
Source organism: Kitagawia praeruptora (assembly GCA_037693485.1). Lineage (NCBI taxonomy): Eukaryota > Viridiplantae > Streptophyta > Magnoliopsida > Apiales > Apiaceae > Kitagawia > Kitagawia praeruptora. The sequence continues at coordinate 57,923,244 of CM075353.1, forward strand.
TGAACCCAGCCAAGTGTGCTTTTGGCGTTGGATCAGGAAATTTTTTGGGAATAATGGTTTCGAAGAGAGGCGTAGAGGCCAACCCCGATAAGATCAAAGCGATCTTGGACATGGAACCACCCCGCTCTATACGAGATGTACAGAAGTTAACCGACCGAGTTGCAGCCCTGGGGAGATTTATCTCCAAGTCTGGTGACAAATGCTTGCCATTCTTTCAAGCATTGAAAAAAGTTTGAGTGGACTACTGAGAGCCAAGAGGCCTTTGAGCAATTAAAGAGGTACATGGCAAAAGCCCCGTTGTTGGCCAAACCTAGTCCCGAGGAGACTATTTATCTATACCTAGCGGTATCCGAACAAGCGCTGAGCGCCGTCCTCATTCGAGAAGAGAAAAAGGTTCAGAAACCCATTTACTATGTTAGCAAGGTGTTGCATGGAGCTGAGTTGAATTACTCAACCATCGAGAAGTTTGATTTGACATTGATAATAGCCTCGAGGAAGCTACGACCGTACTTCCTGGCACACAAGATCGAGGTCCTGACAGACCAGCAGTTGAGAAACATATTGCATAGCCAAAAGGCCAGTGGAAGGTTGATTAAGTGGGCGATTGAACTTGGAGAATTTGACATCACATATAAGCCTCGAACAGCCATCAAGGCTCAGACGTTGGCTGAATTCGTGGTTGAATGTACCATTGACAACCAAGAAGTCGGAGGGGCAGGAAATAGTACCTAACCAAGAAGGTGAGAATAAAGATGAAGAACTTGTACCTGATCTGAAGGAGTATTGGGTGCTCTATTTTGATGGAGCATCAAAAACAAAATCTAGCGGTGCAGGTTTAGTCTTGCAAAGCCCCGATGGGTTCACAGTTGTGTATGCTTTGAAGTTGGATTTTCCGACAAACAATAACGAAGCTGAGTATGAAGCCTTGATAGCCGGGTTGGGCTTATCCTGAATCATGAGGGTCAAGAATCTCAAAGTTTGTGGGGATTCAAGACTATTAGTATCGCAAGTGAATGGTGAATTTGAGGCCAAGCATGAAACTATGGCAAAGTATTTATGAGTTGTGAAAGCTGTTACGTCTCAGTTTGATGAGTGCTATGTGGAGCATATTCCAAGAAATGAGAACGTTAAGGCCGATGCCCTGTCCAAATTCGCTTCTTCAGAGATAGAGAATTATGCAGGGAGTGGTTACTTCCAGGTCTTGAAGGCCCCGACCATCAACTCTAAGTTGGTAGTACCGATTGATGAAGGAAGCTGAAGGATAGACCTTATCAAAGCTCATCTTGAGACTGGTTGGCTCCCTGATAATGCCTTGAAGGCACATAAACTGTTAGTGAGAGAGTGTTGAGATAAGAGGTCCTTTATCATTTCATACTTAAAATCTTGAATCTCAAATCCCGAAACAAAAATTAAGCCTTGATGGCCAACAAGCTCTGTCTGCGTCCAATCGAGCTTGTCGTTTGAGTTTAAGGGCTCGAATCAATAGTCATCAATCGAATTCAAACCAAAGCAAGGTCATGTGAGCATAAGAAAGAAGGTTGGAAACCTAAAATCCAGATAAAGGGTTAACAACCAGCCAAGGCACACCAGACTTGAAGTCAAGTGATGAGTGGCAAGGGGACTTCTTGAACGATCAACCGAAAAGCAAGACCTCGACCATATGTAGCAAGGGGGGAAAGAACTAAGGAACTTCATCATTTTTACATCTTAGAATGAGAATGAAAGGTTGATTATAACCAACAACCATGAACGGATTCAAGGTTTAAAACCAAGGATTCAACAAGCGAGTTAAGGCCCAGAAGGTGACGAAAGCCAAATAATGACGAAAACCAAGGATGTCTGTTTGGTCATCGACTTTAAATAATGACATTCGACGATCGAATACTGACGTTGAGGTCCAAATATCAATGTTCGAATACTGACATTGAAGTCCAAATATCGATGTTCGAATATTGACGTTGAAGTTCAAGGACTGAGAGCCGGCCGACCGGGCTCCGACGGAAGGCTCCGGCCGACTGATATTGATCGTCAACATGAGGTTTTGCTCAGCCAACTGAGAGCCGGCCGACCGGGCACCAACGGGAGCTTCGGCCGACTGACCGTGATCGTCAGCATGAGGTTTTGCTCAGCCGGCCGACCGGGCTCCAACGGAAGGCTCCGGCCGACTGACCTTAATTGTCAACACGAGGTTTCTCCTAGCCGACCACAACACGGCCAACCACGACATGCAAGACACCCCAGCCGACCGCAAAGCAACCGACCGAGGCATACGAAACACCCTGGCCGACCGGGTCTCGACCAACCGGCTCACCGGGGATGCCCTGGCCGATCGATGTCGGTACGATTTTTTGGTTTGGCCGACTAGCTCTTGGCCAACTGGTTCACCACGGACGTCTCGGCCGACCGATGTCGGTCATCGCATCGAGATTTTGCTTCGTTCGAAAAAAAAAAAAATTGGCCGACCGGGTCTTGGCCGACCGAGTCTTGGCCGACCGAGTCTTGGCCGACCGAGTCTTGGCCGACCGAGTCTTGGCCGAAGATGTTTTGGCCGACCGACGTCAAACGTCGGTTGTCGGTATGGGTTTTTGGCTCGGCCGACTGGTGGCGATGCTCGAGTCGGGATTTCACATTTTCATTTTTGTTTTTCCGTCTTGATGATCAAAATCAATATTGAAATTGTTTTGAACGTGACAATCAAGTGGGAGCTGAATTTGAGATTAGCACCGTTTAGTGCCAATTAGCACCGTTTAGTGCCGATTAGCGCTGTTTAGTGCCATTTAAGCACCGTTTAGTGCCGATTAGCACTGTTTGTGATGATTAGCGCTGTTTAGTGCCGATTAGCACCGTTTAGTGCCGATTAGCGCGTTTAGCACTGTTTAACGCCGTTTAGCATCGTTTAACATCATTCAAACGTCGTTTAAGGCTACTTAGCACCGTTTAGTGTCGTTTAGTGTCGTGTAGCACCATTTAACGCCGTTTAGCGTCGTTTAACATCGTTTAAACGTCGTTTAAGGCTATTTAGCACTGTTTAGTGTCGTTTAGTGTCGTTTAGCACCGTTTTATGCCGTTTAGTGTCGTTTAACATTATTTAAACACCGTTAAGGCTGATTAGTGCCGATTAGCATTGAATTAACATTGTCGTAAATGCGTCGGTCGCTTCACGCTTTACATCAAGACAACACTCGTGAAACACTAGTGTATGAAGATGAACCCTGACCCGAGTTTTGGAAAGGACTTTTAAAACTTCAAGGAAAACCTGATCAGTTTTCCTAGAAGTTGGGGGGCAAATGATATGGGCTAAAAATAAGCCCTAAAGACACATTTAATGTAGCATTAATTAGAACTAATATGGTCCCAATGTGGAGCCCACCAGATGGGCCCAAACCCTATTTATGATATTAATTTCGTAATTAATATTAAGGGTAATAACCAGCTCAGCAATAAGAGTCAAATAAGGATATTACTCATGCCTGACTTAGCCCCCAAGGCACCTACTTCAATAAGGAAACTGATTCCTACAAGGAAGGAGTCTAGAACCTTCCTCAAGGCGTTGGCTTGCCCACCAAGTATCTGAATCCTACCATAATTCTAAGGCTTCTCAGCCTATATAAGGGTCTAACCCCTCATTCTCAGAACTACATTTTGGCTTGAATCTCAATAACGAGATACGTAGGCACTCTGTGAGGACCAATCAGTCTCGAAACACAGAAACAACCATTAAAGCTCGAAGCTCACCAACCCTTTTGCATTAAATACACACAAACCCTAGCCGAAATATTCATAACCTAGTTTTTATCCACAACATTTGGCGCCGTTTGTGGGAAGAAAACATCAACCATGGTAACCACACGCAACAATCAAAGCCATGCAATGCCGAGGATGTTAAGGACTAGCTACTCTTCAATATGTCTTAAGTACCTGGATTAAGGATCCAAGGATGAAGACCAATAGAGAACAACGATGTATTTGCTTGGACAACGGCTGATATGCCATGGATTGATCCCCAATTTATAACCCTTAGGTTGAATGTCGATCCTGAACGGAAGACAATAAAATAGAAGAAGAGGAATTTTGCTCCTGAAAGGCAAGATGCCATTAAGAAAGAAGTTGACAAGCTCTTAGAGGCTGGGTTTATTGAAGAGATTCAGTTCCCCGAATGGTTGGCTAACCCTACGATGGTCAAGAAGGCAAATGGGAAGTGGAGGATGTGCATAGACTTCACTGATTTGAATGATGCATGCCCAAAGGACTGTTTCCCCTGCCAAGGATAGACATGTTGATAGATGCCACAACTAGACATGAGATGTTGAGCTTCATGGATGGGTTCAGCGCCTACAATCAGATTAAGATGCACAAGGATGACATTCCAAAGGTATCTTTCATAACTGATTTTGGTGTTTTATGCTATCTTGTTATGGCTTTTGGTCTAAAGAATGCAGGCGCTACTTATCAACGACTGGTGAATAAGATATACGCCCTTTTGATTGAGAAAACCATGGAGGTCTATGTTGATGACATGTTAGTCAAAAGCCTATTCAAGGCAGACCATATTAAGGACCTCAGAGAGGCATTCGAAGTGCTGAGGCACCACAAGATGATGTTGAACCCAGCCAAGTGTGCTTTTGGCATTGGATTAGGAAATTTTTTGGGATTAATGGTTTCGAAGAGAGGCGTAGAGGCCAACCCTGATAAGATCAAAGCGATCTTGGACATGGAACCACCCCGCTCTATACGAGATGTACAGAAGTTAACCGACCGAGTTGCAGCCCTGGGGAGATTTATCTCCAAGTCTGGTGACAAATGCTTGCCATTCTTTCAAGCATTGAAAAAAGTTTGAGTGGACTACTGAGAGCCAAGAGGTCTTTGAGCAATTGAAGAGGTACATGACAGAAGCCCCGTTGTTGGCCAAACCTAGTCCCGGGGACACTCTTTATCTATATCTGGCGGTATCCGAACAATCGCTGAGTGTCGTCCTCATTCGAGAAGAGAAAAAGGTTCAGAAATCCATTTACTATTTTAGCAAGGTGTTGCATGGAACTGAGTTGAATTACTCAACCATCGAGAAGTTTGCTTTGACATTGATAACAGCCTCGAGGAAGCTATGATCGTACTTCCAGGCACACAAGATCGAGGTCCTGACAGACCAGCAGTTGAGAAACATATTGCATAGCCCAAAGGCCAGTGGAAGGTTGATTAAGTGGGCGATTGAACTTGGAGAATTTGACATCACATATAAGCCTCGAACAGCCATCAAGGCTCAGGCGTTGGCTGACTTCGTGGTTGAATGTACCATTGACAACCAAGAAGTCGGGGGGCAGGAAATAGTACCTAACCAAGAAGGTGAGAATAAAGATGAAGAACTTGTACCTGATCTGAAGGAGTATTGGGTGCTCTATTTTGATGGAGCATCAAAAACAAAATCTAGCAGTGCAGGTTTAGTCTTGCAAAGCCCCGATGGGTTCACAGTTGAGTATGCTTTGAAGTTGGATTTTCCGACAAACAATAACGAAGCTGAGTATGAAGCCTTGATAGCCGGGTTGGGCTTGGCCTGAATCATGAGGGTCAAGAATCTCAAAGTTTGTGGGGATTCAAGACTAGTAGTATCGCAAGTGAATGGTGAATTTGAGGCCAAGCATGAAACTATGGCAAAGTATTTACGAGTTGTGAAAGCTGTTACGTCTCAGTTTGATGAGTGCTATGTGGAGCATATTCCAAGAAATGAGAACGTTAAGGCCGATGCCCTGTCTAAATTCGCTTCTTCTGAGATAGAGAATTATGCAGGGAGTGGTTACTTCCAGGTCTTGAAGGCCCCGACCATCAACTCTAAGTTGGTAGCACCGATTGATGAAGGAAGTTGAAGGATAGACCTTATCAAAGCTCATCTTGAGACTGGTTGGCTCCCTGATAATGCCTTAAAGGCACAGAAACTGTTAGTGAGAGAGTGTTGAGATAAGAGGTCCTTTGTCATTCCATACATAAAATCTTGAATCTCAAATCTCGAAACAAAAATTAAGCCTTGATGGCCAACAAGGCTGTCTGCCTCCAATCGAGCTTGTCGTTTGAGTTTAAGGGCTCGAATCAATAGTCATCAATCGAATTCAAACCAAAGCAAGGTCATGTGAGCATAAGAAAGAAGGTTGGAAACCTAGAATCCAGATAAAGGGTTAACAACCAGCCAAGGCACACCAGACTTGAAGTCAAGTGATGAGTGGCAAGGGGACTTCTTGAACGATCAACCGAGAAGCAAGACCTCGACCATATGTAGCAAGGGGGGCAAGAACTAAGGAACTTCATCATTTTTACATCTTAGAATGAGAATGAAAGGTTGATTATAACCAATAACCATGAACGGATTCAAGGTATAAAACAAAGGATTCAACAAGCGAGTTAAGGCCCAGAAGGTGACGAAAGCCAAATTTGAATTGAAGGATGTCTGTTTGGTCATCGACTTTAAATAATGACATTCGACGATCGAATACTGACATTGAGGTCCAAATATCAACGTTCGAATACTGACATTGAGGTCCAAATATCGACGTTCGAATATTGACGTTGAAGTTCAAGGACCGAGAGCCGGCCGACCGGGCTCCGACGGAAGGTTCCGGCCGACTGACATTGATCGTCAACACGAGGTTTTGCTCAGCCAACTGAGAGCCGGTCGACCGGGCTCCAACGGGAGTTTCGGCCGACTAACAGTGATTGTCAGCACGAGGTTTTGCTCAGCCGGCCGACCGGGCTCCAACGGAATGCTCCGGCCGACTGAGCTTGATTGTCAACACGAGGTTTCTCCTAGCCGAACACAACACGACCAACCACGGCATGCAAGACACCCCAACTGACCGCAAAGCAATCGACCAAGGCATACGAAACACCCTGGCCGACCGGGTCTCGGCCAACCGGCTCACCGGGGATGCCCTGGCCGATCGACGTCGATTGTCGGTATGAGTTTTTGGTTTGGCCGACTGGCTCTTGGCCAACTGGCTCACCACGGACGTCTCGGCCGACCGATGTCGGTCATCGCATCGAGATTTTGCTTCTTTCGAAAAAAAAAAAAAATTTGGCCGACCGAGTCTTGGCCGAAGACGTTTTGGCCGACCGACGTCAAACGTCGGTTGTCGGTATAGGTTTTTGGCTCGGTCGACTGGTGGCGATGCTCGAGTCGGGGTTTCACATTTAAGTTTTTGTTTTTCCGTCTTGATGATCAAAATCAATATTGAGATTGTTTTGAACGTGACAATCAAGTGGGAGCTGAATTTGAGATTAGCACCGTTTAGTGCCAATTAGCAACGTTTAGTGCCGATTAGCGCTGTTTAGTGCCGTTTAAGCACCGTTTAGTGCCGATTAGCACCGTTTAGTGATGATTAGCGCTGTTTAGTGCCGATTAGCACCGTTTAGTGCCGATTAGCGCGTTTAGCATCGTTTAACGCCGTTTAGCGTCGTTTAACATCGTTTAAGGCTACTTAGCACCGTTTAGTGTCGTTTAGTGCCGTGTAGCACCGTTTAACGCCGTTTAGCATCGTTTAACATCGTTTAAACGTGGTTTAAGGCTATTTAGCACCATTTAGTGTCGTTTCGCACCGTTTAACGCCGTTTAGTGTCGTTTAACGTTATTTAAACATCGTTAAGGCTGATTAGTACCGATTAGCATTGAATTAACATTATCGTAAATGCGTTGGTCGCTCCACGCTTTACATCAAGACAATACTCGTGAAACACTAGTGTATGAAGATGAACCCTGACCCGAGTTTTGGAAAGGACTGTTAAAACTTCAAGGAAAACCTGATCAGTTTTTCTAGAAGTTGGGGGGCAAATGATATGGGCTAAAAATAAGCCCTAAAGACACATTTAATGTAGCATTAATTAGAACTAATATGGTCCAAACGTGGGGCCCACCAGATGGGCCCAAACCCTATTTATGATATTAATTTCGTAATTAATATTAAGGGTAATAACCAGCTCAGCAATAAGAGTCAAATAAGGATATTACTCATGCCTGACTTAGCCCCCAAGGCATCTACTTCAACAAGGAAACTGATTCCTACATGGAAGGAGTCTAAAACCTTCCTCAAGGCGGTGGCTTGCCCACCAAGTATCCGAATCCTACCATAATTCTAAGGCTTCTTAGCCTATATAAGGGTCTGACCCCTCATTCTCAGAACTATGTCTTGGCTTGATTCTCAATAACGAGATACGTAGGCACTCTGTGAGGACCGATCAGTCTCGAAACACGGAAACAACCTTTAAAGCTCGAAGCTCACCAACCCCTTTGCATTAAATACACACAAACCCTAGCCGCAATATTCATAACCTTGTTTTTATCCAGAACAGGAAAGTATAAAGAAATGAGAGGGACAGAGGGAGTAATAGTGGGTACAATGGCTTATGTTATGTTATGTAGTTAGTAAGAGCATCTCCAACCATACATACCCCTTAACTAAAAGTGTATCAAATATGTTATAAATGAAAATTATGAAAAATGTGTAAAAGTATTTTAGCTAATCTCATCATATTAATTATATTTATCGAACCTCTAAAGACCTGTAATAAAACTCCACATCATCAATTACCATTATATAATAATATATTCTATTTTTAACAAATTGAAATAATTATAACACAACATTTTTAAATTTTAGTCAATCAATATAGCCAAACTCCATTAGAGTAAAACACCTTATAAATTCAACAAATTTTACATTATCATTATTTTACATCATTTTAGCCAATATCATTGGAGATGCTCTAAGAATAGATTCTATGTACTACCTTATTATCCTTTTTACTCTTATTATCTCTTTTATAATAGCTTATAACTCATGCAATACACGGATTTCTTTTTAATTTTACAATTAATTACTTTGATATTTATAATTTTCTAATTTTAAATATTATTAACTTTTTTAATTTTAACAATATAAATATTTATTTTTCATAGGTTGTTAATAAAGTTTTGAAATTTGGAAGAAGAAATTAATAACTTATATATAATAAGCATAAGGGAGATCTTATCCAATTTTTTGGTGGTTGTCATTGTACTACCAAAAACATGTGATCCGTTGGATTAAAAGTCATCCGTTAGATTATAAATTCTATCCTTATATCTTATATATTTATTTATAATTTTCACTTTGTTAATTTACTATAATATCCTTTCTTCATCGATTTGTTTTTTTTTCTTCATCATTAGAACTAAATTTAATTTAAAAATATCTTTATAAGAGGGATCTTATCCAAATTTTTGGTCTGGTCATTGTACTACCAAAATTATATGATCCGTTGGATTGAAACTAGACGATCAAGATTAGATCACATAAAAAAGAAATTATAATCTAAAAAGGATATAATTAGAAAAGGTTGTATTAGAAGTGAATTTTAAAAGAAAATTATAATCTAAAAATGATATAATTAAAAAGGGTTGTATTAGAATTGAATTTAAAAAAAAATTATATTCTAAAAAGGATATAATTAAGAAAAGTTGTATTAAAATTGAATTTTATTTTTTATTTATTAGTATTAAAAAATTTCATATTTACTATTTGGCCTCTATCTTGAGATATAGAAATCAGATTTGAATGATTTTACAATCCATGTGAACCTCATAAAATTATCTTTAATTTAGTGATGCTTTAATAATTATTATTCAAAAAGAAACACTCGGAATATCAAGAGAAAATATAATTACGAATTTTTACATTTATCCTAATCTATGTAGAAGTTCTACATTGATAATGCTATCAATTGTTGAAAACATAATTGTATATGATTTAAATCATTAACATATACATTTTCGTATTTCAATATAAATATATTTTTTATTTTATAACATATTAAAATATAAAATATTTTTTATGCTAAATCCAACGATTTTCATCTATTTATTTTAAGATTTTTGTCGTCCGGAGGAATAGACGATTATCAAAATTTTGGACAAAATCTATCTTATATAAATATATATACGTAGTACTTTTTAGTTTATAACATATTAAAATATAAAACATTTTTTATGCTAGATCCAATGGTTTTCATCTATTTATTTTAAGATCTTTGTCATGCGGAGGAATAGACTACCGATTATCAAAATTTCGGACAAAATCTCTCTTACACTTATTATTAAAATTGTATTTGATTGTGAGTAGAACTATCTTTAAATAATTATAAAGATATTTTGATAATGAAAACGAATTATAAGTAGAATTCATAAATCAAATAGAATTTTCAACTTAAAAAATCGTCAATTTCTTCCCTTTTTTGTTTCTGTGTAGATTTAATTATATTAAACCATCATTAATTTAAATATTATTTTGTTCATTTCATGTGGGCTGTAAACGTCCAAATCAAATTTTAAAATTCAAGATAGAATACAAATAATAAATCGAAGATGTAAAATATTATATATATATATATATCAATTTTTAAACACCAATTTGATATGTAAATTAATAACATATAAAATTTCATAAAAGTAATATAATTGTAGATATTAAAAAGGAGCCGTGCGTTGCACGGGTTATAAGCTAGTAATCTATTAAAACGAATAACACATTATATATTGAAAATTTAATCAATTTAAAGCTAAAATAAAAATTAATATTCATTAGGTTTAAAACGCTCACTATAGGTTTTGGGTTCTATCTTCTGTAAAAATCATATTTGAAATTTTTTAAAGCACACGCGAAACTTACAAAATAATTTTTAATTTAGTGATAGTTTAACAATTATTATCAAACTGTAACTCTCACACACTGAATAGAAAAAAATACGAATTTTCACATAAAAATTTTATTCAATTTAGGAAACATTCTTACATTTGATATACGGAGTAAAATTTTAAAATACACATAATTATACGGTTCTCATCAATCTATCTTAAAATCTAACGATCTAACATAAAAATATTATTTCATTGCATGAGATATAAGATAATAAGATTAAGTGGGCTATAAGCCAAAATTTTTGTGACAAAAATTTATGATACTAAACTACCAAAATCCTTAATACAATTACAGTAAAACCTCCTTAAATTAATACTCGATAAATTAATAATCTCTCTAAGTTAATAATTTGTTCCGGTCCCAACTTGGGCCAGTTCAAAAAATGATCAATTTCGATAAGATAATAAGATAATAATTTTTTTTGAAACCCTATATAAATATATGGTCCCAATAATATTATAAATTAATAATTCCTTTATAACCATAAAAATATATGATTTAACTTTTTGTAAAATATGATTTTCAGATTCTTAAAATTTGAATCTATATGAAACTCATCTTTAACCATCTTTGTTGCATCCAAAAGTTCGAATGTGGTGTTTTCGTAGAGCATTAAAAAGTTATTAATCAATGTTTTTTATGTCTTGGGTGCTTCTTTACGTGAAAAAAGTTCAAAATATGTTATTTTATCCTTGATATCATATAAATATACATGAATATTTACTTTGAATCTCCCAAATACTCATTAAATTTGTAAACAATATATATAAAACATAAATTATACAATTCATTCTATTTAAATGTATATAATTGGAAATTAATTTTCTTCGATGTCAAAAATTATCTATAAATTAATAATTATTAATTTATCGATTAATTAATACCTCTCTAAATTAATAGAATTCTCCGGTCCCAACTATATTAATTTATAGAGGTTTTACTGTACGTTTATGTGGATCATATATAAAAATAGGGTAATGCTAAATATAGCCCTAAGGGCTATGGTTAACCATTAATGTAAGTGGATAAAAGCATTTAAATGTCAAATTTGCACTTAATACATCAAGTTTTGCACGAATTTCAATATAATTATTTAGCAATTTGGAATTTTTTATTAGTGAAAATTAATGTAAATGTAGGGGGTCCACTATTATTACTTTGAAAATTGAATTGATGTTGTAAAAGAGCATTGAAAAACTAAAAAATATTAAATAACTAAAATCAATGTCGAAAAGATGAGAATATTTAATAATCTTTCCAATTTGAGCATATTTTGAACTAAAATTAATAATATATCAATATTCACAACGTATTACCTTGTACTCCCTCTGTCCCATCCATTTCTTTACATAAAAAATTACGTATCTGACACACATTTTAAGGTGAATTTTATGGATAGTTCTATAACTTATTTTTGATATTTTCTTTTTTGGTATAAAAGTAGGATTGTTCTATTTTTATACAAAAAAAATATCAAAAATAAATTATAGAACTATCATTAAAATATACCTTAAAATCCGTGCCGGAAACTGGTCCGCAAATGTAAAGAAATCAGCGGGACGGAGGGAGTAGAGTTTTTAACTCTTCTCTCATCCAACAATCATAGGTTCATGTTCGGCTATGGGTAGCACATTAAAGTTTGGCTTGAAATTTAAAAAAACTAAAGCTATACACATATTGTATTATGTATATAGGTTAATTCTGCATTTATATTTAAATAACTAATAAGATTGACACCTGATCGTTTGTTAGAATTACATGCAAAACAAACTTGTAGAAGATTTTTTGTTTTGACTCACGATACACCTGATGTAAATATAGTTAAATTAGTCACCGTCCGATTACCATGTTTGCTTAAAATTCAATTTATAAGTACTCCTTTTAATTAGTCATGGTCTGATTAGGGGTGAGCATTCGGTCCGGTTAACCGAAAATCGAACCGAATAACCGAAATAATTTCGGTTCGGTTAACCGAATTTAACATTTCGGTTCGGTTTTCGGTTCTGGTTTTTCAGAAATTTCGGTTTTCGGTTCGGTTCGGTTTTTAACCGCAGTTAACCGAATAACCGGAATAAAAACAGAATTTTTAATATAATAATAAAATATTACATATAATTATATTTTTATAAGTTATTACTTATTATTGAGTCACAGGTCATTCACTCTCTCGACTCTTTACTTCAGTTAACCTAAACTAAATCTAATACAGAATAACAGATACGCCGTTGCGCAATCGAAGATTCAACTATCAAGATTCAAGAATTCAAGATTCAATTTCAAGGTACTTAATGTATATTACTATATTACTATATATATCTATATTGATTTGTGACTTTGTAGTTTGTATGTCTATATATATATATATGATATATCTATATATATATCTGTCTATATAAATCTTTGATTCTTTGAATCTGAAATTCAAATTCTGAATCTTTGTATGTCTCTAACCTAGTGACCTCTGTAAATTGTAATGATTTTTCTTTTTCCCTTCAATATGTGATTTTTCTTTCGTATTAAATAAATTATGTTTCGATTCTTTTGTTTCCTAATTCGTATGAATATTGAATATCCTGATTTCTGATTAGTAATTTAGTATTTAATTTTTCCGTTGCCTTTTTGTTAAACAGGTTATGACTTATTCTTTTTGTGTTGCAGCTTGCTTACTAGTATTACTAGTATTAATATAAAATTTGCTCCGCTTAACTATAAAGTGCAGTATAATTTGTGTCTGTAACCCTTGTAATAAAGAATTTGTTTAATTATTTTGGAGCAATATAAAACTCATTTGTTCAACTATTCTGGAGCTATATAAAAGTTGTACTCTGATTGGAGCAACGACTTCGATTACTAGGTCAGTGTTGTAAAACAATATAAGCCAGGCAGCCAGCTAGTTACTTAGGTTACTACATTGTTTAATTTGTTTAATTTGCTACATTGTTTAGTTACTTAGGTTGTTTAGTTACTTGGAAATCATAAAAATTGAATCTTGATCTGATTTATCCAAGATAATCTTGATTTGTTTTGTGGTGAATTTACATTCAGGTTAAGGTTCTGTAGTTATTTAGAGCTTATAAAAATGGAATCTTGACGTGTTTTTTAGAAGAGAATCTTGAGGGACTTCAGTTGTTTAAAGTATTAACTTAGCAACTGCAATTCATTTCTTGAGTTGTTGGACTCAGATATCTACTTCTCGAGTGAATTTGTAAAAATTGTTCTTGTCAAAAAAATCAAAAAATACTCTGGTTGTTTATTGTTAAAATCAGGATACTTGCCAACTTGTACATAGGGTTTTCTGTTTTTAGAGAATCCTTCCAACCTTTCTTCCCTTTAGTCTTTCTTTTCATAAAATGCATGACTTCATAAGACAACATAATATTATCTGTAATTAATCGACCGGGAATAAACGCACTGTAACGCCCCCAACTTCCGTACAAGGAATTTGGGTCGCCACGTCTCTTGCGGAATATTCGATCACCTGCCCACAATATAATCTACCACAATATTCACAATATACTCCACGGGTTATAGTCTTAGAACAAGTTCTCAATAATCCAAAAGTTATTACATCTCAAGTTCACTTCCTAAAATCTCTGAAATACATTTACAACTCCAAAGTACTAGATAATAAAACATTTTACAAACATCTTCCCAGCTTGCACTCTCCTCAGATTCTATAAGGCTAACACGCTGAATCAGTTGTCTTTCCCCTTCCCTTAATCACGGTTCGCCGTACTAGTGCCAGCTCTGATTGTCTCTATTTAATAATATTTAAATAGCAAGAATGAGCCAAAGAATGCCTATCAAGTATATAGATATCATATAATACAACAACTCCCTCGGAATATGTTTTTACCACTCTATAAGAACTTCTCCACTTATATAAATATATACTTTTGAAAAAAAAAAGATCAATTCGGAAATTTTTATAAATCTCGAAATACTACTCATATGAAGGAATAAATATATCTCCATAACTTTTCAAAGTACTACTCGAATATAATTCAATAACTTCTCGGAACTGCTCAATTGATTTGGACTTCTTCTCAAAACGCCTTCTCAAGTAATGGATGATCAGTCCATTGTCACATCTCATTTTCTATCGATATAAAGGATGGTCGACGCCTCGAACCATTCTAAATACTTCTCAGAAGGATGAGCCGACTTGCTCGGACCATCACCCTAAATACTTCTCAGTTTGGACCGGTGCGCTACTCCAGTCACTTTTTGCCATCTCTAGTCCAGAATATAAGGTGTTGGAATAGTCGATCACCTTCAACAAGAAATCGCTTAGGTGTCACGGTAAAATAACACGTGCACCTTTATGTACTTCTCAATAAATTATTACTCCAATATCGTTAAGAAACAATGAACGATAAACACCTCCAATAATTAAGTTTTCCTCTCGAATGAGTAGAGGAAATATTTATGAAAAACGGTTCTCACTATGGGTTTGAAATGAGGTGACCCATATCAGAATTCTCAACTTACTGTATATATATAACCCCACTCTTAAATATAATTATATTATTGTATGAAAATATTATTTAATATATCTCTAACATCTCCTCTTCGAGTACGAATGATGTATCTCGATAAACGTCCAAATAATATGGACCAACTCATGAAATAAATTTGAACACCTCGAGTAATAATATCCGGATAACAGCTCAACAATAATATATATATAGGTAAATTGCATGAATAAAATATGTATAACAACTAGAAAGAATACTTGCATTTGTGTTTCGAAAACTTAATTAGCATACTTATGCATTTGAAAATATGGATACTCTTAACGATAGAGTATGAACTAGTAAACTTGCCTGGTAATCCTGCTGCGAATATTCGTGCGTGTGTCGGGGTCCGGTAATCTATAACAAACAGAATACAAGATTAATCCCTTACGCGATCCACTTCTAACTCAACGCTTAGACACTTAAGCCAATCACAACCAAGGCACTAAGGGGTCCTCCTAGACTCGTACTAAGTCCATGTTAGTCGACAAACACTTACGACATAAGTTTGGTTCGAAATCGATCCTCAAATTCAAGTTATACTTAACCATTTAGAACATTGGTTTCTAAGTCGCGTTCTTAGTGGTTTTCACTTTCGCAACTTCTGCAGTTTCATTTTTATAAAATCGAAAAATAATCTTTTGGTCTTGAAACCACTTCTCATACTTTCCTAACTGAACTTAGTATTTATCCTCAAAATATCACATTCGAATTCCATTTTTTTAAGGGTCTCAAACTTAATCTAAAAGTTGATGCATTTCTACAACATGGTTTCTTGAACTGCTTTCACTAAGACGGTCATAACTCACAAATCGTAAACTCTTTTGACACGATTCTTGCGGCCACATAAACTAGACATCTATACCTACTCAATATGGTCAGAGGTTGCAGTTAAAACATGCTTATGGACTCGGGTAGCTACTGTCAACATGGTTCAAGAAATTTGGGCATTAAGACGGCTTAAAACTCAGACATTCCCATTTTATCACAACATAACCAAGCCACACCGGGCATACCATACATCCACAACCCCAACAAAAAACCTTCACATGTCTCTAAAATCAGTGGTGTGGCTACAATCCAACACCCACTATTTTTCATATTTTACAAAGTTAACTAACCACTAAAGCACTTAAACATGATCTCTTAAGTATATAACATCAAACAATCATCAAAACTCATATAAACTCAAAGGGTGGGTTAGGGTTTTACCTCCTTGGATGCTTTAACAACACTATCAAGTGTTTATAAACCTTTAACAAGCTTTAGATGGTCCTTAAAGTGCTAAATCCTTAAGATCCAAAATGAGAAAACAATGGAAGTTACTATTCATCAATATCTTGTAAAATTCATAACAAATCGAAACATACGAGTTTGGTGCTCTAATATTTATCACATCTTGGGCTCTTCATAAGATTTGTTTTAAGCTATAGATCATCAAATTTGAAGCTTGGTAGCTATGGTTTTGAACCCATTTTTTCCTGCTGGACAGAAACTGTGAAGAACTAGGTAGGTTCGGTTCTTCAACTTGGGAAGGAGATTTGACTAGGCTACACTTCTTTGTTGGCTGTGAAATTTTAAAAGTTTGTTCTCCATACTATGAGGAAGCTATGGTTAAAATTTGGTGATTGTTAAAGCTCTAGATCTTGAGATATGAATTTTTCTTTCATGGCTGTTCTTGCTGGGCAGTTTTGAAGAAAATGAGATGGAGAGCTTTTTGTTTTCTTTCTTTGACTAATTCAACTAACTTTTGATCAAATAATGTTGATAATATCAGATGGGGTGGCTGAGTATGATCCTTGGGGCTTGTGAAAGGTGTATCCAAGAAGTTTGATTGATATTTGTTGGGTTTTGGGTTTGTTTTACCACCTTATCCTTGCCCTTTCATAATTCTTTCCACCAATGTCCTTGCCCCTTCCTTTTATTCAATTAAATCAATTTGTTATAACTTATATGTTGCACTCCATGGTAATAGTGTGGCCTAATTCCTCAAATAATTGTTGTGTCCAATATCCTTTGCATTTTCTCTTTATCTCATAAAACGTTCTCCCGATTTCTCAAATGTCTGTAATTCCTTTTTCTCTAGGGTTTTATTCTCAATTCCATTATCATCTCATAATATATTCTCCATTGGGCTTCTAACATTTAATATCCTCAATTAATAATCCAAATATTATATTCTTGACTTCTCTGTCAAAGTTGGAATAAAATAAAGTTTGGATTCCTATGAATTCTATCCTCGTTAACATACACTTATTCTCTCGGTACTTCCCTAGTTCATACTTGGTTTTCCCATTACTCCACTCCTCTATAGTGTACTCTAACTCACTTCACAACTTCTCTACAGGGTATTCTAGCTCTTTTATCAATTGACCGATTCTCTATTTACCTCAATCGTCGTACTAAGGTTTGCACTATTCACAGAAGATCACTATACCTCGAAGTACTTACTCACTGAAACATTACGCATCGAAGTCACTATAGGTCAAAATCACTATTCACTAATGTACTATTCATAACAAGAAAAGTTTTAATTCTACCGAAAATTTGGGTTATTACAGTCTTCCCTCCTTAAAAGGATTCCGTCCTCGGAATCAACGTAGGCAATAACTAAGGTTACTTATCTCGTATTCTACTCTCCGATATCTCCTCATCGCTTTTATCAGCTTTATGCTCTCATATTTCGATTATAAACTCTCATGCTATATCATCTATTCCGTCTCTGATACTCCTCTTGACCACAATTATAACACCTACCTTCTGATTTTGCACATACTCTCGGATGCTTCTTTCCACATGTCTATTTCAATCTCTCTTTCCTACTTAGAGTATTAGCCACTACATTGGCCTTCCCCGACTAGTAATTATTATACCTCGAAATCCTTCATCAATTACACCCACTTCCTTCGTTTATCCTTATCCTACCTCTATCCTCAAAATACACCTTACCCTCATTAGTAAATCTCATTTATACCTTAAAATTCCTCATGTTCTTTTCTCTTACTAATAATCATATATACCTCTTTCTTTTCATCTTTATCCTCCTGAATCAATTCACTCTCAGCCTTTACCA
This sequence comes from Kitagawia praeruptora, assembly GCA_037693485.1. Lineage (NCBI taxonomy): Eukaryota > Viridiplantae > Streptophyta > Magnoliopsida > Apiales > Apiaceae > Kitagawia > Kitagawia praeruptora. The sequence goes on from CM075353.1 coordinate 57,941,546, forward strand.
TGGCTGCTTCTTATGCATATCACATGGTCCCTTATCTAAAACACTACATCATTATATTCAATCTATTGCTTCAATCCCTATTGGAATCTTCTAGCTCTTTCTTCCTCCAAATCCATACGTAATACCATCATACTCTTCTTGTGTTGTTTTGATCTATAAAATTCACTCTATTTATCTCTTCTACACTTCTCCAAAAGTCATAGCCTCACTCGATTCAACCTATCCCATTATGGTTTAGTCTAATAAAACTGTATACCCATGAAATATTTATTTATGAAAACAAAATAGTACATATCTGTACATATTCATATATATATATATATATATATATATATATATACATATATATACCTGCAGTTATATATATATATATATATGCATATTTATGGATACATATTTCAATAAACTCATTTATATAATTTTTTTTTAAAACCAATAAATAAATCATGGATACACATTTCCCTCGTCCTAATTGATTCTACTACTGGTAATGGCCATCATGCCTCCACCCCACAACTCCTTGAAATCCTTCTATATATATGCCTATCGGTTCCTTGGCTTCTAAACTCTCTCTTATATAGTCATAACTCCTCCTACACTCGTTCTAAGGTTTATAACCTATTGCTCTGATACCATCTGTAACACCCCCAACTTCCGTACAAGGAATTTGGGTCGCCACGTCTCTTGCGGAATATTCGATCACCTGCTCACAATATAATCTACAACAATATTCACAATATACTCCACGGGTTATAGTCTTAGAACAAGTTCTCAATAATCCAAAAGTTATTACATCTCAAGTTCACTTCCCAGAATCTCTGAAATACTATTACAACTCCAAAGTACTAGATAATAAAACATTTTACAAAAATCTTCTCCTCAGATTCTATAAGGCTAACACGCTGAATCAGTTTCTTTCCCCTTCCCTTAATCACGGTTCGCCGTACTAGTGCCAGCTCTGATTGCCGCTGTTTAATAATATTTAAATAGCAAGAATGAGCCAAAGAATGCCCATCAAGTATATAGATATCATATAATACAACAACTCGCTCAGAATATGTTTTTACCACTCTATAAGAACTTCTCCACTTATATATATATACTTTTGAAAAAAAAGATCAATTCGGAAATTTTTATAAATCTCGAAATACTACTCATATGAAGGAATAAATATATCTCCATAACTTTTCAAAGTATTACTCGAATATAATTCAATAACTTCTCGGAACTGCTCAATTGATTTGGACTTCTTCTCAAAACGCCTTCTCAAGTAATGGATGATCAGTCCATTGTCACATCTCATTTTCTATCGATATAAAGGATGGTCGACGTCTCGAACCACCCTAAATACTTCTCAGAAGGATGAGCCGACTTGCTCGGACCATCACCCTAAATACTTCCCAGTTTGGACCGGTGCGTTACTCCGGTCACTTTTTGCCATCTCTAGTCCAGAATATAAGGTGTCGGAATTGTCGATCACCTTCAACAAGAAATCGATTAGGTGTCACGTTAAAATAACACGTGCACCTTTATTTACTTCTCAATAAATTATTACTCTAATATCGTTCAGAAACAATGAACGATAAACACCTCCAATAATTAAGTTTTCCTCTCGAATGAGTAGAGGAAATATTTATGAAACACGGTTCTGACTATGGGTTCGAAATGAGGTGACCCATATCAGAATTCTCAACTTACTATATATATATAACCCCACTCTTAAATATAAATATTTTATTGTATGAAAATATTATTTAATGTATCTCTAACATCTCCTCTTCGAGTACGAATGATGTATCTCGATAAACGTCCCAATAATATGGACCAACTCATGAAATAAATTTAAACATCTCGAGTAATAATATCCGGATAATAGCTCAACAATAATATATATATATATATATATATAGGTAAATTGCATGAATAAAATCTGTATAACAACTAGAAAGAATACTTGCATTTGTGTTTCGAAAACTTAATTAGCATACTTATGCATTTGAAAATATGGATACTCTTAACGATAGAGTATGAACTATTAAACTTGCCTGGTAATCCTGCTGCGTATATTCGTGCATGTGTCGGGGTCCGGTAATCTATAACAAACAGAATACAAGATTAGTCCCTTACGCGATCCACTTATAACTCAACGCTTAGACACTTAAGCCAATCACAACCAAGGCACTAAGGGGTCCTCCTGGACTCATACTAAGTCCATGTTAGTCGACAAACACTTACGACATAAGTTTGGTTCGAAATCGATCCTCGAATTCAAGTTATACTTAACCATTTAGAACATTGGTTTCTAAGTCGCGTTCTTAGTGATTTTCACTTGCGCAATTTCTGCTGTTTCATTTTTATAAAATCGAACAACAATCTTTTAGTCTTTAAACCACTTCTCATACTTTCCTAACTGATCTTAGTATTTATCCTCAAAATATCACATTCGAATTCCATTTTTAAGGGTCTCAAACTTAATCTAAAAGTTGATGCATTTTTACAACATGGTTTCTTTAACTGCTTTCACTAAGACGGTCATAACTCACAAACCGTAAACACTTTTGACACGATTCTTGCGGCCACATAAACTAGACATCAGTACCTACTCAATATGGTCAGAGGTTGCAGTTAAAACATGCTTATGGACTGGGGTAGCTACTGTCAACATGGTTCAAGAAATTTGGGCATTAAGACGGCTTAAAACTCGGACATTCCCATTTTATCACAACATAACCAAGGCACACCGGACATACCATACATCCACAGCCCCAACAAACAACCTTCACATGTCTCTAAAATCAGTGGTGTGGCTAAAATCCAACACCCACCATTTTTCATATTTTACAAAGTTAACTAACCACAAAAGCACTTAAACATAATCTCTTAAGTATATAACATCAAACAATCATCAAAACTCATATGAACTCAAAGGGTGGGTTAGGGTTTTACCTCCTTGGATGCTTTAACAACACTATCAAGTGTTTATAAACCTTTAACAAGCTTTGGATGGTCCTTAAAATGCTAAATCCTTAAGATGCAAAATAAGAAAACAATGGAAGTTACTATTCATCACTATCTTGTAAAATTCATAACAAATCGAAAAATACGAGTTTGGTGCTCAAATTTTTACCACATCTTGAGCTATTCGTAAGATTTATTTTAAGCTATAGATAATCAAATTTGAAACTTGGTAGCTATGGTTTTGAACCCGTTTTTCCTGCTGGACAGAAACTGTGAAGAACTAGGCAGGTTCGGTTCTTCAACTTGGGAATGAGATTTGACTAGGCTACACTTCTTTGTTGGCTATGAAATTTTAAATGTGTATTCCCCATACTATGAGGAAGCTATGGTTAAAATATGGTGAGTTTTAAAGCTTTATATCTTCAGATATGAATTTTTCTTTCATGGCTGTTCTTGCTGGGCAGTTTTGAAGAAAATGAGATGGAGAGCTTTTTGCTTTCTTTCTTTGACTAATTCAACTAACTTTTGATCAAATAATGTTGATTAGATCAGATGGGGTGGCTGAGTATGATCCTTGGGGCTTGTGCAAGGTGTATCCAAGAAGCTTGATTGATATTTGTTGGGTTTTTGGTTTGTTTTACCACCTTATCCTTGCACTTTCATAATTCTTTCCACCAATGTCCTTGCCCCTTCCTTTTATTCAATTAAATCAATTTGTTACAACTTATATGTTGCACTCCATGGTAATAGTATGGACTAATTCATCAAATAATTGTTGTGTCCAATATCCTTTGCATTTTCTCTTTATCTCAGAAAACGTTCTCCCGATTTCTCAAATGTCTGTAATTCCTTTTTCTCTAGGTTTTATTCTCAATTCCATTATCATCTCGTAATATATTCTCCATTGGGCTTCTAACATTTAATATCCTCAATTAATAATCCAAGTATTATATTCTTGACTTCTCTGTCAAAGTTGGAATAAAATAAAGTTTGGATTCTCTGAATTCTGTCCTCGTTAACATATACTTATTCTCTCTGTACTTCCCTAGTTCATACTTGGTTTTCCCATTACTCCATTCCTCTATAGTGTACTCTAACTCACTTCACAACTTCTCTACAGGGTATTCTAACTCTTTTATCAATTGACCAATTCTCTATTTACCTCAATCGTCGCACTCAGGTTTGCACTATTCACAGAAGATCACTATACCTCGAAGTACTTACTCACTGAAACATTACGCATCGAAGTCACTATAGGTCAAAATCACTATTCGCTAAAGCACTATTCATAACAAGAAAATTTTTAATTCTACCGAAAATTTGGGTTATTACACGCACTTTGCGTTTCAGAGATTATCCCATTAATTACACGCTTAAGCCTATTTGCCAGCACCTTAGAAATAATTTTATATGCAACATTACACAGGGAGATCGGTCTCAAATCAGTCATTTGAACTGGGTACTTTTTTGGGATCAACACTATGTTTGTGTCTATAAGGTGTCTATCAAAAGAGGCAGTATCAAAGAAATTCTTTACCAGGGATATGAGGTCTTTGCCCACCGTGTTCATATGACACTGGCAATGTGTTGTCTAGGGCTTGAGGTGCAGGTCCATGATGAGCTTTTAGCAATGAGACATGGAATGTAGGATGAATCTTGGATGTTGGTGGTAACTGTAGGGTGTATGCAACCTGTCCCACCTTCTTGATAATCTTATAGGGGCCAAAATATTTGGCAGCTAGTTTAGGAGATGGCCTGGTAACTACAGAGGACTCCCTATAGGGATGTAATTTCAAGTATACCCATTCTCCTTCAGTAAACACTCTTTCAGATCGCTTCCTATCTGCCAACTGCTTTATACGATTCTTGGCTTTGTGCAGATTCTGTTTAAGCAATGCAATGGTTTGATTTCGTGTCCTCAAACTCTTATCCACTGCATCCAGGTTGCTGGAACCAGTGATGTAAGGTCTGTAGATAGGTGGTGGCAAGTTATAAACAACCTCAAATGGTGTCTTCTGAATGGATGTGTAACGCCCCAAATCCGGGGTCAGGGATTTGGTCGTCACGCGGAAATCCTTAACATCAAATTACCTGTTTAACAACATTAAACCATCTGTAATCATTAAAACTGAAATATAACTCTGCGACCCCAACCACCAAGCATCTTTTAGGTTATAGGGCTAGAAACAAGAACTAAAATCTTTACATCTTTATTACATCCATTCTATTACATCGCACTATGTCTTAAAAATCTTATACTACTAGTATAGCTTCGTTGGGAAGTACACCAGCAACTAGTACTACTCAGTACAAAGTAATATATATTACACATCAATGTACTTACATATAACTTATTCCAGTTATCTATGTTCTGGATCATATCATCTTCATAAGGGCGTACTGCCTGCTTCTTCTGAGCCATGCAGATAAGCCTCAATCATCTACCTTCCTCTGAAAGGTTAATATTAAAAACAAGCAAGTATGAGCGAAAGAATTGCCCAGCAAGTATTAATAGAGCACAACAATATATATCAATATACACAAGGAGTTTTCGAAGTATAACGATACTTAATATTAATTTCGAAATATTTACAGCAATGAAACTTCAATAAAGAAAATATGACGTTTAACGCAACATCCAATGAACAGATAAGTTTATAATAATCGTAGTAATCCTCATATCTTAGCGAAATAGTGTACACTACAGTATTGCTAATATTTTAGAAGGCTTTTCAAAATACGCAGTTCAATATGCTGCTAAGACAGTTGCTTATCATCATATACAAACCAACCATTAGAAGGTTTCATTTTTAGTATTTCTCAATCTGAAAGCATATACATATAAGTATGTCATTTCCATCAAACACCTTACAGAACAACATCATGTACCGGGTATAAGTTCTTTAACCACTTGATAAGTTAAACTCCGAAATAACTGATAGGAAGAGAGTCAAAGCTCTTGAAGCAAACCATTTGGGACTTAACGTCAATAACCGATGAACCATCTTTCATCTTTTGAATAATTGCAAAAGTGCACAAGCACGTGCCATTACTGTTAGAATAATCTTGCAGTTCTAGATACTGCATGAATTCATCATCTTTCAAAATTGAAAACAACACTATCGGCTACTTGGCACTTAGGCCTAAGAAGCAGTGTTTGAGTATTTTTCCAAAGTGGAGGATGGGACTTAAAGAAAACATAAAAACCTGACAAGGATTGACGATGATCAGTCGCCACATCCAAGTCCAATAATCCGCGGGTCTTCTCTACCGGTAGAAGGATAGAAACTACATCCGTAACTATCCCCGGGTGAAAACTGCATCCGTAATCACCCTCGATGAAAACTACATCCGTAATCATCCTTCGGCAACACCTGGGCCGGAATAATAATTGATGGGCCGCCTGGCTCACGGCCGCTTACACATCCCGGGAATCGTTCGTCAACGATTCCCACACCTGCCAGAGTCCCCTTTTTCTTTTCTTGTCAAAATCATTTTGATAGAAAACTTGAGTAGTTGAAGTTCGACTTCAGTCGACCGATAATTTCTTGAAAAACGAGCAAGAGAGTAAAACCTGAACGGGGGTTTTCGAAAATGTTTTGAGTTCAAAAGAGTTCAAGTATAGATATACACTTGTACCGATATCAATCTCGACACAGGGTTTTGTGATCACACATGGAAAATGGTACGCATAAAGCTTGTAACCACAACAGGGTAATTCCATATATATATAAGTTCTTGAAAAGTAACTTACCTAGATAGATTCAAAATTTAATATTTTAAATGACTATGAAAGTCCTTAGACAACCTTTAAATAGTGTTTTATAACCTTCAAAACACTTAGAGTATTTAATAAATATTTGACTACTATGTAACAAATAATAAATATTCAATAATCCCTTTTTAAAAGAATACTCAAATTAATATTCATTTATTAAGTAATATTCAAATAATATTTACTATTAATACTGGAATATTTAATAACCTCAAAACACCCAAATACAACTCTTGGAATGTTTCTAATCAAAATTAAGACACAATCTCTCCAGCAGTCTCCAAACTTTAGCCACTTTATCAAGTAACTACTACTAACTCTCGGTCAATAAGAAATAATTAATAAGTATGAAAATCCTTCTTCTCTTTCCTTTTTTTTGTTTCTTAATGAATATTTTAATTAATATTCATCGAATTAAAAAAGCATTCAAACAACATATATCGATATCAATCTAGCTGTTTTAAGCTAAAAGTAACCAATTTATAACCATTGGAATATCTTTAATCCGTATTGAAAATAAACTATCTCCGATAAATAATATACTAGATAGAATCACTCCATTAAATTGTTTTATTATTTCTCCGGGACAAAGTGATTTTAAGAAAGCGTTTTGAAAATGATATTCATCTAATTAAATAAATTTAATTAGGCGAATGAGGTTTATTTAATTAGTAAATGCTTTCAGGAGCATCTATTAATTAAATAAACACTGGTTCATTGGTGATGTTGCCTTTAGGTTAATTATTGCGAAATTCTTTTTAAAAGCTTTGCCCGGGTTTTCGAAAACATGCAATACAAATTAGCCCCAGCACGCGGCTAAGTTCTAAAACTCAATACATGCTCTACCCTTGGAGCCTTTACCACGTAGTTCCGTATTTACGTATATGTATCTATATATATACCTCATAATATATAGTCCTCTACCACATTACAAAAGTTTATAAATATACAACATATAAATCAAGATGTAGAACCATAAGAATGTCACCGCCCATCGACAGTATTATAAGTCATGGGTTTTGATTATTGCACGAGAAGAATTTAATATCGCTAGCAAAGTCAAGAATAAAATGATTTGGAAGGAGGAGCACAAGATTAAAAACTCGCAATTAGGGATTGAAAACCTTTTTCCGCACATTTTATATAACTCAAAATAGGTATACTCTGAACGATAGAGTATGTGTAAATAAACTTGCCTCTGGTCCTTAGCAGAAAGCAGAAACCGCGAATAAACCTTTCGCACTTCGTCCATGCAATTCCCTGGAGGTAGCTTACCTTTCTTTATACGGCGCCTCGATCTTCCCTTTTTGATGCACGTCATTCCAACTCGATTATGCCCTAATGGTACTGAAATAGTTATGAGTGCGTGTCAGTCCTACCTCGTATATCGAGTAGACACAACTCGGAATTATCACTAAATAACATAAAGTCAAACTATAGGTGTCCTCCCTATAGTTGACTATTCTAATACCACTTATTGCACATAACATATTATAGTAAAGGAAATGAAACGGAAAAGCCCCCTTTTTAAAGTGGACAATTCCTGGTGCTAAACACCTCAAACCATACCACTTAATCAACTTAGTATATAGATAGTCCTCAAACATAATTAATCCTCGAGACACATAAATCCTTGAATTAAATCACTTAGCACATAAATCCTCGAGACAACAATTACCCTCGAATTAATTCACTTAACACATATACACATAAACAGTTAACACCCAAATCATACCTTTAAACCCTTGAAATCAAATAAGTTAAATAAATTAAAATGCAGGGGATTTTTAGAAAATTTCGGCATGTAGTATTCGTTTATCGGACTATGGGCTCAGCCCCTCCATGCCAACAAAACAATTTATAACCCTGCTTTTGATAAAATAAAAGCTGCCTCAACTTGCAGCAACATAAAAGTAAACATATAAGAAAAGTACCCGCCCAGACATGCGGCAACTAGCACATAAGGAAAAGTACCCGCCCAGACATGCGGCAACTAGCACATAAGGAAAAGTACCCGCCCAGACATGCGGCAACTAGCACATAAGGAAAAGTATCCGCCCAGACATGCGGCACCTCAACATTTAAGGAAAGTAAACTAAGTTTATCCACATTTAAGCCAACACCACGTAGTTGGCACTTATGACTTCTAACAATTACTACGACCCGACTTATACCATTTAGCACACAGACATTTACCGATAAGCCAACTCTTATAACTATACGTCATATGACAATAACAATTAGCACTTAGCACTTAGCACTTAACAATTTCAATTGGAAACTAACAATTAGCAATTAGCACTTAACAAATACTTGACAACTAACCCAAATCTATTATCCGACAACTCATAATTACTCACTAACAATTAACAATTAGCAATTTAACAATTAACAATCACTAACCCGAATCTTTAATCGGACTCATAATTAAACTCAACAATTATAATTACAAACATACCTTCCGAATTAAATATCGGAAATTCAACCAATAATCATAATCTTATAATTTTAGTCTAATTATACCCATTACCACATTAAGCTTTCAATTTCAACTAATTAAACCATCATAATTAACCTCGCAATTTAAACTAACTAATTACCACCATAATTAACCTCGCAATTAAATCTAATTTAATTACCACAATAATCTCACAATTTAAAGTCAATTAAATTACCACAATTTACAACTAATTAAATTACAACCATTAATCTATATCGGAATGTACCAATAATTTAATACGAAAATTAAATAAATTAAAACGCGAAATTATACCATTTCGGATCCGACCCGCCAGAAATCTCCCCCGAAATCTCACTCTGTCCAGCCTCTCCTCTCTCTCTCTCTCTCTCTCTCTCTCTCTCTCTCTCTCTCTCTCTCACGCGCGCCCACTGCACAGCCCCCGACCACCTCCCTGCGCAGCCACGCCGCCACTAGCCCCCGCCGGTCGTCCTCTTCCCCGCACGGCTCCTCCCCTGTACTCCGAACGCAGCCCACACACACACATCCACGCACATATACACATACATACACGACATATGTATATATATGTAGATGTTAGACCCCCAATCTCTCTCTTTCTCTTCCCCCACTGGTTTCTTTTCTCCCGCTGTCTTCTATTCCCCCTCCCCCGAACTGTGTTTGTGCGGCTCCTCTGTGTGTGTATCTGTTGTGTTTTGTGCTGTTAACCTAATGGGCCTCAAGCCCAACACTATTTAAAAAGCAATACATTTAAACACTACACACTTTAATTAATATTTTACACTAATAACTCTAATTTGTAAAAATAAAATTTTTTTAGCATAATTAAATACTAGAATATTTTTAAAGACTTTTGGAGAAAGAATTGGAATTAAATCTCAATTTTCTAAATTGATATGCATTTTACAAATATTAATAATTTATAAAAACAAATCATAAAAATAATAATTGTGATTCATAATTCACAATTTACAGGGCTTTATAAAAATACTACAAACACTATTGTTTTATTAAAATCTCAAATTCTTGATTTTATATATTAATCAAGTAATTTCTACAAATCCACAAATAATTAAAATAAACATTTTCTAAGGATTTTAAAATCTCTAAATTATTCAATAATTTAAAATAAAATCTTTACTAAATAATTTCACATTCCAAAATCAAATCTTTGCCCAAATAAACTATTGACTCGAGATATCTACTAGGTCAATAAAATTTTAAAATGGGACCCGGTTCCACTTAACCGAAAATAATTAAATAATTGAATAATAAAATAATAATAATAAAAAAAAAATTCCTCCTCATTTTAGGAAAACATTACTATTATTGAAATAACAATAAAATCATTTCTTGAAAAATCCGGGTTATTACAGGATGTGTGAAAACTTATGTTATACCAGAATTCTGCTAGAGACAACCATTTCGACCAGTCTTGTGGCTTTTCATGACACATACATCTGAGGTATGTTTCCACACATCTATTAAGCACCTCAGATTGGCCATCTGTCTGTGGATGGTAGGCAGTGGATAGCTTATGTTGAACTCCTTGTAATTTCATGAATTCAGCCCAAAAATTGCTGATGAAGACCTTGTCCCTGTCTGAGATTATCACCTTTGGGAATCCATGCAGTTTATATACATGGTCAAGATAGCTTTGAGCCATAGTTAATGCAGAGAAAGGGTGGGATAAAGATATGAAATGTCAGTACTTACTCAACCTATCCACTACAACCAGGATTACTTCCTTACCATTGGATTTGGGTAGTCGCTCAATGAAGTCCATGGTGACCTCCTCCCAAATGGAGTTAGGAACTGGTATAGGCTGTAGCAATCCTGGGTAGGCATTATGATCATATTTGCATTTCTGACATGTAGGACAGTGTTTGGTAAACTCCATGACATTATTCTTTAAACCATGCCAGTAAAATAGCTCCTGAATTCTTTTAAGAGTCACCAAGATGCCTGAGTGCCCTCCTTGTGCTGAGCTATGCATCCACTGCAAGATTGTGGTCTTGATAATTTCACTGTTGCCCACTACTAGCTTCCATTTCCTTGTCAATTTATTGTTACTCCAAACGTACTGAGGGTGTGATGTTGGATCCCCTTGCAACTCTTGAATAATTTTCTGCAGAGAAGTATCTTCTTGCCAATGTTGCTTTAGTTCTTCTAAGAGATTCGAATCCACCGAAGAGACAGCCATTGTTAATAACTGGGACCCTGGTATTCTGGATAGAGCATCTGCTGCTCTGTTCTCTGTACCAGCTTTGTATTCAATTACGAAGTCAAACCCAGCTAATTTGGACAACCATTTTTGATGGAATGGTGTTGTCATCTTGTGGTCAAGTAGATACTTCAGACTTTTTTGATCCGTTCTAATAACAAACGGTTGTACAGATAGATAATGCTGCCATTTCTTTACTGCAAAAACGATGGCCAGCAACTCCCTTTCATATGCAAATAGAAGAGCATTTTTTTTCTTCATAAAATGCCTAACTGATGTAGGCTATGGGATGTGAATTTTGCATCAATACAGCTCCCATGCTGGTTCCAGATGCATCAGTTTCAACACAAAATGGTTGTTGGAAATTAGGAAGAGCCAATACAGGTGGATTAACCATCTTCTCCTTAAGTAGTTCAAATGCTGCCTGAGCTTCTTTTGACCAAACAAACGACTCTTTCTTTAATATGTTGGTCAGTGGTTTGCATATGTGACCATACCCTTGAATGAACCTTCTGTAGTAACCGGTAAGCCCTAAGAAACCTCTTAGTTGTTTGACATTTTTTGGAACTGGCCAATCAACTACAGCCTTGATTTTGTCACCTTCGGTTTGCACCCCTTCTTTTGAAATGATGTGACCCAAATAGTGGATCTCTTTTACTCCAAAAGAACACTTTTTGTAATTTGCATGCAGAGAGTTGGTTTCCATCAGTTGTAGAACCGTTTCCAGATGCTACACATGGGTTTCAAGGTCTGGGCTGTATATGAGTATGTCGTCAAAGAAGACTAACACCCCTTTTCTGAGCAATGGTTGAAATACATGGTTCATGAGGGCTTGGAAAGTTGATGGGGCATTAGTGAGGCCAAATGGCATCACTAGGTATTCAAAGTGTCCAAAGTGAGTTGTGAATGCAGTCTTGTAAATCTCCCGAGGGTCCATTCTTATTTGATGGTAGCCAGACTTCAAATCTATCTTCGAATAAAACTCAGTACTATGTAGTTCATCTAACAGCTCCTCAATGATGGGTATAATGAATTTGCCCTTCATAGTGGCCTTGTTTAAGCTTCTATAATCCACACACATGCGCCACCCTCCATCCTTCTTTTTTACCAATACAACAGGTGCAGCAAATGGGCTGTTGCTAGGTCTGATTACTCCTTGGTCTAGCAGTTCTTTCACCATACCTCTATTCCGTCGAAAAAGCGGATTCATTATCTCTTGGAATACTGACTATCGTGCTCAAACTAGTAATTAAAGTAATGAATCTGTTAAAAGATACACGTTTTGTTAAAAAAATCTGGATAAAATGGAACCCTCAGTGGGACCCGGCTCGTACATGTCATCATCTACGTCTGACATCTACAATAGTTGAGCAAATTTATTATTATTTTTAATCTAAAATCCAGTTGTATAAAACTTAATATAATAATTGTAAATGCAAACCATATTTGAAAATGTCGTTTAGAATTAAATTAACAATCTAGTTTATCTAATTTAATTAACAATCTAGTTTATCTATTTTAATTAACAATCTAGTTAAATTTATCCCAAATCTAAAATTTAATACAATGCGCCCAATTTTAATCTAAAATTCAAGGCTACCAAATTAAATGAAAATCAAAATCAAAATATAAGTTTACATTCAAAAATGAAAATCAAAATATATTTTAATCTAAAATTTTAAATAAGCTTACATTCAAAAATGAAAATCAAAATTCGGGTGAATCTTTGAAATTGATTTAAAATTATCTCGGTTAGTAATTATTTAATAATTTCGGATTTTTCAAAGTGCATAATTTAATTTCATTAAATTCATTTAATTTAAAATTTAATTCTAACAATTTTAAATTAAAATTCAAGTCTTCCAATTTCAAACTAATTAATCAAAGCATATGCATGAACCAAAATTCTATAACCTAGCATGTATAATTTATTGTCCTACTTACGTACTAATAGGAAAGAAGCCTCCACATTGTTATTCAATTTTTTGTATGTTCACATTTGATCCAAATCGATCCGTGTTGTACCCTACTACATACTAACACAAGTCTGAGATTTACACAAAATATTCACAACAAGCAACACATACCCATAGCATTTGCAAAATTATTGAACAAAATGATCAAAAACTGAAAAAATAAAAGAGAGTTCATAAAATATAAATCATATTATATTGATTCGATTTGGATGTTCATCAAATTTTAGATTTTAAATAAAGCGATCCCATGATTTGGTTTAACTTAAAAAAATTTATAATTGTATTAAGATCTAGATCGAATTTAATAAAATTTATACTTGTGTTAGAAATTGTATAAGTTAGCATATGAATCCAAATTGTATCAAGCATTTCAACAAACATGTAGTCTACATTCTAAATAAACAAGAAAAACTCTAATATTACATATATGTATATATGCATTAAACTTGATAATCGTAAATTTCAGTAATTACAAAGAAGGAGGGGTTACCTTGTTATTAATGATAGGTGTAGTTTGTGTTGAAGAAACCCAGCCGCCTTCCTGCTGTGTCGCCGTGTGTGTTTGTGAATGAAAGAGGCGAAAAGAAGATGCAGGTGGGTTTTATAAATAGAAAGGATACGCCAGTAAAAGTGGCGTATATGTAAAACAGATGCAATAGATATCGCCAGTAATAGTGGCGTTTTGTGTTAAAACAATATCTGTCCTTTTTTTTAAAAACAATTTTCTCGTCCTGTCTTTTAAATTTTTTATAGTTTACAAATTTATATTATTAGTAATATTGAATAAATATATTCAAACAAATATTATTAGTAATATATTCTAAATATATTGAATAATAAATGTATTATTTTTGTATTTATTAATTAATAAATTTTTAATTTAAAAAAAATGAAACATTTTAGAAGAATGAATAATATTATAAATTTAATGAATAATATTGGAATTTACAACTTGAATGAATAATTTTGAGATTTTCAAACAGATACAGATCTTATCTTATCCACCATAGGTCAGAAAAAATCAGGAATCCAACAAAGCAGATTCGTTCATATCCTATCCAAGAGTGTGTATATTAACAACCCCAAATGTTTGTTTTCATCACACCATCTACTTCCTCTTTTTTTTTCTCTGTCCGTCCATCACATTATTTGTCCACTCATGTCTGGCTCATTCCGATCCTTGGAAACTTTGCTTGCTTGCTAGCTTGCCTCGTTCGTCCCATTTAAGGTACACGATACATACTCCTTTATAACCTTAATTTTGTTTAAAGTAATATCTATTTTAAGTTAACTGTTTGTTTATTTTTATATATGCTTCTGCATTGTTAGTTACAAATTAGTTAAATAGTAAGGTAATGTTCTTAACTTTGTTTAATATATTCAGGAGAATGGAAAATTACGTTAATGTTAATTTCTTTTGGGGTGGAAGAATTATTAGATGGGGGGATGATATTCGATATTCAAAAGATCTGGGTGGTCAACGTTACACTACTAAAAAAATGCTAATAGACATCGGTTTCTGGCCGATGTCTTTGCAAAATCCTGACCGATGTCTTTGTCGGTGATGTCTAAAGTCGAAAGGATTAGACATCGGTTTCTGGCCGATGTCTATTAGCATATAATACATCAGTTTTATAAATATTTCTGATGTTTATGTACTGTCTTCTTGGGTTAACTGTATGTGATTAACTTTTGAATTGTTATATTAGAGGTCTTAGATGTTATTTAACACATAGCAAACATAGAATAATTCGACATAGACATCTGTTTTTTTCCAAATACTGATGTCTAATCCTTTATTAACATCGGTAAATATAAAGAAAACCGATGTATAATGTGATCATAGACATCGGTTTTAGACGATGCTGAAGATATCTATTGCATTGGTTACCTATTTTTAAAACCGATGTATGAGGGACCTCAGACATCGTTTTCAACCGATGTTTAAGACTTCTAATATATCAGTTTTTTTAAGAGAAACGATGCGCAAGGCCTCTAATGGGACCTTCATATACATTATTTCTAGCAATATTTGTGCACAACAATAACCAAACTAAAACAATACCAAGTAAGAACTAAACAAACACATATATTAACCAACATAAATATCAAGTATCAAGTATTCTTACATAACCAATCAAAACCATACATCTGAAACTATCAACTATCGTTTACATCTGAAACTTCAGTTTTAGGGCACCATATAGAGTTGGCTATGTCCAAGATTATGTTCCACAAGGTACTTTTGATGTTAAAAGCACAGACCTCAGGGCTTGTTTTGGCCTCAGCTCTCACTCCAGTAGTGCCAGCAGGGGACTCTTGCTTCTTCCTTTCAGCTGGAATGGGCATATTAGCAGAGGATTTCGGAGATCTCTTCTTCTTTAGTACCTGCATAACAACCTCTGTAAGGCAGAAAATATCTTTGGGTAAGCCAAACATACACGAGAGAGAGGTGAGAAATAGAATCGACAAAGATTTGAAACTTAATAATGCATTATCTGTTTTTGTCACATATCACTCTTTGTCACATAACGGGGGACAAGACTTTAAGTGAGTCAAAAGTATATACTATGAAGACATGGTTGAAACGTCCATTAGGTGATGAACAATTACAAGGACAGACCATGATTTTTTTTCCCTTCTTTTATTTATCCCACTCTACTCTCTTCTTCAAATCTATCAAATATTTCTGCATTATATTGTTAAAGAGAACACCAAATTTTACTGGACTTTTTATAGTATTAAAGTTTTAGAAGATCCCTGCTATTTGGGCTAAGGTTATCTATATCAGTGAGAGAGTTGTTCTTTCCATTTCTTCTTCATACAGTACCTTTTCCCCTTGGTAGCCAATTTATGACACCAGCTAATGCTAAATGATTTCGAATGTTTTTATTATTAAATTTATTGTAGTTCGATTTTATCATAGGACGTTTTACATGACGAAGAAAAGGGCTATACTTAAATTAAATAGCAGTCCCTAGCTCGTTGTCATATGACTAGATAAACACATAGGAACATGTCGCATTCCCCAATGAATGAATGATTTTTTTAAGCTGTACAAATTTCATGTAATCTTGTATCAACATGTTTACCTGTATACCAGCATGGCTACACAAATAAAAATCGAATTCCATCGGATGGTAGATGGTAGTATCTACAACAGTACCTGATTTACAAAAATGAATTACGCTTGTGCTAATTAGAATATGCTAATCAGAAGAATAAAAAATATTTTAAGAAAAAATGCAACACAATGTAACCTGGTAATATGTTGCCACTCTTATCAGTTGATCTCCTGTCATTATGATCAATTGGAAAAAGGCGTGTGTGATGCCTCTTCTGCACAACCACAAATGTCACACGAGGTAGATAATCAGCTTGCAATGACCATATACCTCTAGTGAACATATATTCATTTTTAAGCTAGACAATTGACACGTTTTGAAACTGATTTCAACACAACTGGGAACCCAGTCAGATTCAAAATATTGGTTTAAGTTGTGACCCGGTACTGATATTGCTATGTGATAATTTCATCTATATTCAAAGTGAAAATTTTCAAATTCCACAAAAAAGGTACCTGGCGCCCAATATCTTCTGCAACGGGACTGCTTCCATCCATGTGGAGTAGCAGGGAAGATTTCAGCTGTAATAAAACATTGTGTAAGCCAACACAACAAAAGAAAGTGTAACATCCCTGACCGAAACACACACACACACACACACTTGCATTTTTACATATAAATAAGTATTTAAGTTTGTTGTTTAGTTGTATATATTTAAGTCATTTTTTTTTCTTGCAAGTAATATATATGTAGGTCTAAATAATTGGGGAATTTGTTGTATACATATATAAAAATAGAATCAAATATGTTTAATGAATAAAAGTAAGGAGATGTATATATATATATATATATGAAGGGTATTTTTAAATAATGCATAAGTAATAGGGCTAAATTGGATTAAAAGTGACAAATGAGGGGTTTGTATGCAAATAAGAATTTATACATATCCTTAGATGAACTAAGAGATAGACTAGAGACTGGCGGTGCAGACACATAAAAATAGAAGAGCAAGAAAATAAGAATAATAGAGAGAAGAGAAAGAGTAAGAAGGGTTAGAGAGGAAAAGCTAATTGAACTTGCTGGGTTGTTCGTACATCAATATATGTGTGTATACAGGTATGTTCTCTTGATTATAGCTATGATTTATCCTCCTAGACCAGTGGTAATACATCAATTTTAAAGGGGTGACATCTATAGGATTGATAAATCGATAGTTAGCTAAGTTTAGGGGTTTTGGACGTCGACCCTAGCTGTGAACAAATTTGTAGTATTGTATACATGTATTTAGGAAGAGAATTAGACTTGGTGTAAAAGATAAAATTTATTGAAAATTGTATGTTTTATGTTCCTATAAAATTATATAGTGATTGGGCATATGTATGAGAAGTAAATTGCAATATACTGAACCCCGTTTGCCCAGAATTCTAATATTCAGCAAGGCTGTCCTATTTTAGATGCTTGATTTGAAAATATTAAACACCTATTTAATTAATGGCCGAAGAATGAAAATTGTCCATAAACAACCATTCTAACCTTCTATAAAATTTGGTAGCTACTGAAGTTCAGTTGCAAAAGTTATGGCTATAGTACTGAATGGGTTTCAGGATACTTTATTTTTTTTCAGGATCACTGCTTGCTATTAAACTGCTCTTTTAGTGGTCATGTACAGAGAATTTAGTGATAGTCAAAGAAGGAAAATTGTAGCTTTATATGTTAATTACATGTCTATAAAATTGCTTTGACACCAGACTTGTATAAAGGGAGATATAAATGATTGTATTAAGCAAAATCAGATTATACGCATCACTGAGACATGGCAGACTTTGAATGATTGTATGTGATTGTACGATGAATGTTTCACAGAGAAATTTGGACATGTTGTAGGCTTGGTTTTCTGGAATGCTAGGGAAAAAGAATTAGTTTATTTGAATAAATTTTGAACCAGTTACAACTATTACCGTGAGGGAGTGTAGTGCTGCGAAATTCAAATGGGAAGCATTATATCACAACTTACCTTGAATTAAAAATTCCAAAGTCACTGAGGCATACATGAATATAACTATATCATTTTCCTTATTTATAACTTGGTGATATATTGTGATAATAACCAGGCTCTCAAAGAAATCTAGAGGTTCGTGACGAAGCATCAACTCATCCTTAAACTAAATCACATCGGCCAAGGTGAGTATAAATTTGAGATAAGTTTACTTATGTGTTTGGTATACTTGATTTTTCATCTTGACTGAAATCTTGTGGTTTTGATTCTAAGAAAGGTTTTACATAAGATGTAATATATGTATATGACTTGATGTGTGGTTATAAGTTGACTCACAATATAAGTATAATGAATGTGATTATGACTAGAGTAAAATAAGGGATCAAAGTGCTGCACAAGGACAATACCTTGTGAGAGCCATCTCTTGAATCCCGCCCATTTTTACACTTGTCAGAAGGGAGCAAAGTGCTACGCGGGGTTAACATCCGTGGGAGCCACCTCTTGAATCAATTACAAAGTATATTATGTGAAATGGAGCAAAGTACTACACGTAAAAATTACTCGTGTGAGTTACCTCTTGAATTCATTTCAATGAAATCTATTTGGAGGAAAGGAACAAAGTGCTACATAAGGACATCACTTGTGGGAGCCACCTCTTGGATCTATTCATATAAATGTATAAATTTACTAACTTATTATTGTCCATTGCCTAGTTGGGAACTGAGGTAGACGATTGACAATAATATAGACACTTGCATTCATGTTCTTACAATTATCCGTTTATACTTCGTTTGTGTTAGATTTAATTGCTTGATTTTACTCATTGAGTGGTTATTCACGATCATGGTAATTGTTTTATTTCAGAGAGTTGAAGCATTGTTTTTGCATTTTGGACTTTCAAGTTAGAGGGGCGCATACATCATCTGCATAATGTTTTGGCCAGCTGGATTCGACTCCCTCTCCTTATAATAAGATGCATGTATAATTAGACAGTGACATTTTCTTCTTTTCGTTATTTGTAATGCCATCTAGTTACTCTAGACTTTTTATGTACTAGTGTGCAAATAGATGCATTTTGGTCATAATAATGTAACAAAAGTTTTATAAGTTTATACATATTATGGATGTTTTTAACCTACTTAAATTAGTATAATATAATTCTATCTATTTAAATATAAGCTAGTGTTACAGAAAGGGATTTCATAGATCATGAGCACATGACTATAAAAATCTTTAATTACTGACTTGTCGATCATAAGTGATAAAACATAACAATATAAATAAAAGAAATCCTTAAAAAGGTAAGCTATGACACCTGGTTGCGAGCGCGAACCACGTCATCCTGGGAGACCTTATGGCATAATTTAGTAACCTCATACATTACCGAGTAAGCTAAATCATCCAAGCAGTCCGGCTGAATCAAAAAATGAAAATACAAATGAGTCGATAGGTATTTGAATTATCCTCGGAATCAGTTTTCATGCATAGAGATTTGGGAAGTACTACTAAAAAAATTCATTCTAAATAAATTTTTGGCAATGTGATTAAATAGGCACGAGGCCTTATTGTTTTTCCCAATACTTGATCTGCTTCCTACAGGTTATATCTAGCATACTACCGAAGATCAATCAGTAAAGCACCCCAGAAGTTGTAGCATATGTTCTATAGACTGATGTAAAATTAAGATGCATCATGTGTCACAAACTCACATAGGCATAATAAAGGAATCAACAAAGAGCAAGAAAATGCATGTGATTTATGTGGGAAAAGTTTCTTACATAGGCACAACACGAAAGAGACTGAACATCTTTCCACACTTGTAGGATTTGTAGCCCATAACATTTAGATGCAGGCGCGCTACAGATCTACTTATAGTCTTAGTAACTTGGAATCTAGTGCACTGCACTACTCCAGTTTCGCATCTGACTTTACATTGCCAAGTTAGAATTGATACTTCTTTGATTTTACATTTTGTACCACATACTTGTAACTGTAAACACAACAAAGATACACCAATGTCAACAGATACAAAATAAACGACATAACATATACTCACAACATTTTCAATCGAGTTGAGCCTTTGTTCGACTTTCTTCTCGTGCATATGTCGTAGAGTATAACCTGTAAAATCGTCACACCAAATGTTACAAACACAAATTGATCCTGAAACCTAATTCCAACAAACAATACTATTCTTACAAATCATGTAAACTGGCTATCATAAAATCAACAACAGGTCCCGACTGAATAATCATTGTTGTAGATACATCTGATAGTCACAAAACAAAGGGAGTTATAATCATCTGTTAAAAGTTAAAACTCAAATAGCTACATAATTTGAAAGCTATATATTTATATATGAACATAATCAAACATACCTATATTCAGCGACAAGCCACCCTGGGTGGTACGGAAACTCAAATGAAATCCACGACAACCAAGAACTCCGCCACCATATTAGTGAAGTTATTCATATCATTATGAAAGAACGACTAATGTACAAGCACGCATCCCCTGCAGTACTCCATATTAACCAAAGACAGACCCCGGGCACTATTCTTTAAACTGTGAACGAAATATAACACTTTCTTCTTAAACAAAAAGTTCTATTCAATCACCAACACCACAAAAGATTAGGTCCACTTCTCTCGCTCTTGTAAAAGATTAGGCCATAACCTAAAGCCATAAACAAATTCCCAAATCAACATTCAAGTTTACATATAAATAAACTAAAGCTATGCAACTTTACAAATCTCCAATTGAAAACATTCAAGCATTCAACCTAAACATGGAAGCTATACAAACAACTAAACATTCAATTTAAGAACAAATTAAAAAATTAGGGTTTTGATCTCAAAAATCCCCAATTGAAAACTAAACCAAACTAATTCAAATCAAACACAATATTAGTCACTTACCAATTTGAGCTTCAAACAAATCGAATTAAGTTCACAGTTTTGTATCATCAAATGGAACAATCTCCGGTCGAACCTGAGCTTCGAGAAAGAGAAGGGCGAGAGTATAGAGAGGAGAGACAGCTGGTGAGAGTGGAGAGAGAGGTGATAGTCGAAAGAGAGCGGTGAGAGTGGAGAAAGGTGAGAGTCGAGAGAGGTGAGAGTCGAGAGAGATAGAGATGTGAGGTTAGGTCATCTGTCGAGCGAGAGAGAGAGAGTGAGGTGGGTTTTGTTTTGTTTTTAATTTTAATGAATAAATTTGTCTGAATGTAGTACAAAAATAAAACCAAGGGGGGAATAATTCAGATTGGGGAGGGGGGAAATACAAAAATTTTGTTAAGGGGGAACAGATTTGGAAGTAGGCGGGCAAATGAAAGTAAAAAGGGGGAAAATAAAATTAAGGGGGGTAATAATTCAGAGGGAACGCGTGTTTATTTTTTAAGTAGACATTTAGACATCGGTTAATAAATGAAGCGATGTTTAAAAATTTTTAAGAAAACATTTAGACATCGGTTGATATGTCAAGTGATGTCTGAATGTTTAAAAGACATCGGTTTTAAAACGGGCGATGTTAAATTGATTTTTAACATCGGTTTTATTGTAATCGATGTTAAAAACGGTGATGTCTATTAACAGTTTTTTAGTAGTGTTATGTTATATTGGGAACGAAGTATGAAGAATTTAGGGGCATTGTTTATGAGGTTATGGGCATAAATCCAAATCAATGGGAGGTAAAAATGAGTTATAAATACCCCCAAGTTGGCATAGGGAATGTTGCATCACATTTTTTAGTGGGGAAAATTACCTCGGATATGGACGTGGATAGGCTGTTGAGCATCCCTCGTACGATGATGATGGGTTTAGGTGATGTTTCTGTGTTTTTGGAGGTCGAAAAGGTACAAGAGGATGACCCGTACAGTTACGGGCATAATATGCACCCTCAACCAACCCATTCAAGTTACCAAGAAGATAATGGGACTAGAAACCAGTTTCCAGAATTTGGAACGGCCGGGTGGTCAGACTACTATTTTGGGGGAGGAGGCGATTATCAGGGTCATTTCGGAGGTTCAAGTAGCTATGCAATCCAACAAAGCCAGCAGTAACATGATTATCAATTGCAGGATTATTATACTCCTACAGATTACATTGAGCCGTCTCCACGAGTGCATCCTCTTGCAGGTAGAGAGTTGGCCCTTGTACATGAAAATTCAAAATATGACAATGCTAGTTCAAGTAGTGAGGATTTCGACTACCTTAGCAGTGATGATGAGGAAGATGTATCGGAAGCCGAGGCCGAAAATGAGGTGCCTAAGACGGCTATTATTGAGATGGCTATCATTGAGTGGGGAGGCACGTTCCCAGCGCGCCTTGGTTTGAAATGAAGGCGTATACACCGATTGTGTTGCACAACCGGGATGCAAACTACAATGTTGTAGATGCTGAAAATGAAAATCTTTATGTCGGACAGATGTTCAGTGACAAAACTACGCTTATCAGTGCAGTGCGAAATATGCACATTAAGAGTAATCGGATGTACATCGTGGTGATGAGCAATTACGATCAATTCATTGCAAAGTGCACCATGCAGAATTGTCCGTGGTGAGTGAGAGCTGCGAAGAAAAAGAGTCACGGTTTCTTTCAAATCACAAAGTTAACAGAACATGTATGCTTGTGTGATTATCCTACGCAGGACCACAAGAAGATTACTGCAAGATTGGTTGCAGATATTGTCAAACCGCATGTATGTTTTTCATTTTTGAATTTATTAAAAGTCTTTTTTTATCAACATTGGAGTTATGACGTGTTTCCTTTAAATGTTTGACAGGTCGTAGGCTCACCAAATCTCCCAATAAAAATGTTTTGAGCTTGGTCACCAAAGAATTAAACCACAATGTGAAATACATGAAAGCATGGAGAGGGAAGTAGCTGGCGGTTGAGGATGTATACGGCAAGTGGAGCACAACATACGACATACTACCACAGTTCTTCATGGCCATTGCCCATTCCAACCCTGGGAGTGCGTTTATGATTCAAGCAGTACCAGATGAGAAAGTAGCACATCAATCCATTTGCAAGCGTGTTTTCTTTTGCCTTAAAGCAGTCATGGACGGTTGGCAACATGCCCGGCCTGTACTTTCAATCGATGGTACATTTCTAAAGGGAAAATACAATGGAAAGTTACTCATTGCCATGGGTGTTGATTCCAACAATCATCAATACCCCGTATGTTATGCGTTGGTTGAGGAAGAGTCTGAAGATAACTGGGGTTGGTTTTTAGGACTGTTGCGTCAACATGTTTGCAAGGACAGGAAGCGTGTTTGCATAATATCATACCGTGCTGGTGGAATTCTCGCAGCAATATCGAATCTGGGCAACGGCTTTTCACCACCTTATGGGATTCATAGATGGTGTCTACACCATTACAGAAGTAACTTCTCTAGTAAGCATCCCGGGGGGGGACTTGAGACGCTTGATGTGGTTAGCTGAAAGTACCCCACAGGTCAAAAAACAAAATGCCTACATGAAAAGAATAGGGGAGATATCACATGCTGCTTTACAGTGGCTTTGTAACGTTTCTCCCGAGCTATGGACCATCAGTCATGATCACGGCGGTGCTCATTACGAACAAACCACTACCAACATCATCGAAGGCTATAATGGAAACATACGAATGGCTCGTTTCCTTCCTATTACAGCAATGATGGAGTACATATTCTACAGAAATGTTAGAATTATCAACACACAAAGGAACCAAGCCGTTGAAGCCCTACATGACGACCAACAATTATGTCAAAGGACGAATGACATGATAACAAGATATATGGAGAAGGCAAAAGCACATCATGTGACAACACATAGTCGTCAACTTGGCATTTTCACAGTCGCCACTCAACGCTATCGGGTGAAAGGTTGCACGAAGGGGGGAAACCAGCAGAATGTGGACATAAGTAAGAAAGCTTGCACATGCGGAAAATGGAAATGTCACCATATGCCTTGTTCTCATGTAATGGCTGGTTGTTTAGTGGATAATATTGATTGGAAGCAGTGGGTTGGACCTTACCACTACTCGTCGAAATTGCATAAGTTATGGGAACCCCTGATATTTCCATTGCCAAGCACGGACTTGTGGAACTACGTTTTACCCGACGAGTGGCAACTGTTTGGAAAATTCATACCAAATCCGGCCTACAAGAAGGTGAAGAAAAAGAGTGGCACAAGGGGACAGTCCGTAAGAATTCGAACTGAAATGGACCAATCAAGATCGGGGATAAAGTGTAGCCGGTGTAAGCAAGAAGGGATACAAAACGGAGCAGACTTTGTCCACAACGTCCCCCAGAGCCTTCTGGTTGATGAAATCAAGTCTTCAAGTGCCTGCCCCAATTTTACTTCATGCGTGTAGTTTGTTTATCCACATTTCATTTGGTGTTAACTATTTTTTGTGATTTTATTTTATTTTTCCATGTAATTTGGCTCGTAATAGTTGTATTTGTGTGTTTCTTATCAATTTCATTTCAGTTATTAAAACATGGTAGTTTTTTTTATGTAGAGGCATATATGATTTTGTGTTTGAAACATAACAAATGCCAACAATTATGAAATCATATCAATTGCAGAAATTAACACACTTCCAATGATAAAATTACAATAGTCTACTCCTCGTCGGACATGTCGCAGTCCGATTGATTTTCAGGACTTATGCTCCATTGATGATATTGTCTAGCTTGTAGGATGTCTCTGTCCTCTGCACACATCCTCGCATCTTCTGCTAGGTTGTATCGTCGTACGCGTAAACGCATTCGATTCTCCTCCTCTCGTGCCGAAAATAGCGCGGCTTCCAGTTGTTGAGGAGTGTTACGTGGCATGGATTTAACGCGCTATTTTACTACTCGTAGCCCATACTCTTGACATTGGTCAACACAAATGTCAAGAGTTCGTGCACGCCATTCCCACTCCCTCCGCATTGTTGCTACTGAAAGAGTTTAGTAACGATGATTAGGGTTCAATGAGTAAGTAAATTCATCTTCACACATCCAACTCCTACCCATAGTTCTAAAAATATCACCAGGAGTATAAGTCATTTTATGTCGATGATAAATATTTTGGTTACATATTTATAGTGAAATGGACTATTGTTTTCCACTTGCATTATTATCCAGCACTTGCATTATTTCAGCTACCACCGACAAACCACAGGAACACATTATTTAAATTTGTATGCATTATTATCCAGCACTTGCATTATGTCCACAGGAACACATCTTCTACTCACATAGTGAATAATCTCGTGCATGTATAGTAATCTGCAATAAACACTGAAAAGCACTGGAAAGATAAAATTGAGTGATCACATCTTGCCTTCACTGTGTTATCATTTTACCATTGCTTTTTCAAACTTCCCGTGAATGCACAGCAAGAAGACAACAAGAATCTTTGCAGTCCTGAAAAGCCATTGTAAAAAGATCACTGAAATTTCTTGTCGAATTAAAAACAAGGATGCTAGTCTATAAAAAGCTGTGAGGTCCCGTCAACAATAACATAATTACAACAATCTCGTGAATGTACAGTAACATATTTACAGTTGTTGATGTGTATTATTGACGAAGACATCTATAAATTCCTCTATAAATATGTTCTTCTTTGTCATTTATAATCACAACTTACTGCTTTCTTCTCACATAAATTTTTATCCAAAATTTTTTCCAAGGCACTTGCATCAAATGGATAGGAGGAAGGGGAAGGGGAAAATGCCACGGTCAAGTTTGTACAGCGACAGGGATAAGAAGAAAGAAGAAGAGGCATAGAAGAGGAGGGCTGCAATTATACGAGATGGTGAGAATGACATATTCGTCAAAAAAATGAAAATTTTTAAGAGCAGGGAGGAGAGAAAGGGAAAAGACTGGGTCAAAACTAAGGACGAGCTTTTTAACTTCGACTTCTACATTCCTGAATTCGCGACTGAGTTTTGTGATGGTCGTGATAAGCTAGATGCTGATTTAAAAGATAGGAAAATATCAGAGGAGGAATGGTACCATCAGGTGGAACAGCTACGTAATCGGATTGACAAAAAATACGAGGATTTGTTGGATGCTGAGGAGGCGGAAATGGCAAACTATGTTAAAGAATATGAAGCAAGGGAACGTCAATTTCCTCCAACAAATTGAGGAATGTAGCGACGAGAATTAGGCAGTTGGCCTAATTCAAATCTAAGAACTTGTTGTTGATTTTATCTATGCTTTTAAATTCCTATGTTTGCATTTTAATTTAAGTGTGCTTCATCTCCTGTGCTTTGTTTGTTTCATTTGAATAAAATTTTTATGTCGGAATTTGGAAATTTTTGTCATTTTCGGGCCTAAAAAAACATGGTTACGCATTTAATACATTAATTTTTTTCAGCTTACACCAAATTACAACGTCAATACTTTAATATGGAATAAAAAAAGCCAAATAAAACATGTACAAATATGTTTTTTATGGCCCTCAACATGGCTTGACGAAGGAAGTGTTAGGAATCAGATGTGGAATTACCATATTCAGACCAAAAAATAAGATAGTTAGACATAATAATTTTTGGATATTTTCATATTATACCGAAGTAAAATGTCAATACTTGAATACGGAACACAAACAATGAAAAAAAACATGTACAAATATATTTTTTATTCCCCTAAACATGGCTACTCGAAGGAATTTTTAACAATTTGATGTTGAGTTGGCATGTTCGGACCAAAACATAAGATGGTTAGACATAATAATTTTTTGAGATTTTCATATTATACCAAAGTAAAATATCAATCCTTTAATACGAAGCAAAAAAAATGAATAAATTCTATTTACAAATACTTTTTCTAAGCCATATAAAATGGCTACTACAAAGTTCATTTTGTGGTTACAAAATAATGCTAAGTGCTGGAAAAAGTGGAAAGCAAACAATCTAATAGAAAACTCCACTTCTAGTGGCGTTTTCTGTTGAAATGAAATTCAACAGAAAATGCCACTAGAAGTGGAGTTTTCTATTAGATTTTCTCAGCTATACCAGAAATGAAAACGCTGAACGAAATGTACCATAAACGAAAACTGAATTGTCTACTATACTAGAAATGTAATCGAGCCCATATCTACCCATTGTACATATGGCATCTCCTTATTAATAGAGTACAGAATGACAATGCTGATTGTGTTAGCATCATCTTCGTCATAAAATGGTACAACCTCCCTTACCAAAAGGCCCTTTGCTACCAAGCAACGAAAGGCTTCATCATCTATAGCTTTTGATACAACATGATCATTGAAAGAAGTGCATAGAAACCAGCATTTATAGAGCTCTTTATCTTTGAGTTTTTCCTATTCAGTGCAATTATCATTCAACCTGTACATACAAGTGACACGTTCATCATCATCAAGATAAAATTTCCAAGCTACTCCTTCACCGGTCCCGACTATATGAGAGTATGGATGCTCGACAAACTGTCGTCCTATAAACCATTCAGAACTTGACAGATTGAAAACCAGGAAATCCGATGTTACACTGACAATGTAAATGTTCTGCCCAATAACAACAACACGCACTATTGAGAACCATGGTGGGTTCTCATAGAACCATGGTGGGTTCTCATATATATGCACAATCCACCAACTATTATGATGATCCGCCGCCACACGAAAAGTCCAAATTTTTATACATCGTCATCCTATATGCAAGCCAACACCAGCAAAAACCACAAGGTCTGGCTTCCCATCTATTAAGGTAAATGCTCCACTACATAATTCTATTCCTGCCAAAGAAAGTCCACCTAGTAATTCAATCTTTTTACCTGTGAAAGGATTAAGCAATAAGAGATGATGATAGCTTATCACTAAATACTCATGAGTCGCCCACAGGCGCCGTTCAAAATCTTTGGTCCATAAAAGCAACCATCCTTGCTTGGTGAACAAAGTTTTTGTTTTCCTTGCATTACAAAGATCAGGGTTTTTTATAAAGTAACTCTTTCCAATTGAGGTACTAATAAATTCGCATGTGCCAGATCCTGTTTCATCTTTAATCATGAGCTAGGGAGGTGACTGATCCCCATATAATTTAACATCTTTTGAGTATGACAATGTTGCGTCACGCCAATTAATGCAGATAGAAGCAAAATGAAGATTGTTGGGGAAATCTAGCCTATCCATTATCATCCATAGAACTAGGGTTGGCAAATTTGAAAAATCTACGTGTCCATCTTTATGATCTACATCTCCACTACTTCGGTTAAGCACCTTGTGATACGATACTAGGGGCAGAAAAGTCAGGAAAGTCAGCAGAGTCGACAAGCCAAGTGAATAAGGTGTCAAATGTCGATGCTTTCGAAAGAATACAAAAAAAGTAAAAAATGAATCTATGTCCAACGGATCACACCTACCAAGAAAAAGTATTTTGTTTTGGTTCGACCTGTAGTCACATATGAAATAACAGACGGTCTGTTATTACGCATTTCACCGCTCCACCGGAAATTCCCTCTGCCCCTACCGTACTCCAGCTTGGTAGTTTCCACCGCCTGTCCAGGGTTGAGCCCTGGGATTTGATTTTTTTGATAGTCGTCAATTAAAAGGACACCCAAGTTCCATTATCCCGATCATGATTTTCCTACCCCCAGAGGGAAAGGCACTTCCCTTTTGGGCCGGTCAAGATTCCAGACTTTTATTAAATGAGAGAGAAATCCATCTCACTTGCAAACATATCTGGGCGAAATTAAATATATGACGGGGTTACCAGATATTGTAATCATCATTGATCAACAGAGGATTAGAGCACGTGGCTACGAACCACGGTGTCGGGGGTTCCCGTAGTAGCGGCGAGCGAAATGGGAGCAGCCTAAACCGTGAAAACGGGGTTGTGGGAGAGCAATACAAGCGTCGTGCTGCTAGGCGAAGCGGTGGAGTACTGCACCCTAGTGATTTGTGACTTGTAATTTATTCTTATATAGTGACTTGTAATCTGTTTTGTTTTAAAGTGATATAAAACAGTGATTTATGATTTTGTTAATATATAGGTTCTAGTGCAAGACAAAGCAGGAGATTGCAACAAACGAAGTTTCCGAAATATGATAGTGGAGCAACGATCATTGATCTGGGAGGTAATTATTTGCTTTGTCATTATTTAGTGAATCTTAAAAGTAATATTAAAGTAATATTGATTTTTGTAGGTTCTAGTACAAGACAAATCAAGAGATTAAAACAAATGAAATTTGATAAGACTTCTTATAGCCACTCACAAAATCTGGATGATAGTGGAACTAATATCAACAATCTGAGAGGTAAAAAGTGCAAATAATGATTTGTTATGTTGAAAAAAACATCATACAAATTAAAAGCATCTTACGTATTAAGAAAACTGTGAATTTCTATTGCAGATAGTAGACATCAGAGTGATAGTGATGATGATTTTGAGCAACCATCAAAAAGCATAAGTAAAGACAGATATAATACAGAGCTTGTGTCAGAAAGTGGTTTACGAAGAGAACGTAGGTCGAAGAATGCAGCAGATGTTCCAGCACTAACCCCACAAAGTATTGCAGACCACACAAAGCGAAAAAAAAGATTCAAAACCAGAGCAAATATGCAAAAAAAGATACAACAAGCAGTTGCCAGGGAAAGAAATGCACTAAAACGAAAACTTGATTTTGAGGTACATTCCAATCGACCAACTTTGTAGCATTACAAATTATATTAGAACAATATAGTGATTGGCCAAAAATGTGCAGCAAGAAGTTGAAGAATTGGGGGCTAGAAAGAAAGTAACTGATAAAACTAAAAAGGCAAACCTCAGACTTGTCGATGAGGTAGATATTATTTTGCTTATAGATGATTTCATCTACAACTTTTTTTTACTATAATGTTGCATAATTTTTGGTGTTTTTTGTATGACAGACAACTGATGAAGATGAACCACCAGAAGCAAATGAAAATGAAAAATGGAAGCAGAAAGAAAAGGTGCCTGAAAAGGTAAATATTACACGATTTTTTTTTAAAAAATCACCTTACTGATCAATAGTACCATGTCTTATTTAATTTATCTAACTATTATCAGGAAGCAAATAAGAATCCCAATAGAAAGAAAAAGGAGAATATATGCAATATCTTCAAGTTAAAAAACTCGCCTTCTAACTTGACAGAAATGATATCTGTGCTTTCTGACCAACAAAAGGCATGGGTAAGGAGAACCGGTTTTGGCCATCTGTTGGATTTCTCGATGGGAAAGATACCACATAGACTGGCTTATTACGTGTTTCAGTCATTTGATGCTTCAAGCCGAGCCTTAAAGCTTCCTGTTGGATCAATCACAATAACAGATCAAGATGTGCATGATGTGTTGGGGCTACCTGTTGGACAACAAAGTTTTAACTACTCAACAACATCAGAAAGAAAGAATTTATGGACATCACAGTTCCCTAGAAAACCACAGTATAATATCCTACCATCAATGGTGATTGATGTAATGAAAGACATGACTGAAGATAGTGAGTTGTTCAAGATAAATTTTTTTATGATAGTCTCCAATGGATTGATCAAACGAAACACAACATCATACGTGATTAGAGATATCCTAGACTATGACATTGATCTAGACAATTGTGCTACATATAATTGGAGGGAGTACTTGATTTCATACCTGGTGAAAACGAAAAACAATTGGATGTCGCTAAAATCACTGTTTTATCCTGGCCCAATAGTGTTTCTCACTATAAGCACCTTTTACCACATAAAAATCTTTTTTGAAAATAGCTTGTCCATTATTTTAATTTGTGTTTCTGATAACCTTTCAGATATTCTATGTTGATCGTGTCCTCAAAGGCGAGGCAAAGATCGAACGACAGTTTCCGGCTTTTAAAGGATGGACAACGCAGCTTTTATAAGCAAGGCAATCAGAAGAATTGAAATCTGATTGTTTTGGAAGTGGGAAAATAATTGAAGCTAGATCAGAAAAACAAAGAGCTCAAGTAAGGAACATAAAATTCTACTAGTATTTTCCCACAAATACAAAAATATTTTTCACAAAGCACTATAATATTTGCACAAAACACTAAAAACATATATATGTAAAGGATGACAATGCAGTTGAAGAAAATGAAAAGGGAGAATATGCAGCTGACAACGAGCATGTACAACAGGTATGAGTCCAAAAAAAGTTCAAATCACTATAGTTTTTTAGTGATTTGCTTAGAAAAATTAATTTTTTATCCACTACAAAAGTAATTTGGTGAGTTGATTAAACATGTTAACATGACATTAATTATGAATCTTATAAATAGGAAAATGTAGAGAATGATGATTTTGTATATGCTGAACAACAAACGGATTCAACAATACAGTGCTCACAACCTAGACCACAATCTGAACCAACGCAAGAGGTATAATACGAAAAATATATTTGTTTTGGGAATATAAGGCATGCACTATGTAATTTCAAAAAATCTCATTTCTCCAAGTTTACCTTGTTTAATAGAACATGGACAGAGATGCATCGGGACAAGAAGAGCAACCTCCAAACACTAAACCAATAGAAGAAGTATATATTGTTTGATTTGTTTTTAAAGAAAATTGCACAAATATACCGTTTTATTATAACTTCTTATTATTTTAATCAGGACTGGTTTGAAAGATTAAGTGTGAAGTCTGTCATGTTATTGGATGCACTTGAGGCATATAGAACTGAAATGGAAGAGGCAAAAGTTAAGCATCCAAATGAAATAACTGTTTCAGATATCGAGTGGAAAGTGACTGAACGTATTCAGAAAATGGTGCAAAACTCAACAGAATAGAGATATGGTAATATATCTGAATCTGAAACTGAACATGAAATGGAAGATCAACATAATGAGAAAGATGTTGAGATAGAACAAAATGTTGAGATTGAAAAAGATGCTGTGATGGAACCAGAATTTGAGATAGAACCAGCTGAAATAGATCCAGATGTACTCGAACGTGTGGAGTTGATTGAGTATTTATACTCTTCAAAGGGGAAAAAAGATATGGATGACTACATGGATGACTTGTCGGTTCTTTCTTTTTCACTTGGAATAAATGATTACATAATGAATGTATGCAAGGATATCAACAACGATCATGGAGAGTCGTAGCCTAAGGCACAAGGTGATGATAATGATATGGTGACACCAGCACCCGCAGAACATAAGAAAAAGGATAAGAGGGAAACGAAACTTGCTGCTCCTTATCGGTCACCATATGTTCACAGGATAATAGACTTGAAGGGAAAATACACAACTCAAAATTATGCTATATGGAGATGGATAATACAGGAGAGACAAGATTTACTGTAAGTATGCAGTTAAAATTTGCATGAATTGCTACAACAAAAGTCACCACAGCAGAATCATTTTTTAGTTTGTGATCTAATAATATTTTTCTTAATTATACACTTACAGAGAACATGTATTTGTGGCTGGTGATTTGTTCTACATTCGTAAGCACATGGCAACACTAAGACCAAGAAAGCGGTTATATTACTCAGTGATAGATGTCTGGTCTGCTCTAATGAATGAGAAAGAAACATACAAAGCACCAGAATCACCAATGCGCTTGTTCTTCAACATTGGCCTATTACACTACGCCATAAACGGCCTATAGCAACCCCCAAACTGTGTTACCATAGACCCCTGTTTGAAGTTACCATAGGCCAAAATAGGGCTATGGTAACACTTCAGCTGTGTTAGGTTCTCAGCAGTAACTACAGGTATCTAAGGTAACATCAAAAAACAACCTAAGGTAACACAGCAAATGTGGTTACCAAAAACCTCTATAGCAACACCTTAAACACTTTATAGCAACATAGGTTGTGTGTTACCACAAATGATATAATTTTGCACAGGGGTCACATGTGGACCCACATGGGGGTCCACGTGTGGGGTCCACATGTAGGACCACTTCTTGGTAGGGTCCATATGTGGGACCCACTTCTTGGTGGACCCACATGTGGGACCCGCTTCTGGGTGGGGCCCAAATGTGGGACCCACTTCTGGGTGGGGCCCACCTGCAAGACCTATTGTAACACACAATATTACCTACTGCAACACCTGATATTACCTATTGCAACACCTGATATTACCTATTGTAACACACATTTTACCTATTGTAACACCATAAATGTAACAAAATAAAATTGCACAGCAGAATATTGAATTCCCAAAAAATAAACCAACAATTCAAATCCAAAACAACTACATCAAATCCAAACCAACAACAATTCAAATCCACCAGCAACTACATCAAATCCACCAGCAGTTTTATACATAAACTAAAACAGACAAGTACTAGAAGATAGCATATTCATTTTTAACAAAATGGTACTATCCAAAGCAATAGAATTCTAAGAGCTAGGTCCAGCAGTCATAGGAGTAGCATCAACTTCCAATACTTCCGGTGGAGGCTGCTGTAATAAGATAGATACCCAAGTTACCAAAACTCAGATGCAGAGAACATGAAGATGCCAAAGAGTGCCACTTCTTAGACCTAACCACAGTGGGGCGATTGCTTACTTGAACCTTTTCTTCTCTCAAATTGGGTGATGAAGAAATGTCAACAGCAATAAATTGGCAGATGAACTTGAAGGAAAAGAAGCATCAACTGCAGATTGCATTTTTGCAATTGATGTGACCTCAGTTTTTATATCTTCATTATAACCTTTCTGATCACTATCTTCAAAGTCATTGTCGCTACTGAAGTGATCAGATAGTTCAAAATGCTCCACCGTTGCTTTAATATTCATTTCTCGAGGACATACCTGTTCATAACAAAATAAAATGCAGCAACGAGAAAAAATAAAACTTCGTGGAAGCATGTGCAACATCATTTTTTAAATATACAATTGGCAATATAACTCAGTTCTCAAAAGTACATAAAATAACAAAGAATTCAAATTAGAGAAAAGGCTTGCTAGTGCTCATACAAGTACATTTAAATACAGGAGGTATGCATGACAAATAACATACCAGTGGGAATATGCAAAGATCCAGATTCAAGGTTGGATGCAGCAGTTATTGCACTGAAAACAGAACATGTCCAGTTCCACATCCCACTGTTTCCCAAAGCTGACTAAGAAGTCCTCAGTTCATCAAAACATTTAAAAAACTGATCCACACTACGAGTATAAAATTGTGAAATACTTAGCACTTGTTTGCATATTGATATCAATAGATATCTTTTTTTTTTTTTTGCTAAACAATCTGATTAATGATATTCTTTTTGCATTGGATGGATTCTGGAACCATGACCTGCATTCATGCAAAACATAACTTTTAAACTTGCACAGACCTCTCCAGCACCAAACATGCAAGTAATATCTAAGTCAATATGTATGTCCAGAAAGGCTTTAAGATTAAACAAGTCATATCAAACCTTGATTGCATATTGTGTTTATTTGAGGCCCTGACATTTTTCTTCCTTCATCACTTAGCAGCAAAATTCCTGATGCAGAGACCATGAAAGGAAATGCAAAAGGAGGCGATATTGGAGATTTTACCACCTTTATAAATCTCTGGCCTACAAAACAAATGCAACTGTATTCAGTCACTACATGATTATAAATTGAACTAGGAACTAATTAACATGTATAACACGTCCATTCTACAGTATCACTAATCTTGACGGAGTGTTTAAACTAAGAACTTGAAGGATTTATCATAGGTACTTATCATCAACTTTAATTGGGTCAATTTCTGAGACACTTTGAATATAAATGTTGTCAGTATATAAACTACACTTGTCATCTTAATTTGTGAAAAGTTGATCATTACTGATTTAAAATTAATATTCACTGAAAGCTTGCATAAACTACTAGGGCAATTAATGAAAAGTTCGCACAAGTATTAATAAAGTTATAGATAAGAAAGGCCGGTAGATAAATACGGTTTCGATTTTCTTTATAAAACAAAATAAAATAAAAAATGGTTGGTACATATGGAGGAACAACAAAACATATTCCTGAGTATCCCAGTCCCAACTACTATTTTCCCCCCCTCGTAATCAGGACAAACTGAAGAGTAATGAAGATAGCATAATGAAAGATGTGAGCAGAAGTTGGATCACTTTATTAGAAGTTAAGTAATATACCTCTAGTATTTTCTAATTAAACACTCGAATCTCCTTAATTTAATAATAATTTAAAATAACAAACATAAATTGCATTATAGTTCAAGTTTAAATAACTAACAATAACACTCTAGCCATACAAAAGGCACAGGCACACAATATAGGATAACATATATATTCTGTATTCATAATTAATATACATAAAACTGATGATTCACGGATAAAAATAATACTTGTCAGTTCGGTAAATGGTGTAAACCATCCAAATTTTAAGCTACGTAAGTTAATAAAGTATAATTGTAACCATCCTTTCATGTAAGACACTACCAAATACTCTCATTTTAGTGGCATGTAATGTATGGAGAAATTAATCAGTAATTACAATTCATCAACAACCTTGCAAAGGACAAACTGTGGCTGTGTTCTAAGAAACAAAAATAATGCTTCATTACAATTCTTGCTTTTGTGGCTGTGTTCTAAGAAAAAAAAATAATGCTTCATTACAATTCATTTCAATAGATATCTACTTCAACATATTGCACACTTAGAGAGATAATGTACCAAAAAATTCTAGTTTAGAAATAATCAAACTGAGCAGAATCAGATACCTCGTGTGGGTTGCTAAAAAAATTGACAAAACTAGGAACAACAAGCAGTTTAAAAATTAGCAATCTAGCATATAAACATAAGACCTGACCGTAAGAAATTCACACAATTTCCTGTTGCAACTTTAAAAAGGGAAAATGAGAAAATACCAACATGTCCCAAAAATCTGGTTCTGCATCAGCATTATCTCTCTGCTTTCTACTGGAAGATGTCACCCAATCGGAAATAACATGAGATCCTGGTAGAGAGGGAGAGAGAGAGAGAGACATAAAGAGAGAGGGAGAGATACATAGAGATACATAGAGAGTGGGAGAGAGATAGAGGTCAAACTAAAGAAAATCGAAGCATGCAACACAAAGTACACATAAATCGAAGCATACAACACAGAGTATACATAAATCGAAGCATATCAAGAAAGATTTATACCTTAATTGAACAAAGCTCGAACCCTAATTGAAATATTCACCCAAACTTCGATTGACCAGCTCACACCTTAATTGAATCATAGAACTAAGCTTCGATTGACCAGCTCGAACCCTAATTGAACCTTAAACTTCTTATGACAGAGGCGAAAGAACCCTAATTGAACCTAACTCCTCTAAATGGCTGAGTTCATTTTGAGAGAAAGTGAGAAGTGAAGTTTAGGGTAAGGGACTAAGTGACTAATTGAGCGGCTCGTGACTATACTTTCCCCCCTTCCATACTTTCCCCTCTTCTAATTTTTCATTTTGCCGCTCGTGTTTTCATTTTTTTTTTGTAAGTTGCCGCTCATGTTTTGCCCGCTCGGCAGAGTATATTTACCTTTTTTTTATTTTGGTAACTATTATCAATTTATTTTAATTTCTTGAAATTAAAATATAATTGTTAAATCTATTATTTTCATAATTTTCTAATAATTCACAATTTATACCTACTTAGTTTTCTTTATTAAATTTGTAATGAATTTAGTTAAAATTTAATAATATTTGGATATGACTTTATTTAAAAACCTTTTTATTTGAAAACTATAAACAAAATTTAGTATTTATGAAAAATCAATAATTTAATTATTTGATGGAATATTACGTTTTAAAATGATTATTTCAATGATTTTGTTAGAATTAATTATTTTTAAAGTCAAATAATTATTAAATCATTAATTTTAAATTATATAAAATTTTTATTAATGAATACTCTATGGTAAGACACCTCATGGTGTTAGTCACTGTAACACCTTTTATAACTAAAGTAACATACTTTTGTACCTATGGTAACACCACAATCAAAAGGTTGCGATAGGTCAAAATTTTCATAGCTATGGTAACACCCATAGTGGTAACACCCATGCCAAAAGGTTGCTATAGGCCATCTATGGCGTAGTGTTAGTAAATATAAATTTACATTATAGTCAATTTAGTTTGTATAACACCATACTAACTTTATTATCCTTTTGAATGTACAGATTGCACCTTTGGATGAAAGAAAATCAGAAGATGAACAATACAAAATATTTGTCACAGAGATGAATCACTTCTTTCAAAAATACGCAAATGCAAAGTTCAACAATTATCACCTGGTATATATTCATCTCTTAGATTTCATTTCCCTTTCCTAAATATACAACTTATCTTATTTAGAAATGAATATTACGTCCTAGCACTAATAATTAATATTTGCAGATATTTTTTCCTATCCTGGCATATGAGCATTTCTACTTTATTTGCTTGAACTTGAAGGCAAAACAATGGGATCTGATTGATAACATAAGACACGGCAAGTCAGCTAATAAGGCATATGTCGCGGAACTCCGTCGACTGGTATGCATGCACAAATCACCATATATTTTTTAAACACATTTTTTTTATAATGAATGTGACACTTTCAAATGCAAAATTAAAAAAAACACTTTGCAAAGTACCTGAAAGAGAAAGACCAGGAATATTTTGCAAGCTCTATCACTCGAATGAAGATATATTGCGTGACAATGCCTTGGCAAACATTAAAAAATAGCACAGATTGTGGTGTGTTTTTGATGAGGCACATGGAGACATATAAAGGAGAGAGAAAGAACTGGGACACCCAATTCAAATCTGAAGAGCAAGCAGGGCACCAAGAATAGCTGGTTCGATTGAGAATAAAATATGCAGATGCCATTTTGACCTCGCATGTGAATGAGAAAAGAAACTTTGTTATCAAAGAATAAAAATTCCTATACAAAAAATTAGCAGGACAAGGACTGAAGGGTTTCGAGCATCAAACGCAGCGGAAAAAATTAAAATAAAACCAATAATTATCGAAACCCTACCGCAGGATCCATGCAAAAAAATGATATTTAATCCGGAGATTGATGATTTACCTTAAAGAAGCTTTAATAACGGATGAACATCAGAGATCCTAGCTACTTGAATCACCACGCATCCCGCTCTCACGATCTACGCTCTACCAGTATCCACACGAATGCTTGATCTTCGAAGGAGCGATGTACTAGCATCCGGAAACTGATTTCTCTCCATCTCCATCTTCTTTCTCAAACGGCTAGGGTTTTCTCTAAAAAGTCTAACCCTAATTTGAGACTTTAAGATGTTTATATAGAGAGATAAATCAGTATTCCATGGCCCAATCATATTGGCCTTTTACTCAAATTCGAATTCTTAATTAAATAATTAATTAAGTCACACTTAATTAATATTCTAATATAATTCGAATTCTAATAATTAGTAAATTCGAATATCTATTTAATTAATTAATTAAGTCTAACTTAATTAATATCATAAATAACTTCAAATTAATATTTAATTTAAATTCATAATTTAAATCAATTCTCCTTCAAGCATTCTTAGTGTGTGACCCTGTAGGTTATCATTACGTTAGCAATAATTTTATTATTCAATATAAAATTATAAACAATGAGCGGCATCTAGTAATACATCATTGCTACCCAAGTAATAATAATAAATCGGTGATTCGATTAAACCTTTCGTGACTAATGTTCCTATGTAATATAATCCCTTTAACCAAATATTATAGATTAAACTAAAGGCATGTTGTTAGTCATCCTCTTCAACATTTAATCCGGGTTTCCTTGATCAATGAGTATACTATCAAAAACAAATCAATATTTGAGCATGGCCATGCATTTCATAGTCTCACTCAATCAAGAGGCCAATAATATCTCTCCTAATTATAGGAGGGTTAAATCCTTTATCTATCATTCATATTTCTCATACGACTCATAATATACTCGATGTCCACTTTTATCATCACCCGGTCAAAGGTAACTTTTAATGTAGTCAAAGTATATTAATCCTCATATAGAAATATAATGATCTCAAGTCAGAGGATCATTACACCATTATCACTTTGAGACATTCTTATGACTTTATTAAACATAAAGAATCTCACTGTGGGTCTATCCAGTGCCATGTAGTATTTTAAATGCACCTATGTTCTTGACTTTAGTATCACTATACCTATGACCAATGAGATGTGGTCATCAGTCAACAAACATACTAATCTTTATGCATTATTATTGTCCCATAATAACAATGCTCGATTAGGGATATTTTAGGAATATAAATACTATTCATATAATCTCAATTTTTTAAGTCACATACTTAAAGATATAGAATACGTATTATATATTCCAAGGACATTTATTATTCTAACATTTATATCGCAGTAAATTAAGACATAATAAATTAACATATAATAATCAATAGAACACAATTATTAATTAACAAAAGTATTTCCTAGAAGCACAATCACATTGTCTCTAGGGCACTAACACTAACAATCTCCCACTTACACTAGAGGCAATCATTAATGTATCTAATACCCATGGAACTAGTGTGACTATCGTGCTTCTGCTGCGACAAAGCCTTAGTCAGTGGGTCCGCAACATTATCATTAGTATGTACTTTACATATATGTATATCTCCTCTCACGTTTATCTCTCAAAGAAGGTGATATCTTCTAAGTATATGCTTTGCCTTGGAATGGGACCTTGGTTCCTTAGCCTGCGCAATGGCTCCATTATTATCGCAATACAGATCAACTAGATCTGCGATCGATGGAACCACAACAAGTCCTGTAATAAACTTCCAAATCCAAACAGCTTCTTTGGCTGCTTCACTGGCAGCAATATACTTAGCTTCTATTGTAGAATCAGCTACTGTCTCTTGCTTAGAACTTTTCTAGCTTACAGCACCTCCATTTAGACAAAACACGAATCCAGACTAGGACACATAATCATCCCTATATGTCTAGAAATTAACATCGGCGTAACCTCTTACAACTAGCTTCTCATCTCCTCCGTATATCAAGAACGAATCTTTAGTCCCTTTAAGGTACTTAAGAATATTCTTGATAGTTGTCCAGTGACCCTCACCTGGATTAGACTGGTATCTGCTCGTCATGCTCAAAGCATACGAGACATCAGGACGAGTACATATCATTGTATACATTATAGAACCAATTGCCGAAGCATATGGTACTTTACTCATATAGTCCTTATCATCTGATGATATATGATAGTATTCCTTTAAGATCGCTATCCCATGAGACATTGGGACATAGCCCCTCTTTGCCTCTTGCATCCCAAAAATGCAACACCTTGTCAATGTATGTACTCTGACTTAAGCCGATTAATCTTTTAGATCTATCCCTATAGATCCTGACCCCTATGATATAGGTAGCATCACGTAAGTCTATCACCGAGAAACATTTTCCCAACCAAGTCTTCACATCCTATAAAGAAGGAATGTCATTCCCTATTAGTAATATGTCATCTACATATAATACTAGGAATGCCACATGGCTCCCACTATCCTTCTTAGAAACACACGGCTCGTCCTCATTTTGTATGAAGTCAAATTCTTTGACTATTTCATCAAAATGGATGTTCCATCTCCTAGAGGCCTGCTTTAATCCATAAATGAATCGTCACAACTAACAAACCATTCTAGCAAACCTTGAATCAACAAAACCCTCAGGTTGTGTCATATACACATCCTTTTCTAAGCTCCTATTTAAGAAAGCGGTCTTGACATCCATTTGCCAGATCTCATAGTCATAATAAGCTGTTATCGCAAGCAAAATCCTGATGGATTTGACCATAGCTACTGGTGAGAAAGTTTCATCATAGTCAATACCATGAATTTGCTTGAAACCTTTCGTCACTAGTCTTGCTTTGTAGG
Organism: Kitagawia praeruptora; assembly: GCA_037693485.1. NCBI lineage: Eukaryota > Viridiplantae > Streptophyta > Magnoliopsida > Apiales > Apiaceae > Kitagawia > Kitagawia praeruptora. The sequence continues at coordinate 57,982,835 of CM075353.1, forward strand.
TCTGTAAATTTTCATCCATGTCAGTTTTCTTCTTGAAAACCCAATTGCACTCTATGGGTTTTACCCCATTAGGTGGTTCAACCAAAGTCTATACTTGGTTTTCATAAATGAAATCCATCTCAGATTTCATGGCCTCCAGCCATCTCTCAGAATCTGGACTATTCATAGCATCCTTTTAGGTGAGAGACTCATCGTCATCTATAAGCATCACATCGCCACTTTGAGTCAGGAGAAATTCATAATATCTCTCTGGCTCAAGGCGAATCCTACTAGATCTACAAACGACCTGTGTTTCTTGAGCAGTATTGTTCTCAACATCTTGAGTCTCATTCTGCTCATGTTCCAACTCTGGTTCAACATTATCTTGTAGTTCTCGATCCTCATCGAGATCTATTATCCTCCCACTATTTTTCTTAGAAAGCAGTTCTTTCTCTAGAAACACAGTCGTTCGAGCAACAAACACTTTGTTCTCAGAAGGTTTATAGAAATAATACACTTTAGTTTCTAATGGGTATCCTACAAAATTACATTTATCTGATTTCGATCATAGCTTATCAGAGACCAAACGCTTCACATCCCCAAATTTTCATAAATAACACGCTATTACGTTTATCAGTCCATATCACATATGGTGTCTTTTGAACCATTTTTGAAGGAACTCGATTTAGTGTTTGTGTAACCGTTTCTAGGGCATAACCCCAGAAACTGATTGGAAGATCCGCATGACTCATCATCGACCGTACCATGTCCAACAAGGTACGATTTCTCCTTTTCAGACACCCCATTTCATTGTGGTGTTCCAGGAGGAGTGAGTTGTGATACGATACCACACTCTTTTATGAAATTCTTAAATTCCATGCTTAGGTATTCACCCCCATGATCAGATCGTGGAGTTTTATACTGTCACCTATCTGCTTTTCTACTTCAACCTTATACTCTTTTTGAATTTTCAAATGATTCATATTTGTTCTTCAAAAGATATACATATCCGTATCTACTAAAATCATCAGTAAAGGTTATGAAATAATAAAAGCCACCTCTTGCCATCGTATGCATTGGACCACATACATCACTATGTACCAGTTCCAATCACTTGGTGGCCCTCTCACCTTGTCCGGTAAAAGGAGCTTTAGTCATTTTGCTAATGAGACACGGTTCGCATACTTCGTATGATTCAAAATCAAACTTATCCAAGTATCCATCCCTATGTAATTTGGAAATGCGAAGATTCTCATTTATATGGCATAAACGACAATGCCAGAGGTATGTTTGATTTGAGTCATTTGTCTTAAGACGTTTATTACTTATATTATAGACAGGAGTATCAAGATCAAGAACATATAAACCATTAAACAGACGTGCAACCCCATAGGTAACATTATTCAATGAAAACGAACAACCATTGTTCTGAATCAAAAACGAAAAACCAATCTTGTCCAAACAAGAAACGGAAATAATGTTTCTGCAAATCGCAGGCACGTAAAACAGTTCTAAAGTTCTAAAATAAGCCCGATGGGCAACGATAAATAATAAGTCCCTACAGCTAAGGCAGCAACCTTTGCTCCATTGCCAACATGTAGGTCGACTTCTCCTTTCACTAAAGTTCTACTCCTTTGAAGTTCTTGCACATTTATACAAATGTGGGAACCACATCCAGTATCTAATACCCATGATGTAGAAGTAGACAAATTGAATTCTATAACATAAATACCTGAATCAGAAATCTGAACAACATTCAGTTTCTTTAGATCCTCCAAATAATTTTGACAGTTTCTCTTCCTTTTAGCTTGTTTACACGCATACAAGGCCGTGCTTGTACAAAATCTCTCTTGACGAGCTTGTCCTTCAAACATACGTTTTAGGTGCTCGATCATGATATAAGAATCAAAATTCTCATGCTGTTTCTGCAGCTCAGGACTCATAGTCGCAAGTATCAAACAGGTGACATCGGTGTCATCATCCAAATGCTTCCGATAAGCATTTCGTTGAGCCTCCGTTGCACCTTCAGAGAGAGGTCCAGGGCGTGGAATATATATGACATAGAGCTTTCGCTCTTGCCTAAGGACAATCCTCAAATTCCTTTGCTAATCTAAGAAGTTAGTTCCTGTCAACTTGTCCTTCTCAAGGACTGATCGTACAGAGAAGTTTATTTTAGTTGTTTGCCATTTGAATATCCATAATGTTAAAATGCATAAAATAATTAGTCTACGGTATTATTAAGTTATGTTCAAGTGATTATTCATATATCTTCAAAATATATATCTCCCACTATTTTTATCAAATTAATAGCCCTTACTATTAATTCGGAAAGTATATCCCATAAATCTTTCTAGTGAGCCAAGATCCATATTTCGTCATGTCCTAAGTCAACCACTGGTAGTCCTTAAAACATGATTATTTAGGTAGACAACATTTGTCAATTACATCATATATAACTCTTGGATAGTTTGGTAGAACAACATTTGTTCACATAACAACATTTGTTCCTATTTATCCAATAAATCTTACCAAACTCTATGCTTCTAAGTTCATAATAGTTGAATATAACCGTTTATTTTCACCTTATTATGACGACTCAGTTAAGTTAGACCCAATGATACAACGGCCGAATATAACCGTTTATATTCGTCGCATCTCACCATGATAGACAGGAGTCCCCTGCCACTGACAGTCCTTCCCCTTATCGATCTAGGATTCGATGAGTGTTCATTCATTGGAAAGCATCCGATTAAAACTTAAAATTTTGTTAAGGGTTTTAGAAAATTTATAACGATCATGATCACATCATAAAGAGATCCTCAATTTTCTTTGAACCAAATATTTCAAATTGACATCTTAAATTGTTCATTTCCCAGGTAGATGGAGGATCCCAATGGTCACACTTAATACCCATTAACCTTACGAATACGCATATCCGCTTTTGTCAGAAAATCCCAATTTTAGATATCAAAAATCCATATTTAATTCTGTGTTTTAAAAATCCATATTTCATAAACACAAGAATCTCATGATCGTTTGTTAATTTTAAAATCTTGAATCGTTACAGATTTTATCTTGTTTAGCAGGCATGACATGGGTGTCATATCTAATACATACATGATTATTCTAATTAAACATGCATCTTTATCTCTACACATACATTGTATCGCATACATTCATATATATGTAAAGTGCATAAATTAAACGTGTTTGGTTATGGCCCATCCTATGTGATCTTTTCAAGCTAATGAAAAGATCAAGGTCAATCTATGGTGGTTAACAAAATACAATTTAAATACATGTCTTCTCCATTGCATCTTCGTGGGGAATCGCCTCCTTGCTTCCTTGTTCTTCTTGTCTTCTTTAAAAGTTACAATGAATACTTGAAAAACATGCTACACTAATAAACTTACAAGATGAACTCGAGTTACATTCGAGATTTATTAATTACAAGGAACAACGACATGCAAGTCGTATTTAGAAACCAAACCATAAAATCAAAACCACTATCCTATTGGTCTTAGGGCCATAACCAATCACCATGCTCATATAACAATTAAGAACATGTAACCATATCATATTTCAGATGATCCAATCAAAGAAATCATATAACGCAAAAAATCAGAAAATCATAATCAAATTCTGATAATAATAAATCACCGTTTTCAGGCACTAAACGGCGTCAAACGCCTTACAGACGAGTTGATGATACTTATGCTATCAGTTTTGTTCAGACGCTCGTTTCAAGTCAGAAAACACATATCGTTTGTGCAAATCGGACACTGGACACAGATTTCACCAAATCTGCGCAGCGTATACAAAAATCGTATCGTATACAATCCCCATATCAAGAACAAACATAAATCATATATATATATATATCAATATATATATAGATTATATAATCATCATATGATCATCTCAATCATCATCAACATACAGTTTATACATATATATATATATATATAAATCAACGCATCATACATGACAATCATCAAACATGCTCGTATATATATCAAAACTGTAACATATAACCGAATTAAAACATTTTCGCAAGTAGCTCTGATGCCATTGAAGGGTTTCGAGCATCAAACGCAGCGGAAAAAATTAAAATAAAACCAATAATTATCGAAACCCTACCGCAGGATCCATGCAAAAACATGATATTTAATCCGGAGATTGATGATTTACCTTAAAGAAGCTTTAATAACGGATGAACATCAGAGATCCTAGCTACTTGAATCACCACGCATCCCGCTCTCACGATCTACGCTCTACCGGTATCTACACGAATGCTTGATCTTCGAAGGAGCGATGTACTAGCATCCGGAAACTGATTTCTCTCCATCTCCATCTTCTTTCTCAAACGGCTAGGGTTTTCTCTAAAAAGTCTAACCCTAATTTGAGACTTTAAGATGTTTATATAGAGAGATAAATCAGTATTCCATGGCCCAATCATATTGGCCTTTTACTCAAATTCGAATTCTTAATTAAATAATTAATTAAGTCACACTTAATTAATATTCTAATATAATTCGAATTCTAATAATTAGTAAATTCGAATATCTATTTAATTAATTAATTAAGTCTAACTTAATTAATATCATAAATAACTTCAAATTAATATTTAATTTAAATTCATAATTTAAATCAATTCTCCTTCAAGCATTCTTAGTGTGTGACCCTGTAGGTTATCATTACGTTAGCAATAATTTTATTATTCAATATAAAATTATAAACAATGAGCGGCATCTAGTAATACATCATTGCTACCCAAGTAATAATAATAAATCGGTGATTCGATTAAACCTTTCGTGACTAATGTTCCTATGTAATATAATCCCTTTAACCAAATATTATAGATTAAACTAAAGGCATGTTGTTAGTCATCCTCTTCAACATTTAATCCGGGTTTCCTTGATCAATGAGTAGACTATCAAAAACAAATCAATATTTGAGCATGGCCATGCATTTCATAGTCTCACTCAATCAAGAGGCCAATAATATCTCTCCTAATTATAGGAGGGTTAAATCCTTTATCTATCATTCATATTTCTCATACGACTCATAATATACCCGATGTCCACTTTTATCATCACCCGGTCAAAGGTAACTTTTAATGTAGTCAAAGTATATTAATCCTCATATAGAAATATAATGATCTCAAGTCAGAGGATCATTACACCATTATCACTTTGAGACATTCTTATGACTTTATTAAACATAAAGAATCTCACTGTGGGTCTATCCAGTGCCATGTAGTATTTTAAATGCACCTATGTTCTTGACTTTAGTATCACTATACCTATGACCAATGAGATGTGGTCATCAGTCAACAAACATACTAATCTTTATGCATTATTATTGTCCCATAATAACAATGCTCGATTAGGGATATTTTAGGAATATAAATACTATTCATATAATCTCAATTTTTTAAGTCACATACTTAAAGATATAGAATACGTATTATATATTCCAAGGACATTTATTATTCTAACATTTATATCGCAGTAAATTAAGACATAATAAATTAACATATAATAATCAATAGAACACAATTATTAATTAACAAAAGTATTTCCTAGAAGCACAATCACATTGTCTCTAGGGCACTAACACTAACAATCTCCCACTTACACTAGAGGCAATCATTAATGTATCTAATACCCATGGAACTAGTGTGACTATCGTGCTTCTGCTGCGACAAAGCCTTAGTCAGTGGGTCCGCAACATTATCATTAGTATGTACTTTACATATATGTATATCTCCTCTCACGTTTATCTCTCAAAGAAGGTGATATCTTCTAAGTATATGCTTTGCCTTGGAATGGGACCTTGGTTCCTTAGCCTGCGCAATGGCTCCATTATTATCGCAATACAGATCAACTAGATCTGCGATCGATGGAACCACAACAAGTCCTGTAATAAACTTCCAAATCCAAACAGCTTCTTTGGCTGCTTCACTGGCAGCAATATACTTAGCTTCTATTGTAGAATCAGCTACTGTCTCTTGCTTAGAACTTTTCTAGCTTACAGCACCTCCATTTAGACAAAACACGAATCCAGACTAGGACACATAATCATCCCTATATGTCTAGAAATTAACATCGGCGTAACCTCTTACAACTAGCTTCTCATCTCCTCCGTATATCAAGAACGAATCTTTAGTCCCTTTAAGGTACTTAAGAATATTCTTGATAGTTGTCCAGTGACCCTCACCTGGATTAGACTGGTATCTGCTCGTCATGCTCAAAGCATACGAGACATCAGGACGAGTACATATCATTGTATACATTATAGAACCAATTGCCGAAGCATATGGTACTTTACTCATATAGTCCTTATCATCTGATGATATATGATAGTATTCCTTTAAGATCGCTATCCCATGAGACATTGGGACATAGCCCCTCTTTGCCTCTTGCATCCCAAAAATGCAACACCTTGTCAATGTATGTACTCTGACTTAAGCCGATTAATCTTTTAGATCTATCCCTATAGATCCTGACCCCTATGATATAGGTAGCATCACGTAAGTCTATCACCGAGAAACATTTTCCCAACCAAGTCTTCACATCCTATAAAGAAGGAATGTCATTCCCTATTAGTAATATGTCATCTACATATAATACTAGGAATGCCACATGGCTCCCACTATCCTTCTTAGAAACACACGGCTCGTCCTCATTTTGTATGAAGTCAAATTCTTTGACTATTTCATCAAAATGGATGTTCCATCTCCTAGAGGCCTGCTTTAATCCATAAATGAATCGTCACAACTTACAAACCATTCTAGCAAACCTTGAATCAACAAAACCCTCAGGTTGTGTCATATACACATCCTTTTCTAAGCTCCTATTTAAGAAAGCGGTCTTGACATCCATTTGCCAGATCTCATAGTCATAATAAGCTGTTATCGCAAGCAAAATCCTGATGGATTTGACCATAGCTACTGGTGAGAAAGTTTCATCATAGTCAATACCATGAATTTGCTTGAAACCTTTCGTCACTAGTCTTGCTTTGTAGGTCTGTAAATTTTCATCCATGTCAGTTTTCTTCTTGAAAACCCAATTGCACTCTATGGGTTTTACCCCATTAGGTGGTTCAACCAAAGTCTATACTTGGTTTTCATAAATGAAATCCATCTCAGATTTCATGGCCTCCAGCCATCTCTCAGAATCTGGACTATTCATAGCATCCTTTTAGGTGAGAGACTCATCGTCATCTATAAGCATCACATCGCCACTTTGAGTCAGGAGAAATTCATAATATCTCTCTGGCTCAAGGCGAATCCTACTAGATCTACAAACGACCTGTGTTTCTTGAGCAGTATTGTTCTCAACATCTTGAGTCTCATTCTGCTCATGTTCCAACTCTGGTTCAACATTATCTTGTAGTTCTCGATCCTCATCGAGATCTATTATCCTCCAACTATTTTTCTTAGAAAGCAGTTCTTTCTCTAGAAACACAGTCGTTCGAGCAACAAACACTTTGTTCTCAGAAGGTTTATAGAAATAATACACTTTAGTTTCTAATGGGTATCCTACAAAATTACATTTATCTGATTTCGATCATAGCTTATCAGAGACCAAACGCTTCACATCCCCAAATTTTCATAAATAACACGCTATTACGTTTATCAGTCCATATCACATATGGTGTCTTTTGAACCATTTTTGAAGGAACTCGATTTAGTGTTTGTGTAACCGTTTCTAGGGCATAACCCCAGAAACTGATTGGAAGATCCGCATGACTCATCATCGACCGTACCATGTCCAACAAGGTACGATTTCTCCTTTTCAGACACCCCATTTCATTGTGGTGTTCCAGGAGGAGTGAGTTGTGATACGATACCACACTCTTTTATGAAATTCTTAAATTCCATGCTTAGGTATTCACCCCCATGATCAGATCGTGGAGTTTTATACTATCACCTATCTGCTTTTCTACTTCAACCTTATACTCTTTTTGAATTTTCAAATGATTCATATTTGTTCTTCAAAAGATATACATATCCGTATCTACTAAAATCATCAGTAAAGGTTATGAAATAATAAAAGCCACCTCTTGCCATCGTATGCATTGGACCACATACATCACTATGTACCAGTTCCAATCACTTGGTGGCCCTCTCACCTTGTCCGGTAAAAGGAGCTTTAGTCATTTTGCTAATGAGACACGATTCGCATACTTCGTATGATTCAAAATCAAACTTATCCAAGTATCCATCCCTATGTAATTTGGAAATGCGAAGATTCTCATTTATATGGCATAAACGACAATGCCAGAGGTATGTTTGATTTGAGTCATTTGTCTTAAGACGTTTATTACTTATATTATAGACAGGAGTATCAAGATCAAGAACATATAAACCATTAAACAGACGTGCAACCCCATAGGTAACATTATTCAATGAAAACGAACAACCATTGTTCTGAATCAAAAACGAAAAACCAATCTTGTCCAAACAAGAAACGGAAATAATGTTTCTGCAAATCGCAGGCACGTAAAACAGTTCTAAAGTTCTAAAATAAGCCCGATGGGCAACGATAAATAATAAGTCCCTACAGCTAAGGCAGCAACCTTTGCTCCATTGCCAACATGTAGGTCGACTTCTCCTTTCACTAAAGTTCTACTCCTTCGAAGTTCTTGCACATTTATACAAATGTGGGAACCACATCCAGTATCTAATACCCATGATGTAGAAGTAGACAAATTGAATTCTATAACATAAATACCTGAATCAGAAATCTGAACAACATTCAGTTTCTTTAGATCCTCCAAATAATTTTGACAGTTTCTCTTCCTTTTAGCTTGTTTACACGCATACAAGGCCGTGCTTGTACAAAATCTCTCTTGACGAGCTTGTCCTTCAAACATACGTTTTAGGTGCTCGATCATGATATAAGAATCAAAATTCTCATGCTGTTTCTGCAGCTCAGGACTCATAGTCGCAAGTATCAAACAGGTGACATCGGTGTCATCATCCAAATGCTTCCGATAAGCATTTCGTTGAGCCTCCGTTGCACCTTCAGAGAGAGGTCCAGGGCGTGGAATATATATGACATAGAGCTTTCGCTCTTGCCTAAGGACAATCCTCAAATTCCTTTGCTAATCTAAGAAGTTAGTTCCTGTCAACTTGTCCTTCTCAAGGACTGATCGTACAGAGAAGTTTATTTTAGTTGTTTGCCATTTGAATATCCATAATGTTAAAATGCATAAAATAATTAGTCTACGGTATTATTAAGTTATGTTCAAGTGATTATTCATATATCTTCAAAATATATATCTCCCACTATTTTTATCAAATTAATAGCCCTTACTATTAATTCGGAAAGTATATCCCATAAATCTTTCTAGTGAGCCAAGATCCATATTTCGTCATGTCCTAAGTCAACCACTGGTAGTCTTTAAAACATGATTATTTAGGTAGACAACATTTGTCAATTACATCATATATAACTCTTGGATAGTTTGGTAGAACAACATTTGTTCACATAACAACATTTGTTCCTATTTATCCAATAAATCTTACCAAACTCTATGCTTCTAAGTTCATAATAGTTGAATATAACCGTTTATTTTCACCTTATTATGACGACTCAGTTAAGTTAGACCCAATGATACAACGGCCGAATATAACCGTTTATATTCGTCGCATCTCACCATGATAGACAGGAGTCCCCTGCCACTGACAGTCCTTCCCCTTATCGATCTAGGATTCGATGAGTGTTCATTCATTGGAAAGCATCCGATTAAAACTTAAAATTTTGTTAAGGGTTTTAGAAAATTTATAACGATCATGATCACATCATAAAGAGATCCTCAATTTTCTTTGAACCAAATATTTCAAATTGACATCTTAAATTGTTCATTTCCCAGGTAGATGGAGGATCCCAATGGTCACACTTAATACCCATTAACCTTACGAATACGCATATCCGCTTTTGTCAGAAAATCCCAATTTTAGATATCAAAAATCCATATTTAATTCTGTGTTTTAAAAATCCATATTTCATAAACACAAGAATCTCATGATCGTTTGTTAATTTTAAAATCTTGAATCGTTACAGATTTTATCTTGTTTAGCAGGCATGACATGGGTGTCATATCTAATACATACATGATTATTCTAATTAAACATGCATCTTTATCTCTACACATACATTGTATCGCATACATTCATATATATGTAAAGTGCATAAATTAAACGTGTTTGGTTATGGCCCATCCTATGTGATCTTTTCAAGCTAATGAAAAGATCAAGGTCAATCTATGGTGGTTAACAAAATACAATTTAAATACATGTCTTCTCCATTGCATCTTCGTGGGGAATCGCCTCCTTGCTTCCTTGTTCTTCTTGTCTTCTTTAAAAGTTACAATGAATACTTGAAAAACATGCTACACTAATAAACTTACAAGATGAACTCGAGTTACATTCGAGATTTATTAATTACAAGGAACAACGACATGCAAGTCGTATTTAGAAACCAAACCATAAAATCAAAACCACTATCCTATTGGTCTTAGGGCCATAACCAATCACCATGCTCATATAACAATTAAGAACATGTAACCATATCATATTTCAGATGATCCAATCAAAGAAATCATATAACGCAAAAAATCAGAAAATCATAATCAAATTCTGATAATAATAAATCACCGTTTTCAGGCACTAAACGGCGTCAAACGCCTTACAGACGAGTTGATGATACTTATGCTATCAGTTTTGTTCAGACGCTCGTTTCAAGTCAGAAAACACATATCGTTTGTGCAAATCGGACACTGGACACAGATTTCACCAAATCTGCGCAGCGTATACAAAAATCGTATCGTATACAATCCCCATATCAAGAACAAACATAAATCATATATATATATATATCAATATATATATAGATTATATAATCATCATATGATCATCTCAATCATCATCAACATACAGTTTATACATATATATATATATATAAATCAACGCATCATACATGACAATCATCAAACATGCTCGTATATATATCAAAACTGTAACATATAACCGAATTAAAACATTTTCGCAAGTAGCTCTGATGCCATTGAAGGGTTTCGAGCATCAAACGCAGCGGAAAAAATTAAAATAAAACCAATAATTATCGAAACCCTACCGCAGGATCCATGCAAAAACATGATATTTAATCCGGAGATTGATGATTTACCTTAAAGAAGCTTTAATAACGGATGAACATCAGAGATCCTAGCTACTTGAATCACCACGCATCCCGCTCTCACGATCTACGCTCTACCGGTATCTACACGAATGCTTGATCTTCGAAGGAGCGATGTACTAGCATCCGGAAACTGATTTCTCTCCATCTCCATCTTCTTTCTCAAACGGCTAGGGTTTTCTCTAAAAAGTCTAACCCTAATTTGAGACTTTAAGATGTTTATATAGAGAGATAAATCAGTATTCCATGGCCCAATCATATTGGCCTTTTACTCAAATTCGAATTCTTAATTAAATAATTAATTAAGTCACACTTAATTAATATTCTAATATAATTCGAATTCTAATAATTAGTAAATTCGAATATCTATTTAATTAATTAATTAAGTCTAACTTAATTAATATCATAAATAACTTCAAATTAATATTTAATTTAAATTCATAATTTAAATCAATTCTCCTTCAAGCATTCTTAGTGTGTGACCCTGTAGGTTATCATTACGTTGGCAATAATTTTATTATTCAATATAAAATTATAAACAATGAGCGGCATCTAGTAATACATCATTGCTACCCAAGTAATAATAATAAATCGGTGATTCGATTAAACCTTTCGTGACTAATGTTCCTATGTAATATAATCCCTTAACCAAATATTATAGATTAAACTAAAGGCATGTTGTTAGTCATCCTCTTCAACATTTAATCCGGGTTTCCTTGATCAATGAGTAGACTATCAAAAACAAATCAATATTTGAGCATGGCCATGCATTTCATAGTCTCACTCAATCAAGAGGCCAATAATATCTCTCCTAATTATAGGAGGGTTAAATCCTTTATCTATCATTCATATTTCTCATACGACTCATAATATACCCGATGTCCACTTTTATCATCACCCGGTCAAAGGTAACTTTTAATGTAGTCAAAGTATATTAATCCTCATATAGAAATATAATGATCTCAAGTCAGAGGATCATTACACCATTATCACTTTGAGACATTCTTATGACTTTATTAAACATGAAGAATCTCACTGTGGGTCTATCCAGTGCCATGTAGTATTTTAAATGCACCTATGTTCTTGACTTTAGTATCACTATACCTATGACCAATGAGATGTGGTCATCAGTCAACAAACATACTAATCTTTATGCATTATTATTGTCCCATAATAACAATGCTCGATTAGGGATATTTTAGGAATATAAATACTATTCATATAATCTCAATTTTTTAAGTCACATACTTAAAGATATAGAATACGTATTATATATTCCAGGGACATTTATTATTCTAACATTTATATCGCAGTAAATTAAGACATAATAAATTAACATATAATAATCAATAGAACACAATTATTAATTAACAAAAGTATTTCCTAGAAGCACAATCACATTGTCTCTAGGGCACTAACACTAACAAGGACTACTCAAAGCGATCATCGAATCAAGTAAGAAAAAGCCAAGAGCAAGAAATATTAAGAAGGGAACTGTGTTGTTTCCAGAAGATGCTGAAGATGATGTTAATGCAGATGCAGATTGTGATGTTGATGTTGCTGAAACAAAGGACTTAAATGAGTGATTTACTAGACAGAAAAAGAAAGAATTTACATTTTGCATCTTGTATATGTTGAAATTTGATTTAGTTATCGTTGATTGTTTTTCAATTGACATTGTTCCATTCAGAGAATCATTTGACATTATTCATATTACAGTAATATGAAACAAGCTTGTCTTAAGTATGTGTTGTATATGTTGAAATTTGATTTAGTTGTTATTATCTCTTTTTGAAAAGAAGTTAACAAAAAATAGAAAGAGATCATTTTAAAATCACCAATTTATATATAAATCACCTTTTTCCCAGAAAAGTCACCAAAAAACCTACATTCAAATTACCCAAAGTGGTGTTATCATTTTTTTTCCTAAATATGTATTTGCAAACACTATTAAACAACTTATAATCAAATAGTCAATTTAGATTTGTGTTTTTTTACTAAATCCGGCGGCCTGATTTTTAAAAAATCGGGGACCAGCCCCGATTTTTTAAAAATCAGGATAAGTTAGGGTTTAGAGTCTAGGGTTTAGGGTTGTAAACAACCCTAAACCCTAAGTTCGGTATACGGTTTATTCGTCGTTCGAATATTTCTAAAACCCAGAACAGAATTATTGAACCCCAAAGGTTAACTGTTGAACCCCCAAGGGAATACAAATTAAATTTAAAAATTTTAATTAAAAAATTGAATATTTCTAAACCCCACATGAAACCCTTTAAACCCCAAATGAAAGTTATTTAATCCCAAGAGAAAAATTGATAAAATTTTAAAATATTAAACAAAAAAATTTAATATAAAATTTTAATATTTTAATATTTTTTGGACAATTTGTCTTAGTGTTTCCATGGAAAACATAAGATTGTTATACCAAGTCACATTTAATTCATATTTTAAATAGAAGCCACATTTTTGAAAATAAGTTAACAAAAAAAAATACAAACATATTATTTTTAAATCACCAATTTAAATATAAATCACCTTTATTCTAGAAAAGTCACCAAAAAACTTACATTCAAATGACACAACCTCACAAAAAAATTTATAAATAGATCATCTTAAAATTGTGTTTTTAAACATAAATCAGCTTTAACACTGAATTATTGTTTACTATTTAAACAAAAATTACTTCAAAATTTAAAAGCAAATCACCTTTTACAAATACAAGTCACCAAAAAAAAACTCATTCAAATTAATCAAAGTCCCTAAAAATGACCTTGACAACTGCATAGCAATTTAAACCAAGTTCTTTTCTCTGGATAGCAAAATGAAATATAAAGTTCTCATTGTAACACCATATGAATATAGATTGATCTCTACATTGCATAGGAGACAGTTTTGTACTAAGTATTTAATGTTGCTTGATCTTCATTTGGTGCATCAACTGTTACTTGATCTTCATTTGCTCCATCAACTGTTACTCGATCTTCATTTGCTCCATCAACTGTTATTTGGTCTTTATTTGTTGAATCAACCTTGGCACCCAATGTAGTTGGTTTTATTCTTCTTGGACAGGTTCTAGAATCATGCACAGTTGAAGTACATAACTTGCACTTCCTAGGTTTTTTTCTTCCTTCTCTGATTGCCTTCTCCCTTTGACTGACCAACCTCTTCAAACCAGAACCCTTGTTTTTACATTGATTTGGTGTATGAATGGTAATTGTTTCAGTCGGTTGTGGCCCCATCATCACTTCCATATGAGCTTGCTTTGTCATACCACTTCCATCACCAAGATCTGAATTCAATTGCTTCACTACTTTTTCCACGTGAGAGAGCTTTTCAACATCTACACCTACCTTGTTCATAGATTTCTGAAAATTAAACCATATGTTAGTCACTGTAAGAGATATAGTTTCCATCTTTCTGAAATCATCAGAAACCCCAGTATACTTCGACGAAGATGGTCTATTTTTTGCAGTCCTGCTCCATCTATTTAGCACAAGATTCCTTGGTATTTTGGTCACTTCAAAATGGTTAAGTGCACAAAAAGCATATCTGCAAAGTATTCCACACATGACAAATTTTTTACAAGAACAGTCAGCATGGTTTTTGACTGACTTGAACCTCAAATGGTAAGTACAGGGTGAACAAATCACTAAAAACAAACTTACAAATCACTAAAAATATTGACTGCATTAAAAAAACAGAATATATTACCTTAAACAATTGGTCTTTTATCAACACATCTTTCATTATATAGCATTTAACCCCATCTAACAACGGACCAATTTCCTGAATTCTCATGTTATAACAGGATGCCAAAATCTCTTCTTGAATTTTATAGAAAATTGGACGAGTGTATAATTGTGACGCGTCAGCCTCAATAAACAACTTCGAAACTGTCGAAGGTATTGCAGATAAATCCTCCTGATTCAGCCGGGTATACTCATATCGATGTCTGTCCATTGCACTTCCAAAACGAAGGTAAAACTCGCATAACGTATCACTTTGCTTATGAAACTGACTAAAGAAACTATTTTCACTTTCAGACCTTGATGTTGTCCTCATTAGGCCAAACATAGGTTTATCCCTAAAAAAAGCTGGGATCCATGAAGTTCTAATAGCATACATCTCCCAAAGCCATTTGTTACCTTCCAATTTGAACTCTTTCAATACTGATTTCCACCCGTTTTCAAACTCAGCGGGTTCCAAAGTCGAAGACCATATATATTTTTTCATTTTTTCCATAAAATCAGTTTCCTTGCAAAAGTAATTTCCAAGCTGTAAACAAAGAAAAAACAAGGAAACAAAAAGGACATGTAAATAGAAATCACAAGCTGAAAATTTATACACACATTCATAGGGAACTTTTCCATAATATGCCACATACATAAACGATGCCTCGTAGCAGGGAATTCATTAGTGGCAGCAAATGAAATCGGGATAGCTTGCTTCATAGCAGGGCACTGGTCAGTCACAATAACCACGGGATTATGACCCATTGCCTTTACAAATTGATCAAAAGCCCATTGGAAATGTGGAATATCTTCCTTAGAGAGAAGGGCAAATGCAAAAGTAACACAATTATCATGTTTATCAACATCGGTAAATGGACAAAACACCTTGTTATACCTATAATTAGGGCCAACATACACAAATCAGTGCAGGAACTATTACAAAATAGAGACAAAAACACTTAAATTTGAATGCTATTGTAAATAAAAAAATAGAAATCACTAAAACTTAAACAACATTAGCATAAAAAATTTAATGACTGTTACATACATATTGGTATTGAATGTCGCATCAAAAGAAACAGCATTACCATAGAACTCATAATTCTTTCTAGCAACTGTGTCCGCCCAAAATAATTTAGTCAAATGGCCTTCTGAATCAACATCATATGCATAATAAAAGGACTCACAACTGTCATGTTTCGATTTAAATTTGTCAATTATCATTTGTGCATCACGTTCCCCAACATAAGCCTTCAAGTCTCTACTGAAATTCCTAAACTCTCTAACTGTAGCACCCACATTAGCATAGCCACCAACCAACTCTTTCATAAGGCTATGAGACTTGCTTACTGCGATATTAACATTGGCAGCATCAAAAGAAAACTTTCGTGAAATACTAGACATTTGATGACTTACTCTCAAAAACTGCCTAGCATTTTTTGGAACAAGATCATGATTATGTTTCTCAACAAATGTAGTTATTCTATACAGCGTACCAGACACAAGCCTCAAAACTATCTTTGCAGGACAGCCACACCTATTAGAAACTGTTCTTCGCCGACGCACTTTACTTTCACTATCAGGCACAATCAGTTTCTTTTTATTATACCCAGCCTTGCTACAAACCACGTATTTACAAATGATTGTTTCAGGATCATCATCAGCCGTCTTCTCCGTGCTACGACGTGCATTAAAGCCATATAATCGACCATATTCCTGACAAAATACCATACCTTTATCCAAGCAATCAAACACCTTATTAACAACTGGTATGCAATCCTCATCAATACACACAGGAACATAGTATCTCCTAGCACCTGGTGTGATAGTACATTTTGATATTGCATCATCGCTTTCATTTGAACCAGATTGATTATCGGAACTAGACTGATAAGCATTATCAATAAGGTGGCTAAAATTTGAAGAATCACCACTGCTTACACCTAAACGGAAAACATAAAAACACACATATAATGAGCTATGAGGAAGATAATTACACATCACTAAACAAAGAAAATCACCAAAATAAAAACAACAAATCACTTAAAAATATGTGATTATATATTTACAGAATCAATTCATGTAAGCTGCTGTAAACTTCTTAAAACTACAAATTACTAATACAGATCACCAATATACTGTTGGGCTTCGGGGCATAAACACAGCGGATATAAAGCATAAAAAAACAAATAAAAACGAAACCCAAACCTAGGATCCATGTATAAGTTGTGACTGATTATGGAGAAACGAATTCATACCAGTTAAGAGCTTTACGAATTCTGAAAGATGGAGGTCCTAGATTGCAATCACCATACAGCCCTTGCGTCAAGATCCGTGTCTCTAAATCGTCCACACGTTCGATCCTTCAATGACCCAAGGAGCAGGTACTAGCCAAATAAAACGCCTCTCTCTCTCTCTAGCCTCTCTTTGATATTAGAGCTACTAGGGTTTTTCCCAAAAACGATTTTCTGAAAAAACTTAACCTAAAATTATACATCATTATGTATATATAGGGTAGAGAGATTGGGCTTAAACCTAATCATTTTGGGTTTTAACTAAACCAATCTGATTTGGGTTTTTAATGAATTAAATTCGAATTATAATTTAATTAACTAGGTCCAATCCCAATTAATTAAATAACCAAATTCGAATTTATAATCATTTAATTAAAAACGAAATCTGATTTCGAAAATCAAATTCGAATTATAATTATTTAATTTAAATCTAGCATTTAAATTAAAACTCCTTTTAAAATGTTCTAAGTGTGTAACCCTTTAGGTTATTATTACGTTGGCAATAATTTTAATATCCAATAATAAAATTATAAACAATGAGCGGTATCCAGTAATACATCATTGCTACCCAAGTAATAATAATAATTGGTGATCCAATTTAAACCTTTCGTGACTAATATTTCCGTGTAATATAATCCCTTTAACCAAATATTATAGATTAAATTCGAGGCATGTCTTTAGTCATCCTCTTCAACATTTAATCCGTATTTACTTGATCAATGAGTAGACTATTAAAAACAAATTATTATTTGAGCACGGCCATGCATTTTATAATCTCACTCAATCAAGAGGCCAATAATATCTCTCCTAATTATAGGAGGGTTAAATCCTTTATCTATCATTCATATTTCTCATACGACTCATGATATACCCGATGTCCACTTTTATCATCACCCGGTCAAAGGTAACTTTTAATGTTGTCAAAGTATATTAATCCTCGTATAGAAATATAATGATGTCAAGTCAAAGGATCATTACACCATTACCACTGTGAGTCATTCTTATGACTTTATTAAACATGAAGAATCTCACTTGTGGGTCTGTCCAGTACCATGTACTCCTACATGTACCTATGTATTGACTTTAGTATCTCCATACTTATAACCAATGAGATGTGGTTATCTGTCAAACAACATACTATTCTATCTGTATATTATCATTGTCCTATATAATAATACTTTGACTAGGGACATTTAAGAATATGATATATTATATAATCTCAAGTTCAAGTCATGTACTTAAACTATACAATGTGTATCATGATTCTAAGGACACTTATTATGCTAACAAATATATCGTAGTAATTAAAGTCATAATAAATACGTTTATTTAATAATCAAATGACATAAAGGTTTGTTCAAGAAACAATGTATTGCCTCTAGGACACCTACACTAACAATCTCCCACTTGCACTAGAGCCAATCACCCATGTATCTAATACCCATGGAACTAGTGTGACCATCGTGCTTTTGCTGCGACAAGCCTTTGGTCATTGGATCTGCAATGTTATCATTTGTGTGCACTTTATATATGTGTATGTCACCCCTTTCATTAATCTCTCGAATGAGGTGATATCTCCTGAGTATATGTTTGGATCGGGAGTGCGATCTAGGCTCTTTAGCCTGTGTAATGGCCCCATTATTATCGCAGTATAGATCAATGGGATCTGCAATCGATGGAACCACTTCCAAATCAGTAATGAATTTTCGAATCCAAACAGCCTCCATTGTAGAATCAGCTACTGTTTCTTGCTTTGAACTCTTCCAGCTTACAGCACCTCCGTTTAGACAAAACAAAAAACCAGACTGTGATACAGTATCATCCCTATCTGTTTGGAAACTTGCATCGGTGTAACCTTTTACAACCAGTTTCTCCTCTCCTCCATACACCAAGAATGAATCTTTAGTCCTTTTCAGGTACTTTAGAATATTCTTGACTGCCGTCCAATGACCTTCACCTAGATTAGACTGGTATCTGCTCATCATGCTCAAAGCATACGAAACATCTGGGCGAGTACATACCATTGCATACATGATAAATCCATGATAGAACCTTACTCATGTGGTCCTTCTCATCCAATGATTTCGGACAGTGGTCTTTAGAGATCGTTATCCCTTGAGACACGGGGACATAACCCTTTTTTGCATTTTGCATACCAAAACGATGCAAAACCTTATCAATGTATGTACTATGACTTAGACCGATCATCCTTTTAGATCAATCTCTATAGATCCTCATTCCTAGAATGTAGGTTGCCTCTCCTAAGTCTTTCATAGAGAAATTGCTCCCTAACCAAGTCTTAACAGCCTTTAGAGAAGGTATGTCATTCCCCATTAGTAGTATATCATCAACATATAGTACTATGAATGCCATATGGCTCCCACTAACCTTCTTGTAAACACAAGGTTCATCCTCGTTTTGAATAAAGCCATACTCCTTGACTGTTTCATCAAAACGGATATTCGATCTCCTAGAGGTTTGCTTCAATCCATAAATGGATCGACGTAATTTACATACCTTGCCAACATTCCTTGGATCGACAAAACCTTCATGTTATGTCATGTACACATCCTCTTCAAGGCTTCCATTAAGGAAGGCTATTTTGACATCCATTTGCCAGATTTCATAATCATGGAATGCTGCAATGGCAAGCAAAATCCTTATGGATTTGACCATAGCCACTGGTGAGAAAGTTTCATCATAGTCAATACCATGAATTTGCACTACAAGAAAAGGGTCAATAGACATCAGTTTCTGGCCGATGTCTATGTTATTTTGGATGTGATGTCTAGGTGGGAGATGTCTATTCTAGACATCAGTCAGAAACTGATGTCTGTGCTCACATAGACATCGATATTTCCTTCAATACACATCAGTTGTTCTACAAAATAGGTTAGATATAATTAATTTTATAAACAACTTGCATGCCTTATATTCTAGAAAACATATAATAAACTAAGTTATTTTTCACATACACATCACTTTCTTTTTTTGAAAAAGATGTCTATTTGGATATTAGACATCATAATTTTAGTAGATAAAGTGATGTCTATAGTTATCTTAGACATCATCCTAGACTGATGTCTAATGTTCTTATAAACATTAGTTTCTTTTACAAAAAAGCGATGTGTATAGCTATCTTAGACATCATCCTATACTGATGTCTAATGTAGGTATAAACATCAGTTTTTTCTGAAAAAACTCATTTATATGTGTCTCTTGGACATCAGATTTTATAAATAAAAAGTGATTTCTATTTGTTTTTTAGACATCGAACATTGTAGAAAAAATGTGATGTATATCTTTGTTTTAGACATCATTATTTGGTAAAATCACTTTATTTGCTAATAATAGATGTGATAATTGTCATTATGTGGCTATTGACAAAATAAAAACCAATGTCATCAACATCCAAATTACATAAACTGCATATCCGATGTACCAAATCCAAAGCAAGTAAACATGACTACATATCTCGGCAAAATTAACTAAACTGAGAAAAGTACCCATCCACAAAACAATGTAGTAATAAAGAATTTGGTAAGGAGTAAGCTGATTGTTGCAGGAAAAATAGACTAACTATACTCTATGTATTATATAGGCTAGATGTTATAAACACCGACACACCATGAGGCCAGTCATTCATTAGACAGTAGTTTCTCAGTTCTTTGAAGTTCAGAAACACAAACAAGACGACTGGAATGTCATGTTTGAGCCTGCATATCACTGAAGTACTCGTGCCATAGTTCTGATCCTTCGGCAATATGTGTGTCTGTTGCATTCTATATTTCTGCTTGAAAATGAAAAGTAACATTTAATTATCAGTGATACCAGTGACATAATCTACTATCAAAAGCAAAAGCAAAGGCACAGAATTAGAACATGACAATGAATATACAAATTTCATATAAATTTTCGGAGACGGGAGGTTAAGATTGTAATCCGTCTACAATATGTGACAACAATCATTAAAAAAAAAGTAATGAAAATGAGACTATAAGAGTATAAGTTGTTTAAAGATACATTTAGCTAGTAGGCCTTGCATTCTAAAAAGATAGAATGAAAATTTCTTATTAAAATGGAGCAGATGGATGACTAAGAAATAAAACATTAATGGATAAGGACTCATTTTTATGCCACATTTAAGAGTGTAAGTTGTTTCTCTACGGCTTGATCAGATGGCAAGAAGTTACACAAGATGTACCTGAAGACATTTTGATCATCTTCAGAAGGTGATATCCACGACCAGATAAGATCCAGAAGCTGTGGTATGTCCCCTAGCATAAGACTCATCTGTTCAGCAGTGTACGGTCAGTAAAACAGTAAAAAAAGTCAAAACATGAATCACTAAGTATTTTTTTATCTACTTTTAGTCTGGAGTACCGCATGAATCACTATACCCTCAAGTCACGTAAAATAGAAAACAACCATGGTGCTTACAGTATAAAAATGTTCTGCAATGGATCTGATGAAACATATAATAACAAGTAACATGTTCATTTCTTAAATGGACGCAATAAAGAGGGACCACTTTAATCACTAACCCTATATAACAATCTACAAGATAGTTCCTTTTGTAATCACAACAAAATTGTTGTCATGCATGTTCCCTTGAACATTAATATAGATTGCATTCTGAAATTTCTCAGATGAATTTCTCTATTACCTCAATTTGCCTATGCTGCTCTTTGCATCCGCGATGAACAGATTCATGCACCGCATCGCTATGAGATGTAGAAATGATAGAATAAATACCAAAAGGTTAACATCACTAAAAATTGAACACTAATATGCAACTGCAACCAAAACATTACTGATTCGTATTAGAACCTGTTAATTGACATATCTACGCAATATAAACATGCTCGACTTGCATACAACCGATGTGGTCCAAGTCCTAGAAGGCCATATTATCTTCAGGTCTATAGTATTCCACAAACCACTCTATAGCCCACACTCCCTCAGAACAATACCAAATTCAAAGCATATCAGTGAGATAAAGGGATATTCACATAACACAATCTGTATTTCAGGTCAGAGAATCATAAAGTATTAACCATTAGACACAAAAACCCCTTGAGTTATTATACATTAAATCTGGCATGTTATAGTAATCTTGAATTGTGTCTGAAATGCAAAAATATAGTTATACCTTGCTTAGAATCGGCTTCAAGGTCCTACAGGGACCACATGTAGGTGATGTATATAGAACACAAATAAGCCTCGGACTTTCATGGTATAATTTTCTCAGAGCATACTGTGGGCCAGAGATGATCAAATATGAGCTATTGATAAAATGATAAGAACAAAAGACTTCTTTTCTTTCCTTTTTTAAAAAAAAAAATTCGAACTCGGTGGGCCATAAAACATAGACTGAGCCAGTTGATTGAAAAAAGTAGGGAGGTGGAACACATACCTGGCCCTTGTGCTTTGTAAGTGAAATGTCAAAACGCTCTTGTACATCTCTAATCGTGAGTTCCTTCTTAACCTCTTCAGTTTGTGGCTGTTGAAATTAATGAGATGAGAGTTGCATAGTCCAGGTCCTCTAGAAGAACTTTAGAATTATACACGTATTTAAAATCCATAACTGACAGGAACTTCCTATAAAACATGAGGGACTAAGATAAACTATATAATGCTCAAACATCTTGGCCAAACAAATACCTTTTCACCTTAAAACATATCCATTTAGCTAATTCCAAGACACGATTCACTCGGTTGGAGATAACTTTTGCCTCACATAAAAGCTAAAAACTGAGGGAGGCATAACCTCAATCCTTTGATCTCAGTTGGTAAATAAAAGGAACATTCACAAGTGTTTGTCTACCGTTTTGAAATATCTCTCATCATACTACTCATGACATTATTTTATGACCACCTTATTCTTAAGGAACATGCTATGCTTCTGCTCACGAGATTTATTCTCAAACGTACGAGAAATTATTGTGGAAAATATGACTTAGATTCCTGTACCTGGTGGAATTCAATAAGGAGGTTATTGCTTGCAAGATATCTCTCCACTGATAAAGCAGCAATACATCCTGAACCTGCTGCGGTTATGGCTTGTCTCCACTCGTGATCCTACGCAATGCACAACAGAATTATATACAAACTTTACTTATGTGCCAAAACCAATATACAACTACCAGATATTAGCAGCAAGATGCGAGTGACTTTTACATCTTATACAACTGAGTGATGAATGCTGAAGATCATCATTTAAGATTTGATTCCTGCACTCTCCTTTTAAGTCTTAACAAAAAAACAACAAAAGGAAGATACCAGGAGGACTCGAATACAATATTACAAATTTACCGTAGAAGAAAGGGAAAAGAAAAAGGACAACAAAAAGGTTGAAAGAGAAAGGAAACATGTTCCTTTTGTGTGAATCCACTGTGCTAGAAACATGATGCATAACACAAACATATGAGATAATGCTTATGGAAAATTTACCTGCACATCTCCAGCTGCAAAAACACCTTCAACTGAAGTTTTTGCAGTACCCTCCTCAACCAATACATAACCTGATGTGTCAAGATCAACTTGTCCTTCTAACAACTGGCTATTTGGTGAATGCCCTATCCCGTAAAATAAGCCTTTCGCCTCCAACACTGAGTTCTCCACAGTATCTGCCTTTCTAACTAATACGCCAGACATTTGTCCTTTTGTATTGCTGACGATGTCCACAGTCTCCATATTAAAGTGCACCGTGATATTTGGATTGTTGTAAACTCTGAAACATTCGCCAGAATCAACCTGTTAAACAAACATCCAGGAAGTTGAAACTTAACATACATACTTTTGATTAGTAACTTGGTTGATGAAGAAACAAGGATCTAGAATTTATCTGCTTGTATATCATTTACTGTTAAATACACACAAATATATGCAGTCAACAATGCACAATATGGCCCACCTATCTTGCATAGCTCTGGATGCCCTTAATTGGTCCTTGCGTACAAGCAAGTGTACATCACGGGCATATTTAGTCAGATATAATGCTTCCTCTGTAGCTGTATCACCCCCTCCAACCACAGCAAGAACTTGCCCCTTAAATAGCGGTGAGGCACCATCACAAATAGCACAGGCACTGATTCCTCGACTCCAGAACTCTTCTTCCCGAGGTAATTTGAGCCTTCTTGCTGTGGCTCCAGTGGCAAAGATTACGCTATGACACTTCACCTTAAGATACAAGACGACAAAACAAAAATCAGGGATTTTAAAACCATGTAAACTGTGACAATTAAAGAGGAATAGAACAAGAGACGGATTATTGGTTTGTTGGATTTTTTTTCAATAGTTTATTTGCATCCACATGGAAGGCGACAAAGAAGGAGGGATCTTGACACAAGATACAAAAAGTTTACCAGGCATCTTAATAGGGCTCAAACTTCTCTTTACTACCATGACAATATCAACATCATTTTTATAGAACTACTCAGTACGATATTTACCAATTACTAAGTACAAGCTAGATCACACTAAATAACAAATTAATAATTAAGGATATTGATTATTTCTACCATGAATGACAAAAACCAATTAGACATCAGTATCATCATATTCTTATATGCGACCATTCCAAGTTATTAATGTTACAAGATTTCAATGCGAGTCATATTCTGGGATTTGACAGACTGAATCTCGTTACATAAATGGATATAATCCTATATGGTAATGATACGTGATTTAAGTTAGAGACAGACCCGATAAGAGCTCAAACAACAAAACCGATCACATTTCCATCCATGATGGTGCCCAGTGCCCACACATTTCATAAAATAAGCCAGAAACTGCCTCTAAAGATTCTTCTTTTCGCTTGCAGAAATGGTCTCCACAATTCCACCTTTTTTCATCTTTTTTACAGAAAATAAACGAACAAGTATAACCTCAGCATAACAGCCTTTATAAACTTCAGCATAACCTCCTTTTCCAATCAGATTTCCTATGGCACAGAAATCAAGTTAAGTTAGAGATTTTTTGCGTAATATGCACTATTGCTATCTCAAGTCATAAAAAAATTACAAACCATGGAAAAAGTTGTTGGTAGCAGATTGGAGTTGAGAGAGGGTAAAATTCTTCCAATGAGGCTTGAAATAATTCAAATCTGATTCCACATGTCACAATGCATACATGAACTTCATCAAATTGAATATAAATTATAAGCAAACCTCATCCTTTCAATTTTATATAGCTCCACAAAGCATACCTGTTGAGTGGCTCGAGCCCATCAAAATTTTGTTCCTCTTGGATTATCCTAGTGAACATTAGTCTACGAAAGAACAATTAATTGTTACAAATTAAACAGGGATACAAACAAAATAAATCAATTAACGAAACAAAGATACAAACCAACACTAGATATAAACCAAATCAGTTGACAAACACATATGCAAACTAATTTAAAATTAACCTAATCAAAGTGATTAATACTAATACAAACCAGTTCACAAATATATATACAAACCCATTTAGAATTTACCTAATTAAATCAAATAATATAGACACAAACCCAAACAAAGTATATACAAACAAACCCAATTATAATTAACCTAATTAAAGCTTAAAAATCAAATAAATGGAGCAATTACATGAATTAGGTAGATACTACTTACTAACTGAAGAGCAAATCGAGCAAAGAGAATAGCAAATCGAACAAGTCGCGGGCCAAACCGAGCTTTCGAGCTTTTCTTCGTGAATTAAGTATTGAGGAACAAATCGAGCTAGGGTTCTTCGTGAGTTGTTCTTGTTCGATTTAGGGTTCTGATTGTAAGAGTATGTGGGACGGAGGTGAGGAGGTGGTCATCGTAAGTAGAGCAGGTGGTCGTGGTGAGTGGTGGTGCAGGAGAGAGCGAGAGAGAGAGAGATAGCGAGTATCGAGAGAGAGAGAGAGAGTATCGAGAGAGAGTTTAATTTTTAGTTTTAGGTTGTGTTTAATTTGTCTAAAGGGGAATAATTGTGTAGAGGCCGGGAAATATTTGGCCAAAAGGGGGGAATTTTGATTTAGAGGTGAAAATTTTAGTTAAGGGGGAAAATCAAAGAAGGCCCGCGTGTTTTATTTTTTAAAGGCTGACTTTAGACATCAGTTTTAAAAATAGTGATGTTTACGAAATATAAAGACATCAGTTTAATTATGGGCGATGTTATTACATGTTTTAACATCAGTGGCATTTACAACCGATGTCTAAAGTGTGATGTCTATTGAACTTTTTCTTGTAGTTGTTTGAAACCTTTTGCAACCAGCCTCGCTTTATAGGTCTGAACATTTCCATCCATGTCAGTTTTCTTCTTGAAAACCCATTTGCACCCTACGGGTTTTACCCCTTCAGGTGGATCAACCAAATTCCATACTTGGTTTTCGTACATGGAATCCATCTCGGATTTCATGGCTTCAAACCATCTCTTAGAGTCTGGACTGTTCATAGCATCTTGATATGTGAGAGGCTCATCTTCATCTATGAGCATCAAATCACCACATTGAGTCAAGAGAAATCCATATCTCTCTGTCTCATGGCGAATTCTACCAGATCTACGAACAACCTGTGTTTCTTGAGCATTATCATTATCCTGCTCTTGTTCCACTTCAGGTTCAATGCTATTTTGTGGTTCTCGATCTTCACTTTGCTTGCTTTTAACTAAAAAATTCTACTTTATAATAAAAGTTCCATGTTTAAATTTGGAAGCATAACAAAATATGTCCTATCTTTAGTGACATTTTTTTATTATATTGTGTATGTATAACGTACATGTAGCTTTTTTACCATCTACTCGCTTATATATCATCACGCAGATAAAAAATATTAAACAAACCAGTGAACAGATGCTAGCTGCCTTGAAAGCAAAGAAAGTCAACTTGGAATCTTCTTTGAGCAAAGAGAAGTTACAGTCAATATAGCTGAAACACCAGGTAGAAGAAGCAAAAAGTCACAATATATCTAAAGTCTTAAGATAAATCATTGCAACAGTAAGCGTAAGAGGCTGTGTGGGAGTGGCATAGTCCGGCATTGCAACAGTAAGCGTAAGAGGCTGTGTGGGAGTGGCACAGTCCGGCACCCAATATGTGGGAGTTGCCGAAGGAGGATGTAGCAGGTGGCCTTCCTCCAGGGATGTTTGACATTCCTTCTACTAGTAGTAAACAGAGAGCATGTACGGTTAGACGACTGATCATCGTCCTACGTATCTGGCGCTAACAGTATCCCCAAAACTCTTAAAAGAAAGGATTGATGATGGTTATTCAGATTTGTATACTGAAAAAGGAAAATGGTATGAAATGATGGAATTGTTTTTACAGTAAGAAGAGAAACTGATTTTATATTATTTTCATATAATTGTTGTATAAAAAGGAAAATGGAAAGATTATATTGAGAAATTTATTTCAAATGTTATATTATTTTGAGACATTATACTGAGATGATGTATTGTTTATTATCTTGTTATAGTAGAGAAACTGATATTATATTATCAATAAGTAAGTGATTTCATATTGAATAACCAGCAAGGTTATGTTGGTGTATTACTGCGCAAACAAGATGTGACTATTTATGGTACTCCCTCTGTCCCTCTCATTTCTTTACAGTTACTATTTTGGGTTGTCCCTCTCATTTATTTACATTCCAAAAATAGTAAGTTTCTCCCACTATTACACCCACTATCTCATATATTTAACAATAAAAAACACTATTACACCCACTACTTTCCTCCACTATCTCAAATCTATTATTAAAAATTAATAGGTCCCACCACTTTACCCACTTTTCATCTAACTTTACTCATTTTTTACACATTTTCTTGGTCTCCGTGTCCATCCCCCATGTAAAGAACCATGAGGGACGGAGGGAGTAATAATTTATTTAATTACCTTGTAACGGCATCTTTTATATTATAGTGGTATATTATTCAGTTGATATTATTTTCAAACATTATACTTTCCCTATAGAATTTCGTGGTTATAAATGTTTCAAGAATGATATTAAGTATCAGTTGAATGTTGGAAACCCATGCGCATGATGGGATATTTTGTTAAATTCTAGTAATAACTTGCTGAGCAATTCTTTCGCTCATACTTGCTTGTTTTCAAATATTAACTTTTCAGTGGAAGGTAGCCGGACGAGGTTATCTGCATGGCTTAGATGAAGCGGGCAGCGTGCCCTTATGAAGATGATATGATCCAGAAAGTTTATAGCTGGAGTAAGTTATATGTAAGTATATTGGTGTGTAATATATATGTTACTTTGCGCAAAATAGTACAAGTTGCTGGTGTACTTCTCAACGAAGTTATACTAGTAGTAAGGATTTCGTTCTTGTTTCTAGCCCTATAACCTAAAAGATGCTTGGTGGTTGGGGTCTCAAATGTTGTAACTCAATTATTAATGACTACAGATGGTTTAATGTGGTTAAACAGGTGATCTATTATTAAGGATTTCCGCGTGACGACCAAATCCCTGACCCCGGATTTGGGGGCATTACAGTTCAAGTAGCTATAACTCCACATGTATTTGGTTCCTATATAAACCAAATAGTTGTTATTAAAGGAGGTCAGCTTTCCTATATAGTAGTTGTTAGTTTGGTGTTTACAACACTGTTCTACTAATAAATGAGTAATGTGAAGACGTCATGGTGTTAAAGCTATTGGTCAAGGAAAAATATTTTTTGTCAAGATTTTTGTGACTGAGGTATGCTGAACTTTCAGAGCATGCATAGACATCAACGAAGAAAATTAAGAAACCGAGCCACAGAATCTTGGCAGCAATCCAGTTACAAGTTGATAATTTTGGCTTTCGTGGGCTTATTTTGGCACAAATGATACTTCTTGGAATGCATTCTCAATTCTTTCTAACATGGCTTAAATAATAGGTAAATGTTAAATACAGAGCAAAATTTTTATTTCCAGAGCAAATTTCTGTGAAATCCCTTATTTTAAATCAAGTCTAGCCCCTTACATTCACAAAAACAAGGACAATTTGGTCTTTTCAAGGAAACTTGCTCTGGAAATAAAAATTTTGCTTTGAATTTAATATTTCCCAAATAATAAAGGTCATAGGCAGTTCTTCAAAAATCATTATCATTTTACTATCCGTAAGTTTGTGCATATTGGGTTGTCTTCCTGGGGGTTGATAATTATTGAGCAGAAGAATACAGGTAGCTTTAAGTAGGTTGGCAGGTAGCTTTAAGTAGGTTGGCTCTGTTCCTGTTGTATGTATTTGTTGATAAATGAATAAAATGTATTTCATTCATAGTTACTCCCTTTATTTTTTATTATATGATACTTTGACTTTTGCACAAATTTCAATTTGTTTTGATTTGCTAAACTTAGAAACATCAGTTGTAACACCCCAGTCCCACAGAGGACGTCAGGAGTTTAAGTGGGGGAGTTTGTAACACCCCAGTCCCACATCGAGGAGATTTGGGGCTTCTGTTCAGTTTATAAGGCAAAGTACTACTACTAAGTGCACCAACAAATCATGATCTTTTGGGGGCCTGTGGTGGGCTTGTGGACTACCCAAGTTGGCTGCATTTGGGCCAGTGTACTTTGGCTTATTTCGGATTCGTAATCGGGACTCGACTCGATTTTCGAAAAAGACTCGGGATTTGACCCGGGTTGTCACATATGGTATCAGAGACGACTCTCGAAAACTTGATTCGTCAAGTTGCCGGAGGTGGGGACACGAAGGCTGGTGGTATTATCCCACAATGGACAGAGATCCGGAGGTGGGGACACGAAGCCAGCCGGTATTATCCCACAATGGCTAGGGAGGAACGATCTTGGACCTATGGGATTTCCGTTCAGGCCAGACGAGGACGTCAGGAGTTTAAGTGGGGGAGTTTGTAACACCCCAGTCCCACATCGAGGAGATTTGGGGCTTCTGTTCAGTTTATAAGGCAAAGTACTACTACTAAGTGCACCAACAAATCATGATCTTTTGGGGGCCTGTGGTGGGCTTGTGGACTACCCAAGTTGGCTGCATTTGGGCCAGTGTACTTTGGCTTATTTCGGATTCGTAATCGGGACTCGACTCGATTTTCGAAAAAGACTCGGGATTTGACCCGGGTTGTCACATATGGTATCAGAGACGACTCTCGAAAACTTGATTCGTCAAGTTGCCGGAGGTGGGGACACGAAGGCTGGTGGTATTATCCCACAATGGACAGAGATCCGGAGGTGGGGACACGAAGCCAGCCGGTATTATCCCACAATGGCTAGGGAGGAACGATCTTGGACCTATGGGATTTCCGTTCAGGCCTGACGAGGACGTCAGGAGTTTAAGTGGGGGAGTTTGTAACACCCCAGTCCCACATCGAGGAGATTTGGGGCTTCTGTTCAGTTTATAAGGCAAAGTACTACTACTAAGTGCACCAACAAATCATGATCTTTTGGGGGCCTGTGGTGGGCTTGTGGACTACCCAAGTTGGCTGCATTTGGGCCAGTGTACTTTGGCTTATTTCGGATTCGTAATCGGGACTCGACTCGATTTTCGAAAAAGACTCGGGATTTGACCCGGGTTGTCACATATGGTATCAGAGACGACTCTCGAAAACTTGATTACGAATCCGAAATAAGCCAAAGTACACTGGCCCAAATGCAGCCAACTTGGGTAGTCCACAAGCCCACCACAGGCCCCCAAAAGATCATGATTTGTTGGTGCACTTAGTAGTAGTACTTTGCCTTATAAACTGAACAGAAGCCCCAAATCTCCTCGATGTGGGACTGGGGTGTTACATCAGTACACTTTGTTTTTCCAATAAGATAGAGTGACAAGTCACCAATTATAAAGGTTAAATTATTATGCATATTTTGAAAGATTATAATTGTGATATTTATTAAAGTAACTGTTATCTTCTATGTTAAATATAAATAATACTAACTTATAATCCGTGCGTTACACGAATTTTTTTATTTGTAATAAATTTTATTTTATTATACAATCATTATTTCCAATAATTTATTTTAATTTTAATTTAAATAATTTAATATAGATTTAATTAATAATATGCATATTTTAAAATTTATATTATAAAATTTTAAAATAAATATGTTGTTGGCCGAATTTATTTGATATTTTTTCACTTATTCTTTTTTTTTTGTATAAGAATATAATTTTCGGAAAAGTTAACAACAATATTAGATAAGTTTATAACACGAGAATATTTATTTATTGGACAATTTTTTATTCGGGTATTTTCGGTTTCGAATATATATCGGATCATCGCTTTGAGTTTATATTCGGTTCATATAATTTTAATTCGGGTTTGATCGGTTTCAGGTCATTATCAGTTCTAATATTTTTGATTATTTTCGGTTTAGATAATTTTTGAATCGGATCAAATCGGTTTTTGGATCGTTATCGGATTTGACTAAAATGTACTAATTTCGGTTCGGATCGGATTATGTCGGATTCGGGTAAATTTCGGATATAAAATCGGATCTCGGTTCCTAAAATTTCGGTTCGGATTTTCGGATACAGACCCATTTTGACTATAGTCATCTTTGGTCCTAAATATAAGACCAAGCATCCATTTATGTATTTTTCAAAAACTTCATATATTCTTGGATCTCCATCGCAGCTCCACATTTTCAAAAACTTCACCTTCATGTGCTATTTCAAGTTCCTAACCTTTAATTTGTAGGCCATAACTCAACATTTCAATTTTTTGATAAAAATGGAAATGACAAAAACATAATACATTTAATTAGTATAAATATTTGTATATTTCACCTCTTCGATATTTGATCTAAAGGCTTAGATTAGTATAAATATATTTTTTGAATTTTTTATATTTTAAAAATAAATATATTATTCCGTGTGTGAAGCACGGGTATATTTCTAGTTATATGGGAATACACCAAGTCTTCTCTAGATAAAACTAGAGGAATACAATCACCTTCACACTTTTGGAATTAGTCGTCAAGAAGTATGGAATCAAATAAGACAACAATGAGAAACTCACCGCGGGGAGATTAATTAACCCTCACCGTGGGGCAAACAGCTATTGTTCAACCCCTTAATTACTGACCTTCTGGACCTCCAAATCTGATCTCCACCGTTCACAATTTAGATATCGGTGTAAGGAAGATGCTGTCCAAAATTCATCAGGACGATCCGACCGGTAGAACTCCGGGAATCGCAAAAACATGGTAGCTTGTACAACTAGAAAAATTCCTGCGAATTTTCTCTCTATATCTCTCTTGTGTCTATTTTTCCTCTCTCTTATTTTTAATTATAATCCTCCTATATTTATATATATAGGGCTCCTTTATTTTTATCTCCTTGTGGGCCAAAACAAGGGTAATCCAATTGGGTTTTTAATCTCATAGATAGAAACTAAAACCCAACAATGTCTTCCCCGTTTTTTCGGCGCGCGACCCTTCCATCACCATTTCTTTTCTATATGATTTCTCCATCTTTGATCTCTGTATCACTCTCCCTCTTTGATCTTCATCTCATTTCATTTACACCATCAACAACCATTAACCACCACAAATTGTATTGCTATTTCCAATAAATTACCAGATCTGAACTACTTTCACCAATTCGTATTAAGAGAATCACTAATAAGTATTTCACGAATCACTAATTTGTATTATATGAATCACCAATTTATATTATATGAATCAGTAAATCTGCAACAAAAATCAGTTTATATTATATGAATCAGTAAATCTGCAACAAAAATCACTGATTTTTGTAGCAGAAATCAACAATATATTTATGTACACAAATATGAGATTGTTGGAATAAGATAATGAGCAGATTGTAAGAATAAAATAAAGTCGCCTGAATAAGATGAAGTCGCCTGAATAGAAGGATGTCACTGGAATTAACGTCGGAAATCATGGAGGTTACTAATTGTAATGGTGGCGATATATGTATATGCAAGTGGGTGGGGTGGGTTGGGGTATGTATATGCAGGGGTGGGGTGGGTAGCGTGAAAAAAGAATGAAGAAAAAAGAAAGAGATGAATTTAAATGAGTGGTTTAAAATGATTTAATTTGAATGGATAAGCTGGGTTTTAGTTTGTATTTTAATTTTGGTTTGTAGCTGAGTAGGACTATATGTATATATAGGCTTTTTCTCAAATACAAACCATTCTTAAAATGAGAACTTCAAACCAACACAAAATATATTATATTTCATCTATTCTAAGGGCCCCGCCAGGGGCACCTTCACAAAAAATGTCATAAATTAGCCCATCAATATTCAGCAAAAAAAATAAAAAAAATTACGGTTCACTGGTGACGTCACTGCCACGTCAGCAGTGAATAGTAACTTTTTTTTTAAATAACTGAATCGAGGCTAGATTATTCTACATTTTTTGTATTGGGGTACCCCTAGTTTGGTCATTAGATTAGTTTAAAATATTAGATTGTGTTTGGTTTGTAGGTTTGTATTTTAAGGAGGTTTGTATTGGAGTAGCCCCCCCTATATTTGAGCACTTGCCTATATAGAGGGCTATTCTAATGAGACCCTTATAATGAGAATTGAGACCCCATCACTAAATCATTATAATCTATCACTATTTACATACATATATAATTTATTAAAACACCTCCGACCATCATCACTGTTCCGTCTCCTCCTCCATCACCATCACCATCACCGATACTACCCCACCGTTACAGCACCACCTGCTCCATCGCAACACTACCTACTCCGTCATCACCACCATCCATCCACCTCCACTACCATAATCACAATCACCACATATATTTACTATGAATCACAATCATCACCATACACAAAATTACTAAAATTAAGCTTAATCACCAAAATTTCCCTACAAATTGCTTAATTTCAACACAAATCACTAAATTTTCAACACAAATCACCAATTTTTTATAAAAGCAAATCACCAAAAAACGCTGACTCCGTCATAACTGCTATAACCATTGCTACCATATATGTCACAACCTTCGTCTACACACTAACACACCTATACCACCACCATAACCACCTCCTTTATGAACATCACGATATTTGTGATATTATGAATTTGAAGCAAGTTATACATGATATGTATTTCTTTTTAGGCTTTATCGCTCAGAATAAAATTGTGAAGCAAGGATGAGAATGAGACGTAGCGATTACAATCGATAATGGAACAGATCTATAATGGTGAATCGAAGGTGATGAAATCTTAGTAGTGGTGCTTTTCGATGACGATGTTAGCCTGGTGAAGATGAATCGGAGGTATGTAGTCGAAGGTGTACACTGAAATAAAGATGGAAATGGAATCGATGATACACAGAAGAGAGAGAGAGAGAATCAAACTTAGGTTTATATTTGTATGGTTGGGATTAGATCA
Source organism: Kitagawia praeruptora (assembly GCA_037693485.1). NCBI lineage: Eukaryota > Viridiplantae > Streptophyta > Magnoliopsida > Apiales > Apiaceae > Kitagawia > Kitagawia praeruptora. Next base: position 58,017,347 of record CM075353.1, read on the forward strand.
AGATATAAAAAACGTAAGGTTGAGATTGAGTCTTAGTTCTTATTTTAAAATGGGGTCTCATTTGAGCACTTGCCTATATATATATACTAGCTCATAACCCGTGCGATGCACATGTTTATTTTAATATGTTATAAATTTTATTTTATGCTATAAATATATTTTTATATAATCATTATTTTGTAAAAATTATTTTAATATTATTTTAATATTATTCTAATATAATTTAATATAAATATAGTTAATGATATGCATGATTTAAAATTTATATTATAGAATTTTAAGTTAAATATGTCGTTGACGGGATTCGAAACTTGAATTTTTTGTAAAGTACTTTAATCATAAAATATACTCCCTCCGTCCCAACCAATTCTTTACATTTCTTTTTCCACTTTCTGGCACGCATTTTAAGGTGTATTTTAAGGATAGTTCTATAACTTATTTTTAAAATTTTCTTTTTTTGTATAAAAATATGTACATTATACTTTTATACAAAAAAAGAAAATTTTAAAAATATGTTATGGAACTACCCTTAAAATGCACCTTAAAATGCGTGCCAAAAACATCATTTTGAAACGTGAACAATCACATGGGACTAAGGGAGTACCTTATAGTTACATCTAACGCTTCTTATTAATTACTAAAAATCTAACAGCAAAATCGTGTAATATTTTTTGTATACATTAATGATTGCAAAATTATGTGGTCTAAAACTTATATTATAATTTTTATAAAAAAAAATTAACGTTGAGAGAATTCGAACATTGAAATTTTAGTAAATTAATTTAAACATATAATATATCTAATCATTAGATCTAATGGTTCTGATTTTTTTACTAAAAATCTAACCGTCATTATTCGTTGTATACAGATTTCTATTATATTTTGTTAGTGATTAGACGATGTAGTGTTATATTTTTGGGTATATATATTAATTATTGTAAGATTATATTTTAAAATAAAAGTTAACGTGTTTTATTTAGAAAGAAATATTATTGATTGGAAGATACAATATTTTAGGTGTTTATAAAAGGTACTATCATCAATCAATTAAAAGTAAACCTCTTTTAATTAAAAAAGGCAATCGGCTAATTATCACTAATTATATTATTTTAATATTTATTTTAATAATTAGGATTACCGTGCTGAAAATCGAACCGACAAACTTTCAATGCCCGTGCGATGCACAGATTTCTTTTATTATGTTATAATTGCAAAATTATGTGGTTTAAAACTTATATTATAAAATTTTTAAAAAAATTATGTCGTTGACAGAATTCGAACCTTGAAATTTTAGTAAATTAATTTAAACATATAATATATCTAATCATTAGATCTAACTATTCAAATTTTTTTACTAAAAATCTAACGGTCATTATTCGTTGTATACAGATTTCTATTAATTTTTTTAGTGATTAGACGATATAGTGTTATATTTTTGGGTATATATTAATTATTGTACACTACACCAAATATGGCCTATTGCAACGCCAAAAAAGTGTATTATTAGGCCCCAAAAGTGTTACAATAGATGTTTATGTAACCCTTTTGCTAAAGCTCGGCGTTGCATTTGCCGGCGTTGCCTATGCCTTATATAGCAACACTTTTCGAACTTATTGCAACACTTTATAAAGTATTACAATAAGAGTTTGTTGTAGTTTGTTGTAACACTTTTACATGTTTTAGCGATATTTTTAAGGTGTTACAACAGACTAATGCAACACTTTTTTGCAACAGTTATGGACTTAAAATGTTACAAAATGAGTTTATTGCAACATTTTAATGCAACATTTTGATGCCTTTTGCAATGCTTTTTGGTTTTTTTAGATATTATTAGCAACACTTATTTGCAACACTTTTTATTAGTCCAAATTGCAATGACATATTAGAAAATTCAATATACCATGCACAAAAGCATATACCAAACCAGAAATCTCATTTAAAATTTCCCAAAATGGAAAAACCAACAAAACATATGTCAATAAAGCCCAAACATAGTAGGCTTTTATCACAATATCATCTTACATCCTGTACTTAAGTCTAAAGTCGAAAAATATGTCGACTTACACCACAATTCTACATTAAACTTAGTCTTTCATGTCAAAATAACAACTTATAACTATTTTCCTAACAGATTGTCCAGACACTTCGTCTTCCCTTGGAAACATCAGGAACTCTAAGCTTGCAAATTCAACAAATTTTGGGGGAGACTTATCTTCACGGTCAACAAAATGTTCAATCTCATTCGGTGTGAACTCACAACCCCTGAAAAGACCCTGGCATGGTGATATCTGTAAATATCAAATTAATCCAAATCAAGATAAATAGTTGGGTACTAGTTAGGTTATATGTAACACCATGATTTTCTTTTATTTGCGTATTTATATTAATATAAATTTTAAGAGTTTAGCATTTAAATTAGCAAGTGTCATTTAGAAGTTTAGAAAGCTTGTTAAAAAATATATAGAATTTGGTACGTTTGTCATTTACATTGATGAGCTAATAATTGTAGTAATAATTTTAGTTATTAATATAGGTCAGTTACAATTTACTTGACTTGCACACAGGTTATTATGTGATGAAAATTCATGTACACTTCTCATCATTTTTTTATATATCCTGATCTAGTCACATCAATTTTACGATAGCTAGCATATCATATATTTTAATCAGCCATTTACATGTAGAGCACCTGGTCTTTTATTTTTGTTTTTGAAAACTTGCTAGCTCTCTTTTTTGTCATGAATTCATGATCCCGGTGTGTGTGTTTTTGCTTCACCAAATTAAAACCATTTAGCGCCACTTTCTTTCTATACTCACCTTGGTATATATATAATGATTAAACACAACTTATTTTTCTCATGCTTTCTATGATTGCACGCATTCGGTTGGGTGTTTTATTTGTTTGGCTCACTGTCTTGTTATAATTAGAAATAATAAAGGTTTCGAAAGAGGTTTTATTATAGATCATATACAAAGAATATAGGCTCAGAGGCAATTCAAATTACTGTGACTTTGGTGCTTAATTATATGAATATGATAAGGCTAAGGGAGTTTGATGGTTCTTCATAAATGCTCTGTTCTCTTCTCTTCTTCACGTTATGCCAGGAATTTTGCTAGATGCCTTATTTGTTTAAGTGATCATTTGTTAGCTTATATTTTCGAGGTAAGTTTTCAATCCGAACATTCTGGTTATTTCGAATTTATATTTAAATGTTTTAAGTTCTGAAATTATATGTGATGTGATTATGTTTTCGCTCTATTTTATTTCTATAAAATTTGGGTCTAATGCAATTATTTTGAAGAGTATGATTTTGAATTTTGTAAATATATGAGCTTTGAGACCCCGGTTTAATCTATGATCTGAACCCTTTAGTATCTGTGCATAGTTCCGGAACTAAATTCTGATACCTCTCTAGGGCGCACCGATGTGAAATTTCTGATACCTTAGTGAGGGACGCAATACTAAATTCTGAACTGCGTCACCGGTTTATAGTGACTTCTGAACTTCTGGACCGTGTCACCGGTTTGTAGTGACCTTAGTTAGACTGGTGGTTAAAAATTTATCGTTTCGTAGTTTATGATATTCTGACTTTTGTTTTAAGATATTTGATTTAAAAATGTTGGTTTTGAGACTGTTATGTTTTTCTGAAAATTATTGTTTTTTTTATTATATTTTTTCGTTATTGAATTTGACCCGCTGGTTTGTTTGGTTAGTTTGCTTGCTGGGCTTGTTAGCTCACTCTTTTAATATTTCAGGTTTTGTTCGGTTCGTTGGATTTGCGAGGAGCTTGTAGTTGGATTTTTCTTAGATCGTGTCAAATATTTTTGGATAGCTGCGCTTACGTGCTATGTGACTTAACCTGTAATAGTTTTCTGTTAGAATTTTCGAGATTAAATTTTTGTAATTTACTTTTGGATAGTTTGTTACTTGGATTTTTATGTAGATCGTGCCAAATAATTTGGGTAGCTGCACTTTAGTTTTATATGACTTAACTTGTAATAGAATTGTAATAATTTTCTCTTAGATTTTCGAGATTACATTTTTGTTTTGTATTTGGCTCTAACTAACATTCTGAAAAAGTGCGGGATGTTACAGATGGTATCAGAGCTCTAGGTTAATTTCCTGTAGACTGCCTTTAGGTGTGACCTGTGGGTAGCTCGCGTTATTTAGGATTTTGGTCTTACTATTTTTGTTAATTGTGAAATTGGTAATTTTGGAGAATTTAGGGACCAAATTCTTTTAAGGAGGGTAGTTTGTAACACCCTGATTTTCTTTTATTTGCGTATTTATATTAATATAAATTTTAAGAGTTTAGCATTTAAATTAGCAAGTGTCATTTAGAAGTTTAGAAAGCTTGTTAAAAAAATATATAGAATTTGGTACTTTTGTCATTTACATTGATGAGCTAATAATTGTAGTAATAATTTTAGTTATTAATATAGGTCAGTTACAATTTACTTGACTTGCATACAGGTTATTATGTGAAGAAAATTCATGTACACTTCTCATCATTTTTTTATATATCCTGATCTAGTCACAGCAATTTTACGATAGCTAGCATATCATATATTTTAATCAGCCATTTACATGTAGAGCACCTGGTCTTTTATTTTTGTTTTTGAAAACTTGCTAGCTCTCTTTTTTGACATGAATTCATGATCCCGGTGTGTGTGTTTTTGCTTCACCAAATTAAAACCATTTAGCGCCACTTTCTTTCTATACTCACCTTGGTATATATATAATGATTAAACACAACTTATTTTTCTCATGCTTTCTATGATTGCACGCATTCGGTTGGGTGTTTTATTTGTTTGGCTCACTGTCATGTTATAATTAGAGATAATAAAGGTTTCGAAAGAGGTTTCATTATAGATCATATACAAAGAATATAGGCTCGGAGGCAATTCAAATTACTGTGACTTTGGTGTTTAATTATATGAATATGATAAGGCTAAGGGAGTTTGATGGTTCTTCATAAATGCTCTGTTCTCTTCTCTTCTTCACGTTATGCCAGGAATTTTGCTAGATGCCTTATTTGTTTAAGTGATCATTTGTTAGCTTATATTTTCGAGGTAAGTTTTCAATCCGAACTTTCTGGTTATTTCGAATTTATATTTAAATGTTTTAAGTTCTGAAATTATATGTGATGTGATTATGTTTTCGCTCTATTTTATTTCTATAAAATTTGGGTCTAATGCAATTATTTTGAAGAGTATGATTTTGAATTTTGTAAATATATGAGCTTTGAGACCCCAGTTTAATCTATGATCTGAACCCCTTAGTATCTGCGCATAGTTCCGGAACTAAATTCTGATACCTCTCTAGGGCGCACCGATGTGCAATTTCTAATACCTTAGTGAGGGACGCAATACTAAATTCTGAACCGCGTCACCGGTTTATAGTGACTTCTGAACATCTGGACCGTGTCACCGGTTTGTAGTGACCTTAGTTAGACTGGTGGTTAAAAAGTTATCGTTTCGTAGTTTATGATATTCTGACTTTTGTTTTAAGATATTTGATTTAAAAATTTTGGTTTTGAGACTGTTATGTTTTTCTGAAAATTACTGTTTTTTTTATTATATTTTTTCGTTATTGAATTTGACCCGCTGGTTTGTTTGATTAGTTTACTTGCTGGGCTTGTTAGCTCACTCTTTTAATATTTCAGGTTTTGTTCGGTTCGTTGGATTTGCGGGGAGCTTGTAGTTGGATTTTTCTTAGATCGTGTCAAATATTTTTGGATAGCTGCGCTTACGTGCTATGTGACTTAACCTGTAATAGTTTTCTGTTAGAATTTTTGAGATTAAATTTTTGTAATTTACTTTTGGCTCAATCTAACATTCCGAAAAAGTGCGGGATGTTACATTATATGCTCCGAAAAAACACACTCCACTAGATATAAATTTATCAACGTCTATTTTTTGTTATTCAATATAAAATCAGAAAGACCACAATGATAGAAACCTTAGACTAACCAACAGCAAAAACTAGATACATTGACTGCATCATCGAGTTTAAATAGTCTTTATCCAGTTGGAACTTCACATTTGTTTCTTTTGTTTGCGTATGTGCATTACTTTGAAGCTGCGAGAAGTAAAGTAACCATTATTCAGCATACAATACAGAATCAATTTGCTGCTTTACTATCAATCCAAAAAATATGATCTTACATACATTGATATCCATACAGTGACTCGCCATGTCCCCATGTCATGGTTTTAAATTTGGGCAATGTACCCTGAAAACAATTCACGAAAACAGAATATTCAAACTCAGTGCATTGAGTCCTATAGGCTTAAAAGCAATATTTCCATAACAGAATAACTTACCCATTCTTTCTGAATATCTTCTTGCCACTCAATGTGGAACTTTTGCAAAAGAAGTGTCAATAGCCTCTTCATTTCAGGCAAGACTTCGGTAGGAAACAACTTGTGAATCTCATCCTTATTGATATTCTCGAAACACATCGCATAATCAACATGCGCAAGCAAACTAAAAGCTGGAAAAACAAAAAGGTCAGATACCTCAGTCAAGTAAAACTGCAATCATTCTAAATTTCGGGGAAGGGAGGGGGTGAAAATGTAAGACTTTTAATACTTAAAGCTAACAATTGATAGATGGATGGTGGAAAATGTACTTAGACTGTAAATGTAAGTCACGACCCAAAATCCGATTCTAATCCAACGTACCAAATCATGCCGGTTCAGAAGCAAACCCGAGCTAGTCAGCGAACTCGGTTCAAGGCTTTTGTTGTTGTTGGTAATGGGCCTTATTTCCTCAATATATCTAAACTTATCCTGTATTTACAAAGTCATCGACGTTTAACAAAATCAGTTTATTAAAATCAATTTCGGCTTTCTTTTTCAACTTAACTGATTCTTAATCTTGTTGTGATCCCAAGCTGCTTTTAATTTCTCTTATCTTTGTGAATTTTTCTTGTGAAAAGAAAATGACAGGCCAGGGTATAAGCACAGATCTCCACACAAAATGAGAAGACCCTGCAATGAACCTACATAAGTACCTGCAATGCTGAGATTCATGTCGAAGGTTCTCGAGTTCAGACATCCGACTGGGAAACTGCTGCATATCTACATGACCTTTCTTAATGAACCTGCATAAGTACATGATCTTTGGTATCTGACAAATTGTGTATATTTATGTAATATTAGATATAGCAAGAGATGAGAGAGTATCAAGAGATGTAATATATTGTTTAGTTTATTACAATGAGAAGAGATCCTATATATAGAAAATAAGATGCCCCAAAGTCTAGAGGACGTGCCTAACATTGGACAAAGTCATAGACGGTGCTTTCTAACATATCCTAACATTGCTGACTTTTGACACTCCTCCTCAAGTTGATGCATATATATCACTCATGCCCAACTTGCCAATAAGTGGATGAAGCATCTTCTGATTTAAACCTTTGGTAAATATGTCAGCTATCTGGTCCTCTGATCTTACAAAGTGAATACCAATGGTATCATTATTGATCTTCTCTTTTATGAAGTGTCGATCAATTTCGATATGTTTGGTCCGATCATGTTGAACTGGATTATGTGCAATGGCAATAGCGGCTTTGTTATCACAATGTAGCTTCATTGGAGTTGAAGATGTAAGTCCCAATTCTTCTAGAAACAATCTTATCCATAATAATTCACGTACACCTTTAGCCATAGCTCTATATTCTGCCTCAGCACTAGATAAGGCAACCACAGGTTGTTTCTTGCTTCGCCAAGTAACCAAATTGCCACCAATAAATGTACAATATCCTGAAGTAGATCGTCTATCGTCTTGACATCCTGCCCAATCTGCATCTGTATAGCTTTCAACCCCGAGATGATTGTTTTTAGTAAACATTACTCCTTTTCCAGGAGCAGCCTTAAGATACCTTAATATCATATAAAGTGCATCCAAATCTGGTTGACGAGGATCATGCATATACCTACTAACAATTCCCACTGCATATGATATGTCTGGCCTTGTATGTGCAAGGTAGATTAGTCGACCAACTAACCTTTGAAATTGAGATTTCTCGACAATTTCACCAGCATCTCCACAAAGTTTATGATTTGCTTCTATTGGAGATTCTGTAGGTCTACATCCCAACATCCCTGTTTCATTTAGAAGATCAAGTGTATACTTCCGTTGTGAGAGGAAGATACCACCTGGACTTCTAGAGACCTCAATACCAAGGAAATACCGTAGTTTTCCTAAGTCCTTCATCTCGAATTCAGAGGCAAGCTTGCGTTTAACATTAGCAATCTCACAGGTGTCGTTGCCGGTGATCACAATATCATCGACATAAACAATCAACACTGTGATTTTTTCATCTCGTCTTTTTACGAACATGGTGTTATCTGAGTTGCTCTGTTTGTAGTCAAATTTAATCATTGCTCCCTGAAATTTGCCAAACCAGTCCCTTGGAGACTGTTTTAACCCATAAATAGTCTTCTTTAGCTTGCATATTTTCCCAATGGTCGCAGCTGTAGAAAAACCCGGTGGAATATCCATGTAAACCTCTTCTTTCAGGTCTCCATGTAAGAATGCATTTTTTACATCCAATTGCTGAAGTTCCCATCCAAGATTTGCTGCACATGATATCAAGACTCGAATAGAGGCCATCTTTGCTACTGGAGCAAAAGTTTCCTGATAATCAATCCCGTAAGTTTGAGTATACCCTTTTACTACAAGTCTTGCTTTGTACCTATCAATCAGCCCATTAGGTTTCTGTTTCACAGTGAATACCCATCTGCATCCTACTACCTTCCTTCCAGCGGGAAGATGAGTTAACTCCCAAGTGCCATTATGTTTCAAGGCATTCATTTCCTCCATCATAGTATCTTTCTATTTAGGATCACATAAAGCATCCTGCCAAGTATGCGGAACAGAAACACTAGACAAGGATGACACAAAAGCAAGTGAAGATGGAGATAATGCATTATAAGATACAAAGTTTGAGATAGGATGGTTAGTGCAAGAGCGTACACCCTTTCTAATAGCAATAGGGAGATCCATAGTGGGATCAAGAGTACTACCATTATCAGGCTCAGTTATATGAGCTGTAGGATCTGCAGGATCTGATTCGAGGTCAGAGGTCTCTAGATGTGGTAAAGTGGTGATATCATCATTTCTTCGGCTAGAGTATGTAATCAAATCTGGTATGCCAAACCTATTTAAATCATCTGACTCATTATTCGTAGGCAACGATTTTGAGCTAGTGTTTGGAATAGGTATATTCATGAACGGAAGAAGTCACTGAAATTCATTATCAAGAAGACTGTGATCTGACTCATTTGTTTCATTATCAAGACTATGTCTGTTTGTCTCCCCCTGAAGCAAAGAGGAGGAGCCAGGAGAGAAGTAAGAAATGGACTCCCAGAAAGTAACATCGTAACTAACAAATATCCGACGTGAGGGAGGATGGTAACATTTATACCCTTTCTGAGTGGGGGAATAGCCAATAAAAACACATCTAAGGGCCCGAGAATCAAGCTTATCTCGAGAGGGTGCATGATTATGAGCAAAACATACGCTCCCAAATACCCGAAGAGGAAGTGGATGAGAAGAGGGTGCAGGAACACATGACGACGGTGTTTTGAATTTTAGAACCTTGGTAGGAAGACGGTTGATAAGATAAGCAGCAGTCATGACTGCCTCTCCCCAAAGATATTTAGGAACATGCATAATTAACATAAGAGACCGTGCAACCTGCATTAAATGGCCAATTTTTCTTTCGGCTACCCCATTTTGTTGAGAAGTTTTAACACACGTAGTTTGATGAATAATACCACATGTGTCCAAATAAGATGTAAATGGACCTCCATATTCAGTACCATTATCACTTCGAAGGATTTTAACAGAGGCATTAAACTGTGTTTGGATCATGTGATGAAAAGATTTAAAACACCCGAAAACTTCATTTTTTGTTTCAGAAGATAAACCCAAGTTAGTCGAGAATAACAATCAACAAACACAACAAACCACCTATACCCATCATGTGTAGGATTTCTAAATGGACCCCAAACATCAGTATGAATAATAGAAAAAAAGGTAGAACTTCTTTTATTTCTGAGCGGATAAATTGATCTTTTATGTTTAGCCAATTCACATGGTTCACAGAAAAAATCTTCCTTATTACAGTGTTTTACTAAAGCGGGAAATAGATGTGTTAAAACACCAAAGGATGGATGACCTAACCGTCTATGCCATTGATACAAGGATTCAGAAATAGAATTAGATGACACCTGATAATTTGAAAGAGATACAGAATTTCCTTCCATAACATAGAGACCATCGACCACTTTACCACTGCCAAAGACCTTGCCTGTCATTAGAACCTGAAATACACAGTGGGACGAAAAAAAGGTTACTGAACAATTGAGGTTGTCAGTAATACTGTGGATAGATAGTAAATTTGCAGATAAAGAAGGAACATGCAAAACATCTGATAATGGTAATGAGGATGAAAGACAAAGAGAGGTGCCCTGGCCATGAATAGGTGCAAGATCTCCATTAGCAACACGTATATTGCCTGTTTTGTCATGATATGATTCCAGAATACTAGAATCTCCAGTCATATGTGCTGATGCTCCTGAATCAATGATCCAAGATGTTGGATATTTATCGGAAGTAAGATGGCAAGATATACATGCATGAGCAGAATTAGCTGTAGGAGAAGGGGTCTTGATTTGTGACATGAATAGGCGGAAGGCGTTGAGCTCTGAAGCGGTCATCATCCCTGTTGTAGAGTCAGGCTCGCATTCTGAAGTAGTATGATGAGCATTAAAGGAACCCCTACTCATGCCTCTTCCAGATGAGACACCACGGTAACCACCTCGGCCACGTCCACCTCGTCCTCGAATTCTGAGATGAGGGTGCAGAATAAAACATGTCTCACGAGTGTGGCCTAATTTTTTGCAGTAGTCACATTGAATAGATCTTTCTCCAATTACAGCTATTGACACATGCTCTGGTTGTTCTGGTTCTGATTGCTGGACATCTTTAGTTAAGAGTGCGGATCGATCAGAAGGGACCATTGGGGTCATACTTTGCTTTCGGCTTTCCTCTAGCCTGACACGACCATAGGCCTCTTCTACAGTAGGAAATGGAACTTGTCCGATAAGTTGATTTTTAATTGAATCATACTCATCCGACAATCCATCAAGAAATTTCATCACCTTTTCTTCAGTGATCATCTTCTGATATTTTTCTTGATCTTCAGCAGTTTTACACTCAAATATAGTGTAGTGTCCCAATTCACTCCATAATGATGTTAGCTCAGAATAATACTGAGCTAGTGTGCAGCTTCCTTGAGTCAATGCCCACATCTTTCGCTTCACCTCAAACCGTTTGGCTACATTCCCGGAGAAGGAATAAGTCCGAGTAAGGGAATTCCATACATCTTCAGCGGTATCAATGAAGATATAGCTTTTTCGAATATCTACCTCCATGGAGTTAGATAACCATGAACACACCATGGCATTTTCAGAATCCCAATCATCGAAAGTAGGATCTTCTCCCAAAGGTTGTTTAGCTTTCCCATTGATGTATTTCATCATTTTATGAGATTTTAGTGCCATTGTACAAGCTTTGGACCATTCCAAAAAAATTTTCCCATTGAATTTAGGACTCACGTATGGAGTACTATGAAACCCCGATTTACTACTCCTTAAAGTAGTAACTTCACTCGTGACGGTAGAGTCAGTAGCATCCGCCATCACAAACAAATAATATATATATTTTTAGACTGAAATATAGCAGTTTTAAAGTAGTCCAGCAGCAAGAACAAACACAACAAATTTCAACTGACAGAAAAATCAAACTTCTCAGATTCAAGAAAGGATACCACGGTTAGACTCGGAATGATGAGGAGAATAAGAGTCCCTGAAGAAACATCACAAGAATCTGCCCGGAACAACCTTCACGCACCGGCGCGTGGGCGCGTCTGGCGGCGTTGCAGCGCGTCCGGCGGCGCGTGGAAGGCTGGTTTTTCAGTTGGCTTGTTTTTGCAGTCTCCTCTTCCAGTGCTCTTCGCAGTGGTATATTTGCTTTCTTGTTTTGATGATTTTCCGAATTGGTTGAATTTTTGGCAGTTGGCAGTTGTGTTTCGATTTCTTCTGCAACTTTTCTGTAACTCTTGATATGTGTTTCCCTAGGATTAAACTTGCTCTGATACCATGACAAATAGTGTATATTTATGTAATATTAGATATAGCAAGAGATGAGAGAGTATCAAGAGATGTAGTATATTGTTGTAGTTTATTACAATGAGAAGAGATCCTATATATAGAAAATAAGATGCCCCAAAGTCTAGAGGAGGTGCCTAACATTGGACAAAGTCATAGACGGTGCTGCCTAACATATCCTAAGAGCATCTCCAATGGTATTAGCTAAAAATGGTTGGCTAAATCAGATAAAATATTGATTATGTAAAATTTGCCGAACTTGTAAGAAGTTGTGCTCCAATGGTATATTGGCTATAATGTTGTATATATTGTAAATATAGTATGTTATTATTATTTCAAGTTGTTATTAATAGAATCTATTTTTTTTAAGGTAATAGATCATGTAAAATTTTCCTTACAGGTCTTTAGAGGTTGGCCAAATATAACCAACGAAAAGAGATTATGTAAATTTTTTGCTAACAGTAATGTTCCATTGGACTGATGTTTTTTTTACATAATTTCTATAAAATTTATTTATGGTAATATATTTGTGATTTTAGCTAAGGGTCTTGTCCATTGGAGATGCTCTAACATTGCTAACTTTTGACAGTATCTATTCTACTTTGATGGCCTATCTTTGGTATATTCAATTATATTCTTCTGCTTTGATGACCTCCTCCCAAGCATCCTGCAAGACCCAATAACAAAGTGATCATCATAATCAACTCAACAAGGTTCATGAATACATAAATGACTAAAAAAGAAATACAAAAGATGAACTTTATTAGGTAGAGCAATATATGCTAATCGTCAAGCAAAAAAATAAAAAGATAAATGAATCTTAGTTTAACTTTTGGACTGGAAAGAACTCCATTCCCTTCACATCCCATGTCACGCCAGCCAACCAAATGCAGCATTACGCACTACGCCATAAACAGCCTACGGTAACACCACGACTGTGTTACCTTAGACCCTAAAAAACGTTACCAAAGGCCAAAAAAAGGCTAAGATAACACCTTAGCTGGGATAATTTTGTTCTATGTAACCTTTGGGGTTTAAGGTAACACCTCGACACACATAAGCTAACATAGACAATATTCGTTACCATAGACCTATACAGCAACACACTAAGCATTCTATAGCAACACCAAATTTGTGTTACCTTAGATATAATAATTTTGCAAAATTATTAATCAATAATCTGGATCTCACCTGTGGGTCCCGCATTGGAGGGTCCCGCATGTGGGTCTTAACATGTGTTCCACATTTTAAATTGTATTGATAAAATAAAATATAACATTTAAATATTGCATTATTTTCCAAGAAAAAATTAAAAATGAATTCAATTCATGTTTTCATTCACCAAAAAATGAATCCAACATCATTCCAATACAATTATCTAGTACTGAATTAAACCAACCATATCATCTATAAATATTCAACACTAACTATTGGATATGACTTAAAACATACAAGTAATAGAATAAATAACATGGTTGGATTCCGATGAAACTCCGTCAAAAGATCCTCCAGGTGAAATAGCAATGTCAACAATCAAAAAGACAAAATCATCCTTAAGCTCCTTGATTGAACCAAAGGTCATGCTTGCATTCCAAATATTATGCCATGAGCCAGCTAGGTGCATTGTAAAGGTCATGCTTCTGCATCATACAAATTAAATATTATGCCATGCAAATCTTTTGGCAACCTGCTCCTGATCACATATATTACAATTTAATCCTAAGAAAATAGAATTAAGGACATATTTACTATTTTCAGTAAAAATATAGATACTGTACCTAATATCCGGTGGTAAGTGTACCAAAACATCCCGGATTAATAATTCCAGGTACCCGGCCGCCTTTAGCCATAACTCAACAGCATTTCTCATACTATCTGGTGTTACACCTACAAGCAGAGACAAGTACTCCTCTAGCGCTAGCTGTAAATTAGGAATTGCAGATCCACCTGCAAGAACTTACAAATCTCATTAAGGAGCTAAAAGACTTTAATTGTTCTCGTTTAGTCTCAATACCACGAAAGACCACCAATTTTCACCTATAGTTGGAAACTGCATACCAGTATCCTCTGCCAGTAAAATAATCTGATTCCGCAGACAACTTATTTTATCACAACGTCTGTATAGGAACTACACTTCTGAGGATCTTCTGAAGATCATCATATCTAACAGGAACCCGCAACTGAGGAACCCACAACTGACACACATAAATATTATACTTAAATATTATATGTTCAAATAAAATACTCATATGCTTTCTGCACCCCAACTACATGTGTATACATAAAAAGGCATATCTGTTGAAGAGAAGCCTTGTTTGCGAAAAAGTATTATATAGTAATCAAATAAAATTGTGACTGCTAAGAACCAGCATAGAAATCAATTACCACGTAGACAAAGACTTATCCAGTGCTTCCTGAACCACCTGCAGACAACAAACAGAAAAACTGAATATCTTCGTGAATGATTTGAGAGACGAAGGTGTTTGACATGGCATAGAAATCACCATTACCACAATAATGAATATCTATGACAACAATTATGTTCTCGAGTTACTTCACAGTTGAGACCAAACAAGCTGCATGCAAAAGCCAATGAACTCCCCCATTGACCTGCACTAGTTTCTGTTACAACATTCTTGATTCCTTCCTGACTATTGTACCAGACCTGAGGGATTGCAGTGTTGGGTTTGTGTGACCCAGCTGGGCTTACACCTTCATACTTGTAATATATTTTGGCCGGGGTATAAAGCAGTTTCTCCAGCCTCTTTGCTCTAAATTGTACCAAAAAGTATAAGATATAACTTAGACTGGTATGCACAACAAATATACCTGCAAAGAAGTCTCTTTGGAAACCATACCGACCTGATAAGTGGAGTTGGGCGCCAGAGCTCATATACATCAATAACCTCCTTTGGTATGTCAATGAATCGGGCATCACTATTCTCCTGCTTAATCAACTCTTCAGGAAACAGAAGAGACCAATCCTGAGGAGTAACAGGGTTATACGTTTGTGGATCTACAGCTATGTGAGAGCTTCAAATGACTCCGTGATGTTTTACCTGCATTAGACAAACCGCAGTGTTCGTCCCCTTGAACATGCATGAAGTAATTTAAGTTATGATCATCAGAAAATACACGACGACAATCACTTGCAAAGTCAGAATTCAAAATTTAGCATGATAATTATACTTGATATAAAAGTATTAAACTTACACAGATATTGGTTAGATAATGCAAGTAACAGAGATAAACAAGTCCCTGGAAATTTTTCATCAGTACTACATAAAATATACACCGAGTATCAGTGACACTATGCAGCTATACGATAATCACATATCACTTAGTTATCAAATCATGAAGCAATGCTTTTTGCAAACAAACCAGTACTCAATGTGTACATAATTGCATTTCCATCAATACAATTATGTTCCGGATCCTCCTACTGAACCACAATACTTTGAGTTTGTTTGACAATGACTATAACACTATTACCATATATTGCTTTTCCTTGGCTTTAATAGTTAAACTCTATAAGTTACAATAATCAGCTTAAGCATAAAATCCATTAATCTACATAAACACTCGAGTTCACACATTTGTGCGTATTACATGTACATATGTCACTTAGAAAATGATTAAAGGATACCAATACTTGAAAACCCAAGATTTATAAACAACCAAAATTCAAAGTAATTCAGGTATGCATATTTCATACCTGAGAAGACACAACTTGGCTAAGAATATCACCATTGCTTCGAACCTAAAACAACGAAAAGACACAATCTGTACACTCAACAAATCAAACCAAAAAAACCCAACTCATAAATCCAACTATAAATACAAAATTTCAAGAAAGATCAAGAAATGTCTTGCAACAATAGCAGCAGTATCATCCAATGTTGTTAAAGGCGAGAGGCGCACCAAGGCGCCAGACCCTCCTGGAGCCTAGGCGACGAGGCGCGAGGCGAGGCGCGCGCCTCATCGAAGTGAGGCACTTGGTCAAACTCGGTGGAAAATCGGTCAAACTCGGTCAAAATTGGTCAAACTCGGTCAAAATTGGTCAAAATCAGTAGACAATTGGTCAAAATCAGTAGACAATTGGTCAAAATCAGTGGAATATCAGTCAAGAACAGTTAAAATCAGTCAAAAGCAGTGGAAAATCAGTCAAAATCACTCGCAAACAGTCCAAATCAGTCAAAAATAGGCTAAAAGTGCGCCTCTTGCGCCTCACTGCGCCTCGTGCCTCGCTGCGCCTCGCGCCTCGGGTGTAGAGGCGCGCGCCTCATTGAAGTCGATGCGCCTCGGTCAAGTCGAGACACTAAATGTACGCCTCGCTGCGCCTCGCTGCGCCTCGTGCGCCTAGGCGCGCCTTTAACAACACTGGTATCATCACAACTTGTTTCAATACCAAGAATAACCAAATCATCAAGTGGGGTTTGTGTATATGATTTTGGACTTCAAAGACAGATGTCATGATTCGTAAATGAGTTGCTTATTTACTGGACACTATACTTAAAGCATTCAATATTTGGAAACACACAACCCTCGACAGCGAACTCAACTCATGTCAAAACAAGCAATACAACAATACAAAAATCGATTAAACTAACAAGCACTGGTAACAATTTACTTAATTAATTATTAGAAAGAGGGAAAGAGCACTACCACTTTGAATTCCTGCAACTTATCTTTCGATAAATCATCAGTAATTCCATAGATACTATCTTCGTTATGTGACAGCCACCTATCGATCAAATCCTTACATAACTGCAAATACCAAACAAAACACACATCTTTTAACCATAAACTGATAAACATGCATCAAAGTTACATATATACACATATACATAGAGAGAGAGGGGGGGGGGAGAGGGAGGAGACCTTCAATTGCAAAACCCAACCAAAGAAGACCTGGAATCAATAATAGTGGTCGATTAGATGAAATTCAAGTGAAAATATTTAAGTAACTGAACTCAAAATGAAGAACTAGAGCCCTAATTTGAAGAGTGGAAGCATGGATTGAAAGCCAAAGCCTCGATCAATTGAGCTGTGATTTGAAATCCGAGTAATTGAACCCCTAACAAGCCCTAATTGAATCCGTACGTACGAAAGTGAGAGAGTAAAAGTGGAACCCCTGATTGAGAATGAAAGACGTGCAC
Source organism: Kitagawia praeruptora (assembly GCA_037693485.1). Taxonomy (NCBI): domain Eukaryota; kingdom Viridiplantae; phylum Streptophyta; class Magnoliopsida; order Apiales; family Apiaceae; genus Kitagawia; species Kitagawia praeruptora. The sequence goes on from CM075353.1 coordinate 58,034,692, forward strand.
TGAGAGAGGAGCTTCGATTAATCCTTGAGAGAGAGAGACGACTGAGTGAGAAGTGAGAAAATAAGAGACTAGGTATAATTTTCCCCAATTTCCCTCGCCTTGTATTTGTAAATTTTCGTTTGCCCCCGCTTTCATTTTCGTTTGCCCGCTTTCACTGCAACTCCCGCTTTTCATTTTCTTTTCAATTTTTCATTCATTTTTTTTTCATTTTCTAATATTACAAAATTTATTAATTTTCTTATAAAAATGTATGATAATAAATTTTATTATTTTAATTATTGATCAATAATTTAAATTTATTATACCCAGTTATTTTGTCAAATAATTTTATTGATGAATTCAATCAAATTTTAAATTTTTTTGAATATTACTTCATTTTAAGATTTTTAAATAAAATTATTAAAAAATATACTGATATTGTATAATTATAAATAATTCAAGTATTTGATGGAATATTATATTTATAATAATAAATTCAACGACATGATGAAAATAGTTTAATTTTAAAATTTAATAATTATAAAATCATTAATTATAAATAAAATTTAAAAATATGTTAATTATACTCTAAGGTAACACAGCCCATGGTGTTACTAAGTTTAACACCTTCTATAGCTATGGTAACATACCTTTAAGGATATGGTAACACTTCAACTAGAGTGTTGTAGTAGGTCCAAAATTTCATAGCTATGGTAACACTCGAGAAGGTAACACCCCCCCTAAGTGTTGTATAAAGTCATCTATGGCGTAGTGACGTAGTTAAGGTTTTAGCATAACAAAATGTATGCTTTCAAGAGTAAAACCTTGGGTAGAAATTTCAGATGCCTGTGTATTTTTAGTCCAATCGTATAGAAGAAAAGGTACTTGACATTGATAACATCATCAACTCTTCCATTACAATGCTATGACAGAGTGAATAGCTAGAGTTGAGACTAAATACCTCAGAGTAACTCGTGCACTTTGGAACAGTGTATATGCACATTCTGTTTAATTCAGCAAGAAGAATGTCCATGGTTTGTGGAACCTAGAAACAACATAACAGACATGTAAGATTTTTAATCTAAGCAGTACAATTATTTCACTAATAATACAAGGACGATAGAAGACGAAACCTCATAAAAATGGTTGAGTTATTGTTTTTGTTAAGATAATAAATAAAATGGTTTAGTTTTTGTGTTTAAATATTTCTACACTAACAATCGCATTGCATATGTGCATACAATTTCAGCTATACATTATGCAAAACAAAACCAAGACACACCGACATTAGAAAATGAGATGGAATGCTTCACCTGTGATGCATTTATGGTAAATTTGTAAATTTAAGTACTGGTATAAGAAATTAAGTTTTTCAATAAAACAAAATTCCAAGAAGTTGCAGAGAATTGTTTGATTGTAACATTGTAGTGCATTACCTGAAAATTTGTGCATCAGGTTTCACTGGATTTGGTTGAATGGCTTCAGTAAAACAATTGGCAACGAAGTATAATTAGGTACTTTAGTTTGTAGTTGAGCAATTATTGTAACAAAGCTATCAACTTTGTGACACCCCGCATCTTTAAAAGATAAAATCGCAGAATGGTAAATATGATCTCCTCACACTTACATTTGCTCGATTCCGCATCAAGACACAAGCCAGGTCTGTTATTTACCCTTTCTCACATGCCATTGCTATTTATAGTTGGCTTGGCTGCACAATGAAGGATAAGTTTCAAGTTGAATAATTTTTACTCAACATTATAATGATTAAAAATCCAAGTTCCAGCAGATGCAATTCCGAATAAAGACAATATTATAATTGCCTGGGAAAATGTATCGCTTATGGTGCTGGGGGGTTTCAATCACCAGAGGCTATCGCTGAACTCCACTTTGCTCAGTAAACTCTTGGCATATTCTTAATCTCTGCAATGCAGACCAAAAGAATTAATATCAGTCATATTCACAGTAAACACTTGTCATATTCTTAATCTCTGCAATGTATAATTGTAATGATTTTTTTTTTGGCTTCATAGTGAATAAGCAGAATACTTCACTTCGAACAAATATTAGAACACTGATAATTCTCAAGTTATATTGATGGTAGCAGAGCAACAAGCCCAGATGTATACACATGTTTTTTATCAGGCAGAATGTATATGCTCAGGTATTGTCAACAAACGAAATTGTGTAAATACAAGCCTCTCAGACTATATAGAGTACCTATTCAATGTTCGAGAATCGGACCTTGGTATCAGAAAATTCAGTGAACTTATCATCCAAGAAAGTGTTGACTTTGAATGCAACAGAACCCAAATGATCCACACTACTAATAAGAGCTTTAGTGGCATAATCTTTCAGGGTTTCTACCACACTTCAAGAACAAGTTGATTAAAAGCAAGATCAGAAAGCAATAATACAATAACTAGAGGTATGAAAAATGATAAAACTAAAAAAGACAAAAGGTTTTAACACCCAACTTACAGTTGTTTATCATCATCTTTCTCATACAAAAATTCGAAGTACTCAGCAGCTGAATACAACTGCTTCCTTGTATTCTTCAAGTCCTAAAAGATAATAATTTGCATTCAGAATCCAAATTTTTTAATTTTACACCTTTCAAAATAAAAAACCCCAGATAGATTCTACCCTCAATTGTCTTTTACCCCCAATTTATCTCTCTTTCCCTGTCTCAAATAAGCACCGAACAAGAGCCCTTACTCTCTTCTCTCCCAACTCCTCACTTTTTAAAACTCATAAAAATCACAGCTTGAGAAAATTAACACATATATCCAACCAAAAAACTCACAGCTTGAGAAAAACCTCCAAATTATGAGCATAAAATTAATTGTTAACAAAATTAAAACAATATTAACACATATATCCAACTAATTAACACAAAAATCCAACAAATTTGACAAATAAAAGCTTTAATCGAACATACAATCCAAAAAATTCACATGCATACATATATATACATGTATAATCCATTACAATCGAAAAAAGATGGGTAGTTTACCTCTAATTGAAGCTTTGCTCAAATCTTTGCTCAATTAGGTTTGTGATTTTGGGCTTTTGCTCAATCGATTATATTTGAGATGAGAGATGTGTATTTGTGAGAGAAAGAGAGGAGATAGGCAGAGAGTGGCGAGGTCGGTAGAGTAATAAGGTCGAGAGAGAGTGGTGTCGAGAGAGAGAGAGAGTGGTGTGAGAGAGAGACAGTGGTGGGTTTGTTTTTTGTTTTAATGTTGTGTAAGAAATATTTTGGTACTAACGTTTCACTACATTGTTTATCCCGCCCAATGAAAAAATCAAATTCCCGCCTACAATTTTCGGCAAGCTGACTGAAATCGTTTGTCTATTGTAACGCTTTTGTTAAAGTATTGCAATTGTTCTAAAATTTCAAAATGATCCTTTTGCTTGCAACATTTTTCGTATTTTTTGTAACATTTTTAAAAATAATGCAATAGACTACCAAGTTTTGTGTCTATTGTAACACTTTCTGTAACACAAATACATATTGGTGTTGCAATAGGCCATATTTGGTGTAGTGGTAAAATTATATTTTAAAATAAAAGTAAAAGTGTTTTATTTAGAAAGAAATATTATTGATTGGAAGATACGATATTTTAGGTGTTTATAAAAGGTAATATCATCAATCAATTAAAAGTAAACCTCTTTTAATTAAAAAAGGCAATCGGCTAATTATCAATAATTATTTATTTTACTATTTATTTTATTTATTAGGATTACCGTGCTGAAAATCGAACCGACAAACTTTCAATGCCCGTACGATGCACGGGTTTCTTTTATCATGTTATAATTTTTATTAAATATTACAATTATGTTTTTATATAATCATTATTTTTAATATTTTTTAAATTTAAATTTATATAACTTAATATAGTCATGTTTACAGATTATACTAATGTTTCCCTATTATGAACAATGTAAAATCGAACCGACAAACTTTCAATGCCGTGCGATGCATGGGTTTCTTTTATTATGTTTTAATTTTTTTTAATATTACAATCATGTTTTTATATAATCATTATTTTTAATATTTTTTTAATTTTAATTTAATATAATTTAATATACTCATGTTTATAGATTATACTAATGTTTCCCTATTATAAACAATGTATACGAATTTTTAATATATTTTATAAATAATTAAAAAATTATGGTGTGATATTTTCGGGTATATATTAATGATTATAAGATTAGTTTTAAATCAAAATGGTAACATGTTTTAATTAGAAAGAAAAAATTAATGATTGAAAGATATGATACGATTGATTTTTTAGGTGTTTATAAAATGCAATATATTCAACTTAAAGTAAATGTGAAAAAGGCAATCGGTTAATTACCATTAATTATATTATGTTATTATTTATTTTAATGAATAGGATAACCAAACCGAAAACCAAAACTTTTGTTTTAATAAATAGGATAACAAAACCGAAAACCAAAACTTTCAATGTTTTGGCTTTAATATAATAGTATAGATATACTTTAATTGAGGAAAATAATAAAAAAAAAATATCACTGAAAAGTACATCTAATCTATTTTAAAATGTAACTTTCAATTTTTTAGAATAATAATCCATTAATTTTTAATATTGAGTCAAAAGTTGATCAATTTGACTACTAAAAAGTCAAAATGGATATGTAAAATGAGACGGAGGGAGTATTATTACCTTAAAAATAGTCAATGTCACTATTTTCAAAGTTTAATTGCAAATTTAAAATTTAAAATGAGTAAAAGAATATTTTTTTAAAAAAAATCAATAGAATAAAAATATTTGATAATTTATAGTCCCAGAATTTCTTAATATAAACAATTTGATTTTGATATGCTTGTGTAAAAAAAGATTTAAAATACCTACTTCGTATTACTTATTCTTAATTTAAAAATGTGAATTTCTTTTTAAAAAATAGGCTAAAAACTTGATTTGATCCTACTAAGGCTTTCCTTTAAATGAGCTGGTTATTACAATATAAAAGTGAAATTACAATATCCGTTTGAAGGCAAAAATTAAAATAATCAAATTCAGTACGAAGGCTTGGTTACATTTCTGGTACACTACTGAATTCAATTTTCAAAAATGGTACATTTTGTTCAGACTTTTCATTTCTGGTATAGCTGAGAAAATCTAATAGAAAACTCCACTTACAGAAAACGCCACTAGAAGTGGAGTTTTCTATTAGATTGTTTGCTTTCCACTTTTTCCAGCACTTAGCATTATTTTGTAACCACAAAATGAACTTTGTAGTAGCCATTTTATATGGCTTAGAAAAAGTATTTGTAAATAGAATTTATTAATTTTTTTGTTTCGTATTCAAGTATTGACATTTTACTTTGGTATAATACGAAAATCTCCAAAAATTATTATGTCTAACTATCTTATTTTTTGGGACGGACATGGCAACTCAACATGAGATTGTTGAAAAATCTTTCGAGTAGGCATGTTTAGGGGAATAAAAAATATACTTGTACATGTTTTTTTTACGTTGCTTTTATTCCATATTCAAGTATTGACGTTGTACTTTTGCGTAAACCAAAATTTAGGCATAAGTAATTTGTGTAATTACGTTAAATGTTCATCCGAATATGGCAACTTCACATCAAATTCTTAAAAAAAACCTTGGTGGAGTTACGTTGAGGGGCATAAAAAAACATATTAGAAAACATTTAATTACTTTAAATAAACATACTACATCATACAAGTACTTCAATTTGAAAACAGAAAATTGAAGCATCATACAATTAGATTTAATTAAAAATAGAAAAATAGAAAATAAGCATACATTGACACGAGAACCACAATAAAACTTCTTAAAATTCACTGAGATCAACAACATAATTCTCGTCCTCAGCTTCCTCAATTTCCCTTGCAATTTGACGTTCCTTTGCAACTTCAGCTTCTATTGCCATTTCACGTTCCTTTGCAGCTCGAGCTTCCATTTTCATTTTAAATTTAACTTGTTGTGCAGCAAATTCAAAATGTTTTGCAAGTTTAGCGTCCTCAGCCTGCACATTGTATGACTTTTTGTTTTTCCTAGTTTGTTTGATTTCGGTTTTAGTAGTTTGTGGTTTTTTGCCCTTATCCATCTTATGCTATTGTCTTGAAGAAAGTAAATTTAAGAGGAAACTAGTAAGTTGCGATTCTGAATAAGCAGCAAATTGGTTTTTATAGCCAATTTCGGATTATTATTTTACTTTTTTGTTGATGAAAAAAGACCTCAATAATTTAAACAAGCGTTATTGTGAAGTGACTAGAGCACTTTGCGTACAAGCAATAGAAGACGTGACTACTCAAATTTAGTAGCCTGCATGATAATAATTAGGAATTTCTGAAATCAACTTTACTTTTTCAGAAATCAGCTTTATTTTACTAAGCCTGCAATCAACTTTACTTTTTCATAAATCAGCTTTATTTTACTATGCCTGAAATAAGCTTTACTTTTTCAGAAAACAGCTTTATTTCACTACAGGCTAAGCATGCAGTCCTTTCTTAGAGTGCTTTTTTTCAATAATACAAGGTAAATTTAAGTGTTTGCTGCTGTGCATTCACATGATTTTGTAGTTCATTCAATTGTATTTTGACAGTACTGTTGAGTCACGGGCTAGTTGAACACCAATCAATAATTTATCCCTTGATTCTCAACTATAAAACGACATAGTGGTGAGGCTTGTTCACCCATCCACTGCAATCTAATTTAGCATTTCACACACAATTCAACATGTCCAACATTCCCGATTTAAATCTTTGTTTTTGTGATAAGTTGTGCGTTCAACGCACATGGCCCTATGGAAGAAATGCGGGAAGGAGCTATCTCAATTGTCCAAATGGAGGCAACGGATGTGGGTACATTCGTTGGCTTCATGAACCATTAGAGGAGCGTGCTGCGCATGATTTTGAGAAATTGGAAATGCAACGAGTCAGAGAAGTAACTCGCCATATGTGTGAATCAACTGATGAAAATGAGAATGAAGGCGAGGACTCCGTGAAGGAGGATGGGATTGAGCAGAAGGATGGGATTGAGCCTAATAATCCCTTTGCTGGTCTCGATGAATCAACTGATGAGAATAAGAATGAGTTCGAGGACTCCGTGCAGGAAGATGCAGAAGATGATGATGATGATGATGATGAAGATGAAGATTAATTTCTTCGGCTATGATTAAATGTGGTTGTTTTCAGTTTCCCCTAAAGAATGTCCTCTATGGATATTCATTTGTATTTCTTGTTTTCATGTTGTGTGATGTTATGGAATGTGATGTTTTAATTAATTACGTACTTTTGTTGCACACTATAACACCATCATAATAGAAGAATACACAGTACAAATACATAATCGAAAAATGCACACTACAAATACATAATAGAAAAAGTAAAAACTTAAATAATTGAGTAGTACTTAATTAAATTTCTTCGTCGGACATGTAATCATCAGAGATGTAACATGGATTTTGTTGAAGACGTTGTTCCTCAACGTCTATTAGCTCTCTTCCACTTGCAAGAACAGAGTCTTTGGCAAGTTGATAGATGTAGTGACGAGTTCTACGTAACAACATTCGGTTGTTCTCAATTCGTATATGTTTCACAGCTTGAATGACTTTACGCTTATAATCATTCCAACCCGATGATTCACCAGTACGCGGAAACATGTCGAGGGAATGACGAATAGGGACCCTTGCACCCATAGCAATTAGGTCATTTCCCAAACGTTCCGATTCTTCACGCCGATATGCCCATTCTCGACGAACGCCTGCAAAATATTCCACTGGATCGCTTTGTCTTAGATGCATGTAGTCATCATTTCTTTCTCCGAGCAACCAATTGCGATTTGTAGAGGATGACTTATTTCTTTTGTAGTTGGTAAATTAATTTGCACTAAACCTATCTGCAAGGTCAAATATATATATATATATATATATATATATATATATATATATATATATACAACCCACTTGCAAGTAGGGTTTTCAGGGTGGGGTTCTCATGTTTTATTGATCCTGCTTGTACTGAAAATTCAACTCGGCTTTGTAGGATAAAGTAATGAAATGACCATTCAACTTTTTAATTTTTTGTAGCTGTGTCCGTCTGCTACACTTCATTTCAGTCTTGAAGTGACAAACCAACTTTTTCAGAAATGGTAGCTGTCTAGTATTTTTTAAAATTTTTTACACTTCAAGAAATCACACTAATTTGGCTATAAATTGGAATGTTTTCATGTGATGTCTCTGTATCTAAAAAGTTCGTCATGTCTAATTCAAGAAACTCTTCATCTTCGGTTAGAAACCCTTACAGACATAGTTCAAGCACTTTCAACTACTTAGGTGAACATGGAACTGTAAGGTGTAACTGCAATCTACCAGCTCCTTGTCAAGAAGCATGGAAAGAAGGTACTCTTGACCCAGGAAGGAGGTTCTTCGGATGCAGCCAATACAAGGTATGTACAACATCACTTTCTGCAAATTTTGTTGTTGCGAAAATGTATTGAGTTTTGTTTAATGTGTTGTTAGGATCCTACAAGAAGATGTAACTTCTTTAAGTGGGCTGATCCATCGTACACCGAAAGAGCAAGAGAAGTGATAAAAGAGTTGAAGCTAAGATTGAATAGAAAGGATGATGACCTGCACAATGCTTGGAAGGTGGACGAAGAAATTGGTTTGCTTCAAAATGAGGTTGAAGTAACAAAAAAATTGTTGAAGAAGTCGGAGAAGGAAAACATGACATTAAAGAAGCTTTTGGTCTGTGTTGTACTAGTAATCATGCTTATTTCGTTATGGAAGTAGTGTAATTTCATAAGTAATTTATTAGTATTTGTTCCATGTAACGTTTGTTATTAAGCATGTTGAACTACGTTGATGTAATTTTCTTTGACTAATGGAACTAAGTCGTTTTAAGACCAATGTTAAAGCATTACAATTAAACCAAATAAATTAAAGCATTAAACACAATTGTTTGAGCAACACATTAAACCAAATAAAGACAATTGTTTAAGCAAATAACTTAGAAAACATTCGATTACATCAAAGTAAACATAAAGCCGAATAGAATTGGTTGAAGACTCACTTCTTCGCCTCCCACAACACATGGCTACCTGTGTGACACCTTCTCCCCATGCCCTTCACATTTCTAGGTGGTTGCTGCCTAAGATGGGGCTCCTCGTTAGGCTCTTCCTCGCTACTGGATGAAGCACGTACAGGTGCAAACTCTCCAAATCCCTGAGCCTGGGGCGTATGTAGGTGTGACTGCGAATGAGCTCCATAAGTCATCTGCGAACTACCTCCAAAAGTCATGTGCGACTGGTCGAACTGGGAAGGGTCCTGAAATCCACCAAAAGACCCACCCATATCCCATGCACCCATCATCTGGGAACCTGACTGCGAGCCACCTGGAAATGTCATGTAAGAGTGGTCCTGGAAGGCACCAAAAGACCCACCCATATGGGAAGTAGACTGTGAACCACCTGCATAGGTCATCTGAGACTGGAAAGGGGGTGAAGCATGATGTGCACTACCAGAAGCGTGTGAAGGATAACGTACACTGTCATCCAACATGTGATCCCAAGCACCTCTATACCCCATATCTTATCCAAAATCCTCAGAAGGAGCTGGATCCCAAGGCTCCCATAACTGGGGATATGTGCTAACCTCAGGCATAACTGGCCTAGCTGGTTGATAAGTACTACCTCCACCATGAAAGGACTGAGACCCCTGGGAACCTTCCTGCTGCCTCCACTGCCTCACATCGACTACACGTCGACGGGTAATACTCTGGAACCAAGCATCATAACCATCTACAGCCTCATTATGCCTGGCGGGCACATACAAAGGAGGTGATAGTGCATCCGCCCCACGGTTCAGCCATTTCCAAATCTGTACGTCCCGTGTCTCCATCACGTCATCGCCTAAATTAGCATAAAAAGAAAACTTGATAAGTGGATATTTATACCATTTTTAGTCCTTTGATTTAAGTATAGTTGATTATTTAATTCCAAGATAATGGTGATTTTAACGTGTTTTTGTAGAATTAATTCTTTCAGGTGGAAATGCACGTTTGTATGATTGCTTGGTGATTTTACGCTCAAGCATTAAGTGGAAGAAGTTACTGGCGAAACGATACAAGAAATGAGGAAAAAGGAGCCACTCTGACAAGCACTCCAGGCGCCGAGAGGCGCAAGAGCGCAACTTCAAGGCGCAGGAGCGCCTGCGAGAGCAGCATTCCAGGGAGCAACAGGCGCAGGGGCGCCATTCCAAGCGCAAGAGCGTTGACGCGCATACACAGCTAGCGCAACAGCACTGTTGAAGGCGCAACTGCGTCGTTTACAAAGGTGCAACAACGCTTGGTTTGGCGTAACAGCGCAGGAGAGCGTTAATACAGTGGAAATCCAGGGACCAGCTAGCGCAACAGCGCTTGGATTGGAGCTCCAGCGCTCGTGTGTGCCTGCTGTGCGGGATTCTTTTAGAAAACAGAATTTTATATATCTCCTTTTTCCTACTTGTAAAATAATTTTAATTACTTCCAGCTGGGTCTATTTATTTCAAGGCAATTGTTTAGACCAGGGGGATATAAAAACACATCTAGGGTTTAGAATTGGGGATCGAAGATTTTATTTATACAGACTACATCTTTGTAAACACTTTTTCTGGAGATTTTTTGGGAGATTAATTATTTTCTTTCAAGATCAAAGATTGAAGGTTTATTCTCTATTCTTTTAATTATGTGTTCATCTTACAATTCTTATATCTCTTGTTTAATTAGCTTAATTATGAGTGAGTAGATTTTTAATCTAGGGTTAAGTAGAACCCTAGTTATGATTGATGTGTGAATCTCCAATTCCCCCAATTTGATTGTTTAATTGCTTTTGCTTATTGAGTTGTTTTAATTAGTAATTACAAATCAAATATGATTATGTGTATTGTTTGAACCATTATCTACTTATCAACGAGAGTTGGATTTAGGTGGTTGTGATTTATCCAATAAGAACATGAAATTCTCCATGAGAATAGGTGGAATGGATTGTTAGGAATTTAGGGTGCTGTGATTAATGTCTCTAAATTACATGATACCATGAGAATAGGATTGATTGTATTTTAAGAGAAGCCATTAATACTCGAGAGAGGTTATTGGTATTTATAGGGCGCATCTTTCCTTTTGAGTAATATATCTGATTAATTGGGGAGGAAATTCACGATTGCATCAACTCATGCTAGTGGGGACACTTAATTCTGGATGTTTTTAATATTCGATTTAATATAAACACAATTTGCTTTAGCATAAGTTTAGTTTAATAAATTTTCAATATTAATTGTGTTACTTGCTTAGCCGAATTAAATCAGAAACAACTAGTGATTGATACGTTTGTCTCTGTGGGATCGACTCTGACTTACCCTGCTACACAGTTAGAAAGATTAGTTAGATATTATTATTTGATAGGCACGCGACAGCCTTGTCAAATTTTTGGCGCCGCTGCCGGGGACAAAGCAGTGTTAGATTAGTTAATTTTGAATTGATTTAGCTAAGTATTTTAGTTGTGTTGCTTCGGCTATTATTCCCTTGTTAATTAATCATCGTTTCTAGTTCTCTTGTTGCATGCACACTCGAAGTTCAGGTACTGAAAACTTAATTGATATTGATCCTGAAATTGAAGCTACAGCAAGAAGGCAAGCAGGCAAGCGAAGGAAAAACAAGGATAAGGAAGTTATGGGTGATACAACAGCTAAAGCTCTCAAGGAGCATGGTATGCCAGATGCTACGGGCGTACTCTCAAGTATTGTCAGACCAACAGTCACGGCTACACACTTTGAACTCAAGCCTCAGTTCATCCAATTCATCTCCAATGATTCTTTCGCAGGATTGTCCACTAAAAATCTTGTTGATCATCTTGACAGTTTTCTTGAAAAGTGTGATACAATAAAGCTGACCAATGTTAGTGATGATGCTATAAAGCTGCGCTTATTTCCATTCTCTCTTCGAGATACAGCAAAAGATTGGTTGAAAGATGAAGGACCAAACACATTCACTACTTGGGATAGTCTTGCGAAGGCTTTTCTACTAAAATTCTTCAGTCAGAAGAAGACTTCTAAGCTCCGGAATGAGATCTCTAATTTTCGTCAAGATGATGACGAGTCACTTCATGATGCTTGGAGAAAATTTAAGCGACTTCAAAGACAATGCCCTCACCATGGAATTCCTGATTGGTTGTTGATCCAAACATTCTACAATGGGTTGACACAAGAGTTCCGAAACTTTGTTGATGCTTCTTCTGGTGGTTCTATTATGAAGAAAAGTACTGAGGATGCGAAAGCTTTGTTAGATGAGATAGCGTCTAATGATAATTATCCATACAGTGATCGAAATCATCCTAAGAAAGGTGGTAAGTATGATGTTGATGCTCTAACCATGTTGAATTACAGGCTATGGTAAAAAAGATTGAGCAATTGGATGCCAGAAGCACTTCATCTACTGTTGCTTCATGTGAGATATGTGGTGTTGTTGGACACACCAAACTTGCTTGTCAATACAATCCTTCTGGAATGGCAGTTGAGCAAGCTAATGCTCTTTACAATCAGAATCAGAGGCCGCAGTATAATCCTTACTCCAACACGTACAATCCAGGTTGGAGAGATCATCCAAATTTCTCCTACAGGAACAATCAGGGTCAAGGACAATCTTCACAAAATAATTTTTCTCAGCCTCCTGGTTTTCAGCAAGCTCAGCCGCAGAAATCTAACTTGGAAAGTCTTATGGAAGGATTTATCTCTACTCAATCGAAGAAGAATGAGCACTTCGATTCAAGCATCAATGAGATAAAGGCTCACAACAAAATGATGGAGAACACGATCACTCAAATTTCTCAACAGTTGAGCCAACTTAATAAGTCTTCAGGCCAACTTCCTGGTCAAACTGAGCAGCCGTCAAGGGGCCATATCAATGCTGTAACTTTGAGAAGTGGTAAAGAATTGAAAGGGCCGGAATTGAATGCGAGCAAAAATGTTGTGAATGCTGAGGAAAGTGAAGATGAGATTGCAACAAAGAAACTGGTAGAACCAGAGGTCGGGGAGAAAGAAACCAAAGAATCAGAAGCTGTTCCTCTCAAACCATATGTGCCGCCTGTTCCTTTTCCACAAAGGTTGGCACAAGCGAAGCTAGAGAAGAAATATGGTAAGTTCCTTGAAATTTTGCAGAAGCTACATATCAATATCCCATTCATGGATGCTATCACTGAGATGCCATCTTATGCAAAATTCCTGAAAGATATTTTGTCAAGGAAGAGAAAAATTGAAGAAAGCTCTACCATCTCATTAACGGCAGAGTGCAGTGCCATCTTGCAAAATGATCTTCCGAAGAAGTTAGCGGATCCAGGTAGCTACTCTATTCCTGTTCAGCTTGGGGATGTCGAAATAAAAAGAGCTTTGTGTGATCTTGGAGCCAGTGTCAGTTTGATGCCTTTGTCGATTTGTGAAAAACTTCAGATGGGTGAACTAAAACCCACACGTATCTCTTTACAACTGGCATACAGAAGTGTGAAATTTCCATTGGGAATTCTTGAAGATGTGCCCCTTAAGGTAGGAAAGTTTTATATTCCATGTGATTTTGTCGTCATGGAAATGGAAGAAGATGCAAATATTCCTATCATTCTTGGGAGGCCTTTCTTAGCAACAGCTGGAGCTATCATTGACATGAAAAATGGAAGAATTTCTTTTGAGGTAGGCGAAGAGAAGATGGAATTCAAGCTGCAAAGTACAATGGGACATCCTTCTACGGATGAGTCTGTAAATAGGGTGGATGCACTAGAGGAAGTGATCGACATGAAAGCCAAAATTTTATTATCTGAGGATCCACTTCAAGCTGTTCTTGAGGGTAACGTTGATGAAGAAAATGGAGAGTGTATGGGTTACGAGAAGCTTTTGGATGCATCACCTACATATAAGCATGAACATTCTAATGTGCTACAGCATGAGGAAGTTAAGGAGAGTTCCACGCCTCCTAAGGTAGAACTGAAACCACTACCTGCATCTTTGAAATATGTGTTTATGGGCCCTAATGAATCATATCCTATCATTGTTAATTCTGAGCTTGATGACATACAAATTGAGCATTTGCTCACGGTCTTGAGAAAATATAAAAATGTTATTGGGTATTCCATTGATGATATCAAGGGCATTAATCCATCATTCTGCATGCATAAGATTATTCTGGAAGATGAGCAAGCTTCTTCTATTGAGCCTCAACGGAGACTCAATCCTAATATGATGGAGGTGGTCAAAAAGGAGGTTTTAAAACTTCTTGATGCAGGTATAATCTATCCTATCTCTGACAGCAAGTGGGTTAGTCATGTGCATGTTGTTCCAAAGAAAGGAGGAATGACCGTGGTGAAGAATGATAAGGGTGAGATGATTTCTACTAGAACTGTCACAGGGTGGCGAATGTGCATTGATTATCGGAAATTGAATAAGGCCACAAGGAAAGATCATTTTCCTCTCCCTTTTATTGATCAAATGCTTGAAAGGTTGGCGAAACATTCTTACTTCTGCTTCTTAGATGGATATTCGGGTTTTTTCCAGATTCCTATCCATTCGAATGATCAAGAAAAAACAACTTTTACATGTCCCTATGGTACATTTGCATACCGCAGAATGCCGTTTGGTCTATGTTGTGCTCCTCCCACATTTCAGCGGTGTATGATGGCAATTTTCTCAGATTTCATTGAAGACATTATGGAAGTTTTTATGGATGACTTCTCAGTTGGTGGAACTTCTTTTGATGCATGCTTACATAACTTGGAGAAGGTGCTTCATAGATGTCAAGAAGTTAATCTCATTCTCAATTGGGAAAAATGCCACTTTATGGTACAAGAGGGAGTTGTTCTGGGTCATGTTGTTTCGAAGAGAGGCATTGAAGTTGATAAAGCCAAGGTCGAGGTTATTGAGTGCTTACCACCCCCTACTTCAGTCAAGGGGATAAGAAGTTTTCTTGGTCATGCGGGATTCTATCGTCGTTTCATCAAAGATTTTTTGAAAATTGCTCGACCTCTTACCGAGCTCTTGGGTAAGGAGGTACCTTTTGTGTTCACTGATGCTTGTGTTGAGTCTTTTGAAACATTGAAGAAAGCTCTTGTTTCTGCTCCAATTATACAACCACCGGATTGGAGTCTACCATTTGAGATCATGTGTGATGCTAGTGATCAAGCTATTGGTGCAGTCCTAGGCCAAAGGAAAGATGGAAAGCTACATGCTATTTACTATACAAGCAAGACCTTGGATGGGGCTCAGATTAATTATGCAACAACAGAGAAAGAATTGCTAGCAGTGGTGTATTCTATGGAAAAATTTCGATCCTATCTCGTTGGTTCAAAAGTTATTGTTCACACTGATCATGCAGCTTTGAGATACTTGATGAGTAAGAAGGATGCTAAACCTCGTCTGATTCGTTGGATTTTGCTTCTTCAAGAATTTGACTTAGAGATTAAGGATAAGAAAGGGGCTGAGAATGTGGTTGCTGATCATCTTTCACGCCTTACTCTTGATAAGGATGATGATAAATCTACTCCGATTGATGATTCTTTTCCTGACGATCATCTACTTTCTCTTGCAAGTCTATAGGTTCCTTGGTATGCTGACATAGCTAATTTTTTAGCTAGTGGAACTGTTCCTCATGGTTACTCATCGCAGCAAAAGAAGAAATTTTTCTATGATGTGAAGAAGCACTTTTGGGATGATCCGTTTCTCTATAAATCTTGTGCAGATGGAGTCATTAGAAGATGTGTTCCATATAATGAGATTTCCTCTATAATCTCACATTGTCACGATTTGCCAAGTGGTGGTCATGCAAGTACTACGAAAACTGCTGCAAAGATTCTTCAGTGCGGTTTTTATTGGCCAACTCTTTTTAAAGATGTCCACCAATATGTTCATTCTTGTGATCGTTGCCAAAGAACGGGGAATATTTCAAGACGCAATGAGATGCCTCTCAATAGCATTCTTGAAGTGGAGCTTTTCGATGTGTGGGGAGTAGATTTCATGGGACCTTTCCCTCCGTCTTTTAAGAACAGATATATCTTGGTAGCTGTGGACTACGTCTCGAAATGGGTTGAAGCCATTGCATATCCCACTAATGATGTTCGTGTTGTGAGCAAGTTCTTCAAGAAGATGATTTTTCCTAGATTTGGAGTGCCAAGGATTTTGATTAGTGATGGAGGAAAGCATTTTCTCGAGAATAAGTTCGAAGCTATGTTGAAGAAATATGGAGTTTATCATAAGGTGGGGCTTTCTTATCACCCCCAAACCAGTGGTCAGGTGGAGATTTCTAACCGTGAAACAAAGAATATCTTGGAGAAGACAGTTGCAAAATCAAGGAAGGATTGGTCTATGAAACTTGATGATGCACTTTGGGCATATAGAACTGCGTTTAAGACACCTATTGGGACAACTCCGTATAGGTTGGTTTATGGAAAAGCATGTCATCTTCCCGTTAAGTTAGAGTACCGTGCATTTTGGGCTATCAAAGGTCTGAATTTTGATATGTTAGCAGCGGGTGAGAAGAGACTTCTACAACTTAATGAGCTTGATGAGCTTCGTTTTGAGGCTTATGAGAGTTCTAAGCTCTACAAGGAGAAAACAAAGAAGTGGCATGACAAAGGGCTGTTACGAAGAGAATTCAAGGAAGGGGAGTTAGTTCTTCTGTTCAATTCGAGGTTAAGACTTTTTCCTGGAAAACTTCGTTCTAGGTGGTCGGGTCCGTTCAAGGTACGCAAGGTTTTTCCCTATGGTTCCGTTGAATTGATGAATAGCCATGGAGAGTCATTCAAAGTGAATGGCCAAAGAGTAAAACATTACAGAGCTGGTGAACCAATTAACGAGGAGGTGGATATTCTGTTGTCTTCTCCTTCTGCTGAATGATTGATGAGTCGGTGTCGGGCTAACGACGTTAAACAAATGCGCTACTTGGGAGGCAACCCATGGATTCTGCGCTACTTGGGAGGACTGGTGCACTTCATGCTTCGGCATAGGGGAGTATTTCTTTCCTTCTTGTTATTAGTTGATATTCTTATTATTGTGCCATTGAGGACATTGCCACATTTAAGTGTGGGGATGTGCTTTGTTGTAGTAGCATATCAGTAGTATAAAAAAAAATTAAAATTAAAAATGAAAAATACCAAAAATAATTCTAGCCATGCAATTTGATTAGTTGTTGTATTTTGCTAAATACACCCATGCATGCGTAGGAATCTTGTGTTTATGGATGCTTTTGTATGAGAAGTGATATGTGATGTTCTTGTGCACACACTTACACTAGCAAGTAGAAACTAGTAGACTTTTTGAATGTGCTAAGTGATTAGAATGACATGAATATGTGCAAGGTAATTTGGTCTATATGCTTTGAATACAAGTAGGTGCGTTAGAGAGACTGTTATTTGGGATTGATCATGCTTTGTCACACCAAGTGAGTTTTGAGCCTATATGCATATCAATTGCATGATTTTTCGTTTGGTTGAGTGTCCACATGTTGTTTGCATTGCTAGTACTTGCTTGAAGTCTTTCTTAAGATGCATGACATTAATTGATGATAAGATGATAAAGGCAATTAGGTATAACCTCATATTTCCCATATTTCCAAACCATTTATACATGATCCATTAGTTAACCCTTTGAGCCTAATCCTATTCTTTCGGTGACACACCATGTACTTGCCTATATCCTATTCTTGTATTGGCCTTACAGTAATTTTTGAACCAATTGTCAAGGGCTAGTATTGTTCGTAAGGGAGTGATAAGGTGTGTATAAAAGGGGGGTTTTATTGATGATCATAACTTTGGGGGAATATTTGGGGTTTGGTTCATAGCTTGTTAGTCGAAGTTTGAAATCATATTTACGGGATCGTTGTTCTTGCTATTATTTTGCTCTCTTGAAAAAAAATAAAATAAATAAATATGAGAGCATTCTTATCTTTTGTGATCCTACTTTGATTCGATTAGTCAAGTTGTTTATAAATAAAAGTTCAAGTATGGGGATGAAAGTATGGGAGTTGTTTGAATTTTATTGTCAGGTACTAGCTTTTGACTTAACCTTCTTTGGCTTTCTTGACATACCTTGTCCCTAGCCCCGTTACAACCTTAACAAAGACCTTTTGATTGTCATTGATGATGTATGTTGCGTTAAAGGTTAGATTGATAACAAGGACGAAGCATGTTTATGATATTGTTGGAGTTGAGTGAAACACTTACCCTTGTTTTGAGTCAATATTCTTTGTGAGTGAACGGTGAGTTTTTGCTTTTGCATAGGATATCCCAGGTTGTGTCTCAAGATGTGCTCTTGTGTGCTTAGCATGTTTACCAACCTATTCTTACATTTGACATGAATTTCTATGATTTTATGCATCTTCTTTGAGTAGACTATGTGGATACTTGCACTTTAGACACCAAGGCATTGCATTTTCATTTTGATTCTTAAGCTGATGTGGCGTGAGAGGACTTGTGTGTGTGGTGTTGTGTTAGCATTAATCTTTTGCATGAGCTAGATGAATTTTGTGGGTATATTCACTATAAACCCTCACGAGACCTTACTCGTCCACTAGGGCTACCTAGGGGTTTAAAGGGCTTGTTGCATATGCCAAATGCAACCGTGATCACCTACGGAAGTGGTACTAATTAATTAGTTAGTTTAGGGTATTTTAGTAGTTTGCCCGAGGACGTGCAAAATGGTAAGTGTGGGGATATTCGATAAGTGGATATTTATACCATTTTTAGTCCTTTGATTTAAGTATAGTTGATTATTTAATTCCAAGATAATGGTGCTTTTAACGTGTTTTTGTAGAATTATTTCTTTCAGGTGGAAATGCACGTTTGTATGATTGCTTGGTGATTTTACGCTCAAGCATTAAGTGGAAGAAGTTACTGGCGAAACGATACAAGAAATGAGGAAAAAGGAGCCACTCTGACAAGCACTCCAGGCGCCGAGAGGTGCAAGAGCGCGACTTCAAGGCGCAGGAGCGCCTGCGAGAGCAGCATTCCAGGGAGCAACAGGCGCAGGGGCGCCATTCCAAGCGCAAGAGCGCTGACGCGCATACACAGCTAGCGCAACAGCACTGTTGAAGGCGCAACTGCGCCGTTTACAAAGGTGCAACAGCGCTTGGTTTGGCGTAACAACGCAGGAGAGCGTTAATACAGTGGAAATCCAGGGACCAGCTAGCGCAACAACGCTTGAATTAAAGCTCCAACGCTCGTGTGTGCCTGCTGTGCGGGATTCTTTTAGAAAACAGAATTTTATATATCTCCTTTTTCCTACTTGTAAAATAATTTTAATTACTTCCAGCTGGGTCTATTTATTTCAAGGCAATTGTTTAGACCAGGGGGATATAAAAACACATCTAGGGTTTAGAATTGGGGATCGAAGATTTTATTTATACAGACTACATCTTTGTAAACACTTTTTCTGGAGATTTTTTGGGAGATTAATTATTTTCTTTCAAGATCAAAGATTGAAGGTTTATTCTCTATTCTTTTAATTATGTGTTCATCTTACAATTCTTATATCTCTTGTTTAATTAGCTTAATTATGAGTGAGTAGATTTTTAATCTAGGGTTAAGTAGAACCCTAGTTATGATTGATGTGTGAATCTCCAGTTCCCCCAATTTGATTGTTTAATTGCTCTTGCTTATTGAGTTGTTTTAATTAGCAATTACAAATCAAATATGATTATGTGTATTGTTTGAACCATTATCTACTTATCAACGAGAGTTGGATTTAGGTGGTTGTGATTTATCCAATAAGAACATGAAATTCTCCATGAGAATAGGTAGAATGGATTGTTAGGAATTTAGGGTGCTGTGATTAATGTCTCTAAATTACATGATACCATGAGAATAAGATTGATTGTATTTTAAGAGAAGCCATTAATACTCGAGAGAGGTTATTGGTATTTATAGGGCGCATCTTTCCTTTTGAGTAATATATCTGATTAATTGGGGAGGAAATTCACGATTGCATCAACTCATGCTAGTGGGGACACTTAATTCTGGATGTTTTTAATATTCGATTTAATATAAACACAATTTACTTTAGCATAAGTTTAGTTTAATAAATTTTCAATATTTATTGTGTTACTTGCTTAGCCGAATTAAATTAGAAACAACTAGTGATTGATACGTTTGTCTCTGTGGGATCGACTCTGACTTACCCTGCTACTCAGTTAGAAGGATTAGTTAGATATTATTATTTGATAGGCACGCGACAACCTTGTCAAAACTCATGTGACGAATCATGCCCTTGGCAAGGTGACCGAGTCGGTATATCCTGTATGAATCCAAACTGTCTAGTCACTCTGTCAGGGTAGTACCACTCGATGATCGTGTGAAATATCAAGGGACACTGGGCGGACCATTTTTGAGTCTCCATTATCGATGGAAGCTCAGCGGTGGGAAAGTTCCTATAAGGCCTCCAACATATCTGCTCAATGTGCATATCATCCAACTCATAACGACCGTGACGTGCCCTATGTGACGTGGAGCGCACAGTGCTCTTAGGCACCTTCCACCTGAAACATTTATGAACATCATAAGCAAATAGTCACAAGAGTACATAGCCGATGGACAACTGCTCATAAAATCAATAAACATAACAATTACCTCAAAGCTAAAGGAAAGAGGATAGGACACGGTGTCTTCAGTGTAGGAGCCAAGAAGGGGAAATGCTCATAAATCCATACCTGATGGAAAAATGTCATGTGTGATCATGCAAGGTAATCATGGATGCTTATAACGAGAAATATAATAGAAGGTATACCTATAGTAGTGTCATCGAGCCACATATCTCTTTCTCTGTGCGCTTCTTCTTCAGAGTAGATGCAGAGCACATGTGGTGGTATAAGTATCCCAATGCAGCACTACCCCAGTTGTATGTACCCACCTGGGCAGGATCATGCACGTAGTGTAACAGGTGGAACTGGATCGTGTTCCCTGCTGTGCTGGGGAATAAAGATCCAATAATAAGCAACAAATGTGCCCGTGTGTGGAATAGCAGCTGCGTTTGATAGTCAGGAGAACTCATGTCTAGCCTATGACATGTACCAAACTGTTGTACCAGCCATGAAATCCTCAAACCCGATTTCTGCCACTCATTATCTCCAGGAACAACACCCAAAAGATCGTTGACCATGACTAGCAACTGAGCCTTAGTAGGACTACCAAAGCTATGAATCACGGGACGTCCCCCGGTATAATATTATAGTAATTCCTAGTTCATACTCCAGTTTTACCTATATCTTCCTATTCTGTTTATGATTGTTGTATAATTTCATTTGTTAGTGGTGCTCAGGATAAACTAAAAGAGTTTGTCACAAATGGCTTCAATTCAAAGATCCTACCTTTGCCTGTAAGTTTAAAGTCAATAATGGACTTCTAATTTTCAAAATATTATATTCCATTTCTTTACTGTTCTAGCTATCAACAATTTAATGTATGAGCGAGTCAAATGTCTTATAATTTTGTATAAGGACAATTAGCATGAATATCTTTTACATGCTTCAATTTTTTAAATACAGCTTACAATTTGATATCATGCCTGAGATGGTATATTTCAGTGATGTCTGTCTTTTATTTAGTTGAGTTAGGAACCCTGATGCTATTGGATAAAATTGACAGTAAGACACTCTAGTTCATTAGTCTGTACAACAGTTTATTGTGCCTCCTTGTATTCAAGTAGCATCTGCAACAGTCTGTTTGCTTCCTTGTGCATAAAAGTAAAATATCTCTTGTCTTGACCCTATATTTGTTCTCTTCTACACCATAAATGCTTTGTTAAAAGAATCAATCATGTTTATGTCAATGAAATTACATTGTGACAACTGAACAGGGCGATGCTGATGTTATATGTGGGGAGGTCCTCCATGCCAAGGAATCAGTGGTTTTAACCGCTTTCGGAACTCCAAAAATCCTTTAGAAGACCCAAAAATGAGCAACTTTTGGTTTATATGAATATTCTGGAGCATTTGAAGCCAAAATTTGTGTTGATGGAGAATGTAGTCGATATCCTCTGATTTTCTAAAGGTTTTCTTTGGCGATATGCATTAGGCCGCCTTGTTGGTATGAACTACCAGGCGCGATTAGGCATGATGGTTGCAGGAGCTTACGGCCTTCCTCAATTTCGCATGCGTGTGTTCCTCTGGGGTGCACATTATACAATGGTAATAAGTTTATAAATTGGTTATTTATTTCCTCACTGTAGTTATACTGTACAATGTGTACTTACACTGTGACTGCTCTTGTATGCAGAACTTGCCTCAATTTCCATTGCCTACTCACAATGTCGTTGTGAGAGGACATTCTCATGTGGAGTGTTCGAGGTATGTTTCTGTTTCTGTACACTACTATAGAATTCGAGGCTGCCTTTGGTAGGTTCTAACTGAATTTTACTGAATTCTGTCAAACAACATTACAATTCAGGGTAGATAATAGTGAAAATCAACCATATGGTTCCGGGGCATTTTATTACCAGTCAAGGGTTATTATAGAGTGCAACTCGTTAAACATGATTGTCATACCTTTTTAATAAAAAATTAATACCCAAGGACCATTAACACTTTCATTAAATATTAATTCAATTAATAACATCTAGTTTTTCTGGCCAAAAAAAAATAACATCTAGTTTTATTAACTAATGTTATATACACTTTATGGTTAGAAACACAATTGAGATAACACCCAAGACATCAAACTATTTTAACTATCCAAATGCTTACAATTTGTTCACTTCCGGATAGAAAAACATAGTTGTGGAGATGAGTTGCAATTGCAAACTATCACCTGCATGATAGAAGATGGTAGTTTGCAGCGAGAAAGTGAAGCTGACGAATTAGAATTTTGTAAAAGTTGAGATTGAACTATTAGTACATAAAAGAGAATGTTGCCTTGAACAACTAGGCATTGCACCATGATGTGGCTTTCTGCCATTATAATGGTCCTTTGCAGCACACTAAGCATAAGCTAAAAGCTGTAGAAGGTGATAAAACATTACTTATATGTTTCCTATTTGATGAGATGGGTAGTGTAAGACCATCATTGTTTGACTACTTTCTTTAAAGATTTGCACTCCTGAGAGATGTTAAAGCTGCCTCAGTTCTTTTATTTTAGCGTGGCAAAGGTCCTAACTGGGTCATATTTTGTTGATATTTTTACAGTTTGTCCTCTGCTTATCTGTGTATTAATAGTTGAGGTTAAATATATGCATGCTTGTAAGCAATCAGGTTTCATCAATAGTCAGCAGAACTGTATTCTTTTTAACTGTGTTTCCCTTGTGAATTTCTATTAGCTTCTATTCTCACTTGGTTGATTACTTAGCAGTTAGCTCATTTCATTAAACAAAACCCAGAAATCACTAGTCCTCCTCACTCCACTCACATGTTATACCAATTTCATTATTTTTTTATGATGATCCATTTATTTTATTGATTTCAGTCAAATGCCGTTACCTACGATGAAGCTGGGGTTGCTAAACTAGAGGACAAGTTGTACTTGGGGGATGCGATTTCCGACCTGTTGGATTCGACGGGATCCAATCCATTATTTATGGCCCATCGGGTTTTATTATTAATCATCTAAATAAGACTTGAGCCTAATTAATAATTAAATATATAAATAGCACTTAATATATATTTAATTATTACATCTAATATATATCTATTTAGATATATTTATTTATAATGGCTTAAGTACCCAAGCCCATAACTTTGATGGACGGTTATGGGTTTAGCCCATTAGGGTTGGTCCCATTATTCCCTCTATATAATGAATCTTATGCAAGAACAAAAGTTACGCGTCTCATAATATTCAGAAAATACACACACCCCATCCTTACGTATAGAGGAGAATAGTGAAGATCAAAGCCCTCAAGTACTTGCGCTCTTCGGACTCTCTCAAGATCATTAATGGCCTCTTTCGATTCTGGTACGCTTCCGCTATTTATTTATACTCATAGTTTTGATCAGGAGATTCATGTATATATATTATGTTGTATTTATATACATGATTTATTCTAACAATTGGTATCAGAGAAAACTCCTTGATTGATTCTTTGAGTTTAATTAATTAGAATTGAATTGGATTTGTTTGACATGTATAAATCTGAATCGATATATGTTGTTATACATATATATTATGTGTGGGTATGTTGCAAACCGTGTGAATTGAATGAATTTGGTTGTTGTATATATTGCTGTATGTATATGATACATGCTTGTTCTTATTTTGGAGATTGTATACGATACGATTTCTGAAAAATTGTCCAGATTTAGTGAAATTTGCGTACTGTGTCCGATTTGCGCATAAAATATATGTTTTTTGACTGGAATCGGGCCACTGAGCAAGACTGACATAGTCAGGTTTGCATTTGTAAGCCGTTTGACGTCGTTTACTGCCTGTAAACAGCGAATTATGATTTTCTGATTTAATTTCGAATTTTCTGATTTATGCTTTATTTGATTTCTATGATTGTATCATGAGAAATATAATATGGTATGATATGTTTATGCTGTCTGCGATTCTGATTCAGGGATACTTATGATAAAAAAAAAAAATATTAGTCCCTCATGTAAAATATTATTAAGTTATTTTTGGACTAATATAGTGATTTCTTAATTATTAAAATATTAGATGGACCAACGAAAATCTTTTATTTTAATTATTTAAGAGAATGATAAATCACCTAATGTACGTGTACAAGTTAATGTACGAATCGGCCCAACGGAAGATTTGTATATTGATTTTGTAAACGGAATTTTTAAAGTTCAAATTGTAGAATTTAAATTATTTTCTGCCCAACGGTGATATAATTTAATATTTTACTATTTGTAATCTTATGTTTAATGGCAAAATTAATTTAATATTAATTATCGGCCCAACGGAAGATATTAATATTTAATTAATTTTAATGGAAGGAAAATTTTTGTGTATTTTATTTTTCCTATTTAGATAAACTGTTTATCCCTCGGTTTATTTAACTTATGTGTTACTTGGTGAACTAACTGTTTTTCATCATGTGGATTATATTTATTGTACTTGTTGTACTTATGTGCATGATTGTGATTAACCTTGATTCAGCATTTGGTCCTGTTTCACTTACCAACTACTTTTCACACATTGAACCATTGAGTGGCTCTAATTTTAAGAAGTGGAAAGAGCAAATTGATCTTACGTTGGGAGTTACTGCCCTTGATTATGCCATAAGGGTTGCAAAACCTGCTGCCATTACAGCCGAAAGCTCTGCTGAGCAAAAGGCTGATTATGCAAAATGGGAGCATAGCAACCGTGTTTCCTTAATGATTCTTAAGGGCTCCATTACTAGTGCAATTCGTGGAGCAATTCCCGAATCTGATAATGCAAAGGAGTACCTAGCGAACATTGAGGAACAATTCAAGGCTTCCACTAAGGCTCAAGCCACTACACTGATCTCGAAAATGGTCACTCTCAAGTATAATGGTTCAAGTGGTGTTCGTGATCACATTGTGAGAATGAATGATATGGCTGCTCAGTTAAAGGATATGAACATGGAAATCTCTGAAGGTTTTCTCGTCCACTTCATAATGACTTCTCTTCCTGCACAATTTGGTCCTTTTAAGATCAACTACAATACGCAGAAAGAAAAGTGGAAGATGAGCGAGTTGATTTCTATGTGCGTTCAAGAAGAAGAACGCCTTAAGTCTGAGAAGGTTGAAAGTGCTCATGTTGTGACCACGACACCCGCTAAAGGAAAAGGAAAGAAATATGGCAATAGTCAAAAGAAAAAGGGAATTGGTGCGACTGTCACGAAAGAAAATGGACAGACTTCTGGCACAAAGAACTTTGGAGGTCCTAAATGTAACTTCTGCAGAGCTAAGGGACACATAAGGAAAGAGTGTTCCAAATTTCGCGAGTGGTTAGATAAGAAAGGTAATGCATCTATTTATGTTTGTTATGAAGCTTTTACATCTGAAGCTCCTTTAAATACATGGTGGATAGACACTGGTGCAACTGTGCATATAACTAATTCATTGCAGGGATTCCTTTCCGTGAAGAAGCTAAATAAAGGAGACCGATATTTACTCGTTGGAAATGGAGAGAAAGTACAAATTGAAGCTGTAGGAACTTTCCGACTTATGTTGGAAAGTGGTTTTAATTTGGATTTAATGGATACTGTTTATGTTCCCAGTATTACTAGAAACCTTATTTCTGTTTCAAAGTTAGACGCTTATGGATATTCGTTTAAATTTGAAAATAAAGGTTTTTCTCTATTTCTTTATTCTGAGTATATTGGCTCTGGGCTGTTAGAGGGAAACCTTTACAGATTATGTTTGAATGCTTCTTTTAGTGAATCCTTAATTTCAATGAATGTGCAAGATGAAGTTGCAACTGGTTCTAAAAAGAGAAAAAGAAATGATGAGAATTCCTCAAAATTGTGGCATGAACGACTTGGTCACATATCCAAAAGTCGAATGGAAAGACTTGTTAAAGAAGGACTTCTTCATCCATTAGATTTCTCAGATTTTGACACATGTGTTAAATGTATTAAAGGAAAATTTGTAAAAACAAACAAAAAGGGTGCAAATCGTAGCACTAAGTGTTTGGAGATAATTCACACTGACATTAGTGGACCATACACTCCAGGCATAGGTGGTCATAAGTATTTTATTACTTTTATTGATGACTACTCACGTTATGGCTACATTTATCTTTTACATGAAAAATCTGAAGCACTCGATATGTTTAAAATTTATAAAGCAGAAGTTGAAAAACAGCTTAAATTAGATATTAAGGTTGTTAGATCTGATAGAGGAGGAGAGTATTATGGAAAATTCTCTGAATCTGGACAGAATCCAGGACCTTTTGCCTTATTTTTGCGAGAGTGTGGCATCGTTCCTCAGTACACAATGCCGGGTACACCCCAACAGAATGGTGTTGCTGAGAGACGAAATCGAACTCTTATGGATATGGTTCGAAGCATGATATGTCACAGTACGTTGCCAGAATTTTTGTGGGTTGAAGCCCTTAAAACAGCTATGCATATCCTTAATCGGGTCCCAAGTAAGTCCGTGCCTAAAACACCTTACGAAATATGGACTGAAAGGGAAGTCAGTTTTGGATATATGCATGTATGGGGTTGTTTGGCTGAAGCAAAAATATATAACCCACACATCAAGAAATTGGACCCTAAGACTATTACTTGTCATTTTATTGGTTACCCCGAAAGATCTAAAGGTTTTAGATTTTATTGTCCATCACACACCACTCGAATAGTTGAGACTAGAAATGCAGTATTTTTTGAGGATGCTGAAGTCAGTGGGAGTACATCTCGAAAGATAAATCTGGAAGAGATTCAGGAAAATGTCCCTATTCCTATCATTCCAGATATTAGTGCACCAGAAAATGATGATAAAAATGTTGGTGCAAATGAGACTGTACATCAAGAACCACCTCAAGATGACAATAACACTACTGAACCTCTTAGGAGGTCAGAAAGAGTAAGACGATCAGCAATCTCGGATGATTATATTGTGTATTTAGATGAAATTGAGTCTAATCTTGGCATGGGACATGATCCTATTTCTTATAAAGAAGCTATTGCTAGTAACCATTCAACTCAATGGCTTGTAGCCATGGAGGATGAGTTGAAATCCATGAAGGATAATGATGTATGGGATCTAGTTGAGTTGCCACAAGGGGTCAAAGCTGTAGGCTGCAAATGGGTCTACAAAACTAAGCTTGATCCTAGTGGTAACATCGAAAGATATAAAGCTAGATTGGTTGCAAAGGGCTTCACAGAAAGAAAAGGAATTGATTATAATGATACATTTTCCCCTGTTTCGAGTAAGGATTCATTTCGTATCATCATGGCTTTAGTAGCTCATTATGACTTAGAGTTACACCAAATGGATGTTAAAACTGCTTTTCTTAATGGTGACTTGCATGAGGATGTCTACATGTCACAACCGGAAGGTTTTGTAGTCAAAGGCAAGGAACACATGAAATGTCGGTTAAAGAAGTCCATATATGGATTAAGGCAAGCTTCTAGAGAGTGGTATATTAAATTTGATGATGTGATTGGAAAATTTGGGTTTAAAGAAAATTTTGTTGACCAATGCATATATCTAAAAGTAAGTGGGAGCAAGTACATTATTTTAGTACTATATGTGGATGATATTCTACTCGCTAGTAGTGATATGAATTTAATGCATGAGACAAAGAGATTCCTTCATAAGAATTTTGATATGAAGGATCTGGGGGAAGCATCTTATGTCTTGGGCATTGAAATTCATAGAAATAGATCTCATGGAATTTTGGGTTTATCACAAAGAGCTTATATTGATAAAGTTCTCAAACGTTTTAACATGCAAAATTGTTCTCCAAGCGTTGCTCCTGTTGTCAAGGGTGACAAATTTAGCTTGAAACAATGTCCTCAAAATCAGCTAGAATTGGATCAAATGGAGCATATTCCTTATGCTTCGGCAGTTGGGAGTCTTATGTATGCTCAGGTTTGTACTCGTCCAGACATAGCATATATTGTTGGAATGCTAGGACGATACCAAATAAATCCAGGTCCGGATCATTGGAAAGCTGTTAAAAAGGTCATGCGGTATTTACAAGGTACAAAAGATTTTATGCTCACATATCGAAAGACGGATAACCTTGAAGTCATTGGTTATTCGGATTCCGATTATGCTGGGTGTAAAGATGAGTTGAAATCCACTTCAGGTTACATTTTTATGCTTTCTAGAGGAGCTATATCATGGAAAAGTGCTAAGCAGTCGCTGCATACCTCTTCTACAATGGAAGCTGAATTTGTGGCTTGCTATAAGGCAACGAAGCAAGCTCTATGGTTGAGGAATTTTGTCACGTATCTCAAAATAGTTGACACTATTTCTAGACCACTGAAAATATATTGCGATAATAAAGCTGCTGTTTCTTTCTCTAAAGACTACAAGATAAGTGATGCGACAAAACACATAGATATAAAGTATCTTGTAGTGCGAGAAAGAGTTCAAAAACAACAAGTGTCTATTGAGCAAATTAGTATAGTTGCTATGTTGGCGGATCCATTGACAAAAGGTTTACCGCCCAATCTCTTTCGAGAACATGTTGCTAGCATGGGTTTGGTTGATAATCTTTCTTATTGATTCATGGATTTTATTGTAAGACACTAGTATTGTGATCACCTTATGTTATGGTTTTTGGACAAAGTATTTAGTTTGTTACTTCTATTATTGTGCACATTCGAAGTTTATGAAACAAACAATTATGTAAGGACCTCATGGACATATTGATTTGCTATTGATTATGAAATATTATGTTGTTCATGACTTAAGCTAGTATCTCTGTTAAGTTTTATAATTATACTTGGATTGTAACTGGAGGACGGTTTCATATTTATACATGAGTATGATACTACCTTTAATTCTGTTCTTGTATGATGTAAGATTTAACCTGTCTTATGGGATGTAATGCTCAGTAATAAAAGTCTTGTTATATGTATGTTGATGATATACTGACCCTCGGCCAAGTGGGAGAATGTTGGATTCGACGGGATCCAATCCATTATTTATGGCCCATCGGGTTTTATTATTAATCATCTAAATAAGACTTGAGCCTAATTAATAATTAAATATATAAATAGCACTTAATATATATTTAATTATTACATCTAATATATATCTATTTAGATATATTTATTTATAATGGCTTAAGTACCCAAGCCCATAACTTTGATGGACGGTTATGGGTTTAGCCCATTAGGGTTGGTCCCATTATTCCCTCTATATAATGAATCTTATGCAAGAACAAAATTTAAGCGTCTCATAATATTCAGAAAATACACACACCCCATCCTTACGTATAGAGGAGAATAGTGAAGATCAAAGCCCTCAAGTACTTGCGCTCTTCGGACTCTCTCAAGATCATTAATGGCCTCTTTCGATTCTGGTACGCTTCCGCTATTTATTTATACTCATAGTTTTGATCAGGAGATTCATGTATATATATTATGTTGTATTTATATACATGATTTATTCTAACACGACCTTCCAGCAGTATGTATATTCTGTGTCTTTAGACTAACTGACTTATTATAAAATGGCATATTTGTTATATATATGTTCTCATTTCTCCGTATTCTGTAGGTGGAAAATGATGAACATCGTGATGAAATGCCATATGCCACTGATCCAAAAACTGAGTTTCAGAAGTTTATTAGATTGGGAAAAGAAGGTAAGCCGAGTAATAATAGGCATGAGCAAGACTTAATGTTTCATCCTGAACTATATAGTTTGCACTTGTTGGTTTAATGTTGAGCTTATCTTTATCTTCTATTTGATCGGTAAATTACATGCAGAGATGCTAGGTTCTGCACCACCAGAGTTAGCACAGTCAAATCATCTTCTTTATGATCACCGTCCACTAAAATTAACATTGAAGATTATCAGCGTGTGTGTCATATACCAGTTAAAAAGGTTTGAAAAACTCTTTACCCTTAATCTATTTAATATGCATGCTAGCTACTAACATTCACCTGTGAAACATAGGGTGCTAATTTTAGGGATCTTAAAGGTGTCAAAGTTGGACCTGACAATAAAGTGGAATGGGATCTTGATATTGAACGTGTTTTATTGCCTTCTGGAAAGCCTTTGGTATGATCTGTTCACTAGAGCTTGCCGGTTTTCTTGTTTTTTACTCTAAGCTCCTTTGAATTTGACTAAGCTTGATTAAATAAATGAAAGGTACCCGACTATGCAATGACATTCGTGCGAGGAACCTCTTCTAAGTAAGAAATATTTTATTATACTTAATTCCTTGTTTAATTGTAGAAAGTTTGTAGTTTAATGGTTCCAATTTTTTTTTTTACATTTTAATCTTAGACCATTTGGGAGATTATGGTGGGATGAGACTGTACCCACTGTAGTAACAAGAGCTGAGCCGCACAATCAGGTACATATTCTATATTTGCATGTTTGGTGTGATGATGTTCGGTGTGATGGCTGACATCTAATTGCTAAAATATTTGCCAGATTATAATTCATCCGGAACAAAACAGAGTGCTCACAATCCGTGAAAATGCTAGGCTACAGGGATTTCCGGATTTTTACAAGCTTTTTGGTCCTGTTAAGGAAAGGTAATCAGTTTAATTAGTTTTTGCTCCTTTTATATTTTTTTCATAAACTTGTAGCTATGACCAGTTTCATATAACTTTTGACAAGAAAAAATTTGTTTATATTATTGTATAGGTACATTCAAGTAGGCAACGCTGTTGCGGTTCCTGTGGCAAGAGAGCTCTTTGACACTCGTTAGGATTAGCAGTAAAAGGCGTTGGCTCTCCAGTAGAACCTTTATATACTTTGCCAATGAAATTTCCTATCATTTAGGTTGTCAGTACCATAAAGGGCAATTTCATTTTTATTGTTATTCATGTATTGTTATTACTGATACTCCCTCCGTCCCAACGATTTGTTATCGTTTGCTTTTAACACGGAGACCAAGAATTAAGATTAAAATAAGTGAAGTAATGGGTGTAATAGTGATTTTATTGTTAAAATAAATGAAGTAGTGGGTGTAATAGTGATTTTATTGTTAAAATAAGTGAAGTAGTGGGTGTAATAGTGTAAAGTATTGTTAAAATAAGTGAAGTAGTGGGTGTAATAGTATTAAAACTTACTATTTTTGGAAACGTAAAGAATTGGTTGGGACGTCCCAAAAAGGAAAGTGTAAACAATTGGTTGGGACAGAGGGAGTAATATTCTACAAAAATAGTATGCCTTGGTCTAAATGTTTGGTTGCTCATTTATTATTACTCTGGTAGGAAAAGAATATTTTCCTCCGGTAAATGCCAAAGACAAAGCTAATGCTGTGCTAGACAAGGTTTTCGTGGTGGTCATTTCAGGTAGGGAACAATGATTGCAAGGTTGTAGGGAACAATGATTGCCATTCCAAACAATGAATGAAATATGATGTAAACTTCATGTTTTGGTGTCTTTGTTACTGTTTGAAACATGTATAATGAAACGAAAAGAATGAATTATGGGTACATGATCATTACTCCCTCCGTCCCGCCCATTTGTTATCATTTCAAAATAGAACGTCGACACGTATTTTAAGGTGGATTTTAAGGATAGTTCCATAACTTATTTTTGAAAGTTTCTTTTTTTTGTATAAAAATAGAACAATCCTATTTTTATACAAAAAAAGAAAATTTTAAAACTAAGTTATGAAACTATCCTTAAAATCTACCTTAAAATGCGTGTCAAAAAGTGACAAAAAAGTGTAAACAAATGGATGGGACAGAGGGAGTAGCAAACAATTTTCAGGATACTGATAAAAATAAATCCTCATGTATGTAAATCAAAAATTTTATTGTACACGTCACGAAAATTTTTCATGACATGATATGCCATAAAAATGGATGCTCCGCCATACCTCTAAACTAAAATTAATAAAACTTTATCATACATTGAATTCACAATAAATTTTCTCTATTTCAATAAAATATGAAAATAATTTTGATAGCTTAAGTGACAAAAATTTATCTCTTATCATCTTGAATTCGATTTTCACTCATATCGAGATTAATTGAGATTAGATACTCATATGTAATATATATGTAAGGTATAAACATATTTTTTTTAGCAAAGACATATAAACCTTATTATTAAAAAAAATTATATAAATCCAAATTTAATCCATTCACTAGTGAAATATTTTTAAATCATTCAATATAATAAATAAATAAAAATAGGGAAAAAGCACAATAAATTGTTTTAAATTATTTATCAAAAATACTACATTTTTTTAATTTGTTTTGCAAATATACTATCTTTTCGAATTCATTGTAAATATACTATCTTAATTGCAAATATATCGGACTCCCCATCTCCCTTCTTCTCTCTTCTCCCTTCCTTCCCACCATCCCATATCCGCCCTCGGCCACCCCAATCCCCGACTGACCTTCTCATTCCCCGATCTTCTACCTCCACCTCTTTTTCCGATGCCACCTTTGATGAATACAACCATTATTGTCGCTTCATCGTCGACCATCAACTTCTTCAAATCAGGGTCGCAGGCCTATTTCGAAAGTTTGGATTTGTTCCAATCGTGTGAGAATAGTAATGTCGATTTGGAGTGTATATGGTTGATTTCGATTGATTTAAGTTGCTTTAGTGATTTTGGGTCCATAAAATTTAATTTCAATAATTTATTTTGAATTATTTTCATATTTACTTAATTATTAAAAAAATTGTATTTGATTACTTTTAGTTGCATCCCATATTTTTACAATTTTATTTTAAAAAATAATCATATTTTATAATAAAAATCATATTTTTACAAAAATATTTTTAAAGTAATAATATTTTATAAAAAATTTAAAACCATTAGGTGCTTTTAAAAAAGCCATTGTTTTATTTTTATTTTTTTGCCAAAAAAAGAAAGGTTTCCATTAATTTGAACAAACGCACAGCCAGGACAAACCCCCAACTAGCGGTATGACCAGGTTGAAAAACAAAGGCAAGTTAAAACACTTAGCTGGTTTGTTTCCTGACCGTTTGGCAACAATACAGAACTGGAAAATTCTGTTAACTGAAAATGAAATCAAAGACAACCCAATAAATCCAAATTGCACCAACATCCCTGAATACATTAGTATCACAATTGACCTTAACACGTAAGAACCATTAATAACCCATTGTTCAGATGGAGCACCCCAGCTATCTACTTGCCGGGAACCAGCTATGGACATGCCGTAAGTGAAAACTCCCCAAAGATGAACACTCTCCTGTTGTGAAAGGTGAGCTCTTGCAATAATCATCACTGTCCCAGCCTCGATGCAGCCTTTCCAGATATCTCGAAACATCAATTAAAACATTCTCGGAGGGCGGAAATAACAAGACAAAACAAAACATAATAAAACATACATACCACTCCAAAAGGAGAGACATACGCATAAAGCGTTACTTCGCTCAAGGCGATACAATTCGAAAAGTCAAAGATCTCGGATTGACACCAAATTTTGATATGATGTTAAGCAGGAGATTTTGAGTCTAAGAAATGTGTTTATTTGATATTTCGAGTTCTAAATCAAAAAAGATCTGAAAAGAACTCGAATGGTTTTTTCGAAATTTTTTGGAAAAAAATCCGATTTATGAAGGGAATGAAAGGGAATTATGAAGGTGGATGAAGGCTTGGTTAAAGAAGGAGGAGGGAGGAAGAAAGGGGAGATCAGATCAAGAAAGAGGGCCTCCGGCCGGTGGATAAACCACCGCCAGAGGGGAAGAAACTATCTTTGACGAAGAACAAGTGGAGAAAAATTTAGTGGAGAGTTATTTTACAATAATTAATTAAGCCATTGTTTTATTTTAAAAAGTTAGTGGATTCTCTTTTAGGGAGTGGGTCTGTTGTTGAGAGCCTGAGAGTTGGGTTGTCCCGGTTAGCTTTGACGTAGAGTAGTGTGATCTTATTATATCTTTAATATTTGACTGTTTGTTACATGTGGTTTAGTTTTTGGCAGGGAGTTTTGCTCGGAGTCGACCTATATCAGGAGAGGAGTATCCAATGCCCGCTTAGGTAAGCCCCATGAGGTCCAAGCCATGGGTCCAGGTTCGGTTGAGTACTTTCCCATTCGTAAACATCTTTGGGGGTTTCCACGGAAACAGCCTCTCTGTGTACATCCTACCCTCCCCAGAGCCTGTTCTGAGCGGGATATACTGGGTATGTTTGGTTTGGTTTTATTGTTTTATTTTAGAGCAATGTTAGGGGACCAAAAAAATTTCTAAATTTTTCTCCAAAATGATGTGGAACACATAGAATGTTTTAATTGGATGATTGATGTGAATACAGGCATCCATCTCATTATTATTTTCACAATCGATAAGAATCATACATGTGACATTTGGAAAAGTTTTTGGGAAAATTTTTTTGGTTCCCTAGCATTTTTCTTTATTTTATTTTTACGTGCAACAAGCACAACATTATCATCATGATCGAAATTAGGGCTGGCAATTTCGGGTTTCGGGTCGGGTTCGGGTCGGGTCAGCAGATTCGGGTTGCATTTTTGATCCAACCCGAACTCGACCCGAAAATTTAATGGGTACAGGTGCTCAACCCGAACCCGACACGAATGGGTTTCGGGTCGGTTTCGGGTAACCCGACCCAAAAATTTAATTTTTTAAAATTTTAAAAATAATATATATATATATATAAAATAATATATATATATATATATAATAATAATAATATATATTATATATATATAATAAAATAAAATCAAATAATATATATATTTATAATATATATATATATATTAAGAATAATATATAGGGTGCCCTTCCATAGCCACCGTTGGTTGAAAATAGCCCACAGCCACCAAACTCGTACACTGCCGCAAGTCTTCATTGCGGCAGGAAAATTTTAAAAAAAAAGGAAGCCGCAATGAATAGTTGCGGCAGCGTTTTTAACTTAAAAATACTTTATTCCCGAGAGATAACACCAACATGACCACTACACCAAACAAAATTATTTGTAATTTACTTCAAAACAAAACAGTATTAAATATTATTTTATGTTTTTATACTTTTATTTTTATTATTTATTAAAATTAAAAAGAAATTGGTAAATTAATACATTATAAAATATAAAATTGTTTATAAAATTTGAATTATTACATAAAATTTTAAATAAATTATTATAGTTTTATAATTAATAAAAGTAATAAAAAATAATAAATCAATAAAGCTGTTAATTTGAAATATAGAAACAAGTAAAAAATATGAAATTACGTTTTCACCCTCAGAATAACTGCCGCAATGAAACATAGCGGAAGAGGAAAAACATGCTAACTGCCGCAATGAAACATAGCGGAAAAGGAAAAACATGCAATTACTATTTTACCCTTAAATCGTCTGCCGCAATGATACGATGCGGATACCAGCAATACACAATCACCCATTGCGGTTTCCGCGACCCGAACTGAACCAAATTAACCACAGAGCTCGATTTCCAGGCGACTCTCAGGCGATTTCCAGCCGATTCCGGGCGATTTACACACACAGTTGAGAATGTTAGGCGATCTTCCTCCTCAAGGTATCTTCTAATTGACACTTACACACACGCACGTAGTTATACATACACACACGCACTACTATATACATTGCTACTCACAATTATATGTACATGGTTTGATTCGTTTTTAACTGTGGGTGGTGTTTATTTGCTTCATTGTAGTTAAAATCATGAATTAATTCGAATTATTAGGGTTCATAGTTCGAATTTTACCCATTTTTGGTTTGAATTAGTTTGAAATTAGGGCTTTTACCCTCAATTGAGTTGAAATTAGGGTTTCTCATCTTTAATTAGGTTGAATTAGCTCGAAATGCCCAATTTAGAAATAGGTTTCGAATTATTATTCGAATTTTTATTAAAACTATGAATTAATTCGAATTATTAGGGTTTATAATTATGAAATTATAATTATAATTTTTTTTATGAGTTGTGGAAATTTTAATTCGAAATTTTGAAATATTAATTTGAATTTTTGTGTTTAAAATTCGAATTTATGAATTAATATGATTTATTAATTCGAATTTTGATTAATTAACATATTAGTACTGCATTTTATTTGATAAATGATATTCATTGTTAATTTATTCTTGTTTTAAATATGTCTTAATGGAATGATAATTTTAGCTAATTTTGGTACATGTTTACGAAATGTGCCTTATTTTTTTTATCTTGCACATTGCAAATGCTATGGATATGCAGTGCGGGCCTCTCGATAGGTCCCTCTTGACCATGCAGGATGATCATATTAGCAGTCACATATGGCAGGGGGGTGAGCGGGAGAAGTTGGATGTCCGCCAGTTGACAGCCAACCTCGACGATTGGGTATTTGATGACACCCAGGTTAGTTTGCTGTCAGACTGGGGTTTCCGAGCGTTTACTAACTCACGCTCGATTCTCCAGAATGACATCCGATTGATCACGACGTTGGTGGAGAGGTTTAGGCCAGAGACCAACACCTTTCATTTCCCATTTGGTGAGATCACCATCACTCTAGAGGATGTTTACATGATATTGGGATTGCCTGTTCGTGGTCGTGCTGTTACTCATACGGAGCTTTCCGCACCGCTTCCATATTGGCTAAGACGGTGGCACGATTTGAGGTTGACTGAGACCGAACGCAAAGATATGTATAAAAAAGGTTTGAATTTTAGTCCATAAATTCTAATTTCTTGCATTTTAGTCCTTAACATGTTTAATTCTTGCATGTTATATACATTAAATTTTCATTTGTTTGCAATTTAGGAAGATAATTATCTAGTTATTGCATTTTAGTCCATAAATTCTAATTTCTTGCATTTTAGTCCTTAACATGTTTAATTCTTGCATGTTATATACATTAAATTTTCATTTGTTTGCAATTTAGGAAGATAATTATCTAGTTATTGCATTTTAGTCCATAAATTCTAATTTCTTGCATTTTAGTCCTTAATTTGTTTAATTCTTGCATGTTATACATTAAATTATCATTTCTTTGCAATTTTGGAAGATAATTATCTAGTTATTGCATTTTAGTCCATAAATTCTAATTTCTTGCATTTTAGTCCTTAATTTTTTTAATTCTTGCATGTTATACATTAAATTATCATTTCTTTGCAATTTTGGAAGATAATTATCAAGTTATTGCATTTTAGTCCATAAATTCTAATTTCTTGCATTTTAGTCCTTAATTTGTTTAATTCTTGCATGTTATACATTAAATTATCATTTCTTTGCAATTTTGGAAGATAATTATCTAGTTATTGCATTTTAGTCCATAAATTCTAATTTCTTGCATTTTAGTCCTTAATTTGTTTAATTCTTGCATGTTATACATTAAATTATCATTTCTTTGCAATTTTGGAAGATAATTATCTAGTTATTGCATTTTAGTCCATAAATTCTAATTTCTTGCATTTTAGTCCTTAATTTGTTTAATTCTTGCATGTTATACATTAAATTATCATTTCTTTGCAATTTAGGTGGGGTGAAGCTTCATAGGTTGAGGGAAATGTATAAAAAGAAACCGGAGAAGCCTTCTCCCGAGTTTATCGAGCATGATGACCTTGTGTACACCCGGGCTTATCTTTTTTACATCATTGGGGGTGTGTTGTTTCCTTCATCGAATAGAGACACCGTGCATCCTAGGTACTTCTTGACTTCATTTCTCTCTCTAGTCCTTGCAATTTATGCTTAAATTTATCTTATTCTTGCATTTTATGCCTTAAATTTCACATTTCTTGCATGTTCATCCTTAATTTCTCCAATTATTGAATTCTTACCTTAATTTGCATTTCCTGATTTTTTGCAGGTATTTACAGTTAATCCAGAATGCACATGAGATTAAAGAGTATGCTTGGGGAGCTACGGTTTTGAGTTATTTGTTTAGGGGTTTGGCCAAGGCTGCTCAGAAGGGTGCCAAAGCTATTAAAGGGTGCACCATGCTTTTGCAGCTTTGGAGTTACGAGAGGTTGTTGCCTGGGGCACCTCTGTTAGCACCTCGTATGGATTTTGTTTGGCCGAGGGCATTGGCTTGGGCTGAGCCGATAGATGAGAGGAAGGTTAACCCCCACCACCATACAGGTCTTTATCGGGAGGACTTTGATAGCTTTCAGCTTGGTTGGCTGACATGGCAGCCTTATCAGAGATTTTATGACATTCAGGATGTTTCTGTGGACTATAATATCGATTTGATGGATGCTCACTATATGGCTCTCGGTCGTGTCCCTCTCATTTCTTTTGATATCGTTGAGTATGTCATCAAATGAGTGAAAAATAAATCTACAAGTGATTTTCAAGCTCAAACAAATAAAAAATGAAGCAAAATTAATTTTCTTTTTCCAACGAGTCCAAAATGAAGTTTTAGTGAGTTCTAGGGGTCAAATGAGTCAAAAACAAAGCTACAAGTGGTTTCCATGGTCAAACGAGTAATGAATAAAGCAAAATTAATTTTCTTGTTCCAACGAGTCCAAAATGAAGTTTTAGTCAGTTTTAGGGGTGAAATGAGTCAAAAACAAAGCTACAAGTGGTTTCCATGGTCAAACGAGTAATGAATAAAGCAAAATTAATTTTCTTGTTCCATTGAGTCCAAAATGAAGTTTTAGTGAGTTCTAGGGGTCAAATGAGTTAAAAACAAAGCTACAAATGGTTTCCATGGTCAAACGAGTAATAAATAAAGTAAAAATAATTTTCTTGTTCCATTGAGTCCAAAATAAAGTTTTAGTGAGTTCTAGGGGTCAAATGAGTGAAAAATAAATCTACAAGTGATTTTCAAGCTCAAACGAATACAAAATGAAGCAAAAATTATTTTCTTGTTCCAACGAGTCCAAAATGAAGTTTTAGTGAGTTCTAGGGGTGAAATGAGTCAAAAATAAATCTACAAGTGATTTTCAAGCTCAAACGAATCAAAAATGAAGCAAAATTAATTTTCTTGTTCCAACGAGTCCAAAATGAAGTTTTAGTGAGTTATAGGGGTGAAATGAGTCAAAAACAAACCTACAAGTGCTTTTCAAGCTCAAACGAGTAATGAATAAAGCAAAATAATTTTCTTGTTCCAACGAGTCCAAAATGAAGTTTTAGTCAGTTCTAGGGGTGAAATGAGTCCAAAACAAAGATACAAGTCGTTTTCATGGTCAAACGAGTAATGAATAAAGAAAATTAATTTTCTTGTTCCATTGAGTCCAAAATGAAGTTTTAGTGAGTTCTAGGGGTGAAATGAGCCAAAAACAAATCTACAAGTAATTTTCAAGCTCAAACGAGTAATGAATAAAGCAAAATTAATTTTCTTGTTCAAACGAGTCCAAAATGAAGTTTTAGTGAGTTCTAGGGGTCAAATGAGTCAAAAACAAAGCTACGAGTGGTTTTCATGGTCAAACGAGTAATGAATAAAGCAAAATTATCTTTCTTGTTCCATTGAGTCCAAAATGAAGTTTTAGTGAGTTCTAGGGGTCAAATGAGTCAAAAACAAAGCTACAAGTGGTTTCCATGGTCAAACGAGTAATGAATAAAGCAAAATTAATTTTCTTGTTCCATTGAGTCCAAAATGAAGTTTTAGTGAGTTCTAGGGGTCAAATGAGTCAAAAACAAAGCTACAAGTGGTTTCCAAGGTCAAACGAGTAATAAATAAAGCAAAATTAATTTTCTTGCTCCATTGAGTCCAAAATGAAGTTTTAGTGAGTTCTAGGGGTCAAATGAGTGAAAAATAAATCTACAAGTGATTTTCAAGCTCAAACGAATACAAAATGAAGCAAAAATTATTTTCTTGTTCCAACGAGTCCAAAATGAAGTTTTAGTGAGTTCTAGGGGTGAAATGAGTCAAAAATAAATCTACAAGTGATTTTCAAGCTCAAACGAATCAAAAATGAAGCAAAATTAATTTTCTTGTTCCAACGAGTCCAAAATGAAGTTTTAGTGAGTTATAGGGGTGAAATGAGTCAAAAACAAACCTACAAGTGATTTTCAAGCTCAAACGAGTAATGAATAAAGCAAAATAATTTTCTTGTTCCAACGAGTCCAAAATGAAGTTTTAGTCAGTTCTAGGGGTGAAATGAGTCCAAAACAAAGATACAAGTCGTTTTCATGGTCAAACGAGTAATGAATAAAGAAAATTAATTTTCTTGTTCCATTGAGTCCAAAATGAAGTTTTAGTGAGTTCTAGGGGTGAAATGAGCCAAAAACAAATCTACAAGTAATTTTCAAGCTCAAACGAGTAATGAATAAAGCAAAATTAATTTTCTTGTTCAAACGAGTCCAAAATGAAGTTTTAGTGAGTTCTAGGGGTCAAATGAGTCAAAAACAAAGCTACGAGTGGTTTTCA
Source organism: Kitagawia praeruptora (assembly GCA_037693485.1). Taxonomy (NCBI): domain Eukaryota; kingdom Viridiplantae; phylum Streptophyta; class Magnoliopsida; order Apiales; family Apiaceae; genus Kitagawia; species Kitagawia praeruptora. Next base: position 58,075,538 of record CM075353.1, read on the forward strand.
TGGTCAAACGAGTAATGAATAAAGCAAAATTATCTTTCTTGTTCCATTGAGTCCAAAATGAAGTTTTAGTGAGTTCTAGGGGTCAAATGAGTCAAAAACAAAGCTACAAGTGGTTTCCATGGTCAAACGAGTAATGAATAAAGCAAAATTAATTTTCTTGTTCCATTGAGTCCAAAATGAAGTTTTAGTGAGTTCTAGGGGTCAAATGAGTCAAAAACAAAGCTACAAGTGGTTTCCAAGGTCAAACGAGTAATAAATAAAGCAAAATTAATTTTCTTGCTCCATTGAGTCCAAAATGAAGTTTTAGTGAGTTCTAGGGGTCAAATGAGTGAAAAATAAATCTACAAGTGATTTTCAAGCTCAAACGAATAAAAAATGATGCAAAATTTATTTTCCTGTTCCAACGAGTCCAAAATGAAGTTTTAGTGAGTACTAGGGGTGAAATGAGTCAAAAACAAATCTACTAGTGATTTTCAAGCTCAAACGAGTAATGAATAAAGCAAAATTAATTTTCTTGTTCCAACGAGTCCAAAATGAAGTTTTAGTGAGTTCTAGGGGTCAAATGAGTCAAAAACAAAGCTACAAGCGGTTTACATGGTCAAACGAGTAATGAATAAAGCAAAATTAATTTTCTTGTTCCAACGAGTCCAAAACGAAGTTTTAGTCAGTTCTAGGGGTGAAATGAGTCAAAAACAAAGCTACAAGTGGTTTCCATGGTCAAACGAGTAATGAATAAAGCAAAATTAATTTTCTTGTTCCATTTAGTCCAAAATGAAGTTTTAGTGAGTTCTAGGGGTCAAATGAGTCAAAAACAAAGCTACAAGTGGTTTTCATGGTCAAACGAGTAATAAATAATGTAAAAATAATTTTCTTGTTCCATTGAGTCCAAAATAAAGTTTTAGTGAGTTCTAGGGGTCAAATGAGTGAAAAATAAATCTACAAGTGATTTTCAAGCTCAAACGAATAAAAAATGAAGCAAAAATTATTTTCTTGTTCCAACGAGTCCAAAATGAAGTTTTAGCGAGTTCTAGGGGTGAAATGAGTCAAAAACAAATCTACAAGTGATTTCAAGCTCAAACGAATCAAAAAATGAAGCAAAATTAATTTTCTTGTTCCAACGAGTCCAAAATGAAGTTTTAGTGAGTTCTAGGGGTCAAATGAGTCAAAAAAAAGCTACAAATGGTTTCCATGGTCAAACGAGTAATAAATAAAGTAAAAATAATTTTCATGTTCCATTGAGTCCAAAATAAAGTTTTAGTGAGTTCTAGGGGTCAAATGAGTGAAAAATAAATTTACAATTGATTTTCAAGCTCAAACGAATACAAAATGAAGCAAAAATTATTTTCTTGTTCCAACGAGTCCAAAATGAAGTTTTAGTGAGTTCTAGGGGTGAAATGAGTCAAAAATAAATCTACAAGTGATTTTCAAGCTCAAACGAATCAAAAATGAAGCAAAATTAATTTTCTTGTTCCAACGAGTCCAAAATGAAGTTTTAGTGAGTTATAGGGGTGAAATGAGTCAAAAACAAACCTACAAGTGATTTTCAAGCTCAAACGAGTAATGAATAAAGCAAAATAATTTTCTTGTTCCAACGAGTCCAAAATGAAGTTTTAGTCAGTTCTAGGGGTGAAATGAGTCCAAAACAAAGATACAAGTGGTTTTCATGGTCAAACGAGTAATGAATAAAGAAAATTAATTTTCTTGTTCCATTGAGTCCAAAATGAAGTTTTAGTGAGTTCTAGGGGTGAAATGAGCCAAAAACAAATCTACAAGTGATTTTCAAGCTCAAACGAGTAATGAATAAAGCAAAATTAATTTTCTTGTTCCAACGAGTCCAAAATGAAGTTTTAGTGAGTTCTAGGGGTCAAATGAGCCAAAAACAAAGCTACGAGTGGTTTTCATGGTCAAACGAGTAATGAATAAAGCAAAATTAATTTTCTTGTTCCATTGAGTCCAAAATGAAGTTTTAGTGAGTTCTAGGGGTCAAATGAGTCAAAAACAAAGCTACAAGTGGTTTCCATGGTCAAACGAGTAATGAATAAAGCAAAATTAATTTTCTTGTTCCATTGAGTCCAAAATGAAGTTTTAGTTAGTTCTAGGGGTGAAATGAGTCAAAAATATATCTACAAGTGATTTCCAAGCTCAAACGAATCAAAAATGAAGCAAAATTAATTTTCTTGTTCCAACGAGTCCAAAATGAAGTTTTTGTGAGTTATAGGGGTGAAATGAGTCAAAAACAAATCTACAAGTGATTTTCAAGCTCAAACGAGTAATGAATAAAGCAAAATTAATTTTCTTGTTCCAACGAGTCCAAAATGAAGTTTTAGTCAGTTCTAGGGGTGAAATGAGTCCAAAAAAAAGCTACAAGTGGTTTCCCTGGTCAAACGAGTAATGAATAAAGCAAAATTAATTTTCTTGTTCCATTGAGTCCAAAATGAAGTTTTAGTGAGTTCTAGGGGTCAAATGAGTCAAAAACAAATCTACAAGTGGTTTCCAAGGTCAAACGAGTAATAAATAAAGTAAAATTAATTTTCTTGTTCTATTGAGTCCAAAATGAAGTTTTAGTGAGTTCTAGGGGTCAAATGAGTGAAAAACAAAGCTACAAATGGTTTCCATGGTCAAACGAGTAATAAATAAAGTAAAAATAATTTTCTTGTTCCAACGAGTCCAAAAAAAAGTTTTAATGAGTTCTAGGGGTCAAATGAGTGAAAAATAAATCTACAAGTGATTTTCAAGCTCAAACGAATAAAAAATGAAGCAAAAATTATTTTCTTGTTCCAACGAGTCCAAAATGAAGTTTTAGCGAGTTCTAGGGGTGAAATGAGTCAAAAACAAATCTACAAGTGATTTAAAGCTCAAACGAATAAAAAATGAAGCAAAATTCATTTTCTCGTTCCAACGAGTCCAAAATGAAGTTTTAGTGAGTTCTAGGGGTCAAATGAGTCAAAAAAAAAAACTACAAATGGTTTCCATGGTCAAACGAGTAATAAATAAAGTAAAAATAATTTTCTTGTTCCATTGAGTCCAAAATAAAGTTTTAGTGAGTTCTAGGGGTCAAATGAGTGAAAAATAAATTTACAATTGATTTTCAAGCTCAAACGAATACAAAATGAAGCAAAAATTATTTTCTTGTTCCAACGAGTCCAAAATAAGTTTTAGTGAGTTCTAGGGGTGAAATGAGTCAAAAATAAATCTACAAGTGATTTTCAAGCTCAAACGAATCAAAAATGAAGCAAAATTAATTTTCTTGTTCCAACGAGTCCAAAATGAAGTTTTAGTGAGTTATAGGGGTGAAATGAGTCAAAAACAAACCTACAAGTGATTTTCAAGCTCAAATGAGTAATGAATAAAGCAAAATAATTTTCTTGTTCCAACGAGTCCAAAATGAAGTTTTAGTCAGTTCTAAGGGTGAAATGAGTCCAAAACAAAGATACAAGTGGTTTTCATGGTCAAACGAGTAATGAATAAAGAAAATTAATTTTCTTGTTCCATTGAGTCCAAAATGAAGTTTTAGTGAGTTCTAGGGGTGAAATGAGCCAAAAACAAATGTACAAGTGATTTTCAAGCTCAAACGAGTAATGAATAAAGCAAAATTAATTTTCTTGTTCCAACGAGTCCAAAATGAAGTTTTAGTGAGTTCTAGGGGTCAAATGAGCCAAAAAACAAAGCTACGAGTGGTTTTCATGGTCAAACGAGTAATGAATAAAGCAAAATTAATTTTCTTGTTCCATTGAGTCCAAAATGAAGTTTTAGTGAGTTCTAGGGGTCAAATGAGTCAAAAACAAAGCTACAAGTGGTTTCCATGGTCAAACGAGTAATGAATAAAGCAAAATTAATTTTCTTGTTCCATTGAGTCCAAAATGAAGTTTTAGTGAGTTCTAGGGGTGAAATGAGTCAAAAATAAATCTACAAGTGATTTCCAAGCTCAAACGAATCAAAAATGAAGCAAAATTAATTTTCTTGTTCCAACGAGTCCAAAATGAAGTTTTTGTGAGTTATAGGGGTGAAATGAGTCAAAAACAAATCTACAAGTGATTTTCAAGCTCAAACGAGTAATGAATAAAGCAAAATTAATTTTCTTGTTCCAACGAGTCCAAAATGAAGTTTTAGTCAGTTCTAGGGGTGAAATGAGTCCAAAAAAAAGCTACAAGTGGTTTCCCTGGTCAAACGAGTAATGAATAAAGCAAAATTAATTTTCTTGTTCCATTGAGTCCAAAATGAAGTTTTAGTGAGTTCTAGGGGTCAAATGAGTCAAAAACAAAGCTACAAGTGGTTTCCAAGGTCAAACGAGTAATAAATAAAGCAAAATTAATTTTCTTGTTCCATTGAGTCCAAAATGAAGTTTAGTGAGTTCTAGGGGTCAAATGAGTGAAAAAACAAAGCTACAAATGGTTTCCATGGTCAAACGAGTAATAAATAAAGTAAAAATAATTTTCTTGTTCCAACGAGTCCAAAAAAAAGTTTTAGTGAGTTCTAGGGGTCAAATGAGTGAAAAATAAATCTACAAGTGATTTTCAAGCTCAAACGAATAAAAAATGAAGCAAAAATTATTTTCTTGTTCCAACGAGTCCAAAATGAAGTTTTAGCGAGTTCTAGGGGTGAAATGAGTCAAAAACAAATCTACAAGTGATTTCAAGCTCAAACGAATCAAAAATGAAGCAAAATTCATTTTCTTGTTCCAACGAGTCCAAAATGAAGTTTTAGTGAGTTCTAGGGGTCAAATGAGTCAAAAAAAAAAACTACAAATGGTTTCCATGGTCAAACGAGTAATAAATAAAGTAAAAATAATTTTCTTGTTCCATTGAGTCCAAAATAAAGTTTTAGTGAGTTCAAGGTGTCAAATGAGTGAAAAATAAATTTACAATTGATTTTCAAGCTCAAACGAATACAAAATGAAGCAAAAATTATTTTCTTGTTCCAACGAGTCCAAAATGAAGTTTTAGTGAGTTCTAGGGGTGAAATGAGTCAAAAATAAATCTACAAGTGATTTTCAAGCTCAAACGAATAAAAAATGAAGCAAAATTAATTTTCTTGTTCCAACGAGTCCAAAATGAAGTTTTAGTGAGTTATAGGGGTGAAATGAGTCTAAAACAAACCTACAAGTGATTTTCAAGCTCAAACGAGTAATGAATAAAGCAAAATTAATTTTCTTGTTCCAACGAGTCCAAAATGAAGTTTTAGTGAGTTCTAGGGGTCAAATGAGTCAAAAACAAAGCTACGAGTGGTTTTCATGGTCAAACGAGTAATGAATAAAGCAAAATTAATTTTCTTGTTCCATTGAGTCCAAAATGAAGTTTTAGTGAGTTCTAGGGGTCAAATGAGTCAAAAACAAAGCTACAAGTGTTTTCCATGGTCAAACGAGTAATGAATAAAGCAAAATTAATTTTCTTGTTCCATTGAGTCCAAAATGAAGTTTTAGTGAGTTCTAGGGGTGAAATGAGTCAAAAATAAATCTACAAGTGATTTCCAAGCTCAAACGAATCATAAATGAAGCAAAATTAATTTTCTTGTTCCAACGAGTCCAAAATGAAGTTTTTGTGAGTTATAGGGGTGAAATGAGTCAAAATCAAATCTACAAGTGATTTTCAAGCTCAAACGAGTAATGAATAAAGCAAAATTAATTTTCTTGTTCCAACGAGTCCAAAATGAAGTTTTAGTCAGTTCTAGGGGTGAAATGAGTCCAAAACAAAGCTACAAGTGGTTTCCCTGGTCAAACGAGTAATGAATAAAGCAAAATTAATTTTCTTGTTCCATTGAGTCCAAAATGGAGTTTTAGTGAGTTCTAGGGGTCAAATGAGTGAAAAATAAATCTACAAGTGATTTTCAAGCTCAAACGAATAAAAAATGTAGCAAAATTAATTTTCTTGTTCCAACGAGTCCAAAATGAAGTTTTAGTGAGTTCTAGGGGTGAAATGAGTCAAAAACAAATCTACAAGTGATTTTCAAGCTCAAACGAGTAATGAATAAAGCAAAATTAATTTTCTTGTTCCAACGAATCCAAAATGAAGTTTTATTGAGTTCTAGGGGTCAAATGAGTCAAAAACAAAGCTACAAGTGGTTTTCATGGTCAAACGAGTAATGAATAAATCAAAATTAATTTTCTTGTTCCATTGAGTCCAAAATGAAGTTTTAGTGAGTTCTAGGGGTCAAATGAGTGAAAAATAAATCTACAAGTGATTTTCAAGCTCAAACGAATAAAAAATGAAGCAAAATTTATTTTCTTGTTCCAACGAGTCCAAAATGAAGTTTTAGTGAGTACTAGGGGTGAAATGAGTCAAAGACAAATCTATAAGTGATTTTCAAGCTCAAACGAGTAATGAATAAAGCAAAATTAATTTTCTTGTTCCAACGAATCCAAAATGAAGTTTTATTGAGTTCTAGGGGTCAAATGAGTCAAAAACAAAGCTACAAGTGGTTTTCATGGTCAAACGAGTAATGAATAAATCAAAATTAATTTTCTTGTTCCATTGAGTCCAAAATGAAGTTTTAGTGAGTTCTAGGGGTCAAATGAGTGAAAAATAAATCTACAAGTGATTTTCAAGCTCAAACGAATAAAAAATGAAGCAAAATTTATTTTCTTGTTCCAACGAGTCCAAAATGAAGTTTTAGTGAGTACTAGGGGTGAAATGAGTCAAAAACAAATCTACTAGTGATTTTCAAGCTCAAACGAGTATTGAATAAAGCAAAATTAATTTTCTTGTTCCAACGAGTCCAAAATGAAGTTTTAGTGAGTTCTAGGGGTCAAATGAGTCAAAAACAAAGCTACAAGTGGTTTCCATGGTCAAACGTGTAATGAATAAAGCAAAAATAATTTTCTTGTTCCAACGAGTCCAAAATGAAGTTTTAGTAAGTTCTAGGGGTGAAATGAGTCAAAAACAAAGCTACAAGTGGTTTCCATGGTCAAACGAGTAATGAATAAAGCAAAATTACTTTTCTTGTTCCATTGAGTCCAAAATGAAGTTTTAGTGAGTTCTAGGGGTCAAATGAGTCAAAAACAAAGCTACAAATGGTTTCCATGGTCAAACGAGTAATAAATAAAGTAAAAATAATTTTCTTGTTCCAACGAGTCCAAAAAAAAGTTTTAGTGAGTTCTAGGGGTCAAATGAGTGAAAAATAAATCTACAAGTGATTTTCAAGCTCAAACGAATAAAAAATGAAGCAAAAATTATTTTCTTGTTCCAACGAGTCCAAAATGAAGTTTTAGCGAGTTCTAGGGGTGAAATGAGTCAAAAACAAATCTACAAGTGATTTCAAGCTCAAACGAATCAAAAATGAAGCAAAATTAATTTTTTGTTCCAACGAGTCCAAAATGAAGTTTTAGTGAGTTCTAGGGGTGAAATGAGTCAAAAACAAAGCTACAAGTGGTTTCCATGGTCAAACGAGTAATGAATAAAGAAAAATTAATTTTCTTGTTCCATTGAGTCCAAAATGAAGTTTTTGTGAGTTCTAGGGTTCAAATGAGTCAAAATCAAAGCTACAAGTGGTTTCCATGGTCAAACGAGTAATAAATAAAGCAAAATTAATTTTCTTGTTCCACTGAGTCCAAAATGGAGTTTTAGTGAGTTCTAGGGGTCAAATGAGTGAAAAATAAATCTACAAGTGGTTTTCAAGCTCAAACGAATAAAAAATGTAGCAAAATTAATTTTCTTGTTCCAACGAGTCCAAAATGAAGTTTTAGTGAGTTCTAGGGGTGAAATGAGTCAAAAACAAATCTACAAGTGATTTTCAAGCTCAAACGAGTAATGAATAAAGCAAAATTAATTTTCTTGTTCCAACGAATCCAAAATGAAGTTTTATTGAGTTCTAGGGGTCAAATGAGTCAAAAACAAAGCTACAAGTGGTTTTCATGGTCAAACGAGTAATGAATAAATCAAAATTAATTTTCTTGTTCCATTGAGTCCAAAATGAAGTTTTAGTGAGTTCTAGGGGTCAAATGAGTGAAAAATAAATCTACAAGTGATTTTCAAGCTCAAACGAATAAAAAATGAAGCAAAATTTATTTTCTTGTTCCAACGAGTCCAAAATGAAGTTTTAGTGAGTACTAGGGGTGAAATGAGTCAAAGACAAATCTACAAGTGATTTTCAAGCTCAAACGAGTAATGAATAAAGCAAAATTAATTTTCTTGTTCCAACGAGTCCAAAATGAAGTTTTAGTGAGTTCTAGGGGTGAAATGAGTCAAAAACAAAGCTACAAGTGGTTTCCATGGTCAAACTAGTAATGAATAAAGCAAAATTAATTTTCTTGTTCCAACGAGTCCAAAATGAAGTTTTAGTCAGTTCTAGGGGTGAAATGAATCAAAAAACAAAGCTACAAGTGGTTTCCATGGTCAAACGAGTAATGAATAAAGCAAAATTACTTTTCTTGTTCCATTGAGTCCAAAATGAAGTTTTAGTGAGTTCTAGGGGTCAAATGAGTCAAAAACAAAGCTACAAATGGTTTCCATGGTCAAACGAGTAATAAATAAAGTAAAAATAATTTTCTTGTTCCAACGAGTCCAAAAAAAAGTTTTAGTGAGTTCTAGGGGTCAAATGAGTGAAAAATAAATCTACAAGTGATTTTCAAGCTCAAACGAATAAAAAATGAAGCAAAAATTATTTTCTTGTTCCAACGAGTCCAAAATGAAGTTTTAGCGAGTTCTAGGGGTGAAATGAGTCAAAAACAAATCTACAAGTGATTTCAAGCTCAAACGAATCAAAAATGAAGCAAAATTAATTTTTTGTTCCAACGAGTCCAAAATGAAGTTTTAGTGAGTTCTAGGGATCAAATGAGTCAAAAACAAAGCTACAAGTGGTTTCCATGGTCAAACTAGTAATGAATAAAGCAAAATTAATTTTCTTGTTCCAACGAGTCCAAAATGAAGTTTTAGTCAGTTCTAGGGGTGAAATGAGTCAAAAACAAAGCTACAAGTGGTTTCCATGGTCAAACGAGTAATGAATAAAGCAAAATTAATTTTCTTGTTCCATTGAGTCCAAAATGGAGTTTTAGTGAGTTCTAGGGGTCAAATGAGTGAAAATAAATCTACAAGTGATTTTCAAGCTCAAACGAATAAAAAATGTAGCAAAATTTATTTTCTTGTTCCAACGAGTCCAAAATGAAGTTTTAGTGAGTTCTAGGGGTGAAATGAATCAAAAACAAATCTACAAGTGATTTTCAAGCTCAAACGAGTAATGAATAAAGCAAAATTAATTTTCTTGTTCCAACGAATCCAAAGTGAAGTTTTAGTGAGTTCTTGGGGTCAAATGAGTCAAAAACAAAGCTACAAGTGGTTTTCATGGTCAAACGAGTAATGAATAAATCAAAATTAATTTTCTTGTTCCATTGAGTCCAAAATGAAGTTTTAGTGAGTTCTAGGGGTCAAATGAGTGAAAAATAAATCTACAAGTGATTTTCAAGCTCAAACAAATAAAAAATGAAGCAAAATTTATTTTCTTGTTCCAACGAGTCCAAAATGAAGTTTTAGTGAGTACTAGGGGTGAAATGAGTCAAAGACAAATCTACAAGTGATTTTCAAGCTCAAACGAGTAATGAATAAAGCAAAATTAATTTTCTTGTTCCAACGAGTCCAAAATGAAGTTTTAGTGAGTTCTAGGGGTCAAATGAGTCAAAAACAAAGCTACAAGTGGTTTCCATGGTCAAACTAGTAATGAATAAAGCAAAATTAATTTTCTTGTTCCAACGAGTCCAAAATGAAGTTTTAGTCAGTTCTAGGGGTGAAATGAGTCAAAAACAAAGCTACAAGTGGTTTCCATGGTCAAACGAGTAATGAATAAAGCAAAATTAATTTTCTTGTTCCATTGAGTCCAAAATGAAGTTTTAGTGAGTTCTAGGGGTCAAATGAGTCAAAAACAAAGCTACAAATGGTTTCCATGGTCAAACGAGTAATAAATAAAGTAAAAATAATTTTCTTGTTTCATTAAGTCCAAAAAAAAGTTTTGGTGAGTTCAAGGGGTCAAATGAGTGAAAAACAAATCTACAAGTGATTTTCAAGCTCAAACGAATAAAAAATGAAGCAAAAATTTATTTGTTGTTCCAACGAGTCCAAAATGAAGTTTTAGTGAGTTCTAGGGGTGAAATGAGTCAAAAATAAATCTACAAGTGATTTCCAAGCTCAAACGAATCAAAAATGAAGCAAAATTAATTTTCTTGTTCCAACGAGTCCAAAATGAAGTTTTTGTGAGTTATAGGGGTGAAATGAGTCAAAAACAAATCTACAAGTGATTTTCAAGCTCAAACGAGTAATGAATAAAGCAAAAATAATTTTCTTATTCCAACGAGTCCAAAATGAAGTTTTAGTCAGTTCTAGGGGTGAAATGAGTCCAAAACAAAGCTACAAGTGGTTTCCCTGGTCAAACGAGTAATGAATAAAGCAAAATTAATTTTCTTGTCCCATTGAGTCCAAAATGAAGTTTTAGTGAGTTCTAGAGGTCAAATGAGTCAAAAACAAAGCTACAAGTGGTTTCCAAGGTCAAACGAGTAATAAATAAAGCAAAATTAATTTTCTTGTTCCATTGAGTCCAAAATGAAGTTTTAGTGAGTTCTAGGGGTCAAATGAGTGAAAAATAAATCTACAAGTGATTTTCAAGCTCAAACGAATAAAAAATGAAGCAAAATTTATTTTCATGTTCCAACGAGTCCAAAATGAAGTTTTAGTGAGTACTAAGGGTGAAATGAGTCAAAAACAAATCTACAAGTGATTTTCAAGCTCAAACGAGTAATGAATAAAGCAAAATTAATTTTCTTGTTCCAACGAGTCCAAAATGAAGTTTTAGTGAGTTCTAGGGGTCAAATGAGTCAAAAACAAAGCTACAAGTGGTTTCCATGGTCAAACGAGTAATGAATAAAGCAAAATTAATTTTCTTGTTCCAACGAGTCCAAAATGAAGTTTTAGTAAGTTCTAGGGGTGAAATGAGTCAAAAACAAAGCTACAAGTGGTTTCCATGGTCAAACGAGTAATGAATAAAGCAAAATTAATTTTCTTGTTCCAACGAGTCCAAAATGAAGTTTTAGTCAGTTCTAGGGGTGAAATGAGTCAAAAACAAAGCTACAAGTGGTTTCCATGGTCAAACGAGTAATGAATAAAGCAAAATTAATTTTCTTGTTCCATTGAGTCCAAAATGGAGTTTTAGTGAGTTCTAGGGGTCAAATGAGTGAAAATAAATCTACAAGTGATTTTCAAGCTCAAACGAATAAAAAATGTAGCAAAATTTATTTTCTTGTTCCAACGAGTCCAAAATGAAGTTTTAGTGAGTTCTAGGGGTGAAATGAATCAAAAACAAATCTACAAGTGATTTTCAAGCTCAAACGAGTAATGAATAAAGCAAAATTAATTTTCTTGTTCCAACGAATCCAAAGTGAAGTTTTAGTGAGTTCTAGGGGTCAAATGAGTCAAAAACAAAGCTACAAGTGGTTTTCATGGTCAAACGAGTAATGAATAAATCAAAATTAATTTTCTTGTTCCACTGAGTCCAAAATGAAGTTTTAGTGAGTTCTAGGGGTCAAATGAGTGAAAAATAAATCTACAAGTGATTTTCAAGCTCAAACAAATAAAAAATGAAGCAAAATTTATTTTCTTGTTCCAACGAGTCCAAAATGAAGTTTTAGTGAGTACTAGGGGTGAAATGAGTCAAAGACAAATCTACAAGTGATTTTCAAGCTCAAACGAGTAATGAATAAAGCAAAATTAATTTTCTTGTTCCAACGAGTCCAAAATGAAGTTTTAGTGAGTTCTAGGGGTCAAATGAGTCAAAAACAAAGCTACAAGTGGTTTCCATGGTCAAACTAGTAATGAATAAAGCAAAATTAATTTTCTTGTTCCAACGAGTCCAAAATGAAGTTTTAGTCAGTTCTAGGGGTGAAATGAGTCAAAAACAAAGCTACAAGTGGTTTCCATGGTCAACCGAGTAATGAATAAAGCAAAATTAATTTTCTTGTTCCATTGAGTCCAAAATGAAGTTTTAGTGAGTTCTAGGGGTCAAATGAGTCAAAAACAAAGCTACAAATGGTTTCCATGGTCAAACGAGTAATAAATAAAGTAAAAATAATTTTCTTGTTTCATTGAGTCCAAAAAAAAGTTTTAGTGAGTTCAAGGGGTCAAATGAGTGAAAAACAAATCTACAAGTGATTTTCAAGCTCAAACGAATAAAAAATGAAGCAAAAATTTATTTGTTGTTCCAACGAGTCCAAAATGAAGTTTTAGTGAGTTCTAGGGGTGAAATGAGTCAAAAATAAATCTACAAGTGATTTCCAAGCTCAAACGAATAAAAAATGAAGCAAAATTAATTTTCTTGTTCCAACGAGTCCAAAATGAAGTTTTTGTGAGTTATAGGGGTGAAATGAGTCAAAAACAAATCTACAAGTGATTTTCAAGCTCAAACGAGTAATGAATAAAGCAAAAATAATTTTCTTATTCCAACGAGTCCAAAATGAAGTTTTAGTCAGTTCTAGGGGTGAAATGAGTCCAAAACAAAGCTACAAGTGGTTTCCCTGGTCAAACGAGTAATGAATAAAGCAAAATTAATTTTCTTGTCCCATTGAGTCCAAAATGAAGTTTTAGTGAGTTCTAGAGGTCAAATGAGTCAAAAACAAAGCTACAAGTGGTTTCCAAGGTCAAACGAGTAATAAATAAAGCAAAATTAATTTTCTTGTTCCATTGAGTCCAAAATGAAGTTTTAGTGAGTTCTAGGGGTCAAATGAGTGAAAAATAAATCTACAAGTGATTTTCAAGCTCAAACGAATAAAAAATGAAGCAAAATTTATTTTCATGTTCCAACGAGTCCAAAATGAAGTTTTAGTGAGTACTAAGGGTGAAATGAGTCAAAAACAAATCTACAAGTGATTTTCAAGCTCAAACGAGTAATGAATAAAGCAAAATTAATTTTCTTGTTCCAACGAGTCCAAAATGAAGTTTTAGTGAGTTCTAGGGGTCAAATGAGTCAAAAACAAAGCTACAAGTGGTTTCCATGGTCAAACGAGTAATGAATAAAGCAAAATTAATTTTCTTGTTCCAACGAGTCCAAAATGAAGTTTTAGTAAGTTCTAGGGGTGAAATGAGTCAAAAACAAAGCTACAAGTGGTTTCCATGGTCAAACGAGTAATGAATAAAGCAAAATTAATTTTCTTGTTCCATTGAGTCCAAAATGAAGTTTTAGTGAGTTCTAGGGGTCAAATGAGTCAAAAACAAAGCTACAAGTGGTTTCCATGGTCAAACGAGTAATGAATAAAGCAAAATTAATTTTCTTGTTCCAACGAGTCCAAAATGAAGTTTTAGTAAGTTCTAGGGGTGAAATGAGTCAAAAACAAAGCTACAAGTGGTTTCCATGGTCAAACGAGTAATGAATAAAGCAAAATTACTTTTCTTGTTCCATTGAGTCCAAAATGAAGTTTTAGTGAGTTCTAGGGGTCAAATGAGTCAAAAACAAAGCTACAAATGGTTTCCATGGTCAAACGAGTAATAAATAAAGTAAAAATAATTTTCTTGTTCCAACGAGTCCAAAAAAAAGTTTTAGTGAGTTCTAGGGGTCAAATGAGTGAAAAATAAATCTACAAGTGATTTTCAAGCTCAAACGAATAAAAAATGAAGCAAAAATTATTTTCTTGTTCCAACGAGTCCAAAATGAAGTTTTAGTGAGTTCTAGGGGTGAAATGAATCAAAAACAAATCTACAAGTGATTTTCAAGCTCAAACGAGTAATGAATAAAGCAAAATTAATTTTCTTGTTCCAACGAATCCAAAGTGAAGTTTTAGTGAGTTCTAGGGGTCAAATGAGTCAAAAACAAAGCTACAAGTGGTTTTCATGGTCAAACGAGTAATGAATAAATCAAAATTAATTTTCTTGTTCCATTGAGTCCAAAATGAAGTTTTAGTGAGTTCTAGGGGTCAAATGAGTGAAAAATAAATCTACAAGTGATTTTCAAGCTCAAACAAATAAAAAATGAAGCAAAATTTATTTTCTTGTTCCAACGAGTCCAAAATGAAGTTTTAGTGAGTACTAGGGGTGAAATGAGTCAAAGACAAATCTACAAGTGATTTTCAAGCTCAAACGAGTAATGAATAAAGCAAAATTAATTTTCTTGTTCCAACGAGTCCAAAATGAAGTTTTAGTGAGTTCTAGGGGTCAAATGAGTCAAAAACAAAGCTACAAGTGGTTTCCATGGTCAAACTAGTAATGAATAAAGCAAAATTAATTTTCTTGTTCCAACGAGTCCAAAATGAAGTTTTAGTCAGTTCTAGGGGTGAAATGAGTCAAAAACAAAGCTACAAGTGGTTTCCATGGTCAAACGAGTAATGAATAAAGCAAAATTAATTTTCTTGTTCCATTGAGTCCAAAATGAAGTTTTAGTGAGTTCTAGGGGTCAAATGAGTCAAAAACAAAGCTACAAATGGTTTCCATGGTCAAACGAGTAATAAATAAAGTAAAAATAATTTTCTAGTTTCATTGAGTCCAAAAAAAAGTTTTAGTGAGTTCAAGGGGTCAAATGAGTGAAAAACAAATCTACAAGTGATTTTCAAGCTCAAACGAATAAAAAATGAAGCAAAAATTTATTTGTTGTTCCAACGAGTCCAAAATGAAGTTTTAGTGAGTTCTAGGGGTGAAATGAGTCAAAAATAAATCTACAAGTGATTTCCAAGCTCAAACGAATCAAAAATGAAGCAAAATTAATTTTCTTGTTCCAACGAGTCCAAAATGAAGTTTTTGTGAGTTATAGGGGTGAAATGAGTCAAAAACAAATCTACAAGTGATTTTCAAGCTCAAACGAGTAATGAATAAAGCAAAAATAATTTTCTTATTCCAACGAGTCCAAAATGAAGTTTTAGTCAGTTCTAGGGGTGAAATGAGTCCAAAACAAAGCTACAAGTGGTTTCCCTGGTCAAACGAGTAATGAATAAAGCAAAATTAATTTTCTTGTCCCATTGAGTCCAAAATGAAGTTTTAGTGAGTTCTAGAGGTCAAATGAGTCAAAAACAAAGCTACAAGTGGTTTCCAAGATCAAACGAGTAATAAATAAAGCAAAATTAATTTTCTTGTTCCATTGAGTCCAAAATGAAGTTTTAGTGAGTTCTAGGGGTCAAATGAGTGAAAAATAAATCTACAAGTGATTTTCAAGCTCAAACGAATAAAAAATGAAGCAAAATTTATTTTCATGTTCCAACGAGTCCAAAATGAAGTTTTAGTGAGTACTAAGGGTGAAATGAGTCAAAAACAAATCTACAAGTGATTTTCAAGCTCAAACGAGTAATGAATAAAGCAAAATTAATTTTCTTGTTCCAACGAGTCCAAAATGAAGTTTTAGTGAGTTCTAGGGGTCAAATGAGTCAAAAACAAAGCTACAAGTGGTTTCCATGGTCAAACGAGTAATGAATAAAGCAAAATTAATTTTCTTGTTCCAACGAGTCCAAAATGAAGTTTTAGTAAGTTCTAGGGGTGAAATGAGTCAAAAACAAAGCTACAAGTGGTTTCCATGGTCAAACGAGTAATGAATAAAGCAAAATTAATTTTCTTGTTCCATTGAGTCCAAAATGAAGTTTTAGTGAGTTCTAGGGGTCAAATGAGTCAAAAACAAAGCTACAAGTGGTTTCCATGGTCAAACGAGTAATGAATAAAGCAAAATTAATTTTCTTGTTCCAACGAGTCCAAAATGAAGTTTTAGTAAGTTCTAGGGGTGAAATGAGTCAAAAACAAAGCTACAAGTGGTTTCCATGGTCAAACGAGTAATGAATAAAGCAAAATTACTTTTCTTGTTCCATTGAGTCCAAAATGAAGTTTTAGTGAGTTCTAGGGGTCAAATGAGTCAAAAACAAAGCTACAAATGGTTTCCATGGTCAAACGAATAATAAATAAAGTAAAAATAATTTTCTTGTTCCAACGAGTCCAAAAAAAAGTTTTAGTGAGTTCTAGGGGTCAAATGAGTGAAAAATAAATCTACAAGTGATTTTCAAGCTCAAACGAATAAAAAATGAAGCAAAAATTATTTTCTTGTTCCAACGAGTCCAAAATGAAGTTTTAGCGAGTTCTAGGGGTGAAATGAGTCAAAAACAAATCTACAAGTGATTTCAAGCTCAAACGAATCAAAAATGAAGCAAAATTAATTTTTTGTTCCAACGAGTCCAAAATGAAGTTTTAGTGAGTTCTAGGGATCAAATGAGTCAAAAACAAAGCTACAAGTGGTTTCCATGGTCAAACTAGTAATGAATAAAGCAAAATTAATTTTCTTGTTCCAACGAGTCCAAAATGAAGTTTTAGTCAGTTCTAGGGGTGAAATGAGTCAAAAACAAAGCTACAAGTGGTTTCCATGGTCAAACGAGTAATGAATAAAGCAAAATTAATTTTCTTGTTCCATTGAGTCCAAAATGGAGTTTTAGTGAGTTCTAGGGGTCAAATGAGTGAAAATAAATCTACAAGTGATTTTCAAGCTCAAACGAATAAAAAATGTAGCAAAATTTATTTTCTTGTTCCAACGAGTCCAAAATGAAGTTTTAGTGAGTTCTAGGGGTGAAATGAATCAAAAACAAATCTACAAGTGATTTTCAAGCTCAAACGAGTAATGAATAAAGCAAAATTAATTTTCTTGTTCCAACGAATCCAAAGTGAAGTTTTAGTGAGTTCTTGGGGTCAAATGAGTCAAAAACAAAGCTAGAAGTGGTTTTCA
Source organism: Kitagawia praeruptora (assembly GCA_037693485.1). NCBI lineage: Eukaryota > Viridiplantae > Streptophyta > Magnoliopsida > Apiales > Apiaceae > Kitagawia > Kitagawia praeruptora. The sequence goes on from CM075353.1 coordinate 58,092,185, forward strand.
TGGTCAAACGAGTAATGAATAAATCAAAATTAATTTTCTTGTTCCATTGAGTCCAAAATGAAGTTTTAGTGAGTTCTAGGGGTCAAATGAGTGAAAAATAAATCTACAATTGATTTTCAAGCTCAAACAAATAAAAAATGATGCAAAATTTATTTTCTTGTTCCAACGAGTCCAAAATGAAGTTTTAGTGAGTACTAGGGGTGAAATGAGTCAAAGACAAATCTACAAGTGATTTTCAAGCTCAAACGAGTAATGAATAAAGCAAAATTAATTTTCTTGTTCCAACGAGTCCAAAATGAAGTTTTAGTGAGTTCTAGGGGTGAAATGAGTCAAAAATAAATCTACAAGTGATTTCCAAGCTCAAACGAATCAAAAATGAAGCAAAATTCATTTTCTTGTTCCAACGAGTCCAAAATGAAGTTTTTGTGAGTTATAGGGGTGAAATGAGTCAAAAACAAATCTACAAGTCATTTTCAAGCTCAAACGAGTAATGAATAAAGCAAAAATAATTTTCTTATTCCAACGAGTCCAAAATGAAGTTTTAGTCAGTTCTAGGGGTCAAATGAGTCCAAAACAAAGCTACAAGTGGTTTCCCTGGTCAAACGAGTAATGAATAAAGCAAAATTAATTTTCTTGTCCCATTGAGTCCAAAATGAAGTTTTAGTGAGTTCTAGAGGTCAAATGAGTCAAAAACAAAGCTACAAGTGGTTTCCAAGGTCAAACGAGTAATAAATAAAGCAAAATTAATTTTCTTGTTCCATTGAGTCCAAAATGAAGTTTTAGTGAGTTCTAGGGGTCAAATGAGTGAAAAATAAATCTACAAGTGATTTTCAAGCTCAAACGAATAAAAAATGAAGCAAAATTTATTTTCATGTTCCAACGAGTCCAAAATGAAGTTTTAGTGAGTACTAAGGGTGAAATGAGTCAAAAACAAATCTACAAGTGATTTTCAAGCTCAAACGAGTAATGAATAAAGCAAAATTAATTTTCTTGTTCCAACGAGTCCAAAATGAAGTTTTAGTGAGTTCTAGGGGTCAAATGAGTCAAAAACAAAGCTACAAGTGGTTTCCATGGTCAAACGAGTAATGAATAAAGCAAAATTAATTTTCTTGTTCCAACGAGTCCAAAATGAAGTTTTAGTATGTTCTAGGGGTGAAATGAGTCAAAAACAAAGCTACAAGTGGTTTCCATGGTCAAACGAGTAATGAATAAAGCAAAATTAATTTTCTTGTTCCAACGAGTCCAAAATGAAGTTTTAGTCAGTTCTAGGGGTGAAATGAGTCAAAAACAAAGCTACAAGTGGTTTCCATGGTCAAACGAGTAATGAATAAAGCAAAATTAATTTTCTTGTTCCATTGAGTCCAAAATGGAGTTTTAGTGAGTTCTAGGGGTCAAATGAGTGAAAATAAATCTACAAGTGATTTTCAAGCTCAAACGAATAAAAAATGTAGCAAAATTTATTTTCTTGTTCCAACGAGTCCAAAATGAAGTTTTAGTGAGTTCTAGGGGTGAAATGAATCAAAAACAAATCTACAAGTGATTTTCAAGCTCAAACGAGTAATGAATAAAGCAAAATTAATTTTCTTGTTCCGACGAATCCAAAGTGAAGTTTTAGTGAGTTCTAGGGGTCAAATGAGTCAAAAACAAAGCTACAAGTGGTTTTCATGGTCAAACGAGTAATGAATAAATCAAAAATAATTTTCTTGTTCCATTGAGTCCAAAATGAAGTTTTAGTGAGTTCTAGGGGTCAAATGAGTGAAAAATAAATCTACAAGTGATTTTCAAGCTCAAACAAATAAAAAATGAAGCAAAATTTATTTTCTTGTTCCAACGAGTCCAAAATGAAGTTTTAGTGAGTACTAGGGGTGAAATGAGTCAAAGACAAATCTACAAGTGATTTTCAAGCTCAAACGAGTAATGAATAAAGCAAAATTAATTTTCTTGTTCCAACGAGTCCAAAATGAAGTTTTAGTGAGTTCTAGGGGTCAAATGAGTCAAAAACAAAGCTACAAGTGGTTTCCATGGTCAAACTAGTAATGAATAAAGCAAAATTAATTTTCTTGTTCCAACGAGTCCAAAATGAAGTTTTAGTCAGTTCTAGGGGTGAAATGAGTCAAAAACAAAGCTACAAGTGGTTTCCATGGTCAAACGAGTAATGAATAAAGCAAAATTAATTTTCTTGTTCCATTGAGTCCAAAATGAAGTTTTAGTGAGTTCTAGGGGTCAAATGAGTCAAAAACAAAGCTACAAATGGTTTCCATGGTCAAACGAGTAATAAATAAAGTAAAAATAATTTTCTTGTTTCATTGAGTCCAAAAAAAAGTTTTAGTGAGTTCAAGGGGTCAAATGAGTGAAAAACAAATCTACAAGTGATTTTCAAGCTCAAACGAATAAAAAATGAAGCAAAAATTTATTTGTTGTTCCAACGAGTCCAAAATGAAGTTTTAGTGAGTTCTAGGGGTGAAATGAGTCAAAAATAAATCTACAAGTGATTTCCAAGCTCATACGAATCAAAAATGAAGCAAAATTAATTTTCTTGTTCCAACGAGTCCAAAATGAAGTTTTTGTGAGTTATAGGGGTGAAATGAGTCAAAAACAAATCTACAAGTGATTTTCAAGCTCAAACGAGTAATGAATAAAGCAAAAATAATTTTCTTATTCCAACGAGTCCAAAATGAAGTTTTAGTCAGTTCTAGGGGTGAAATGAGTCCAAAACAAAGCTACAAGTGGTTTCCCTGGTCAAACGAGTAATGAATAAAGCAAAATTAATTTTCTTGTCCCATTGAGTCCAAAATGAAGTTTTAGTGAGTTCTAGAGGTCAAATGAGTCAAAAACAAAGCTACAAGTGGTTTCCAAGGTCAAACGAGTAATAAATAAAGCAAAATTAATTTTCTTGTTCCATTGAGTCCAAAATGAAGTTTTAGTGAGTTCTAGGGGTCAAATGAGTGAAAAATAAATCTACAAGTGATTTTCAAGCTCAAACGAATAAAAAATGAAGCAAAATTTATTTTCATGTTCCAACGAGTCCAAAATGAAGTTTTAGTGAGTACTAAGGGTGAAATGAGTCAAAAACAAATCTACAAGTGATTTTCAAGCTCAAACGAGTAATGAATAAAGCAAAATTAATTTTCTTGTTCCAACGAGTCCAAAATGAAGTTTTAGTGAGTTCTAGGGGTCAAATGAGTCAAAAACAAAGCTACAAGTGGTTTCCATGGTCAAACGAGTAATGAATAAAGCAAAATTAATTTTCTTGTTCCAACGAGTCCAAAATGAAGTTTTAGTAAGTTCTAGGGGTGAAATGAGTCAAAAACAAAGCTACAAGTGGTTTCCATGGTCAAACGAGTAATGAATAAAGCAAAATTAATTTTCTTGTTCCATTGAGTCCAAAATGAAGTTTTAGTGAGTTCTAGGGGTCAAATGAGTCAAAAACAAAGCTACAAATGGTTTCCATGGTCAAACGAGTAATGAATAAAGTAAAATTAATTTTCTTGTTCCATTGAGTCCAAAATGAAGTTTTAGTGAGTTCTAGGGGTCAAATGAGTCAAAAACAAAGCTACAAATGGTTTCCATGGTCAAACGAGTAATAAAAAAAGTAAAAATAATTTTCTTGTTCCATTGAGTCCAAAAAAAAGTTTTAGTGAGTTCTAGGGGTCAAATGAGTGAAAAATAAATCTACAAGTGATTTTCAAGCTCAAACGAATAAAAAATGAAGCAAAATTTTTTTTCTTGTTCCAACGAGTCCAAAATGAAGTTTTAGTGAGTTCTAGGGGTGAAATGAGTCAAAAATAAATCTACAAGTGATTTCCAAGCTCAAACGAATCAAAAATGAAGCAAAATTAATTTTCTTGTTCCAACGAGTCCAAAATGAAGTTTTTGTGAGTTATAGGGGTGAAATGAGTCAAAAACAAATCTACAAGTGATTTTCAAGCTCAAACGAGTAATGAATAAAGCAAAAATAATTTTCTTATTCCAACGAGTCCAAAATGAAGTTTTAGTCAGTTCTAGGGGTGAAATGAGTCCAAAACAAAGCTACAAGTGGTTTCCCTGGTCAAACGAGTAATGAATAAAGCAAAATTAATTTTCTTGTCTCATTGAGTCCAAAATGAAGTTTTAGTGAGTTCTAGAGGTCAAATGAGTCAAAAACAAAGCTACAAGTGGTTTCCAAGGTCAAACGAGTAATAAATAAAGCAAAATTAATTTTCTTGTTCCATTGAGTCCAAAATGAAGTTTTAGTGAGTTCTAGGGGTCAAATGAGTGAAAAATAAATCTACAAGTGATTTTCAAGCTCAAACGAATAAAAAATGAAGCAAAATTTATTTTCATGTTCCAACGAGTCCAAAATGAAGTTTTAGTGAGTACTAAGGGTGAAATGAGTCAAAAACAAATCTACAAGTGATTTTCAAGCTCAAACGAGTAATGAATAAAGCAAAATTAATTTTCTTGTTCCAACGAGTCCAAAATGAAGTTTTAGTGAGTTCTAGGGGTCAAATGAGTCAAAAACAAAGCTACAAGTGGTTTCCATGGTCAAACGAGTAATGAATAAAGCAAAATTAATTTTCTTGTTCCAACGAGTCCAAAATGAAGTTTTAGTAAGTTCTAGGGGTGAAATGAGTCAAAAACAAAGCTACAAGTGGTTTCCATGGTCAAACGAGTAATGAATAAAGCAAAATTAATTTTCTTGTTCCAACGAGTCCAAAATGAAGTTTTAGTGAGTTCTAGGGGTCAAATGAGTCAAAAACAAAGCTACAAGTGGTTTCCATGGTCAAACTAGTAATGAATAAAGCAAAATTAATTTTCTTGTTCCAACGAGTCCAAAATGAAGTTTTAGTCAGTTCTAGGGGTGAAATGAGTCAAAAACAAAGCTACAAGTGGTTTCCATGGTCAAACGAGTAATGAATAAAGCAAAATTAATTTTCTTGTTCCATTGAGTCCAAAATGAAATTTAGTGAGTTCTAGGGGTCAAATGAGTCAAAAACAAAGCTACAAATGGTTTCCATGGTCAAACGAGTAATAAATAAAGTAAAAATAATTTTCTTGTTTCATTGAGTCCAAAAAAAAGTTTTAGTGAGTTCAAGGGGTCAAATGAGTGAAAAACAAATCTACAAGTGATTTTCAAGCTCAAACGAATAAAAAATGAAGCAAAAATTTATTTGTTGTTCCAACGAGTCCAAAATGAAGTTTTAGTGAGTTCTAGGGGTGAAATGAGTCAAAAATAAATCTACAAGTGATTTCCAAGCTCAAACGAATCAAAAATGAAGCAAAATTAATTTTCTTGTTCCAACGAGTCCAAAATGAAGTTTTTGTGAGTTATAGGGGTGAAATGAGTCAAAAACAAATCTACAAGTGATTTTCAAGCTCAAACGAGTAATGAATAAAGCAAAAATAATTTTCTTATTCCAACGAGTCCAAAATGAAGTTTTAGTCAGTTCTAGGGGTGAAATGAGTCCAAAACAAAGCTACAAGTGGTTTCCCTGGTCAAACGAGTAATGAATAAAGCAAAATTAATTTTCTTGTCCCATTGAGTCCAAAATGAAGTTTTAGTGAGTTCTAGAGGTCAAATGAGTCAAAAACAAAGCTACTAGTGGTTTCCAAGGTCAAACGAGTAATAAATAAAGCAAAATTAATTTTCTTGTTCCATTGAGTCCAAAATGAAGTTTTAGTGAGTTCTAGGGGTCAAATGAGTGAAAAATAAATCTACAAGTGATTTTCAAGCTCAAACGAATAAAAAATGAAGCAAAATTTATTTTCATGTTCCAACGAGTCCAAAATGAAGTTTTAGTGAGTACTAAGGGTGAAATGAGTCAAAAACAAATCTACAAGTGATTTTCAAGCTCAAACGAGTAATGAATAAAGCAAAATTAATTTTCTTGTTCCAACGAGTCCAAAATGAAGTTTTAGTGAGTTCTAGGGGTCAAATGAGTCAAAAACAAAGCTACAAGTGGTTTCCATGGTCAAACGAGTAATGAATAAAGCAAAATTAATTTTCTTGTTCCAACGAGTCCAAAATGAAGTTTTAGTAAGTTCTAGGGGTGAAATGAGTCAAAAACAAAGCTACAAGTGGTTTCCATGGTCAAACGAGTAATGAATAAAGCAAAATTAATTTTCTTGTTCCATTGAGTCCAAAATGAAGTTTTAGTGAGTTCTAGGGGTCAAATGAGTCAAAAACAAAGCTACAAATGGTTTCCATGGTCAAACGAGTAATGAATAAAGTAAAATTAATTTTCTTGTTCCATTGAGTCCAAAATGAAGTTTTAGTGAGTTCTAGGGGTCAAATGAGTCAAAAACAAAGCTACAAATGGTTTCCATGGTCAAACGAGTAATAAAAAAAGTAAAAATAATTTTCTTGTTCCATTGAGTCCAAAAAAAAGTTTTAGTGAGTTCTAGGGGTCAAATGAGTGAAAAATAAATCTACAAGTGATTTTCAAGCTCAAACGAATAAAAAATGAAGCAAAATTTTTTTTCTTGTTCCAACGAGTCCAAAATGAAGTTTTAGTGAGTTCTAGGGGTGAAATGAGTCAAAAATAAATCTACAAGTGATTTCCAAGCTCAAACGAATCAAAAATGAAGCAAAATTAATTTTCTTGTTCCAACGAGTCCAAAATGAAGTTTTTGTGAGTTATAGGGGTGAAATGAGTCAAAAACAAATCTACAAGTGATTTTCAAGCTCAAACGAGTAATGAATAAAGCAAAAATAATTTTCTTATTCCAACGAGTCCAAAATGAAGTTTTAGTCAGTTCTAGGGGTGAAATGAGTCCAAAACAAAGCTACAAGTGGTTTCCCTGGTCAAACGAGTAATGAATAAAGCAAAATTAATTTTCTTGTCCCATTGAGTCCAAAATGAAGTTTTAGTGAGTTCTAGAGGTCAAATGAGTCAAAAACAAAGCTACAAGTGGTTTCCAAGGTCAAACGAGTAATAAATAAAGCAAAATTAATTTTCTTGTTCCATTGAGTCCAAAATGAAGTTTTAGTGAGTTCTAGGGGTCAAATGAGTGAAAAATAAATCTACAAGTGATTTTCAAGCTCAAACGAATAAAAAATGAAGCAAAATTTATTTTCATGTTCCAACGAGTCCAAAATGAAGTTTTAGTGAGTACTAAGGGTGAAATGAGTCAAAAACAAATCTACAAGTGATTTTCAAGCTCAAACGAGTAATGAATAAAGCAAAATTAATTTTCTTGTTCCAACGAGTCCAAAATGAAGTTTTAGTGAGTTCTAGGGGTCAAATGAGTCAAAAACAAAGCTACAAGTGGTTTCCATGGTCAAACGAGTGATGAATAAAGCAAAATTAATTTTCTTGTTCCAACGAGTCCAAAATGAAGTTTTAGTAAGTTCTAGGGGTGAAATGAGTCAAAAACAAAGCTACAAGTGGTTTCCATGGTCAAACGAGTAATGAATAAAGCAAAATTAATTTTCTTGTTCCATTGAGTCCAAAATGAAGTTTTAGTGAGTTCTAGGGGTCAAATGAGTCAAAAACAAAGCTACAAATGGTTTCCATGGTCAAACGAGTAATGAATAAAGTAAAATTAATTTTCTTGTTCCATTGAGTCCAAAATGAAGTTTTAGTGAGTTCTAGGGGTCAAATGAGTCAAAAACAAAGCTACAAATGGTTTCCATGGTCAAACGAGTAATAAAAAAAGTAAAAATAATTTTCTTGTTCCATTGAGTCCAAAAAAAAGTTTTAGTGAGTTCTAGGGGTCAAATGAGTGAAAAATAAATCTACAAGTGATTTTCAAGCTCAAACGAATAAAAAATGAAGCAAAATTTTTTTTCTTGTTCCAACGAGTCCAAAATGAAGTTTTAGTGAGTTCTAGGGGTGAAATGAGTCAAAAATAAATCTACAAGTGATTTCCAAGCTCAAACGAATCAAAAATGAAGCAAAATTAATTTTCTTGTTCCAACGAGTCCAAAATGAAGTTTTTGTGAGTTATAGGGGTGAAATGAGTCAAAAACAAATCTACAAGTGATTTTCAAGCTCAAACGAGTAATGAATAAAGCAAAAATAATTTTCTTATTCCAACGAGTCCAAAATGAAGTTTTAGTCAGTTCTAGGGGTGAAATGAGTCCAAAACAAAGCTACAAGTGGTTTCCCTGGTCAAACGAGTAATGAATAAAGCAAAATTAATTTTCTTGTCTCATTGAGTCCAAAATGAAGTTTTAGTGAGTTCTAGAGGTCAAATGAGTCAAAAACAAAGCTACAAGTGGTTTCCAAGGTCAAACGAGTAATAAATAAAGCAAAATTAATTTTCTTGTTCCATTGAGTCCAAAATGAAGTTTTAGTGAGTTCTAGGGGTCAAATGAGTGAAAAATAAATCTACAAGTGATTTTCAAGCTCAAACGAATAAAAAATGAAGCAAAATTTATTTTCATGTTCCAACGAGTCCAAAATGAAGTTTTAGTGAGTACTAAGGGTGAAATGAGTCAAAAACAAATCTACAAGTGATTTTCAAGCTCAAACGAGTAATGAATAAAGCAAAATTAATTTTCTTGTTCCAACGAGTCCAAAATGAAGTTTTAGTGAGTTCTAGGGGTCAAATGAGTCAAAAACAAAGCTACAAGTGGTTTCCATGGTCAAACGAGTAATGAATAAAGCAAAATTAATTTTCTTGTTCCAACGAGTCCAAAATGAAGTTTTAGTAAGTTCTAGGGGTGAAATGAGTCAAAAACAAAGCTACAAGTGGTTTCCATGGTCAAACGAGTAATGAATAAAGCAAAATTAATTTTCTTGTTCCAACGAGTCCAAAATGAAGTTTTAGTGAGTTCTAGGGGTCAAATGAGTCAAAAACAAAGCTACAAGTGGTTTCCATGGTCAAACTAGTAATGAATAAAGCAAAATTAATTTTCTTGTTCCAACGAGTCCAAAATGAAGTTTTAGTCAGTTCTAGGGGTGAAATGAGTCAAAAACAAAGCTACAAGTGGTTTCCATGGTCAAACGAGTAATGAATAAAGCAAAATTAATTTTCTTGTTCCATTGAGTCCAAAATGAAATTTAGTGAGTTCTAGGGGTCAAATGAGTCAAAAACAAAGCTACAAATGGTTTCCATGGTCAAACGAGTAATAAATAAAGTAAAAATAATTTTCTTGTTTCATTGAGTCCAAAAAAAAGTTTTAGTGAGTTCAAGGGGTCAAATGAGTGAAAAACAAATCTACAAGTGATTTTCAAGCTCAAACGAATAAAAAATGAAGCAAAAATTTATTTGTTGTTCCAACGAGTCCAAAATGAAGTTTTAGTGAGTTCTAGGGGTGAAATGAGTCAAAAATAAATCTACAAGTGATTTCCAAGCTCAAACGAATCAAAAATGAAGCAAAATTAATTTTCTTGTTCCAACGAGTCCAAAATGAAGTTTTTGTGAGTTATAGGGGTGAAATGAGTCAAAAACAAATCTACAAGTGATTTTCAAGCTCAAACGAGTAATGAATAAAGCAAAAATAATTTTCTTATTCCAACGAGTCCAAAATGAAGTTTTAGTCAGTTCTAGGGGTGAAATGAGTCCAAAACAAAGCTACAAGTGGTTTCCCTGGTCAAACGAGTAATGAATAAAGCAAAATTAATTTTCTTGTCCCATTGAGTCCAAAATGAAGTTTTAGTGAGTTCTAGAGGTCAAATGAGTCAAAAACAAAGCTACAAGTGGTTTCCAAGGTCAAACGAGTAATAAATAAAGCAAAATTAATTTTCTTGTTCCATTGAGTCCAAAATGAAGTTTTAGTGAGTTCTAGGGGTCAAATGAGTGAAAAATAAATCTACAAGTGATTTTCAAGCTCAAACGAATAAAAAATGAAGCAAAATTTATTTTCATGTTCCAACGAGTCCAAAATGAAGTTTTAGTGAGTACTAAGGGTGAAATGAGTCAAAAACAAATCTACAAGTGATTTTCAAGCTCAAACGAGTAATGAATAAAGCAAAATTAATTTTCTTGTTCCAACGAGTCCAAAATGAAGTTTTAGTGAGTTCTAGGGGTCAAATGAGTCAAAAACAAAGCTACAAGTGGTTTCCATGGTCAAACGAGTAATGAATAAAGCAAAATTAATTTTCTTGTTCCAACGAGTCCAAAATGAAGTTTTAGTAAGTTCTAGGGGTGAAATGAGTCAAAAACAAAGCTACAAGTGGTTTCCATGGTCAAACGAGTAATGAATAAAGCAAAATTAATTTTCTTGTTCCATTGAGTCCAAAATGAAGTTTTAGTGAGTTCTAGGGGTCAAATGAGTCAAAAACAAAGCTACAAATGGTTTCCATGGTCAAACGAGTAATGAATAAAGTAAAATTAATTTTCTTGTTCCATTGAGTCCAAAATGAAGTTTTAGTGAGTTCTAGGGGTCAAATGAGTCAAAAACAAAGCTACAAATGGTTTCCATGGTCAAACGAGTAATAAAAAAAGTAAAAATAATTTTCTTGTTCCATTGAGTCCAAAAAAAAGTTTTAGTGAGTTCTAGGGGTCAAATGAGTGAAAAATAAATCTACAAGTGATTTTCAAGCTCAAACGAATAAAAAATGAAGCAAAATTTTTTTTCTTGTTCCAACGAGTCCAAAATGAAGTTTTAGTGAGTTCTAGGGGTGAAATGAGTCAAAAATAAATCTACAAGTGATTTCCAAGCTCAAACGAATCAAAAATGAAGCAAAATTAATTTTCTTGTTCCAACGAGTCCAAAATGAAGTTTTTGTGAGTTATAGGGGTGAAATGAGTCAAAAACAAATCTACAAGTGATTTTCAAGCTCAAACGAGTAATGAATAAAGCAAAAATAATTTTCTTATTCCAACGAGTCCAAAATGAAGTTTTAGTCAGTTCTAGGGGTGAAATGAGTCCAAAACAAAGCTACAAGTGGTTTCCCTGGTCAAACGAGTAATGAATAAAGCAAAATTAATTTTCTTGTCTCATTGAGTCCAAAATGAAGTTTTAGTGAGTTCTAGAGGTCAAATGAGTCAAAAACAAAGCTACAAGTGGTTTCCAAGGTCAAACGAGTAATAAATAAAGCAAAATTAATTTTCTTGTTCCATTGAGTCCAAAATGAAGTTTTAGTGAGTTCTAGGGGTCAAATGAGTGAAAAATAAATCTACAAGTGATTTTCAAGCTCAAACGAATAAAAAATGAAGCAAAATTTATTTTCATGTTCCAACGAGTCCAAAATGAAGTTTTAGTGAGTACTAAGGGTGAAATGAGTCAAAAACAAATCAACAAGTGATTTTCAAGCTCAAACGAGTAATGAATAAAGCAAAATTAATTTTCTTGTTCCAACGAGTCCAAAATGAAGTTTTAGTGAGTTCTAGGGGTCAAATGAGTCAAAAACAAAGTTACAAGTGGTTTCCATGGTCAAACGAGTAATGAATAAAGCAAAATTAATTTTCTTGTTCCAACGAGTCAAAAATGAAGTTTTAGTAAGTTCTAGGGGTGAAATGAGTCAAAAACAAAGCTACAAGTGGTTTCCATGGTCAAACGAGTAATGAATAAAGCAAAATTAATTTTCTTGTTCCATTGAGTCCAAAATGAAGTTTTAGTGAGTTCTAGGGGTCAAATGGGTCAAAAACAAAGCTACAAATGGTTTCCATGGTCAAACGAGTAATAAATAAAGTAAAATTAATTTTCTTGTTCCATTGAGTCCAAAATGAAGTTTTAGTGAGTTCTAGGGGTCAAATGAGTCAAAAACAAAGCTACAAATGGTTTCCATGGTCAAACGAGTAATAAAAAAAGTAAAAATAATTTTCTTGTTCCATTGAGTCCAAAAAAAAGTTTTAGTGAGTTCTAGGGGTCAAATGAGTGAAAAATAAATCTACAAGTGATTTTCAAGCTCAAACGAATAAAAAATGAAGCAAAATTTTTTTTCTTGTTCCAACGAGTCCAAAATGAAGTTTTAGTGAGTTCTAGGGGTGAAATGAGTCAAAAATAAATCTACAAGTGATTTCCAAGCTCAAACGAATCAAAAATGAAGCAAAATTAATTTTCTTGTTCCAACGAGTCCAAAATGAAGTTTTTGTGAGTTATAGGGGTGAAATGAGTCAAAAACAAATCTACAAGTGATTTTCAAGCTCAAACGAGTAATGAATAAAGCAAAAATAATTTTCTTATTCCAACGAGTCCAAAATGAAGTTTTAGTCAGTTCTAGGGGTGAAATGAGTCCAAAACAAAGCTACAAGTGGTTTCCCTGGTCAAACGAGTAATGAATAAAGCAAAATTAATTTTCTTGTCCCATTGAGTCCAAAATGAAGTTTTAGTGAGTTCTAGAGGTCAAATGAGTCAAAAACAAAGCTACAAGTGGTTTCCAAGGTCAAACGAGTAATAAATAAAGCAAAATTAATTTTCTTGTTCCATTGAGTCCAAAATGAAGTTTTAGTGAGTTCTAGGGGTCAAATGAGTGAAAAATAAATCTACAAGTGATTTTCAAGCTCAAACGAATAAAAAATGAAGCAAAATTTATTTTCATGTTCCAACGAGTCCAAAATGAAGTTTTAGTGAGTACTAAGGGTGAAATGAGTCAAAAACAAATCTACAAGTGATTTTCAAGCTCAAACGAGTAATGAATAAAGCAAAATTAATTTTCTTGTTCCAACGAGTCCAAAATGAAGTTTTAGTGAGTTCTAGGGGTCAAATGAGTCAAAAACAAAGCTACAAGTGGTTTCCATGGTCAAACGAGTAATGAATAAAGCAAAATTAATTTTCTTGTTCCAACGAGTCCAAAATGAAGTTTTAGTAAGTTCTAGGGGTGAAATGAGTCAAAAACAAAGCTACAAGTGGTTTCCATGGTCAAACGAGTAATGAATAAAGCAAAATTAATTTTCTTGTTCCATTGAGTCCAAAATGAAGTTTTAGTGAGTTCTAGGGGTCAAATGAGTCAAAAACAAAGCTACAAATGGTTTCCATGGTCAAACGAGTAATGAATAAAGTAAAATTAATTTTCTTGTTCCATTGAGTCCAAAATGAAGTTTTAGTGAGTTCTAGGGGTCAAATGAGTCAAAAACAAAGCTACAAATGGTTTCCATGGTCAAACGAGTAATAAAAAAAGTAAAAATAATTTTCTTGTTCCATTGAGTCCAAAAAAAAGTTTTAGTGAGTTCTAGGGGTCAAATGAGTGAAAAATAAATCTACAAGTGATTTTCAAGCTCAAACGAATAAAAAATGAAGCAAAATTTTTTTTCTTGTTCCAACGAGTCCAAAATGAAGTTTTAGTGAGTTCTAGGGGTGAAATGAGTCAAAAATAAATCTACAAGTGATTTCCAAGCTCAAACGAATCAAAAATGAAGCAAAATTAATTTTCTTGTTCCAACGAGTCCAAAATGAAGTTTTTGTGAGTTATAGGGGTGAAATGAGTCAAAAACAAATCTACAAGTGATTTTCAAGCTCAAACGAGTAATGAATAAAGCAAAAATAATTTTCTTATTCCAACGAGTCCAAAATGAAGTTTTAGTCAGTTCTAGGGGTGAAATGAGTCCAAAACAAAGCTACAAGTGGTTTCCCTGGTCAAACGAGTAATGAATAAAGCAAAATTAATTTTCTTGTCTCATTGAGTCCAAAATGAAGTTTTAGTGAGTTCTAGAGGTCAAATGAGTCAAAAACAAAGCTACAAGTGGTTTCCAAGGTCAAACGAGTAATAAATAAAGCAAAATTAATTTTCTTGTTCCATTGAGTCCAAAATGAAGTTTTAGTGAGTTCTAGGGGTCAAATGAGTGAAAAATAAATCTACAAGTGATTTTCAAGCTCAAACGAATAAAAAATGAAGCAAAATTTATTTTCATGTTCCAACGAGTCCAAAATGAAGTTTTAGTGAGTACTAAGGGTGAAATGAGTCAAAAACAAATCAACAAGTGATTTTCAAGCTCAAACGAGTAATGAATAAAGCAAAATTAATTTTCTTGTTCCAACGAGTCCAAAATGAAGTTTTAGTGAGTTCTAGGGGTCAAATGAGTCAAAAACAAAGTTACAAGTGGTTTCCATGGTCAAACGAGTAATGAATAAAGCAAAATTAATTTTCTTGTTCCAACGAGTCAAAAATGAAGTTTTAGTAAGTTCTAGGGGTGAAATGAGTCAAAAACAAAGCTACAAGTGGTTTCCATGGTCAAACGAGTAATGAATAAAGCAAAATTAATTTTCTTGTTCCATTGAGTCCAAAATGAAGTTTTAGTGAGTTCTAGGGGTCAAATGGGTCAAAAACAAAGCTACAAATGGTTTCCATGGTCAAACGAGTAATAAATAAAGTAAAATTAATTTTCTTGTTCCATTGAGTCCAAAATGAAGTTTTAGTGAGTTCTAGGGGTCAAATGAGTCAAAAACAAAGCTACAAATGGTTTCCATGGTCAAACGAGTAATAAAAAAAGTAAAAATAATTTTCTTGTTCCATTGAGTCCAAAAAAAAGTTTTAGTGAGTTCTAGGGGTCAAATGAGTGAAAAATAAATCTACAAGTGATTTTCAAGCTCAAACGAATAAAAAATGAAGCAAAAAATTTTTTCTTGTTCCAATGAGTCCAAAATGAAGTTTTAGTGAGTTCTAGGGGTGAAATGTGTCAAAAATAAATCTACAAGTGATTTCCAAGCTCAAACGAATCAAAAATGAAGCAAAATTAATTTTCTTGTTCCAACGAGTCCAAAATGAAGTTTTTGTGAGTTATAGGGGTGAAATGAGTCAAAAACAAATCTACAAGTGATTTTCAAGCTCAAACGAGTAATGAATAAAGCAAAATTAATTTTCTTGTCCCATTGAGTCCAAAATGAAGTTTTAGTGAGTTCTAGAGGTCAAATGAGTCAAAAACAAAGCTACAAGTGGTTTCCAAGGTCAAACGAGTAATAAATAAAGCAAAATTAATTTTCTTGTTCCATTGAGTCCAAAATGAAGTTTTAGTGAGTTCTAGGGGTCAAATGAGTGAAAAATAAATCTACAAGTGATTTTCAAACTCAAACGAATAAAAAATGAAGCAAAATTTATTTTCATGTTCCAACGAGTCCAAAATGAAGTTTTAGTGAGTACTAAGGGTGAAATGAGTCAAAAACAAATCTACAAGTGATTTTCAAGCTCAAACGAGTAATGAATAAAGCAAAATTAATTTTCTTGTTCCAACGAGTCCAAAATGAAGTTTTAGTGAGTTCTAGGGGTCAAATGAGTCAAAAACAAAGCTACAAGTGGTTTCCATGGTCAAACGAGTAATGAATAAAGCAAAATTAATTTTCTTGTTCCAACGAGTCCAAAATGAAGTTTTAGTAAGTTCTAGGTGTGAAATGAGTCAAAAACAAAGCTACAAGTGGTTTCCATGGTCAAACGAGTAATGAATAAAGCAAAATTAATTTTCTTGTTCCAACGAGTCCAAAATGAAGTTTTAGTAAGTTCTAGGGGTGAAATGAGTCAAAAACAAAGCTACAAGTGGTTTCCCTGGTCAAACGAGTAATGAATAAAGCAAAATTAATTTTCTTGTTCCATTGAGTCCAAAATGAAGTTTTAGTGAGTTCTAGAGGTCAAATGAGTCAAAAACAAAGCTACAAGTGGTTTCCAAGGTCAAACGAGTAATAAATAAAGCAAAATTAATTTTCTTGTTCCATTGAGTCCAAAATGAAGTTTTAGTGAGTTCTAGGGGTCAAATGAGTGAAAAATAAATCTACAAGTGATTTTCAAGCTCAAACGAATAAAAAATGAAGCAAAATTTATTTTCATGTTCCAACGAGTCCAAAATGAAGTTTTAGTGAGTACTAAGGGTGAAATGAGTCAAAAACAAATCTACAAGTGATTTTCAAGCTCAAACGAGTAATGAATAAAGCAAAATTAATTTTCTTGTTCCAACGAGTCCAAAATGAAGTTTTAGTGAGTTCTAGGGGTCAAATGAGTCAAAAACAAAGCTACAAGTGGTTTCCATGGTCAAACGAGTAATGAATAAAGCAAAATTAATTTTCTTGTTCCAACGAGTCCAAAATGAAGTTTTAGTAAGTTCTAGGTGTGAAATGAGTCAAAAACAAAGCTACAAGTGGTTTCCATGGTCAAACGAGTAATGAATAAAGCAAAATTAATTTTCTTGTTCCAACGAGTCCAAAATGAAGTTTTAGTAAGTTCTAGGGGTGAAATGAGTCAAAAACAAAGCTACAAGTGGTTTCCATGGTCAAACGAGTAATGAATAAAGCAAAATTAATTTTCTTGTTCCATTGAGTCCAAAATGAAGTTTTAGTGAGTTCTAGGGGTCAAATGAGTCAAAAACAAAGCTACAAATGGTTTCCATGGTCAAACGAGTAATGAATAAAGTAAAATTAATTTTCTTGTTCCATTGAGTCCAAAATGAAGTTTTAGTGAGTTCTAGGGGTCAAATGAGTCAAAAACAAAGCTACAAATGGTTTCCATGGTCAAACGAGTAATAAAAAAAGTAAAAATAATTTTCTTGTTCCATTGAGTCCAAAAAAAAGTTTTAGTGGGTTCTAGGGGTCAAATGAGTGAAAAATAAATCTACAAGTGATTTTCAAGCTCAAACGAATAAAAAATGAAGCAAAATTTTTTTTCTTGTTCCAACGAGTCCAAAATGAAGTTTTAGTGAGTTCTAGGGGTGAAATGAGTCAAAAATAAATCTACAAGTGATTTCCAAGCTCAAACGAATCAAAAATGAAGCAAAATTAATTTTCTTGTTCCAACGAGTCCAAAATGAAGTTTTTGTGAGTTATAGGGGTGAAATGAGTCAAAAACAAATCTACAAGTGATTTTCAAGCTCAAACGAGTAATGAATAAAGCAAAAATAATTTTCTTATTCCAACGAGTCCAAAATGAAGTTTTAGTCAGTTCTAGGGGTGAAATGAGTCCAAAACAAAGCTACAAGTGGTTTCCCTGTTCAAACGAGTAATGAATAAAGCAAAATTAATTTTCTTGTCTCATTGAGTCCAAAATGAAGTTTTAGTGAGTTCTAGAGGTCAAATGAGTCAAAAACAAAGCTACAAGTGGTTTCCAAGGTCAAACGAGTAATAAATAAAGCAAAATTAATTTTCTTGTTCCATTGAGTCCAAAATGAAGTTTTAGTGAGTTCTAGGGGTCAAATGAGTGAAAAATAAATCTACAAGTGATTTTCAAGCTCAAACGAATAAAAAATGAAGCAAAATTTATTTTCATGTTCCAACGAGTCCAAAATGAAGTTTTAGTGAATACTAACGGTGAAATGAGTCAAAAACAAATCTACAAGTGATTTTCAAGCTCAAACGAGTAATGAATAAAGCAAAATTAATTTTCTTGTTCCAACGAGTCCAAAATGAAGTTTTAGTGAGTTCTAGGGGTCAAATGAGTCAAAAACAAAGCTACAAGTGGTTTCCATGGTCAAACGAGTAATGAATAAAGCAAAATTAATTTTCTTGTTCCAACGAGTCCAAAATGAAGTTTTAGTAAGTTCTAGGGGTGAAATGAGTCAAAAACAAAGCTACAAGTGGTTTCCATGGTCAAACGAGTAATGAATAAAGCAAAATTAATTTTCTTGTTCCATTGAGTCCAAAATGAAGTTTTAGTGAGTTCTAGGGGTCAAATGAGTGAAAAATAAATCTACAAGTGATTTTCAAGCTCAAACGAATAAAAAATGAAGCAAAATTTATTTTCATGTTCCAACGAGTCCAAAATGAAGTTTTAGTGAGTACTAAGGGTGAAATGAGTCAAAAACAAATCTACAAGTGATTTTCAAGCTCAAACGAGTAATGAATAAAGCAAAATTAATTTTCTTGTTCCAACGAGTCCAAAATGAAGTTTTAGTGAGTTCTAGGGGTCAAATGAGTCAAAAACAAAGCTACAAGTGGTTTCCATGGTCAAACGAGTAATGAATAAAGCAAAATTAATTTTCTTGTTCCAACGAGTCCAAAATGAAGTTTTAGTAAGTTCTAGGTGTGAGATGAGTCAAAAACAAAGCTACAAGTGGTTTCCATGGTCAAACGAGTAATGAATAAAGCAAAATTAATTTTCTTGTTCCAACGAGTCCAAAATGAAGTTTTAGTAAGTTCTAGGGGTGAAATGAGTCAAAAACAAAGCTACAAGTGGTTTCCCTGGTCAAACGAGTAATGAATAAAGCAAAATTAATTTTCTTGTTCCATTGAGTCCAAAATGAAGTTTTAGTGAGTTCTAGAGGTCAAATGAGTCAAAAACAAAGCTACAAGTGGTTTCCAAGGTCAAACGAGTAATAAATAAAGCAAAATTAATTTTCTTGTTCCATTGAGTCCAAAATGAAGTTTTAGTGAGTTCTAGGGGTCAAATGAGTGAAAAATAAATCTACAAGTGATTTTCAAGCTCAAACGAATAAAAAATGAAGCAAAATTTATTTTCATGTTCCAACGAGTCCAAAATGAAGTTTTAGTGAGTACTAAGGGTGAAATGAGTCAAAAACAAATCTACAAGTGATTTTCAAGCTCAAACGAGTAATGAATAAAGCAAAATTAATTTTCTTGTTCCAACGAGTCCAAAATGAAGTTTTAGTGAGTTCTAGGGGTCAAATGAGTCAAAAACAAAGCTACAAGTGGTTTCCATGGTCAAACGAGTAATGAATAAAGCAAAATTAATTTTCTTGTTCCAACGAGTCCAAAATGAAGTTTTAGTAAGTTCTAGGTGTGAAATGAGTCAAAAACAAAGCTACAAGTGGTTTCCATGGTCAAACGAGTAATGAATAAAGCAAAATTAATTTTCTTGTTCCAACGAGTCCAAAATGAAGTTTTAGTAAGTTCTAGGGGTGAAATGAGTCAAAAACAAAGCTACAAGTGGTTTCCATGGTCAAACGAGTAATGAATAAAGCAAAATTAATTTTCTTGTTCCATTGAGTCCAAAATGAAGTTTTAGTGAGTTCTAGGGGTCAAATGAGTCAAAAACAAAGCTACAAATGGTTTCCATGGTCAAACGAGTAATGAATAAAGTAAAATTAATTTTCTTGTTCCATTGAGTCCAAAATGAAGTTTTAGTGAGTTCTAGGGGTCAAATGAGTCAAAAACAAAGCTACAAATGGTTTCCATGGTCAAACGAGTAATAAAAAAAGTAAAAATAATTTTCTTGTTCCATTGAGTCCAAAAAAAAGTTTTAGTGGGTTCTAGGGGTCAAATGAGTGAAAAATAAATCTACAAGTGATTTTCAAGCTCAAACGAATAAAAAATGAAGCAAAATTTTTTTTCTTGTTCCAACGAGTCCAAAATGAAGTTTTAGTGAGTTCTAGGGGTGAAATGAGTCAAAAATAAATCTACAAGTGATTTCCAAGCTCAAACGAATCAAAAATGAAGCAAAATTAATTTTCTTGTTCCAACGAGTCCAAAATGAAGTTTTTGTGAGTTATAGGGGTGAAATGAGTCAAAAACAAATCTACAAGTGATTTTCAAGCTCAAACGAGTAATGAATAAAGCAAAAATAATTTTCTTATTCCAACGAGTCCAAAATGAAGTTTTAGTCAGTTCTAGGGGTGAAATGAGTCCAAAACAAAGCTACAAGTGGTTTCCCTGGTCAAACGAGTAATGAATAAAGCAAAATTAATTTTCTTGTCTCATTGAGTCCAAAATGAAGTTTTAGTGAGTTCTAGAGGTCAAATGAGTCAAAAACAAAGCTACAAGTGGTTTCCAAGGTCAAACGAGTAATAAATAAAGCAAAATTAATTTTCTTGTTCCATTGAGTCCAAAATGAAGTTTTAGTGAGTTCTAGGGGTCAAATGAGTGAAAAATAAATCTACAAGTGATTTTCAAGCTCAAACGAATAAAAAATGAAGCAAAATTTATTTTCATGTTCCAACGAGTCCAAAATGAAGTTTTAGTGAGTACTAAGGGTGAAATGAGTCAAAAACAAATCTACAAGTGATTTTCAAGCTCAAACGAGTAATGAATAAAGCAAAATTAATTTTCTTGTTCCAACGAGTCCAAAATGAAGTTTTAGTGAGTTCTAGGGGTCAAATGAGTCAAAAACAAAGCTACAAGTGGTTTCCATGGTCAAACGAGTAATGAATAAAGCAAAATTAATTTTCTTGTTCCAACGAGTCCAAAATGAAGTTTTAGTAAGTTCTAGGGGTGAAATGAGTCAAAAACAAAGCTACAAGTGGTTTCCATGGTCAAACGAGTAATGAATAAAGCAAAATTAATTTTCTTGTTCCATTGAGTCCAAAATGAAGTTTTAGTGAGTTCTAGGGGTCAAATGAGTCAAAAACAAAGCTACAAATGGTTTCCATGGTCAAACGAGTAATAAATAAAGTAAAATTAATTTTCTTGTTCCATTGAGTCCAAAATGAAGTTTTAGTGAGTTCTAGGGGTCAAATGAGTCAAAAACAAAGCTACAAATGGTTTCCATGGTCAAACGAGTAATAAAAAAAGTAAAAATAATTTTCTTGTTCCATTGAGTCCAAAAAAAAGTTTTAGTGAGTTCTAGGGGTCAAATGAGTGAAAAATAAATCTACAAGTGATTTTCAAGCTCAAACGAATAAAAAATGAAGCAAAAAATTTTTTCTTGTTCCAATGAGTCCAAAATGAAGTTTTAGTGAGTTCTAGGGGTGAAATGAGTCAAAAATAAATCTACAAGTGATTTCCAAGCTCAAACGAATAAAAAATGAAGCAAAATTAATTTTCTTGTTCCAACGAGTCCAAAATGAAGTTTTTGTGAGTTATAGGGGTGAAATGAGTCAAAAACAAATCTACAAGTGATTTTCAAGCTCAAACGAGTAATGAATAAAGCAAAATTAATTTTCTTATTCCAACGAGTCCAAAATGAAGTTTAAGTCAGTTCTAGGGGTGAAATGAGTCCAAAACAAAGCTACAAGTGGTTTCCCTGGTCAAACGAGTAATGAATAAAACAAAATTAATTTTCTTGTTCCATTGAGTCCAAAATGAAGTTTTAGTGAGTTCTAGGGGTCGAATGAGTAAAAAACAAAGCTACAAGTGGTTTCCAAGGTCAAACGAGTAATAAATAAAGCAAAATTAATTTTCTTGTTCCATTGAGTCCAAAATGAAGTTTTAGTGAGTTCTAGGGGTCAAATGAGTGAAAAATAAATCTACAAGTGATTTTCAAGCTCAAACGAATAAAAAATGAAGCAAAATTTATTTTCTTGTTCCAACGAGTCCAAAATGAAGTTTTAGTGAGTACTAGGGGTGAAATGAGTCAAAAACAAATCTACAAGTGATTTTCAAGCTCAAACGAGTAATGAATAAAGCAAAATTAATTTTCTTGTTCCAACGAGTCTAAAATGAAGTTTTAGTGAGTTCTAGGGGTCAAATGAGTCAAAAACAAAGCTACAAGTGGTTTCCATGGTCAAACGAGTAATGAATAAAGCAAAAATAATTTTCTTGTTCCAACGAGTCCAAAATGAAGTTTTAGTAAGTTCTAGGGGTGAAATGAGTCAAAAACAAAGCTACAAGTGGTTTCCATGGTCAAACGAGTAATGAATAAAGCAAAATTACTTTTCTTGTTCCATTGAGTCCAAAATGAAGTTTTAGTGAGTTCTAGGGGTCAAATGAGTCAAAAACAAAGCTACAAATGGTTTCCATGGTCAAACGAGTAATAAATAAAGTAAAAATAATTTTCTTGTTCCAACGAGTCCAAAAAAAAGTTTTAGTGAGTTCTAGGGGTCAAATGAGTGAAAAATAAATCTACAAGTGATTTTCAAGCTCAAACGAATAAAAAATGAAGCAAAAATTATTTTCTTGTTCCAACGAGTCCAAAATGAAGTTTTAGCGAGTTCTAGGGGTGAAATGAGTCAAAAACAAATCTACAAGTGATTTCAAGCTCAAACGAATCAAAAATGAAGCAAAATTAATTTTTTGTTCCAACGAGTCCAAAATGAAGTTTTAGTGAGTTCTAGGGGTGAAATGAGTCAAAAACAAAGCTACAAGTGGTTTCCATGGTCAAACGAGTAATGAATAAAGAAAAATTAATTTTCTTGTTCCATTGAGTCCAAAATGAAGTTTTTGTGAGTTCTAGGGTTCAAATGAGTCAAAATCAAAGCTACAAGTGGTTTCCATGGTCAAACGAGTAATAAATAAAGCAAAATTAATTTTCTTGTTCCATTGAGTCCAAAATGGAGTTTTAGTGAGTTCTAGGGGTCAAATGAGTGAAAAATAAATCTACAAGTGATTTTCAAGCTCAAACGAATAAAAAATGTAGCAAAATTTATTTTCTTGTTCCAACGAGTCCAAAATGAAGTTTTAGTGAGTTCTAGGGGTGAAATGAGTCAAAAACAAATCTACAAGTGATTTTCAAGCTCAAACGAGTAATGAATAAAGCAAAATTAATTTTCTTGTTCCAACGAATCCAAAATGAAGTTTTAGTGAGTTCTAGGGGTCAAATGAGTCAAAAACAAAGCTACAAGTGGTTTTCATGGTCAAACGAGTAATGAATAAATCAAAATTACTTTTCTTGTTCCATTGAGTCCAAAATGAAGTTTTATTGAGTTCTAGGGGTCAAATGAGTGAAAAATAAATCTACAAGTGATTTTCAAGCTCAAACGAATAAAAAATGAAGCAAAATTTACTTTCTTGTTCCAACGAGTCCAAAATGAAGTTTTAGTGAGTACTAGGGGTGAAATGAGTCAAAGACAAATCTACAAGTGATTTTCAAGCTCAAACGAGTAATGAATAAAGCAAAATTAATTTTCTTGTTCCAACGAGTCCAAAATGAAGTTTTAATGAGTTCTAGGGGTGAAATGAGTCAAAAACAAAGCTACAAGTGGTTTCCATGGTCAAACGAGTAATGAATAAAGCAAAATTACTTTTCTTGTTCCACTGAGTCCAAAATGAAGTTTTAGTGAGTTCTAGGGGTCAAATGAGTCAAAAACAAAGCTACAAATGGTTTCCATGGTCAAACGAGTAATAAATAAAGTAAAAATAATTTTCTTGTTCCAACGAGTCCAAAAAAAAGTTTTAGTGAGTTCTAGGGGTCAAATGAGTGAAAAATAAATCTACAAGTGATTTTCAAGCTCAAACGAATAAAAAATGAAGCAAAAATTATTTTCTTGTTCCAACGAGTCCAAAATGAAGTTTTAGCGAGTTCTAGGGGTGAAATGAGTCAAAAACAAATCTACAAGTGATTTCAAGCTCAAACGAATCAAAAATGAAGCAAAATTAATTTTTTGTTCCAACGAGTCCAAAATGAAGTTTTAGTGAGTTCTAGGGGTGAAATGAGTCAAAAACAAAGCTACAAGTGGTTTCCATGGTCAAACGAGTAATGAATAAAGAAAAATTAATTTTCTTGTTCCATTGAGTCCAAAATGAAGTTTTTGTGAGTTCTAGGGTTCAAATGAGTCAAAATCAAAGCTACAAGTGGTTTCCATGGTCAAACGAGTAATAAATAAAGCAAAATTAATTTTCTTGTTCCATTGAGTCCAAAATGGAGTTTTAGTGAGTTCTAGGGGTCAAATGAGTGAAAAATAAATCTACAAGTGATTTTCAAGCTCAAACGAATAAAAAATGTAGCAAAATTTATTTTCTTGTTCCAACGAGTCCAAAATGAAGTTTTAGTGAGTTCTAGGGGTGAAATGAGTCAAAAACAAATCTACAAGTGATTTTCAAGCTCAAACGAGTAATGAATAAAGCAAAATTAATTTTCTTGTTCCAACGAATCCAAAATGAAGTTTTAGTGAGTTCTAGGGGTCAAATGAGTCAAAAACAAAGCTACAAGTGGTTTTCATGGTCAAACGAGTAATGAATAAATCAAAATTACTTTTCTTGTTCCATTGAGTCCAAAATGAAGTTTTATTGAGTTCTAGGGGTCAAATGAGTGAAAAATAAATCTACAAGTGATTTTCAAGCTCAAACGAATAAAAAATGAAGCAAAATTTACTTTCTTGTTCCAACGAGTCCAAAATGAAGTTTTAGTGAGTACTAGGGGTGAAATGAGTCAAAGACAAATCTACAAGTGATTTTCAAGCTCAAACGAGTAATGAATAAAGCAAAATTAATTTTCTTGTTCCAACGAGTCCAAAATGAAGTTTTAATGAGTTCTAGGGGTGAAATGAGTCAAAAACAAAGCTACAAGTGGTTTCCATGGTCAAACGAGTAATGAATAAAGCAAAATTAATTTTCTTGTTCCAACGAGTCCAAAATGAAGTTTTAGTCAGTTCTAGGGGTGAAATGAATCAAAAAACAAAGCTACAAGTAGTTTCCATGGTCAAACGAGTAATGAATAAAGCAAATTAATTTTCTTGTTCCATTGAGTCCAAAATGAAGTTTTAGTGAGTTCTAAGGGTGAAATGAGTCAAAAATAAAGCTACAAGTGGTTTTCATGGTCAAACGAGTAATAAATAAAGTAAAAATAATTTTCTTGTTCCATTGAGTCCAAAATAAAGTTTTAGTGAGTTCTAGGGGTCAAATGAGTGAAAAATAAATCTACAAGTGATTTTCAAGCTCAAACGAATAAAAAATGAAGCAAAAATTATTTTCTTGTTCCAACGAGTCCAAAATGAAGTTTTAGCGAGTTCTAGGGGTGAAATGAGTCAAAAACAAATCTACAAGTGATTTCAAGCTCAAACGAATCAAAAATGAAGCAAAATTAATTTTTTGTTCCAACGAGTCCAAAATGAAGTTTTAGAGAGTTCTAGGGGTCAAATGAGTCAAAAACAAAGCTACAAGTGGTTTCCATGGTCAAACTAGTAATGAATAAAGCAAAATTAATTTTCTTGTTCCAACGAGTCCAAAATGAAGTTTTAGTCAGTTCTAGGGGTGAAATGAGTAAAAAACAAAGCTACAAGTGGTTTGCATGGTCAAACGAGTAATGAATAAAGCAAAATTAATTTTCTTGTTCCATTGAGTCCAAAATGGAGTTTTAGTGAGTTCTAGGGGTCAAATGAGTGAAAATAAATCTACAAGTGATTTTCAAGCTCAAACGAATAAAAAATGTAGCAAAATTTATTTTCTTGTTCCAACGAGTCCAAAATGAAGTTTTAGTGAGTTCTAGGGGTGAAATGAGTCAAAAACAAATCTACAAGTGATTTTCAAGCTCAAACGAGTAATGAATAAAGCAAAATTAATTTTCTTGTTCCAACGAATCCAAAGTGAAGTTTTAGTGAGTTCTAGGGGTCAAATGAGTCAAAAACAAAGCTACAAGTGGTTTTCATGGTCAAACGAGTAATGAATAAATCAAAATTAATTTTCTTGTTCCATTGAGTCCAAAATGAAGTTTTAGTGAGTTCTAGGGGTCAAATGAGTGAAAAATAAATCTACAAGTGATTTTCAAGCTCAAACGAATAAAAAATGAAGCAAAATTTATTTTCTTGTTCCAACGAGTCCAAAATGAAGTTTTAGTGAGTACTAGGGGTGAAATGAGTCAAAGACAAATCTACAAGTGATTTTCAAGCTCAAACGAGTAATGAATAAAGCAAAATTAATTTTCTTGTTCCAACGAGTCCAAAATGAAGTTTTAGTGAGTTCTAGGGGTCAAGTGAGTCAAAAACAAAGCTACAAGTGGTTTCCATGGTCAAACTAGTAATGAATAAAGCAAAATTAATTTTCTTGTTCCAACGAGTCCAAAATGAAGTTTTAGTCAGTTCTAGGGGTGAAATGAGTCAAAAACAAAGCTACAAGTGGTTTCCATGGTCAAACGAGTAATGAATAAAGCAAAATTAATTTTCTTGTTCCATTGAGTCCAAAATGAAGTTTTAGTGAGTTCTAGGGGTCAAATGAGTCAAAAACAAAGCTACAAATGTTTTCCATGGTCAAACGAGTAATAAATAAAGTAAAAATAATTTTCTTGTTTCATTGAGTCCAAAAAAAAGTTTTAGTGAGTTCAAGGGGTCAAATGAGTGAAAAACAAATCTACAAGTGATTTTCAAGCTCAAACGAATAAAAAATGAAGCAAAATTTTTTTTGTTGTTCCAACGAGTCCAAAATGAAGTTTTAGTGAGTTCTAGGGGTGAAATGAGTCAAAAATAAATCTACAAGTGATTTCCAAGCTCAAACGAATCAAAAATGAAGCAAAATTAATTTTCTTGTTCCAACGAGTCCAAAATGAAGTTTTTGTGAGTTATAGGGGTGAAATGAGTCAAAAACAAATCTACAAGTGATTTTCAAGCTCAAACGAGTAATGAATAAAGCAAAAATAATTTTCTTATTCCAACGAGTCCAAAATGAAGTTTTAGTCAGTTCTAGGGGTGAAATGAGTCCAAAACAAAGCTACAAGTGGTTTCCCTGGTCAAACGAGTAATGAATAAAGCAAAATTAATTTTCTTGTCCCATTGAGTCCAAAATGAAGTTTTAGTGAGTTCTAGAGGTCAAATGAGTCAAAAACAAAGCTACAAGTGGTTTCCAAGGTCAAACGAGTAATAAATAAAGCAAAATTAATTTTCTTGTTCCATTGAGTCCAAAATGAAGTTTTAGTGAGTTCTAGGGGTCAAATGAGTGAAAAATAAATCTACAAGTGATTTTCAAGCTCAAACGAATAAAAAATGAAGCAAAATTTATTTTCATGTTCCAACGAGTCCAAAATGAAGTTTTAGTGAGTACTAAGGGTGAAATGAGTCAAAAACAAATCTACAAGTGATTTTCAAGCTCAAACGAGTAATGAATAAAGCAAAATTAATTTTCTTGTTCCAACGAGTCCAAAATGAAGTTTTAGTGAGTTCTAGGGGTCAAATGAGTCAAAAACAAAGCTACAAGTGGTTTCCATGGTCAAACGCGTAATGAATAAAGCAAAATTAATTTTCTTGTTCCAACGAGTCCAAAATGAAGTTTTAGTAAGTTCTAGGGGTGAAATGAGTCAAAAACAAAGCTACAATTGGTTTCCATGGTCAAACGAGTAATGAATAAAGCAAAATTAATTTTCTTGTTCCATTGAGTCCAAAATGAAGTTTTAGTGAGTTCTAGGGGTCAAATGAGTCAAAAACAAAGCTACAAATGGTTTCCATGGTCAAACGAGTAATAAATAAAGTAAAATTAATTTTCTTGTTCCATTGAGTCCAAAATGAAGTTTTAGTGAGTTCTAGGGGTCAAATGAGTCAAAAACAAAGCTACAAATGGTTTCCATGGTCAAACGAGTAATAAAAAAAGTAAAAATAATTTTCTTGTTCCATTGAGTCCAAAAAAAAGTTTTAGTGAGTTCTAGGGGTCAAATGAGTGAAAAATAAATCTACAAGTGATTTTCAAGCTCAAACAAATAAAAAATGAAGCAAAATTTTTTTTCTTGTTCCAACGAGTCCAAAATGAAGTTTTAGTGAGTTCTAGGGGTGAAATGAGTCAAAAATAAATCTACAAGTGATTTCCAAGCTCAAACGAATCAAAAATGAAGCAAAATTAATTTTCTTGTTCCAACGAGTCCAAAATGAAGTTTTTGTGAGTTATAGGGGTGAAATGAGTCAAAAACAAATCTACAAGTGATTTTCAAGCTCAAACGAGTAATGAATAAAGCAAAAATAATTTTCTTATTCCAACGAGTCCAAAATAAAGTTTTAGTCAGTTCTAGGGGTGAAATGAGTCCAAAACAAAGCTACAAGTGGTTTCCCTGGTCAAACGAGTAATGAATAAAGCAAAATTAATTTTCTTGTCCCATTGAGTCCAAAATGAAGTTTTAGTGAGTTCTAGAGGTCAAATGAGTCAAAAACAAAGCTACAAGTGGTTTCCAAGGTCAAACGAGTAATAAATAAAGCAAAATTAATTTTCTTGTTCCATTGAGTCCAAAATGAAGTTTTAGTGAGTTCTAGGGGTCAAATGAGTGAAAAATAAATCTACAAGTGATTTTCAAGCTCAAACGAATAAAAAATTAAGCAAAATTTTTTTTCATGTTCCAACGAGTCCAAAATGAAGTTTTAGTGAGTACTAAGGGTGAAATGAGTCAAAAACAAATCTACAAGTGATTTTCAAGCTCAAACGAGTAATGAATAAAGCAAAATTAATTTTCTTGTTCCAACGAGTCCAAAATGAAGTTTTAGTGAGTTCTAGGGGTCAAATGAGTCAAAAACAAAGCTACAAGTGGTTTCCATGGTCAAACGAGTAATGAATAAAGCAAAATTAATTTTCTTGTTCCAACGAGTCCAAAATGAAGTTTTAGTAAGTTCTAGGGGTGAAATGAGTCAAAAACAAAGCTACAAGTGGTTTCCATGGTCAAACGAGTAATGAATAAAGCAAAATTAATTTTCTTGTTCCATTGAGTCCAAAATTAAGTTTTAGTGAGTTCTAGGGGTCAAATGAGTCAAAAACAAAGCTACAAATGGTTTCCATGGTCAAACGAGTAATAAATAAATTAAAATTAATTTTCTTGTTCCATTGAGTCCAAAATGAAGTTTTAGTGAGTTCTAGGGGTCAAATGAGTCAAAAACAAAGCTACAAATGGTTTCCATGGTCAAACGAGTAATAAAAAAAGTAAAAATAATTTTCTTGTTCCATTGAGTCCAAAAAAAAGTTTTAGTGAGTTCTAGGGGTCAAATGAGTAAAAAATAAATCTACAAGTGATTTTCAAGCTCAAACGAATAAAAAATGAAGCAAAAATTTTTTTCTTGTTCCAACGAGTCCAAAATGAAGTTTTAGTGAGTTCTAGGGGTGAAATGAGTCAAAAATAAATCTACAAGTGATTTCCAAGCTCAAACGAATCAAAAATGAAGCAAAATTAATTTTCTTGTTCCAACGAGTCCAAAATGAAGTTTTTGTGAGTTATAGGGGTGAAATGAGTCAAAAACAAATCTACAAGTGATTTTCAAGCTCAAACGAGTAATGAATAAAGCAAAATTAATTTTCTTATTCCAACGAGTCCAAAATGAAGTTTTAGTCAGTTCTAGGGGTGAAATGAGTCCAAAACAAAGCTACAAGTGGTTTCCCTGGTCAAACGAGTAATGAATAAAACAAAATTAATTTTCTTGTTCCATTGAGTCCAAAATGAAGTTTTAGTGAGTTCTAGGGGTCGAATGAGTCAAAAATAAAGCTACAAGTGGTTTCCAAGGTCAAACGAGTAATAAATAAAGCAAAATTAATTTTCTTGTTCCATTGAGTCCAAAATGAAGTTTTAGTGAGTTCTAGGGGTCAAATGAGTGAAAAATAAATCTACAAGTGATTTTCAAGCTCAAACGAATAAAAAATGAAGCAAAATTTATTTTCATGTTCCAACGAGTCCAAAATGAAGTTTTAGTGAGTACTAGGGGTGAAATGAGTCAAAAACAAATCTACAAGTGATTTTCAAGCTCAAACGAGTAATGAATAAAGCAAAATTAATTTTCTTGTTCCAACGAGTCCAAAATGAAGTTTTAGTGAGTTCTAGGGGTCAAATGAGTCAAAAACAAAGCTACAAATGGTTTCCATGGTCAAACGAGTAATGAATAAAGCAAAATTAATTTTCTTGTTCCAACGAGTCCAAAATGAAGTTTTAGTAAGTTCTAGGGGTGAAATGAGTCAAAAACAAAGCTACAAGTGGTTTCCATGGTCAAACGAGTAATGAATAAAGCAAAATTAATTTTCTTGTTCCATTGAGTCCAAAATGAAGTTTTAGTGAGTTCTAGGGGTCAAATGAGTCAAAAACAAAGCTACAAATGGTTTCCATGGTCAAACGAGTAATAAATAAATTAAAATTAATTTTCTTGTTCCATTGAGTCCAAAATGAAGTTTTAGTGAGTTCTAGGGGTCAAATGAGTCAAAAACAAAGCTACAAATGGTTTCCATGGTCAAACGAGTAATAAAAAAAGTAAAAATAATTTTCTTGTTCCATTGAGTCCAAAAAAAAGTTTTAGTGAGTTCTAGGGGTCAAATGAGTAAAAAATAAATCTACAAGTGATTTTCAAGCTCAAACGAATAAAAAATGAAGCAAAAATTTTTTTCTTGTTCCAACGAGTCCAAAATGAAGTTTTAGTGAGTTCTAGGGGTGAAATGAGTCAAAAATAAATCTACAAGTGATTTCCAAGCTCAAACGAATCAAAAATGAAGCAAAATTAATTTTCTTGTTCCAACGAGTCCAAAATGAAGTTTTTGTGAGTTATAGGGGTGAAATGAGTCAAAAACAAATCTACAAGTGATTTTCAAGCTCAAACGAGTAATGAATAAAGCAAAATTAATTTTCTTATTCCAACGAGTCCAAAATGAAGTTTTAGTCAGTTCTAGGGGTGAAATGAGTCCAAAACAAAGCTACAAGTGGTTTCCCTGGTCAAACGAGTAATGAATAAAACAAAATTAATTTTCTTGTTCCATTGAGTCCAAAATGAAGTTTTAGTGAGTTCTAGGGGTCGAATGAGTCAAAAATAAAGCTACAAGTGGTTTCCAAGTTCAAACGAGTAATAAATAAAGCAAAATTAATTTTCTTGTTCCATTGAGTCCAAAATGAAGTTTTAGTGAGTTCTAGGGGTCAAATGAGTGAAAAATAAATCTACAAGTGATTTTCAAGCTCAAACGAATAAAAAATGAAGCAAAATTTATTTTCATGTTCCAACGAGTCCAAAATGAAGTTTTAGTGAGTACTAGGGGTGAAATGAGTCAAAAACAAATCTACAAGTGATTTTCAAGCTCAAACGAGTAATGAATAAAGCAAAATTAATTTTCTTGTTCCAACGAGTCCAAAATGAAGTTTTAGTGAGTTCTAGGGGTCAAATGAGTCAAAAACAAAGCTACAAATGGTTTCCATGGTCAAACGAGTAATGAATAAAGCAAAATTAATTTTCTTGTTCCAACGAGTCCAAAATGAAGTTTTAGTAAGTTCTAGGGGTGAAATGAGTCAAAAACAAAGCTACAAGTGGTTTCCATGGTCAAACGAGTAATGAATAAAGCAAAATTAATTTTCTTGTTCCATTGAGTCCAAAATGAAGTTTTAGTAAGTTCTAGGTGTCAAATGAGTCAAAAACAAAGCTACAAATGGTTTCCATGGTCAAACGAGTAATAAATAAAGTAAAAATAATTTTCTTGTTCCATTGAGTCCAAGAAAAAGTTTTAGTGAGTTCTAGGGGTCAAATGAGTGAAAAATAAATCTACAAGTGATTTTCAAGCTCAAACGAATAAAAAATGAAGCAAATATTATTTTCTTGTTCCAACGAGTCCAAAATGAAGTTTTAGCGAGTTCTAGGGGTGAAATGAGTCAAAAACAAATCTACAAGTGATTTCCAAGCTCAAACGAATCAAAAATGAAGCAAAATTAATTTTTTGTTCCAACGAGTCCAAAATGAAGTTTTAGTGAGTTCTAGGGGTGAAATGAGTCAAAAACAAAGCTACAAGTGGTTTCCATGGTCAAACGAGTAATGAATAAAGAAAAATTAATTTTCTTGTTCCATTGAGTCCAAAATGAAGTTTTAGTGAGTTCTAGGGGTCAAATGAGTCAAAATCAAAGCTACAAGTGGTTTCCATGGTCAAACGAGTAACAAATAAAGCAAAATTAATTTTCTTGTTCCATTGAGTCCAAAATGGAGTTTTAGTGAGTTCTAGGGGTCAAATGAGTGAAAAATAAATCTACAAGTGATTTTCAAGCTCAAACAAATAAAAAATGAAGCAAAATTTATTTTCTTGTTCCAACGAGTCCAAAATGAAGTTTTAGTGAGTTCTAGGGGTGAAATGAGTCAAAAACAAATCTACAAGTGATTTTCAAGCTCAAACGAGTAATGAATAAAGCAAAATTAATTTTCTTGTTCCAACGAGTCCAAAATGAAGTTTTAGTGAGTTCTAGGGGTCAAATGAGTCAAAAACAAAGCTACAAGTGGTTTCCATGGTCAAACGAGTAATGAATAAAGCAAAATTAATTTTCTTGTTCCAACGAGTCCAAAATGAAGTTTTAGTAAGTTCTAGGGGTGAAATGAGTCAAAAACAGAGCTACAAGTGGTTTCCATGGTCAAACGAGTAATGAATAAAGCAAAATTAATTTTCTTGTTCAATTGAGTCCAAAATGAAGTTTTAGTGAGTTCTAGGGGTCAAATGAGTCAAAAACAAAGCTACAAATGGTTTCCATGGTCAAACGAGTAATAAATAAAGTAAAAATAATTTTCTTGTTCCATTGAGTCCAAAAAAAAAAGTTTTAGTGAGTTCTAGGGGTCAAATGAGTGAAAAATAAATCTACAATTGATTTTCAAGCTCAAACGAATAAAAAATAAAGCAAATTTTTTTTTTCTTGTTCCAACGAGTCCAAAATGAAGTTTTAGTGAGTTCTAGGGGTGAAATGAGTCAAAAACAAATCTACAAGTGATTTCCAAGCTCAAACGAATCAAAAATGAAGCAAAATTAATTTTCTTGTTCCAACGAGTCCAAAATGAAGTTTTAGTGAGTTCTAGGGGTGAATTGAGTCAAAAACAAAGCTACAAGTGGTTTCCATGGTCAAACGAGTAATGAATAAAGAAAAATTAATTTTCTTGTTCCATTGAGTCCAAAATGAAGTTTTAGTGAGTTCTAGGGGTCAAATGAGTCAAAATCACAGCTACAAGTGGTTTCCATGGTCAAACGAGTAATAAATAAAGCAAAATTAATTTTCTTGTTCCATTGAGTCCAAAATGGAGTTTTAGTGAGTTCTAGGGGTCAAATGAGTCAAAATCACAGCTACAAGTGGTTTCCATGGTCAAACGAGTAATAAATAAAGCAAAATTAATTTTCTTGTTCCATTGAGTCCAAAATGGAGTTTTAGTGAGTTCTAGGGGTCAAATGAGTCAAAAACAAAGCTACAAGTGGTTTCCATGGTCAAACGAGTAACGAATAAAGCAAAATTAATTTTCTTGTTCCAACGAGTCCAAAATGAAGTTTTATGGAGTTCTAGGGGTGAAATGAGTCAAAAACAAATCTACAAGTGATTTTCAAGCTCAAACGAGTAATGAATAAAGCAAAATTAATTTTCTTGTTCCGACGAGTCCAAAATGAAGTTTTAGTCAGTTCTAAGGGTGAAATGAGTCCAAAACAAAGCTACAAGTGGTTTCCATGCTCAAACGAGTAATGAATAAAGCAAAATTAATTTTCTTGTTCCATTGAGTCCAAAATGAAGTTTTAATGAGTTCTAGGGGTGAAATGAGTCAAAAACAAATCTACAAGTGATTTCCAAGCTCAAACGAATCAAAAATGAAGCAAAATTAATTTTTTGTTCCAACGAGTCCAATATGAAGTTTTAGTGAGTTCTAGGAGTGAAATGAGTCAAAAACAAAGCTACAAGTGGTTTCCATGGTCAAACGAGTAATGAATAAAGAAAAATTAATTTTCTTGTTCCATTGAGTCCAAAATGAAGTTTTCGTGAGTTCTAGGGGTCAAATGAGTCAAAATCAAGGTTACAAGTGGTTTCCATGGTCAAACGAGTAATAAATAAAGCAAAATTAATTTTCTTGTTCCATTGAGTCCAAAATGGAGTTTTAGTGAGTTCTAGGGGTCAAATGAGTGAAAAATTAATCTACAAGTGATTTTCAAGCTCAAACGAATAAAAAATGAAGCAAAATTTATTTTCTTGTTCCAACGAGTCCAAAATGAAGTTTTAGTGAGTTCTAGGGGTGAAATGAGTCAAAAACAAATCTACAAGTGATTTCCAAGCTCAAACGAATCAAAAATGAAGCAAAATTAATTTTCTTATTCCAACGAGTCCAAAATGAAGTTTTAGTGAGTTCTAGGGGTGAAATGAGTCAAAAACAAAGCTACAAGTGGTTTCCATGGTCAAACGAGTAATGAATAAAGAAAAATTAATTTTCTTGTTCCATTGAGTCCAAAATGAAGTTTTAATGAGTTCTAGGGGTCAAATGAGTCAAAATCAAAGTTACGAGTGGTTTCCATGGTCAAACGAGTAATAAATAAAGCAAAATTAATTTTCTTGTTCCATTGAGTCCAAAATGGAGTTTTAGTGAGTTCTAGGGGTCAAATAAGTGAAAAATTAATCTACAAGTGATTTTCAAGCTCAAACGAATAAAAAATGAAGCAAAATTTATTTTCTTGTTCCAACGAGTCCAAAATGAAGTTTTAGTGAGTTCTAGGGGTGAAATGAGTCAAAAACAAATCTACAAGTGATTTTCAAGCTCAAACGAGTAGTGAATAAAGCAAAATTAATTTTCTTGTTCCAACGAGTCCAAAATGAAGTTTTAGTGAGTTCTAGGGGTGAAATGAGTCGAAAACAAAGCTACAAGTGGTTTCCATGGTCAAACGAGTAATGAATAAAGCAAAATTAATTTTCTTGTTCCATTGAGTCCAAAATGAAGTTTTAGTGAGTTCTAGGGGTCAAATGAGTCAAAAACAAAGCTACAAATGGTTTCCATGGTCAAACGAGTAATAAATAAAGCAAAAATAATTTTCTTGTTTCATTGTGTCAAAAATGAAGTTTTAGTGAGTTCTAAGGGTCAAATGAGTGAAAAATAAATCTACAAGTGATTTTCAAGCTCAAACGAATAAAAAATGAAGCAAAATTTATTTTCTTGTTCCAACGAGTCCAAAATGAAGTTTTAGTGAGTACTAGGGGTGAAATGAGTCAAAAACAAATCTACAAGTGATTTTCAAGCTCAAACGAGTAATGAATAAAGCAAAATTAATTTTCTTGTTCCAACGAGTCCAAAATGAAGTTTTAGTGAGTTCTAGGGGTCAAATGAGTCAAAAACAAAGCTACAAGTGGTTTCCATGGTCAAACGAGTAATGAATAAAGCAAAATTAATTTTCTTGTTCCAACGAGTCCAAAATGAAGTTTTAGTGAGTTCTAGGGGTGAAATGAGTCAAAAACAAAGCTACAAGTGGTTTCCATGGTCAAACGAGTAATGAATAAAGCAAAATTAATTTTCTTGTTCCATTGAGTCCAAAATGAAGTTTTAGTGAGTTCTAGGGGTCAAATGAGTCAAAAACAAAGCTACAAATGGTTTCCATGGTCAAACGAGTAATAAATAAAGTAAAAATAATTTTCTTGTTCCTTTGAGTCCAAAAAAAAAAGTTTTAGTGAGTTCTAGGGGTCAAATGAGTGAAAAATAAATCTACAAGTGATTTTCAAGCTCAAACGAATAAAAAATGAAGCAAATTTTTTTTTCTTGTTCCAACGAGTCCAAAATGAAGTTTTAGTGAGTTCTAGGGGTGAAATGAGTCAAAAACAAATCTACAAGTGATTTCCAAGCTCAAACGAATCAAAAATGAAGCAAAATTAATTTTCTTGTTCCAACGAGTCCAAAATGAAGTTTTAGTGAGTTCTAGGGGTGAAATGAGTCAAAAACAAAGCTACAAGTGGTTTCCATGGTCAAACGAGTAATGAATAAAGAAAAATTAATTTTCTTGTTCCATTGAGTCCAAAATGAAGTTTTAGTGAGTTCTAGGGGTCAAATGAGTCAAAATCACAGCTACAAGTGGTTTCCATGGTCAAACGAGTAATAAATAAAGCAAAATTATTTTTCTTGTTCCATTGAGTCCAAAATGGAGTTTTAGTGAGTTCTAGGGGTCAAATGAGTCAAAATCACAGCTACAAGTGGTTTCCATGGTCAAACGAGTAATGAATAAAGCAAAATTAATTTTCTTGTTCCATTGAGTCCAAAATGGAGTTTTAGTGAGTTCTAGGGGTCAAATGAGTCAAAAACAAAGCTACAAGTGGTTTCCATGGTCAAACGAGTAACGAATAAAGCAAAATTAATTTTCTTGTTCCCACGAGTCCAAAATGAAGTTTTATGGAGTTCTAGGGGTGAAATGAGTCAAAAACAAATCTACAAGTGATTTTCAAGCTCAAACGAGTAATGAATAAAGCAAAATTAATTTTCTTGTTCCGACGAGTCCAAAATGAAGTTTTAGTCAGTTCTAAGGGTGAAATAAGTCCAAAACAAAGCTACAAGTGGTTTCCATGCTCAAACGAGTAATGAATAAAGCAAAATTAATTTTCTTATTCCATTGAGTCCAAAAGGAAGTTTTAATGAGTTCTAGGGGTGAAATGAGTCAAAAACAAATCTACAAGTGATTTCCAAGCTCAAACGAATCAAAAATGAAGCAAAATTAATTTTTTGTTCCAACGAGTCCAAAATGAAGTTTTAGTGAGTTCTAGGGGTGAAATGAGTCAAAAACAAAGCTACAAATGGTTTCCATGGTCAAACGATTAATGAATAAAGAAAAATTAATTTTCTTGTTCCATTGAGTCCAAAATGAAATTTTAGTGAGTTCTAGGGGTCAAATGAGTCAAAATCAAAGTTACAAGTGGTTTCCATGGTCAAACGAGTAATAAATAAAGCAAAATTAATTTTCTTGTTCCATTGAGTCCAAAATGGAGTTTTAGTGAGTTCTAGGGGTCAAATGAGTGAAAAATTAATCTACAAGTGATTTTCAAGCTCAAACGAATAAAAAATGAAGCAAAATTTATTTTCTTGTTCCAACGAGTCCAAAATGAAGTTTTAGTGAGTTCTAGGGGTGAAATGAGTCAAAAACAAATCTACAAGTGATTTCCAAGCTCAAACGAATCAAAAATGAAGCAAAATTAATTTTCTCTTTCCAACGAGTCCAAAATGAAGTTTTAGTGAGTTCTAGGGGTGAAATGAGTCAAAAACAAAGCTACAAGTGGTTTCCATGGTCAAACGAGTAATGAATAAAGAAAAATTAATTTTCTTGTTCCATTGAGTCCAAAATGAAGTTTTAATGAGTTCTAGGGGTCAGATGAGTCAAAGTCAAAGTTATAAGTGGTTTCCATGGTCAAACGAGTAATAAATAAAGCAAAATTAATTTTCTTGTTCCATTGAGTCCAAAATGGAGTTTTAGTGAGTTCTAGGGGTCAAATAAGTGAAAAATTAATCTACAAGTGATTTTCAAGCTCAAACGAATAAAAAATGAAGCAAAATTTATTTTCTTGTTCCAACGAGTCCAAAATGAAGTTTTAGTGAGTTCTAGGGGTGAAATGAGTCAAAAACAAATCTACAAGTGATTTTCAAGCTCAAACGAGTAGTGAATAAAGCAAAATTAATTTTCTTGTTCCAACGAGTCCAAAATGAAGTTTTAGTGAGTTCTAGGGGTGAAATGAGTCGAAAACAAAGCTACAAGTGGTTTCCATGGTCAAACGAGTAATGAATAAAGCAAAATTAATTTTCTTGTTCCATTGAGTCCAAAATGAAGTTTTAGTGAGTTCTAGGGGTCAAATGAGTCAAAAACAAAGCTACAAATGGTTTCCATGGTCAAACGAGTAATAAATAAAGCAAAAATAATTTTCTTGTTTCATTGTGTCAAAAATGAAGTTTTAGTGAGTTCTAAGGGTCAAATGAGTGAAAAATAAATCTACAAGTGATTTTCAAGCTCAAACGAATAAAAAATGAAGCAAAATTTATTTTCTTGTTCCAACGAGTCCAAAATGAAGTTTTAGTGAGTACTAGGGGTGAAATGAGTCAAAAACAAATCTACAAGTGATTTTCAAGCTCAAACGAGTAATGAATAAAGCAAAATTAATTTTCTTGTTCCAACGAGTCCAAAATGAAGTTTTAGTGAGTTCTAGGGGTCAAATGAGTCAAAAACAAAGCTACAAGTGGTTTCCATGGTCAAACGAGTAATGAATAAAGCAAAATTAATTTTCTTGTTCCAACGAGTCCAAAATGAAGTTTTAGTCAGTTCTAGGGGTGAAATGAGTCAAAAACAAAGCTACAAGTGGTTTCCATGGTCAAACGAGTAATGAATAAAGCAAAATTAATTTTCTTGTTCCATTGAGTCCAAAATGAAGTTTTAGTGAGTTCTAGGGGTCAAATGAGTCAAAAACAAAGCTACAAATGGTTTCCATGGTCAAACGAGTAATAAATAAAGTAAAAATAATTTTCTTGTTCCTTTGAGTCCAAAAAAAAAAGTTTTAGTGAGTTCTAGGGGTCAAATGAGTGAAAAATAAATCTACAAGTGATTTTCAAGCTCAAACGAATAAAAAATGAAGCAAATTTTTTTTTCTTGTTCCAACGAGTCCAAAATGAAGTTTTAGTGAGTTCTAGGGGTGAAATGAGTCAAAAACAAATCTACAAGTGATTTCCAAGCTCAAACGAATCAAAAATGAAGCAAAATTAATTTTCTTGTTCCAACGAGTCCAAAATGAAGTTTTAGTGAGTTCTAGGGGTGAAATGAGTCAAAAACAAAGCTACAAGTGGTTTCCATGGTCAAACGAGTAATGAATAAAGAAAAATTAATTTTCTTGTTCCACTGAGTCCAAAATGAAGTTTTAGTGAGTTCTAGGGGTCAAATGAGTCAAAATCACAGCTACAAGTGGTTTCCATGGTCAAACGAGTAATAAATAAAGCAAAATTATTTTTCTTGTTCCATTGAGTCCAAAATGGAGTTTTAGTGAGTTCTAGGGGTCAAATGAGTCAAAATCACAGCTACAAGTGGTTTCCATGGTCAAACGAGTAATGAATAAAGCAAAATTAATTTTCTTGTTCCATTGAGTCCAAAATGGAGTTTTAGTGAGTTCTAGGGGTGAAATGAGTCAAAAACAAAGCTACAAGTGGTTTCCATGGTCAAACGAGTAACGAATAAAGCAAAATTAATTTTCTTGTTCCAACGAGTCCAAAATGAAGTTTTATGGAGTTCTAGGGGTGAAATGAGTCAAAAACAAATCTACAAGTGATTTTCAAGCTCAAACGAGTAATGAATAAAGCAAAATTAATTTTCTTGTTCCGACGAGTCCAAAATGAAGTTTTAGTCAGTTCTAAGGGTGAAATAAGTCCAAAACAAAGCTACAAGTGGTTTCCATGCTCAAACGAGTAATGAATAAAGCAAAATTAATTTTCTTATTCCATTGAGTCCAAAAGGAAGTTTTAATGAGTTCTAGGGGTGAAATGAGTCAAAAACAAATCTACAAGTGATTTCCAAGCTCAAACGAATCAAAAATGAAGCAAAATTAATTTTTTGTTCCAACGAGTCCAAAATGAAGTTTTAGTGAGTTCTAGGGGTGAAATGAGTCAAAAACAAAGCTACAAATGGTTTCCATGGTCAAACGATTAATGAATAAAGAAAAATTAATTTTCTTGTTCCATTGAGTCCAAAATGAAATTTTAGTGAGTTCTAGGGGTCAAATGAGTCAAAATCAAAGTTACAAGTGGTTTCCATGGTCAAACGAGTAATAAATAAAGCAAAATTAATTTTCTTGTTCCATTGAGTCCAAAATGGAGTTTTAGTGAGTTCTAGGGGTCAAATGAGTGAAAAATTAATCTACAAGTGATTTTCAAGCTCAAACGAATAAAAAATGAAGCAAAATTTATTTTCTTGTTCCAACGAGTCCAAAATGAAGTTTTAGTGAGTTCTAGGGGTGAAATGAGTCAAAAACAAATCTACAAGTGATTTCCAAGCTCAAACGAATCAAAAATGAAGCAAAATTAATTTTCTCTTTCCAACGAGTCCAAAATGAAGTTTTAGTGAGTTCTAGGGGTGAAATGAGTCAAAAACAAAGCTACAAGTGGTTTCCATGGTCAAACGAGTAATGAATAAAGAAAAATTAATTTTCTTGTTCCATTGAGTCCAAAATGAAGTTTTAATGAGTTCTAGGGGTCAGATGAGTCAAAGTCAAAGTTATAAGTGGTTTCCATGGTCAAACGAGTAATAAATAAAGCAAAATTAATTTTCTTGTTCCATTGAGTCCAAAATGGAGTTTTAGTGAGTTCTAGGGGTCAAATAAGTGAAAAATTAATCTACAAGTGATTTTCAAGCTCAAACGAATAAAAAATGAAGCAAAATTTATTTTCTTGTTCCAACGAGTCCAAAATGAAGTTTTAGTGAGTTCTAGGGGTGAAATGAGTCAAAAACAAATCTACAAGTGATTTTCAAGCTCAAACGAGTAGTGAATAAAGCAAAATTAATTTTCTTGTTCCAACGAGTCCAAAATGAAGTTTTAGTGAGTTCTAGGGGTGAAATGAGTCGAAAACAAAGCTACAAGTGGTTTCCATGGTCAAACGAGTAATGAATAAAGCAAAATTAATTTTCTTGTTCCATTGAGTCCAAAATGAAGTTTTAGTGAGTTCTAGGGGTCAAATGAGTCAAAAACAAAGCTACAAATGGTTTCCATGGTCAAACGAGTAATAAATAAAGCAAAAATAATTTTCATGTTCCATTGTGTCAAAAATGAAGTTTTAGTGAGTTCTAAGGGTCAAATGAGTGAAAAATAAATCTACAAGTGATTTTCAAGCTCAAACGAATAAAAAATGAAGCAAAATTTATTTTCTTGTTCCAACGAGTCCAAAATGAAGTTTTAGTGAGTACTAGGGGTGAAATGAGTCAAAAACAAATCTACAAGTGGTTTCCATGGTCAAACGAGTAATGAATAAAGAAAAATTAATTTTCTTGTTCCAACGAGTCCAAAATGAAGTTTTAGTCAGTTCTAGGGGTGAAATGAGTCAAAAACAAAGCTACAAGTGGTTTCCATGGTCAAACGAGTAATGAATAAAGCAAAATTAATTTTCTTGTTCCATTGAGTCCAAAATGAAGTTTTAGTGAGTTCTAGGGGTCAAATGAGTCAAAAACAAAGCTAAAAATGGTTTCCATGGTCAAACGAGTAATAAATAAAGTAAAAATAATTTTCTTGTTCCATTGAGTCCAAAAAAAAAAGTTTTAGTGAGTTCTAGGGGTCAAATGAGTGAAAAATAAATCTACAAGTGATTTTCAAGCTCAAACGAATAAAAAATGAAGCAAATTTTTTTTTTCTTGTTCCAACGAGTCCAAAATGAAGTTTTAGTGAGTTCTAGGGGTGAAATGAGTCAAAAACAAATCTACAAGTGATTTCCAAGCTCAAACGAATCAAAAATGAAGCAAAATTAATTTTCTTGTTCCAACGAGTCCAAAATGAAGTTTTAGTGAGTTCTAGGGGTGAAATGAGTCAAAAACAAATCTACAAGTGATTTTCAAGCTCAAACGAGTAGTGAATAAAGCAAAATTAATTTTCTTGTTCCAACGAGTCCAAAATGAAGTTTTAGTGAGTTCTAGGGGTGAAATGAGTCGAAAACAAAGCTACAAGTGGTTTCCATGGTCAAACGAGTAATGAATAAAGCAAAATTAATTTTCTTGTTCCATTGAGTCCAAAATGAAGTTTTAGTGAGTTCTAGGGGTCAAATGAGTCAAAAACAAAGCTACAAATGGTTTCCATGGTCAAACGAGTAATAAATAAAGCAAAAATAATTTTCATGTTCCATTGTGTCAAAAATGAAGTTTTAGTGAGTTCTAAGGGTCAAATGAGTGAAAAATAAATCTACAAGTGATTTTCAAGCTCAAACGAATAAAAAATGAAGCAAAATTTATTTTCTTGTTCCAACGAGTCCAAAATGAAGTTTTAGTGAGTACTTGGGGTGAAATGAGTCAAAAACAAATCTACAAGTGGTTTCCATGGTCAAACGAGTAATGAATAAAGAAAAATTAATTTTCTTGTTCCAACGAGTCCAAAATGAAGTTTTAGTCAGTTCTAGGGGTGAAATGAGTCAAAAACAAAGCTACAAGTGGTTTCCATGGTCAAACGAGTAATGAATAAAGCAAAATTAATTTTCTTGTTCCATTGAGTCCAAAATGAAGTTTTAGTGAGTTCTAGGGGTCAAATGAGTCAAAAACAAAGCTAAAAATGGTTTCCATGGTCAAACGAGTAATAAATAAAGTAAAAATAATTTTCTTGTTCCATTGAGTCCAAAAAAAAAAGTTTTAGTGAGTTCTAGGGGTCAAATGAGTGAAAAATAAATCTACAAGTGATTTTCAAGCTCAAACGAATAAAAAATGAAGCAAATTTTTTTTTTCTTGTTCCAACGAGTCCAAAATGAAGTTTTAGTGAGTTCTAGGGGTGAAATGAGTCAAAAACAAATCTACAAGTGATTTCCAAGCTCAAACGAATCAAAAATGAAGCAAAATTAATTTTCTTGTTCCAACGAGTCCAAAATGAAGTTTTAGTGAGTTCTAGGGGTGAAATGAGTCAAAAACAAAGCTACAAGTGGTTTCCATGGTCAAACGAGTAATGAATAAAGAAAAATTAATTTTCTTGTTCCATTGAGTCCAAAATGAAGTTTTAGTGAGTTCTAGGGGTCAAATGAGTCAAAATCACAGCTACAAGTGGTTTCCATGGTCAAACGAGTAATAAATAAAGCAAAATTAATTTTCTTGTTCCATTGAGTCCAAAATGGAGTTTTAGTGAGTTCTAGGGGTCAAATGAGTCAAAATCACAGCTACAAGTGGTTTCCATGGTCAAACGAGTAATAAATAAAGCAAAATTAATTTTCTTGTTCCATTGAGTCCAAAATGGAGTTTTAGTGAGTTCTAGGGATCAAATGAGTCAAAAACAAAGCTACAAGTGGTTTCCATGGTCAAACGAGTAAGAAATAAAGCAAAATTAATTTTCTTGTTCCAACGAGTCCAAAATGAAGTTTTATGGAGTTCTAGGGGTGAAATGAGTCAAAAACAAATCTACAAGTGATTTTCAAGCTCAAACGAGTAATGAATAAAGCAAAATTAAATTTCTTGTTCCGACGAGTCCAAAATGAAGTTTTAGTCAGTTCTAAGGGTGAAATGAGTCCAAAACAAAGCTACAAGTGGTTTCCATGCTCAAACGAGTAATGAATAAAGCAAAATTAATTTTCTTGTTCCATTGAGTCCAAAATGGAGTTTTAGTGAGTTCTAGGGGTCAAATGAGTGAAAAATTAATCTACAAGTGATTTTCAAGCTCAAACGAATATAAAATGAAGCAAAATTTATTTTCTTGTTCCAACGAGTCCAAAATGAAGTTTTAATGAGTTCTAGGGGTGAAATGAGTCAAAAACAAATCTACAAGTGATTTCCAAGCTCAAACGAATCAAAAATGAAGCAAAATTAATTTTCTTGTTCCAACGAGTCCAAAATGAAGTTTTAGTGAGTTCTAGGGGTGAAATGAGTCAAAAACAAAGCTACAAGTGGTTACCATGGTCAAACGAGTAATGAATAAAGAAAAATTAATTTTCTTGTTCCATTGAGTCCAAAATGAAGTTTTAATGAGTTCTAGGGGTCAAATGAGTCAAAATCAAATTTACAAGTGGTTTCCATGGTCAAACGAGTAATAAATAAAGCAAAATTAATTTTCTTGTTCCATTGAGTCCAAAATGGAGTTTTAGTGAGTTCTAGGGGTCAAATAAGTGAAAAATTAATCTACAAGTGATTTTCAAGCTCAAACGAATAAAAAATGAAGCAAAATTTATTTTCTTGTTCCAACGAGTCCAAAATGAAGTTTTAGTGAGTTCTAGGGGTGAAATGAGTCAAAAACAAATCTACAAGTG
This sequence comes from Kitagawia praeruptora, assembly GCA_037693485.1. Lineage (NCBI taxonomy): Eukaryota > Viridiplantae > Streptophyta > Magnoliopsida > Apiales > Apiaceae > Kitagawia > Kitagawia praeruptora. The sequence goes on from CM075353.1 coordinate 58,135,136, forward strand.
ATTTTCAAGCTCAAACGAGTAATGAATAAAGCAAAATTAATTTTCTTGTTCCAACGAGTCCAAAATGAAGTTTTAGTGAGTTCTAGGGGTGAAATGAGTCGAAAACAAAGCTACAAGTGGTTTCCATGGTCAAACGAGTAATGAATAAAGCAAAATTAATTTTCTTGTTCCATTGAGTCCAAAATGAAGTTTTAGTGAGTTCTAGGGGTCAAATGAGTCAAAAACAAAGCTACAAATGGTTTCCATGGTCAAACGAGTAATAAATAAAGCAAAAATAATTTTCTTGTTCCATTGTGTCAAAAATGAAGTTTTAGTGAGTTCTAGGGGTCAAATGAGTGAAAAATAAATCTACAAGTGATTTTCAAGCTCAAACGAATAAAAAATGAAGCAAAATTTATTTTCTTGTTCCAACGAGTCCAAAATGAAGTTTTAGTGAGTACTAGGGGTGTCAAACGAGTAATGAATAAAGCAAAATTAATTTTCTTGTTCCAACGAGTCCAAAATGAAGTTTTAGTGAGTTCTAGGGGTCAAATGAGTCAAAAACAAAGCTACAAGTGGTTTCCATGGTCAAACGAGTAATGAATAAAGCAAAATTAATTTTCTTGTTCCAACGAGTCCAAAATGAAGTTTTAGTCAGTTCTAGGGGTGAAATGAGTCAAAAACAAAGCTACAAGTGGTTTCCATGGTCAAACGAGTAATGAATAAAGCAAAATTAATTTTCTTGTTCCATTGAGTCCAAAATGAAGTTTTAGTGAGTTCTAGGGGTCAAATGAGTCAAAAACAAAGCTACAAATGGTTTCCATGGTCAAACGAGTAATAAATAAAGTAAAAATAATTTTCTTGTTCCATTGAGTCCAAAAAAAAAAGTTTTAGTGAGTTCTAGGGGTCAAATGAGTGAAAAATAAATCTACAAGTGATTTTCAAGAAACGAATAAAAAATGAAGCAAATTTTTTTTTCTTGTTCCAACGAGTCCAAAATGAAGTTTTAGTGAGTTCTAGGGGTGAAATGAGTCAAAAACAAATCTACAAGTGATTTCCAAGCTCAAACGAATCAAAAATGAAGCTAAATTAATTTTCTTGTTCCAACGAGTCCAAAATGAAGTTTTAGTGAGTTCTAGGGGTGAAATGAGTCAAAAACAAAGCTACAAGTGGTTTCCATGGTCAAACGAGTAATGAATAAAGATAAATTAATTTTCTTGTTCCATTGAGTCCAAAATGAAGTTTTAGTGAGTTCTAGGGGTCAAATGAGTCAAAATCACAGCTACAAGTGGTTTCCATGGTCAAACGAGTAATAAATAAAGCAAAATTAATTTTCTTGTTCCATTGAGTCCAAAATGGAGTTTTAGTGAGTTCTAGGGGTCAAATGAGTCAAAAACAAAGCTACAAGTGGTTTCCAAGGACAAACGAGTAACGAATAAAGCAAAATTAATTTTCTTGTTCCAACGAGTCCAAAATGAAGTTTTATGGAGTTCTAGGGGTGAAATGAGTCAAAAACAAATCTACAAGTGATTTTCAAGCTCAAACGAGTAATGAATAAAGCAAAATTAATTTTCTTGTACCGACGAGTCCAAAATGAAGTTTTAATGAGTTCTAGGGGTGAAATGAGTCAAAAACAAATCTACAAGTGATTTCCAAGCTCAAACGAATCAAAAATGAAGCAAAATTAATTTTTTGTTCCAACGAGTCCAAAATGAAGTTTTAGTGAGTTCTAGGGGTGAAATGAGTCAAAAACAAAGCTACAAGTGGTTTCCATGGTCAAACGAGTAATGAATAAAGAAAAATTAATTTTCTTGTTCCATTGAGTCCAAAATGAAGTTTTCGTGAGTTCTAGGGGTCAAATGAGTCAAAATCAAGGTTACAAGTGGTTTCCATGGTCAAACGAGTAATAAATAAAGCAAAATTAATTTTCTTGTTCCATTGAGTCCAAAATGGAGTTTTAGTGAGTTCTAGGGGTCAAATGAGTGAAAAATTAATCTACAAGTGATTTTCAAGCTCAAACGAATAAAAAATGAAGCAAAATTTATTTTCTTGTTCCAACGAGTCCAAAATGAAGTTTTAGTGAGTTCTAGGGGTGAAATGAGTCAAAAACAAATCTACAAGTGATTTTCAAGCTCAAACGAGTAATGAATAAAGCAAAATTAATTTTCTTGTTCCAACGAGTCCAAAATGAAGTTTTAGTGAGTTCTAGGGGTGAAATGAGTCGAAAACAAAGCTACAAGTGGTTTCCATGGTCAAACGAGTAATGAATAAAGCAAAATTAATTTCCTTGTTCCATTGAGTCCAAAATGAAGTTTTAGTGAGTTCTAGGGGTCAAATGAGTCAAAAACAAAGCTACAAATGGTTTCCATGGTCAAACGAGTAATAAATAAAGCAAAAATAATTTTCTTGTTCCATTGAGTCAAAAATGAAGTTTTAGTGAGTTCTAGGGGTCAAATGAGTGAAAAATAAATCTACAAGTGATTTTCAAGCTCAAACGAATAAAAAATGAAGCAAAATTTATTTTCTTGTTCCAACGAGTCCAAAATGTAGTTTTAGTGAGTACTAGGGGTGAAATGAGTCAAAAACAAATCTACAAGTGATTTTCAAGTTCAAACGAGTAATGAATAAAGCAAAATTAATTTTCTTGTTCCAACGAGTCCAAAATGAAGTTTTAGTGAGTTCTAGGGGTCAAATGAGTCAAAAACAAAGCTACAAGTGGTTTCCATGGTCAAACGAGTAATGAATAAAGCAAAATTAATTTTCTTGTTCCAACGAGTCCAAAATGAAGTTTTAGTGAGTTCTAGGGGTGAAATGAGTCAAAAACAAAGCTACAAGTGGTTTCCATGGTCAAACGAGTAATGAATAAAGCAAAATTAATTTTCTTGTTCCATTGAGTCCAAAATGAAGTTTTAGTGAGTTCTAGGGGTCAAATGAGTAAAAAACAAAGCTACAAATGGTTTCCATGGTCAAACGAGTAATAAATAAAGTAAAAATAATTTTCTTGTTCCATTGAGTCCAAAAAAAAAGTTTTAGTGAGTTCTAGGGGTCAAATGAGTGAAAAATAAATCTACAAGTGATTTTCAAGCTCAAACGAATAAAAAATGAAGCAAATTTTTTTTTCTTGTTCCAACGAGTCCAAAATGAAGTTTTAGTGAGTTCTAGGGGTGAAATGAGTCAAAAACAAATCTACAAGTGATTTCCAAGCTCAAACGAATCAAAAATGAAGCTAAATTAATTTTCTTGTTCCAACGAGTCCAAAATGAAGTTTTAGTGAGTTCTAGGGGTGAAATGAGTCAAAAACAAAGCTACAAGTGGTTTCCATGGTCAAACGAGTAATGAATAAAGAAAAATTAATTTTCTTGTTCCATTGAGTCCAAAATGAAGTTTTAGTGAGTTCTAGGGGTCAAATGAGTCAAAATCACAGCTACAAGTGGTTTCCATGGTCAAACGAGTAATAAATAAAGCAAAATTAATTTTCTTGTTCCATTGAGTCCAAAATGGAGTTTTAGTGAGTTCTAGGGGTCAAATGAGTCAAAAACAAAGCTACAAGTGGTTTCCATGGTCAAACGAGTAACGAATAAAGCAAAATTAATTTTCTTGTTCCAACGAGTCCAAAATGAAGTTTTATGGAGTTCTAGGGGTGAAATGAGTCAAAAACAAATCTACAAGTGATTTTCAAGCTCAAACGAGTAATGAATAAAGCAAAATTAATTTTCTTGTCCCGACGAGTCCAAAATGAAGTTTTAATGAGTTCTAGGGGTGAAATGAGTCAAAAACAAATCTACAAGTGATTTCCAAGCTCAAACGAATCAAAAATGAAGCAAAATTAATTTTTTGTTCCAACGAGTCCAAAATGAAGTTTTAGTGAGTTCTAGGGGTGAAATGAGTCAAAAACAAAGCTACAAGTGGTTTCCATGGTCAAACGAGTAATGAATAAAGAAAAATTAATTTTCTTGTTCCATTGAGTCCAAAATGAAGTTTTCGTGAGTTCTAGGGGTCAAATGAGTCAAAATCAAGGTTACAAGTGGTTTCCATGGTCAAACGAGTAATAAATAAAGCAAAATTAATTTTCTTGTTCCATTGAGTCCAAAATGGAGTTTTAGTGAGTTCTAGGGGTCAAATGAGTGAAAAATTAATCTACAAGTGATTTTCAAGCTCAAACGAATAAAAAATGAAGCAAAATTTATTTTCTTGTTCCAACGAGTCCAAAATGAAGTTTTAGTGAGTTCTAGGGGTGAAATGAGTCAAAAACAAATCTACAAGTGATTTTCAAGCTCAAACGAGTAATGAATAAAGCAAAATTAATTTTCTTGTTCCAACGAGTCCAAAATGAAGTTTTAGTGAGTTCTAGGGGTGAAATGAGTCGAAAACAAAGCTACAAGTGGTTTCCATGGTCAAACGAGTAATGAATAAAGCAAAATTAATTTCCTTGTTCCATTGAGTCCAAAATGAAGTTTTAGTGAGTTCTAGGGGTCAAATGAGTCAAAAACAAAGCTACAAATGGTTTCCATGGTCAAACGAGTAATAAATAAAGCAAAAATAATTTTCTTGTTCCATTGAGTCAAAAATGAAGTTTTAGTGAGTTCTAGGGGTCAAATGAGTGAAAAATAAATCTACAAGTGATTTTCAAGCTCAAACGAATAAAAAATGAAGCAAAATTTATTTTCTTGTTCCAACGAGTCCAAAATGTAGTTTTAGTGAGTACTAGGGGTGAAATGAGTCAAAAACAAATCTACAAGTGATTTTCAAGTTCAAACGAGTAATGAATAAAGCAAAATTAATTTTCTTGTTCCAACGAGTCCAAAATGAAGTTTTAGTGAGTTCTAGGGGTCAAATGAGTCAAAAACAAAGCTACAAGTGGTTTCCATGGTCAAACGAGTAATGAATAAAGCAAAATTAATTTTCTTGTTCCAACGAGTCCAAAATGAAGTTTTAGTGAGTTCTAGGGGTGAAATGAGTCAAAAACAAAGCTACAAGTGGTTTCCATGGTCAAACGAGTAATGAATAAAGCAAAATTAATTTTCTTGTTCCATTGAGTCCAAAATGAAGTTTTAGTGAGTTCTAGGGGTCAAATGAGTAAAAAACAAAGCTACAAATGGTTTCCATGGTCAAACGAGTAATAAATAAAGTAAAAATAATTTTCTTGTTCCATTGAGTCCAAAAAAAAAGTTTTAGTGAGTTCTAGGGGTCAAATGAGTGAAAAATAAATCTACAAGTGATTTTCAAGCTCAAACGAATAAAAAATGAAGCAAATTTTTTTTTCTTGTTCCAACGAGTCCAAAATGAAGTTTTAGTGAGTTCTAGGGGTGAAATGAGTCAAAAACAAATCTACAAGTGATTTCCAAGCTCAAACGAATCAAAAATGAAGCTAAATTAATTTTCTTGTTCCAACGAGTCCAAAATGAAGTTTTAGTGAGTTCTAGGGGTGAAATGAGTCAAAAACAAAGCTACAAGTGGTTTCCATGGTCAAACGAGTAATGAATAAAGAAAAATTAATTTTCTTGTTCCATTGAGTCCAAAATGAAGTTTTAGTGAGTTCTAGGGGTCAAATGAGTCAAAATCACAGCTACAAGTGGTTTCCATGGTCAAACGAGTAATAAATAAAGCAAAATTAATTTTCTTGTTCCATTGAGTCCAAAATGGAGTTTTAGTGAGTTCTAGGGGTCAAATGAGTCAAAAACAAAGCTACAAGTGGTTTCCATGGTCAAACGAGTAACGAATAAAGCAAAATTAATTTTCTTGTTCCAACGAGTCCAAAATGAAGTTTTATGGAGTTCTAGGGGTGAAATGAGTCAAAAACAAATCTACAAGTGATTTTCAAGCTCAAACGAGTAATGAATAAAGCAAAATTAATTTTCTTGTCCCGACGAGTCCAAAATGAAGTTTTAATGAGTTCTAGGGGTGAAATGAGTCAAAAACAAATCTACAAGTGATTTCCAAGCTCAAACGAATCAAAAATGAAGCAAAATTAATTTTTTGTTCCAACGAGTCCAAAATGAAGTTTTAGTGAGTTCTAGGGGTGAAATGAGTCAAAAACAAAGCTACAAGTGGTTTCCATGGTCAAACGAGTAATGAATAAAGAAAAATTAATTTTCTTGTTCCATTGAGTCCAAAATGAAGTTTTCGTGAGTTCTAGGGGTCAAATGAGTCAAAATCAAGGTTACAAGTGCTTTCCATGGTCAAACGAGTAATAAATAAAGCAAAAATAATTTTCTTGTTCCATTGAGTCCAAAATGGAGTTTTAGTGAGTTGTAGGGGTCAAATGAGTGAAAAATAAATCTACAAGTGATTTTAAAGCTCAAACGAATAAAAAATGAAGCAAATTTTTTTTTCTTGTTCCAACGAGTCCAAAATGAAGTTTTAGTGAGTTCTAGGGGTGAAATGAGTCAAAAACAAATCTACAAGTGATTTCCAAGCTCAAACGAATCAAAAATGAAGCAAAATTAATTTTCTTGTTCCAACTAGTCCAAAATGAAGTTTAAGTGAGTTCTAGGGGTGAAATGAGTCAAAAACAAAGCTACAAGTGGTTTCCATGGTCAAACGAGTAATGAATAAAGAAAAATTAATTTTCTTGTTCCATTGAGTCCAAAATGAAGTTTTAGTGAGTTCTAGGGGTCAAATGAGTCAAAATCACAGCTACAAGTGGTTTCCATGGTCAAACGAGTAATAAATAAAGCAAAATTAATTTTCTTGTTCCATTGAGTCCAAAATGAAGTTTTAGTGAGTTCTAGGGGTCAAATGAGTAAAAAACAAAGCTACAAATGGTTTCCATGGTCAAACGAGTAATAAATAAAGTAAAAATAATTTTCTTGTTCCATTGAGTCCAAAAAAAAAGTTTTAGTGAGTTCTAGGGGTCAAATGAGTGAAAAATAAATCTACAAGTGATTTTCAAGCTCAAACGAATAAAAAATGAAGCAAATTTTTTTTTCTTGTTCCAACGAGTCCAAAATGAAGTTTTAGTGAGTTCTAGGGGTGAAATGAGTCAAAAACAAATCTACAAGTGATTTCCAAGCTCAAACGAATCAAAAATTAAGCTAAATTAATTTTCTTGTTCCAACGAGTCCAAAATGAAGTTTTAGTGAGTTCTAGGGGTGAAATGAGTCAAAAACAAAGCTACAAGTGGTTTCCATGGTCAAACGAGTAATGAATAAAGAAAAATTAATTTTCTTGTTCCATTGAGTCCAAAATGAAGTTTTAGTGAGTTCTAGGGGTCAAATGAGTCAAAATCACAGCTACAAGTGGTTTCCATGGTCAAACGAGTAATAAATAAAGCAAAATTAATTTTCTTGTTCCATTGAGTCCAAAATGGAGTTTTAGTGAGTTCTAGGGGTCAAATGAGTCAAAAACAAAGCTACAAGTGGTTTCCATGGTCAAACGAGTAACGAATAAAGCAAAATTAATTTTCTTGTTCCAACGAGTCCAAAATGAAGTTTTATGGAGTTCTAGGGGTGAAATGAGTCAAAAACAAATCTACAAGTGATTTTCAAGCTCAAACGAGTAATGAATAAAGCAAAATTAATTTTCTTGTCCCGACGAGTCCAAAATGAAGTTTTAATGAGTTCTAGGGGTGAAATGAGTCAAAAACAAATCTACAAGTGATTTCCAAGCTCAAACGAATCAAAAATGAAGCAAAATTAATTTTTTGTTCCAACGAGTCCAAAATGAAGTTTTAGTGAGTTCTAGGGGTGAAATGAGTCAAAAACAAAGCTACAAGTGGTTTCCATGGTCAAACGAGTAATGAATAAAGAAAAATTAATTTTCTTGTTCCATTGAGTCCAAAATGAAGTTTTCGTGAGTTCTAGGGGTCAAATGAGTCAAAATCAAGGTTACAAGTGGTTTCCATGGTCAAACGAGTAATAAATAAAGCAAAATTAATTTTCTTGTTCCATTGAGTCCAAAATGGAGTTTTAGTGAGTTGTAGGGGTCAAATGAGTGAAAAATAAATCTACAAGTGATTTTAAAGCTCAAACGAATAAAAAATGAAGCAAAATTTTTTTTCTTGTTCCAACGAGTCCAAAATGAAGTTTTAGTGAGTTCTAGGGGTGAAATGAGTCAAAAACAAATCTACAAGTGATTTCCAAGCTCAAACGAATCAAAAATGAAGCAAAATTAATTTTCTTGTTCCAACTAGTCCAAAATGAAGTTTAAGTGAGTTCTAGGGGTGAAATGAGTCAAAAACAAAGCTACAAGTGGTTTCCATGGTCAAACGAGTAATGAATAAAGAAAAATTAATTTTCTTGTTCCATTGAGTCCAAAATGAAGTTTTAGTGAGTTCTAGGGGTCAAATGAGTCAAAATCACAGCTACAAGTGGTTTCCATGGTCAAACGAGTAATAAATAAAGCAAAATTAATTTTCTTGTTCCATTGAGTCCAAAACGGAGTTTTAGTGAGTTCTAGGGGTCAAATGAGTCAAAAACAAAGCTACAAGTGGTTTCCATGGTCAAACGAGTAACGAATAAAGCAAAATTAATTTTCTTGTTCCAACGAGTCCAAAATGAAGTTTTATGGAGTTCTAGGGGTGAAATGAGTCAAAAACAAATCTACAAGTGATTTTCAAGCTCAAACGAGTAATGAATAAAGCAAAATTAATTTTCTTGTTCCGACGAGTCCAAAATGAAGTTTTAGTCAGTTTTAAGGGTGAAATGAGTCCAAAACAAAGCTACAAGTGGTTTCCATGCTCAAACGAGTAATGAATAAAACAAAATTAATTTTCTTGTTCCATTGAGTCCAAAATGAAGTTTTAATGAGTTCTAGGGGTAAAATGAGTCAAAAACAAATCTACAAGTGATTTCCAAGCTCAAACGAATCAAAAATGAAGCAAAATTAATTTTTTGTTCCAACGAGTCCAAAATGAAGTTTTAGTGAGTTCTAGGGGTGAAATGAGTCAAAAACAAAGCTACAAATGGTTTCCATAGTCAAACGAGTAACGAATAAAGAAAAATTAATTTTCTTGTTCCATTGAGTCCAAAATGAAGTTTTAGTGAGTTCTAGGGGTCAAATGAGTCAAAATCAAAGTTACAAGTGGTTTCCATGGTCAAACGAGTAATAAATAAAGCAAAATTAATTTTCTTGTTCCATTGAGTCCAAAATGGAGTTTTAGTGAGTTCTAGGGGTCAAATGGGTGAAAAATTAATCTACAAGTGATTTTCAAGCTCAAACGAATAAAAAATGAAGCAAAATTTATTTTCTTGTTCCAACGAGTCCAAAATAAAGTTTTAGTGAGTTCTAGGGGTGAAATGAGTCAAAAACAAATCTACAAGTGATTTTCAAGCTCAAACGAGTAATGAATAAAGCAAAATTAATTTTCTTGTTCCAACGAGTCCAAAATGAAGTTTTAGTGAGTTCTAGGGGTGAAATGAGTCGAAAACAAAGCTACAAGTGGTTTCCATGGTCAAACGAGTAATGAATAAAGCAAAATTAATTTTCTTGTTCCATTGAGTCCAAAATGAAGTTTTAGTGAGTTCTAGGGGTCAAATGAGTCAAAAACAAAGCTACAAATGGTTTCCATGGTCAAACGAGTAATAAATAAAGCAAAAATAATTTTCTTGTTCCATTGAGTCAAAAATGAAGTTTTAGTGAGTTCTAGGGGTCAAATGAGTGAAAAATAAATCTACAAGTGATTTTCAAGCTCAAACGAATAAAAAATGAAGCAAAATTTATTTTCTTGTTCCAACGTGTCCAAAATGAAGTTTTAGTGAGTACTAGGGGTTAAATGAGTCAAAAACAAATCTACAAGTGATTTTCAAGCTCAAACGAGTAATGAATAAAGCAAAATTAATTTTCTTGTTCCAACGAGTCCAAAATGAAGTTTTAGTGAGTTCTAGGGGTGAAATGAGTCGAAAACAAAGCTACAAGTGGTTTCCATGGTCAAACGAGTAATGAATAAAGCAAAATTAATTTTCTTGTTCCATTGAGTCCAAAATGAAGTTTTAGTGAGTTCTAGGGGTCAAATGAGTCAAAAACAAAGCTACAAATGGTTTCCATGGTCAAACGAGTAATAAATAAAGCAAAAAAAATTTTCTTGTTCCATTGAGTCAAAAATGAAGTTTTAGTGAGTTCTAGGGGTCAAATGAGTGAAAAATAAATCTACAAGTGATTTTCAAGCTCAAACGAATAAAAAATGAAGCAAAATTTATTTTCTTGTTCCAACGTGTCCAAAATGAAGTTTTAGTGAGTACTAGGGGTTAAATGAGTCAAAAACAAATCTACAAGTGATTTTCAAGCTCAAACGAGTAATGAATAAAGCAAAATTAATTTTCTTGTTCCAACGAGTCCAAAATGAAGTTTTAGTGAGTTCTAGGGGTCAAATGAGTCAAAAACAAAGCTACAAGTGGTTTCCATGGTCAAACGAGTAATGAATAAAGCAAAATTAATTTTTTTGTTCCAACGAGTCCAAATTGAAGTTTTAGTCAGTTCTAGGGGTGAAATGAGTCAAAATCAAGGTTACAAGTGGTTTCCATGGTCAAACGAGTAATAAATAAAGCAAAATTAATTTTCTTGTTCCATTGAGTCCAAAATGGAGTTTTAGTGAGTTGTAGGGGTCAAATGTGTGAAAAATAAATCTACAAGTGATTTTCAAGCTCAAACAAATAAAAAATGAAGCAAAATTTTTTTTCTTGTTCCAACGAGTCCAAAATGAAGTTTTAGTGAGTTCTAGGGGTGAAATGAGTCAAAAACAAATCTACAAGTGATTTCCAAGCTCAAACGAATCAAAAATGAAGCAAAATTAATTTTCTTGTTCCAACTAGTCCAAAATGAAGTTTAAGTGAGTTCTAGGGGTGAAATGAGTCAAAAACAAAGCTACAAGTGGTTTCCATGGTCAAACGAGTAATGAATAAAGAAAAATTAATTTTCTTGTTCCATTGAGTCCAAAATGAAGTTTTAGTGAGTTCTAGGGGTCAAATGAGTCAAAATCACAGCTACAAGTGGTTTCCATGGTCAAACGAGTAATAAATAAAGCAAAATTAATTTTCTTGTTCCATTGAGTCCAAAATGGAGTTTTAGTGAGTTCTAGGGGTCAAATGAGTCAAAAACAAAGCTACAAGTGGTTTCCATGGTCAAACGAGTAACGAATAAAGCAAAATTAATTTTCTTGTTCCAACGAGTCCAAAATGAAGTTTTATGGAGTTCTAGGGGTGAAATGAGTCAAAAACAAATCTACAAGTGATTTTCAAGCTCAAACGAGTAATGAATAAAGCAAAATTAATTTTCTTGTTCCGACGAGTCCAAAATGAAGTTTTAGTCAGTTTTAAGGGTGAAATGAGTCCAAAACAAAGCTACAAGTGGTTTCCATGCTCAAACGAGTAATGAATAAAACAAAATTAATTTTCTTGTTCCATTGAGTCCAAAATGAAGTTTTAATGAGTTCTAGGGGTGAAATGAGTCAAAAACAAATCTACAAGTGATTTCCAAGCTCAAACGAATCAAAAATGAAGCAAAATTAATTTTTTGTTCCAACGAGTCCAAAATGAAGTTTTAGTGAGTTCTAGGGGTGAAATGAGTCAAAAACAAAGCTACAAATGGTTTCCATAGTCAAACGAGTAACGAATAAAGAAAAATTAATTTTCTTGTTCCATTGAGTCCAAAATGAAGTTTTAGTGAGTTCTAGGGGTCAAATGAGTCAAAATCAAAGTTACAAGTGGTTTCCATGGTCAAACGAGTAATAAATAAAGCAAAATTAATTTTCTTGTTCCATTGAGTCCAAAATGGAGTTTTAGTGAGTTCTAGGGGTCAAATGGGTGAAAAATTAATCTACAAGTGATTTTCAAGCTCAAACGAATAAAAAATGAAGCAAAATTTATTTTCTTGTTCCAACGAGTCCAAAATGAAGTTTTAGTGAGTTCTAGGGGTGAAATGAGTCAAAAACAAATCTACAAGTGATTTTCAAGCTCAAACGAGTAATGAATAAAGCAAAATTAATTTTCTTGTTCCAACGAGTCCAAAATGAAGTTTTAGTGAGTTCTAGGGGTGAAATGAGTCGAAAATAAAGCTACAAGTGGTTTCCATGGTCAAACGAGTAATGAATAAAGCAAAATTAATTTTCTTGTTCCATTGAGTCCAAAATGAAGTTTTAGTGAGTTCTAGGGGTCAAATGAGTCAAAAACAAAGCTACAAATGGTTTCCATGGTCAAACGAGTAATAAATAAAGCAAAAATAATTTTCTTGTTCCATTGAGTCAAAAATGAAGTTTTAGTGAGTTCTAGGGGTCAAATGAGTGAAAAATAAATCTACAAGTGATTTTCAAGCTCAAACGAATAAAAAATGAAGCAAAATTTATTTTCTTGTTCCAACGTGTCCAAAATGAAGTTTTAGTGAGTACTAGGGGTTAAATGAGTCAAAAACAAATCTACAAGTGATTTTCAAGCTCAAACGAGTAATGAATAAAGCAAAATTAATTTTCTTGTTCCAACGAGTCCAAAATGAAGTTTTAGTGAGTTCTAGGGGTTAAATGAGTCGAAAACAAAGCTACAAGTGGTTTCCATGGTCAAACGAGTAATGAATAAAGCAAAATTAATTTTCTTGTTCCATTGAGTCCAAAATGAAGTTTTAGTGAGTTCTAGGGGTCAAATGAGTCAAAAACAAAGCTACAAATGGTTTCCATGGTCAAACGAGTAATAAATAAAGCAAAAATAATTTTCTTGTTCCATTGAGTCAAAAATGAAGTTTTAGTGAGTTCTAGGGGTCAAATGAGTGAAAAATAAATCTACAAGTGATTTTCAAGCTCAAACGAATAAAAAAAGAAGCAAAATTTATTTTCTTGTTCCAACGTGTCCAAAATGAAGTTTTAGTGAGTACTAGGGGTTAAATGAGTCAAAAACAAATCTACAAGTGATTTTCAAGCTCAAACGAGTAATGAATAAAGCAAAATTAATTTTCTTGTTCCAACGAGTCCAAAATGAAGTTTTAGTGAGTTCTAGGGGTCAAATGAGTCAAAAACAAAGCTACAAGTGGTTTCCATGGTCAAACGAGTAATGAATAAAGCAAAATTAATTTTTTTGTTCCAACGAGTCCAAAATGAAGTTTTAGTCAGTTCTAGGGGTGAAATGAGTCAAAAACAAAGCTACAAGTGGTTTCCATGGTCAAACGAGTAATGAATAAAGCAAAATTAATTTTCTTGTTCCATTGAGTCCAAAATGAAGTTTTAGTGAGTTCTAGGGGTCAAATGAGTCAAAAACAAAGCTACAAATGGTTTCCATGGTCAAACGAGTAATAAATAAAGTAAAATTAATTTTCTTGTTCCATTGAGTCCAAAATGGAGTTTTAGTGAGTTCTAGGGGTCAAATGAGTGAAAAATTAATCTACAAGTGATTTTCAAGCTCAAACGAATAAAAAATGAAGCAAAATTTATTTTCTTGTTCCAACGAGTCCAAAATGAAGTTTTAGTGAGTTCTAGGGGTGAAATGAGTCAAAAACAAATCTACAAGTGATTTTCAAGCTCAAACGAGTAATGAATAAAGCAAAATTAATTTTCTTGTTCCAACGAGTCCAAAATGAAGTTTTAGTGAGTTCTAGGGGTGAAATGAGTCGAAAACAAAGCTACAAGTGGTTTCCATGGTCAAACGAGTAATGAATAAAGCAAAATTAATTTTCTTGTTCCATTGAGTCCAAAATGAAGTTTTAGTGAGTTCTAGGGGTCAAATGAGTCAAAAACAAAGCTACAAATGGTTTCCATGGTCAAACGAGTAATAAATAAAGCAAAAATAATTTTCTTGTTCCATTGAGTCAAAAATGAAGTTTTAGTGAGTTCTAGGGGTCAAATGAGTGAAAAATAAATCTACAAGTGATTTTCAAGCTCAAACGAATAAAAAATGAAGCAAAATTTATTTTCTTGTTCCAACGTGTCCAAAATGAAGTTTTAGTGAGTACTAGGGGTTAAATGAGTCAAAAACAAATCTACAAGTGATTTTCAAGCTCAAACGAGTAATGAATAAAGCAAAATTAATTTTCTTGTTCCAACGAGTCCAAAATGAAGTTTTAGTGAGTTCTAGGGGTGAAATGAGTCGAAAACAAAGCTACAAGTGGTTTCCATGGTCAAACGAGTAATGAATAAAGCAAAATTAATTTTCTTGTTCCATTGAGTCCAAAATGAAGTTTTAGTGAGTTCTAGGGGTCAAATGAGTCAAAAACAAAGCTACAAATGGTTTCCATGGTCAAACGAGTAATAAATAAAGCAATAATAATTTTCTTGTTCCATTGAGTCAAAAATGAAGTTTTAGTGAGTTCTAGGGGTCAAATGAGTGAAAAATAAATCTACAAGTGATTTTCAAGCTCAAACGAATAAAAAATGAAGCAAAATTTATTTTCTTGTTCCAACGTGTCCAAAATGAAGTTTTAGTGAGTACTAGGGGTTAAATGAGTCAAAAACAAATCTACAAGTGTTTTTCAAGCTCAAACGAGTAATGAATAAAGCAAAATTAATTTTCTTGTTCCAACGAGTCCAAAATGAAGTTTTAGTGAGTTCTAGGGGTCAAATGAGTCAAAAACAAAGCTACAAGTGGTTTCCATGGTCAAACGAGTAATGAATAAAGCAAAATTAATTTTCTTGTTCCAACGAGTCCAAAATGAAGTTTTAGTCAGTTCTAGGGGTGAAATGAGTCAAAAACAAAGCTACAAGTGGTTTCCATGGTCAAACGAGTAATGAATAAAGCAAAATTAATTTTCTTGTTCCATTGAGTCCAAAATGAAGTTTTAGTGAGTTCTAGGGGTCAAATGAGTCAAAAACAAAGCTACAAATGGTTTCCATGGTCAAACGAGTAATAAATAAAGTAAAAATAATTTTCTTGTTCCATTGAGTCCAAAAAAAAAAGTTTTAGTGAGTTCTAGGGGTCAAATGAGTGAAAAATAAATCTACAAGTGATTTTCAAGCTCAAACGAATAAAAAATGAAGCAAAATTTTTTTTCTTGTTCCAACGAGTCCAAAATGAAGTTTTAGTGAGTTCTAGGGGTGAAATGAGTCAAAAACAAATCTACAAGTGATTTCCAAGCTCAAACGAATCAAAAATGAAGCAAAATTAATTTTCTTGTTCTAACGAGTCCAAAATGAAGTTTTAGTGAGTTCGAGGGGTGAAATGAGTCAAAAACAAAGCTACAAGTGGTTTCCATGGTCAAACGTGTAATGAATAAAGAAAAATTAATTTTCTTGTTCCATTGAGTCCAAAATGAAGTTTTAGTGAGTTCTAGGGGTCAAATGAGTCAAAATCACAGCTACAAGTGGTTTCCATGGTCAAACGAGTAATAAATAAAGCAAAATTAATTTTCTTGTTCCATTGAGTCCAAAATGGAGTTTTAGTGAGTTCTAGGGGTCAAATGAGTCAAAAACAAAGCTACAAGTGGTTTCCATGGTCAAACGAGTAACGAAAAAATCAAAATTAATTTTCTTGTTCCAACGAGCCCCAAATGAAGTTTTAGTGAGTTCTAGGGGTGAAATGAGTCAAAAACAAATCTACAAGTGATTTTGAAGCTCAAACGAGTAATGAAGAAAGCAAAATTAATTTTCTTGTTCCAGCGAGTCCAAAATGAAGATTTAGTGAGTTCTAGGGGTCAAATGAGTCAAAAACAAAGCTGCAAGTGGTTTCCATGGTCAAACGAGTAATGAATAAAGCAAAATTAATTTTCTTGTTCCATTGAGTCCAAAATGAAGTTTTAGTGAGTTCTAGGGGTCAAATGAGTCAAAAACAAAGCTACAAGTGGTTTCCATGGTCAAACGAGTAATGAATAAAGCAAAATTAATTTTCTTGTTCCATTGAGTCCAAAATGAAGTTTTAGTGAGTTCTAGGGGTAAAGTGAGTCAAAAACAAATCTACAAGTGATTTCCAAGCTCAAACGAATCAAAAATGAAGCAAAATTAATTTTCTTGTTCCAACGAGTCCAAAATGAAGTTTTAGTGAGTTCTAGGGGTGAAATTAGTCAAAAACAAATTTACAAGTGATTTTCAGCTCAAACGAGTAATGTGTTAGGCCGAATACACAAATATAATCAAGATTTGTATGAGAGATTAACAAGAACACAAGTTTAACAATTAAAAATTGTTTGGAATTAATAATTCCTCTCAGTGATGTAAAATATCACAGAGAGCTGCTTAGGTTACAATGAATGAATAATTCGTTGTTCCATACCCTTCTAGGGTTAACCTAACTGTATTTATAAAACATACAGCTGCTATACAATCGTAAATTAATACTCCTATAATTTAGCTATACAATTGATATCAATCACGATTGCTACATGTCTTCTAAGTCAACACAATCTCTTTGACAGCTATCCAATCTTCAAAGATATTGCTTCCATATTTATCTTCAATTAATCTTCAATCACTGTTGACAAGTAGACGCTTCGGCCAGATAGAGTTTAACAAACTCTGTTGCGCTTCCATCCGTCAGTGTTTAACTAAACTCTGACCGCTTCCACCTAAACTCTGATATATCACTATTACACTTAAACACTGATTAATACTTACATCAATTATATTTAACATAATTAATAAAGCAAAATTAATTTTCTTGTTCCAACGAGTCCAAAATGAAGTTTTAGTCAGTTCTAAGGGTGAAATGAGTCCAAAACAAAGCTACAAGTGGTTTCTATGGTCAAACGAGTAATGAATAAAGCAAAATTAATTTTCTTGTTCCAACGAGTCCAAAATGAAGTTTTAGTGAGTTCTAGGGGTAAAGTGAGTCAAAAACAAATCTACAAGTGATTTCCAAGCTCAAACGAATCAAAAATGAAGCAAAATTAATTTTCTTGTTCCAACGAGTCCAAAATGAAGTTTTAGTGAGTTCTAGGGGTGAAATGAGTCAAAAACAAATCTACAAGTGATTTTCAAGCTCAAACGAGTAATGGATAAAGCAAAATTAATTTTCTTGTTCAAACGAGTCCAAAATGAAGTTTTAATGAGTTCTAGGGGTGAAATGAGTCAAAAACAAAGCTACAAGTGGTTTCCATGGTCAAACGAGTAATGAATAAAGCAAAATTAATTTTCTTGTTCCATTGAGTCCAAAATGAAGTTTTAGTGAGTTCTAGGGGTCAACTGAGTCAAAATCAAAGTTACAAGTGGTTTCCATGGTCAAACGAGTAATAAATAAAGCAAAATTAATTTTCTTGTTCCATTGAGTCCAAAATGGAGTTTTAATGAGTTCTAGGGGTCAAATGAGTGAAAAATTAATCTACAAGTGATTTTCAAGCTCAAACGAATAAAAAATGAAGCAAAATTAATTTTCTTGTTCCAACGAGTCCAAAATGAAGTTTTAGTGAGCTCTAGGGGTGAAATGAGTCGAAAACAAAGCTACAAGTGGTTTCCATGGTCAAACGAGTAATGAATAAAGCAAAATTAATTTTCTTGTTCCATTGAGTCCAAAATGAAGTTTTAGTGAGTTCTAGGGGTCAAATGAGTCAAAAACAAAGCTACAAATGGTTTCCATGGTCAAACGAGTAATAAATAAAGCAAAAATAATTTTCTTGTTCCATTGAGTCAAAAATGAAGTTTTAGTGAGTTCTAGGGGTCAAATGAGTGAAAAATAAATCTACAAGTGATTTTCAAGCTCAAACGAATAAAAAATGAAGCAAAATTTATTTTCTTGTTCCAACGAGTCCAAAATGAAGTTTTAGTGAGTACTAGGGGTGAAATGAGTCAAAAACAAATCTACAAGTGATTTTCAAGCTCAAACGAGTAATGAATAAAGCAAAATTAATTTTCTTGTTCCAGCGAGTCCAAAATGATGTTTTAGTGAGTTCTAGGGGTCAAATGAGTCAAAAACAAAGCTACAAGTGGTTTCCATGGTCAAACGAGTAATGAATAAAGCAAAATTAATTTTCTTGTTCCAACGAGTCCAAAATGAAGTTTTAGTGAGTTCTAGGGGTGAAATGAGTCAAAAACAAAGCTACAAGTGGTTTCCATGGTCAAACGAGTAATGAATAAAGCAAAATTAATTTTCTTGTTCCATTGAGTCCAAAATGAAGTTTTAGTGAGTTCTAGGGGTCAAATGAGTCAAAAACAAAGCTACAAATGGTTTCCATGGTCAAACGAGTAATAAATAAAGTAAAAATAATTTTCTTGTTCCATTGAGTCAAAAAAAAAAGTTTTAGTGAGTTCTAGGGGTTAAATGATTGAAAAATAAATCTACAAGTGATTTTCAAGCTCAAACGAATAAAAAATGAAGCAAAATTTTTTTTCTTGTTCCAACGAGTCCAAAATGAAGTTTTAGTGAGTTCTAGGGGTGAAATGAGTCAAAAACAAATCTACAAGTGATTTCCAAGCTCAAACGAATCAAAAATGAAGCAAAATTAATTTTCTTGTTCCAACGAGTCCAAAATGAAGTTTTAGTGAGTTCTAGGGGTGAAATGAGTCAAAAACAAAGCTACAAGTGGTTTCCATGGTCAAACGAGTAATGAATAAAGAAAAATTAATTTTCTTGTTCCATTGAGTCCAAAATGAAGTTTTAGTGAGTTCCAGGGGTCAAATGAGTCAAAATCACAGCTACAAGTGGTTTCCATGGTCAAACGAGTAATAAATAAAGCAAAATTAATTTTCTTGTTCCATTGAGTCCAAAATGAAGTTTTAGTGAGTTCTAGGGGTCAAATGAGTCAAAAACAAAGCTACAAATGGTTTCCATGGTCAAACGAGTAATAAATAAAGTAAAAATAATTTTCTTGTTCCATTGAGTCCAAAAAAAAAAGTTTTAGTGAGTTCTAGGGGTCAAATGAGTGAAAAATAAATCTACAAGTGATTTTCAAGCTCAAACGAATAAAAAATGAAGCAAAATTTATTTTCTTGTTCCAACGAGTCCAAAATGAAGTTTTAGTGAGTTCTAGGGGTGAAATGAGTCAAAAACAAATCTACAAGTGATTTTCAAGCTCAAACGAGTAATGAATAAAACAAAATTAATTTTCTTGTTCCAACGAGTCCAAAATGAAGTTTTAGTGAGTTCTAGGGGTCAAATGAGTCAAAAACAAAGCTACAAGTGGTTTCCATGGTCAAACGAGTAATGAATAAAGCAAAATTAATTTTCTTGTTCCATTGAGTCCAAAATGAAGTTTTAATGAGTTCTAGGGGTGAAATGAGTCAAAAACAAATCAACAAGTGATTTCCAAGCTCAAACGAATCAAAATTGAAGCAAAATTAATTTTCTTGTTCCAACGAGTCCAAAATGAAGTTTTATGGAGTTCTAGGGGTGAAATGAGTCAAAAACAAATCTACAAGTGATTTTCAAGCTCAAACGAGTAATGAATAAAGCAAAATTAATTTTCTTGTTCCGACGAGTCCAAAATGAAGTTTTAGTCAGTTCTAAGGGTGAAATGAGTCCAAAACAAAACTACAAGTGGTTTCCATGCTCAAACGAGTAATGAATAAAGCAAAATTAATTTTCTTGTTCCATTGAGTCCAAAATGAAGTTTTAATGAGTTCTAGGGGTGAAATGAGTCAAAAACAAATCTACAAGTGATTTCCAAGCTCAAACAAATCAAAAATGAAGCAAAATTAATTTTTTGTTCCAACAAGTCCAAAATGAAGTTTTAGTGAGTTCTAGGGGTGAAATGAGTCAAAAACAAAGCTACAAGTGGTTTCCATGGTCAAACGAGTAATGAATAAAGAAAAATTAATTTTCTTGTTCCATTGAGTCCAAAATGAAGTTTTAGTGAGTTCTAGGGGTCAAATGAGTCAAAATCAAAGTTACAAGTGGTTTCCATGGTCAAACGAGTAATAAATAAAGCAAAATTAATTTTCTTGTTCCATTGAGTCCAAAATGGAGTTTTAGTGAGTTCTAGGGGTCAAATGAGTGAAAAATTAATCTACAAGTGATTTTCAAGCTCAAACGAATAAAAAATGAAGCAAAATTTATTTTCTTGTTCCAACGAGTCCAAAATGAAGTTTTAGTGCGTTCTAGGGGTGAAATGAGTCGAAAACAAAGCTACAAGTGGTTTCCATGGTCAAACGAGTAATGAATAAAGCAAAATTAATTTTCATGTTCCGTTGAGTCCAAAATGAAGTTTTAGTGAGTTCTAGGGGTCAAATGAGTCAAAAACAAAGCTACAAATGGTTTCCATGGTCAAACGAGTAATAAATAAAGCAAAAATAATTTTCTTGTTCCATTGAGGCCAAAATGGAGTTTTAGTGAGTTCTAGGGGTCAAATGAGTGAAAAATAAACCTACAAGTGATTTTCAAGCTCAAACGAGTAATGAATAAAACAAAATTAATTTTCTTGTTCCAACGAGTCCAAAATGAAGTTTTAGTGAGTTCTAGGGGTCAAATGAGTCAAAAACAAAGCTACAAGTGGTTTCCATGGTCAAACGAGTAATGAATAAAGCAAAATTTATTTTCTTGTTCCAACGAGTCCAAAATGAAGTTTTAGTGAGTTCTAGGGGTGAAATGAGTCAAAAACAAATCTACAAGTGATTTTCAAGCTCAAACGAGTAATGAATAAAACAAAATTAATTTTCTTGTTCCAACGAGTCCAAAATGAAGTTTTAGTGAGTTCTAGGGGTCAAATGAGTCAAAAACAAAGCTATAAGTGGTTTCCATGGTCAAACGAGTAATGAATAAAGCAAAATTAATTTTCTTGTTCCATTGAGTCCAAAATGAAGTTTTAATGAGTTCTAGGGGTGAAATGAGTCAAAAACAAATCAACAAGTGATTTCCAAGCTCAAACGAATCAAAATTGAAGCAAAATTAATTTTCTTGTTCCATCGAGTCCAAAATGAAGTTTTATGGAGTTCTAGGGGTGAAATGAGTCAAAAACAAATCTACAAGTGATTTTCAAGCTCAAACGAGTAATGAATAAAGCAAAATTAATTTTCTTGTTCCGACGAGTCTAAAATGAAGTTTTAGTCAGTTCTAACGGTGAAATGAGTCCAAAACAAAGCTACAAGTGGTTTCCATGCTCAAACGAGTAATGAATAAAGCAAAATTAATTTTCTTGTTCCATTGAGTCCAAAATGAAGTTTTAATGAGTTCTAGGGGTGAAATGAGTCAAAAACAAATCTACAAGTGATTTCCAAGCTCAAACGAATCAAAAATGAAGCAAAATTAATTTTTTGTTCCAACAAGTCCAAAATGAAGTTTTAGTGAGTTCTAGGGGTGAAATGAGTCAAAAACAAAGCTACAAGTGGTTTCCATGGTCAAACGAGTAATGTATAAAGAAAAATTAATTTTCTTGTTCCATTGAGTCCAAAATGAAGTTTAAGTGAGTTCTAGGGGTCAAATGAGTCAAAATCAAAGTTACAAGTGGTTTCCATGGTCAAACGAGTAATAAATAAAGCAAAATTAATTTTCTTGTTCCATTGAGTCCAAAATGGAGTTTTAGTGAGTTCTAGGGGTCAAATGAGTGAAAAATTAATCTACAAGTGATTTTCAAGCTCAAACGAATTAAAAATGAAGCAAAATTTATTTTCTTGTTCCAACGAGTCCAAAATGAAGTTTTAGTGTGTTCTAGGGGTGAAATGAGTCGAAAACAAAGCTACAAGTGGTTTCCATGGTCAAACGAGTAATGAATAAAGCAAAATTAATTTTCATGTTCCGTTGAGTCCAAAATGAAGTTTTAGTGAGTTCTAGGGGTCAAATGAGTCAAAAACAAAGCTACAATTGGTTTCCATGGTCAAACGAGTAATAAATAAAGCAAAAATAATTTTTTTGTTCCATTGAGTCAAAAATGAAGTTTTAGTGAGTTCTAGGGGTCAAATGAGTGAAAAATAAATCTACAAGTGATTTTCAAGCTCAAACGAATAAAAAATGAAGCAAAATTTATTTTCTTGTTCCAACGAGTCCAAAATGAAGTTTTAGTGAGTACTAGGGGTGAAATGAGTCAAAAACAAATCTACAAGTGATTTTCAAGCTTAAACGAGTAATGAATAAAGCAAAATTAATTTTCTTGTTCCGACGAGTCCAAAATGAAGTTTTAGTGAGTTCTAGGGGTCAAATGAGTCAAAAACAAAGCTACAAGTGATTTCCATGGTCAAACGAGTAATGAATAAAGCAAAATTAATTTTCTTGTTCCAACGAGTCCAAAATGAAGTTTTAGTCAGTTCTAGGGGTGAAATGAGTCAAAAACAAAGCTACAAGTGGTTTCCATGGTCAAACGAGTAATGAATAAAGCAAAATTAATTTTCTTGTTCCATTGAGTCCAAAATGAAGTTTTAGTGAGTTATAGGGGTCAAATGAGTCAAAAACAAAGCTACAAATGGTTTCCATGGTCAAACGAGTAATAAATAAAGTAAAAATAATTTTCTTGTTCCATTGAGTCCAAAAAAAAAAGTTTTAGTGAGTTCTAGGGGTCAAATGAGTGAAAAATAAATCTACAAGTGATTTTCAAGCTCAAACGAATAAAAAATGAAGCAAAATTTTTTTCCTTGTTCCAACGAGTCCAAAATGAAGTTTTAGTGAGTTTAAGGGGTGAAATGAGTCAAAAACAAATCTACAAGTGATTTCCAAGCTCAAACGAATCAAAAATGAAGCAAAATTAATTTTCTTGTTCCAACGAGTCCAAAATGAAGTTTTAGTGAGTTCTAGGGGTGAAACAAGTCAAAAACAAAGCTACAAGTGGTTTCCATGGTCAAACGAGTAATGAATAAAGAAAAATTAATTTTCTTGTACCATTGAGTCCAAAATGAAGTTTTAGTGAGTTCTAGGGGTCAAATGAGTCAAAATCACAGCTACAAGTGGTTTCCATGGTCAAACGAGTAATAAATAAAGCAAAATTAATTTTCTTGTTCCATTGAGTCCAAAATGGAGTTTTAGTGAGTTCTAGGGGTCAGATGAGTCAAAAATAAAGCTACAAGTGGTTTCCATGGTCAACGAGTAACGAATAAAGAAAAATTAATTTTCTTGTTCCATTGAGTCCAAAATGAAGTTTTAGTGAGTTCTAGGGGTCAAATGTGTCAAAAACAAAGCTACAAGTGGTTTCCATGGTCAAACGAGTAACGAATAAAGCAAAATTAATTTTCTTGTTCCAACGAGCCCCAAATGAAGTTTTAGTGAGTTCTAGGGGTCAAATGAGTCAAAAACAAAGCTACAAGTGGTTTCCATGGTCAAACGAGTAATGTATAAAGAAAAATTAATTTTCTTGTTCCATTGAGTCCAAAATGAAGTTTAAGTGAGTTCTAGGGGTCAAATGAGTCAAAATCAAAGTTACAAGTGGTTTCCATGGTCAAACGAGTAATAAATAAAGCAAAATTAATTTTCTTGTTCCATTGAGTCCAAAATGGAGTTTTAGTGAGTTCTAGGGGTCAAATGAGTGAAAAATTAATCTACAAGTGATTTTCAAGCTCAAACGAATTAAAAATGAAGCAAAATTTATTTTCTTGTTCCAACGAGTCCAAAATGAAGTTTTAGTGTGTTCTAGGGGTGAAATGAGTCGAAAACAAAGCTACAAGTGGTTTCCATGGTCAAACGAGTAATGAATAAAGCAAAATTAATTTTCATGTTCCGTTGAGTCCAAAATGAAGTTTTAGTGATTTCTAGGGGTCAAATGAGTCAAAAACAAAGCTACAATTGGTTTCCATGGTCAAACGAGTAATAAATAAAGCAAAAATAATTTTTTTGTTCCATTGAGTCAAAAATGAAGTTTTAGTGAGTTCTAGGGGTCAAATGAGTGAAAAATAAATCTACAAGTGATTTTCAAGCTCAAACGAATAAAAAATGAAGCAAAATTTATTTTCTTGTTCCAACGAGTCCAAAATGAAGTTTTAGTGAGTACTAGGGGTGAAATGAGTCAAAAACAAATCTACAAGTGATTTTCAAGCTTAAACGAGTAATGAATAAAGCAAAATTAATTTTCTTGTTCCGACGAGTCCAAAATGAAGTTTTAGTGAGTTCTAGGGGTCAAATGAGTCAAAAACAAAGCTACAAGTGATTTCCATGGTCAAACGAGTAATGAATAAAGCAAAATTAATTTTCTTGTTCCAACGAGTCCAAAATGAAGTTTTAGTCAGTTCTAGGGGTGAAATGAGTCAAAAACAAAGCTACAAGTGGTTTCCATGGTCAAACGAGTAATGAATAAAGCAAAATTAATTTTCTTGTTCCATTGAGTCCAAAATGAAGTTTTAGTGAGTTCTAGGGGTCAAATGAGTCAAAAACAAAGCTACAAATGGTTTCCATGGTCAAACGAGTAATAAATAAAGTAAAAATAATTTTCTTGTTCCATTGAGTCCAAAAAAAAAAGTTTTAGTGAGTTCTAGGGGTCAAATGAGTGAAAAATAAATCTACAAGTGATTTTCAAGCTCAAACGAATAAAAAATGAAGCAAAATTTTTTTCCTTGTTCCAACGAGTCCAAAATGAAGTTTTAGTGAGTTTAAGGGGTGAAATGAGTCAAAAACAAATCTACAAGTGATTTCCAAGTTCAAACGAATCAAAAATGAAGCAAAATTAATTTTCTTGTTCCAACGAGTCCAAAATGAAGTTTTAGTGAGTTCTAGGGGTGAAACAAGTCAAAAACAAAGCTACAAGTGGTTTCCATGGTCAAACGAGTAATGAATAAAGAAAAATTAATTTTCTTGTACCATTGAGTCCAAAATGAAGTTTTAGTGAGTTCTAGGGGTCAAATGAGTCAAAATCACAGCTACAAGTGGTTTCCATGGTCAAACGAGTAATAAATAAAGCAAAATTAATTTTCTTGTTCCATTGAGTCCAAAATGGAGTTTTAGTGAGTTCTAGGGGTCAGATGAGTCAAAAATAAAGCTACAAGTGGTTTCCATGGTCAACGAGTAACGAATAAAGAAAAATTAATTTTCTTGTTCCATTGAGTCCAAAATGAAGTTTTAGTGAGTTCTAGGGGTCAAATGTGTCAAAAACAAAGCTACAAGTGGTTTCCATGGTCAAACGAGTAACGAATAAAGCAAAATTAATTTTCTTGTTCCAACGAGCCCCAAATGAAGTTTTAGTGAGTTCTAGGGGTCAAATGAGTCAAAAACAAAGCTACAAGTGGTTTCCATGGTCAAACGAGTAATGAATAAAGCAAAATTAATTTTCTTGTTCCATTGAGTCCAAAATGAAGTTTTAATGAGTTCTAGGGGTGAAATGAGTCAAAAACAAATCAACAAGTGATTTCCAAGCTCAAACGAATCAAAATTGAAGCAAAATTAATTTTCTTGTTCCAACGAGTCCAAAATGAAGTTTTATGGAGTTCTAGGGGTGAAATGAGTCAAAAACAAATCTACAAGTGATTTTCAAGCTCAAACGAGTAATGAATAAAGCAAAATTAATTTTCTTGTTCCGACGAGTCCAAAATGAAGTTTTAGTCAGTTCTAAGGGTGAAATGAGTCCAAAACAAAACTACAAGTGGTTTCCATGCTCAAACGAGTAATGAATAAAGCAAAATTAATTTTCTTGTTCCATTGAGTCCAAAATGAAGTTTTAATGAGTTCTAGGGGTGAAATGAGTCAAAAACAAATCTACAAGTGATTTCCAAGCTCAAACGAATCAAAAATGAAGCAAAATTAATTTTTTGTTCCAACAAGTCCAAAATGAAGTTTTAGTGAGTTCTAGGGGTGAAATGAGTCAAAAACAAAGCTACAAGTGGTTTCCATGGTCAAACGAGTAATGAATAAAGAAAAATTAATTTTCTTGTTCCATTGAGTCCAAATTGAAGTTTTAGTGAGTTCTAGGGGTCAAATGAGTCAAAATCAAAGTTACAAGTGGTTTCCATGGTCAAACGAGTAATAAATAAAGCAAAATTAATTTTCTTGTTCCATTGAGTCCAAAATGGAGTTTTAGTGAGTTCTAGGGGTCAAATGAGTGAAAAATTAATCTACAAGTGATTTTCAAGCTCAAACGAATAAAAAATGAAGCAAAAATTATTTTCTTGTTCCAACGAGTCCAAAATGAAGTTTTAGTGCGTTCTAGGGGTGAAATGAGTCGAAAACAAAGCTACAAGTGGTTTCCATGGTCAAACGAGTAATGAATAAAGCAAAATTAATTTTCATGTTCCGTTGAGTCCAAAATGAAGTTTTAGTGAGTTCTAGGGGTCAAATGAGTCAAAAACAAAGCTACAAATGGTTTCCATGGTCAAACGAGTAATAAATAAAGCAAAAATAATTTTCTTGTTCCATTGAGGCCAAAATGGAGTTTTAGTGAGTTCTAGGGGTCAAATGAGTGAAAAATAAACCTACAAGTGATTTTCAAGCTCAAACGAGTAATGAATAAAACAAAATTAATTTTCTTGTTCCAACGAGTCCAAAATGAAGTTTTAGTGAGTTCTAGGGGTCAAATGAGTCAAAAACAAAGCTACAAGTGGTTTCCATGGTCAAACGAGTAATGAATAAAGCAAAATTTATTTTCTTGTTCCAACGAGTCCAAAATGAAGTTTTAGTGAGTTCTAGGGGTGAAATGAGTCAAAAACAAATCTACAAGTGATTTTCAAGCTCAAACGAGTAATGAATAAAACAAAATTAATTTTCTTGTTCCAACGAGTCCAAAATGAAGTTTTAGTGAGTTCTAGGGGTCAAATGAGTCAAAAACAAAGCTATAAGTGGTTTCCATGGTCAAACGAGTAATGAATAAAGCAAAATTAATTTTCTTGTTCCATTGAGTCCAAAATGAAGTTTTAATGAGTTCTAGGGGTGAAATGAGTCAAAAACAAATCAACAAGTGATTTCCAAGCTCAAACGAATCAAAATTGAAGCAAAATTAATTTTCTTGTTCCAACGAGTCCAAAATGAAGTTTTATGGAGTTCTAGGGGTGAAATGAGTCAAAAACAAATCTACAAGTGATTTTCAAGCTCAAACGAGTAATGAATAAAGCAAAATTAATTTTCTTGTTCCGACGAGTCTAAAATGAAGTTTTAGTCAGTTCTAAGGGTGAAATGAGTCCAAAACAAAGCTACAAGTGGTTTCCATGCTCAAACGAGTAATGAATAAAGCAAAATTAATTTTCTTGTTCCATTGAGTCCAAAATGAAGTTTTAATGAGTTCTAGGGGTGAAATGAGTCAAAAACAAATCTACAAGTGATTTTCAAGCTCAAACGAATAAAAAATGAAGCAAAATTTTTTTCCTTGTTCCAACGAGTCCAAAATGAAGTTTTAGTGAGTTTAAGGGGTGAAATGAGTCAAAAACAAATCTACAAGTGATTTCCAAGCTCAAACGAATCAAAAATGAAGCAAAATTAATTTTCTTGTTCCAACGAGTCCAAAATGAAGTTTTAGTGAGTTCTAGGGGTGAAACAAGTCAAAAACAAAGCTACAAGTGGTTTCCATGGTCAAACGAGTAATGAATAAAGAAAAATTAATTTTCTTGTACAATTGAGTCCAAAATGAAGTTTTAGTGAGTTCTAGGGGTCAAATGAGTCAAAATCACAGCTACAAGTGGTTTCCATGGTCAAACGAGTAATAAATAAAGCAAAATTAATTTTCTTGTTCCATTGAGTCCAAAATGGAGTTTTAGTGAGTTCTAGGGGTCAGATGAGTCAAAAATAAAGCTACAAGTGGTTTCCATGGTCAACGAGTAACGAATAAAGAAAAATTAATTTTCTTGTTCCATTGAGTCCAAAATGAAGTTTTAGTGAGTTCTAGGGGTCAAATGTGTCAAAAACAAAGCTACAAGTGGTTTCCATGGTCAAACGAGTAACGAATAAAGCAAAATTAATTTTCTTGTTCCAACGAGCCCCAAATGAAGTTTTAGTGAGTTCTAGGGGTCAAATGAGTCAAAAACAAAGCTACAAGTGGTTTCCATGGTCAAACGAGTAATGAATAAAGCAAAATTAATTTTCTTGTTCCATTGAGTCCAAAATGAAGTTTTAATGAGTTCTAGGGGTGAAATGAGTCAAAAACAAATCAACAAGTGATTTCCAAGCTCAAACGAATCAAAATTGAAGCAAAATTAATTTTCTTGTTCCAACGAGTCCAAAATGAAGTTTTATGGAGTTCTAGGGGTGAAATGAGTCAAAAACAAATCTACAAGTGATTTTCAAGCTCAAACGAGTAATGAATAAAGCAAAATTAATTTTCTTGTTCCGACGAGTCCAAAATGAAGTTTTAGTCAGTTCTAAGGGTGAAATGAGTCCAAAACAAAACTACAAGTGGTTTCCATGCTCAAACGAGTAATGAATAAAGCAAAATTAATTTTCTTGTTCCATTGAGTCCAAAATGAAGTTTTAATGAGTTCTAGGGGTGAAATGAGTCAAAAACAAATCTACAAGTGATTTCCAAGCTCAAACGAATCAAAAATGAAGCAAAATTAATTTTTTGTTCCAACAAGTCCAAAATGAAGTTTTAGTGAGTTCTAGGGGTGAAATGAGTCAAAAACAAAGCTACAAGTGGTTTCCATGGTCAAACGAGTAATGAATAAAGAAAAATTAATTTTCTTGTTCCATTGAGTCCAAATTGAAGTTTTAGTGAGTTCTAGGGGTCAAATGAGTCAAAATCAAAGTTACAAGTGGTTTCCATGGTCAAACGAGTAATAAATAAAGCAAAATTAATTTTCTTGTTCCATTGAGTCCAAAATGGAGTTTTAGTGAGTTCTAGGGGTCAAATGAGTGAAAAATTAATCTACAAGTGATTTTCAAGCTCAAACGAATAAAAAATGAAGCAAAAATTATTTTCTTGTTCCAACGAGTCCAAAATGAAGTTTTAGTGCGTTCTAGGGGTGAAATGAGTCGAAAACAAAGCTACAAGTGGTTTCCATGGTCAAACGAGTAATGAATAAAGCAAAATTAATTTTCATGTTCCGTTGAGTCCAAAATGAAGTTTTAGTGAGTTCTAGGGGTCAAATGAGTCAAAAACAAAGCTACAAATGGTTTCCATGGTCAAACGAGTAATAAATAAAGCAAAAATAATTTTCTTGTTCCATTGAGGCCAAAATGGAGTTTTAGTGAGTTCTAGGGGTCAAATGAGTGAAAAATAAACCTACAAGTGATTTTCAAGCTCAAACGAGTAATGAATAAAACAAAATTAATTTTCTTGTTCCAACGAGTCCAAAATGAAGTTTTAGTGAGTTCTAGGGGTCAAATGAGTCAAAAACAAAGCTACAAGTGGTTTCCATGGTCAAACGAGTAATGAATAAAGCAAAATTTATTTTCTTGTTCCAACGAGTCCAAAATGAAGTTTTAGTGAGTTCTAGGGGTGAAATGAGTCAAAAACAAATCTACAAGTGATTTTCAAGCTCAAACGAGTAATGAATAAAACAAAATTAATTTTCTTGTTCCAACGAGTCCAAAATGAAGTTTTAGTGAGTTCTAGGGGTCAAATGAGTCAAAAACAAAGCTATAAGTGGTTTCCATGGTCAAACGAGTAATGAATAAAGCAAAATTAATTTTCTTGTTCCATTGAGTCCAAAATGAAGTTTTAATGAGTTCTAGGGGTGAAATGAGTCAAAAACAAATCAACAAGTGATTTCCAAGCTCAAACGAATCAAAATTGAAGCAAAATTAATTTTCTTGTTCCAACGAGTCCAAAATGAAGTTTTATGGAGTTCTAGGGGTGAAATGAGTCAAAAACAAATCTACAAGTGATTTTCAAGCTCAAACGAGTAATGAATAAAGCAAAATTAATTTTCTTGTTCCGACGAGTCTAAAATGAAGTTTTAGTCAGTTCTAAGGGTGAAATGAGTCCAAAACAAAGCTACAAGTGGTTTCCATGCTCAAACGAGTAATGAATAAAGCAAAATTAATTTTCTTGTTCCATTGAGTCCAAAATGAAGTTTTAATGAGTTCTAGGGGTGAAATGAGTCAAAAACAAATCTACAAGTGATTTCCAAGCTCAAACGAATCAAAAATGAAGCAAAATTAATTTTTTGTTCCAACAAGTCCAAAATGAAGTTTTAGTGAGTTCTAGGGGTGAAATGAGTCAAAAACAAAGCTACAAGTGGTTTCCATGGTCAAACGAGTAATGAATAAAGAAAAATTAATTTTCTTGTTCCATTGAGTCCAAAATGAAGTTTAAGTGAGTTCTAGGGGTCAAATGAGTCAAAATCAAAGTTACAAGTGGTTTCCATGGTCAAACGAGTAATAAATAAAGCAAAATTAATTTTCTTGTTCCATTGAGTCCAAAATGGAGTTTTAGTGAGTTCTAGGGGTCAAATGAGTGAAAAATTAATCTACAAGTGATTTTCAAGCTCAAAAGAATTAAAAATGAAGCAAAATTTATTTTCTTGTTCCAACGAGTCCAAAATGAAGTTTTAGTGAGTTCTAGGGGTGAAATGAGTCGAAAACAAAGCTACAAGTGGTTTCCATGGTCAAACGAGCAATGAATAAAGCAAAATTAATTTTCATGTTCCGTTGAGTCCAAAATGAAGTTTTAGTGAGTTCTAGGGGTCAAATGAGTCAAAAACAAAGCTACAATTGGTTTCCATGGTCAAACGAGTAATAAATAAAGCAAAAATAATTTTCTTGTTCCATTGAGTCAAAAATGAAGTTTTAGTGAGTTCTAGGGGTCAAATTAGTGAAAAATAAATCTACAAGTGATTTTCAAGCTCAAACGAATAAAAAATGAAGCAAAATTTATTTTCTTGTTCCAACGAGTCCAAAATGAAGTTTTAGTGAGTACTAGGGGTGAAATGAGTCAAAAACAAATCTACAAGTGATTTTCAAGCTTAAACGAGTAATGAATAAAGCAAAATTAATTTTCTTGTTCCGACGAGTCCAAAATGAAGTTTTAGTGAGTTCTAGGGGTCAAATGAGTCAAAAACAAAGCTACAAGTGATTTCCATGGTCAAACGAGTAATGAATAAAGCAAAATTAATTTTCTTGTTCCAACGAGTCCAAAATGAAGTTTTAGTGAGTTCTAGGGGTCAAATGAGTCAAAAACAAAGCTACAAGTGGTTTCCATGGTCAAACGAGTAATGAATAAAGCAAAATTTATTTTCTTGTTCCAACGAGTCCAAAATGAAGTTTTAGTGAGTTCTAGGGGTGAAATGAGTCAAAAACAAATCTACAAGTGATTTTCAAGCTCAAACGAGTAATGAATAAAACAAAATTAATTTTCTTGTTCCAACGAGTCCAAAATGAAGTTTTAGTGAGTTCTAGGGGTCAAATGAGTCAAAAACAAAGCTATAAGTGGTTTCCATGGTCAAACGAGTAATGAATAAAGCAAAATTAATTTTCTTGTTCCATTGAGTCCAAAATGAAGTTTTAATGAGTTCTAGGGGTGAAATGAGTCAAAAACAAATCAACAAGTGATTTCCAAGCTCAAACGAATCAAAATTGAAGTAAAATTAATTTTCTTGTTCCAACGAGTCCAAAATGAAGTTTTATGGAGTTCTAGGGGTGAAATGAGTCAAAAACAAATCTACAAGTGATTTTCAAGCTCAAACGAGTAATGAATAAAGCAAAATTAATTTTCTTGTTCCGACGAGTCTAAAATGAAGTTTTAGTCAGTTCTAAGGGTGAAATGAGTCCAAAACAAAGCTACAAGTGGTTTCCATGCTCAAACGAGTAATGAATAAAGCAAAATTAATTTTCTTGTTCCATTGAGTCCAAAATGAAGTTTTAATGAGTTCTAGGGGTGAAATGAGTCAAAAACAAATCTACAAGTGATTTCCAAGCTCAAACGAATCAAAAATGAAGCAAAATTAATTTTTTGTTCCAACAAGTCCAAAATGAAGTTTTAGTGAGTTCTAGGGGTGAAATGAGTCAAAAACAAAGCTACAAGTGGTTTCCATGGTCAAACGAGTAATGAATAAAGAAAAATTAATTTTCTTGTTCCATTGAGTCCAAAATGAAGTTTAAGTGAGTTCTAGGGGTCAAATGAGTCAAAATCAAAGTTACAAGTGGTTTCCATGGTCAAACGAGTAATAAATAAAGCAAAAATAATTTTCTTGTTCCAACAAGTCCAAAATGAAGTTTTAGTGAGTTCTTGGGGTGAAATGAGTCGAAAACAAAGCTACAAGTGGTTTCCATGGTCAAACGAGTAATAAATAAAGCAAAATTAATTTTCTTGTTCCATTGAGTCCAAAATGGAGTTTTAGTGAGTTCTAGGGGTCAAATGAGTGAAAAATTAATCTACAAGTGATTTTCAAGCTCAAACGAATTAAAAATGAAGCAAAATTTATTTTCTTGTTCCAACGAGTCCAAAATGAAGTTTTAGTGAGTTCTAGGGGTGAAATGAGTCGAAAACAAAGCTACAAGTGGTTTCCATGGTCAAACGAGTAATGAATAAAGCAAAATTAATTTTCATGTTCCGTTGAGTCCAAAATGAAGTTTTAGTGAGTTCTAGGGGTCAAATGAGTCAAAAACAAAGCTACAATTGGTATCCATGGTCAAACGAGTAATAAATAAAGCAAAAATAATTTTCTTGTTCCATTGAGTCAAAAATGAAGTTTTAGTGAGTTCTAGGGGTCAAATGAGTGAAAAATAAATCTACAAGTGATTTTCAAGCTCAAACGAATAAAAAATGAAGCAAAATTTATTTTCTTGTTCCAACGAGTCCAAAATGAAGTTTTAGTGAGTACTAGGGGTGAAATGAGTCAAAAACAAATCTACAAGTGATTTTCAAGCTTAAACGAGTAATGAATAAAGCAAAATTAATTTTCTTGTTCCGACGAGTCCAAAATGAAGTTTTAGTGAGTTCTAGGGGTCAAATGAGTCAAAAACAAAGCTACAAGTGATTTCCATGGTCAAACGAGTAATGAATAAAGCAAAATTAATTTTCTTGTTCCAACGAGTCCAAAATGAAGTTTTAGTCAGTTCTAGGGGTGAAATGAGTCAAAAACAAAGCTACAAGTGGTTTCCATGGTCAAACGAGTAATGAATAAAGCAAAATTAATTTTCTTGTTCCATTGAGTCCAAAATGAAGTTTTAGTGAGTTCTAGGGGTCAAATGAGTCAAAAACAAAGCTACAAATGGTTTCCATGGTCAAACAAGTAATAAATAAAGTAAAAATAATTTTCTTGTTCCATTGAGTCCAAAAAAAAAAGTTTTAGTGAGTTCTAGGGGTCAAATGAGTGAAAAATAAATCTACAAGTGATTTTCAAGCTCAAACGAATAAAAAATGAAGCAAAATTTTTTTCCTTGTTCCAACGAGTCCAAAATGAAGTTTTAGTGAGTTTAAGGGGTGAAATGAGTCAAAAACAAATCTACAAGTGATTTCCAAGCTCAAACGAATCAAAAATGAAGCAAAATTAATTTTCTTGTTCCAACGAGTCCAAAATGAAGTTTTAGTGAGTTCTAGGGGTGAAACAAGTCAAAAACAAAGCTACAAGTGGTTTCCATGGTCAAACGAGTAATGAATAAAGAAAAATTAATTTTCTTGTTCCATTGAGTCCAAAATGAAGTTTTAGTGAGTTCTAGGGGTCAAATGAGTCAAAATCACAGCTACAAGTGGTTTCCATGGTCAAACGAGTAATAAATAAAGCAAAATTAATTTTCTTGTTCCATTGAGTCCAAAATGGAGTTTTAGTGAGTTCTAGGGGTCAGATGAGTCAAAAATAAAGCTACAAGTGGTTTCCATGGTCAAACGAGTAACGAATAAAGAAAAATTAATTTTCTTGTTCCATTGAGTCCAAAATGAAGTTTTAGTGAGTTCTAGGGGTCAAATGTGTCAAAAACAAAGCTACAAGTGGTTTCCATGGTCAAACGAGTAACGAATAAAGCAAAATTAATTTTCTTGTTCCAACGAGCCCCAAATGAAGTTTTAGTGAGTTCTAGGGGTCAAATGAGTCAAAAACAAAGCTACAAGTGGTTTCCATGGTCAAACGAGTAATGAATAAAGCAAAATTAATTTTCTTGTTCCATTGAGTCCAAAATGAAGTTTTAGTGAGTTCTAGGGGTCAAATGAGTCAAAAACAAAGCTACAAATGGTTTCCATGGTCAAACAAGTAATAAATAAAGTAAAAATAATTTTCTTGTTCCATTGAGTCCAAAAAAAAAAGTTTTAGTGAGTTCTAGGGGTCAAATGAGTGAAAAATAAATCTACAAGTGATTTTCAAGCTCAAACGAATAAAAAATGAAGCAAAATTTTTTTCCTTCTTCCAACGAGTCCAAAATGAAGTTTTAGTGAGTTTAAGGGGTGAAATGAGTCAAAAACAAATCTACAAGTGATTTCCAAGCTCAAACGAATCAAAAATGAAGCAAAATTAATTTTCTTGTTCCAACGAGTCCAAAATGAAGTTTTAGTGAGTTCTAGGGGTGAAACAAGTCAAAAACAAAGCTACAAGTGGTTTCCATGGTCAAACGAGTAATGAATAAAGAAAAATTAATTTTCTTGTTCCATTGAGTCCAAAATGAAGTTTTAGTGAGTTCTAGGGGTCAAATGAGTCAAAATCACAGCTACAAGTGGTTTCCATGGTCAAACGAGTAATAAATAAAGCAAAATTAATTTTCTTGTTCCATTGAGTCCAAAATGGAGTTTTAGTGAGTTCTAGGGGTCAGATGAGTCAAAAATAAAGCTACAAGTGGTTTCCATGGTCAAACGAGTAACGAATAAAGAAAAATTAATTTTCTTGTTCCATTGAGTCCAAAATGAAGTTTTAGTGAGTTCTAGGGGTCAAATGTGTCAAAAACAAAGCTACAAGTGGTTTCCATGGTCAAACGAGTAACGAATAAAGCAAAATTAATTTTCTTGTTCCAACGAGCCCCAAATGAAGTTTTAGTGAGTTCTAGGGGTCAAATGAGTCAAAAACAAAGCTACAAGTGGTTTCCATGGTCAAACGAGTAACGAATAAAGAAAAATTAATTTTCTTGTTCCATTGAGTCCAAAATGAAGTTTTAGTGAGTTCTAGGGGTAAAGTGAGTCAAAAACAAATCTACAAGTGATTTCCAAGCTCAAACGAATCAAAAATGAAGCAAAATTAATTTTCTTGATCCAACGAGTCCAAAATGAAGTTTTAGTGAGTTCTAGGGGTGAAATGAGTCAAAAACAAATCTACAAGTGATTTTCAGCTCAAACGAGTAATGTGTTAGGCCGAATACACAAATATAATCAAGATTTGTATGAGAGATTAACAAGAACACAAATTTAACAATTAAAAATTGTTTGGAATTAATAATTCCTCTCAGTGATGTAAAATATCACAGAGAGCTGCTTAGGTTACAATGAATTAATAATTTGTTGTTCCATACCCTTCTAGGGTTAACCTAACTGTATTTATAAAACATACAGCTGCTATACAATCGTAAATTAATACTCCTATAATTTAGCTATACAATTGATATCAATCACGATTGCTACACGTCTTCTAAGTCAACACAATCTCTTTGACAGCTATCCAATCTTCAAAGATATTGCTTCCATATTTATCTTCATTTAATCTTCAATCACTGTTGACAAGTAGACGCTTCCGCCAGATAGAGTTTAACAAACTCTGTTGCGCTTCCATCGGTCAGTGTTTAACTAAACTCTGACCGCTTCCACCTAAACTCTGATATATCACTATTACACTTAAACACTGATTAATACTTACATCAATTATATTTAACATAATGAATAAAGCAAAATTAATTTTCTTGTTCCAACGAGTCCAAAATGAAGTTTTAGTCAGTTCTAAAGGTGAAATGAGTCCAAAACAAAGCTACAAGTGGTTTCAATGGTCAAACGAGTAATGAATAAAGCAAAATTAATTTTCTTGTTCCAACGAGTCCAAAATGAAGTTTTAGTCAGTTCTAGGGGTGAAATGAGTCAAAAACAAAGCTACAAGTGGTTTCCATGGTCAAACGAGTAATGAATAAAGCAAAATTAATTTTCTTGTTCCATTGAGTCCAAAATGAAGTTTTAGTGAGTTCTAGGGGTCAAATGAGTCAAAAACAAAGCTACAAATGGTTTCCATGGTCAAACGAGTAATAAATAAAGTAAAAATAATTTTCTTGTTCCATTGAGTGCAAAAAAAAAAGTTTTAGTGAGTTCTAGGGGTCAAATGAGTGAAAAATAAATCTACAAGTGATTTTCAAGCTGAAACGAATAAAAAATGAAGCTAAAATTTTTTTCTTGTTCCAACGAGTCCAAAATGAAGTTTTAGTGAGTTCTAGGGGTGAAATGAGTCAAAAACAAATCTACAAGTGATTTCCAAGCTCAAACGAATCAAAAATGAAGCAAAATTAATTTTCTTGTTCCAACGAGTCCAAAATGAAGTTTTAGTGAGTTCTAGGGGTCAAATGAGTCAAAAACAAAGCTACAAGTGGTTTCCATGGTCAAACGAGTAATGAATAAAGCAAAATTTATTTTCTTGTTCCAACGAGTCCAAAATGAAGTTTTAGTGAGTTCTAGGGGTGAAATGAGTCAAAAACAAATCTACAAGTGATTTTCAAGCTCAAACGAGTAATGAATAAAACAAAATTAATTTTCTTGTTCCAACGAGTCCAAAATGAAGTTTTAGTGAGTTCTAGGGGTCAAATGAGTCAAAAACAAAGCTATAAGTGGTTTCCATGGTCAAACGAGTAATGAATAAAGCAAAATTAATTTTCTTGTTCCATTGAGTCCAAAATGAAGTTTTAATGAGTTCTAGGGGTGAAATGAGTCAAAAACAAATCAACAAGTGATTTCCAAGCTCAAACGAATCAAAATTGAAGCAAAATTAATTTTCTTGTTCCAACGAGTCCAAAATGAAGTTTTATGGAGTTCTAGGGGTGAAATGAGTCAAAAACAAATCTACAAGTGATTTTCAAGCTCAAACGAGTAATGAATAAAGCAAAATTAATTTTCTTGTTCCGACGAGTCTAAAATGAAGTTTTAGTCAGTTCTAAGGGTGAAATGAGTCCAAAACAAAGCTACAAGTGGTTTCCATGCTCAAACGAGTAATGAATAAAGCAAAATTAATTTTCTTGTTCCATTGAGTCCAAAATGAAGTTTTAATGAGTTCTAGGGGTGAAATGAGTCAAAAACAAATCTACAAGTGATTTCCAAGCTCAAACGAATCAAAAATGAAGCAAAATTAATTTTTTGTTCCAACAAGTCCAAAATGAAGTTTTAGTGAGTTCTAGGGGTGAAATGAGTCAAAAACAAAGCTACAAGTGGTTTCCATGGTCAAACGAGTAATGAATAAAGAAAAATTAATTTTCTTGTTCCATTGAGTCCAAAATGAAGTTTAAGTGAGTTCTAGGGGTCAAATGAGTCAAAATCAAAGTTACAAGTGGTTTCCATGGTCAAACGAGTAATAAATAAAGCAAAATTAATTTTCTTGTTCCATTGAGTCCAAAATGGAGTTTTAGTGAGTTCTAGGGGTCAAATGAGTGAAAAATTAATCTACAAGTGATTTTCAAGCTCAAACGAATTAAAAATGAAGCAAAATTTATTTTCTTGTTCCAACGAGTCCAAAATGAAGTTTTAGTGAGTTCTAGGGGTGAAATGAGTCGAAAACAAAGCTACAAGTGGTTTCCATGGTCAAACGAGTAATGAATAAAGCAAAATTAATTTTCATGTTCCGTTGAGTCCAAAATGAAGTTTTAGTGAGTTCTAGGGGTCAAATGAGTCAAAAACAAAGCTACAATTGGTTTCCATGGTCAAACGAGTAATAAATAAAGCAAAAATAATTTTCTTGTTCCATTGAGTCAAAAATGAAGTTTTAGTGAGTTCTAGGGGTCAAATGAGTGAAAAATAAATCTACAAGTGATTTTCAAGCTCAAACGAATAAAAAATGAAGCAAAATTTATTTTCTTGTTCCAACGAGTCCAAAATGAAGTTTTAGTGAGTACTAGGGGTGAAATGAGTCAAAAACAAATCTACAAGTGATTTTCAAGCTTAAACGAGTAATGAATAAAGCAAAATTAATTTTCTTGTTCCGACGAGTCCAAAATGAAGTTTTAGTGAGTTCTAGGGGTCAAATGAGTCAAAAACAAAGCTACAAGTGATTTCCATGGTCAAACGAGTAATGAATAAAGCAAAATTAATTTTCTTGTTCCAACGAGTCCAAAATGAAGTTTTAGTCAGTTCTAGGGGTGAAATGAGTCAAAAACAAAGCTACAAGTGGTTTCCATGGTCAAACGAGTAATGAATAAAGCAAAATTAATTTTCTTGTTCCATTGAGTCCAAAATGAAGTTTTAGTGAGTTCTAGGGGTCAAATGAGTCAAAAACAAAGCTACAAATGGTTTCCATGGTCAAACGAGTAATAAATAAAGTAAAAATAATTTTCTTGTTCCATTGAGTCCAAAAAAAAAGTTTTAGTGAGTTCTAGGGGTCAAATGAGTGAAAAATAAATCTACAAGTGATTTTCAAGCTCAAACGAATAAAAAATGAAGCAAAATTTTTTTCCTTGTTCCAACGAGTCCAAAATGAAGTTTTAGTGAGTTTAAGGGGTGAAATGAGTCAAAAACAAATCTACAAGTGATTTCCAAGCTCAAACGAATCAAAAATGAAGCAAAATTAATTTTCTTGTTCCAACGAGTCCAAAATGAAGTTTTAGTGAGTTCTAGGGGTGAAACAAGTCAAAAACAAAGCTACAAGTGATTTCCATGGTCAAACGAGTAATGAATAAAGAAAAATTAATTTTCTTGTTCCATTGAGTCCAAAATGAAGTTTTAGTGAGTTCTAGGGGTCAAATGAGTCAAAATCACAGCTACAAGTGGTTTCCATGGTCAAACGAGTAATAAATAAAGCAAAATTAATTTTCTTGTTCCATTGAGTCCAAAATGGAGTTTTAGTGAGTTCTAGGGGTCAGATGAGTCAAAAATAAAGCTACAAGTGGTTTCCATGGTCAAACGAGTAACGAATAAAGAAAAATTAATTTTCTTGTTCCATTGAGTCCAAAATGAAGTTTTAGTGAGTTCTAGGGGTCAAATGTGTCAAAAACAAAGCTACAAGTGGTTTCCATGGTCAAACGAGTAACGAATAAAGCAAAATTAATTTTCTTGTTCCAACGAGCCCCAAATGAAGTTTTAGTGAGTTCTAGGGGTCAAATGAGTCAAAAACAAAGCTACAAGTGGTTTCCATGGTCAAACGAGTAATGAATAAAGCAAAATTAATTTTCTTGTTCCATTGAGTCCAAAATGAAGTTTTAGTGAGTTCTAGGGGTAAAGTGAGTCAAAAACAAATCTACAAGTGATTTCCAAGCTCAAACGAATCAAAAATGAAGCAAAATTAATTTTCTTGTTCCAACGAGTCCAAAATGAAGTTTTAGTGAGTTCTAGGGGTGAAATGAGTCAAAAACAAATCTACAAGTGATTTTCAGCTCAAACGAGTAATGTGTTAGGCCGAATACACAAATATAATCAAGATTTGTATGAGAGATTAACAAGAACACATGTTTAACAATTAAAAATTGTTTGGAATTAATAATTCCTCTCAGTGATGTAAAATATCACAGAGAGCTGCTTAGGTTACAATGAATGAATAATTTGTTGTTCCATACCCTTCTAGGGTTAACCTAACTGTATTTATAAAACATACAGCTGCTATACAATCGTAAATTGATACTCCTATAATTTAGCTATACAATTGCTATCAATCACGATTGCTACACGTCTTCTAAGTCAACACAATCTCTTTGACAGCTATCCAATCTTCAAAGATATTGCTTCCATATTTATCTTCATTTAATCTTCAATCACTGTTGACAAGTAGACGCTTCCGCCAGATAGAGTTTAACAAACTCTGTTGCGCTTCCATCGGTCAGTGTTTAACTAAACCCTGACCGCTTCCACCTAAACTCTGATATATCACTATTACACTTAAACACTGATTAATACTTACATCAATTATATTTAACATAATGAATAAAGCAAAATTAATTTTCTTGTTCCAACGAGTCCAAAATGAAGTTTTAGTCAGTTCTAAAGGTGAAATGAGTCCAAAACAAAGCTACAAGTGGTTTCAATGGTCAAACGAGTAATGAATAAAGCAAAATTAATTTTCTTGTTCCAACGAGTCCAAAATGAAGTTTTAGTCAGTTCTAGGGGTGAAATGAGTCAAAAACAAAGCTACAAGTGGTTTCCATGGTCAAACGAGTAATGAATAAAGCAAAATTAATTTTCTTGTTCCATTGAGTCCAAAATGAAGTTTTAGTGAGTTCTAGGGGTCAAATGAGTCAAAAACAAAGCTACAAATGGTTTCCATGGTCAAACGAGTAATAAATAAAGTAAACATAATTTTCTTGTTCCATTGAGTGCAAAAAAAAAAAGTTTTAGTGAGTTCTAGGGGTCAAATGAGTGAAAAATAAATCTACAAGTGATTTTCAAGCTCAAACGAATAAAAAATGAAGCTAAAATTTTTTTCTTGTTCCAACGAGTCCAAAATGAAGTTTTAGTGAGTTTAAGGGGTGAAATGAGTCTAAAACAAATCTACAAGTGATTTCCAAGCTCAAACGAATCAAAAATGAAGCAAAATTAATTTTCTTGTTCCAACGAGTCCAAAATGAAGTTTTAGTGAGTTCTAGGGGTCAAATGAGTCAAAAACAAAGCTACAAGTGGTTTTCATGGTCAAACGAGTAATGAATAAAGCAAAATTTATTTTCTTGTTCCAACGAGTCCAAAATGAAGTTTTAGTGAGTTCTAGGGGTGAAATGAGTCAAAAACAAATCTACAAGTGATTTTCAAGCTCAAACGAGTAATGAATATAACAAAATTAATTTTCTTGTTCCAACGAGCCCAAAATGAAGTTTTAGTGAGTTCTAGGGGTCAAATGAGTCAAAAACAAAGCTATAAGTGGTTTCCATGGTCAAACGAGTAATGAATAAAGCAAAATTAATTTTCTTGTTCCATTGAGTCCAAAATGAAGTTTTAATGAGTTCTAGGGGTGAAATGAGTCAAAAACAAATCAACAAGTGATTTCCAAGCTCAAACGAATCAAAATTGAAGCAAAATTAATTTTCTTGTTCCAACGAGTCCAAAATGAAGTTTTATGGAGTTCTAGGGGTGAAATGAGTCAAAAACAAATCTACAAGTGATTTTCAAGCTCAAACGAGTAATGAATAAAGCAAAATTAATTTTCTTGTTCCGACGAGTCTAAAATGAAGTTTTAGTCAGTTCTAAGGGTGAAATGAGTCCAAAACAAAGCTACAAGTGGTTTCCATGCTCAAACGAGTAATGAATAAAGCAAAATTAATTTTCTTGTTCCATTGAGTCCAAAATGAAGTTTTAATGAGTTCTAGGGGTGAAATGAGTCAAAAACAAATCTACAAGTGATTTCCAAGCTCAAACGAATCAAAAATGAAGCAAAATTAATTTTTTGTTCCAACAAGTCCAAAATGAAGTTTTAGTGAGTTCTAGGGGTGAAATGAGTCAAAAACAAAGCTACAAGTGGTTTCCATGGTCAAACGAGTAATGAATAAAGAAAAATTAATTTTCTTGTTCCATTGAGTCCAAAATGAAGTTTAAGTGAGTTCTAGGGGTCAAATGAGTCAAAATCAAAGTTACAAGTGGTTTCCATGGTCAAACGAGTAATGAATAAAGCAAAATTAATTTTCTTGTTCCATTGAGTCCAAAATGGAGTTTTAGTGAGTTCTAGGGGTCAAATGAGTGAAAAATTAATCTACAAGTGATTTTGAAGCTCAAACGAATTAAAAATGAAGCAAAATTTATTTTCTTGTTCCAACGAGTCCAAAATGAAGTTTTAGTGAGTTCTAGGGGTGAAATGAGTCGAAAACAAAGCTACAAGTGGTTTCCATGGTCAAACGAGTAATGAATAAAGCAAAATTAATTTTCATGTTCCGTTGAGTCCAAAATGAAGTTTTAGTGAGTTCTAGGGGTCAAATGAGTCAAAAACAAAGCTACAATTGGTTTCCATGGTCAAATGAGTAATAAATAAAGCAAAAATAATTTTCTTGTTCCATTGAGTCAAAAATGAAGTTTTAGTGAGTTCTAGGGGTCAAATGAGTGAAAAATAAATCTACAAGTGATTTTCAAGCTCAAACGAATAAAAAATGAAGCAAAATTTATTTTCTTGTTCCAACGAGTCCAAAATGAAGTTTTAGTGAGTACTAGGGGTGAAATGAGTCAAAAACAAATCTACAAGTGATTTTCAAGCTTAAACGAGTAATGAATAAAGCAAAATTAATTTTCTTGTTCCGACGTGTCCAAAATGAAGTTTTAGTGAGTTCTAGGGGTCAAATGAGTCAAAAACAAAGCTACAAGTGATTTCCATGGTCAAACGAGTAATGAATAAAGCAAAATTAATTTTCTTGTTCCAACGAGTCCAAAATGAAGTTTTAGTCAGTTCTAGGGGTGAAATGAGTCAAAAACAAAGCTACAAGTGGTTTCCATGGTAAAACGAGTAATGAATAAAGCAAAATTAATTTTCTTGTTCCATTGAGTCCAAAATGAAGTTTTAGTGAGTTCTAGGGGTCAAATGAGTCAAAAACAAAGCTACAATTGGTTTCCATGGTCAAACGAGTAATAAATAAAGCAAAAATAATTTTCTTGTTCCATTGAGTCAAAAATGAAGTTTTAGTGAGTTCTAGGGGTCAAATGAGTGAAAAATAAATCTACAAGTGATTTTCAAGCTCAAACGAATAAAAAATGAAGCAAAATTTTTTTCCTTGTTCCAACGAGTCCAAAATGAAGTTTTAGTGAGTTTAAGGGGTGAAATGAGTCAAAAACAAATCTACAAGTGATTTCCAAGCTCAAACGAATAAAAAATGAAGCAAAATTAATTTTCTTGTTCCAACGAGTCCAAAATGAAGTTTTAGTGAGTTCTAGGGGTGAAACAAGTCAAAAACAAAGCTACAAGTGGTTTCCATGGTCAAACGAGTAATGAATAAAGAAAAATTAATTTTCTTGTTCCATTGAGTCCAAAATGAAGTTTTAGTGAGTTCTAGGGGTCAAATGTGTCAAAAACAAAGCTACAAGTGGTTTCCATGGTCAAACGAGTAACGAATAAAGCAAAAATTAATTTTCTTGTTCCAACGAGCCCCAAATGAAGTTTTATTGAGTTCTAGGGGTCAAATGAGTCAAAAACAAAGCTACAAGTGGTTTCCATGGTCAAACGAGTAATGAATAAAGCAAAATTAATTTTCTTGTTCCATTGAGTCCAAAATGAAGTTTTAGTGAGTTCTAGGGGTAAAGTGAGTCAAAAACAAATCTACAAGTGATTTCCAAGCTCAAACGAATCAAAAATGAAGCAAAATTAATTTTCTTGTTCCAACGAGTCCAAAATGAAGTTTTAGTGAGTTCTAGGGGTGAAATGAGTCAAAAACAAATCTACAAGTGATTTTCAGCTCAAACGAGTAATGTGTTAGGCCGAATACACAAATATAATCAAGATTTGTATGAGAGATTAACAAGAACACAAGTTTAACAATTAAAAATTGTTTGGAATTAATAATTCCTCTCAGTGATGTAAAATATCACAGAGAGCTGCTTAGGTTACAATGAATGAATAATTTGTTGTTCCATACCCTTCTAGGGTTAACCTAACTGTATTTATAAAACATACAGCTGCTATACAATCGTAAATTGATACTCCTATAATTTAGCTATACAATTGATATCAATCACGATTGCTACACGTCTTCTAAGTCAACACAATCTCTTTGACAGCTATCCAATCTTCAAAGATATTGCTTCCATATTTATCTTCATTTAATCTTCAATCACTGTTGACAAGTAGACGCTTCCGCCAGATAGAGTTTAACAAACTCTGTTGCGCTTCCATCGGTCAGTGTTTAACTAAACTCTGACCGCTTCCACCTAAACTCTGATATATCACTATTACACTTAAACACTGATTAATACTTACATCAATTATATTTAACATAATGAATAAAGCAAAATTAATTTTCTTGTTCCAACGAGTCCAAAATGAAGTTTTAGTCAGTTCTAAAGGTGAAATGAGTCCAAAACAAAGCTACAAGTGGTTTCAATGGTCAAACGAGTAATGAATAAAGCAAAATTAATTTTCTTGTTCCAACGAGTCCAAAATGAAGTTTTAGTCAGTTCTAGGGGTGAAATGAGTCAAAAACAAAGCTACAAGTGGTTTCCATGGTCAAACGAGTAATGAATAAAGCAAAATTAATTTTCTTGTTCCATTGAGTCCAAAATGAAGTTTTAGTGAGTTCTAGGGGTCAAATGAGTCAAAAACAAAGCTATAAATGGTTTCCATGGTCAAACGAGTAATAAATAAAGTAAAAATAATTTTCTTGTTCCATTGAGTCCAAAAAAAAAAGTTTTAGTGAGTTATAGGGGTCAAATGAGTGAAAAATAAATCTACAAGTGATTTTCAAGCTCAAACGAATAAAAAATG
Organism: Kitagawia praeruptora; assembly: GCA_037693485.1. Taxonomy (NCBI): domain Eukaryota; kingdom Viridiplantae; phylum Streptophyta; class Magnoliopsida; order Apiales; family Apiaceae; genus Kitagawia; species Kitagawia praeruptora. Next base: position 58,179,129 of record CM075353.1, read on the forward strand.
AAGCTAAAATTTTTTTCTTGTTCCAACGAGTCCAAAATGAAGTTTTAGTGAGTTCTAGGGGTGAAATGAGTCAAAAACAAATCTACAAGTGATTTCCAAGCTCAAACGAATCAAAAATGAAGCAAAATTAATTTTCTTGTTCCAACGAGTCCAAAATGAAGTTTTAGTGAGTTCTAGGGGTGAAATGAGTCAAAAACAAAGCTACAAGTGGTTTCCATGGTCAAACGAGTAATGAATAAAGAAAAATTAATTTTCTTGTTCCATTGAGTCCAAAATGAAGTTTTAGTGAGTTCTAGGGGTCAAATGAGTCAAAATCACAGCTACAACTCGTTTCCATGGTCAAACGAGTAATAAATAAAGTAAAAATAATTTTCTTGTTCCATTGAGTCCAAAAAAAAAAGTTTTAGTGAGTTATAGGGGTCAAATGAGTGAAAAATAAATCTACAAGTGATTTTCAAGCTCAAACGAATAAAAAATGAAGCTAAAATTTTTTTCTTGTTCCAACGAGTCCAAAATGAAGTTTTAGTGAGTTCTAGGGGTGAAATGAGTCAAAAACAAATCTACAAGTGATTTCCAAGCTCAAACGAATCAAAAATGAAGCAAAATTAATTTTCTTGTTCCAACGAGTCCAAAATGAAGTTTTAGTGAGTTCTAGGGGTGAAATGAGTCAAAAACAAAGCTACAAGTGGTTTCCATGGTCAAACGAGTAATGAATAAAGAAAAATTAATTTTCTTGTTCCATTGAGTCCAAAATGAAGTTTTAGTGAGTTCTAGGGGTCAAATGAGTCAAAATCACAGCTACAAGTCGTTTCCATGGTCAAACGAGTAATAAATAAAGCAAAATTAATTTTCTTGTTCCATTGAGTCCAAAATGGAGTTTTAGTGAGTTCTAGGGGTCAAATGAGTCAAAAACAAAGCTACAAGTGGTTTCCATGGTCAAACGAGTAACGAATAAAGCAAAATTAATTTTCTTGTTCCAACGAGCCCCAAATGAAGTTTTAGTGAGTTCTAGGGGTGAAATGAGTCAAAAACAAATCTACAACTGATTTTCAAGCTCAAACAAGTAATGAATAAAGCAAAATTAATTTTCTTGTTCCAGCGAGTACAAAATGAAGATTTAGTGAGTTCTAGGGGTCAAATGAGTCAAAAACAAAGCTGCAAGTGGTTTCCATGGTCAAACGAGTAATGAATAAAGCAAAGTTAATTTTCTTGTTCCATTGAGTCCAAAATGAAGTTTTAGTGAGTTCTAGGGGTAAAGTGAGTCAAAAAAAAATCTACAAGTGATTTCCAAGCTCAAACGAATCAAAAATGAAGCAAAATTAATTTTCTTGTTCCAACGAGTCCAAAATGAAGTTTTAGTGAGTTCTAGGGGTGAAATGAGTCAAAAACAAATCTACAAGTGATTTTCAGCTCAAACGAGTAATGTGTTAGGCCGAATACACAAATATAATCAAGATTTGTATGAGAGATTAACAAGAACACAAGTTTAACAATTAAAAATTGTTTGGAATTAATAATTCCTCTCAGTGATGTAAAATATCACAGAGAGCTGCTTAGGTTACAATGAATGAATAATTCGTTGTTCCATGCCCTTCTAGGGTTAACCTAACTGTATTTATAAAACATACAGCTGCTATACAATCGTAAATTGATACTCCTATAATTTAGCTATACAATTGATATCAATCACGATTGCTGTCTTCTAAGTCAACACAATCTCTTTGACAGCTATCCAATCTTCAAAGATATTGCTTCCATATTTATCTTCAATTAATCTTCAATCACTGTTGACAAGTAGATGCTTCCGCCAGATAGAGTTTAACAAACTCTGTTGCGCTTCCATCCGTCAGTGTTTAACTAAACTCTGACCGCTTCCACCTAAACTCTGATATATCACTATTACACTTAAACACTGATTAATACTTACATCAATTATATTTAACATAATGAATAAAGCAAAATTTATTTTCTTGTTCCAACGAGTCCAAAATGAAGTTTTAGTGAGTTCTAGGGGTGAAATGAGTCGAAAACAAAGCTACAAGTGGTTTCCATGGTCAAACGAGTAATGAATAAAGCAAAATTAATTTTCATGTTCCGTTGAGTCCAAAATGAAGTTTTAGTGAGTTCTAGGGGTCAAATGAGTCAAAAACAAAGCTACAATTGGTTTCCATGGTCAAATGAGTAATAAATAAAGCAAAAATAATTTTCTTGTTCCATTGAGTCAAAAATGAAGTTTTAGTGAGTTCTAGGGGTCAAATGAGTGAAAAATAAATCTACAAGTGATTTTCAAGCTCAAACGAATAAAAAATGAAGCAAAATTTATTTTCTTGTTCCAACGAGTCCAAAATGAAGTTTTAGTGAGTACTAGGGGTGAAATGAGTCAAAAACAAATCTACAAGTGATTTTCAAGCTTAAACGAGTAATGAATAAAGCAAAATTAATTTTCTTGTTCCGACGTGTCCAAAATGAAGTTTTAGTGAGTTCTAGGGGTCAAATGAGTCAAAAACAAAGCTACAAGTGATTTCCATGGTCAAACGAGTAATGAATAAAGCAAAATTAATTTTCTTGTTCCAACGAGTCCAAAATGAAGTTTTAGTCAGTTCTAGGGGTGAAATGAGTCAAAAACAAAGCTACAAGTGGTTTCCATGGTCAAACGAGTAATGAATAAAGCAAAATTAATTTTCTTGTTCCATTGAGTCCAAAATGAAGTTTTAGTGAGTTCTAGGGGTCAAATGAGTCAAAAACAAAGCTACAAATGGTTTCCATGGTCAAACGAGTAATAAATAAAGTAAAAATAATTTTCTTGTTCCATTGAGTCCCAAAAAAAAAAGTTTTAGTGAGTTCTAGGGGTCAAATGAGTGAAAAATAAATCTACAAGTGATTTTCAAGCTCAAACGAATAAAAAATGAAGCAAATTTTTTTTTCCTTGTTCCAACGAGTCCAAAATGAAGTTTTAGTGAGTTTAAGGGGTGAAATGAGTCAAAAACAAATCTACAAGTGATTTCCAAGCTCAAACGAATCAAAAATGAAGCAAAATTAATTTTCTTGTTCCAACGAGTCCAAAATGAAGTTTTAGTGAGTTCTAGGGGTGAAACAAGTCAAAAACAAAGCTACAAGTGGTTTCCATGGTCAAACGAGTAATGAATAAAGAAAAATTAATTTTCTTGTTCCATTGAGTCCAAAATGAAGTTTTAGTGAGTTCTAGGGGTCAAATGAGTCAAAATCACAGCTACAAGTGGTTTCCATGGTCAAACGAGTAATAAATAAAGCAAAATTAATTTTCTTGTTCCATTGAGTCCAAAATGGAGTTTTAGTGAGTTCTAGGGGTCAAATGAGTCAAAAATAAAGCTACAAGTGGTTTCCATGGTCAAACGAGTAACGAATAAAGAAAAATTAATTTTCTTGTTCCATTGAGTCCAAAATGAAGTTTTAGTGAGTTCTAGGGGTCAAATGTGTCAAAAACAAAGCTACAAGTGGTTTCCATGGTCAAACGAGTAACGAATAAAGCAAAATTAATTTTCTTGTTCCAACGAGCCCCAAATGAAGTTTTATTGAGTTCTAGGGGTCAAATGAGTCAAAAACAAAGCTACAAGTGGTTTCCATGGTCAAACGAGTAATGAATAAAGCAAAATTAATTTTCTTGTTCCATTGAGTCCAAAATGAAGTTTTAGTGAGTTCTAGGGGTAAAGTGAGTCAAAAACAAATCTACAAGTGATTTCCAAGCTCAAACGAATCAAAAATGAAGCAAAATTAATTTTCTTGTTCCAACGAGTCCAAAATGAAGTTTTAGTGAGTTCTAGGGGTGAAATGAGTCAAAAACAAATCTACAAGTGATTTTCAGCTCAAACGAGTAATGTGTTAGGCCGAATACACAAATATAATCAAGATTTGTATGAGAGATTAACAAGAACACAAGTTTAACAATTAAAAATTGTTTGGAATTAATAATTCCTCTCAGTGATGTAAAATATCACAGAGAGCTGCTTAGGTTACAATGAATGAATAATTCGTTGTTCCATGCCCTTCTAGGGTTAACCTAACTGTATTTATAAAACATACAGCTGCTATACAATCGTAAATTGATACTCCTATAATTTAGCTATACAATTGATATCAATCACGATTGCTGTCTTCTAAGTCAACACAATCTCTTTGACAGCTATCCAATCTTCAAAGATATTGCTTCCATATTTATCTTCAATTAATCTTCAATCACTGTTGACAAGTAGATGCTTCCGCCAGATAGAGTTTAACAAACTCTGTTGCGCTTCCATCCGTCAGTGTTTAACTAAACTCTGACCGCTTCCACCTAAACTCTGATATATCACTATTACACTTAAACACTGATTAATACTTACATCAATTATATTTAACATAATGAATAAAGCAAAATTTATTTTCTTGTTCCAACGAGTCCAAAATGAAGTTTTAGTGAGTTCTAGGGGTGAAATGAGTCGAAAACAAAGCTACAAGTGGTTTCCATGGTCAAACGAGTAATGAATAAAGCAAAATTAATTTTCATGTTCCGTTGAGTCCAAAATGAAGTTTTAGTGAGTTCTAGGGGTCAAATGAGTCAAAAACAAAGCTACAATTGGTTTCCATGGTCAAATGAGTAATAAATAAAGCAAAAATAATTTTCTTGTTCCATTGAGTCAAAAATGAAGTTTTAGTGAGTTCTAGGGGTCAAATGAGTGAAAAATAAATCTACAAGTGATTTTCAAGCTCAAACGAATAAAAAATGAAGCAAAATTTATTTTCTTGTTCCAACGAGTCCAAAATGAAGTTTTAGTGAGTACTAGGGGTGAAATGAGTCAAAAACAAATCTACAAGTGATTTTCAAGCTTAAACGAGTAATGAATAAAGCAAAATTAATTTTCTTGTTCCGACGTGTCCAAAATGAAGTTTTAGTGAGTTCTAGGGGTCAAATGAGTCAAAAACAAAGCTACAAGTGATTTCCATGGTCAAACGAGTAATGAATAAAGCAAAATTAATTTTCTTGTTCCAACGAGTCCAAAATGAAGTTTTAGTCAGTTCTAGGGGTGAAATGAGTCAAAAACAAAGCTACAAGTGGTTTCCATGGTCAAACGAGTAATGAATAAAGCAAAATTAATTTTCTTGTTCCATTGAGTCCAAAATGAAGTTTTAGTGAGTTCTAGGGGTCAAATGAGTCAAAAACAAAGCTACAAATGGTTTCCATGGTCAAACGAGTAATAAATAAAGTAAAAATAATTTTCTTGTTCCATTGAGTCCAAAAAAAAAAGTTTTAGTGAGTTCTAGGGGACAAATGAGTGAAAAATAAATCTACAAGTGATTTTCAAGCTCAAACGAATAAAAAATGAAGCAAAATTTTTTTCCTTGTTCCAACGAGTCCAAAATGAAGTTTTAGTGAGTTTAAGGGGTGAAATGAGTCAAAAACAAATCTACAAGTGATTTCCAAGCTCAAACGAATCAAAAATGAAGCCAAATTAATTTTCTTGTTCCAACGAGTCCAAAATGAAGTTTTAGTGAGTTCTAGGGGTGAAACAAGTCAAAAACAAAGCTACAAGTGGTTTCCATGGTCAAACGAGTAATGAATAAAGAAAAATTAATTTTCTTGTTCCATTGAGTCCAATATGAAGTTTTAGTGAGTTCTAGGGGTCAAATGAGTCAAAATCACAGCTACAAGTGGTTTCCATGGTCAAACGAGTAATGAATAAAGCAAAATTAATTTTCTTGTTCCATTGAGTCCAAAATGAAGTTTTAGTGAGTTCTAGGGGTAAAGTGAGTCAAAAACAAATCTACAAGTGATTTCCAAGCTCAAACGAATCAAAAATGAAGCAAAATTAATTTTCTTGTTCCAACGAGTCCAAAATGAAGTTTTAGTGAGTTCTAGGGGTGAAATGAGTCAAAAACAAATCTACAAGTGATTTTCAGCTCAAACGAGTAATGTGTTAGGCCGAATACACAAATATAATCAAGATTTGTATGAGAGATTAACAAGAACACAAGTTTAACAATTAAAAATTGTTTGGAATTAATAATTCCTCTCAGTGATGTAAAATATCACAGAGAGCTGCTTAGGTTACAATGAATGAATAATTCGTTGTTCCATGCCCTTCTAGGGTTAACCTAACTGTATTTATAAAACATACAGCTGCTATACAATCGTAAATTGATACTCCTATAATTTAGCTATACAATTGATATCAATCACGATTGCTGTCTTCTAAGTCAACACAATCTCTTTGACAGCTATCCAATCTTCAAAGATATTGCTTCCATATTTATCTTCAATTAATCTTCAATCACTGTTGACAAGTAGATGCTTCCGCCAGATAGAGTTTAACAAACTCTGTTGCGCTTCCATCCGTCAGTGTTTAACTAAACTCTGACCGCTTCCACCTAAACTCTGATATATCACTATTACACTTAAACACTGATTAATACTTACATCAATTATATTTAACATAATGAATAAAGCAAAATTTATTTTCTTGTTCCAACGAGTCCAAAATGAAGTTTTAGTGAGTTCTAGGGGTGAAATGAGTCGAAAACAAAGCTACAAGTGGTTTCCATGGTCAAACGAGTAATGAATAAAGCAAAATTAATTTTCATGTTCCGTTGAGTCCAAAATGAAGTTTTAGTGAGTTCTAGGGGTCAAATGAGTCAAAAACAAAGCTACAATTGGTTTCCATGGTCAAATGAGTAATAAATAAAGCAAAAATAATTTTCTTGTTCCATTGAGTCAAAAATGAAGTTTTAGTGAGTTCTAGGGGTCAAATGAGTGAAAAATAAATCTACAAGTGATTTTCAAGCTCAAACGAATAAAAAATGAAGCAAAATTTATTTTCTTGTTCCAACGAGTCCAAAATGAAGTTTTAGTGAGTACTAGGGGTGAAATGAGTCAAAAACAAATCTACAAGTGATTTTCAAGCTTAAACGAGTAATGAATAAAGCAAAATTAATTTTCTTGTTCCGACGTGTCCAAAATGAAGTTTTAGTGAGTTCTAGGGGTCAAATGAGTCAAAAACAAAGCTACAAGTGATTTCCATGGTCAAACGAGTAATGAATAAAGCAAAATTAATTTTCTTGTTCCAACGAGTCCAAAATGAAGTTTTAGTCAGTTCTAGGGGTGAAATGAGTCAAAAACAAAGCTACAAGTGGTTTCCATGGTCAAACGAGTAATGAATAAAGCAAAATTAATTTTCTTGTTCCATTGAGTCCAAAATGAAGTTTTAGTGAGTTCTAGGGGTCAAATGAGTCAAAAACAAAGCTACAAATGGTTTCCATGGTCAAACGAGTAATAAATAAAGTAAAAATAATTTTCTTGTTCCATTGAGTCCAAAAAAAAAAGTTTTAGTGAGTTCTAGGGGACAAATGAGTGAAAAATAAATCTACAAGTGATTTTCAAGCTCAAACGAATAAAAAATGAAGCAAAATTTTTTTCCTTGTTCCAACGAGTCCAAAATGAAGTTTTAGTGAGTTTAAGGGGTGAAATGAGTCAAAAACAAATCTACAAGTGATTTCCAAGCTCAAACGAATCAAAAATGAAGCCAAATTAATTTTCTTGTTCCAACGAGTCCAAAATGAAGTTTTAGTGAGTTCTAGGGGTGAAACAAGTCAAAAACAAAGCTACAAGTGGTTTCCATGGTCAAACGAGTAATGAATAAAGAAAAATTAATTTTCTTGTTCCATTGAGTCCAATATGAAGTTTTAGTGAGTTCTAGGGGTCAAATGAGTCAAAATCACAGCTACAAGTGGTTTCCATGGTCAAACGAGTAATAAATAAAGCAAAATTAATTTTCTTGTTCCATTGAGTCCAAAATGGAGTTTTAGTGAGTTCTAGGGGTCAAATGAGTCAAAAATAAAGCTACAAGTGGTTTCCATGGTCAAACGAGTAACGAATAAAGAAAAATTAATTTTCTTGTTCCATTGAGTCCAAAATGAAGTTTTAGTGAGTTCTAGGGGTCAAATGTGTCAAAAACAAAGCTACAAGTGGTTTCCATGGTCAAACGAGTAACGAATAAAGCAAAATTAATTTTCTTGTTCCAACGAGCCCCAAATGAAGTTTTATTGAGTTCTAGGGGTCAAATGAGTCAAAAACAAAGCTACAAGTGGTTTCCATGGTCAAACGAGTAATGAATAAAGCAAAATTAATTTTCTTGTTCCATTGAGTCCAAAATGAAGTTTTAGTGAGTTCAAGGGGTAAAGTGAGTCAAAAACAAATCTACAAGTGATTTCCAAGCTCAAACGAATCAAAAATGAAGCAAAATTAATTTTCTTGTTCCAACGAGTCCAAAATGAAGTTTTAGTGAGTTCTAGGGGTGAAATGAGTCAAAAACAAATCTACAAGTGATTTTCAGCTCAAACGAGTAATGTGTTAGGCCGAATACACAAATATAATCAAGATTTGTATGAGAGATTAACAAGAACACAAGTTTAACAATTAAAAATTGTTTGGAATTAATAATTCCTCTCAGTGATGTAAAATATCACAGAGAGCTGCTTAGGTTACAATGAATGAATAATTCGTTGTTCCATGCCCTTCTAGGGTTAACCTAACTGTATTTATAAAACATACAGCTGCTATACAATCGTAAATTGATACTCCTATAATTTAGCTATACAATTGATATCAATCACGATTGCTGTCTTCTAAGTCAACACAATCTCTTTGACAGCTATCCAATCTTCAAAGATATTGCTTCCATATTTATCTTCAATTAATCTTCAATCACTGTTGACAAGTAGATGCTTCCGCCAGATAGAGTTTAACAAACTCTGTTGCGCTTCCATCCGTCAGTGTTTAACTAAACTCTGACCGCTTCCACCTAAACTCTGATATATCACTATTACACTTAAACACTGATTAATACTTACATCAATTATATTTAACATAATGAATAAAGCAAAATTTATTTTCTTGTTCCAACGAGTCCAAAATGAAGTTTTAGTGAGTTCTAGGGGTGAAATGAGTCGAAAACAAAGCTACAAGTGGTTTCCATGGTCAAACGAGTAATGAATAAAGCAAAATTAATTTTCATGTTCCGTTGAGTCCAAAATGAAGTTTTAGTGAGTTCTAGGGGTCAAATGAGTCAAAAACAAAGCTACAATTGGTTTCCATGGTCAAATGAGTAATAAATAAAGCAAAAATAATTTTCTTGTTCCATTGAGTCAAAAATGAAGTTTTAGTGAGTTCTAGGGGTCAAATGAGTGAAAAATAAATCTACAAGTGATTTTCAAGCTCAAACGAATAAAAAATGAAGCAAAATTTATTTTCATGTTCCAACGAGTCCAAAATGAAGTTTTAGTGAGTTTAAGGGGTGAAATGAGTCAAAAACAAATCTACAAGTGATTTCCAAGCTCAAACGAATCAAAAATGAAGCCAAATTAATTTTCTTGTTCCAACGAGTCCAAAATGAAGTTTTAGTGAGTTCTAGGGGTGAAACAAGTCAAAAACAAAGCTACAAGTGGTTTCCATGGTCAAACGAGTAATGAATAAAGAAAAATTAATTTTCTTGTTCCATTGAGTCCAATATGAAGTTTTAGTGAGTTCTAGGGGTCAAATGAGTCAAAATCACAGCTACAAGTGGTTTCCATGGTCAAACGAGTAATAAATAAAGCAAAATTAATTTTCTTGTTCCATTGAGTCCAAAATGGAGTTTTAGTGAGTTCTAGGGGTCAAATGAGTCAAAAATAAAGCTACAAGTGGTTTCCATGGTCAAACGAGTAACGAATAAAGAAAAATTAATTTTCTTGTTCCATTGAGTCCAAAATGAAGTTTTAGTGAGTTCTAGGGGTCAAATGTGTCAAAAACAAAGCTACAAGTGGTTTCCATGGTCAAACGAGTAACGAATAAAGCAAAATTAATTTTCTTGTTCCAACGAGCCCCAAATGAAGTTTTATTGAGTTCTAGGGGTCAAATGAGTCAAAAACAAAGCTACAAGTGGTTTCCATGGTCAAACGAGTAATGAATAAAGCAAAATTAATTTTCTTGTTCCATTGAGTCCAAAATGAAGTTTTAGTGAGTTCTAGGGGTAAAGTGAGTCAAAAACAAATCTACAAGTGATTTCCAAGCTCAAACGAATCAAAAATGAAGCAAAATTAATTTTCTTGTTCCAACGAGTCCAAAATGAAGTTTTAGTGAGTTCTAGGGGTGAAATGAGTCAAAAACAAATCTACAAGTGATTTTCAGCTCAAACGAGTAATGTGTTAGGCCGAATACACAAATATAATCAAGATTTGTATGAGAGATTAACAAGAACACAAGTTTAACAATTAAAAATTGTTTGGAATTAATAATTCCTCTCAGTGATGTAAAATATCACAGAGAGCTGCTTAGGTTACAATGAATGAATAATTCGTTGTTCCATGCCCTTCTAGGGTTAACCTAACTGTATTTATAAAACATACAGCTGCTATACAATCGTAAATTGATACTCCTATAATTTAGCTATACAATTGATATCAATCACGATTGCTGTCTTCTAAGTCAACACAATCTCTTTGACAGCTATCCAATCTTCAAAGATATTGCTTCCATATTTATCTTCAATTAATCTTCAATCACTGTTGACAAGTAGATGCTTCCGCCAGATAGAGTTTAACAAACTCTGTTGCGCTTCCATCCGTCAGTGTTTAACTAAACTCTGACCGCTTCCACCTAAACTCTGATATATCACTATTACACTTAAACACTGATTAATACTTACATCAATTATATTTAACATAATGAATAAAGCAAAATTTATTTTCTTGTTCCAACGAGTCCAAAATGAAGTTTTAGTGAGTTCTAGGGGTGAAATGAGTCGAAAACAAAGCTACAAGTGGTTTCCATGGTCAAACGAGTAATGAATAAAGCAAAATTAATTTTCATGTTCCGTTGAGTCCAAAATGAAGTTTTAGTGAGTTCTAGGGGTCAAATGAGTCAAAAACAAAGCTACAATTGGTTTCCATGGTCAAATGAGTAATAAATAAAGCAAAAATAATTTTCTTGTTCCATTGAGTCAAAAATGAAGTTTTAGTGAGTTCTAGGGGTCAAATGAGTGAAAAATAAATCTACAAGTGATTTTCAAGCTCAAACGAATAAAAAATGAAGCAAAATTTATTTTCTTGTTCCAACGAGTCCAAAATGAAGTTTTAGTGAGTACTAGGGGTGAAATGAGTCAAAAACAAATCTACAAGTGATTTTCAAGCTTAAACGAGTAATGAATAAAGCAAAATTAATTTTCTTGTTCCGACGTGTCCAAAATGAAGTTTTAGTGAGTTCTAGGGGTCAAATGAGTCAAAAACAAAGCTATAAGTGATTTCCATGGTCAAACGAGTAATGAATAAAGCAAAATTAATTTTCTTGTTCCAACGAGTCCAAAATGAAGTTTTAGTCAGTTCTAGGGGTGAAATGAGTCAAAAACAAAGCTACAAGTGGTTTCCATGGTCAAACGAGTAATGAATAAAGCAAAATTAATTTTCTTGTTCCATTGAGTCCAAAATGAAGTTTTAGTGAGTTCTAGGGGTCAAATGAGTCAAAAACAAAGCTACAAATGGTTTCCATGGTCAAACGAGTAATAAATAAAGTAAAAATAATTTTCTTGTTCCATTGAGTCCAAAAAAAAAAAGTTTTAGTGAGTTCTAGGGGTCAAATGAGTGAAAAATAAATCTACAAGTGATTTTCAAGCTCAAACGAATAAAAAATGAAGCAAAATTTTTTTCCTTGTTCCAACGAGTCCAAAATGAAGTTTTAGTGAGTTTAAGGGGTGAAATGAGTCAAAAACAAATCTACAAGTGATTTCCAAGCTCAAACGAATCAAAAATGAAGCAAAATTAATTTTCTTGTTCCAACGAGTCCAAAATGAAGTTTTAGTGAGTTCTAGGGGTGAAACAAGTCAAAAACAAAGCTACAAGTGGTTTCCATGGTCAAACGAGTAATGAATAAAGAAAAATTAATTTTCTTGTTCCATTGAGTCCAATATGAAGTTTTAGTGAGTTCTAGGGGTCAAATGAGTCAAAATCACAGCTACAAGTGGTTTCCATGGTCAAACGAGTAATAAATAAAGCAAAACTAATTTTCTTGTTCCATTGAGTCCAAAATGGAGTTTTAGTGAGTTCTAGGGGTCAAATGAGTCAAAAATAAAGCTACAAGTGGTTTCCATGGTCAAACGAGTAACGAATAAAGAAAAATTAATTTTCTTGTTCCATTGAGTCCAAAATGAAGTTTTAGTGAGTTCTAGGGGTCAAATGTGTCAAAAACAAAGCTACAAGTGGTTTCCATGGTCAAACGAGTAACGAATAAAGCAAAATTAATTTTCTTGTTCCAACGAGCCCCAAATGAAGTTTTATTGAGTTCTAGGGGTCAAATGAGTCAAAAACAAAGCTACAAGTGGTTTCCATGGTCAAACGAGTAATGAATAAAGCAAAATTAATTTTCTTGTTCCATTGAGTCCAAAATGAAGTTTTAGTGAGTTCTAGGGGTAAAGTGAGTCAAAAACAAATCTACAAGTGATTTCCAAGCTCAAACGAATCAAAAATGAAGCAAAATTAATTTTCTTGTTCCAACGAGTCCAAAATGAAGTTTTAGTGAGTTCTAGGGGTGAAATGAGTCAAAAACAAATCTACAAGTGATTTTCAGCTCAAACGAGTAATGTGTTAGGCCGAATACACAAATATAATCAAGATTTGTATGAGAGATTAACAAGAACACAAATTTAACAATTAAAAATTGTTTGGAATTAATAATTCCTCTCAGTGATGTAAAATATCACAGAGAGCTGCTTAGGTTACAATGAATTAATAATTTGTTGTTCCATACCCTTCTAGGGTTAACCTAACTGTATTTATAAAACATACAGCTGCTATACAATCGTAAATTGATACTCCTATAATTTAGCTATACAATTGATATCAATCACGATTGCTACACGTCTTCTAAGTCAACACAATCTCTTTGACAGCTATCCAATCTTCAAAGATATTGCTTCCATATTTATCTTCATTTAATCTTCAATCACTGTTGACAAGTAGACGCTTCCGCCAGATAGAGTTTAACAAACTCTGTTGCGCTTCCATCGGTCAGTGTTTAACTAAACTCTGACCGCTTCCACCTAAACTCTGATATATCACTATTACACTTAAACACTGATTAATACTTACATCAATTATATTTAACATAATGAATAAAGCAAAATTAATTTTCTTGTTCCAACGAGTCCAAAATGAAGTTTTAGTCAGTTCTAAGGGTGAAATGAGTCCAAAACAAAGCTACAAGTGGTTTCCATGGTCAAACGAGTAATGAATAAAGCAAAATTAATTTTCTTGTTCCAACGAGTCCAAAATGAAGTTTTAGTCAGTTCTAGGGGTGAAATGAGTCAAAAACAAAGCTACAAGTGGTTTCCATGGTCAAACGAGTAATGAATAAAGCAAAATTAATTTTCTTGTTCCATTGAGTCCAAAATGAAGTTTTAGTGAGTTCTAGGGGTCAAATGAGTCAAAAACAAAGCTACAAATGGTTTCCATGGTCAAACGAGTAATAAATAAAGTAAAAATAATTTTCTTGTTCCATTGAGTCCAAGAAAAAAAGTTTTAGTGAGTTCTAGGGGTCAAATGAGTGAAAAATAAATCTACAAGTGATTTTCAAGCTCAAACGAATAAAAAATGAAGCTAAATTTTTTTTCTTGTTCCAACGAGTCCAAAATGAAGTTTTAGTGAGTTCTAGGGGTGAAATGAGTCAAAAACAAATCTACAAGTGATTTCCAAGCTCAAACGAATCAAAAATGAAGCAAAATTAATTTTCTTGTTCCAACGAGTCCAAAATGAAGTTTTAGTGAGTTCTAGGGGTGAAATGAGTCAAAAACAAAGCTACAAGTGGTTTCCATGGTCAAACGAGTAATGAATAAAGAAAAATTAATTTTCTTGTTCCATTGAGTCCAAAATGAAGTTTTAGTGAGTTCTAGGGGTCAAATGAGTCAAAATCACAGCTACAAGTCGTTTCCATGGTCAAACGAGTAATAAATAAAGCAAAATTAATTTTCTTGTTCCATTGAGTCCAAAATGGAGTTTTAGTGAGTTCTAGGGGTCAAATGTGTCAAAAACAAAGCTACAAGTGGTTTCCATGGTCAAACGAGTAACGAATAAAGCAAAATTAATTTTCTTATTCCAACGAGCCCCAAATGAAGTTTTAGTGAGTTCTAGGGGTGAAATGAGTCAAAAACAAATCTACAACTGATTTTCAAGCTCAAACAAGTAATGAATAAAGCAAAATTAATTTTCTTGTTCCAGCGAGTACAAAATGAAGATTTAGTGAGTTCTAGGGGTCAAATGAGTCAAAAACAAAGCTGCAAGTGGTTTCCATGGTCAAACGAGTAATGAATAAAGCAAAATTAATTTTCTTGTTCCGTTGAGTCCAAAATGAAGTTTTAGTGAGTTCTAGGGGTCAAATGAGTCAAAAACAAAGCTACAAGTGGTTTCCATGGTCAAACGAGTAATGAATAAAGCAAAGTTAATTTTCTTGTTCCATTGAGTCCAAAATGAAGTTTTAGTGAGTTCTAGGGGTAAAGTGAGTCAAAAAAAAATCTACAAGTGATTTCCAAGCTCAAACGAATCAAAAATGAAGCAAAATTAATTTTCTTGTTCCAACGAGTCCAAAATGAAGTTTTAGTGAGTTCTAGGGGTGAAATGAGTCAAAAACAAATCTACAAGTGATTTTCAGCTCAAACGAGTAATGTGTTAGGCCGAATACACAAATATAATCAAGATTTGTATGAGAGATTAACAAGAACACAAGTTTAACAATTAAAAATTGTTTGGAATTAATAATTCCTCTCAGTGATGTAAAATATCACAGAGAGCTGCTTAGGTTACAATGAATGAATATTTCGTTGTTCCATGCCCTTCTAGGGTTAACCTAACTGTATTTATAAAACATACAGCTGCTATACAATCGTAAATTGATACTCCTATAATTTAGCTATACAATTGATATCAATCACGATTGCTGTCTTCTAAGTCAACACAATCTCTTTGACAGCTATCCAATCTTCAAAGATATTGCTTCCATATTTATCTTCAATTAATCTTCAATCACTGTTGACAAGTAGATGCTTCCGCCAGATAGAGTTTAACAAACTCTGTTGCGCTTCCATCCGTCAGTGTTTAACTAAACTCTGACCGCTTCCACCTAAACTCTGATATATCACTATTACACTTAAACACTGATTAATACTTACATCAATTATATTTAACATAATGAATAAAGCAAAATTAATTTTCTTGTTCTAACGAGTCCAAAATGAAGTTTTAGTCAGTTCTAAGGGTGAAATGAGTCCAAAACAAAGCTACAAGTGGTTTCCATGGTCAAACGAGTAATGATTAAAGCAAAATTAATTTTCTTGTTCCATTGAGTCCAAAATGAAGTTTTAGTGAGTTCTAGGGGTCAAATGAGTCAAAATCACAGCTACAAGTCGTTTCCATGGTCAAACGAGTAATAAATAAAGCAAAATTAATTTTCTTGTTCCATTGAGTCCAAAATGGAGTTTTAGTGAGTTCTAGGGGTCAAATGTGTCAAAAACAAAGCTACAAGTGGTTTCCATGGTCAAACGAGTAACGAATAAAGCAAAATTAATTTTCTTGTTCAAACGAGCCCCAAATGAAGTTTTAGTGAGTTCTAGGGGTGAAATGAGTCAAAAACAAATCTACAACTGATTTTCAAGCTCAAACAAGTAATGAATAAAGCAAAATTAATTTTCTTGTTCCAGCGAGTACAAAATGAAGATTTAGTGAGTTCTAGGGGTCAAAAACAAAGCTGCAAGTGGTTTCCATGGTCAAACGAGTAATGAATAAAGCAAAATTAATTTTCTTGTTCCGTTGAGTCCAAAATGAAGTTTTAGTGAGTTCTAGGGGTCAAATGAGTCAAAAACAAAGCTACAAGTGGTTTCCATGGTCAAACGAGTAATGAATAAAGCAAAGTTAATTTTCTTGTTCCATTGAGTCCAAAATGAAGTTTTAGTGAGTTCTAGGGGTAAAGTGAGTCAAAAAAAAATCTACAAGTGATTTCCAAGCTCAAACGAATCAAAAATGAAGCAAAATTAATTTTCTTGTTCCAACGAGTCCAAAATGAAGTTTTAGTGAGTTCTAGGGGTGAAATGAGTCAAAAACAAATCTACAAGTGATTTTCAGCTCAAACGAGTAATGTGTTAGGCCGAATACACAAATATAATCAAGATTTGTATGAGAGATTAACAAGAACACAAGTTTAACAATTAAAAATTGTTTGGAATTAATAATTCCTCTCAGTGATGTAAAATATCACAGAGAGCTGCTTAGGTTACAATGAATGAATAATTCGTTGTTCCATGCCCTTCTAGGGTTAACCTAACTGTATTTATAAAACATACAGCTGCTATACAATCGTAAATTGATACTCCTATAATTTAGCTATACAATTGATATCAATCACGATTGCTGTCTTCTAAGTCAACACAATCTCTTTGACAGCTATCCAATCTTCAAAGATATTGCTTCCATATTTATCTTCAATTAATCTTCAATCACTGTTGACAAGTAGATGCTTCCGCCAGATAGAGTTTAACAAACTCTGTTGCGCTTCCATCCGTCAGTGTTTAACTAAACTCTGACCACTTCCACCTAAACTCTGATATATCACTATTACACTTAAACACTGATTAATACTTACATCAATTATATTTAACATAATGAATAAAGCAAAATTAATTTTCTTGTTCTAACGAGTCCAAAATGAAGTTTTAGTCAGTTCTAAGGGTGAAATGAGTCCAAAACAAAGCTACAAGTGGTTTCCATGGTCAAACGAGTAATGATTAAAGCAAAATTAATTTTCTTGTTCCATTGAGTCCAAAATGAAGTTTTAGTGAGTTCTAGGGGTCAAATGAGTCAAAAACAAAGCTACAAGTGGTTTCCATGGTCAAACGAGTAATGAATAAAGCAAAATTAATTTTCTTGTTCCATTGAGTCCAAAATGAAGTTTTAATGAGTTCTAGGGGTGAAATGAGTCAAAAACAAATCTACAAGTGATTTCCAAGCTCAAACGAATCAAAATTGAAGCAAAATTAATTTTCTTGTTCCAACGAGTCCAAAATGAAGTTTTATGGAGTTCTAGGGGTGAAATGAGTCAAAAAAAATCTACAAGTGATTTTCAAGCTCAAACGAGTAATGAATAAAGCAAAATTAATTTTCTTGTTCCGACGAGTCCAAAATGAAGTTTTAGTCAGTTCTAAGGGTGAAATGAGTCCAAAACAAAGCTACAAGTGGTTTCCATGCTCAAACGAGTAATAAATAAAGCAAAATTAATTTTCTTGTTCCATTGAGTCCAAAATGAAGTTTTAGTGAGTTCTAGGGGTCAAATGAGTCAAAAACAAAGCTGCAAGTGGTTTCCATGCTCAAACGAGTAATGAATAAAGCGAAATTAATTTTCTTGTTCCACTGAGTCCAAAATGATGTTTTAATGAGTTCTAGGGGTCAAATGAGTCAAAAACAAAGCTACAAGTGGTTTCCATGGTCAAACGAGTAATAAATAAAGCAAAATTAATTTTCTTTGTCCATTGAGTCCAAAATGAAGTTTTAGTGAGTTCTAGGGGTCAAATGAGTGAAAAATAAATCTACAAGTGATTTTCAAGCTCAAACGAATAAAAAATGAAGCAAAATTTATTTTCTTGTTCCAACGAGTCCAAAATGAAGTTTTAGTGAGTACTAGGGGTGAAATGAGTCAAAAAGAAATCTACAAGTGATTTTCAAGCACAAACGAGTAATGAATAAAGCAAAATTAATTTTCATGTTCCAACGAGTCCAAAATGAAGTTTTAGTGAGTTCTAGGGGTCAAATGAGTCAAAAACAAAGCTACAAGTGGTTTCCATGGTCAAACGAGTAATGAATAAAGCAAAATTAATTTTCTTGTTCCAACGAGTCCAAAATGAAGTTTTAGTCAGTTCTAGGGGTGAAATGAGTCAAAAAAAAAGTTACATGTGGTTTTCATGGTCAAACGAGTAATGAATAAAGCAAAATTTATTTTCTTGTTCTATTGAGTCCAAAATGAAGTTTTAGTAAGTTCTAGGGGTCAAATGAGTCAAAAACATAGCTACAAATGGTTTCCATGGTCAAACGAGTAATAAATAAAGCAAAAATAATTTTCTTGTTCCATTGAGTCCAAAATGAAGTTTTAGTGAGTTCTAGGGGTCAAATGAGTGAAAAATAAATCTACAAGTGATTTTCAAGCTCAAACGAATAAAAAATGAAGCAATAATTATTTTCTTGTTCCAACAAGTCCAAAATGAAGTTTTAGTGAGTTCTAGGGGTGAAATGAGTCGAAAACAAAGCTACAAGTGGTTTCCATGGTCAAACGAGTAATGAATAAAGCAAAATTAATTTTCTTGTTCCATTGAGTCCAAAATGAAGTTTTAATGAGTTCTAGGGGTGAAATGAGTCAAAAACAAATCTACAAGTGATTTCCAAGCTCAAACGAATCAAAATTGAAGCAAAATTAATTTTCTTGTTCCAACGAGTCCAAAATGAAGTTTTATGGAGTTCTAGGGGTGAAATGAGTCAAAAACAAATCTACAAGTGATTTTCAAGCTCAAACGAGTAATGAATAAAGCAAAATTAATTTTCTTGTGCCGACGAGTCCAGAATGAAGTTTTAGTCAGTTCTAAGGGTGAAATTAGTCCAAAACAAAGCTACAAGTGGTTTCCATGCTCAAACGAGTAATAAATAAAGCAAAATTAATTTTCTTGTTCCATTGAGTCCAAAATGAAGTTTTAGTGAGTTCTAGGGGTCAAATGATTCAAATACAAAGCTGCAAGTGGTTTCCATGGTCAAACGAGTAATGAATAAAGCAAAATTAATTTTCTTGTTCCACTGAGTCCAAAATGAAGTTTTAATGAGTTCTAGGGGTCAAATGAGTCAAAAACAAAGCTACAAGTGGTTTCCATGGTCAAACGAGTAATAAATAAAGCAAAATTAATTTTCTTGTTCCATTGAGTCCAAAATGAAGTTTTAGTGAGTTCTAGGGGTCAAATGAGTGAAAAATAAATCTACAAGTGATTTTCAAGCTCAAACGAATAAAAAATGAAGCAATAATTATTTTCTTGTTCCAACAAGTCCAAAATGAAGTTTTAGTGAGTTCTAGGGGTGAAATGAGTCGAAAACAAAGCTACAAGTGGTTTCCATGGTCAAACGAGTAATGAATAAAGCAAAATTAATTTTCTTGTTCCATTGAGTCCAAAATGAAGTTTTAATGAGTTCTAGGGGTGAAATGAGTCAAAAACAAATCTACAAGTGATTTCCAAGCTCAAACGAATCAAAATTGAAGCAAAATTAATTTTCTTGTTCCAACGAGTCCAAAATGAAGTTTTATGGAGTTCTAGGGGTGAAATGAGTCAAAAACAAATCTACAAGTGATTTTCAAGCTCAAACGAGTAATGAATAAAGCAAAATTAATTTTCTTGTGCCGACGAGTCCAGAATGAAGTTTTAGTCAGTTCTAAGGGTGAAATTAGTCCAAAACAAAGCTACAAGTGGTTTCCATGCTCAAACGAGTAATAAATAAAGCAAAATTAATTTTCTTGTTCCATTGAGTCCAAAATGAAGTTTTAGTGAGTTCTAGGGGTCAAATGATTCAAATACAAAGCTGCAAGTGGTTTCCATGGTCAAACGAGTAATGAATAAAGCAAAATTAATTTTCTTGTTCCACTGAGTCCAAAATGAAGTTTTAATGAGTTCTAGGGGTCAAATGAGTCAAAAACAAAGCTACAAGTGGTTTCCATGGTCAAACGAGTAATAAATAAAGCAAAATTAATTTTCTTGTTCCATTGAGTCCAAAATGAAGTTTTAGTGAGTTCTAGGGGTCAAATGAGTGAAAAATAAATCTACAAGTGATTTTCAAGCTCAAACGAATAAAAAATGAAGTAAAATTTATTTTCTTGTTCCAACGAGTCCAAAATGAAGTTTTAGTGAGTACTAGGGGTGAAATGAGTCAAAAAGAAATCTACAAGTGATTTTCAATCTCAAACGAGTAATGAATAAAGCAAAATTAATTTTCATGTTCCAACGAGTCCAAAATGAAGTTTTAATGAGTTTTAGGGGTCAAATGAGTCAAAAACAAAGCTACAAGTGGTTTCCAAGGTCAAACGAGTAATGAATAAAGCAAAATTAATTTTCTTGTTCCAACGAGTCCAAAATGAAGTTTTAGTCAGTTCTAGGGGTGAAATGAGTCAAAAAAAAAAAAGCTACAAGTGGTTTTCATGGTCAAACGAGTAATGAATAAAGCAAAATTAATTTTCTTGTTCCATTGAGTCCAAAATGAAGTTTTAGTGAGTTCTAGGGGTCAAATGAGTCAAAAACAAAGCTACAAATGGTTTCCATGGTCAAACGAGTAATAAATAAAGCAAAAATAATTTTCTTGTTCCATTGAGTCCAAAATGAAGTTTTAGTGAGTTCTAGGGGTCAAATGAGTGAAAAATAAATCTACAAGTGATTTTCAAGCTCAAACGAATAAAAAATGAAGCAATAATTATTTTCTTGTTCCAACAAGTCCAAAATGAAGTTTTAGTGAGTTCTTGGGGTGAAATGAGTCGAAAACAAAGCTACAAGTGGTTTCCATGGTCAAACGAGTAATGAATAAAGCAAAATTAATTTTCTTGTTCCATTGAGTCCAAAATGAAGTTTTAATGAGTTCTAGGGGTGAAATGAGTCAAAAACAAATCTACAAGTGATTTCCAAGCTCAAACGAATCAAAATTGAAGCAAAATTAATTTTCTTGTTCCAACGAGTCCAAAATGAAGTTTTATGGAGTTCTAGGGGTGAAATGAGTCAAAAACAAATCTACAAGTGATTTTCAAGCTCAAACGAGTAATGAATAAAGCAAAATTAATTTTCTTGTGCCGACGAGTCCAGAATGAAGTTTTAGTCAGTTCTAAGGGTGAAATTAGTCCAAAACAAAGCTACAAGTGGTTTCCATGCTCAAACGAGTAATAAATAAAGCAAAATTAATTTTCTTGTTCCATTGAGTCCAAAATGAAGTTTTAGTGAGTTCTAGGGGTCAAATGATTCAAATACAAAGCTGCAAGTGGTTTCCATGGTCAAACGAGTAATGAATAAAGCAAATGAAGTTTTAATGAGTTCTAGGGGTCAAATGAGTCAAAAACAAAGCTACAAGTGGTTTCCATGGTCAAACGAGTAATAAATAAAGCAAAATTAATTTTGTTGTTCCATTGAGTCCAAAATGAAGTTTTAGTGAGTTCTAGGGGTCAAATGAGTGAAAAATAAATCTACAAGTGATTTTCAAGCTCAAACGAATAAAAAATGAAGTAAAATTTATTTTCTTGTTCCAACGAGTCCAAAATGAAGTTTTAGTGAGTACTAGGGGTGAAATGAGTCAAAAAGAAATCTACAAGTGATTTTCAATCTCAAACGAGTAATGAATAAAGCAAAATTAATTTTCATGTTCCAACGAGTCCAAAATGAAGTTTTAATGAGTTTTAGGGGTCAAATGAGTCAAAAACAAAGCTACAAGTGGTTTCCATGGTCAAACGAGTAATGAATAAAGCAAAATTAATTTTCTTGTTCCATTGAGTCCAAAATGAAGTTTTAATGAGTTCTAGGGGTGAAATGAGTCAAAAACAAATCTACAAGTGATTTCCAAGCTCAAACGAATCAAAATTGAAGCAAAATTAATTTTCTTGTTCCAACGAGTCCAAAATGAAGTTTTATGGAGTTCTAGGGGTGAAATGAGTCAAAAACAAATCTACAAGTGATTTTCAAGCTCAAACGAGTAATGAATAAAGCAAAATTAATTTTCTTGTGCCGACGAGTCCAGAATGAAGTTTTAGTCAGTTCTAAGGGTGAAATTAGTCCAAAACAAAGCTACAAGTGGTTTCCATGCTCAAACGAGTAATAAATAAAGCAAAATTAATTTTCTTGTTCCATTGAGTCCAAAATGAAGTTTTAGTGAGTTCTAGGGGTCAAATGATTCAAATACAAAGCTGCAAGTGGTTTCCATGGTCAAACGAGTAATGAATAAAGCAAAATTAATTTTCTTGTTCCACTGAGTCCAAAATGAAGTTTTAATGAGTTCTAGGGGTCAAATGAGTCAAAAACAAAGCTACAAGTGGTTTCCATGGTCAAACGAGTAATAAATAAAGCAAAATTAATTTTCTTGTTCCATTGAGTCCAAAATGAAGTTTTAGTGAGTTCTAGGGGTCAAATGAGTGAAAAATAAATCTACAAGTGATTTTCAAGCTCAAACGAATAAAAAATGAAGTAAAATTTATTTTCTTGTTCCAACGAGTCCAAAATGAAGTTTTAGTGAGTACTAGGGGTGAAATGAGTCAAAAAGAAATCTACAAGTGATTTTCAATCTCAAACGAGTAATGAATAAAGCAAAATTAATTTTCATGTTCCAACGAGTCCAAAATGAAGTTTTAATGAGTTTTAGGGGTCAAATGAGTCAAAAACAAAGCTACAAGTGGTTTCCAAGGTCAAACGAGTAATGAATAAAGCAAAATTAATTTTCTTGTTCCAACGAGTCCAAAATGAAGTTTTAGTCAGTTCTAGGGGTGAAATGAGTCAAAAAAAAAGCTACAAGTGGTTTTCATGGTCAAACGAGTAATGAATAAAGCAAAATTAATTTTCTTGTTCCATTGAGTCCAAAATGAAGTTTTAGTCAGTTCTAAGGGTGAAATTAGTCCAAAACAAAGCTACAAGTGGTTTCCATGCTCAAACGAGTAATAAATAAAGCAAAATTAATTTTCTTGTTCCATTGAGTCCAAAATGAAGTTTTAGTGAGTTCTAGGGGTCAAATGATTCAAATACAAAGCTGCAAGTGGTTTCCATGGTCAAACGAGTAATGAATAAAGCAAAATTAATTTTCTTGTTCCACTGAGTCCAAAATGAAGTTTTAATGAGTTCTAGGGGTCAAATGAGTCAAAAACAAAGCTACAAGTGGTTTCCATGGTCAAACGAGTAATAAATAAAGCAAAATTAATTTTCTTGTTCCATTGAGTCCAAAATGAAGTTTTAGTGAGTTCTAGGGGTCAAATGAGTGAAAAATAAATCTACAAGTGATTTTCAAGCTCAAACGAATAAAAAATGAAGTAAAATTTATTTTCTTGTTCCAACGAGTCCAAAATGAAGTTTTAGTGAGTACTAGGGGTGAAATGAGTCAAAAAGAAATCTACAAGTGATTTTCAATCTCAAACGAGTAATGAATAAAGCAAAATTAATTTTCATGTTCCAACGAGTCCAAAATGAAGTTTTAATGAGTTTTAGGGGTCAAATGAGTCAAAAACAAAGCTACAAGTGGTTTCCATGGTCAAACGAGTAATGAATAAAGCAAAATTAATTTTCTTGTTCCAACGAGTCCAAAATGAAGTTTTAGTCAGTTCTAGGGGTGAAATGAGTCAAAAAAAAAAAGCTACAAGTGGTTTTCATGGTCAAACGAGTAATGAATAAAGCAAAATTAATTTTCTTGTTCCATTGAGTCCAAAATGAAGTTTTAGTGAGTTCTAGGGGTCAAATGAGTCAAAAACAAAGCTACAAATGGTTTCCATGGTCAAACGAGTAATAAATAAAGCAAAAATAATTTTCTTGTTCCATTGAGTCCAAAATGAAGTTTTAGTGAGTTGTAGGGGTCAAATGAGTGAAAAATAAATCTACAAGTGATTTTCAAGCTCAAACGAATAAAAAATGAAGCAATTATTATTTTCTTGTTCCAACAAGTCCAAAATGAAGTTTTAGTGAGTTCTAGGGGTGAAATGAGTCGAAAACAAAGCTACAAGTGGTTTCCATGGTCAAACGAGTAATGAATAAAGTAAAATTAATTTTCTTGTTCCATTTAGTCCAAAATGAAGTTTTAATGAGTTCTAGGGGTGAAATGAGTCAAAAACAAATCTACAAGTGATTTCCAAGCTCAAACGAATCAAAATTGAAGCAAAATTAATTTTCTTGTTCCAACGAGTCCAAAATGAAGTTTTATGGAGTTCTAGGGGTGAAATGAGTCAAAAACAAATCTACAAGTGATTTTCAATCTCAAACGAGTAATGAATAAAGCAAAATTAATTTTCTTGTTCCGACGAGTCCAAAATGAAGTTTTAGTCAGTTCTAAGGGTGAAATGAGTCCAAAACAAAGCTACAAGTGGTTTCCATGCTCAAACGAGTAATAAATAAAGCAAAATTAATTTTCTTGTTCCATTGAGTCCAAAATGAAGTTTTAGTGAGTTCTAGGGGTCAAATGAGTCAAAAACAAAGCTGGAAGTGGTTTCCATGGTCAAACGAGTAATGAATAAAGCAAAATTAATTTTCTTGTTCCACTGAGTCCAAAATGAAGTTTTAATGAGTTCTAGGGGTCAAATGAGTCAAAAACAAAGATACAAGTGGTTTCCCTGGTCAAACGAGTAATGAATAAAGCAAAATTAATTTTCTTGTTCCATTGAGTCCAAAATGAAGTTTTAGTGAGTTCTAGAGGTCAAATGAGTCAAAAACAAAGCTACAAGTGGTTTCCAAGGTCAAACGAGTAATAAATAAAGCAAAATTAATTTTCTTGTTCCATTGAGTCCAAAATGAAGTTTTAGTGAGTTCTAGGGGTCAAATGAGTGAAAAATAAATCTACAAGTGATTTTCAAGCTCAAAAGAATAAAAAATGAAGCAAAATTTATTTTCTTGTTCCAACGAGTCCAAAAAGAAGTTTTAGTGAGTACTAGGGGTGAAATGAGTCAAAAAGAAATCTACAAGTGATTTTCAAGCTCAAACGAGTAATGAATAAAGCAAAATTAATTTTCATCTTCCAACGAGTCCAAAATGAAGTTTTAGTGAGTTCTAGGAGTCAAATGAGTCAAAAACAAAGCTACAAGTGGTTTCCATGGTCAAACGAGTAATGAATAAAGCAAAATTAATTTTCTTGTTCCAACGAGTCCAAAATGAAGTTTTAGTCAGTTCTAGGGGTGAAATGAGTCAAAAAAAAGCTACAAGTGGTTTTCATGGTCAAACGAGTAATGAATAAAGCAAAATTAATTTTCTTGTTCCATTGAGTCCAAAATGAAGTTTTAGTGAGTTCTAGGGGTCAAATGAGTCAAAAACAAAGCTACAAATGGTTTCCATGGTCAAACGAGTAATAAATAAAGCAAAAATAATTTTCTTGTTCCATTGAGTCCAAAATGAAGTTTTAGTGAGTTGTAGGGGTCAAATGAGTGAAAAATAAATCTACAAGTGATTTTCAAGCTCAAACGAATAAAAAATGAAGCAATTATTATTTTTTTGTTCCAACAAGTCCAAAATGAAGTTTTAGTGAGTTCTAGGGGTGAAATGAGTCGAAAACAAAGCTACAAGTGGTTTCCATGGTCAAACGAGTAATGAATAAAGTAAAATTAATTTTCTTGTTCCATTTAGTCCAAAATGAAGTTTTAATGAGTTCTAGGGGTGAAATGAGTCAAAAACAAATCTACAAGTGATTTCCAAGCTCAAACGAATCAAAATTGAAGCAAAATTAATTTTCTTGTTCCAACGAGTCCAAAATGAAGTTTTATGGAGTTCTAGGGGTGAAATGAGTCAAAAACAAATCTACAAGTGATTTTCAATCTCAAACGAGTAATGAATAAAGCAAAATTAATTTTCTTGTTCCGACGAGTCCAAAATGAAGTTTTAGTCAGTTCTAAGGGTGAAATGAGTCCAAAACAAAGCTACAAGTGGTTTCCATGCTCAAACGAGTAATAAATAAAGCAAAATTAATTTTCTTGTTCCATTGAGTCCAAAATGAAGTTTTAGTGAGTTCTAGGGGTCAAAGGAGTCAAAAACAAAGCTGGAAGTGGTTTCCATGGTCAAACGAGTAATGAATAAAGCAAAATTAATTTTCTTGTTCCACTGAGTCCAAAATGAAGTTTTAATGAGTTCTAGGGGTCAAATGAGTCAAAAACAAAGCTACAAGTGGTTTCCATGGTCAAACGAGTAATAAATAAAGCAAAATTAATTTTCTTGTTCCATTGAGTCCAAAATGAAGTTTTAGTGAGTTCTAGGGGTCAAATGAGTGAAAAATAAATCTACAAGTGATTTTCAAGCTCAAAAGAATAAAAAATGAAGCCAAATTTATTTTCTTGTTCCAACGAGTCCAAAAAGAAGTTTTAGTGAGTACTAGGGGTGAAATGAGTCAAAAAGAAATCTACAAGTGATTTTCAAGCTCAAACGAGTAATGAATAAAGCAAAATTAATTTTCATCTTCCAACGAGTCCAAAATGAAGTTTTAGTGAGTTCTAGGAGTCAAATGAGTCAAAAACAAAGCTACAAGTGGTTTCCATGGTCAAACGAGTAATGAATAAAGCAAAATTAATTTTCTTGTTCCAACGAGTCCAAAATGAAGTTTTAGTCAGTTCTAGGGGTGAAATGAGTCAAAAAAAAAGCTACAAGTGGTTTTCATGGTCAAACGAGTAATGAATAAAGCAAAATTAATTTTCTTGTTCCATTGAGTCCAAAATGAAGTTTTAGTGAGTTCTAGGGGTCAAATGAGTCAAAAACAAAGCTACAAATGGTTTCCATGGTCAAACGAGTAATAAATAAAGCAAAAATAATTTTCTTGTTCCATTGAGTCCAAAATGAAGTTTTAGTGAGTTCTAGGGGTCAAATGAGTGAAAAATAAATCTACAAGTGATTTTCAAGCTCAAACGAATAAAAAATGAAGCAATAATTATTTTCTTGTTCCAACAAGTCCAAAATGAAGTTTTAGTGAGTTCTAGGGGTGAAATGAGTCGAAAACAAAGCTACAAGTGGTTTCCATGGTCAAACGAGTAATGAATAAAGCAAAATTAATTTTCTTGTTCCATTGAGTCCAAAATGAAGTTTTAGTGAGTTCTAGGGGTCAAATGAGTCAAAATCAAAGCTACAAGTGGTTTCCATGGTCAAACGAGTAATAAATAAAGCAAACTTATTTTTCTTGTTCCATTGAGTCCAAAATGGAGTTTTAGTGAGTTCTAGGGGTCAAATGAGTGAAAATAAATCTACAAGTGATTTTCAAGCTCAAACGAATAAAAACTGAAGCAAAATTTATTTTCTTGTTCCAACGAGTCCAAAATGAAGTTTTAGTGAGTTCTAGGGGTGAAATGAGTCAAAAACAAATCTACAAGTGATTTTCAAGCTCAAACGAGTAATGAATAAAGAAAAATTAATTTTCTTGTTCCAACGAGTCCAAAATGAAGTTTTAGTGAGTTCTAGGGGTCAAATGAGTCAAAAACAAAGCTACAAGTGGTTTTCATGGTCAAACGAGTAATAAATAAAGCAAAATTAATTTTCTTGTTCCATTGAGTCCAAAATGAAGTTTTAGTGAGTTCTAGGGGTGAAATGAGTCAAAAATAAATCTACAAGTGATTTCCAAGCTCAAACGAATCAAAAATGAAGCAAAATTAATTTTCTTGTTCCAACGAGTCCAAAATGAAGTTTTAGTGAGTTATAGGGGTGAAATGAGTCAAAAACAAATCTACAAGTGATTTTCAAGCTCAAACGAGTAATGAATAAAGCAAAATTAATTTTCTTGTTCCAACGAGTCCAAAATGAAGTTTTAGTGAGTACTAGGGGTGAAATGAGTCAAAAAGAAATCTACAAGTGATTTTCAAGCTCAAACGAGTAATGAATAAAGCAAAATTAATTTTCTTGTTCCAACGAGTCTAAAATGAAGTTTTAGTGAGTTCTAGGGGTCAAATGAGTCAAAAACAATGCTACAAGTGGTTTCCATGGTCAAACGAGTAATGAATAAATCAAAATTAATTTTCTTGTTCCAACGAGTCCAAAATGAAGTTTCAGTCAGTTCTAGGGGTGAGATGAGTAAAAAACAAAGCTACAAGTGGTTTCCATGGTCAAACGAGTAATGAATCAAGCAAAATTAATTTTCTTGTTCCATTGAGTCCAAAATGAAGTTTTAGTGAGTTCTAGGGGTCAAATGAGTCAAAAACAAAGCTACAAATGGTTTCCATGGTCAAACGAGTAATAAATAAAGCAAAAATAATTTTCTTGTTCCATTGAGTCCAAAATGAAGTTTTAGTGAGTTCTAGGGGTCAAATGAGTGAAAAATAAATCTACAAGTGATTTTCAAGCTCAAACGAATAAAAAATGAAGCAATAATTATTTTCTTGTTCCAACAAGTCCAAAATGAAGTTTTAGTGAGTTCTAGGGGTGAAATGAGTCGAAAACAAAGCTACAAGTGGTTTCCATGGTCAAACGAGTAATGAATAAAGGAAAATTAATTTTCTTGTTCCATTGAGTCCAAAATGAAGTTTTAGTGAGTTCTAGGGGTCAAATGAGTCAAAATCAAAGCTACAAGTGGTTTCCATGGTCAAACGAGTAATAAATAAAGCAAACTTATTTTTCTTGTTCCATTGAGTCCAAAATGGAGTTTTAGTGAGTTCTAGGGGTCAAATGAGTGAAAATAAATCTACAAGTGATTTTCAAGCTCAAACGAATAAAAACTGAAGCAAAATTTATTTTCTTGTTCCAACGAGTCCAAAATGAAGTTTTAGTGAGTTCTAGGGGTGAAATGAGTCAAAAACAAATCTACAAGTGATTTTCAAGCTCAAACGAGTAATGAATAAAGAAAAATTAATTTTCTTGTTCCAACGAGTCCAAAATGAAGTTTTAGTGAGTTCTAGGGGTCAAATGAGTCAAAAACAAAGCTACAAGTGGTTTTCATGGTCAAACGAGTAATGAATAAAGCAAAATTAATTTTCTTGTTCCATTGAGTCCAAAATGAAGTTTTAGTGAGTTCTAGGGGTGAAATGAGTCAAAAATAAATCTACAAGTGATTTCCAAGCTCAAACGAATCAAAAATGAAGCAAAATTAATTTTCTTGTTCCAACGAGTCCAAAATGAAGTTTTAGTGAGTTATAGGGGTGAAATGAGTCAAAAACAAATCTACAAGTGATTTTCAAGCTCAAACGAGTAAAGAATAAAGCAAAATTAATTTTCTTGTTCCAACGAGTCCAAAATGAAGTTTTAGTGAGTACTAGGGGTGAAATGAGTCAAAAACAAATCTACAAGTGATTTTCAAGCTCAAACGAGTAATGAATAAAGCAAAATTAATTTTCTTGTTCCAACGAGTCTAAAATGAAGTTTTAGTGAGTTCTAGGGGTCAAATGAGTCAAAAACAATGCTACAAGTGGTTTCCATGGTCAAACGAGTAATGAATAAATCAAAATTAATTTTCTTGTTCCAACGAGTCCAAAATGAAGTTTCAGTCAGTCATAGGGGTGAGATGAGTAAAAAACAAAGCTACAAGTGGTTTCCATGGTCAAACGAGTAATGAATCAAGCAAAATTAATTTTCTTGTTCCATTGAGTCCAAAATGAAGTTTTAGTGAGTTCTAGGGGTCAAATGAGTCAAAAACAAAGCTACAAGTGGTTTTCATGGTCAAACGAGTAATGAATAAAGCAAAATTAATTTTCTTGTTCCATTGAGTCCAAAATGAAGTTTTAGTGAGTTCTAGGGGTCAAATGAGTCAAAATCAAAGCTACAAGTGGTTTCCATGGTCAAACGAGTAATAAATAAAGCAAACTTATTTTTCTTGTTCCATTGAGTCCAAAATGGAGTTTTAGTGAGTTCTAGGGGTCAAATGAGTGAAAAATAAATCTACAAGTGATTTTCAAGCTCAAACGAATAAAAAATGAAGCAATATTAATTTTCTTGTTCCAACGAGTCCAAAATGAAGTTTTAGTGAGTTCTAGGGGTGAAATGAGTCAAAAACAAATCTACAAGTGATTTTCAAGCTCAAACGAGTAATGAATAAAGCAAAATTAATTTTCTTGTTCCAACGAGTCCAAAATGAAGTTTTAGTGAGTTCTAGGGGTCAAATGAGTCAAAAACAAAGCTACAAGTGGTTTCCATGGTCAAACGAGTAATAAATAAAGCAAACTTATTTTTCTTGTTCCATTGAGTCCAAAATGGAGTTTTAGTGAGTTCTAGGGGTCAAATGAGTGAAAAATAAATCTACAAGTGATTTTCAAGCTCAAACGAATAAAAAATGAAGCAAAATTTATTTTCTTGTTCCAACGAGTCCAAAATGAAGCTTTAGTGAGTTCTAGGGGTGAAATGAGTCAAAAACAAATCTACAAGTGATTTTCAAGCTCAAACGAGTAATGAATAAAGCAAAATTAATTTTCTTGTTCCAACGAGTCCAAAATGAAGTTTTAGTGAGTTCTAGGGGTCAAATGAGTCAAAAACAAAGCTACAAGTGGTTTTCATGGTCAAACGAGTAATGAATAAAGCAAAATTAATTTTCTTGTTCCATTGAGTCCAAAATGAAGTTTTAGTGAGTTCTAGGGGTCAAATGAGTCAAAATCAAAGCTACAAGTGGTTTCCATGGTCAAACGAGTAATAAATAAAGCAAACTTATTTTTCTTGTTCCATTGAGTCCAAAATGGAGTTTTAGTGAGTTCTAGGGGTCAAATGAGTGAAAAATAAATCTACAAGTGATTTTCAAGCTCAAACGAATAAAAAATGAAGCAAAATTTATTTTCTTGTTCCAACGAGTCCAAAATGAAGTTTTTGTGAGTTCTAGGGGTGAAATGAGTCAAAAACAAATCTACAAGTGATTTTCAAGCTCAAACGAGTAATGAATAAAGAAAAATTAATTTTCTTGTTCCAACGAGTCCAAAATGAAGTTTTAGTGAGTTCTAGGGGTCAAATGAGTCAAAAACAAAGCTACAAGTGGTTTTCATGGTCAAACGAGTAATGAATAAAGCAAAATTAATTTTCTTGTTCCATTGAGTCCAAAATGAAGTTTTATTGAGTTCTAGGGGTGAAATGAGTCAAAAATAAATCTACAAGTGATTTCCAAGCTCAAACGAATCAAAAATGAAGCAAAATTAATTTTCTTGTTCCAACGAGTCCAAAAAGAAGTTTTAGTGAGTTATAGGGGTGAAATGAGTAAAAAACAAATCTACAAGTGATTTTCAAGCTCAAACGAGTAATGAATAAAGCAAAATTAATTTTCTTGTTCCAACGAGTCTAAAATGAAGTTTTAGTGAGTTCTAGGGGTCAAATGAGTCAAAAACAATGCTACAAGTGGTTTCCATGGTCAAACGAGTAATGAATAAATCAAAATTAATTTTCTTGTTCCAACGAGTCCAAAATGAAGTTTCAGTCAGTTCTAGGGGTGAGATGAGTCAAAAACAAAGCTACAAGTGGTTTCCATGGTCAAACGAGTAATGAATAAAGCAAAATTAATTTTCTTGTTCCATTGAGTCCAAAATGAAGTTTTAGTGAGTTCTAGGGGTCAAATGTGTCAAAAAAAAAGCTACAAATGGTTTCCATGATCAAACGAGTAACAAATAAAGTAAAAATAATTTTCTTGTTCCATTGAGTCCAAAATGAAGTTTTAGTGAGTTCTAGGGGTCAAATGAGTCAAAAACAAAGCTACAAGTGGTTTTCATGGTCAAACGAGTAATGAATAAAGCAAAATTAATTTTCTTGTTCCATTGAGTCCAAAATGAAGTTTTAGTGAGTTCTAGGGGTCAAATGAGTCAAAATCAAAGCTACAAGTGGTTTCCATGGTCAAACGAGTAATAAATAAAGCAAACTTATTTTTCTTGTTCCATTGAGTCCAAAATGGAGTTTTAGTGAGTTCTAGGGGTCAAATGAGTGAAAAATAAATCTACAAGTGATTTTCAAGCTCAAACGAATAAAAAATGAAGCAATATTAATTTTCTTGTTCCAACGAGTCCAAAATGAAGTTTTAGTGAGTTCTAGGGGTGAAATGAGTCAAAAACAAATCTACAAGTGATTTTCAAGCTCAAACGAGTAATGAATAAAGCAAAATTAATTTTCTTGTTCCAACGAGTCCAAAATGAAGTTTTAGTGAGTTCTAGGGGTCAAATGAGTCAAAAACAAAGCTACAAGTGGTTTCCATGGTCAAACGAGTAATAAATAAAGCAAACTTATTTTTCTTGTTCCATTGAGTCCAAAATGGAGTTTTAGTGAGTTCTAGGGGTCAAATGAGTGAAAAATAAATCTACAAGTGATTTTCAAGCTCAAACGAATAAAAAATGAAGCAAAATTTATTTTCTTGTTCCAACGAGTCCAAAATGAAGCTTTAGTGAGTTCTAGGGGTGAAATGAGTCAAAAACAAATCTACAAGTGATTTTCAAGCTCAAACGAGTAATGAATAAAGCAAAATTAATTTTCTTGTTCCAACGAGTCCAAAATGAAGTTTTAGTGAGTTCTAGGGGTCAAATGAGTCAAAAACAAAGCTACAAGTGGTTTTCATGGTCAAACGAGTAATGAATAAAGCAAAATTAATTTTCTTGTTCCATTGAGTCCAAAATGAAGTTTTAGTGAGTTCTAGGGGTCAAATGAGTCAAAATCAAAGCTACAAGTGGTTTCCATGGTCAAACGAGTAATAAATAAAGCAAACTTATTTTTCTTGTTCCATTGAGTCCAAAATGGAGTTTTAGTGAGTTCTAGGGGTCAAATGAGTGAAAAATAAATCTACAAGTGATTTTCAAGCTCAAACGAATAAAAAATGAAGCAAAATTTATTTTCTTGTTCCAACGAGTCCAAAATGAAGTTTTTGTGAGTTCTAGGGGTGAAATGAGTCAAAAACAAATCTACAAGTGATTTTCAAGCTCAAACGAGTAATGAATAAAGAAAAATTAATTTTCTTGTTCCAACGAGTCCAAAATGAAGTTTTAGTGAGTTCTAGGGGTCAAATGAGTCAAAAACAAAGCTACAAGTGGTTTTCATGGTCAAACGAGTAATGAATAAAGCAAAATTAATTTTCTTGTTCCATTGAGTCCAAAATGAAGTTTTATTGAGTTCTAGGGGTGAAATGAGTCAAAAATAAATCTACAAGTGATTTCCAAGCTCAAACGAATCAAAAATGAAGCAAAATTAATTTTCTTGTTCCAACGAGTCCAAAAAGAAGTTTTAGTGAGTTATAGGGGTGAAATGAGTAAAAAACAAATCTACAAGTGATTTTCAAGCTCAAACGAGTAATGAATAAAGCAAAATTAATTTTCTTGTTCCAACGAGTCTAAAATGAAGTTTTAGTGAGTTCTAGGGGTCAAATGAGTCAAAAACAATGCTACAAGTGGTTTCCATGGTCAAACGAGTAATGAATAAATCAAAATTAATTTTCTTGTTCCAACGAGTCCAAAATGAAGTTTCAGTCAGTTCTAGGGGTGAGATGAGTCAAAAACAAAGCTACAAGTGGTTTCCATGGTCAAACGAGTAATGAATAAAGCAAAATTAATTTTCTTGTTCCATTGAGTCCAAAATGAAGTTTTAGTGAGTTCTAGGGGTCAAATGTGTCAAAAAAAAAGCTACAAATGGTTTCCATGATCAAACGAGTAACAAATAAAGTAAAAATAATTTTCTTGTTCCATTGAGTCCAAAATAAAGTTTTAGTGAGTTCTAGGGGTCAAATGTGTGAAAAATAAATCTACAAGTGATTTTCAAGCTCAAACGAATACAAAATGAAGCAAAATTTATTTTCTTGTTCCAACGAGTCCAAAATGAAGTTTTAGTGAGTTCTAGGGGTGAAATGAGTCAAAGACAAATCTATAAGTGATTTTCAAGCTCAAACGAGTAATGAATAAAGCAAAATTAATTTTCTTGTTCCAACGAATCCAAAATGAAGTTTTATTGAGTTCTAGGGGTCAAATGAGTCAAAAACAAAGCTACAAGTGGTTTTCATGGTCAAACGAGTAATGAATAAATCAAAATTAATTTTCTTGTTCCATTGAGTCCAAAATGAAGTTTTAGTGAGTTCTAGGGGTCAAATGAGTGAAAAATAAATCTACAAGTGATTTTCAAGCTCAAACGAATAAAAAATGAAGCAAAATTTATTTTCTTGTTCCAACGAGTCCAAAATGAAGTTTTAGTGAGTACTAGGGGTGAAATGAGTCAAAAACAAATCTACTAGTGATTTTCAAGCTCAAACGAGTAATGAATAAAGCAAAATTAATTTTCTTGTTCCAACGAGTCCAAAATGAAGTTTTAGTGAGTTCTAGGGGTCAAATGAGTCAAAAACAAAGCTACAAGTGGTTTCCATGGTCAAACGTGTAATGAATAAAGCAAAAATAATTTTCTTGTTCCAACGAGTCCAAAATGAAGTTTTAGTAAGTTCTAGGGGTGAAATGAGTCAAAAACAAAGCTACAAGTGGTTTCCATGGTCAAACGAGTAATGAATAAAGCAAAATTACTTTTCTTGTTCCATTGAGTCCAAAATGAAGTTTTAGTGAGTTCTAGGGGTCAAATGAGTCAAAAACAAAGCTACAAATGGTTTCCATGGTCAAACGAGTAATAAATAAAGTAAAAATAATTTTCTTGTTCCAACGAGTCCAAAAAAAAGTTTTAGTGAGTTCTAGGGGTCAAATGAGTGAAAAATAAATCTACAAGTGATTTTCAAGCTCAAACGAATAAAAAATGAAGCAAAAATTATTTTCTTGTTCCAACGAGTCCAAAATGAAGTTTTAGCGAGTTCTAGGGGTGAAATGAGTCAAAAACAAATCTACAAGTGATTTCAAGCTCAAACGAATCAAAAATGAAGCAAAATTAATTTTTTGTTCCAACGAGTCCAAAATGAAGTTTTAGTGAGTTCTAGGGGTGAAATGAGTCAAAAACAAAGCTACAAGTGGTTTCCATGGTCAAACGAGTAATGAATAAAGAAAAATTAATTTTCTTGTTCCATTGAGTCCAAAATGAAGTTTTTGTGAGTTCTAGGGTTCAAATGAGTCAAAATCAAAGCTACAAGTGGTTTCCATGGTCAAACGAGTAATAAATAAAGCAAAATTAATTTTCTTGTTCCACTGAGTCCAAAATGGAGTTTTAGTGAGTTCTAGGGGTCAAATGAGTGAAAAATAAATCTACAAGTGGTTTTCAAGCTCAAACGAATAAAAAATGTAGCAAAATTAATTTTCTTGTTCCAACGAGTCCAAAATGAAGTTTTAGTGAGTTCTAGGGGTGAAATGAGTCAAAAACAAATCTACAAGTGATTTTCAAGCTCAAACGAGTAATGAATAAAGCAAAATTAATTTTCTTGTTCCAACGAATCCAAAATGAAGTTTTATTGAGTTCTAGGGGTCAAATGAGTCAAAAACAAAGCTACAAGTGGTTTTCATGGTCAAACGAGTAATGAATAAATCAAAATTAATTTTCTTGTTCCATTGAGTCCAAAATGAAGTTTTAGTGAGTTCTAGGGGTCAAATGAGTGAAAAATAAATCTACAAGTGATTTTCAAGCTCAAACGAATAAAAAATGAAGCAAAATTTATTTTCTTGTTCCAACGAGTCCAAAATGAAGTTTTAGTGAGTACTAGGGGTGAAATGAGTCAAAGACAAATCTACAAGTGATTTTCAAGCTCAAACGAGTAATGAATAAAGCAAAATTAATTTTCTTGTTCCAACGAGTCCAAAATGAAGTTTTAGTGAGTTCTAGGGGTGAAATGAGTCAAAAACAAAGCTACAAGTGGTTTCCATGGTCAAACTAGTAATGAATAAAGCAAAATTAATTTTCTTGTTCCAACGAGTCCAAAATGAAGTTTTAGTCAGTTCTAGGGGTGAAATGAATCAAAAAACAAAGCTACAAGTGGTTTCCATGGTCAAACGAGTAATGAATAAAGCAAAATTACTTTTCTTGTTCCATTGAGTCCAAAATGAAGTTTTAGTGAGTTCTAGGGGTCAAATGAGTCAAAAACAAAGCTACAAATGGTTTCCATGGTCAAACGAGTAATAAATAAAGTAAAAATAATTTTCTTGTTCCAACGAGTCCAAAAAAAAGTTTTAGTGAGTTCTAGGGGTCAAATGAGTGAAAAATAAATCTACAAGTGATTTTCAAGCTCAAACGAATAAAAAATGAAGCAAAAATTATTTTCTTGTTCCAACGAGTCCAAAATGAAGTTTTAGCGAGTTCTAGGGGTGAAATGAGTCAAAAACAAATCTACAAGTGATTTCAAGCTCAAACGAATCAAAAATGAAGCAAAATTAATTTTTTGTTCCAACGAGTCCAAAATGAAGTTTTAGTGAGTTCTAGGGATCAAATGAGTCAAAAACAAAGCTACAAGTGGTTTCCATGGTCAAACTAGTAATGAATAAAGCAAAATTAATTTTCTTGTTCCAACGAGTCCAAAATGAAGTTTTAGTCAGTTCTAGGGGTGAAATGAGTCAAAAACAAAGCTACAAGTGGTTTCCATGGTCAAACGAGTAATGAATAAAGCAAAATTAATTTTCTTGTTCCATTGAGTCCAAAATGGAGTTTTAGTGAGTTCTAGGGGTCAAATGAGTGAAAATAAATCTACAAGTGATTTTCAAGCTCAAACGAATAAAAAATGTAGCAAAATTTATTTTCTTGTTCCAACGAGTCCAAAATGAAGTTTTAGTGAGTTCTAGGGGTGAAATGAATCAAAAACAAATCTACAAGTGATTTTCAAGCTCAAACGAGTAATGAATAAAGCAAAATTAATTTTCTTGTTCCAACGAATCCAAAGTGAAGTTTTAGTGAGTTCTTGGGGTCAAATGAGTCAAAAACAAAGCTACAAGTGGTTTTCATGGTCAAACGAGTAATGAATAAATCAAAATTAATTTTCTTGTTCCATTGAGTCCAAAATGAAGTTTTAGTGAGTTCTAGGGGTCAAATGAGTGAAAAATAAATCTACAAGTGATTTTCAAGCTCAAACAAATAAAAAATGAAGCAAAATTTATTTTCTTGTTCCAACGAGTCCAAAATGAAGTTTTAGTGAGTACTAGGGGTGAAATGAGTCAAAGACAAATCTACAAGTGATTTTCAAGCTCAAACGAGTAATGAATAAAGCAAAATTAATTTTCTTGTTCCAACGAGTCCAAAATGAAGTTTTAGTGAGTTCTAGGGGTCAAATGAGTCAAAAACAAAGCTACAAGTGGTTTCCATGGTCAAACTAGTAATGAATAAAGCAAAATTAATTTTCTTGTTCCAACGAGTCCAAAATGAAGTTTTAGTCAGTTCTAGGGGTGAAATGAGTCAAAAACAAAGCTACAAGTGGTTTCCATGGTCAAACGAGTAATGAATAAAGCAAAATTAATTTTCTTGTTCCATTGAGTCCAAAATGAAGTTTTAGTGAGTTCTAGGGGTCAAATGAGTCAAAAACAAAGCTACAAATGGTTTCCATGGTCAAACGAGTAATAAATAAAGTAAAAATAATTTTCTTGTTTCATTAAGTCCAAAAAAAAGTTTTGGTGAGTTCAAGGGGTCAAATGAGTGAAAAACAAATCTACAAGTGATTTTCAAGCTCAAACGAATAAAAAATGAAGCAAAAATTTATTTGTTGTTCCAACGAGTCCAAAATGAAGTTTTAGTGAGTTCTAGGGGTGAAATGAGTCAAAAATAAATCTACAAGTGATTTCCAAGCTCAAACGAATCAAAAATGAAGCAAAATTAATTTTCTTGTTCCAACGAGTCCAAAATGAAGTTTTTGTGAGTTATAGGGGTGAAATGAGTCAAAAACAAATCTACAAGTGATTTTCAAGCTCAAACGAGTAATGAATAAAGCAAAAATAATTTTCTTATTCCAACGAGTCCAAAATGAAGTTTTAGTCAGTTCTAGGGGTGAAATGAGTCCAAAACAAAGCTACAAGTGGTTTCCCTGGTCAAACGAGTAATGAATAAAGCAAAATTAATTTTCTTGTCCCATTAAGTCCAAAATGAAGTTTTAGTGAGTTCTAGAGGTCAAATGAGTCAAAAACAAAGCTACAAGTGGTTTCCAAGGTCAAACGAGTAATAAATAAAGCAAAATTAATTTTCTTGTTCCATTGAGTCCAAAATGAAGTTTTAGTGAGTTCTAGGGGTCAAATGAGTGAAAAATAAATCTACAAGTGATTTTCAAGCTCAAACGAATAAAAAATGAAGCAAAATTTATTTTCATGTTCCAACGAGTCCAAAATGAAGTTTTAGTGAGTACTAAGGGTGAAATGAGTCAAAAACAAATCTACAAGTGATTTTCAAGCTCAAACGAGTAATGAATAAAGCAAAATTAATTTTCTTGTTCCAACGAGTCCAAAATGAAGTTTTAGTGAGTTCTAGGGGTCAAATGAGTCAAAAACAAAGCTACAAGTGGTTTCCATGGTCAAACGAGTAATGAATAAAGCAAAATTAATTTTCTTGTTCCAACGAGTCCAAAATGAAGTTTTAGTAAGTTCTAGGGGTGAAATGAGTCAAAAACAAAGCTACAAGTGGTTTCCATGGTCAAACGAGTAATGAATAAAGCAAAATTAATTTTCTTGTTCCAACGAGTCCAAAATGAAGTTTTAGTCAGTTCTAGGGGTGAAATGAGTCAAAAACAAAGCTACAAGTGGTTTCCATGGTCAAACGAGTAATGAATAAAGCAAAATTAATTTTCTTGTTCCATTGAGTCCAAAATGGAGTTTTAGTGAGTTCTAGGGGTCAAATGAGTGAAAATAAATCTACAAGTGATTTTCAAGCTCAAACGAATAAAAAATGTAGCAAAATTTATTTTCTTGTTCCAACGAGTCCAAAATGAAGTTTTAGTGAGTTCTAGGGGTGAAATGAATCAAAAACAAATCTACAAGTGATTTCAAGCTCAAACGAGTAATGAATAAAGCAAAATTAATTTTCTTGTTCCAACGAATCCAAAGTGAAGTTTTAGTGAGTTCTAGGGGTCAAATGAGTCAAAAACAAAGCTACAAGTGGTTTTCATGGTCAAACGAGTAATGAATAAATCAAAATTAATTTTCTTGTTCCACTGAGTCCAAAATGAAGTTTTAGTGAGTTCTAGGGGTCAAATGAGTGAAAAATAAATCTACAAGTGATTTTCAAGCTCAAACAAATAAAAAATGAAGCAAAATTTATTTTCTTGTTCCAACGAGTCCAAAATGAAGTTTTAGTGAGTACTAGGGGTGAAATGAGTCAAAGACAAATCTACAAGTGATTTTCAAGCTCAAACGAGTAATGAATAAAGCAAAATTAATTTTCTTGTTCCAACGAGTCCAAAATGAAGTTTTAGTGAGTTCTAGGGGTCAAATGAGTCAAAAACAAAGCTACAAGTGGTTTCCATGGTCAAACTAGTAATGAATAAAGCAAAATTAATTTTCTTGTTCCAACGAGTCCAAAATGAAGTTTTAGTCAGTTCTAGGGGTGAAATGAGTCAAAAACAAAGCTACAAGTGGTTTCCATGGTCAACCGAGTAATGAATAAAGCAAAATTAATTTTCTTGTTCCATTGAGTCCAAAATGAAGTTTTAGTGAGTTCTAGGGGTCAAATGAGTCAAAAACAAAGCTACAAATGGTTTCCATGGTCAAACGAGTAATAAATAAAGTAAAAATAATTTTCTTGTTTCATTGAGTCCAAAAAAAAGTTTTAGTGAGTTCAAGGGGTCAAATGAGTGAAAAACAAATCTACAAGTGATTTTCAAGCTCAAACGAATAAAAAATGAAGCAAAAATTTATTTGTTGTTCCAACGAGTCCAAAATGAAGTTTTAGTGAGTTCTAGGGGTGAAATGAGTCAAAAATAAATCTACAAGTGATTTCCAAGCTCAAACGAATAAAAAATGAAGCAAAATTAATTTTCTTGTTCCAACGAGTCCAAAATGAAGTTTTTGTGAGTTATAGGGGTGAAATGAGTCAAAAACAAATCTACAAGTGATTTTCAAGCTCAAACGAGTAATGAATAAAGCAAAAATAATTTTCTTATTCCAACGAGTCCAAAATGAAGTTTTAGTCAGTTCTAGGGGTGAAATGAGTCCAAAACAAAGCTACAAGTGGTTTCCAAGGTCAAACGAGTAATGAATAAAGCAAAATTAATTTTCTTGTTCCATTGAGTCCAAAATGAAGTTTTAGTGAGTTCTAGGGGTCAAATGAGTCAAAAACAAAGCTACAAGTGGTTTCCATGGTCAAACGAGTAATAAATAAAGCAAAATTAATTTTCTTGTTCCATTGAGTCCAAAATGAAGTTTTAGTGAGTTCTAGGGGTCAAATGAGTGAAAAATAAATCTACAAGTGATTTTCAAGCTCAAACGAATAAAAAATGAAGCAAAATTTATTTTGATGTTCCAACGAGTCCAAAATGAAGTTTTAGTGAGTACTAAGGGTGAAATGAGTCAAAAACAAATCTACAAGTGATTTTCAAGCTCAAACGAGTAATGAATAAAGCAAAATTAATTTTCTTGTTCCAACGAGTCCAAAATGAAGTTTTAGTGAGTTCTAGGGGTCAAATGAGTCAAAAACAAAGCTACAAGTGGTTTCCATGGTCAAACGAGTAATGAATAAAGCAAAATTAATTTTCTTGTTCCAACGAGTCCAAAATGAAGTTTTAGTAAGTTCTAGGGGTGAAATGAGTCAAAAACAAAGCTACAAGTGGTTTCCAAGGTCAAACGAGTAATAAATAAAGCAAAATTAATTTTCTTGTTCCATTGAGTCCAAAATGAAGTTTTAGTGAGTTCTAGGGGTCAAATGAGTGAAAAATAAATCTACAAGTGATTTTCAAGCTCAAACGAATAAAAAATGAAGCAAAATTTATTTTCATGTTCCAACGAGTCCAAAATGAAGTTTTAGTGAGTACTAAGGGTGAAATGAGTCAAAAACAAATCTACAAGTGATTTTCAAGCTCAAACGAGTAATGAATAAAGCAAAATTAATTTTCTTGTTCCAACGAGTCCAAAATGAAGTTTTATTGAGTTCTAGGGGTCAAATGAGTCAAAAACAAAGCTACAAGTGGTTTCCATGGTCAAACGAGTAATGAATAAAGCAAAATTAATTTTCTTGTTCCAACGAGTCCAAAATGAAGTTTTAGTAAGTTCTAGGGGTGAAATGAGTCAAAAACAAAGCTACAAGTGGTTTCCATGGTCAAACGAGTAATGAATAAAGCAAAATTAATTTTCTTGTTCCAACGAGTCCAAAATGAAGTTTTAGTCAGTTCTAGGGGTGAAATGAGTCAAAAACAAAGCTACAAATGGTTTCCATGGTCAAACGAGTAATAAATAAAGTAAAAATAATTTTCTTGTTTCATTGAGTCCAAAAAAAAGTTTTAGTGAGTTCAAGGGGTCAAATGAGTGAAAAACAAATCTACAAGTGATTTTCAAGCTCAAACGAATAAAAAATGAAGCAAAAATTTATTTGTTGTTCCAACGAGTCCAAAATGAAGTTTTAGTGAGTTCTAGGGGTGAAATGAGTCAAAAATAAATCTACAAGTGATTTCCAAGCTCAAACGAATAAAAAATGAAGCAAAATTAATTTTCTTGTTCCAACGAGTCCAAAATGAAGTTTTTGTGAGTTATAGGGGTGAAATGAGTCAAA
Organism: Kitagawia praeruptora; assembly: GCA_037693485.1. Classification (NCBI taxonomy): domain Eukaryota; kingdom Viridiplantae; phylum Streptophyta; class Magnoliopsida; order Apiales; family Apiaceae; genus Kitagawia; species Kitagawia praeruptora. Next base: position 58,220,372 of record CM075353.1, read on the forward strand.
AACAAATCTACAAGTGATTTTCAAGCTCAAACGAGTAATGAATAAAGCAAAAATAATTTTCTTATTCCAACGAGTCCAAAATGAAGTTTTAGTCAGTTCTAGGGGTGAAATGAGTCCAAAACAAAGCTACAAGTGGTTTCCAAGGTCAAACGAGTAATGAATAAAGCAAAATTAATTTTCTTGTTCCATTGAGTCCAAAATGAAGTTTTAGTGAGTTCTAGGGGTCAAATGAGTCAAAAACAAAGCTACAAGTGGTTTCCATGGTCAAACGAGTAATAAATAAAGCAAAATTAATTTTCTTGTTCCATTGAGTCCAAAATGAAGTTTTAGTGAGTTCTAGGGGTCAAATGAGTGAAAAATAAATCTACAAGTGATTTTCAAGCTCAAACGAATAAAAAATGAAGCAAAATTTATTTTGATGTTCCAACGAGTCCAAAATGAAGTTTTAGTGAGTACTAAGGGTGAAATGAGTCAAAAACAAATCTACAAGTGATTTTCAAGCTCAAACGAGTAATGAATAAAGCAAAATTAATTTTCTTGTTCCAACGAGTCCAAAATGAAGTTTTAGTGAGTTCTAGGGGTCAAATGAGTCAAAAACAAAGCTACAAGTGGTTTCCATGGTCAAACGAGTAATGAATAAAGCAAAATTAATTTTCTTGTTCCAACGAGTCCAAAATGAAGTTTTAGTAAGTTCTAGGGGTGAAATGAGTCAAAAACAAAGCTACAAGTGGTTTCCAAGGTCAAACGAGTAATAAATAAAGCAAAATTAATTTTCTTGTTCCATTGAGTCCAAAATGAAGTTTTAGTGAGTTCTAGGGGTCAAATGAGTGAAAAATAAATCTACAAGTGATTTTCAAGTTCAAACGAATAAAAAATGAAGCAAAATTTATTTTCATGTTCCAACGAGTCCAAAATGAAGTTTTAGTGAGTACTAAGGGTGAAATGAGTCAAAAACAAATCTACAAGTGATTTTCAAGCTCAAACGAGTAATGAATAAAGCAAAATTAATTTTCTTGTTCCAACGAGTCCAAAATGAAGTTTTAGTGAGTTCTAGGGGTCAAATGAGTCAAAAACAAAGCTACAAGTGGTTTCCATGGTCAAACGAGTAATGAATAAAGCAAAATTAATTTTCTTGTTCCAACGAGTCCAAAATGAAGTTTTAGTAAGTTCTAGGGGTGAAATGAGTCAAAAACAAAGCTACAAGTGGTTTCCATGGTCAAACGAGTAATGAATAAAGCAAAATTAATTTTCTTGTTCCAACGAGTCCAAAATGAAGTTTTAGTCAGTTCTAGGGGTGAAATGAGTCAAAAACAAAGCTACAAGTGGTTTCCATGGTCAAACGAGTAATGAATAAAGCAAAATTAATTTTCTTGTTCCATTGAGTCCAAAATGGAGTTTTAGTGAGTTCTAGGGGTCAAATGAGTGAAAATAAATCTACAAGTGATTTTCAAGCTCAAACGAATAAAAAATGTAGCAAAATTTATTTTCTTGTTCCAACGAGTCCAAAATGAAGTTTTAGTGAGTTCTAGGGGTGAAATGAATCAAAAACAAATCTACAAGTGATTTCAAGCTCAAACGAGTAATGAATAAAGCAAAATTAATTTTCTTGTTCCAACGAATCCAAAGTGAAGTTTTAGTGAGTTCTAGGGGTCAAATGAGTCAAAAACAAAGCTACAAGTGGTTTTCATGGTCAAACGAGTAATGAATAAATCAAAATTAATTTTCTTGTTCCACTGAGTCCAAAATGAAGTTTTAGTGAGTTCTAGGGGTCAAATGAGTGAAAAATAAATCTACAAGTGATTTTCAAGCTCAAACAAATAAAAAATGAAGCAAAATTTATTTTCTTGTTCCAACGAGTCCAAAATGAAGTTTTAGTGAGTACTAGGGGTGAAATGAGTCAAAGACAAATCTACAAGTGATTTTCAAGCTCAAACGAGTAATGAATAAAGCAAAATTAATTTTCTTGTTCCAACGAGTCCAAAATGAAGTTTTAGTGAGTTCTAGGGGTCAAATGAGTCAAAAACAAAGCTACAAGTGGTTTCCATGGTCAAACTAGTAATGAATAAAGCAAAATTAATTTTCTTGTTCCAACGAGTCCAAAATGAAGTTTTAGTCAGTTCTAGGGGTGAAATGAGTCAAAAACAAAGCTACAAGTGGTTTCCATGGTCAACCGAGTAATGAATAAAGCAAAATTAATTTTCTTGTTCCATTGAGTCCAAAATGAAGTTTTAGTGAGTTCTAGGGGTCAAATGAGTCAAAAACAAAGCTACAAATGGTTTCCATGGTCAAACGAGTAATAAATAAAGTAAAAATAATTTTCTTGTTTCATTGAGTCCAAAAAAAAGTTTTAGTGAGTTCAAGGGGTCAAATGAGTGAAAAACAAATCTACAAGTGATTTTCAAGCTCAAACGAATAAAAAATGAAGCAAAAATTTATTTGTTGTTCCAACGAGTCCAAAATGAAGTTTTAGTGAGTTCTAGGGGTGAAATGAGTCAAAAATAAATCTACAAGTGATTTCCAAGCTCAAACGAATAAAAAATGAAGCAAAATTAATTTTCTTGTTCCAACGAGTCCAAAATGAAGTTTTTGTGAGTTATAGGGGTGAAATGAGTCAAAAACAAATCTACAAGTGATTTTCAAGCTCAAACGAGTAATGAATAAAGCAAAAATAATTTTCTTATTCCAACGAGTCCAAAATGAAGTTTTAGTCAGTTCTAGGGGTGAAATGAGTCCAAAACAAAGCTACAAGTGGTTTCCCTGGTCAAACGAGTAATGAATAAAGCAAAATTAATTTTCTTGTCCCATTGAGTCCAAAATGAAGTTTTAGTGAGTTCTAGAGGTCAAATGAGTCAAAAAAAAAGCTACAAGTGGTTTCCAAGGTCAAACGAGTAATAAATAAAGCAAAATTAATTTTCTTGTTCCATTGAGTCCAAAATGAAGTTTTAGTGAGTTCTAGGGGTCAAATGAGTGAAAAATAAATCTACAAGTGATTTTCAAGCTCAAACGAATAAAAAATGAAGCAAAATTTATTTTCATGTTCCAACGAGTCCAAAATGAAGTTTTAGTGAGTACTAAGGGTGAAATGAGTCAAAAACAAATCTACAAGTGATTTTCAAGCTCAAACGAGTAATGAATAAAGCAAAATTAATTTTCTTGTTCCAACGAGTCCAAAATGAAGTTTTAGTGAGTTCTAGGGGTCAAATGAGTCAAAAACAAAGCTACAAGTGGTTTCCATGGTCAACCGAGTAATGAATAAAGCAAAATTAATTTTCTTGTTCCAACGAGTCCAAAATGAAGTTTTAGTAAGTTCTAGGGGTGAAATGAGTCAAAAACAAAGCTACAAGTGGTTTCCATGGTCAAACGAGTAATGAATAAAGCAAAATTAATTTTCTTGTTCCATTGAGTCCAAAATGAAGTTTTAGTGAGTTCTAGGGGTCAAATGAGTGAAAAACAAATCTACAAGTGGTTTCCATGGTCAAACGAATAAAAAATGAAGCAAAAATTTATTTGTTGTTCCAACGAGTCCAAAATGAAGTTTTAGTGAGTTCTAGGGGTGAAATGAGTCAAAAATAAATCTACAAGTGATTTCCAAGCTCAAACGAATAAAAAATGAAGCAAAATTAATTTTCTTGTTCCAACGAGTCCAAAATGAAGTTTTTGTGAGTTATAGGGGTGAAATGAGTCAAAAACAAATCTACAAGTGATTTTCAAGCTCAAACGAGTAATGAATAAAGCAAAAATAATTTTCTTATTCCAACGAGTCCAAAATGAAGTTTTAGTCAGTTCTAGGGGTGAAATGAGTCCAAAACAAAGCTACAAGTGGTTTCCAAGGTCAAACGAGTAATGAATAAAGCAAAATTAATTTTCTTGTTCCATTGAGTCCAAAATGAAGTTTTAGTGAGTTCTAGGGGTCAAATGAGTCAAAAACAAAGCTACAAGTGGTTTCCATGGTCAAACGAGTAATAAATAAAGCAAAATTAATTTTCTTGTTCCATTGAGTCCAAAATGAAGTTTTAGTGAGTTCTAGGGGTCAAATGAGTGAAAAATAAATCTACAAGTGATTTTCAAGCTCAAACGAATAAAAAATGAAGCAAAATTTATTTTCATGTTCCAACGAGTCCAAAATGAAGTTTTAGTGAGTACTAAGGGTGAAATGAGTCAAAAACAAATCTACAAGTGATTTTCAAGCTCAAACGAGTAATGAATAAAGCAAAATTAATTTTCTTGTTCCAACGAGTCCAAAATGAAGTTTTAGTGAGTTCTAGGGGTCAAATGAGTCAAAAACAAAGCTACAAGTGGTTTCCATGGTCAAACGAGTAATGAATAAAGCAAAATTAATTTTCTTGTTCCAACGAGTCCAAAATGAAGTTTTAGTAAGTTCTAGGGGTGAAATGAGTCAAAAACAAAGCTACAAGTGGTTTCCAAGGTCAAACGAGTAATAAATAAAGCAAAATTAATTTTCTTGTTCCATTGAGTCCAAAATGAAGTTTTAGTGAGTTCTAGGGGTCAAATGAGTGAAAAATAAATCTACAAGTGATTTTCAAGCTCAAACGAATAAAAAATGAAGCAAAATTTATTTTCATGTTCCAACGAGTCCAAAATGAAGTTTTAGTGAGTACTAAGGGTGAAATGAGTCAAAAACAAATCTACAAGTGATTTTCAAGCTCAAACGAGTAATGAATAAAGCAAAATTAATTTTCTTGTTCCAACGAGTCCAAAATGAAGTTTTAGTGAGTTCTAGGGGTCAAATGAGTCAAAAACAAAGCTACAAGTGGTTTCCATGGTCAAACGAGTAATGAATAAAGCAAAATTAATTTTCTTGTTCCAACGAGTCCAAAATGAAGTTTTAGTAAGTTCTAGGGGTGAAATGAGTCAAAAACAAAGCTACAAGTGGTTTCCATGGTCAAACGAGTAATGAATAAAGCAAAATTAATTTTCTTGTTCCATTGAGTCCAAAATGGAGTTTTAGTGAGTTCTAGGGGTCAAATGAGTGAAAATAAATCTACAAGTGATTTTCAAGCTCAAACGAATAAAAAATGTAGCAAAATTTATTTTCTTGTTCCAACGAGTCCAAAATGAAGTTTTAGTGAGTTCTAGGGGTGAAATGAATCAAAAACAAATCTACAAGTGATTTCAAGCTCAAACGAGTAATGAATAAAGCAAAATTAATTTTCTTGTTCCAACGAATCCAAAGTGAAGTTTTAGTGAGTTCTAGGGGTCAAATGAGTCAAAAACAAAGCTACAAGTGGTTTTCATGGTCAAACGAGTAATGAATAAATCAAAATTAATTTTCTTGTTCCACTGAGTCCAAAATGAAGTTTTAGTGAGTTCTAGGGGTCAAATGAGTGAAAAATAAATCTACAAGTGATTTTCAAGCTCAAACAAATAAAAAATGAAGCAAAATTTATTTTCTTGTTCCAACGAGTCCAAAATGAAGTTTTAGTGAGTACTAGGGGTGAAATGAGTCAAAGACAAATCTACAAGTGATTTTCAAGCTCAAACGAGTAATGAATAAAGCAAAATTAATTTTCTTGTTCCAACGAGTCCAAAATGAAGTTTTAGTGAGTTCTAGGGGTCAAATGAGTCAAAAACAAAGCTACAAGTGGTTTCCATGGTCAAACTAGTAATGAATAAAGCAAAATTAATTTTCTTGTTCCAACGAGTCCAAAATGAAGTTTTAGTCAGTTCTAGGGGTGAAATGAGTCAAAAACAAAGCTACAAGTGGTTTCCATGGTCAACCGAGTAATGAATAAAGCAAAATTAATTTTCTTGTTCCATTGAGTCCAAAATGAAGTTTTAGTGAGTTCTAGGGGTCAAATGAGTCAAAAACAAAGCTACAAATGGTTTCCATGGTCAAACGAGTAATAAATAAAGTAAAAATAATTTTCTTGTTTCATTGAGTCCAAAAAAAAGTTTTAGTGAGTTCAAGGGGTCAAATGAGTGAAAAACAAATCTACAAGTGATTTTCAAGCTCAAACGAATAAAAAATGAAGCAAAAATTTATTTGTTGTTCCAACGAGTCCAAAATGAAGTTTTAGTGAGTTCTAGGGGTGAAATGAGTCAAAAATAAATCTACAAGTGATTTCCAAGCTCAAACGAATAAAAAATGAAGCAAAATTAATTTTCTTGTTCCAACGAGTCCAAAATGAAGTTTTTGTGAGTTATAGGGGTGAAATGAGTCAAAAACAAATCTACAAGTGATTTTCAAGCTCAAACGAGTAATGAATAAAGCAAAAATAATTTTCTTATTCCAACGAGTCCAAAATGAAGTTTTAGTCAGTTCTAGGGGTGAAATGAGTCCAAAACAAAGCTACAAGTGGTTTCCCTGGTCAAACGAGTAATGAATAAAGCAAAATTAATTTTCTTGTCCCATTGAGTCCAAAATGAAGTTTTAGTGAGTTCTAGAGGTCAAATGAGTCAAAAAAAAAGCTACAAGTGGTTTCCAAGGTCAAACGAGTAATAAATAAAGCAAAATTAATTTTCTTGTTCCATTGAGTCCAAAATGAAGTTTTAGTGAGTTCTAGGGGTCAAATGAGTGAAAAATAAATCTACAAGTGATTTTCAAGCTCAAACGAATAAAAAATGAAGCAAAATTTATTTTCATGTTCCAACGAGTCCAAAATGAAGTTTTAGTGAGTACTAAGGGTGAAATGAGTCAAAAACAAATCTACAAGTGATTTTCAAGCTCAAACGAGTAATGAATAAAGCAAAATTAATTTTCTTGTTCCAACGAGTCCAAAATGAAGTTTTAGTGAGTTCTAGGGGTCAAATGAGTCAAAAACAAAGCTACAAGTGGTTTCCATGGTCAAACGAGTAATGAATAAAGCAAAATTAATTTTCTTGTTCCAACGAGTCCAAAATGAAGTTTTAGTAAGTTCTAGGGGTGAAATGAGTCAAAAACAAAGCTACAAGTGGTTTCCATGGTCAAACGAGTAATGAATAAAGCAAAATTAATTTTCTTGTTCCATTGAGTCCAAAATGAAGTTTTAGTGAGTTCTAGGGGTCAAATGAGTCAAAAACAAAGCTACAAGTGGTTTCCATGGTCAAACGAGTAATGAATAAAGCAAAATTAATTTTCTTGTTCCAACGAGTCCAAAATGAAGTTTTAGTAAGTTCTAGGGGTGAAATGAGTCAAAAACAAAGCTACAAGTGGTTTCCATGGTCAAACGAGTAATGAATAAAGCAAAATTACTTTTCTTGTTCCATTGAGTCCAAAATGAAGTTTTAGTGAGTTCTAGGGGTCAAATGAGTCAAAAACAAAGCTACAAATGGTTTCCATGGTCAAACGAGTAATAAATAAAGTAAAAATAATTTTCTTGTTCCAACGAGTCCAAAAAAAAGTTTTAGTGAGTTCTAGGGGTCAAATGAGTGAAAAATAAATCTACAAGTGATTTTCAAGCTCAAACGAATAAAAAATGAAGCAAAAATTATTTTCTTGTTCCAACGAGTCCAAAATGAAGTTTTAGTGAGTTCTAGGGGTGAAATGAATCAAAAACAAATCTACAAGTGATTTTCAAGCTCAAACGAGTAATGAATAAAGCAAAATTAATTTTCTTGTTCCAACGAATCCAAAGTGAAGTTTTAGTGAGTTCTAGGGGTCAAATGAGTCAAAAACAAAGCTACAAGTGGTTTTCATGGTCAAACGAGTAATGAATAAATCAAAATTAATTTTCTTGTTCCATTGAGTCCAAAATGAAGTTTTAGTGAGTTCTAGGGGTCAAATGAGTGAAAAATAAATCTACAAGTGATTTTCAAGCTCAAACAAATAAAAAATGAAGCAAAATTTATTTTCTTGTTCCAACGAGTCCAAAATGAAGTTTTAGTGAGTACTAGGGGTGAAATGAGTCAAAGACAAATCTACAAGTGATTTTCAAGCTCAAACGAGTAATGAATAAAGCAAAATTAATTTTCTTGTTCCAACGAGTCCAAAATGAAGTTTTAGTGAGTTCTAGGGGTCAAATGAGTCAAAAACAAAGCTACAAGTGGTTTCCATGGTCAAACTAGTAATGAATAAAGCAAAATTAATTTTCTTGTTCCAACGAGTCCAAAATGAAGTTTTAGTCAGTTCTAGGGGTGAAATGAGTCAAAAACAAAGCTACAAGTGGTTTCCATGGTCAAACGAGTAATGAATAAAGCAAAATTAATTTTCTTGTTCCATTGAGTCCAAAATGAAGTTTTAGTGAGTTCTAGGGGTCAAATGAGTCAAAAACAAAGCTACAAATGGTTTCCATGGTCAAACGAGTAATAAATAAAGTAAAAATAATTTTCTTGTTTCATTGAGTCCAAAAAAAAGTTTTAGTGAGTTCAAGGGGTCAAATGAGTGAAAAACAAATCTACAAGTGATTTTCAAGCTCAAACGAATAAAAAATGAAGCAAAAATTTATTTGTTGTTCCAACGAGTCCAAAATGAAGTTTTAGTGAGTTCTAGGGGTGAAATGAGTCAAAAATAAATCTACAAGTGATTTCCAAGCTCAAACGAATCAAAAATGAAGCAAAATTAATTTTCTTGTTCCAACGAGTCCAAAATGAAGTTTTTGTGAGTTATAGGGGTGAAATGAGTCAAAAACAAATCTACAAGTGATTTTCAAGCTCAAACGAGTAATGAATAAAGCAAAAATAATTTTCTTATTCCAACGAGTCCAAAATGAAGTTTTAGTCAGTTCTAGGGGTGAAATGAGTCCAAAACAAAGCTACAAGTGGTTTCCCTGGTCAAACGAGTAATGAATAAAGCAAAATTAATTTTCTTGTCCCATTGAGTCCAAAATGAAGTTTTAGTGAGTTCTAGAGGTCAAATGAGTCAAAAACAAAGCTACAAGTGGTTTCCAAGATCAAACGAGTAATAAATAAAGCAAAATTAATTTTCTTGTTCCATTGAGTCCAAAATGAAGTTTTAGTGAGTTCTAGGGGTCAAATGAGTGAAAAATAAATCTACAAGTGATTTTCAAGCTCAAACGAATAAAAAATGAAGCAAAATTTATTTTCATGTTCCAACGAGTCCAAAATGAAGTTTTAGTGAGTACTAAGGGTGAAATGAGTCAAAAACAAATCTACAAGTGATTTTCAAGCTCAAACGAGTAATGAATAAAGCAAAATTAATTTTCTTGTTCCAACGAGTCCAAAATGAAGTTTTAGTGAGTTCTAGGGGTCAAATGAGTCAAAAACAAAGCTACAAGTGGTTTCCATGGTCAAACGAGTAATGAATAAAGCAAAATTAATTTTCTTGTTCCAACGAGTCCAAAATGAAGTTTTAGTAAGTTCTAGGGGTGAAATGAGTCAAAAACAAAGCTACAAGTGGTTTCCATGGTCAAACGAGTAATGAATAAAGCAAAATTAATTTTCTTGTTCCATTGAGTCCAAAATGAAGTTTTAGTGAGTTCTAGGGGTCAAATGAGTCAAAAACAAAGCTACAAGTGGTTTCCATGGTCAAACGAGTAATGAATAAAGCAAAATTAATTTTCTTGTTCCAACGAGTCCAAAATGAAGTTTTAGTAAGTTCTAGGGGTGAAATGAGTCAAAAACAAAGCTACAAGTGGTTTCCATGGTCAAACGAGTAATGAATAAAGCAAAATTACTTTTCTTGTTCCATTGAGTCCAAAATGAAGTTTTAGTGAGTTCTAGGGGTCAAATGAGTCAAAAACAAAGCTACAAATGGTTTCCATGGTCAAACGAATAATAAATAAAGTAAAAATAATTTTCTTGTTCCAACGAGTCCAAAAAAAAGTTTTAGTGAGTTCTAGGGGTCAAATGAGTGAAAAATAAATCTACAAGTGATTTTCAAGCTCAAACGAATAAAAAATGAAGCAAAAATTATTTTCTTGTTCCAACGAGTCCAAAATGAAGTTTTAGCGAGTTCTAGGGGTGAAATGAGTCAAAAACAAATCTACAAGTGATTTCAAGCTCAAACGAATCAAAAATGAAGCAAAATTAATTTTTTGTTCCAACGAGTCCAAAATGAAGTTTTAGTGAGTTCTAGGGATCAAATGAGTCAAAAACAAAGCTACAAGTGGTTTCCATGGTCAAACTAGTAATGAATAAAGCAAAATTAATTTTCTTGTTCCAACGAGTCCAAAATGAAGTTTTAGTCAGTTCTAGGGGTGAAATGAGTCAAAAACAAAGCTACAAGTGGTTTCCATGGTCAAACGAGTAATGAATAAAGCAAAATTAATTTTCTTGTTCCATTGAGTCCAAAATGGAGTTTTAGTGAGTTCTAGGGGTCAAATGAGTGAAAATAAATCTACAAGTGATTTTCAAGCTCAAACGAATAAAAAATGTAGCAAAATTTATTTTCTTGTTCCAACGAGTCCAAAATGAAGTTTTAGTGAGTTCTAGGGGTGAAATGAATCAAAAACAAATCTACAAGTGATTTTCAAGCTCAAACGAGTAATGAATAAAGCAAAATTAATTTTCTTGTTCCAACGAATCCAAAGTGAAGTTTTAGTGAGTTCTTGGGGTCAAATGAGTCAAAAACAAAGCTACAAGTGGTTTTCATGGTCAAACGAGTAATGAATAAATCAAAATTAATTTTCTTGTTCCATTGAGTCCAAAATGAAGTTTTAGTGAGTTCTAGGGGTCAAATGAGTGAAAAATAAATCTACAATTGATTTTCAAGCTCAAACAAATAAAAAATGATGCAAAATTTATTTTCTTGTTCCAACGAGTCCAAAATGAAGTTTTAGTGAGTACTAGGGGTGAAATGAGTCAAAGACAAATCTACAAGTGATTTTCAAGCTCAAACGAGTAATGAATAAAGCAAAATTAATTTTCTTGTTCCAACGAGTCCAAAATGAAGTTTTAGTGAGTTCTAGGGGTGAAATGAGTCAAAAATAAATCTACAAGTGATTTCCAAGCTCAAACGAATCAAAAATGAAGCAAAATTCATTTTCTTGTTCCAACGAGTCCAAAATGAAGTTTTTGTGAGTTATAGGGGTGAAATGAGTCAAAAACAAATCTACAAGTCATTTTCAAGCTCAAACGAGTAATGAATAAAGCAAAAATAATTTTCTTATTCCAACGAGTCCAAAATGAAGTTTTAGTCAGTTCTAGGGGTCAAATGAGTCCAAAACAAAGCTACAAGTGGTTTCCCTGGTCAAACGAGTAATGAATAAAGCAAAATTAATTTTCTTGTCCCATTGAGTCCAAAATGAAGTTTTAGTGAGTTCTAGAGGTCAAATGAGTCAAAAACAAAGCTACAAGTGGTTTCCAAGGTCAAACGAGTAATAAATAAAGCAAAATTAATTTTCTTGTTCCATTGAGTCCAAAATGAAGTTTTAGTGAGTTCTAGGGGTCAAATGAGTGAAAAATAAATCTACAAGTGATTTTCAAGCTCAAACGAATAAAAAATGAAGCAAAATTTATTTTCATGTTCCAACGAGTCCAAAATGAAGTTTTAGTGAGTACTAAGGGTGAAATGAGTCAAAAACAAATCTACAAGTGATTTTCAAGCTCAAACGAGTAATGAATAAAGCAAAATTAATTTTCTTGTTCCAACGAGTCCAAAATGAAGTTTTAGTGAGTTCTAGGGGTCAAATGAGTCAAAAACAAAGCTACAAGTGGTTTCCATGGTCAAACGAGTAATGAATAAAGCAAAATTAATTTTCTTGTTCCAACGAGTCCAAAATGAAGTTTTAGTAAGTTCTAGGGGTGAAATGAGTCAAAAACAAAGCTACAAGTGGTTTCCATGGTCAAACGAGTAATGAATAAAGCAAAATTAATTTTCTTGTTCCAACGAGTCCAAAATGAAGTTTTAGTCAGTTCTAGGGGTGAAATGAGTCAAAAACAAAGCTACAAGTGGTTTCCATGGTCAAACGAGTAATGAATAAAGCAAAATTAATTTTCTTGTTCCATTGAGTCCAAAATGGAGTTTTAGTGAGTTCTAGGGGTCAAATGAGTGAAAATAAATCTACAAGTGATTTTCAAGCTCAAACGAATAAAAAATGTAGCAAAATTTATTTTCTTGTTCCAACGAGTCCAAAATGAAGTTTTAGTGAGTTCTAGGGGTGAAATGAATCAAAAACAAATCTACAAGTGATTTTCAAGCTCAAACGAGTAATGAATAAAGCAAAATTAATTTTCTTGTTCCGACGAATCCAAAGTGAAGTTTTAGTGAGTTCTAGGGGTCAAATGAGTCAAAAACAAAGCTACAAGTGGTTTTCATGGTCAAACGAGTAATGAATAAATCAAAATTAATTTTCTTGTTCCATTGAGTCCAAAATGAAGTTTTAGTGAGTTCTAGGGGTCAAATGAGTGAAAAATAAATCTACAAGTGATTTTCAAGCTCAAACAAATAAAAAATGAAGCAAAATTTATTTTCTTGTTCCAACGAGTCCAAAATGAAGTTTTAGTGAGTACTAGGGGTGAAATGAGTCAAAGACAAATCTACAAGTGATTTTCAAGCTCAAACGAGTAATGAATAAAGCAAAATTAATTTTCTTGTTCCAACGAGTCCAAAATGAAGTTTTAGTGAGTTCTAGGGGTCAAATGAGTCAAAAACAAAGCTACAAGTGGTTTCCATGGTCAAACTAGTAATGAATAAAGCAAAATTAATTTTCTTGTTCCAACGAGTCCAAAATGAAGTTTTAGTCAGTTCTAGGGGTGAAATGAGTCAAAAACAAAGCTACAAGTGGTTTCCATGGTCAAACGAGTAATGAATAAAGCAAAATTAATTTTCTTGTTCCATTGAGTCCAAAATGAAGTTTTAGTGAGTTCTAGGGGTCAAATGAGTCAAAAACAAAGCTACAAATGGTTTCCATGGTCAAACGAGTAATAAATAAAGTAAAAATAATTTTCTTGTTTCATTGAGTCCAAAAAAAAGTTTTAGTGAGTTCAAGGGGTCAAATGAGTGAAAAACAAATCTACAAGTGATTTTCAAGCTCAAACGAATAAAAAATGAAGCAAAAATTTATTTGTTGTTCCAACGAGTCCAAAATGAAGTTTTAGTGAGTTCTAGGGGTGAAATGAGTCAAAAATAAATCTACAAGTGATTTCCAAGCTCATACGAATCAAAAATGAAGCAAAATTAATTTTCTTGTTCCAACGAGTCCAAAATGAAGTTTTTGTGAGTTATAGGGGTGAAATGAGTCAAAAACAAATCTACAAGTGATTTTCAAGCTCAAACGAGTAATGAATAAAGCAAAAATAATTTTCTTATTCCAACGAGTCCAAAATGAAGTTTTAGTCAGTTCTAGGGGTGAAATGAGTCCAAAACAAAGCTACAAGTGGTTTCCCTGGTCAAACGAGTAATGAATAAAGCAAAATTAATTTTCTTGTCCCATTGAGTCCAAAATGAAGTTTTAGTGAGTTCTAGAGGTCAAATGAGTCAAAAACAAAGCTACAAGTGGTTTCCAAGGTCAAACGAGTAATAAATAAAGCAAAATTAATTTTCTTGTTCCATTGAGTCCAAAATGAAGTTTTAGTGAGTTCTAGGGGTCAAATGAGTGAAAAATAAATCTACAAGTGATTTTCAAGCTCAAACGAATAAAAAATGAAGCAAAATTTATTTTCATGTTCCAACGAGTCCAAAATGAAGTTTTAGTGAGTACTAAGGGTGAAATGAGTCAAAAACAAATCTACAAGTGATTTTCAAGCTCAAACGAGTAATGAATAAAGCAAAATTAATTTTCTTGTTCCAACGAGTCCAAAATGAAGTTTTAGTGAGTTCTAGGGGTCAAATGAGTCAAAAACAAAGCTACAAGTGGTTTCCATGGTCAAACGAGTAATGAATAAAGCAAAATTAATTTTCTTGTTCCAACGAGTCCAAAATGAAGTTTTAGTAAGTTCTAGGGGTGAAATGAGTCAAAAACAAAGCTACAAGTGGTTTCCATGGTCAAACGAGTAATGAATAAAGCAAAATTAATTTTCTTGTTCCATTGAGTCCAAAATGAAGTTTTAGTGAGTTCTAGGGGTCAAATGAGTCAAAAACAAAGCTACAAATGGTTTCCATGGTCAAACGAGTAATGAATAAAGTAAAATTAATTTTCTTGTTCCATTGAGTCCAAAATGAAGTTTTAGTGAGTTCTAGGGGTCAAATGAGTCAAAAACAAAGCTACAAATGGTTTCCATGGTCAAACGAGTAATAAAAAAAGTAAAAATAATTTTCTTGTTCCATTGAGTCCAAAAAAAAGTTTTAGTGAGTTCTAGGGGTCAAATGAGTGAAAAATAAATCTACAAGTGATTTTCAAGCTCAAACGAATAAAAAATGAAGCAAAATTTTTTTTCTTGTTCCAACGAGTCCAAAATGAAGTTTTAGTGAGTTCTAGGGGTGAAATGAGTCAAAAATAAATCTACAAGTGATTTCCAAGCTCAAACGAATCAAAAATGAAGCAAAATTAATTTTCTTGTTCCAACGAGTCCAAAATGAAGTTTTTGTGAGTTATAGGGGTGAAATGAGTCAAAAACAAATCTACAAGTGATTTTCCAGCTCAAACGAGTAATGAATAAAGCAAAAATAATTTTCTTATTCCAACGAGTCCAAAATGAAGTTTTAGTCAGTTCTAGGGGTGAAATGAGTCCAAAACAAAGCTACAAGTGGTTTCCCTGGTCAAACGAGTAATGAATAAAGCAAAATTAATTTTCTTGTCTCATTGAGTCCAAAATGAAGTTTTAGTGAGTTCTAGAGGTCAAATGAGTCAAAAACAAAGCTACAAGTGGTTTCCAAGGTCAAACGAGTAATAAATAAAGCAAAATTAATTTTCTTGTTCCATTGAGTCCAAAATGAAGTTTTAGTGAGTTCTAGGGGTCAAATGAGTGAAAAATAAATCTACAAGTGATTTTCAAGCTCAAACGAATAAAAAATGAAGCAAAATTTATTTTCATGTTCCAACGAGTCCAAAATGAAGTTTTAGTGAGTACTAAGGGTGAAATGAGTCAAAAACAAATCTACAAGTGATTTTCAAGCTCAAACGAGTAATGAATAAAGCAAAATTAATTTTCTTGTTCCAACGAGTCCAAAATGAAGTTTTAGTGAGTTCTAGGGGTCAAATGAGTCAAAAACAAAGCTACAAGTGGTTTCCATGGTCAAACGAGTAATGAATAAAGCAAAATTAATTTTCTTGTTCCAACGAGTCCAAAATGAAGTTTTAGTCAGTTCTAGGGGTGAAATGAGTCAAAAACAAAGCTACAAGTGGTTTCCATGGTCAAACGAGTAATGAATAAAGCAAAATTAATTTTCTTGTTCCAACGAGTCCAAAATGAAGTTTTAGTGAGTTCTAGGGGTCAAATGAGTCAAAAACAAAGCTACAAGTGGTTTCCATGGTCAAACTAGTAATGAATAAAGCAAAATTAATTTTCTTGTTCCAACGAGTCCAAAATGAAGTTTTAGTCAGTTCTAGGGGTGAAATGAGTCAAAAACAAAGCTACAAGTGGTTTCCATGGTCAAACGAGTAATGAATAAAGCAAAATTAATTTTCTTGTTCCATTGAGTCCAAAATGAAATTTAGTGAGTTCTAGGGGTCAAATGAGTCAAAAACAAAGCTACAAATGGTTTCCATGGTCAAACGAGTAATAAATAAAGTAAAAATAATTTTCTTGTTTCATTGAGTCCAAAAAAAAGTTTTAGTGAGTTCAAGGGGTCAAATGAGTGAAAAACAAATCTACAAGTGATTTTCAAGCTCAAACGAATAAAAAATGAAGCAAAAATTTATTTGTTGTTCCAACGAGTCCAAAATGAAGTTTTAGTGAGTTCTAGGGGTGAAATGAGTCAAAAATAAATCTACAAGTGATTTCCAAGCTCAAACGAATCAAAAATGAAGCAAAATTAATTTTCTTGTTCCAACGAGTCCAAAATGAAGTTTTTGTGAGTTATAGGGGTGAAATGAGTCAAAAACAAATCTACAAGTGATTTTCAAGCTCAAACGAGTAATGAATAAAGCAAAAATAATTTTCTTATTCCAACGAGTCCAAAATGAAGTTTTAGTCAGTTCTAGGGGTGAAATGAGTCCAAAACAAAGCTACAAGTGGTTTCCCTGGTCAAACGAGTAATGAATAAAGCAAAATTAATTTTCTTGTCCCATTGAGTCCAAAATGAAGTTTTAGTGAGTTCTAGAGGTCAAATGAGTCAAAAACAAAGCTACAAGTGGTTTCCAAGGTCAAACGAGTAATAAATAAAGCAAAATTAATTTTCTTGTTCCATTGAGTCCAAAATGAAGTTTTAGTGAGTTCTAGGGGTCAAATGAGTGAAAAATAAATCTACAAGTGATTTTCAAGCTCAAACGAATAAAAAATGAAGCAAAATTTATTTTCATGTTCCAACGAGTCCAAAATGAAGTTTTAGTGAGTACTAAGGGTGAAATGAGTCAAAAACAAATCTACAAGTGATTTTCAAGCTCAAACGAGTAATGAATAAAGCAAAATTAATTTTCTTGTTCCAACGAGTCCAAAATGAAGTTTTAGTGAGTTCTAGGGGTCAAATGAGTCAAAAACAAAGCTACAAGTGGTTTCCATGGTCAAACGAGTAATGAATAAAGCAAAATTAATTTTCTTGTTCCAACGAGTCCAAAATGAAGTTTTAGTAAGTTCTAGGGGTGAAATGAGTCAAAAACAAAGCTACAAGTGGTTTCCATGGTCAAACGAGTAATGAATAAAGCAAAATTAATTTTCTTGTTCCATTGAGTCCAAAATGAAGTTTTAGTGAGTTCTAGGGGTCAAATGAGTCAAAAACAAAGCTACAAATGGTTTCCATGGTCAAACGAGTAATGAATAAAGTAAAATTAATTTTCTTGTTCCATTGAGTCCAAAATGAAGTTTTAGTGAGTTCTAGGGGTCAAATGAGTCAAAAACAAAGCTACAAATGGTTTCCATGGTCAAACGAGTAATAAAAAAAGTAAAAATAATTTTCTTGTTCCATTGAGTCCAAAAAAAAGTTTTAGTGAGTTCTAGGGGTCAAATGAGTGAAAAATAAATCTACAAGTGATTTTCGAGTTCAAACGAATAAAAAATGAAGCAAAATTTTTTTTCTTGTTCCAACGAGTCCAAAATGAAGTTTTAGTGAGTTCTAGGGGTGAAATGAGTCAAAAATAAATCTACAAGTGATTTCCAAGCTCAAACGAATCAAAAATGAAGCAAAATTAATTTTCTTGTTCCAACGAGTCCAAAATGAAGTTTTTGTGAGTTATAGGGGTGAAATGAGTCAAAAACAAATCTACAAGTGATTTTCAAGCTCAAACGAGTAATGAATAAAGCAAAAATAATTTTCTTATTCCAACGAGTCCAAAATGAAGTTTTAGTCAGTTCTAGGGGTGAAATGAGTCCAAAACAAAGCTACAAGTGGTTTCCCTGGTCAAACGAGTAATGAATAAAGCAAAATTAATTTTCTTGTCTCATTGAGTCCAAAATGAAGTTTTAGTGAGTTCTAGAGGTCAAATGAGTCAAAAACAAAGCTACAAGTGGTTTCCAAGGTCAAACGAGTAATAAATAAAGCAAAATTAATTTTCTTGTTCCATTGAGTCCAAAATGAAGTTTTAGTGAGTTCTAGGGGTCAAATGAGTGAAAAATAAATCTACAAGTGATTTTCAAGCTCAAACGAATAAAAAATGAAGCAAAATTTATTTTCATGTTCCAACGAGTCCAAAATGAAGTTTTAGTGAGTACTAAGGGTGAAATGAGTCAAAAACAAATCAACAAGTGATTTTCAAGCTCAAACGAGTAATGAATAAAGCAAAATTAATTTTCTTGTTCCAACGAGTCCAAAATGAAGTTTTA
The DNA here is from genome assembly GCA_037693485.1 of Kitagawia praeruptora. Taxonomy (NCBI): domain Eukaryota; kingdom Viridiplantae; phylum Streptophyta; class Magnoliopsida; order Apiales; family Apiaceae; genus Kitagawia; species Kitagawia praeruptora. The sequence goes on from CM075353.1 coordinate 58,238,066, forward strand.
GTGAGTTCTAGGGGTCAAATGAGTCAAAAACAAAGTTACAAGTGGTTTCCATGGTCAAACGAGTAATGAATAAAGCAAAATTAATTTTCTTGTTCCAACGAGTCAAAAATGAAGTTTTAGTAAGTTCTAGGGGTGAAATGAGTCAAAAACAAAGCTACAAGTGGTTTCCATGGTCAAACGAGTAATGAATAAAGCAAAATTAATTTTCTTGTTCCATTGAGTCCAAAATGAAGTTTTAGTGAGTTCTAGGGGTCAAATGGGTCAAAAACAAAGCTACAAATGGTTTCCATGGTCAAACGAGTAATAAATAAAGTAAAATTAATTTTCTTGTTCCATTGAGTCCAAAATGAAGTTTTAGTGAGTTCTAGGGGTCAAATGAGTCAAAAACAAAGCTACAAATGGTTTCCATGGTCAAACGAGTAATAAAAAAAGTAAAAATAATTTTCTTGTTCCATTGAGTCCAAAAAAAAGTTTTAGTGAGTTCTAGGGGTCAAATGAGTGAAAAATAAATCTACAAGTGATTTTCAAGCTCAAACGAATAAAAAATGAAGCAAAAAATTTTTTCTTGTTCCAATGAGTCCAAAATGAAGTTTTAGTGAGTTCTAGGGGTGAAATGTGTCAAAACTAAATCTACAAGTGATTTCCAAGCTCAAACGAATCAAAAATGAAGCAAAATTAATTTTCTTGTTCCAACGAGTCCAAAATGAAGTTTTTGTGAGTTATAGGGGTGAAATGAGTCAAAAACAAATCTACAAGTGATTTTCAAGCTCAAACGAGTAATGAATAAAGCAAAATTAATTTTCTTGTCCCATTGAGTCCAAAATGAAGTTTTAGTGAGTTCTAGAGGTCAAATGAGTCAAAAACAAAGCTACAAGTGGTTTCCAAGGTCAAACGAGTAATAAATAAAGCAAAATTAATTTTCTTGTTCCATTGAGTCCAAAATGAAGTTTTAGTGAGTTCTAGGGGTCAAATGAGTGAAAAATAAATCTACAAGTGATTTTCAAGCTCAAACGAATAAAAAATGAAGCAAAATTTATTTTCATGTTCCAACGAGTCCAAAATGAAGTTTTAGTGAGTACTAAGGGTGAAATGAGTCAAAAACAAATCTACAAGTGATTTTCAAGCTCAAACGAGTAATGAATAAAGCAAAATTAATTTTCTTGTTCCAACGAGTCCAAAATGAAGTTTTAGTGAGTTCTAGGGGTCAAATGAGTCAAAAACAAAGCTACAAGTGGTTTCCATGGTCAAACGAGTAATGAATAAAGCAAAATTAATTTTCTTGTTCCAACGAGTCCAAAATGAAGTTTTAGTAAGTTCTAGGTGTGAAATGAGTCAAAAACAAAGCTACAAGTGGTTTCCATGGTCAAACGAGTAATGAATAAAGCAAAATTAATTTTCTTGTTCCAACGAGTCCAAAATGAAGTTTTAGTAAGTTCTAGGGGTGAAATGAGTCAAAAACAAAGCTACAAGTGGTTTCCCTGGTCAAACGAGTAATGAATAAAGCAAAATTAATTTTCTTGTTCCATTGAGTCCAAAATGAAGTTTTAGTGAGTTCTAGAGGTCAAATGAGTCAAAAACAAAGCTACAAGTGGTTTCCAAGGTCAAACGAGTAATAAATAAAGCAAAATTAATTTTCTTGTTCCATTGAGTCCAAAATGAAGTTTTAGTGAGTTCTAGGGGTCAAATGAGTGAAAAATAAATCTACAAGTGATTTTCAAGCTCAAACGAATAAAAAATGAAGCAAAATTTATTTTCATGTTCCAACGAGTCCAAAATGAAGTTTTAGTGAGTACTAAGGGTGAAATGAGTCAAAAACAAATCTACAAGTGATTTTCAAGCTCAAACGAGTAATGAATAAAGCAAAATTAATTTTCTTGTTCCAACGAGTCCAAAATGAAGTTTTAGTGAGTTCTAGGGGTCAAATGAGTCAAAAACAAAGCTACAAGTGGTTTCCATGGTCAAACGAGTAATGAATAAAGCAAAATTAATTTTCTTGTTCCAACGAGTCCAAAATGAAGTTTTAGTAAGTTCTAGGTGTGAAATGAGTCAAAAACAAAGCTACAAGTGGTTTCCATGGTCAAACGAGTAATGAATAAAGCAAAATTAATTTTCTTGTTCCAACGAGTCCAAAATGAAGTTTTAGTAAGTTCTAGGGGTGAAATGAGTCAAAAACAAAGCTACAAGTGGTTTCCATGGTCAAACGAGTAATGAATAAAGCAAAATTAATTTTCTTGTTCCATTGAGTCCAAAATGAAGTTTTAGTGAGTTCTAGGGGTCAAATGAGTCAAAAACAAAGCTACAAATGGTTTCCATGGTCAAACGAGTAATGAATAAAGTAAAATTAATTTTCTTGTTCCATTGAGTCCAAAATGAAGTTTTAGTGAGTTCTAGGGGTCAAATGAGTCAAAAACAAAGCTACAAATGGTTTCCATGGTCAAACGAGTAATAAAAAAAGTAAAAATAATTTTCTTGTTCCATTGAGTCCAAAAAAAAGTTTTAGTGGGTTCTAGGGGTCAAATGAGTGAAAAATAAATCTACAAGTGATTTTCAAGCTCAAACGAATAAAAAATGAAGCAAAATTTTTTTTCTTGTTCCAACGAGTCCAAAATGAAGTTTTAGTGAGTTCTAGGGGTGAAATGAGTCAAAAATAAATCTACAAGTGATTTCCAAGCTCAAACGAATCAAAAATGAAGCAAAATTAATTTTCTTGTTCCAACGAGTCCAAAATGAAGTTTTTGTGAGTTATAGGGGTGAAATGAGTCAAAAACAAATCTACAAGTGATTTTCAAGCTCAAACGAGTAATGAATAAAGCAAAAATAATTTTCTTATTCCAACGAGTCCAAAATGAAGTTTTAGTCAGTTCTAGGGGTGAAATGAGTCCAAAACAAAGCTACAAGTGGTTTCCCTGGTCAAACGAGTAATGAATAAAGCAAAATTAATTTTCTTGTCTCATTGAGTCCAAAATGAAGTTTTAGTGAGTTCTAGAGGTCAAATGAGTCAAAAACAAAGCTACAAGTGGTTTCCAAGGTCAAACGAGTAATAAATAAAGCAAAATTAATTTTCTTGTTCCATTGAGTCCAAAATGAAGTTTTAGTGAGTTCTAGGGGTCAAATGAGTGAAAAATAAATCTACAAGTGATTTTCAAGCTCAAACGAATAAAAAATGAAGCAAAATTTATTTTCATGTTCCAACGAGTCCAAAATGAAGTTTTAGTGAGTACTAAGGGTGAAATGAGTCAAAAACAAATCTACAAGTGATTTTCAAGCTCAAACGAGTAATGAATAAAGCAAAATTAATTTTCTTGTTCCAACGAGTCCAAAATGAAGTTTTAGTGAGTTCTAGGGGTCAAATGAGTCAAAAACAAAGCTACAAGTGGTTTCCATGGTCAAATGAGTAATGAATAAAGCAAAATTAATTTTCTTGTTCCAACGAGTCCAAAATGAAGTTTTAGTAAGTTCTAGGGGTGAAATGAGTCAAAAACAAAGCTACAAGTGGTTTCCATGGTCAAACGAGTAATGAATAAAGCAAAATTAATTTTCTTGTTCCATTGAGTCCAAAATGAAGTTTTAGTGAGTTCTAGGGGTCAAATGAGTGAAAAATAAATCTACAAGTGATTTTCAAGCTCAAACGAATAAAAAATGAAGCAAAATTTATTTTCATGTTCCAACGAGTCCAAAATGAAGTTTTAGTGAGTACTAAGGGTGAAATGAGTCAAAAACAAATCTACAAGTGATTTTCAAGCTCAAACGAGTAATGAATAAAGCAAAATTAATTTTCTTGTTCCAACGAGTCCAAAATGAAGTTTTAGTGAGTTCTAGGGGTCAAATGAGTCAAAAACAAAGCTACAAGTGGTTTCCATGGTCAAACGAGTAATGAATAAAGCAAAATTAATTTTCTTGTTCCAACGAGTCCAAAATGAAGTTTTAGTAAGTTCTAGGTGTGAAATGAGTCAAAAACAAAGCTACAAGTGGTTTCCATGGTCAAACGAGTAATGAATAAAGCAAAATTAATTTTCTTGTTCCAACGAGTCCAAAATGAAGTTTTAGTAAGTTCTAGGGGTGAAATGAGTCAAAAACAAAGCTACAAGTGGTTTCCCTGGTCAAACGAGTAATGAATAAAGCAAAATTAATTTTCTTGTTCCATTGAGTCCAAAATGAAGTTTTAGTGAGTTCTAGAGGTCAAATGAGTCAAAAACAAAGCTACAAGTGGTTTCCAAGGTCAAACGAGTAATAAATAAAGCAAAATTAATTTTCTTGTTCCATTGAGTCCAAAATGAAGTTTTAGTGAGTTCTAGGGGTCAAATGAGTGAAAAATAAATCTACAAGTGATTTTCAAGCTCAAACGAATAAAAAATGAAGCAAAATTTATTTTCATGTTCCAACGAGTCCAAAATGAAGTTTTAGTGAGTACTAAGGGTGAAATGAGTCAAAAACAAATCTACAAGTGATTTTCAAGCTCAAACGAGTAATGAATAAAGCAAAATTAATTTTCTTGTTCCAACGAGTCCAAAATGAAGTTTTAGTGAGTTCTAGGGGTCAAATGAGTCAAAAACAAAGCTACAAGTGGTTTCCATGGTCAAACGAGTAATGAATAAAGCAAAATTAATTTTCTTGTTCCAACGAGTCCAAAATGAAGTTTTAGTAAGTTCTAGGTGTGAAATGAGTCAAAAACAAAGCTACAAGTGGTTTCCATGGTCAAACGAGTAATGAATAAAGCAAAATTAATTTTCTTGTTCCAACGAGTCCAAAATGAAGTTTTAGTAAGTTCTAGGGGTGAAATGAGTCAAAAACAAAGCTACAAGTGGTTTCCATGGTCAAACGAGTAATGAATAAAGCAAAATTAATTTTCTTGTTCCATTGAGTCCAAAATGAAGTTTTAGTGAGTTCTAGGGGTCAAATGAGTCAAAAACAAAGCTACAAATGGTTTCCATGGTCAAACGAGTAATGAATAAAGTAAAATTAATTTTCTTGTTCCATTGAGTCCAAAATGAAGTTTTAGTGAGTTCTAGGGGTCAAATGAGTCAAAAACAAAGCTACAAATGGTTTCCATGGTCAAACGAGTAATAAAAAAAGTAAAAATAATTTTCTTGTTCCATTGAGTCCAAAAAAAAGTTTTAGTGGGTTCTAGGGGTCAAATGAGTGAAAAATAAATCTACAAGTGATTTTCAAGCTCAAACGAATAAAAAATGAAGCAAAATTTTTTTTCTTGTTCCAACGAGTCCAAAATGAAGTTTTAGTGAGTTCTAGGGGTGAAATGAGTCAAAAATAAATCTACAAGTGATTTCCAAGCTCAAACGAATCAAAAATGAAGCAAAATTAATTTTCTTGTTCCAACGAGTCCAAAATGAAGTTTTTGTGAGTTATAGGGGTGAAATGAGTCAAAAACAAATCTACAAGTGATTTTCAAGCTCAAACGAGTAATGAATAAAGCAAAAATAATTTTCTTATTCCAACGAGTCCAAAATGAAGTTTTAGTCAGTTCTAGGGGTGAAATGAGTCCAAAACAAAGCTACAAGTGGTTTCCCTGGTCAAACGAGTAATGAATAAAGCAAAATTAATTTTCTTGTCTCATTGAGTCCAAAATGAAGTTTTAGTGAGTTCTAGAGGTCAAATGAGTCAAAAACAAAGCTACAAGTGGTTTCCAAGGTCAAACGAGTAATAAATAAAGCAAAATTAATTTTCTTGTTCCATTGAGTCCAAAATGAAGTTTTAGTGAGTTCTAGGGGTCAAATGAGTGAAAAATAAATCTACAAGTGATTTTCAAGCTCAAACGAATAAAAAATGAAGCAAAATTTATTTTCATGTTCCAACGAGTCCAAAATGAAGTTTTAGTGAGTACTAAGGGTGAAATGAGTCAAAAACAAATCTACAAGTGATTTTCAAGCTCAAACGAGTAATGAATAAAGCAAAATTAATTTTCTTGTTCCAACGAGTCCAAAATGAAGTTTTAGTGAGTTCTAGGGGTCAAATGAGTCAAAAACAAAGCTACAAGTGGTTTCCATGGTCAAACGAGTAATGAATAAAGCAAAATTAATTTTCTTGTTCCAACGAGTCCAAAATGAAGTTTTAGTAAGTTCTAGGGGTGAAATGAGTCAAAAACAAAGCTACAAGTGGTTTCCATGGTCAAACGAGTAATGAATAAAGCAAAATTAATTTTCTTGTTCCATTGAGTCCAAAATGAAGTTTTAGTGAGTTCTAGGGGTCAAATGAGTCAAAAACAAAGCTACAAATGGTTTCCATGGTCAAACGAGTAATAAATAAAGTAAAATTAATTTTCTTGTTCCATTGAGTCCAAATGAAGTTTTAGTGAGTTCTAGGGGTCAAATGAGTCAAAAACAAAGCTACAAATGGTTTCCATGGTCAAACGAGTAATAAAAAAAGTAAAAATAATTTTCTTGTTCCATTGAGTCCAAAAAAAAGTTTTAGTGAGTTCTAGGGGTCAAATGAGTGAAAAATAAATCTACAAGTGATTTTCAAGCTCAAACGAATAAAAAATGAAGCAAAAAATTTTTTCTTGTTCCAATGAGTCCAAAATGAAGTTTTAGTGAGTTCTAGGGGTGAAATGAGTCAAAAATAAATCTACAAGTGATTTCCAAGCTCAAACGAATAAAAAATGAAGCAAAATTAATTTTCTTGTTCCAACGAGTCCAAAATGAAGTTTTTGTGAGTTATAGGGGTGAAATGAGTCAAAAACAAATCTACAAGTGATTTTCAAGCTCAAACGAGTAATGAATAAAGCAAAATTAATTTTCTTATTCCAACGAGTCCAAAATGAAGTTTTAGTCAGTTCTAGGGGTGAAATGAGTCCAAAACAAAGCTACAAGTGGTTTCCCTGGTCAAACGAGTAATGAATAAAACAAAATTAATTTTCTTGTTCCATTGAGTCCAAAATGAAGTTTTAGTGAGTTCTAGGGGTCGAATGAGTAAAAAACAAAGCTACAAGTGGTTTCCAAGGTCAAACGAGTAATAAATAAAGCAAAATTAATTTTCTTGTTCCATTGAGTCCAAAATGAAGTTTTAGTGAGTTCTAGGGGTCAAATGAGTGAAAAATAAATCTACAAGTGATTTTCAAGCTCAAACGAATAAAAAATGAAGCAAAATTTATTTTCTTGTTCCAACGAGTCCAAAATGAAGTTTTAGTGAGTACTAGGGGTGAAATGAGTCAAAAACAAATCTACAAGTGATTTTCAAGCTCAAACGAGTAATGAATAAAGCAAAATTAATTTTCTTGTTCCAACGAGTCTAAAATGAAGTTTTAGTGAGTTCTAGGGGTCAAATGAGTCAAAAACAAAGCTACAAGTGGTTTCCATGGTCAAACGAGTAATGAATAAAGCAAAAATAATTTTCTTGTTCCAACGAGTCCAAAATGAAGTTTTAGTAAGTTCTAGGGGTGAAATGAGTCAAAAACAAAGCTACAAGTGGTTTCCATGGTCAAACGAGTAATGAATAAAGCAAAATTACTTTTCTTGTTCCATTGAGTCCAAAATGAAGTTTTAGTGAGTTCTAGGGGTCAAATGAGTCAAAAACAAAGCTACAAATGGTTTCCATGGTCAAACGAGTAATAAATAAAGTAAAAATAATTTTCTTGTTCCAACGAGTCCAAAAAAAAGTTTTAGTGAGTTCTAGGGGTCAAATGAGTGAAAAATAAATCTACAAGTGATTTTCAAGCTCAAACGAATAAAAAATGAAGCAAAAATTATTTTCTTGTTCCAACGAGTCCAAAATGAAGTTTTAGCGAGTTCTAGGGGTGAAATGAGTCAAAAACAAATCTACAAGTGATTTCAAGCTCAAACGAATAAAAAATGAAGCAAAATTAATTTTTTGTTCCAACGAGTCCAAAATGAAGTTTTAGTGAGTTCTAGGGGTGAAATGAGTCAAAAACAAAGCTACAAGTGGTTTCCATGGTCAAACGAGTAATGAATAAAGAAAAATTAATTTTCTTGTTCCATTGAGTCCAAAATGAAGTTTTTGTGAGTTCTAGGGTTCAAATGAGTCAAAATCAAAGCTACAAGTGGTTTCCATGGTCAAACGAGTAATAAATAAAGCAAAATTAATTTTCTTGTTCCATTGAGTCCAAAATGGAGTTTTAGTGAGTTCTAGGGGTCAAATGAGTGAAAAATAAATCTACAAGTGATTTTCAAGCTCAAACGAATAAAAAATGTAGCAAAATTTATTTTCTTGTTCCAACGAGTCCAAAATGAAGTTTTAGTGAGTTCTAGGGGTGAAATGAGTCAAAAACAAATCTACAAGTGATTTTCAAGCTCAAACGAGTAATGAATAAAGCAAAATTAATTTTCTTGTTCCAACGAATCCAAAATGAAGTTTTAGTGAGTTCTAGGGGTCAAATGAGTCAAAAACAAAGCTACAAGTGGTTTTCATGGTCAAACGAGTAATGAATAAATCAAAATTACTTTTCTTGTTCCATTGAGTCCAAAATGAAGTTTTATTGAGTTCTAGGGGTCAAATGAGTGAAAAATAAATCTACAAGTGATTTTCAAGCTCAAACGAATAAAAAATGAAGCAAAATTTACTTTCTTGTTCCAACGAGTCCAAAATGAAGTTTTAGTGAGTACTAGGGGTGAAATGAGTCAAAGACAAATCTACAAGTGATTTTCAAGCTCAAACGAGTAATGAATAAAGCAAAATTAATTTTCTTGTTCCAACGAGTCCAAAATGAAGTTTTAATGAGTTCTAGGGGTGAAATGAGTCAAAAACAAAGCTACAAGTGGTTTCCATGGTCAAACGAGTAATGAATAAAGCAAAATTACTTTTCTTGTTCCACTGAGTCCAAAATGAAGTTTTAGTGAGTTCTAGGGGTCAAATGAGTCAAAAACAAAGCTACAAATGGTTTCCATGGTCAAACGAGTAATAAATAAAGTAAAAATAATTTTCTTGTTCCAACGAGTCCAAAAAAAAGTTTTAGTGAGTTCTAGGGGTCAAATGAGTGAAAAATAAATCTACAAGTGATTTTCAAGCTCAAACGAATAAAAAATGAAGCAAAAATTATTTTCTTGTTCCAACGAGTCCAAAATGAAGTTTTAGCGAGTTCTAGGGGTGAAATGAGTCAAAAACAAATCTACAAGTGATTTCAAGCTCAAACGAATCAAAAATGAAGCAAAATTAATTTTTTGTTCCAACGAGTCCAAAATGAAGTTTTAGTGAGTTCTAGGGGTGAAATGAGTCAAAAACAAAGCTACAAGTGGTTTCCATGGTCAAACGAGTAATGAATAAAGAAAAATTAATTTTCTTGTTCCATTGAGTCCAAAATGAAGTTTTTGTGAGTTCTAGGGTTCAAATGAGTCAAAATCAAAGCTACAAGTGGTTTCCATGGTCAAACGAGTAATAAATAAAGCAAAATTAATTTTCTTGTTCCATTGAGTCCAAAATGGAGTTTTAGTGAGTTCTAGGGGTCAAATGAGTGAAAAATAAATCTACAAGTGATTTTCAAGCTCAAACGAATAAAAAATGTAGCAAAATTTATTTTCTTGTTCCAACGAGTCCAAAATGAAGTTTTAGTGAGTTCTAGGGGTGAAATGAGTCAAAAACAAATCTACAAGTGATTTTCAAGCTCAAACGAGTAATGAATAAAGCAAAATTAATTTTCTTGTTCCAACGAATCCAAAATGAAGTTTTAGTGAGTTCTAGGGGTCAAATGAGTCAAAAACAAAGCTACAAGTGGTTTTCATGGTCAAACGAGTAATGAATAAATCAAAATTACTTTTCTTGTTCCATTGAGTCCAAAATGAAGTTTTATTGAGTTCTAGGGGTCAAATGAGTGAAAAATAAATCTACAAGTGATTTTCAAGCTCAAACGAATAAAAAATGAAGCAAAATTTACTTTCTTGTTCCAACGAGTCCAAAATGAAGTTTTAGTGAGTACTAGGGGTGAAATGAGTCAAAGACAAATCTACAAGTGATTTTCAAGCTCAAACGAGTAATGAATAAAGCAAAATTAATTTTCTTGTTCCAACGAGTCCAAAATGAAGTTTTAATGAGTTCTAGGGGTGAAATGAGTCAAAAACAAAGCTACAAGTGGTTTCCATGGTCAAACGAGTAATGAATAAAGCAAAATTAATTTTCTTGTTCCAACGAGTCCAAAATGAAGTTTTAGTCAGTTCTAGGGGTGAAATGAATCAAAAAACAAAGCTACAAGTAGTTTCCATGGTCAAACGAGTAATGAATAAAGCAAATTAATTTTCTTGTTCCATTGAGTCCAAAATGAAGTTTTAGTGAGTTCTAGGGGTGAAATGAGTCAAAAATAAAGCTACAAGTGGTTTTCATGGTCAAACGAGTAATAAATAAAGTAAAAATAATTTTCTTGTTCCATTGAGTCCAAAATAAAGTTTTAGTGAGTTCTAGGGGTCAAATGAGTGAAAAATAAATCTACAAGTGATTTTCAAGCTCAAACGAATAAAAAATGAAGCAAAAATTATTTTCTTGTTCCAACGAGTCCAAAATGAAGTTTTAGCGAGTTCTAGGGGTGAAATGAGTCAAAAACAAATCTACAAGTGATTTCAAGCTCAAACGAATCAAAAATGAAGCAAAATTAATTTTTTGTTCCAACGAGTCCAAAATGAAGTTTTAGAGAGTTCTAGGGGTCAAATGAGTCAAAAACAAAGCTACAAGTGGTTTCCATGGTCAAACTAGTAATGAATAAAGCAAAATTAATTTTCTTGTTCCAACGAGTCCAAAATGAAGTTTTAGTCAGTTCTAGGGGTGAAATGAGTAAAAAACAAAGCTACAAGTGGTTTGCATGGTCAAACGAGTAATGAATAAAGCAAAATTAATTTTCTTGTTCCATTGAGTCCAAAATGGAGTTTTAGTGAGTTCTAGGGGTCAAATGAGTGAAAATAAATCTACAAGTGATTTTCAAGCTCAAACGAATAAAAAATGTAGCAAAATTTATTTTCTTGTTCCAACGAGTCCAAAATGAAGTTTTAGTGAGTTCTAGGGGTGAAATGAGTCAAAAACAAATCTACAAGTGATTTTCAAGCTCAAACGAGTAATGAATAAAGCAAAATTAATTTTCTTGTTCCAACGAATCCAAAGTGAAGTTTTAGTGAGTTCTAGGGGTCAAATGAGTCAAAAACAAAGCTACAAGTGGTTTTCATGGTCAAACGAGTAATGAATAAATCAAAATTAATTTTCTTGTTCCATTGAGTCCAAAATGAAGTTTTAGTGAGTTCTAGGGGTCAAATGAGTGAAAAATAAATCTACAAGTGATTTTCAAGCTCAAACGAATAAAAAATGAAGCAAAATTTATTTTCTTGTTCCAACGAGTCCAAAATGAAGTTTTAGTGAGTACTAGGGGTGAAATGAGTCAAAGACAAATCTACAAGTGATTTTCAAGCTCAAACGAGTAATGAATAAAGCAAAATTAATTTTCTTGTTCCAACGAGTCCAAAATGAAGTTTTAGTGAGTTCTAGGGGTCAAGTGAGTCAAAAACAAAGCTACAAGTGGTTTCCATGGTCAAACTAGTAATGAATAAAGCAAAATTAATTTTCTTGTTCCAACGAGTCCAAAATGAAGTTTTAGTCAGTTCTAGGGGTGAAATGAGTCAAAAACAAAGCTACAAGTGGTTTCCATGGTCAAACGAGTAATGAATAAAGCAAAATTAATTTTCTTGTTCCATTGAGTCCAAAATGAAGTTTTAGTGAGTTCTAGGGGTCAAATGAGTCAAAAACAAAGCTACAAATGTTTTCCATGGTCAAACGAGTAATAAATAAAGTAAAAATAATTTTCTTGTTTCATTGAGTCCAAAAAAAAGTTTTAGTGAGTTCAAGGGGTCAAATGAGTGAAAAACAAATCTACAAGTGATTTTCAAGCTCAAACGAATAAAAAATGAAGCAAAATTTTTTTTGTTGTTCCAACGAGTCCAAAATGAAGTTTTATTGAGTTCTAGGGGTGAAATGAGTCAAAAATAAATCTACAAGTGATTTCCAAGCTCAAACGAATCAAAAATGAAGCAAAATTAATTTTCTTGTTCCAACGAGTCCAAAATGAAGTTTTTGTGAGTTATAGGGGTGAAATGAGTCAAAAACAAATCTACAAGTGATTTTCAAGCTCAAACGAGTAATGAATAAAGCAAAAATAATTTTCTTATTCCAACGAGTCCAAAATGAAGTTTTAGTCAGTTCTAGGGGTGAAATGAGTCCAAAACAAAGCTACAAGTGGTTTCCCTGGTCAAACGAGTAATGAATAAAGCAAAATTAATTTTCTTGTCCCATTGAGTCCAAAATGAAGTTTTAGTGAGTTCTAGAGGTCAAATGAGTCAAAAACAAAGCTACAAGTGGTTTCCAAGGTCAAACGAGTAATAAATAAAGCAAAATTAATTTTCTTGTTCCATTGAGTCCAAAATGAAGTTTTAGTGAGTTCTAGGGGTCAAATGAGTGAAAAATAAATCTACAAGTGATTTTCAAGCTCAAACGAATAAAAAATGAAGCAAAATTTATTTTCATGTTCCAACGAGTCCAAAATGAAGTTTTAGTGAGTACTAAGGGTGAAATGAGTCAAAAACAAATCTACAAGTGATTTTCAAGCTCAAACGAGTAATGAATAAAGCAAAATTAATTTTCTTGTTCCAACGAGTCCAAAATGAAGTTTTAGTGAGTTCTAGGGGTCAAATGAGTCAAAAACAAAGCTACAAGTGGTTTCCATGGTCAAACGCGTAATGAATAAAGCAAAATTAATTTTCTTGTTCCAACGAGTCCAAAATGAAGTTTTAGTAAGTTCTAGGGGTGAAATGAGTCAAAAACAAAGCTACAATTGGTTTCCATGGTCAAACGAGTAATGAATAAAGCAAAATTAATTTTCTTGTTCCATTGAGTCCAAAATGAAGTTTTAGTGAGTTCTAGGGGTCAAATGAGTCAAAAACAAAGCTACAAATGGTTTCCATGGTCAAACGAGTAATAAATAAAGTAAAATTAATTTTCTTGTTCCATTGAGTCCAAAATGAAGTTTTAGTGAGTTCTAGGGGTCAAATGAGTCAAAAACAAAGCTACAAATGGTTTCCATGGTCAAACGAGTAATAAAAAAAGTAAAAATAATTTTCTTGTTCCATTGAGTCCAAAAAAAAGTTTTAGTGAGTTCTAGGGGTCAAATGAGTGAAAAATAAATCTACAAGTGATTTTCAAGCTCAAACGAATAAAAAATGAAGCAAAATTTTTTTTCTTGTTCCAACGAGTCCAAAATGAAGTTTTAGTGAGTTCTAGGGGTGAAATGAGTCAAAAATAAATCTACAAGTGATTTCCAAGCTCAAACGAATCAAAAATGAAGCAAAATTAATTTTCTTGTTCCAACGAGTCCAAAATGAAGTTTTTTTGAGTTATAGGGGTGAAATGAGTCAAAAACAAATCTACAAGTGATTTTCAAGCTCAAACGAGTAATGAATAAAGCAAAAATAATTTTCTTATTCCAACGAGTCCAAAATAAAGTTTTAGTCAGTTCTAGGGGTGAAATGAGTCCAAAACAAAGCTACAAGTGGTTTCCCTGGTCAAACGAGTAATGAATAAAGCAAAATTAATTTTCTTGTCCCATTGAGTCCAAAATGAAGTTTTAGTGAGTTCTAGAGGTCAAATGAGTCAAAAACAAAGCTACAAGTGGTTTCCAAGGTCAAACGAGTAATAAATAAAGCAAAATTAATTTTCTTGTTCCATTGAGTCCAAAATGAAGTTTTAGTGAGTTCTAGGGGTCAAATGAGTGAAAAATAAATCTACAAGTGATTTTCAAGCTCAAACGAATAAAAAATTAAGCAAAATTTATTTTCATGTTCCAACGAGTCCAAAATGAAGTTTTAGTGAGTACTAAGGGTGAAATGAGTCAAAAACAAATCTACAAGTGATTTTCAAGCTCAAACGAGTAATGAATAAAGCAAAATTAATTTTCTTGTTCCAACGAGTCCAAAATGAAGTTTTAGTGAGTTCTAGGGGTCAAATGAGTCAAAAACAAAGCTACAAGTGGTTTCCATGGTCAAACGAGTAATGAATAAAGCAAAATTAATTTTCTTGTTCCAACGAGTCCAAAATGAAGTTTTAGTAAGTTCTAGGGGTGAAATGAGTCAAAAACAAAGCTACAAGTGGTTTCCATGGTCAAACGAGTAATGAATAAAGCAAAATTAATTTTCTTGTTCCATTGAGTCCAAAATTAAGTTTTAGTGAGTTCTAGGGGTCAAATGAGTCAAAAACAAAGCTACAAATGGTTTCCATGGTCAAACGAGTAATAAATAAATTAAAATTAATTTTCTTGTTCCATTGAGTCCAAAATGAAGTTTTAGTGAGTTCTAGGGGTCAAATGAGTCAAAAACAAAGCTACAAATGGTTTCCATGGTCAAACGAGTAATAAAAAAAGTAAAAATAATTTTCTTGTTCCATTGAGTCCAAAAAAAAGTTTTAGTGAGTTCTAGGGGTCAAATGAGTAAAAAATAAATCTACAAGTGATTTTCAAGCTCAAACGAATAAAAAATGAAGCAAAAATTTTTTTCTTGTTCCAACGAGTCCAAAATGAAGTTTTAGTGAGTTCTAGGGGTGAAATGAGTCAAAAATAAATCTACAAGTGATTTCCAAGCTCAAACGAATCAAAAATGAAGCAAAATTAATTTTCTTGTTCCAACGAGTCCAAAATGAAGTTTTTGTGAGTTATAGGGGTGAAATGAGTCAAAAACAAATCTACAAGTGATTTTCAAGCTCAAACGAGTAATGAATAAAGCAAAATTAATTTTCTTATTCCAACGAGTCCAAAATGAAGTTTTAGTCAGTTCTAGGGGTGAAATGAGTCCAAAACAAAGCTACAAGTGGTTTCCCTGGTCAAACGAGTAATGAATAAAACAAAATTAATTTTCTTGTTCCATTGAGTCCAAAATGAAGTTTTAGTGAGTTCTAGGGGTCGAATGAGTCAAAAATAAAGCTACAAGTGGTTTCCAAGGTCAAACGAGTAATAAATAAAGCAAAATTAATTTTCTTGTTCCATTGAGTCCAAAATGAAGTTTTAGTGAGTTCCAGGGGTCAAATGAGTGAAAAATAAATCTACAAGTGATTTTCAAGCTCAAACGAATAAAAAATGAAGCAAAATTTATTTTCATGTTCCAACGAGTCCAAAATGAAGTTTTAGTGAGTACTAGGGGTGAAATGAGTCAAAAACAAATCTACAAGTGATTTTCAAGCTCAAACGAGTAATGAATAAAGCAAAATTAATTTTCTTGTTCCAACGAGTCCAAAATGAAGTTTTAGTGAGTTCTAGGGGTCAAATGAGTCAAAAACAAAGCTACAAATGGTTTCCATGGTCAAACGAGTAATGAATAAAGCAAAATTAATTTTCTTGTTCCAACGAGTCCAAAATGAAGTTTTAGTAAGTTCTAGGGGTGAAATGAGTCAAAAACAAAGCTACAAGTGGTTTCCATGGTCAAACGAGTAATGAATAAAGCAAAATTAATTTTCTTGTTCCATTGAGTCCAAAATGAAGTTTTAGTGAGTTCTAGGGGTCAAATGAGTCAAAAACAAAGCTACAAATGGTTTCCATGGTCAAACGAGTAATAAATAAATTAAAATTAATTTTCTTGTTCCATTGAGTCCAAAATGAAGTTTTAGTGAGTTCTAGGGGTCAAATGAGTCAAAAACAAAGCTACAAATGGTTTCCATGGTCAAACGAGTAATAAAAAAAGTAAAAATAATTTTCTTGTTCCATTGAGTCCAAAAAAAAGTTTTAGTGAGTTCTAGGGGTCAAATGAGTAAAAAATAAATCTACAAGTGATTTTCAAGCTCAAACGAATAAAAAATGAAGCAAAAATTTTTTTTCTTGTTCCAACGAGTCCAAAATGAAGTTTTAGTGAGTTCTAGGGGTGAAATGAGTCAAAAATAAATCTACAAGTGATTTCCAAGCTCAAACGAATCAAAAATGAAGCAAAATTAATTTTCTTGTTCCAACGAGTCCAAAATGAAGTTTTTGTGAGTTATAGGGGTGAAATGAGTCAAAAACAAATCTACAAGTGATTTTCAAGCTCAAACGAGTAATGAATAAAGCAAAATTAATTTTCTTATTCCAACGAGTCCAAAATGAAGTTTTAGTCAGTTCTAGGGGTGAAATGAGTCCAAAACAAAGCTACAAGTGGTTTCCCTGGTCAAACGAGTAATGAATAAAACAAAATTAATTTTCTTGTTCCATTGAGTCTAAAATGAAGTTTTAGTGAGTTCTAGGGGTCGAATGAGTCAAAAATAAAGCTACAAGTGGTTTCCAAGTTCAAACGAGTAATAAATAAAGCAAAATTAATTTTCTTGTTCCATTGAGTCCAAAATGAAGTTTTAGTGAGTTCTAGGGGTCAAATGAGTGAAAAATAAATCTACAAGTGATTTTCAAGCTCAAACGAATAAAAAATGAAGCAAAATTTATTTTCATGTTCCAACGAGTCCAAAATGAAGTTTTAGTGAGTACTAGGGGTGAAATGAGTCAAAAACAAATCTACAAGTGATTTTCAAGCTCAAACGAGTAATGAATAAAGCAAAATTAATTTTCTTGTTCCAACGAGTCCAAAATGAAGTTTTAGTGAGTTCTAGGGGTCAAATGAGTCAAAAACAAAGCTACAAATGGTTTCCATGGTCAAACGAGTAATGAATAAAGCAAAATTAATTTTCTTGTTCCAACGAGTCCAAAATGAAGTTTTAGTAAGTTCTAGGGGTGAAATGAGTCAAAAACAAAGCTACAAGTGGTTTCCATGGTCAAACGAGTAATGAATAAAGCAAAATTAATTTTCTTGTTCCATTGAGTCCAAAATGAAGTTTTAGTAAGTTCTAGGTGTCAAATGAGTCAAAAACAAAGCTACAAATGGTTTCCATGGTCAAACGAGTAATAAATAAAGTAAAAATAATTTTCTTGTTCCATTGAGTCCAAGAAAAAGTTTTAGTGAGTTCTAGGGGTCAAATGAGTGAAAAATAAATCTACAAGTGATTTTCAAGCTCAAACGAATAAAAAATGAAGCAAATATTATTTTCTTGTTCCAACGAGTCCAAAATGAAGTTTTAGCGAGTTCTAGGGGTGAAATGAGTCAAAAACAAATCTACAAGCGATTTCCAAGCTCAAACGAATCAAAAATGAAGCAAAATTAATTTTTTGTTCCAACGAGTCCAAAATGAAGTTTTAGTGAGTTCTAGGGGTGAAATGAGTCAAAAACAAAGCTACAAGTGGTTTCCATGGTCAAACGAGTAATGAATAAAGAAAAATTAATTTTCTTGTTCCATTGAGTCCAAAATGAAGTTTTAGTGAGTTCTAGGGGTCAAATGAGTCAAAATCAAAGCTACAAGTGGTTTCCATGGTCAAACGAGTAACAAATAAAGCAAAATTAATTTTCTTGTTCCATTGAGTCCAAAATGGAGTTTTAGTGAGTTCTAGGGGTCAAATGAGTGAAAAATAAATCTACAAGTGATTTTCAAGCTCAAACAAATAAAAAATGAAGCAAAATTTATTTTCTTGTTCCAACGAGTCCAAAATGAAGTTTTAGTGAGTTCTAGGGGTGAAATGAGTCAAAAACAAATCTACAAGTGATTTTCAAGCTCAAACGAGTAATGAATAAAGCAAAATTAATTTTCTTGTTCCAACGAGTCCAAAATGAAGTTTTAGTGAGTTCTAGGGGTCAAATGAGTCAAAAACAAAGCTACAAGTGGTTTCCATGGTCAAACGAGTAATGAATAAAGCAAAATTAATTTTCTTGTTCCAACGAGTCCAAAATGAAGTTTTAGTAAGTTCTAGGGGTGAAATGAGTCAAAAACAGAGCTACAAGTGGTTTCCATGGTCAAACGAGTAATGAATAAAGCAAAATTAATTTTCTTGTTCAATTGAGTCCAAAATGAAGTTTTAGTGAGTTCTAGGGGTCAAATGAGTCAAAAACAAAGCTACAAATGGTTTCCATGGTCAAACGAGTAATAAATAAAGTAAAAATAATTTTCTTGTTCCATTGAGTCCAAAAAAAAAAGTTTTAGTGAGTTCTAGGGGTCAAATGAGTGAAAAATAAATCTACAATTGATTTTCAAGCTCAAACGAATAAAAAATAAAGCAAATTTTTTTTTTCTTGTTCCAACGAGTCCAAAATGAAGTTTTAGTGAGTTCTAGGGGTGAAATGAGTCAAAAACAAAGCTACAAATGGTTTCCATGGTCAAACGAGTAATAAATAAAGTAAAAATAATTTTCTTGTTCCATTGAGTCCAAAAAAAAAAGTTTTAGTGAGTTCTAGGGGTCAAATGAGTGAAAAATAAATCTACAATTGATTTTCAAGCTCAAACGAATAAAAAATAAAGCAAATTTTTTTTTTCTTGTTCCAACGAGTCCAAAATGAAGTTTTAGTAAGTTCTAGGGGTGAAATGAGTCAAAAACAAAGCTACAAGTGGTTTCCATGGTCAAACGAGTAATGAATAAAGCAAAATTAATTTTCTTGTTCCATTGAGTCCAAAATGAAGTTTTAGTAAGTTCTAGGTGTCAAATGAGTCAAAAACAAAGCTACAAATGGTTTCCATGGTCAAACGAGTAATAAATAAAGTAAAAATAATTTTCTTGTTCCATTGAGTCCAAGAAAAAGTTTTAGTGAGTTCTAGGGGTCAAATGAGTGAAAAATAAATCTACAAGTGATTTTCAAGCTCAAACGAATAAAAAATGAAGCAAATATTATTTTCTTGTTCCAACGAGTCCAAAATGAAGTTTTAGCGAGTTCTAGGGGTGAAATGAGTCAAAAACAAATCTACAAGCGATTTCCAAGCTCAAACGAATCAAAAATGAAGCAAAATTAATTTTTTGTTCCAACGAGTCCAAAATGAAGTTTTAGTGAGTTCTAGGGGTGAAATGAGTCAAAAACAAAGCTACAAGTGGTTTCCATGGTCAAACGAGTAATGAATAAAGAAAAATTAATTTTCTTGTTCCATTGAGTCCAAAATGAAGTTTTAGTGAGTTCTAGGGGTCAAATGAGTCAAAATCAAAGCTACAAGTGGTTTCCATGGTCAAACGAGTAACAAATAAAGCAAAATTAATTTCTTGTTCCATTGAGTCCAAAATGGAGTTTTAGTGAGTTCTAGGGGTCAAATGAGTGAAAAATAAATCTACAAGTGATTTTCAAGCTCAAACAAATAAAAAATGAAGCAAAATTTATTTTCTTGTTCCAACGAGTCCAAAATGAAGTTTTAGTGAGTTCTAGGGGTGAAATGAGTCAAAAACAAATCTACAAGTGATTTTCAAGCTCAAACGAGTAATGAATAAAGCAAAATTAATTTTCTTGTTCCAACGAGTCCAAAATGAAGTTTTAGTGAGTTCTAGGGGTCAAATGAGTCAAAAACAAAGCTACAAGTGGTTTCCATGGTCAAACGAGTAATGAATAAAGCAAAATTAATTTTCTTGTTCCAACGAGTCCAAAATGAAGTTTTAGTAAGTTCTAGGGGTGAAATGAGTCAAAAACAGAGCTACAAGTGGTTTCCATGGTCAAACGAGTAATGAATAAAGCAAAATTAATTTTCTTGTTCAATTGAGTCCAAAATGAAGTTTTAGTGAGTTCTAGGGGTCAAATGAGTCAAAAACAAAGCTACAAATGGTTTCCATGGTCAAACGAGTAATAAATAAAGTAAAAATAATTTTCTTGTTCCATTGAGTCCAAAAAAAAAAGTTTTAGTGAGTTCTAGGGGTCAAATGAGTGAAAAATAAATCTACAATTGATTTTCAAGCTCAAACGAATAAAAAATAAAGCAAATTTTTTTTTTCTTGTTCCAACGAGTCCAAAATGAAGTTTTAGTGAGTTCTAGGGGTGAAATGAGTCAAAAACAAATCTACAAGTGATTTCCAAGCTCAAACGAATCAAAAATGAAGCAAAATTAATTTTCTTGTTCCAACGAGTCCAAAATGAAGTTTTAGTGAGTTCTAGGGGTGAATTGAGTCAAAAACAAAGCTACAAGTGGTTTCCATGGTCAAACGAGTAATGAATAAAGAAAAATTAATTTTCTTGTTCCATTGAGTCCAAAATGAAGTTTTAGTGAGTTCTAGGGGTCAAATGAGTCAAAATCACAGCTACAAGTGGTTTCCATGGTCAAACGAGTAATAAATAAAGCAAAATTAATTTTCTTGTTCCATTGAGTCCAAAATGGAGTTTTAGTGAGTTCTAGGGGTCAAATGAGTCAAAATCACAGCTACAAGTGGTTTCCATGGTCAAACGAGTAATAAATAAAGCAAAATTAATTTTCTTGTTCCATTGAGTCCAAAATGGAGTTTTAGTGAGTTCTAGGGGTCAAATGAGTCAAAAACAAAGCTACAAGTGGTTTCCATGGTCAAACGAGTAACGAATAAAGCAAAATTAATTTTCTTGTTCCAACGAGTCCAAAATGAAGTTTTATGGAGTTCTAGGGGTGAAATGAGTCAAAAACAAATCTACAAGTGATTTTCAAGCTCAAACGAGTAATGAATAAAGCAAAATTAATTTTCTTGTTCCGACGAGTCCAAAATGAAGTTTTAGTCAGTTCTAAGGGTTAAATGAGTCCAAAACAAAGCTACAAGTGGTTTCCATGCTCAAACGAGTAATGAATAAAGCAAAATTAATTTTCTTGTTCCATTGAGTCCAAAATGAAGTTTTAATGAGTTCTAGGGGTGAAATGAGTCAAAAACAAATCTACAAGTGATTTCCAAGCTCAAACGAATCAAAAATGAAGCAAAATTAATTTTTTGTTCCAACGAGTCCAATATGAAGTTTTAGTGAGTTCTAGGAGTGAAATGAGTCAAAAACAAAGCTACAAGTGGTTTCCATGGTCAAACGAGTAATGAATAAAGAAAAATTAATTTTCTTGTTCCATTGAGTCCAAAATGAAGTTTTCGTGAGTTCTAGGGGTCAAATGAGTCAAAATCAAGGTTACAAGTGGTTTCCATGGTCAAACGAGTAATAAATAAAGCAAAATTAATTTTCTTGTTCCATTGAGTCCAAAATGGAGTTTTAGTGAGTTCTAGGGGTCAAATGAGTGAAAAATTAATCTACAAGTGATTTTCAAGCTCAAACGAATAAAAAATGAAGCAAAATTTATTTTCTTGTTCCAACGAGTCCAAAATGAAGTTTTAGTGAGTTCTAGGGGTGAAATGAGTCAAAAACAAATCTACAAGTGATTTCCAAGCTCAAACGAATCAAAAATGAAGCAAAATTAATTTTCTTATTCCAACGAGTCCAAAATGAAGTTTTAGTGAGTTCTAGGGGTGAAATGAGTCAAAAACAAAGCTACAAGTGGTTTCCATGGTCAAACGAGTAATGAATAAAGAAAAATTAATTTTCTTGTTCCATTGAGTCCAAAATGAAGTTTTAATGAGTTCTAGGGGTCAAATGAGTCAAAATCAAAGTTACGAGTGGTTTCCATGGTCAAACGAGTAATAAATAAAGCAAAATTAATTTTCTTGTTCCATTGAGTCCAAAATGGAGTTTTAGTGAGTTCTAGGGGTCAAATAAGTGAAAAATTAATCTACAAGTGATTTTCAAGCTCAAACGAATAAAAAATGAAGCAAAATTTATTTTCTTGTTCCAACGAGTCCAAAATGAAGTTTTAGTGAGTTCTAGGGGTGAAATGAGTCAAAAACAAATCTACAAGTGATTTTCAAGCTCAAACGAGTAGTGAATAAAGCAAAATTAATTTTCTTGTTCCAACGAGTCCAAAATGAAGTTTTAGTGAGTTCTAGGGGTGAAATGAGTCGAAAACAAAGCTACAAGTGGTTTCCATGGTCAAACGAGTAATGAATAAAGCAAAATTAATTTTCTTGTTCCATTGAGTCCAAAATGAAGTTTTAGTGAGTTCTAGGGGTCAAATGAGTCAAAAACAAAGCTACAAATGGTTTCCATGGTCAAACGAGTAATAAATAAAGCAAAAATAATTTTCTTGTTTCATTGTGTCAAAAATGAAGTTTTAGTGAGTTCTAAGGGTCAAATGAGTGAAAAATAAATCTACAAGTGATTTTCAAGCTCAAACGAATAAAAAATGAAGCAAAATTTATTTTCTTGTTCCAACGAGTCCAAAATGAAGTTTTAGTGAGTACTAGGGGTGAAATGAGTCAAAAACAAATCTACAAGTGATTTTCAAGCTCAAACGAGTAATGAATAAAGCAAAATTAATTTTCTTGTTCCAACGAGTCCAAAATGAAGTTTTAGTGAGTTCTAGGGGTCAAATGAGTCAAAAACAAAGCTACAAGTGGTTTCCATGGTCAAACGAGTAATGAATAAAGCAAAATTAATTTTCTTGTTCCAACGAGTCCAAAATGAAGTTTTAGTCAGTTCTAGGGGTGAAATGAGTCAAAAACAAAGCTACAAGTGGTTTCCATGGTCAAACGAGTAATGAATAAAGCAAAATTAATTTTCTTGTTCCATTGAGTCCAAAATGAAGTTTTAGTGAGTTCTAGGGGTCAAATGAGTCAAAAACAAAGCTACAAATGGTTTCCATGGTCAAACGAGTAATAAATAAAGTAAAAATAATTTTCTTGTTCCTTTGAGTCCAAAAAAAAAAGTTTTAGTGAGTTCTAGGGGTCAAATGAGTGAAAAATAAATCTACAAGTGATTTTCAAGCTCAAACGAATAAAAAATGAAGCAAATTTTTTTTTCTTGTTCCAACGAGTCCAAAATGAAGTTTTAGTGAGTTCTAGGGGTGAAATGAGTCAAAAACAAATCTACAAGTGATTTCCAAGCTCAAACGAATCAAAAATGAAGCAAAATTAATTTTCTTGTTCCAACGAGTCCAAAATGAAGTTTTAGTGAGTTCTAGGGGTGAAATGAGTCAAAAACAAAGCTACAAGTGGTTTCCATGGTCAAACGAGTAATGAATAAAGAAAAATTAATTTTCTTGTTCCATTGAGTCCAAAATGAAGTTTTAGTGAGTTCTAGGGGTCAAATGAGTCAAAATCACAGCTACAAGTGGTTTCCATGGTCAAACGAGTAATAAATAAAGCAAAATTATTTTTCTTGTTCCATTGAGTCCAAAATGGAGTTTTAGTGAGTTCTAGGGGTCAAATGAGTCAAAATCACAGCTACAAGTGGTTTCCATGGTCAAACGAGTAATGAATAAAGCAAAATTAATTTTCTTGTTCCATTGAGTCCAAAATGGAGTTTTAGTGAGTTCTAGGGGTCAAATGAGTCAAAAACAAAGCTACAAGTGGTTTCCATGGTCAAACGAGTAACGAATAAAGCAAAATTAATTTTCTTGTTCCAACGAGTCCAAAATGAAGTTTTATGGAGTTCTAGGGGTGAAATGAGTCAAAAACAAATCTACAAGTGATTTTCAAGCTCAAACGAGTAATGAATAAAGCAAAATTAATTTTCTTGTTCCGACGAGTCCAAAATGAAGTTTTAGTCAGTTCTAAGGGTGAAATAAGTCCAAAACAAAGCTACAAGTGGTTTCCATGCTCAAACGAGTAATGAATAAAGCAAAATTAATTTTCTTATTCCATTGAGTCCAAAAGGAAGTTTTAATGAGTTCTAGGGGTGAAATGAGTCAAAAACAAATCTACAAGTGATTTCCAAGCTCAAACGAATCAAAAATGAAGCAAAATTAATTTTTTGTTCCAACGAGTCCAAAATGAAGTTTTAGTGAGTTCTAGGGGTGAAATGAGTCAAAAACAAAGCTACAAATGGTTTCCATGGTCAAACGATTAATGAATAAAGAAAAATTAATTTTCTTGTTCCATTGAGTCCAAAATGAAATTTTAGTGAGTTCTAGGGGTCAAATGAGTCAAAATCAAAGTTACAAGTGGTTTCCATGGTCAAACGAGTAATAAATAAAGCAAAATTAATTTTCTTGTTCCATTGAGTCCAAAATGGAGTTTTAGTGAGTTCTAGGGGTCAAATGAGTGAAAAATTAATCTACAAGTGATTTTCAAGCTCAAACGAATAAAAAATGAAGCAAAATTTATTTTCTTGTTCCAACGAGTCCAAAATGAAGTTTTAGTGAGTTCTAGGGGTGAAATGAGTCAAAAACAAATCTACAAGTGATTTCCAAGCTCAAACGAATCAAAAATGAAGCAAAATTAATTTTCTCTTTCCAACGAGTCCAAAATGAAGTTTTAGTGAGTTCTAGGGGTGAAATGAGTCAAAAACAAAGCTACAAGTGGTTTCCATGGTCAAACGAGTAATGAATAAAGAAAAATTAATTTTCTTGTTCCATTGAGTCCAAAATGAAGTTTTAATGAGTTCTAGGGGTCAGATGAGTCAAAGTCAAAGTTATAAGTGGTTTCCATGGTCAAACGAGTAATAAATAAAGCAAAATTAATTTTCTTGTTCCATTGAGTCCAAAATGGAGTTTTAGTGAGTTCTAGGGGTCAAATAAGTGAAAAATTAATCTACAAGTGATTTTCAAGCTCAAACGAATAAAAAATGAAGCAAAATTTATTTTCTTGTTCCAACGAGTCCAAAATGAAGTTTTAGTGAGTTCTAGGGGTGAAATGAGTCAAAAACAAATCTACAAGTGATTTTCAAGCTCAAACGAGTAGTGAATAAAGCAAAATTAATTTTCTTGTTCCAACGAGTCCAAAATGAAGTTTTAGTGAGTTCTAGGGGTGAAATGAGTCGAAAACAAAGCTACAAGTGGTTTCCATGGTCAAACGAGTAATGAATAAAGCAAAATTAATTTTCTTGTTCCATTGAGTCCAAAATGAAGTTTTAGTGAGTTCTAGGGGTCAAATGAGTCAAAAACAAAGCTACAAATGGTTTCCATGGTCAAACGAGTAATAAATAAAGCAAAAATAATTTTCTTGTTTCATTGTGTCAAAAATGAAGTTTTAGTGAGTTCTAAGGGTCAAATGAGTGAAAAATAAATCTACAAGTGATTTTCAAGCTCAAACGAATAAAAAATGAAGCAAAATTTATTTTCTTGTTCCAACGAGTCCAAAATGAAGTTTTAGTGAGTACTAGGGGTGAAATGAGTCAAAAACAAATCTACAAGTGATTTTCAAGCTCAAACGAGTAATGAATAAAGCAAAATTAATTTTCTTGTTCCAACGAGTCCAAAATGAAGTTTTAGTGAGTTCTAGGGGTCAAATGAGTCAAAAACAAAGCTACAAGTGGTTTCCATGGTCAAACGAGTAATGAATAAAGCAAAATTAATTTTCTTGTTCCAACGAGTCCAAAATGAAGTTTTAGTCAGTTCTAGGGGTGAAATGAGTCAAAAACAAAGCTACAAGTGGTTTCCATGGTCAAACGAGTAATGAATAAAGCAAAATTAATTTTCTTGTTCCATTGAGTCCAAAATGAAGTTTTAGTGAGTTCTAGGGGTCAAATGAGTCAAAAACAAAGCTACAAATGGTTTCCATGGTCAAACGAGTAATAAATAAAGTAAAAATAATTTTCTTGTTCCTTTGAGTCCAAAAAAAAAAGTTTTAGTGAGTTCTAGGGGTCAAATGAGTGAAAAATAAATCTACAAGTGATTTTCAAGCTCAAACGAATAAAAAATGAAGCAAATTTTTTTTTCTTGTTCCAACGAGTCCAAAATGAAGTTTTAGTGAGTTCTAGGGGTGAAATGAGTCAAAAACAAATCTACAAGTGATTTCCAAGCTCAAACGAATCAAAAATGAAGCAAAATTAATTTTCTTGTTCCAACGAGTCCAAAATGAAGTTTTAGTGAGTTCTAGGGGTTAAATGAGTCAAAAACAAAGCTACAAGTGGTTTCCATGGTCAAACGAGTAATGAATAAAGAAAAATTAATTTTCTTGTTCCATTGAGTCCAAAATGAAGTTTTAGTGAGTTCTAGGGGTCAAATGAGTCAAAATCACAGCTACAAGTGGTTTCCATGGTCAAACGAGTAATAAATAAAGCAAAATTATTTTTCTTGTTCCATTGAGTCCAAAATGGA
This sequence comes from Kitagawia praeruptora, assembly GCA_037693485.1. Classification (NCBI taxonomy): domain Eukaryota; kingdom Viridiplantae; phylum Streptophyta; class Magnoliopsida; order Apiales; family Apiaceae; genus Kitagawia; species Kitagawia praeruptora. The sequence goes on from CM075353.1 coordinate 58,263,884, forward strand.
GTTTTAGTGAGTTCTAGGGGTCAAATGAGTCAAAATCACAGCTACAAGTGGTTTCCATGGTCAAACGAGTAATGAATAAAGCAAAATTAATTTTCTTGTTCCATTGAGTCCAAAATGGAGTTTTAGTGAGTTCTAGGGGTCAAATGAGTCAAAAACAAAGCTACAAGTGGTTCCCATGGTCAAACGAGTAACGAATAAAGCAAAATTAATTTTCTTGTTCCAACGAGTCCAAAATGAAGTTTTATGGAGTTCTAGGGGTGAAATGAGTCAAAAACAAATCTACAAGTGATTTTCAAGCTCAAACGAGTAATGAATAAAGCAAAATTAATTTTCTTGTTCCGACGAGTCCAAAATGAAGTTTTAGTCAGTTCTAAGGGTGAAATAAGTCCAAAACAAAGCTACAAGTGGTTTCCATGCTCAAACGAGTAATGAATAAAGCAAAATTAATTTTCTTATTCCATTGAGTCCAAAAGGAAGTTTTAATGAGTTCTAGGGGTGAAATGAGTCAAAAACAAATCTACAAGTGATTTCCAAGCTCAAACGAATCAAAAATGAAGCAAAATTAATTTTTTGTTCCAACGAGTCCAAAATGAAGTTTTAGTGAGTTCTAGGGGTGAAATGAGTCAAAAACAAAGCTACAAATGGTTTCCATGGTCAAACGATTAATGAATAAAGAAAAATTAATTTTCTTGTTCCATTGAGTCCAAAATGAAATTTTAGTGAGTTCTAGGGGTCAAATGAGTCAAAATCAAAGTTACAAGTGGTTTCCATGGTCAAACGAGTAATAAATAAAGCAAAATTAATTTTCTTGTTCCATTGAGTCCAAAATGGAGTTTTAGTGAGTTCTAGGGGTCAAATGAGTGAAAAATTAATCTACAAGTGATTTTCAAGCTCAAACGAATAAAAAATGAAGCAAAATTTATTTTCTTGTTCCAACGAGTCCAAAATGAAGTTTTAGTGAGTTCTAGGGGTGAAATGAGTCAAAAACAAATCTACAAGTGATTTCCAAGCTCAAACGAATCAAAAATGAAGCAAAATTAATTTTCTCTTTCCAACGAGTCCAAAATGAAGTTTTAGTGAGTTCTAGGGGTGAAATGAGTCAAAAACAAAGCTACAAGTGGTTTCCATGGTCAAACGAGTAATGAATAAAGAAAAATTAATTTTCTTGTTCCATTGAGTCCAAAATGAAGTTTTAATGAGTTCTAGGGGTCAGATGAGTCAAAGTCAAAGTTATAAGTGGTTTCCATGGTCAAACGAGTAATAAATAAAGCAAAATTAATTTTCTTGTTCCATTGAGTCCAAAATGGAGTTTTAGTGAGTTCTAGGGGTCAAATAAGTGAAAAATTAATCTACAAGTGATTTTCAAGCTCAAACGAATAAAAAATGAAGCAAAATTTATTTTCTTGTTCCAACGAGTCCAAAATGAAGTTTTAGTGAGTTCTAGGGGTGAAATGAGTCAAAAACAAATCTACAAGTGATTTTCAAGCTCAAACGAGTAGTGAATAAAGCAAAATTAATTTTCTTGTTCCAACGAGTCCAAAATGAAGTTTTAGTGAGTTCTAGGGGTGAAATGAGTCGAAAACAAAGCTACAAGTGGTTTCCATGGTCAAACGAGTAATGAATAAAGCAAAATTAATTTTCTTGTTCCATTGAGTCCAAAATGAAGTTTTAGTGAGTTCTAGGGGTCAAATGAGTCAAAAACAAAGCTACAAATGGTTTCCATGGTCAAACGAGTAATAAATAAAGCAAAAATAATTTTCATGTTCCATTGTGTCAAAAATGAAGTTTTAGTGAGTTCTAAGGGTCAAATGAGTGAAAAATAAATCTACAAGTGATTTTCAAGCTCAAACGAATAAAAAATGAAGCAAAATTTATTTTCTTGTTCCAACGAGTCCAAAATGAAGTTTTAGTGAGTACTAGGGGTGAAATGAGTCAAAAACAAATCTACAAGTGGTTTCCATGGTCAAACGAGTAATGAATAAAGAAAAATTAATTTTCTTGTTCCAACGAGTCCAAAATGAAGTTTTAGTCAGTTCTAGGGGTGAAATGAGTCAAAAACAAAGCTACAAGTGGTTTCCATGGTCAAACGAGTAATGAATAAAGCAAAATTAATTTTCTTGTTCCATTGAGTCCAAAATGAAGTTTTAGTGAGTTCTAGGGGTCAAATGAGTCAAAAACAAAGCTAAAAATGGTTTCCATGGTCAAACGAGTAATAAATAAAGTAAAAATAATTTTCTTGTTCCATTGAGTCCAAAAAAAAAAGTTTTAGTGAGTTCTAGGGGTCAAATGAGTGAAAAATAAATCTACAAGTGATTTTCAAGCTCAAACGAATAAAAAATGAAGCAAATTTTTTTTTTCTTGTTCCAACGAGTCCAAAATGAAGTTTTAGTGAGTTCTAGGGGTGAAATGAGTCAAAAACAAATCTACAAGTGATTTCCAAGCTCAAACGAATCAAAAATGAAGCAAAATTAATTTTCTTGTTCCAACGAGTCCAAAATGAAGTTTTAGTGAGTTCTAGGGGTGAAATGAGTCAAAAACAAATCTACAAGTGATTTTCAAGCTCAAACGAGTAGTGAATAAAGCAAAATTAATTTTCTTGTTCCAACGAGTCCAAAATGAAGTTTTAGTGAGTTCTAGGGGTGAAATGAGTCGAAAACAAAGCTACAAGTGGTTTCCATGGTCAAACGAGTAATGAATAAAGCAAAATTAATTTTCTTGTTCCATTGAGTCCAAAATGAAGTTTTAGTGAGTTCTAGGGGTCAAATGAGTCAAAAACAAAGCTACAAATGGTTTCCATGGTCAAACGAGTAATAAATAAAGCAAAAATAATTTTCATGTTCCATTGTGTCAAAAATGAAGTTTTAGTGAGTTCTAAGGGTCAAATGAGTGAAAAATAAATCTACAAGTGATTTTCAAGCTCAAACGAATAAAAAATGAAGCAAAATTTATTTTCTTGTTCCAACGAGTCCAAAATGAAGTTTTAGTGAGTACTAGGGGTGAAATGAGTCAAAAACAAATCTACAAGTGGTTTCCATGGTCAAACGAGTAATGAATAAAGAAAAATTAATTTTCTTGTTCCAACGAGTCCAAAATGAAGTTTTAGTCAGTTCTAGGGGTGAAATGAGTCAAAAACAAAGCTACAAGTGGTTTCCATGGTCAAACGAGTAATGAATAAAGCAAAATTAATTTTCTTGTTCCATTGAGTCCAAAATGAAGTTTTAGTGAGTTCTAGGGGTCAAATGAGTCAAAAACAAAGCTAAAAATGGTTTCCATGGTCAAACGAGTAATAAATAAAGTAAAAATAATTTTCTTGTTCCATTGAGTCCAAAAAAAAAAGTTTTAGTGAGTTCTAGGGGTCAAATGAGTGAAAAATAAATCTACAAGTGATTTTCAAGCTCAAACGAATAAAAAATGAAGCAAATTTTTTTCTTCTTGTTCCAACGAGTCCAAAATGAAGTTTTAGTGAGTTCTAGGGGTGAAATGAGTCAAAAACAAATCTACAAGTGATTTCCAAGCTCAAACGAATCAAAAATGAAGCAAAATTAATTTTCTTGTTCCAACGAGTCCAAAATGAAGTTTTAGTGAGTTCTAGGGGTGAAATGAGTCAAAAACAAAGCTACAAGTGGTTTCCATGGTCAAACGAGTAATGAATAAAAAAAAATTAATTTTCTTGTTCCATTGAGTCCAAAATGAAGTTTTAGTGAGTTCTAGGGGTCAAATGAGTCAAAATCACAGCTACAAGTGGTTTCCATGGTCAAACGAGTAATAAATAAAGCAAAATTAATTTTCTTGTTCCATTGAGTCCAAAATGGAGTTTTAGTGAGTTCTAGGGGTCAAATGAGTCAAAATCACAGCTACAAGTGGTTTCCATGGTCAAACGAGTAATAAATAAAGCAAAATTAATTTTCTTGTTCCATTGAGTCCAAAATGGAGTTTTAGTGAGTTCTAGGGATCAAATGAGTCAAAAACAAAGCTACAAGTGGTTTCCATGGTCAAACGAGTAACAAATAAAGCAAAATTAATTTTCTTGTTCCAACGAGTCCAAAATGAAGTTTTATGGAGTTCTAGGGGTGAAATGAGTCAAAAACAAATCTACAAGTGATTTTCAAGCTCAAACGAGTAATGAATAAAGCAAAATTAAATTTCTTGTTCCGACGAGTCCAAAATGAAGTTTTAGTCAGTTCTAAGGGTGAAATGAGTCCAAAACAAAGCTACAAGTGGTTTCCATGCTCAAACGAGTAATGAATAAAGCAAAATTAATTTTCTTGTTCCATTGAGTCCAAAATGGAGTTTTAGTGAGTTCTAGGGGTCAAATGAGTGAAAAATTAATCTACAAGTGATTTTCAAGCTCAAACGAATATAAAATGAAGCAAAATTTATTTTCTTGTTCCAACGAGTCCAAAATGAAGTTTTAATGAGTTCTAGGGGTGAAATGAGTCAAAAACAAATCTACAAGTGATTTCCAAGCTCAAACGAATCAAAAATGAAGCAAAATTAATTTTCTTGTTCCAACGAGTCCAAAATGAAGTTTTAGTGAGTTCTAGGGGTGAAATGAGTCAAAAACAAAGCTACAAGTGGTTACCATGGTCAAACGAGTAATGAATAAAGAAAAATTAATTTTCTTGTTCCATTGAGTCCAAAATGAAGTTTTAATGAGTTCTAGGGGTCAAATGAGTCAAAATCAAATTTACAAGTGGTTTCCATGGTCAAACGAGTAATAAATAAAGCAAAATTAATTTTCTTGTTCCATTGAGTCCAAAATGGAGTTTTAGTGAGTTCTAGGGGTCAAATAAGTGAAAAATTAATCTACAAGTGATTTTCAAGCTCAAACGAATAAAAAATGAAGCAAAATTTATTTTCTTGTTCCAACGAGTCCAAAATGAAGTTTTAGTGAGTTCTAGGGGTGAAATGAGTCAAAAACAAATCTACAAGTGATTTTCAAGCTCAAACGAGTAATGAATAAAGCAAAATTAATTTTCTTGTTCCAACGAGTCCAAAATGAAGTTTTAGTGAGTTCTAGGGGTGAAATGAGTCGAAAACAAAGCTACAAGTGGTTTCCATGGTCAAACGAGTAATGAATAAAGCAAAATTAATTTTCTTGTTCCATTGAGTCCAAAATGAAGTTTTAGTGAGTTCTAGGGGTCAAATGAGTCAAAAACAAAGCTACAAATGGTTTCCATGGTCAAACGAGTAATAAATAAAGCAAAAATAATTTTCTTGTTCCATTGTGTCAAAAATGAAGTTTTAGTGAGTTCTAGGGGTCAAATGAGTGAAAAATAAATCTACAAGTGATTTTCAAGCTCAAACGAATAAAAAATGAAGCAAAATTTATTTTCTTGTTCCAACGAGTCCAAAATGAAGTTTTAGTGAGTACTAGGGGTGTCAAACGAGTAATGAATAAAGCAAAATTAATTTTCTTGTTCCAACGAGTCCAAAATGAAGTTTTAGTGAGTTCTAGGGGTCAAATGAGTCAAAAACAAAGCTACAAGTGGTTTCCATGGTCAAACGAGTAATGAATAAAGCAAAATTAATTTTCTTGTTCCAACGAGTCCAAAATGAAGTTTTAGTCAGTTCTAGGGGTGAAATGAGTCAAAAACAAAGCTACAAGTGGTTTCCATGGTCAAACGAGTAATGAATAAAGCAAAATTAATTTTCTTGTTCCATTGAGTCCAAAATGAAGTTTTAGTGAGTTCTAGGGGTCAAATGAGTCAAAAACAAAGCTACAAATGGTTTCCATGGTCAAACGAGTAATAAATAAAGTAAAAATAATTTTCTTGTTCCATTGAGTCCAAAAAAAAAAGTTTTAGTGAGTTCTAGGGGTCAAATGAGTGAAAAATAAATCTACAAGTGATTTTCAAGCTCAAACGAATAAAAAATGAAGCAAATTTTTTTTTCTTGTTCCAACGAGTCCAAAATGAAGTTTTAGTGAGTTCTAGGGGTGAAATGAGTCAAAAACAAATCTACAAGTGATTTCCAAGCTCAAACGAATCAAAAATGAAGCTAAATTAATTTTCTTGTTCCAACGAGTCCAAAATGAAGTTTTAGTGAGTTCTAGGGGTGAAATGAGTCAAAAACAAAGCTACAAGTGGTTTCCATGGTCAAACGAGTAATGAATAAAGATAAATTAATTTTCTTGTTCCATTGAGTCCAAAATGAAGTTTTAGTGAGTTCTAGGGGTCAAATGAGTCAAAATCACAGCTACAAGTGGTTTCCATGGTCAAACGAGTAATAAATAAAGCAAAATTAATTTTCTTGTTCCATTGAGTCCAAAATGGAGTTTTAGTGAGTTCTAGGGGTCAAATGAGTCAAAAACAAAGCTACAAGTGGTTTCCAAGGACAAACGAGTAACGAATAAAGCAAAATTAATTTTCTTGTTCCAACGAGTCCAAAATGAAGTTTTATGGAGTTCTAGGGGTGAAATGAGTCAAAAACAAATCTACAAGTGATTTTCAAGCTCAAACGAGTAATGAATAAAGCAAAATTAATTTTCTTGTACCGACGAGTCCAAAATGAAGTTTTAATGAGTTCTAGGGGTGAAATGAGTCAAAAACAAATCTACAAGTGATTTCCAAGCTCAAACGAATCAAAAATGAAGCAAAATTAATTTTTTGTTCCAACGAGTCCAAAATGAAGTTTTAGTGAGTTCTAGGGGTGAAATGAGTCAAAAACAAAGCTACAAGTGGTTTCCATGGTCAAACGAGTAATGAATAAAGAAAAATTAATTTTCTTGTTCCATTGAGTCCAAAATGAAGTTTTCGTGAGTTCTAGGGGTCAAATGAGTCAAAATCAAGGTTACAAGTGGTTTCCATGGTCAAACGAGTAATAAATAAAGCAAAATTAATTTTCTTGTTCCATTGAGTCCAAAATGGAGTTTTAGTGAGTTCTAGGGGTCAAATGAGTGAAAAATTAATCTACAAGTGATTTTCAAGCTCAAACGAATAAAAAATGAAGCAAAATTTATTTTCTTGTTCCAACGAGTCCAAAATGAAGTTTTAGTGAGTTCTAGGGGTGAAATGAGTCAAAAACAAATCTACAAGTATTTTCAAGCTCAAACGAGTAATGAATAAAGCAAAATTAATTTTCTTGTTCCAACGAGTCCAAAATGAAGTTTTAGTGAGTTCTAGGGGTGAAATGAGTCGAAAACAAAGCTACAAGTGGTTTCCATGGTCAAACGAGTAATGAATAAAGCAAAATTAATTTCCTTGTTCCATTGAGTCCAAAATGAAGTTTTAGTGAGTTCTAGGGGTCAAATGAGTCAAAAACAAAGCTACAAATGGTTTCCATGGTCAAACGAGTAATAAATAAAGCAAAAATAATTTTCTTGTTCCATTGAGTCAAAAATGAAGTTTTAGTGAGTTCTAGGGGTCAAATGAGTGAAAAATAAATCTACAAGTGATTTTCAAGCTCAAACGAATAAAAAATGAAGCAAAATTTATTTTCTTGTTCCAACGAGTCCAAAATGTAGTTTTAGTGAGTACTAGGGGTGAAATGAGTCAAAAACAAATCTACAAGTGATTTTCAAGTTCAAACGAGTAATGAATAAAGCAAAATTAATTTTCTTGTTCCAACGAGTCCAAAATGAAGTTTTAGTGAGTTCTAGGGGTCAAATGAGTCAAAAACAAAGCTACAAGTGGTTTCCATGGTCAAACGAGTAATGAATAAAGCAAAATTAATTTTCTTGTTCCAACGAGTCCAAAATGAAGTTTTAGTGAGTTCTAGGGGTGAAATGAGTCAAAAACAAAGCTACAAGTGGTTTCCATGGTCAAACGAGTAATGAATAAAGCAAAATTAATTTTCTTGTTCCATTGAGTCCAAAATGAAGTTTTAGTGAGTTCTAGGGGTCAAATGAGTAAAAAACAAAGCTACAAATGGTTTCCATGGTCAAACGAGTAATAAATAAAGTAAAAATAATTTTCTTGTTCCATTGAGTCCAAAAAAAAAGTTTTAGTGAGTTCTAGGGGTCAAATGAGTGAAAAATAAATCTACAAGTGATTTTCAAGCTCAAACGAATAAAAAATGAAGCAAATTTTTTTTTCTTGTTCCAACGAGTCCAAAATGAAGTTTTAGTGAGTTCTAGGGGTGAAATGAGTCAAAAACAAATCTACAAGTGATTTCCAAGCTCAAACGAATCAAAAATGAAGCTAAATTAATTTTCTTGTTCCAACGAGTCCAAAATGAAGTTTTAGTGAGTTCTAGGGGTGAAATGAGTCAAAAACAAAGCTACAAGTGGTTTCCATGGTCAAACGAGTAATGAATAAAGAAAAATTAATTTTCTTGTTCCATTGAGTCCAAAATGAAGTTTTAGTGAGTTCTAGGGGTCAAATGAGTCAAAATCACAGCTACAAGTGGTTTCCATGGTCAAACGAATAATAAATAAAGCAAAATTAATTTTCTTGTTCCATTGAGTCCAAAATGGAGTTTTAGTGAGTTCTAGGGGTCAAATGAGTCAAAAACAAAGCTACAAGTGGTTTCCATGGTCAAACGAGTAACGAATAAAGCAAAATTAATTTTCTTGTTCCAACGAGTCCAAAATGAAGTTTTATGGAGTTCTAGGGGTGAAATGAGTCAAAAACAAATCTACAAGTGATTTTCAAGCTCAAACGAGTAATGAATAAAGCAAAATTAATTTTCTTGTCCCGACGAGTCCAAAATGAAGTTTTAATGAGTTCTAGGGGTGAAATGAGTCAAAAACAAATCTACAAGTGATTTCCAAGCTCAAACGAATCAAAAATGAAGCAAAATTAATTTTTTGTTCCAACGAGTCCAAAATGAAGTTTTAGTGAGTTCTAGGGGTGAAATGAGTCAAAAACAAAGCTACAAGTGGTTTCCATGGTCAAACGAGTAATGAATAAAGAAAAATTAATTTTCTTGTTCCATTGAGTCCAAAATGAAGTTTTCGTGAGTTCTAGGGGTCAAATGAGTCAAAATCAAGGTTACAAGTGGTTTCCATGGTCAAACGAGTAATAAATAAAGCAAAAATAATTTTCTTGTTCCATTGAGTCCAAAATGGAGTTTTAGTGAGTTGTAGGGGTCAAATGAGTGAAAAATAAATCTACAAGTGATTTTAAAGCTCAAACGAATAAAAAATGAAGCAAATTTTTTTTTCTTGTTCCAACGAGTCCAAAATGAAGTTTTAGTGAGTTCTAGGGGTGAAATGAGTCAAAAACAAATCTACAAGTGATTTCCAAGCTCAAACGAATCAAAAATGAAGCAAAATTAATTTTCTTGTTCCAACTAGTCCAAAATGAAGTTTAAGTGAGTTCTAGGGGTGAAATGAGTCAAAAACAAAGCTACAAGTGGTTTCCATGGTCAAACGAGTAATGAATAAAGAAAAATTAATTTTCTTGTTCCATTGAGTCCAAAATGAAGTTTTAGTGAGTTCTAGGGGTCAAATGAGTCAAAATCACAGCTACAAGTGGTTTCCATGGTCAAACGAGTAATAAATAAAGCAAAATTAATTTTCTTGTTCCATTGAGTCCAAAATGAAGTTTTAGTGAGTTCTAGGGGTCAAATGAGTAAAAAACAAAGCTACAAATGGTTTCCATGGTCAAACGAGTAATAAATAAAGTAAAAATAATTTTCTTGTTCCATTGAGTCCAAAAAAAAAGTTTTAGTGAGTTCTAGGGGTCAAATGAGTGAAAAATAAATCTACAAGTGATTTTCAAGCTCAAACGAATAAAAAATGAAGCAAATTTTTTTTTCTTGTTCCAACGAGTCCAAAATGAAGTTTTAGTGAGTTCTAGGGGTGAAATGAGTCAAAAACAAATCTACAAGTGATTTCCAAGCTCAAACGAATCAAAAATTAAGCTAAATTAATTTTCTTGTTCCAACGAGTCCAAAATGAAGTTTTAGTGAGTTCTAGGGGTGAAATGAGTCAAAAACAAAGCTACAAGTGGTTTCCATGGTCAAACGAGTAATGAATAAAGAAAAATTAATTTTCTTGTTCCATTGAGTCCAAAATGAAGTTTTAGTGAGTTCTAGGGGTCAAATGAGTCAAAATCACAGCTACAAGTGGTTTCCATGGTCAAACGAGTAATAAATAAAGCAAAATTAATTTTCTTGTTCCATTGAGTCCAAAATGGAGTTTTAGTGAGTTCTAGGGGTCAAATGAGTCAAAAACAAAGCTACAAGTGGTTTCCATGGTCAAACGAGTAACGAATAAAGCAAAATTAATTTTCTTGTTCCAACGAGTCCAAAATGAAGTTTTATGGAGTTCTAGGGGTGAAATGAGTCAAAAACAAATCTACAAGTGATTTTCAAGCTCAAACGAGTAATGAATAAAGCAAAATTAATTTTCTTGTCCCGACGAGTCCAAAATGAAGTTTTAATGAGTTCTAGGGGTGAAATGAGTCAAAAACAAATCTACAAGTGATTTCCAAGCTCAAACGAATCAAAAATGAAGCAAAATTAATTTTTTGTTCCAACGAGTCCAAAATGAAGTTTTAGTGAGTTCTAGGGGTGAAATGAGTCAAAAACAAAGCTACAAGTGGTTTCCATGGTCAAACGAGTAATGAATAAAGAAAAATTAATTTTCTTGTTCCATTGAGTCCAAAATGAAGTTTTCGTGAGTTCTAGGGGTCAAATGAGTCAAAATCAAGGTTACAAGTGGTTTCCATGGTCAAACGAGTAATAAATAAAGCAAAATTAATTTTCTTGTTCCATTGAGTCCAAAATGGAGTTTTAGTGAGTTGTAGGGGTCAAATGAGTGAAAAATAAATCTACAAGTGATTTTAAAGCTCAAACGAATAAAAAATGAAGCAAAATTTTTTTTCTTGTTCCAACGAGTCCAAAATGAAGTTTTAGTGAGTTCTAGGGGTGAAATGAGTCAAAAACAAATCTACAAGTGATTTCCAAGCTCAAACGAATCAAAAATGAAGCAAAATTAATTTTCTTGTTCCAACTAGTCCAAAATGAAGTTTAAGTGAGTTCTAGGGGTGAAATGAGTCAAAAACAAAGCTACAAGTGGTTTCCATGGTCAAACGAGTAATGAATAAAGAAAAATTAATTTTCTTGTTCCATTGAGTCCAAAATGAAGTTTTAGTGAGTTCTAGGGGTCAAATGAGTCAAAATCACAGCTACAAGTGGTTTCCATGGTCAAACGAGTAATAAATAAAGCAAAATTAATTTTCTTGTTCCATTGAGTCCAAAACGGAGTTTTAGTGAGTTCTAGGGGTCAAATGAGTCAAAAACAAAGCTACAAGTGGTTTCCATGGTCAAACGAGTAACGAATAAAGCAAAATTAATTTTCTTGTTCCAACGAGTCCAAAATGAAGTTTTATGGAGTTCTAGGGGTGAAATGAGTCAAAAACAAATCTACAAGTGATTTTCAAGCTCAAACGAGTAATGAATAAAGCAAAATTAATTTTCTTGTTCCGACGAGTCCAAAATGAAGTTTTAGTCAGTTTTAAGGGTGAAATGAGTCCAAAACAAAGCTACAAGTGGTTTCCATGCTCAAACGAGTAATGAATAAAACAAAATTAATTTTCTTGTTCCATTGAGTCCAAAATGAAGTTTTAATGAGTTCTAGGGGTAAAATGAGTCAAAAACAAATCTACAAGTGATTTCCAAGCTCAAACGAATCAAAAATGAAGCAAAATTAATTTTTTGTTCCAACGAGTCCAAAATGAAGTTTTAGTGAGTTCTAGGGGTGAAATGAGTCAAAAACAAAGCTACAAATGGTTTCCATAGTCAAACGAGTAACGAATAAAGAAAAATTAATTTTCTTGTTCCATTGAGTCCAAAATGAAGTTTTAGTGAGTTCTAGGGGTCAAATGAGTCAAAATCAAAGTTACAAGTGGTTTCCATGGTCAAACGAGTAATAAATAAAGCAAAATTAATTTTCTTGTTCCATTGAGTCCAAAATGGAGTTTTAGTGAGTTCTAGGGGTCAAATGGGTGAAAAATTAATCTACAAGTGATTTTCAAGCTCAAACGAATAAAAAATGAAGCAAAATTTATTTTCTTGTTCCAACGAGTCCAAAATAAAGTTTTAGTGAGTTCTAGGGGTGAAATGAGTCAAAAACAAATCTACAAGTGATTTTCAAGCTCAAACGAGTAATGAATAAAGCAAAATTAATTTTCTTGTTCCAACGAGTCCAAAATGAAGTTTTAGTGAGTTCTAGGGGTGAAATGAGTCGAAAACAAAGCTACAAGTGGTTTCCATGGTCAAACGAGTAATGAATAAAGCAAAATTAATTTTCTTGTTCCATTGAGTCCAAAATGAAGTTTTAGTGAGTTCTAGGGGTCAAATGAGTCAAAAACAAAGCTACAAATGGTTTCCATGGTCAAACGAGTAATAAATAAAGCAAAAATAATTTTCTTGTTCCATTGAGTCAAAAATGAAGTTTTAGTGAGTTCTAGGGGTCAAATGAGTGAAAAATAAATCTACAAGTGATTTTCAAGCTCAAACGAATAAAAAATGAAGCAAAATTTATTTTCTTGTTCCAACGTGTCCAAAATGAAGTTTTAGTGAGTACTAGGGGTTAAATGAGTCAAAAACAAATCTACAAGTGATTTTCAAGCTCAAACGAGTAATGAATAAAGCAAAATTAATTTTCTTGTTCCAACGAGTCCAAAATGAAGTTTTAGTGAGTTCTAGGGGTGAAATGAGTCGAAAACAAAGCTACAAGTGGTTTCCATGGTCAAACGAGTAATGAATAAAGCAAAATTAATTTTCTTGTTCCATTGAGTCCAAAATGAAGTTTTAGTGAGTTCTAGGGGTCAAATGAGTCAAAAACAAAGCTACAAATGGTTTCCATGGTCAAACGAGTAATAAATAAAGCAAAAAAAATTTTCTTGTTCCATTGAGTCAAAAATGAAGTTTTAGTGAGTTCTAGGGGTCAAATGAGTGAAAAATAAATCTACAAGTGATTTTCAAGCTCAAACGAATAAAAAATGAAGCAAAATTTATTTTCTTGTTCCAACGTGTCCAAAATGAAGTTTTAGTGAGTACTAGGGGTTAAATGAGTCAAAAACAAATCTACAAGTGATTTTCAAGCTCAAACGAGTAATGAATAAAGCAAAATTAATTTTCTTGTTCCAACGAGTCCAAAATGAAGTTTTAGTGAGTTCTAGGGGTCAAATGAGTCAAAAACAAAGCTACAAGTGGTTTCCATGGTCAAACGAGTAATGAATAAAGCAAAATTAATTTTTTTGTTCCAACGAGTCCAAATTGAAGTTTTAGTCAGTTCTAGGGGTGAAATGAGTCAAAATCAAGGTTACAAGTGGTTTCCATGGTCAAACGAGTAATAAATAAAGCAAAATTAATTTTCTTGTTCCATTGAGTCCAAAATGGAGTTTTAGTGAGTTGTAGGGGTCAAATGTGTGAAAAATAAATCTACAAGTGATTTTCAAGCTCAAACAAATAAAAAATGAAGCAAAATTTTTTTTCTTGTTCCAACGAGTCCAAAATGAAGTTTTAGTGAGTTCTAGGGGTGAAATGAGTCAAAAACAAATCTACAAGTGATTTCCAAGCTCAAACGAATCAAAAATGAAGCAAAATTAATTTTCTTGTTCCAACTAGTCCAAAATGAAGTTTAAGTGAGTTCTAGGGGTGAAATGAGTCAAAAACAAAGCTACAAGTGGTTTCCATGGTCAAACGAGTAATGAATAAAGAAAAATTAATTTTCTTGTTCCATTGAGTCCAAAATGAAGTTTTAGTGAGTTCTAGGGGTCAAATGAGTCAAAATCACAGCTACAAGTGGTTTCCATGGTCAAACGAGTAATAAATAAAGCAAAATTAATTTTCTTGTTCCATTGAGTCCAAAATGGAGTTTTAGTGAGTTCTAGGGGTCAAATGAGTCAAAAACAAAGCTACAAGTGGTTTCCATGGTCAAACGAGTAACGAATAAAGCAAAATTAATTTTCTTGTTCCAACGAGTCCAAAATGAAGTTTTATGGAGTTCTAGGGGTGAAATGAGTCAAAAACAAATCTACAAGTGATTTTCAAGCTCAAACGAGTAATGAATAAAGCAAAATTAATTTTCTTGTTCCGACGAGTCCAAAATGAAGTTTTAGTCAGTTTTAAGGGTGAAATGAGTCCAAAACAAAGCTACAAGTGGTTTCCATGCTCAAACGAGTAATGAATAAAACAAAATTAATTTTCTTGTTCCATTGAGTCCAAAATGAAGTTTTAATGAGTTCTAGGGGTGAAATGAGTCAAAAAAAATCTACAAGTGATTTCCAAGCTCAAACGAATCAAAAATGAAGCAAAATTAATTTTTTGTTCCAACGAGTCCAAAATGAAGTTTTAGTGAGTTCTAGGGGTGAAATGAGTCAAAAACAAAGCTACAAATGGTTTCCATAGTCAAACGAGTAACGAATAAAGAAAAATTAATTTTCTTGTTCCATTGAGTCCAAAATGAAGTTTTAGTGAGTTCTAGGGGTCAAATGAGTCAAAATCAAAGTTACAAGTGGTTTCCATGGTCAAACGAGTAATAAATAAAGCAAAATTAATTTTCTTGTTCCATTGAGTCCAAAATGGAGTTTTAGTGAGTTCTAGGGGTCAAATGGGTGAAAAATTAATCTACAAGTGATTTTCAAGCTCAAACGAATAAAAAATGAAGCAAAATTTATTTTCTTGTTCCAACGAGTCCAAAATGAAGTTTTAGTGAGTTCTAGGGGTGAAATGAGTCAAAAACAAATCTACAAGTGATTTTCAAGCTCAAACGAGTAATGAATAAAGCAAAATTAATTTTCTTGTTCCAACGAGTCCAAAATGAAGTTTTAGTGAGTTCTAGGGGTGAAATGAGTCGAAAATAAAGCTACAAGTGGTTTCCATGGTCAAACGAGTAATGAATAAAGCAAAATTAATTTTCTTGTTCCATTGAGTCCAAAATGAAGTTTTAGTGAGTTCTAGGGGTCAAATGAGTCAAAAACAAAGCTACAAATGGTTTCCATGGTCAAACGAGTAATAAATAAAGCAAAAATAATTTTCTTGTTCCATTGAGTCAAAAATGAAGTTTTAGTGAGTTCTAGGGGTCAAATGAGTGAAAAATAAATCTACAAGTGATTTTCAAGCTCAAACGAATAAAAAATGAAGCAAAATTTATTTTCTTGTTCCAACGTGTCCAAAATGAAGTTTTAGTGAGTACTAGGGGTTAAATGAGTCAAAAACAAATCTACAAGTGATTTTCAAGCTCAAACGAGTAATGAATAAAGCAAAATTAATTTTCTTGTTCCAACGAGTCCAAATTGAAGTTTTAGTGAGTTCTAGGGGTGAAATGAGTCGAAAACAAAGCTACAAGTGGTTTCCATGGTCAAACGAGTAATGAATAAAGCAAAATTAATTTTCTTGTTCCATTGAGTCCAAAATGAAGTTTTAGTGAGTTCTAGGGGTCAAATGAGTCAAAAACAAAGCTACAAATGGTTTCCATGGTCAAACGAGTAATAAATAAAGCAAAAATAATTTTCTTGTTCCATTGAGTCAAAAATGAAGTTTTAGTGAGTTCTAGGGGTCAAATGAGTGAAAAATAAATCTACAAGTGATTTTCAAGCTCAAACGAATAAAAAATGAAGCAAAATTTATTTTCTTGTTCCAACGTGTCCAAAATGAAGTTTTAGTGAGTACTAGGGGTTAAATGAGTCAAAAACAAATCTACAAGTGATTTTCAAGCTCAAACGAGTAATGAATAAAGCAAAATTAATTTTCTTGTTCCAACGAGTCCAAAATGAAGTTTTAGTGAGTTCTAGGGGTCAAATGAGTCAAAAACAAAGCTACAAGTGGTTTCCATGGTCAAACGAGTAATGAATAAAGCAAAATTAATTTTTTTGTTCCAACGAGTCCAAAATGAAGTTTTAGTCAGTTCTAGGGGTGAAATGAGTCAAAAACAAAGCTACAAGTGGTTTCCATGGTCAAACGAGTAATGAATAAAGCAAAATTAATTTTCTTGTTCCATTGAGTCCAAAATGAAGTTTTAGTGAGTTCTAGGGGTCAAATGAGTCAAAAACAAAGCTACAAATGGTTTCCATGGTCAAACGAGTAATAAATAAAGTAAAATTAATTTTCTTGTTCCATTGAGTCCAAAATGGAGTTTTAGTGAGTTCTAGGGGTCAAATGAGTGAAAAATTAATCTACAAGTGATTTTCAAGCTCAAACGAATAAAAAATGAAGCAAAATTTATTTTCTTGTTCCAACGAGTCCAAAATGAAGTTTTAGTGAGTTCTAGGGGTGAAATGAGTCAAAAACAAATCTACAAGTGATTTTCAAGCTCAAACGAGTAATGAATAAAGCAAAATTAATTTTCTTGTTCCAACGAGTCCAAAATGAAGTTTTAGTGAGTTCTAGGGGTGAAATGAGTCGAAAACAAAGCTACAAGTGGTTTCCATGGTCAAACGAGTAATGAATAAAGCAAAATTAATTTTCTTGTTCCATTGAGTCCAAAATGAAGTTTTAGTGAGTTCTAGGGGTCAAATGAGTCAAAAACAAAGCTACAAATGGTTTCCATGGTCAAACGAGTAATAAATAAAGCAAAAATAATTTTCTTGTTCCATTGAGTCAAAAATGAAGTTTTAGTGAGTTCTAGGGGTCAAATGAGTGAAAAATAAATCTACAAGTGATTTTCAAGCTCAAACGAATAAAAAATGAAGCAAAATTTATTTTCTTGTTCCAACGTGTCCAAAATGAAGTTTTAGTGAGTACTAGGGGTTAAATGAGTCAAAAACAAATCTACAAGTGATTTTCAAGCTCAAACGAGTAATGAATAAAGCAAAATTAATTTTCTTGTTCCAACGAGTCCAAAATGAAGTTTTAGTGAGTTCTAGGGGTGAAATGAGTCGAAAACAAAGCTACAAGTGGTTTCCATGGTCAAACGAGTAATGAATAAAGCAAAATTAATTTTCTTGTTCCATTGAGTCCAAAATGAAGTTTTAGTGAGTTCTAGGGGTCAAATGAGTCAAAAACAAAGCTACAAATGGTTTCCATGGTCAAACGAGTAATAAATAAAGCAAAAATAATTTTCTTGTTCCATTGAGTCAAAAATGAAGTTTTAAGGGGTCAAATGAGTGAAAAATAAATCTACAAGTGATTTTCAAGCTCAAACGAATAAAAAATGAAGCAAAATTTATTTTCTTGTTCCAACGTGTCCAAAATGAAGTTTTAGTGAGTACTAGGGGTTAAATGAGTCAAAAACAAATCTACAAGTGATTTTCAAGCTCAAACGAGTAATGAATAAAGCAAAATTAATTTTCTTGTTCCAACGAGTCCAAAATGAAGTTTTAGTGAGTTCTAGGGGTCAAATGAGTCAAAAACAAAGCTACAAGTGGTTTCCATGGTCAAACGAGTAATGAATAAAGCAAAATTAATTTTCTTGTTCCAACGAGTCCAAAATGAAGTTTTAGTCAGTTCTAGGGGTGAAATGAGTCAAAAACAAAGCTACAAGTGGTTTCCATGGTCAAACGAGTAATGAATAAAGCAAAATTAATTTTCTTGTTCCATTGAGTCCAAAATGAAGTTTTAGTGAGTTCTAGGGGTCAAATGAGTCAAAAACAAAGCTACAAATGGTTTCCATGGTCAAACGAGTAATAAATAAAGTAAAAATAATTTTCTTGTTCCATTGAGTCCAAAAAAAAAAGTTTTAGTGAGTTCTAGGGGTCAAATGAGTGAAAAATAAATCTACAAGTGATTTTCAAGCTCAAACGAATAAAAAATGAAGCAAAATTTTTTTTCTTGTTCCAACGAGTCCAAAATGAAGTTTTAGTGAGTTCTAGGGGTGAAATGAGTCAAAAACAAATCTACAAGTGATTTCCAAGCTCAAACGAATCAAAAATGAAGCAAAATTAATTTTCTTGTTCTAACGAGTCCAAAATGAAGTTTTAGTGAGTTCGAGGGGTGAAATGAGTCAAAAACAAAGCTACAAGTGGTTTCCATGGTCAAACGAGTAATGAATAAAGAAAAA
Organism: Kitagawia praeruptora; assembly: GCA_037693485.1. NCBI lineage: Eukaryota > Viridiplantae > Streptophyta > Magnoliopsida > Apiales > Apiaceae > Kitagawia > Kitagawia praeruptora. The sequence goes on from CM075353.1 coordinate 58,281,777, forward strand.
TTAATTTTCTTGTTCCATTGAGTCCAAAATGAAGTTTTAGTGAGTTCTAGGGGTCAAATGAGTCAAAATCACAGCTACAAGTGGTTTCCATGGTCAAACGAGTAATAAATAAAGCAAAATTAATTTTCTTGTTCCATTGAGTCCAAAATGGAGTTTTAGTGAGTTCTAGGGGTCAAATGAGTCAAAAACAAAGCTACAAGTGGTTTCCATGGTCAAACGAGTAACGAATAAAGCAAAATTAATTTTCTTGTTCCAACGAGCCCCAAATGAAGTTTTAGTGAGTTCTAGGGGTGAAATGAGTCAAAAACAAATCTACAAGTGATTTTCAAGCTCAAACGAGTAATGAATAAAGCAAAATTAATTTTCTTGTTCCAGCGAGTCCAAAATGAAGATTTAGTGAGTTCTAGGGGTCAAATGAGTCAAAAACAAAGCTGCAAGTGGTTTCCATGGTCAAACGAGTAATGAATAAAGCAAAATTAATTTTCTTGTTCCATTGAGTCCAAAATGAAGTTTTAGTGAGTTCTAGGGGTCAAATGAGTCAAAAACAAAGCTACAAGTGGTTTCCATGGTCAAACGAGTAATGAATAAAGCAAAATTAATTTTCTTGTTCCATTGAGTCCAAAATGAAGTTTTAGTGAGTTCTAGGGGTAAAGTGAGTCAAAAACAAATCTACAAGTGATTTCCAAGCTCAAACGAATCAAAAATGAAGCAAAATTAATTTTCTTGTTCCAACGAGTCCAAAATGAAGTTTTAGTGAGTTCTAGGGGTGAAATTAGTCAAAAACAAATTTACAAGTGATTTTCAGCTCAAACGAGTAATGTGTTAGGCCGAATACACAAATATAATCAAGATTTGTATGAGAGATTAACAAGAACACAAGTTTAACAATTAAAAATTGTTTGGAATTAATAATTCCTCTCAGTGATGTAAAATATCACAGAGAGCTGCTTAGGTTACAATGAATGAATAATTCGTTGTTCCATACCCTTCTAGGGTTAACCTAACTGTATTTATAAAACATACAGCTGCTATACAATCGTAAATTAATACTCCTATAATTTAGCTATACAATTGATATCAATCACGATTGCTACATGTCTTCTAAGTCAACACAATCTCTTTGACAGCTATCCAATCTTCAAAGATATTGCTTCCATATTTATCTTCAATTAATCTTCAATCACTGTTGACAAGTAGACGCTTCGGCCAGATAGAGTTTAACAAACTCTGTTGCGCTTCCATCCGTCAGTGTTTAACTAAACTCTGACCGCTTCCACCTAAACTCTGATATATCACTATTACACTTAAACACTGATTAATACTTACATCAATTATATTTAACATAATTAATAAAGCAAAATTAATTTTCTTGTTCCAACGAGTCCAAAATGAAGTTTTAGTCAGTTCTAAGGGTGAAATGAGTCCAAAACAAAGCTACAAGTGGTTTCTATGGTCAAACGAGTAATGAATAAAGCAAAATTAATTTTCTTGTTCCAACGAGTCCAAAATGAAGTTTTAGTGAGTTCTAGGGGTAAAGTGAGTCAAAAACAAATCTACAAGTGATTTCCAAGCTCAAACGAATCAAAAATGAAGCAAAATTAATTTTCTTGTTCCAACGAGTCCAAAATGAAGTTTTAGTGAGTTCTAGGGGTGAAATGAGTCAAAAACAAATCTACAAGTGATTTTCAAGCTCAAACGAGTAATGGATAAAGCAAAATTAATTTTCTTGTTCAAACGAGTCCAAAATGAAGTTTTAATGAGTTCTAGGGGTGAAATGAGTCAAAAACAAAGCTACAAGTGGTTTCCATGGTCAAACGAGTAATGAATAAAGAAAAATTAATTTTCTTGTTCCATTGAGTCCAAAATGAAGTTTTAGTGAGTTCTAGGGGTCAACTGAGTCAAAATCAAAGTTACAAGTGGTTTCCATGGTCAAACGAGTAATAAATAAAGCAAAATTAATTTTCTTGTTCCATTGAGTCCAAAATGGAGTTTTAATGAGTTCTAGGGGTCAAATGAGTGAAAAATTAATCTACAAGTGATTTTCAAGCTCAAACGAATAAAAAATGAAGCAAAATTAATTTTCTTGTTCCAACGAGTCCAAAATGAAGTTTTAGTGAGCTCTAGGGGTGAAATGAGTCGAAAACAAAGCTACAAGTGGTTTCCATGGTCAAACGAGTAATGAATAAAGCAAAATTAATTTTCTTGTTCCATTGAGTCCAAAATGAAGTTTTAGTGAGTTCTAGGGGTCAAATGAGTCAAAAACAAAGCTACAAATGGTTTCCATGGTCAAACGAGTAATAAATAAAGCAAAAATAATTTTCTTGTTCCATTGAGTCAAAAATGAAGTTTTAGTGAGTTCTAGGGGTCAAATGAGTGAAAAATAAATCTACAAGTGATTTTCAAGCTCAAACGAATAAAAAATGAAGCAAAATTTATTTTCTTGTTCCAACGAGTCCAAAATGAAGTTTTAGTGAGTACTAGGGGTGAAATGAGTCAAAAACAAATCTACAAGTGATTTTCAAGCTCAAACGAGTAATGAATAAAGCAAAATTAATTTTCTTGTTCCAGCGAGTCCAAAATGATGTTTTAGTGAGTTCTAGGGGTCAAATGAGTCAAAAACAAAGCTACAAGTGGTTTCCATGGTCAAACGAGTAATGAATAAAGCAAAATTAATTTTCTTGTTCCAACGAGTCCAAAATGAAGTTTTAGTGAGTTCTAGGGGTGAAATGAGTCAAAAACAAAGCTACAAGTGGTTTCCATGGTCAAACGAGTAATGAATAAAGCAAAATTAATTTTCTTGTTCCATTGAGTCCAAAATGAAGTTTTAGTGAGTTCTAGGGGTCAAATGAGTCAAAAACAAAGCTACAAATGGTTTCCATGGTCAAACGAGTAATAAATAAAGTAAAAATAATTTTCTTGTTCCATTGAGTCAAAAAAAAAAGTTTTAGTGAGTTCTAGGGGTTAAATGATTGAAAAATAAATCTACAAGTGATTTTCAAGCTCAAACGAATAAAAAATGAAGCAAAATTTTTTTTCTTGTTCCAACGAGTCCAAAATGAAGTTTTAGTGAGTTCTAGGGGTGAAATGAGTCAAAAACAAATCTACAAGTGATTTCCAAGCTCAAACGAATCAAAAATGAAGCAAAATTAATTTTCTTGTTCCAACGAGTCCAAAATGAAGTTTTAGTGAGTTCTAGGGGTGAAATGAGTCAAAAACAAAGCTACAAGTGGTTTCCATGGTCAAACGAGTAATGAATAAAGAAAAATTAATTTTCTTGTTCCATTGAGTCCAAAATGAAGTTTTAGTGAGTTCCAGGGGTCAAATGAGTCAAAATCACAGCTACAAGTGGTTTCCATGGTCAAACGAGTAATAAATAAAGCAAAATTAATTTTCTTGTTCCATTGAGTCCAAAATGAAGTTTTAGTGAGTTCTAGGGGTCAAATGAGTCAAAAACAAAGCTACAAATGGTTTCCATGGTCAAACGAGTAATAAATAAAGTAAAAATAATTTTCTTGTTCCATTGAGTCCAAAAAAAAAAGTTTTAGTGAGTTCTAGGGGTCAAATGAGTGAAAAATAAATCTACAAGTGATTTTCAAGCTCAAACGAATAAAAAATGAAGCAAAATTTATTTTCTTGTTCCAACGAGTCCAAAATGAAGTTTTAGTGAGTTCTAGGGGTGAAATGAGTCAAAAACAAATCTACAAGTGATTTTCAAGCTCAAACGAGTAATGAATAAAACAAAATTAATTTTCTTGTTCCAACGAGTCCAAAATGAAGTTTTAGTGAGTTCTAGGGGTCAAATGAGTCAAAAACAAAGCTACAAGTGGTTTCCATGGTCAAACGAGTAATGAATAAAGCAAAATTAATTTTCTTGTTCCATTGAGTCCAAAATGAAGTTTTAATGAGTTCTAGGGGTGAAATGAGTTAAAAACAAATCAACAAGTGATTTCCAAGCTCAAACGAATCAAAATTGAAGCAAAATTAATTTTCTTGTTCCAACGAGTCCAAAATGAAGTTTTATGGAGTTCTAGGGGTGAAATGAGTCAAAAACAAATCTACAAGTGATTTTCAAGCTCAAACGAGTAATGAATAAAGCAAAATTAATTTTCTTGTTCCGACGAGTCCAAAATGAAGTTTTAGTCAGTTCTAAGGGTGAAATGAGTCCAAAACAAAACTACAAGTGGTTTCCATGCTCAAACGAGTAATGAATAAAGCAAAATTAATTTTCGTGTTCCATTGAGTCCAAAATGAAGTTTTAATGAGTTCTAGGGGTGAAATGAGTCAAAAACAAATCTACAAGTGATTTCCAAGCTCAAACAAATCAAAAATGAAGCAAAATTAATTTTTTGTTCCAACAAGTCCAAAATGAAGTTTTAGTGAGTTCTAGGGGTGAAATGAGTCAAAAACAAAGCTACAAGTGGTTTCCATGGTCAAACGAGTAATGAATAAAGAAAAATTAATTTTCTTGTTCCATTGAGTCCAAAATGAAGTTTTAGTGAGTTCTAGGGGTCAAATGAGTCAAAATCAAAGTTACAAGTGGTTTCCATGGTCAAACGAGTAATAAATAAAGCAAAATTAATTTTCTTGTTCCATTGAGTCCAAAATGGAGTTTTAGTGAGTTCTAGGGGTCAAATGAGTGAAAAATTAATCTACAAGTGATTTTCAAGCTCAAACGAATAAAAAATGAAGCAAAATTTATTTTCTTGTTCCAACGAGTCCAAAATGAAGTTTTAGTGCGTTCTAGGGGTGAAATGAGTCGAAAACAAAGCTACAAGTGGTTTCCATGGTCAAACGAGTAATGAATAAAGCAAAATTAATTTTCATGTTCCGTTGAGTCCAAAATGAAGTTTTAGTGAGTTCTAGGGGTCAAATGAGTCAAAAACAAAGCTACAAATGGTTTCCATGGTCAAACGAGTAATAAATAAAGCAAAAATAATTTTCTTGTTCCATTGAGGCCAAAATGGAGTTTTAGTGAGTTCTAGGGGTCAAATGAGTGAAAAATAAACCTACAAGTGATTTTCAAGCTCAAACGAGTAATGAATAAAACAAAATTAATTTTCTTGTTCCAACGAGTCCAAAATGAAGTTTTAGTGAGTTCTAGGGGTCAAATGAGTCAAAAACAAAGCTACAAGTGGTTTCCATGGTCAAACGAGTAATGAATAAAGCAAAATTTATTTTCTTGTTCCAACGAGTCCAAAATGAAGTTTTAGTGAGTTCTAGGGGTGAAATGAGTCAAAAACAAATCTACAAGTGATTTTCAAGCTCAAACGAGTAATGAATAAAACAAAATTAATTTTCTTGTTCCAACGAGTCCAAAATGAAGTTTTAGTGAGTTCTAGGGGTCAAATGAGTCAAAAACAAAGCTATAAGTGGTTTCCATGGTCAAACGAGTAATGAATAAAGCAAAATTAATTTTCTTGTTCCATTGAGTCCAAAATGAAGTTTTAATGAGTTCTAGGGGTGAAATGAGTCAAAAACAAATCAACAAGTGATTTCCAAGCTCAAACGAATCAAAATTGAAGCAAAATTAATTTTCTTGTTCCATCGAGTCCAAAATGAAGTTTTATGGAGTTCTAGGGGTGAAATGAGTCAAAAACAAATCTACAAGTGATTTTCAAGCTCAAACGAGTAATGAATAAAGCAAAATTAATTTTCTTGTTCCGACGAGTCTAAAATGAAGTTTTAGTCAGTTCTAACGGTGAAATGAGTCCAAAACAAAGCTACAAGTGGTTTCCATGCTCAAACGAGTAATGAATAAAGCAAAATTAATTTTCTTGTTCCATTGAGTCCAAAATGAAGTTTTAATGAGTTCTAGGGGTGAAATGAGTCAAAAACAAATCTACAAGTGATTTCCAAGCTCAAACGAATCAAAAATGAAGCAAAATTAATTTTTTGTTCCAACAAGTCCAAAATGAAGTTTTAGTGAGTTCTAGGGGTGAAATGAGTCAAAAACAAAGCTACAAGTGGTTTCCATGGTCAAACGAGTAATGTATAAAGAAAAATTAATTTTCTTGTTCCATTGAGTCCAAAATGAAGTTTAAGTGAGTTCTAGAGGTCAAATGAGTCAAAATCAAAGTTACAAGTGGTTTCCATGGTCAAACGAGTAATAAATAAAGCAAAATTAATTTTCTTGTTCCATTGAGTCCAAAATGGAGTTTTAGTGAGTTCTAGGGGTCAAATGAGTGAAAAATTAATCTACAAGTGATTTTCAAGCTCAAACGAATTAAAAATGAAGCAAAATTTATTTTCTTGTTCCAACGAGTCCAAAATGAAGTTTTAGTGTGTTCTAGGGGTGAAATGAGTCGAAAACAAAGCTACAAGTGGTTTCCATGGTCAAACGAGTAATGAATAAAGCAAAATTAATTTTCATGTTCCGTTGAGTCCAAAATGAAGTTTTAGTGAGTTCTAGGGGTCAAATGAGTCAAAAACAAAGCTACAATTGGTTTCCATGGTCAAACGAGTAATAAATAAAGCAAAAATAATTTTTTTGTTCCATTGAGTCAAAAATGAAGTTTTAGTGAGTTCTAGGGGTCAAATGAGTGAAAAATAAATCTACAAGTGATTTTCAAGCTCAAACGAATAAAAAATGAAGCAAAATTTATTTTCTTGTTCCAACGAGTCCAAAATGAAGTTTTAGTGAGTACTAGGGGTGAAATGAGTCAAAAACAAATCTACAAGTGATTTTCAAGCTTAAACGAGTAATGAATAAAGCAAAATTAATTTTCTTGTTCCGACGAGTCCAAAATGAAGTTTTAGTGAGTTCTAGGGGTCAAATGAGTCAAAAACAAAGCTACAAGTGATTTCCATGGTCAAACGAGTAATGAATAAAGCAAAATTAATTTTCTTGTTCCAACGAGTCCAAAATGAAGTTTTAGTCAGTTCTAGGGGTGAAATGAGTCAAAAACAAAGCTACAAGTGGTTTCCATGGTCAAACGAGTAATGAATAAAGCAAAATTAATTTTCTTGTTCCATTGAGTCCAAAATGAAGTTTTAGTGAGTTCTAGGGGTCAAATGAGTCAAAAACAAAGCTACAAATGGTTTCCATGGTCAAACGAGTAATAAATAAAGTAAAAATAATTTTCTTGTTCCATTGAGTCCAAAAAAAAAAGTTTTAGTGAGTTCTAGGGGTCAAATGAGTGAAAAATAAATCTACAAGTGATTTTCAAGCTCAAACGAATAAAAAATGAAGCAAAATTTTTTTCCTTGTTCCAACGAGTCCAAAATGAAGTTTTAGTGAGTTTAAGGGGTGAAATGAGTCAAAAACAAATCTACAAGTGATTTCCAAGCTCAAACGAATCAAAAATGAAGCAAAATTAATTTTCTTGTTCCAACGAGTCCAAAATGAAGTTTTAGTGAGTTCTAGGGGTGAAACAAGTCAAAAACAAAGCTACAAGTGGTTTCCATGGTCAAACGAGTAATGAATAAAGAAAAATTAATTTTCTTGTACCATTGAGTCCAAAATGAAGTTTTAGTGAGTTCTAGGGGTCAAATGAGTCAAAATCACAGCTACAAGTGGTTTCCATGGTCAAACGAGTAATAAATAAAGCAAAATTAATTTTCTTGTTCCATTGAGTCCAAAATGGAGTTTTAGTGAGTTCTAGGGGTCAGATGAGTCAAAAATAAAGCTACAAGTGGTTTCCATGGTCAACGAGTAACGAATAAAGAAAAATTAATTTTCTTGTTCCATTGAGTCCAAAATGAAGTTTTAGTGAGTTCTAGGGGTCAAATGTGTCAAAAACAAAGCTACAAGTGGTTTCCATGGTCAAACGAGTAACGAATAAAGCAAAATTAATTTTCTTGTTCCAACGAGCCCCAAATGAAGTTTTAGTGAGTTCTAGGGGTCAAATGAGTCAAAAACAAAGCTACAAGTGGTTTCCATGGTCAAACGAGTAATGTATAAAGAAAAATTAATTTTCTTGTTCCATTGAGTCCAAAATGAAGTTTAAGTGAGTTCTAGGGGTCAAATGAGTCAAAATCAAAGTTACAAGTGGTTTCCATGGTCAAACGAGTAATAAATAAAGCAAAATTAATTTTCTTGTTCCATTGAGTCCAAAATGGAGTTTTAGTGAGTTCTAGGGGTCAAATGAGTGAAAAATTAATCTACAAGTGATTTTCAAGCTCAAACGAATTAAAAATGAAGCAAAATTTATTTTCTTGTTCCAACGAGTCCAAAATGAAGTTTTAGTGTGTTCTAGGGGTGAAATGAGTCGAAAACAAAGCTACAAGTGGTTTCCATGGTCAAACGAGTAATGAATAAAGCAAAATTAATTTTCATGTTCCGTTGAGTCCAAAATGAAGTTTTAGTGATTTCTAGGGGTCAAATGAGTCAAAAACAAAGCTACAATTGGTTTCCATGGTCAAACGAGTAATAAATAAAGCAAAAATAATTTTTTTGTTCCATTGAGTCAAAAATGAAGTTTTAGTGAGTTCTAGGGGTCAAATGAGTGAAAAATAAATCTACAAGTGATTTTCAAGCTCAAACGAATAAAAAATGAAGCAAAATTTATTTTCTTGTTCCAACGAGTCCAAAATGAAGTTTTAGTGAGTACTAGGGGTGAAATGAGTCAAAAACAAATCTACAAGTGATTTTCAAGCTTAAACGAGTATTGAATAAAGCAAAATTAATTTTCTTGTTCCGACGAGTCCAAAATGAAGTTTTAGTGAGTTCTAGGGGTCAAATGAGTCAAAAACAAAGCTACAAGTGATTTCCATGGTCAAACGAGTAATGAATAAAGCAAAATTAATTTTCTTGTTCCAACGAGTCCAAAATGAAGTTTTAGTCAGTTCTAGGGGTGAAATGAGTCAAAAACAAAGCTACAAGTGGTTTCCATGGTCAAACGAGTAATGAATAAAGCAAAATTAATTTTCTTGTTCCATTGAGTCCAAAATGAAGTTTTAGTGAGTTCTAGGGGTCAAATGAGTCAAAAACAAAGCTACAAATGGTTTCCATGGTCAAACGAGTAATAAATAAAGTAAAAATAATTTTCTTGTTCCATTGAGTCCAAAAAAAAAAGTTTTAGTGAGTTCTAGGGGTCAAATGAGTGAAAAATAAATCTACAAGTGATTTTCAAGCTCAAACGAATAAAAAATGAAGCAAAATTTTTTTCCTTGTTCCAACGAGTCCAAAATGAAGTTTTAGTGAGTTTAAGGGGTGAAATGAGTCAAAAACAAATCTACAAGTGATTTCCAAGCTCAAACGAATCAAAAATGAAGCAAAATTAATTTTCTTGTTCCAACGAGTCCAAAATGAAGTTTTAGTGAGTTCTAGGGGTGAAACAAGTCAAAAACAAAGCTACAAGTGGTTTCCATGGTCAAACGAGTAATGAATAAAGAAAAATTAATTTTCTTGTACCATTGAGTCCAAAATGAAGTTTTAGTGAGTTCTAGGGGTCAAATGAGTCAAAATCACAGCTACAAGTGGTTTCCATGGTCAAACGAGTAATAAATAAAGCAAAATTAATTTTCTTGTTCCATTGAGTCCAAAATGGAGTTTTAGTGAGTTCTAGGGGTCAGATGAGTCAAAAATAAAGCTACAAGTGGTTTCCATGGTCAACGAGTAACGAATAAAGAAAAATTAATTTTCTTGTTCCATTGAGTCCAAAATGAAGTTTTAGTGAGTTCTAGGGGTCAAATGTGTCAAAAACAAAGCTACAAGTGGTTTCCATGGTCAAACGAGTAACGAATAAAGCAAAATTAATTTTCTTGTTCCAACGAGCCCCAAATGAAGTTTTAGTGAGTTCTAGGGGTCAAATGAGTCAAAAACAAAGCTACAAGTGGTTTCCATGGTCAAACGAGTAATGAATAAAGCAAAATTAATTTTCTTGTTCCATTGAGTCCAAAATGAAGTTTTAATGAGTTCTAGGGGTGAAATGAGTCAAAAACAAATCAACAAGTGATTTCCAAGCTCAAACGAATCAAAATTGAAGCAAAATTAATTTTCTTGTTCCAACGAGTCCAAAATGAAGTTTTATGGAGTTCTAGGGGTGAAATGAGTCAAAAACAAATCTACAAGTGATTTTCAAGCTCAAACGAGTAATGAATAAAGCAAAATTAATTTTCTTGTTCCGACGAGTCCAAAATGAAGTTTTAGTCAGTTCTAAGGGTGAAATGAGTCCAAAACAAAACTACAAGTGGTTTCCATGCTCAAACGAGTAATGAATAAAGCAAAATTAATTTTCTTGTTCCATTGAGTCCAAAATGAAGTTTTAATGAGTTCTAGGGGTGAAATGAGTCAAAAACAAATCTACAAGTGATTTCCAAGCTCAAACGAATCAAAAATGAAGCAAAATTAATTTTTTGTTCCAACAAGTCCAAAATGAAGTTTTAGTGAGTTCTAGGGGTGAAATGAGTCAAAAACAAAGCTACAAGTGGTTTCCATGGTCAAACGAGTAATGAATAAAGAAAAATTAATTTTCTTGTTCCATTGAGTCCAAATTGAAGTTTTAGTGAGTTCTAGGGGTCAAATGAGTCAAAATCAAAGTTACAAGTGGTTTCCATGGTCAAACGAGTAATAAATAAAGCAAAATTAATTTTCTTGTTCCATTGAGTCCAAAATGGAGTTTTAGTGAGTTCTAGGGGTCAAATGAGTGAAAAATTAATCTACAAGTGATTTTCAAGCTCAAACGAATAAAAAATGAAGCAAAAATTATTTTCTTGTTCCAACGAGTCCAAAATGAAGTTTTAGTGCGTTCTAGGGGTGAAATGAGTCGAAAACAAAGCTACAAGTGGTTTCCATGGTCAAACGAGTAATGAATAAAGCAAAATTAATTTTCATGTTCCGTTGAGTCCAAAATGAAGTTTTAGTGAGTTCTAGGGGTCAAATGAGTCAAAAACAAAGCTACAAATGGTTTCCATGGTCAAACGAGTAATAAATAAAGCAAAAATAATTTTCTTGTTCCATTGAGGCCAAAATGGAGTTTTAGTGAGTTCTAGGGGTCAAATGAGTGAAAAATAAACCTACAAGTGATTTTCAAGCTCAAACGAGTAATGAATAAAACAAAATTAATTTTCTTGTTCCAACGAGTCCAAAATGAAGTTTTAGTGAGTTCTAGGGGTCAAATGAGTCAAAAACAAAGCTACAAGTGGTTTCCATGGTCAAACGAGTAATGAATAAAGCAAAATTTATTTTCTTGTTCCAACGAGTCCAAAATGAAGTTTTAGTGAGTTCTAGGGGTGAAATGAGTCAAAAACAAATCTACAAGTGATTTTCAAGCTCAAACGAGTAATGAATAAAACAAAATTAATTTTCTTGTTCCAACGAGTCCAAAATGAAGTTTTAGTGAGTTCTAGGGGTCAAATGAGTCAAAAACAAAGCTATAAGTGGTTTCCATGGTCAAACGAGTAATGAATAAAGCAAAATTAATTTTCTTGTTCCATTGAGTCCAAAATGAAGTTTTAATGAGTTCTAGGGGTGAAATGAGTCAAAAACAAATCAACAAGTGATTTCCAAGCTCAAACGAATCAAAATTGAAGCAAAATTAATTTTCTTGTTCCAACGAGTCCAAAATGAAGTTTTATGGAGTTCTAGGGGTGAAATGAGTCAAAAACAAATCTACAAGTGATTTTCAAGCTCAAACGAGTAATGAATAAAGCAAAATTAATTTTCTTGTTCCGACGAGTCTAAAATGAAGTTTTAGTCAGTTCTAAGGGTGAAATGAGTCCAAAACAAAGCTACAAGTGGTTTCCATGCTCAAACGAGTAATGAATAAAGCAAAATTAATTTTCTTGTTCCATTGAGTCCAAAATGAAGTTTTAATGAGTTCTAGGGGTGAAATGAGTCAAAAACAAATCTACAAGTGATTTTCAAGCTCAAACGAATAAAAAATGAAGCAAAATTTTTTTCCTTGTTCCAACGAGTCCAAAATGAAGTTTTAGTGAGTTTAAGGGGTGAAATGAGTCAAAAACAAATCTACAAGTGATTTCCAAGCTCAAACGAATCAAAAATGAAGCAAAATTAATTTTCTTGTTCCAACGAGTCCAAAATGAAGTTTTAGTGAGTTCTAGGGGTGAAACAAGTCAAAAACAAAGCTACAAGTGGTTTCCATGGTCAAACGAGTAATGAATAAAGAAAAATTAATTTTCTTGTACCATTGAGTCCAAAATGAAGTTTTAGTGAGTTCTAGGGGTCAAATGAGTCAAAATCACAGCTACAAGTGGTTTCCATGGTCAAACGAGTAATAAATAAAGCAAAATTAATTTTCTTGTTCCATTGAGTCCAAAATGGAGTTTTAGTGAGTTCTAGGGGTCAGATGAGTCAAAAATAAAGCTACAAGTGGTTTCCATGGTCAACGAGTAACGAATAAAGAAAAATTAATTTTCTTGTTCCATTGAGTCCAAAATGAAGTTTTAGTGAGTTCTAGGGGTCAAATGTGTCAAAAACAAAGCTACAAGTGGTTTCCATGGTCAAACGAGTAACGAATAAAGCAAAATTAATTTTCTTGTTCCAACGAGCCCCAAATGAAGTTTTAGTGAGTTCTAGGGGTCAAATGAGTCAAAAACAAAGCTACAAGTGGTTTCCATGGTCAAACGAGTAATGAATAAAGCAAAATTAATTTTCTTGTTCCATTGAGTCCAAAATGAAGTTTTAATGAGTTCTAGGGGTGAAATGAGTCAAAAACAAATCAACAAGTGATTTCCAAGCTCAAACGAATCAAAATTGAAGCAAAATTAATTTTCTTGTTCCAACGAGTCCAAAATGAAGTTTTATGGAGTTCTAGGGGTGAAATGAGTCAAAAACAAATCTACAAGTGATTTTCAAGCTCAAACGAGTAATGAATAAAGCAAAATTAATTTTCTTGTTCCGACGAGTCCAAAATGAAGTTTTAGTCAGTTCTAAGGGTGAAATGAGTCCAAAACAAAACTACAAGTGGTTTCCATGCTCAAACGAGTAATGAATAAAGCAAAATTAATTTTCTTGTTCCATTGAGTCCAAAATGAAGTTTTAATGAGTTCTAGGGGTGAAATGAGTCAAAAACAAATCTACAAGTGATTTCCAAGCTCAAACGAATCAAAAATGAAGCAAAATTAATTTTTTGTTCCAACAAGTCCAAAATGAAGTTTTAGTGAGTTCTAGGGGTGAAATGAGTCAAAAACAAAGCTACAAGTGGTTTCCATGGTCAAACGAGTAATGAATAAAGAAAAATTAATTTTCTTGTTCCATTGAGTCCAAATTGAAGTTTTAGTGAGTTCTAGGGGTCAAATGAGTCAAAATCAAAGTTACAAGTGGTTTCCATGGTCAAACGAGTAATAAATAAAGCAAAATTAATTTTCTTGTTCCATTGAGTCCAAAATGGAGTTTTAGTGAGTTCTAGGGGTCAAATGAGTGAAAAATTAATCTACAAGTGATTTTCAAGCTCAAACGAATAAAAAATGAAGCAAAAATTATTTTCTTGTTCCAACGAGTCCAAAATGAAGTTTTAGTGCGTTCTAGGGGTGAAATGAGTCGAAAACAAAGCTACAAGTGGTTTCCATGGTCAAACGAGTAATGAATAAAGCAAAATTAATTTTCATGTTCCGTTGAGTCCAAAATGAAGTTTTAGTGAGTTCTAGGGGTCAAATGAGTCAAAAACAAAGCTACAAATGGTTTCCATGGTCAAACGAGTAATAAATAAAGCAAAAATAATTTTCTTGTTCCATTGAGGCCAAAATGGAGTTTTAGTGAGTTCTAGGGGTCAAATGAGTGAAAAATAAACCTACAAGTGATTTTCAAGCTCAAACGAGTAATGAATAAAACAAAATTAATTTTCTTGTTCCAACGAGTCCAAAATGAAGTTTTAGTGAGTTCTAGGGGTCAAATGAGTCAAAAACAAAGCTACAAGTGGTTTCCATGGTCAAACGAGTAATGAATAAAGCAAAATTTATTTTCTTGTTCCAACGAGTCCAAAATGAAGTTTTAGTGAGTTCTAGGGGTGAAATGAGTAAAAAACAAATCTACAAGTGATTTTCAAGCTCAAACGAGTAATGAATAAAACAAAATTAATTTTCTTGTTCCAACGAGTCCAAAATGAAGTTTTAGTGAGTTCTAGGGGTCAAATGAGTCAAAAACAAAGCTATAAGTGGTTTCCATGGTCAAACGAGTAATGAATAAAGCAAAATTAATTTTCTTGTTCCATTGAGTCCAAAATGAAGTTTTAATGAGTTCTAGGGGTGAAATGAGTCAAAAACAAATCAACAAGTGATTTCCAAGCTCAAACGAATCAAAATTGAAGCAAAATTAATTTTCTTGTTCCAACGAGTCCAAAATGAAGTTTTATGGAGTTCTAGGGGTGAAATGAGTCAAAAACAAATCTACAAGTGATTTTCAAGCTCAAACGAGTAATGAATAAAGCAAAATTAATTTTCTTGTTCCGACGAGTCTAAAATGAAGTTTTAGTCAGTTCTAAGGGTGAAATGAGTCCAAAACAAAGCTACAAGTGGTTTCCATGCTCAAACGAGTAATGAATAAAGCAAAATTAATTTTCTTGTTCCATTGAGTCCAAAATGAAGTTTTAATGAGTTCTAGGGGTGAAATGAGTCAAAAACAAATCTACAAGTGATTTCCAAGCTCAAACGAATCAAAAATGAAGCAAAATTAATTTTTTGTTCCAACAAGTCCAAAATGAAGTTTTAGTGAGTTCTAGGGGTGAAATGAGTCAAAAACAAAGCTACAAGTGGTTTCCATGGTCAAACGAGTAATGAATAAAGAAAAATTAATTTTCTTGTTCCATTGAGTCCAAAATGAAGTTTAAGTGAGTTCTAGGGGTCAAATGAGTCAAAATCAAAGTTACAAGTGGTTTCCATGGTCAAACGAGTAATAAATAAAGCAAAATTAATTTTCTTGTTCCATTGAGTCCAAAATGGAGTTTTAGTGAGTTCTAGGGGTCAAATGAGTGAAAAATTAATCTACAAGTGATTTTCAAGCTCAAAAGAATTAAAAATGAAGCAAAATTTATTTTCTTGTTCCAACGAGTCCAAAATGAAGTTTTAGTGAGTTCTAGGGGTGAAATGAGTCGAAAACAAAGCTACAAGTGGTTTCCATGGTCAAACGAGCAATGAATAAAGCAAAATTAATTTTCATGTTCCGTTGAGTCCAAAATGAAGTTTTAGTGAGTTCTAGGGGTCAAATGAGTCAAAAACAAAGCTACAATTGGTTTCCATGGTCAAACGAGTAATAAATAAAGCAAAAATAATTTTCTTGTTCCATTGAGTCAAAAATGAAGTTTTAGTGAGTTCTAGGGGTCAAATTAGTGAAAAATAAATCTACAAGTGATTTTCAAGCTCAAACGAATAAAAAATGAAGCAAAATTTATTTTCTTGTTCCAACGAGTCCAAAATGAAGTTTTAGTGAGTACTAGGGGTGAAATGAGTCAAAAACAAATCTACAAGTGATTTTCAAGCTTAAACGAGTAATGAATAAAGCAAAATTAATTTTCTTGTTCCGACGAGTCCAAAATGAAGTTTTAGTGAGTTCTAGGGGTCAAATGAGTCAAAAACAAAGCTACAAGTGATTTCCATGGTCAAACGAGTAATGAATAAAGCAAAATTAATTTTTTGTTCCAACAAGTCCAAAATGAAGTTTTAGTGAGTTCTAGGGGTGAAATGAGTCAAAAACAAAGCTACAAGTGGTTTCCATGGTCAAACGAGTAATGAATAAAGAAAAATTAATTTTCTTGTTCCATTGAGTCCAAAATGAAGTTTAAGTGAGTTCTAGGGGTCAAATGAGTCAAAATCAAAGTTACAAGTGGTTTCCATGGTCAAACGAGTAATAAATAAAGCAAAAATAATTTTCTTGTTCCAACAAGTCCAAAATGAAGTTTTAGTGAGTTCTTGGGGTGAAATGAGTCGAAAACAAAGCTACAAGTGGTTTCCATGGTCAAACGAGTAATAAATAAAGCAAAATTAATTTTCTTGTTCCATTGAGTCCAAAATGGAGTTTTAGTGAGTTCTAGGGGTCAAATGAGTGAAAAATTAATCTACAAGTGATTTTCAAGCTCAAACGAATTAAAAATGAAGCAAAATTTATTTTCTTGTTCCAACGAGTCCAAAATGAAGTTTTAGTGAGTTCTAGGGGTGAAATGAGTCGAAAACAAAGCTACAAGTGGTTTCCATGGTCAAACGAGTAATGAATAAAGCAAAATTAATTTTCATGTTCCGTTGAGTCCAAAATGAAGTTTTAGTGAGTTCTAGGGGTCAAATGAGTCAAAAACAAAGCTACAATTGGTTTCCATGGTCAAACGAGTAATAAATAAAGCAAAAATAATTTTCTTGTTCCATTGAGTCAAAAATGAAGTTTTAGTGAGTTCTAGGGGTCAAATGAGTGAAAAATAAATCTACAAGTGATTTTCAAGCTCAAACGAATAAAAAATGAAGCAAAATTTATTTTCTTGTTCCAACGAGTCCAAAATGAAGTTTTAGTGAGTACTAGGGGTGTAATGAGTCAAAAACAAATCTACAAGTGATTTTCAAGCTTAAACGAGTAATGAATAAAGCAAAATTAATTTTCTTGTTCCGACGAGTCCAAAATGAAGTTTT
Organism: Kitagawia praeruptora; assembly: GCA_037693485.1. Taxonomy (NCBI): domain Eukaryota; kingdom Viridiplantae; phylum Streptophyta; class Magnoliopsida; order Apiales; family Apiaceae; genus Kitagawia; species Kitagawia praeruptora. The sequence continues at coordinate 58,298,286 of CM075353.1, forward strand.
AGTGAGTTCTAGGGGTCAAATGAGTCAAAAACAAAGCTACAAGTGATTTCCATGGTCAAACGAGTAATGAATAAAGCAAAATTAATTTTCTTGTTCCAACGAGTCCAAAATGAAGTTTTAGTCAGTTCTAGGGGTGAAATGAGTCAAAAACAAAGCTACAAGTGGTTTCCATGGTCAAACGAGTAATGAATAAAGCAAAATTAATTTTCTTGTTCCATTGAGTCCAAAATGAAGTTTTAGTGAGTTCTAGGGGTCAAATGAGTCAAAAACAAAGCTACAAATGGTTTCCATGGTCAAACAAGTAATAAATAAAGTAAAAATAATTTTCTTGTTCCATTGAGTCCAAAAAAAAAAGTTTTAGTGAGTTCTAGGGGTCAAATGAGTGAAAAATAAATCTACAAGTGATTTTCAAGCTCAAACGAATAAAAAATGAAGCAAAATTTTTTTCCTTGTTCCAACGAGTCCAAAATGAAGTTTTAGTGAGTTTAAGGGGTGAAATGAGTCAAAAACAAATCTACAAGTGATTTCCAAGCTCAAACGAATCAAAAATGAAGCAAAATTAATTTTCTTGTTCCAACGAGTCCAAAATGAAGTTTTAGTGAGTTCTAGGGGTGAAACAAGTCAAAAACAAAGCTACAAGTGGTTTCCATGGTCAAACGAGTAATGAATAAAGAAAAATTAATTTTCTTGTTCCATTGAGTCCAAAATGAAGTTTTAGTGAGTTCTAGGGGTCAAATGAGTCAAAATCACAGCTACAAGTGGTTTCCATGGTCAAACGAGTAATAAATAAAGCAAAATTAATTTTCTTGTTCCATTGAGTCCAAAATGGAGTTTTAGTGAGTTCTAGGGGTCAGATGAGTCAAAAATAAAGCTACAAGTGGTTTCCATGGTCAAACGAGTAACGAATAAAGAAAAATTAATTTTCTTGTTCCATTGAGTCCAAAATGAAGTTTTAGTGAGTTCTAGGGGTCAAATGTGTCAAAAACAAAGCTACAAGTGGTTTCCATGGTCAAACGAGTAACGAATAAAGCAAAATTAATTTTCTTGTTCCAACGAGCCCCAAATGAAGTTTTAGTGAGTTCTAGGGGTCAAATGAGTCAAAAACAAAGCTACAAGTGGTTTCCATGGTCAAACGAGTAATGAATAAAGCAAAATTAATTTTCTTGTTCCATTGAGTCCAAAATGAAGTTTTAGTGAGTTCTAGGGGTCAAATGAGTCAAAAACAAAGCTACAAATGGTTTCCATGGTCAAACAAGTAATAAATAAAGTAAAAATAATTTTCTTGTTCCATTGAGTCCAAAAAAAAAAGTTTTAGTGAGTTCTAGGGGTCAAATGAGTGAAAAATAAATCTACAAGTGATTTTCAAGCTCAAACGAATAAAAAATGAAGCAAAATTTTTTTCCTTGTTCCAACGAGTCCAAAATGAAGTTTTAGTGAGTTTAAGGGGTGAAATGAGTCAAAAACAAATCTACAAGTGATTTCCAAGCTCAAACGAATCAAAAATGAAGCAAAATTAATTTTCTTGTTCCAACGAGTCCAAAATGAAGTTTTAGTGAGTTCTAGGGGTGAAACAAGTCAAAAACAAAGCTACAAGTGGTTTCCATGGTCAAACGAGTAATGAATAAAGAAAAATTAATTTTCTTGTTCCATTGAGTCCAAAATGAAGTTTTAGTGAGTTCTAGGGGTCAAATGAGTCAAAATCACAGCTACAAGTGGTTTCCATGGTCAAACGAGTAATAAATAAAGCAAAATTAATTTTCTTGTTCCATTGAGTCCAAAATGGAGTTTTAGTGAGTTCTAGGGGTCAGATGAGTCAAAAATAAAGCTACAAGTGGTTTCCATGGTCAAACGAGTAACGAATAAAGAAAAATTAATTTTCTTGTTCCATTGAGTCCAAAATGAAGTTTTAGTGAGTTCTAGGGGTCAAATGTGTCAAAAACAAAGCTACAAGTGGTTTCCATGGTCAAACGAGTAACGAATAAAGCAAAATTAATTTTCTTGTTCCAACGAGCCCCAAATGAAGTTTTAGTGAGTTCTAGGGGTCAAATGAGTCAAAAACAAAGCTACAAGTGGTTTCCATGGTCAAACGAGTAACGAATAAAGAAAAATTAATTTTCTTGTTCCATTGAGTCCAAAATGAAGTTTTAGTGAGTTCTAGGGGTAAAGTGAGTCAAAAACAAATCTACAAGTATTTCCAAGCTCAAACGAATCAAAAATGAAGCAAAATTAATTTTCTTGTTCCAACGAGTCCAAAATGAAGTTTTAGTGAGTTCTAGGGGTGAAATGAGTCAAAAACAAATCTACAAGTGATTTTCAGCTCAAACGAGTAATGTGTTAGGCCGAATACACAAATATAATCAAGATTTGTATGAGAGATTAACAAGAACACAAATTTAACAATTAAAAATTGTTTGGAATTAATAATTCCTCTCAGTGATGTAAAATATCACAGAGAGCTGCTTAGGTTACAATGAATTAATAATTTGTTGTTCCATACCCTTCTAGGGTTAACCTAACTGTATTTATAAAACATACAGCTGCTATACAATCGTAAATTGATACTCCTATAATTTAGCTATACAATTGATATCAATCACGATTGCTACACGTCTTCTAAGTCAACACAATCTCTTTGACAGCTATCCAATCTTCAAAGATATTGCTTCCATATTTATCTTCATTTAATCTTCAATCACTGTTGACAAGTAGACGCTTCCGCCAGATAGAGTTTAACAAACTCTGTTGCGCTTCCATCGGTCAGTGTTTAACTAAACTCTGACCGCTTCCACCTAAACTCTGATATATCACTATTACACTTAAACACTGATTAATACTTACATCAATTATATTTAACATAATGAATAAAGCAAAATTAATTTTCTTGTTCCAACGAGTCCAAAATGAAGTTTTAGTCAGTTCTAAAGGTGAAATGAGTCCAAAACAAAGCTACAAGTGGTTTCAATGGTCAAACGAGTAATGAATAAAGCAAAATTAATTTTCTTGTTCCAACGAGTCCAAAATGAAGTTTTAGTCAGTTCTAGGGGTGAAATGAGTCAAAAACAAAGCTACAAGTGGTTTCCATGGTCAAACGAGTAATGAATAAAGCAAAATTAATTTTCTTGTTCCATTGAGTCCAAAATGAAGTTTTAGTGAGTTCTAGGGGTCAAATGAGTCAAAAACAAAGCTACAAATGGTTTCCATGGTCAAACGAGTAATAAATAAAGTAAAAATAATTTTCTTGTTCCATTGAGTGCAAAAAAAAAAGTTTTAGTGAGTTCTAGGGGTCAAATGAGTGAAAAATAAATCTACAAGTGATTTTCAAGCTGAAACGAATAAAAAATGAAGCTAAAATTTTTTTCTTGTTCCAACGAGTCCAAAATGAAGTTTTAGTGAGTTCTAGGGGTGAAATGAGTCAAAAACAAATCTACAAGTGATTTCCAAGCTCAAACGAATCAAAAATGAAGCAAAATTAATTTTCTTGTTCCAACGAGTCCAAAATGAAGTTTTAGTGAGTTCTAGGGGTCAAATGAGTCAAAAACAAAGCTACAAGTGGTTTCCATGGTCAAACGAGTAATGAATAAAGCAAAATTTATTTTCTTGTTCCAACGAGTCCAAAATGAAGTTTTAGTGAGTTCTAGGGGTGAAATGAGTCAAAAACAAATCTACAAGTGATTTTCAAGCTCAAACGAGTAATGAATAAAACAAAATTAATTTTCTTGTTCCAACGAGTCCAAAATGAAGTTTTAGTGAGTTCTAGGGGTCAAATGAGTCAAAAACAAAGCTATAAGTGGTTTCCATGGTCAAACGAGTAATGAATAAAGCAAAATTAATTTTCTTGTTCCATTGAGTCCAAAATGAAGTTTTAATGAGTTCTAGGGGTGAAATGAGTCAAAAACAAATCAACAAGTGATTTCCAAGCTCAAACGAATCAAAATTGAAGCAAAATTAATTTTCTTGTTCCAACGAGTCCAAAATGAAGTTTTATGGAGTTCTAGGGGTGAAATGAGTCAAAAACAAATCTACAAGTGATTTTCAAGCTCAAACGAGTAATGAATAAAGCAAAATTAATTTTCTTGTTCCGACGAGTCTAAAATGAAGTTTTAGTCAGTTCTAAGGGTGAAATGAGTCCAAAACAAAGCTACAAGTGGTTTCCATGCTCAAACGAGTAATGAATAAAGCAAAATTAATTTTCTTGTTCCATTGAGTCCAAAATGAAGTTTTAATGAGTTCTAGGGGTGAAATGAGTCAAAAACAAATCTACAAGTGATTTCCAAGCTCAAACGAATCAAAAATGAAGCAAAATTAATTTTTTGTTCCAACAAGTCCAAAATGAAGTTTTAGTGAGTTCTAGGGGTGAAATGAGTCAAAAACAAAGCTACAAGTGGTTTCCATGGTCAAACGAGTAATGAATAAAGAAAAATTAATTTTCTTGTTCCATTGAGTCCAAAATGAAGTTTAAGTGAGTTCTAGGGGTCAAATGAGTCAAAATCAAAGTTACAAGTGGTTTCCATGGTCAAACGAGTAATAAATAAAGCAAAATTAATTTTCTTGTTCCATTGAGTCCAAAATGGAGTTTTAGTGAGTTCTAGGGGTCAAATGAGTGAAAAATTAATCTACAAGTGATTTTCAAGCTCAAACGAATTAAAAATGAAGCAAAATTTATTTTCTTGTTCCAACGAGTCCAAAATGAAGTTTTAGTGAGTTCTAGGGGTGAAATGAGTCGAAAACAAAGCTACAAGTGGTTTCCATGGTCAAACGAGTAATGAATAAAGCAAAATTAATTTTCATGTTCCGTTGAGTCCAAAATGAAGTTTTAGTGAGTTCTAGGGGTCAAATGAGTCAAAAACAAAGCTACAATTGGTTTCCATGGTCAAACGAGTAATAAATAAAGCAAAAATAATTTTCTTGTTCCATTGAGTCAAAAATGAAGTTTTAGTGAGTTCTAGGGGTCAAATGAGTGAAAAATAAATCTACAAGTGATTTTCAAGCTCAAACGAATAAAAAATGAAGCAAAATTTATTTTCTTGTTCCAACGAGTCCAAAATGAAGTTTTAGTGAGTACTAGGGGTGAAATGAGTCAAAAACAAATCTACAAGTGATTTTCAAGCTTAAACGAGTAATGAATAAAGCAAAATTAATTTTCTTGTTCCGACGAGTCCAAAATGAAGTTTTAGTGAGTTCTAGGGGTCAAATGAGTCAAAAACAAAGCTACAAGTGATTTCCATGGTCAAACGAGTAATGAATAAAGCAAAATTAATTTTCTTGTTCCAACGAGTCCAAAATGAAGTTTTAGTCAGTTCTAGGGGTGAAATGAGTCAAAAACAAAGCTACAAGTGGTTTCCATGGTCAAACGAGTAATGAATAAAGCAAAATTAATTTTCTTGTTCCATTGAGTCCAAAATGAAGTTTTAGTGAGTTCTAGGGGTCAAATGAGTCAAAAACAAAGCTACAAATGGTTTCCATGGTCAAACGAGTAATAAATAAAGTAAAAATAATTTTCTTGTTCCATTGAGTCCAAAAAAAAAGTTTTAGTGAGTTCTAGGGGTCAAATGAGTGAAAAATAAATCTACAAGTGATTTTCAAGCTCAAACGAATAAAAAATGAAGCAAAATTTTTTTCCTTGTTCCAACGAGTCCAAAATGAAGTTTTAGTGAGTTTAAGGGGTGAAATGAGTCAAAAACAAATCTACAAGTGATTTCCAAGCTCAAACGAATCAAAAATGAAGCAAAATTAATTTTCTTGTTCCAACGAGTCCAAAATGAAGTTTTAGTGAGTTCTAGGGGTGAAACAAGTCAAAAACAAAGCTACAAGTGATTTCCATGGTCAAACGAGTAATGAATAAAGAAAAATTAATTTTCTTGTTCCATTGAGTCCAAAATGAAGTTTTAGTGAGTTCTAGGGGTCAAATGAGTCAAAATCACAGCTACAAGTGGTTTCCATGGTCAAACGAGTAATAAATAAAGCAAAATTAATTTTCTTGTTCCATTGAGTCCAAAATGGAGTTTTAGTGAGTTCTAGGGGTCAGATGAGTCAAAAATAAAGCTACAAGTGGTTTCCATGGTCAAACGAGTAACGAATAAAGAAAAATTAATTTTCTTGTTCCATTGAGTCCAAAATGAAGTTTTAGTGAGTTCTAGGGGTCAAATGTGTCAAAAACAAAGCTACAAGTGGTTTCCATGGTCAAACGAGTAACGAATAAAGCAAAATTAATTTTCTTGTTCCAACGAGCCCCAAATGAAGTTTTAGTGAGTTCTAGGGGTCAAATGAGTCAAAAACAAAGCTACAAGTGGTTTCCATGGTCAAACGAGTAATGAATAAAGCAAAATTAATTTTCTTGTTCCATTGAGTCCAAAATGAAGTTTTAGTGAGTTCTAGGGGTAAAGTGAGTCAAAAACAAATCTACAAGTGATTTCCAAGCTCAAACGAATCAAAAATGAAGCAAAATTAATTTTCTTGTTCCAACGAGTCCAAAATGAAGTTTTAGTGAGTTCTAGGGGTGAAATGAGTCAAAAACAAATCTACAAGTGATTTTCAGCTCAAACGAGTAATGTGTTAGGCCGAATACACAAATATAATCAAGATTTGTATGAGAGATTAACAAGAACACATGTTTAACAATTAAAAATTGTTTGGAATTAATAATTCCTCTCAGTGATGTAAAATATCACAGAGAGCTGCTTAGGTTACAATGAATGAATAATTTGTTGTTCCATACCCTTCTAGGGTTAACCTAACTGTATTTATAAAACATACAGCTGCTATACAATCGTAAATTGATACTCCTATAATTTAGCTATACAATTGCTATCAATCACGATTGCTACACGTCTTCTAAGTCAACACAATCTCTTTGACAGCTATCCAATCTTCAAAGATATTGCTTCCATATTTATCTTCATTTAATCTTCAATCACTGTTGACAAGTAGACGCTTCCGCCAGATAGAGTTTAACAAACTCTGTTGCGCTTCCATCGGTCAGTGTTTAACTAAACCCTGACCGCTTCCACCGGTCAGTGTTTAACTAAACCCTGACCGCTTCCACCTAAACTCTGATATATCACTATTACACTTAAACACTGATTAATACTTACATCAATTATATTTAACATAATGAATAAAGCAAAATTAATTTTCTTGTTCCAACGAGTCCAAAATGAAGTTTTAGTCAGTTCTAAAGGTGAAATGAGTCCAAAACAAAGCTACAAGTGGTTTCAATGGTCAAACGAGTAATGAATAAAGCAAAATTAATTTTCTTGTTCCAACGAGTCCAAAATGAAGTTTTAGTCAGTTCTAGGGGTGAAATGAGTCAAAAACAAAGCTACAAGTGGTTTCCATGGTCAAACGAGTAATGAATAAAGCAAAATTAATTTTCTTGTTCCATTGAGTCCAAAATGAAGTTTTAGTGAGTTCTAGGGGTCAAATGAGTCAAAAACAAAGCTACAAATGGTTTCCATGGTCAAACGAGTAATAAATAAAGTAAACATAATTTTCTTGTTCCATTAAGTGCAAAAAAAAAAGTTTTAGTGAGTTCTAGGGGTCAAATGAGTGAAAAATAAATCTACAAGTGATTTTCAAGCTCAAACGAATAAAAAATGAAGCTAAAATTTTTTTCTTGTTCCAACGAGTCCAAAATGAAGTTTTAGTGAGTTCTAGGGGTGAAATGAGTCTAAAACAAATCTACAAGTGATTTCCAAGCTCAAACGAATCAAAAATGAAGCAAAATTAATTTTCTTGTTCCAACGAGTCCAAAATGAAGTTTTAGTGAGTTCTAGGGGTCAAATGAGTCAAAAACAAAGCTACAAGTGGTTTTCATGGTCAAACGAGTAATGAATAAAGCAAAATTTATTTTCTTGTTCCAACGAGTCCAAAATGAAGTTTTAGTGAGTTCTAGGGGTGAAATGAGTCAAAAACAAATCTACAAGTGATTTTCAAGCTCAAACGAGTAATGAATAAAACAAAATTAATTTTCTTGTTCCAACGAGCCCAAAATGAAGTTTTAGTGAGTTCTAGGGGTCAAATGAGTCAAAAACAAAGCTATAAGTGGTTTCCATGGTCAAACGAGTAATGAATAAAGCAAAATTAATTTTCTTGTTCCATTGAGTCCAAAATGAAGTTTTAATGAGTTCTAGGGGTGAAATGAGTCAAAAACAAATCAACAAGTGATTTCCAAGCTCAAACGAATCAAAATTGAAGCAAAATTAATTTTCTTGTTCCAACGAGTCCAAAATGAAGTTTTATGGAGTTCTAGGGGTGAAATGAGTCAAAAACAAATCTACAAGTGATTTTCAAGCTCAAACGAGTAATGAATAAAGCAAAATTAATTTTCTTGTTCCGACGAGTCTAAAATGAAGTTTTAGTCAGTTCTAAGGGTGAAATGAGTCCAAAACAAAGCTACAAGTGGTTTCCATGCTCAAACGAGTAATGAATAAAGCAAAATTAATTTTCTTGTTCCATTGAGTCCAAAATGAAGTTTTAATGAGTTCTAGGGGTGAAATGAGTCAAAAACAAATCTACAAGTGATTTCCAAGCTCAAACGAATCAAAAATGAAGCAAAATTAATTTTTTGTTCCAACAAGTCCAAAATGAAGTTTTAGTGAGTTCTAGGGGTGAAATGAGTCAAAAACAAAGCTACAAGTGGTTTCCATGGTCAAACGAGTAATGAATAAAGAAAAATTAATTTTCTTGTTCCATTGAGTCCAAAATGAAGTTTAAGTGAGTTCTAGGGGTCAAATGAGTCAAAATCAAAGTTACAAGTGGTTTCCATGGTCAAACGAGTAATGAATAAAGCAAAATTAATTTTCTTGTTCCATTGAGTCCAAAATGGAGTTTTAGTGAGTTCTAGGGGTCAAATGAGTGAAAAATTAATCTACAAGTGATTTTGAAGCTCAAACGAATTAAAAATGAAGCAAAATTTATTTTCTTGTTCCAACGAGTCCAAAATGAAGTTTTAGTGAGTTCTAGGGGTGAAATGAGTCGAAAACAAAGCTACAAGTGGTTTCCATGGTCAAACGAGTAATGAATAAAGCAAAATTAATTTTCATGTTCCGTTGAGTCCAAAATGAAGTTTTAGTGAGTTCTAGGGGTCAAATGAGTCAAAAACAAAGCTACAATTGGTTTCCATGGTCAAATGAGTAATAAATAAAGCAAAAATAATTTTCTTGTTCCATTGAGTCAAAAATGAAGTTTTAGTGAGTTCTAGGGGTCAAATGAGTGAAAAATAAATCTACAAGTGATTTTCAAGCTCAAACGAATAAAAAATGAAGCAAAATTTATTTTCTTGTTCCAACGAGTCCAAAATGAAGTTTTAGTGAGTACTAGGGGTGAAATGAGTCAAAAACAAATCTACAAGTGATTTTCAAGCTTAAACGAGTAATGAATAAAGCAAAATTAATTTTCTTGTTCCGACGTGTCCAAAATGAAGTTTTAGTGAGTTCTAGGGGTCAAATGAGTCAAAAACAAAGCTACAAGTGATTTCCATGGTCAAACGAGTAATGAATAAAGCAAAATTAATTTTCTTGTTCCAACGAGTCCAAAATGAAGTTTTAGTCAGTTCTAGGGGTGAAATGAGTCAAAAACAAAGCTACAAGTGGTTTCCATGGTCAAACGAGTAATGAATAAAGCAAAATTAATTTTCTTGTTCCATTGAGTCCAAAATGAAGTTTTAGTGAGTTCTAGGGGTCAAATGAGTCAAAAACAAAGCTACAAATGGTTTCCATGGTCAACCGAGTAATAAATAAAGTAAAAATAATTTTCTTGTTCCATTGAGTCCAAAAAAAAAAGTTTTAGTGAGTTCTAGGGGTCAAATGAGTGAAAAATAAATCTACAAGTGATTTTCAAGCTCAAACGAATAAAAAATGAAGCAAAATTTTTTTCCTTGTTCCAACGAGTCCAAAATGAAGTTTTAGTGAGTTTAAGGGGTGAAATGAGTCAAAAACAAATCTACAAGTGATTTCCAAGCTCAAAAGAATAAAAAATGAAGCAAAATTAATTTTCTTGTTCCAACGAGTCCAAAATGAAGTTTTAGTGAGTTCTAGGGGTGAAACAAGTCAAAAACAAAGCTACAAGTGGTTTCCATGGTCAAACGAGTAATGAATAAAGAAAAATTAATTTTCTTGTTCCATTGAGTCCAAAATGAAGTTTTAGTGAGTTCTAGGGGTCAAATGAGTCAAAATCACAGCTACAAGTGGTTTCCATGGTCAAACGAGTAATAAATAAAGCAAAATTAATTTTCTTGTTCCATTGAGTCCAAAATGGAGTTTTAGTGAGTTCTAGGGGTCAAATGAGTCAAAAATAAAGCTACAAGTGGTTTCCATGGTCAAACGAGTAACGAATAAAGAAAAATTAATTTTCTTGTTCCATTGAGTCCAAAATGAAGTTTTAGTGAGTTCTAGGGGTCAAATGTGTCAAAAACAAAGCTACAAGTGGTTTCCATGGTCAAACGAGTAACGAATAAAGCAAAAATTAATTTTCTTGTTCCAACGAGCCCCAAATGAAGTTTTATTGAGTTCTAGGGGTCAAATGAGTCAAAAACAAAGCTACAAGTGGTTTCCATGGTCAAACGAGTAATGAATAAAGCAAAATTAATTTTCTTGTTCCATTGAGTCCAAAATGAAGTTTTAGTGAGTTCTAGGGGTAAAGTGAGTCAAAAACAAATCTACAAGTGATTTCCAAGCTCAAACGAATCAAAAATGAAGCAAAATTAATTTTCTTGTTCCAACGAGTCCAAAATGAAGTTTTAGTGAGTTCTAGGGGTGAAATGAGTCAAAAACAAATCTACAAGTGATTTTCAGCTCAAACGAGTAATGTGTTAGGCCGAATACACAAATATAATCAAGATTTGTATGAGAGATTAACAAGAACACAAGTTTAACAATTAAAAATTGTTTGGAATTAATAATTCCTCTCAGTGATGTAAAATATCACAGAGAGCTGCTTAGGTTACAATGAATGAATAATTTGTTGTTCCATACCCTTCTAGGGTTAACCTAACTGTATTTATAAAACATACAGCTGCTATACAATCGTAAATTGATACTCCTATAATTTAGCTATACAATTGATATCAATCACGATTGCTACACGTCTTCTAAGTCAACACAATCTCTTTGACAGCTATCCAATCTTCAAAGATATTGCTTCCATATTTATCTTCATTTAATCTTCAATCACTGTTGACAAGTAGACGCTTCCGCCAGATAGAGTTTAACAAACTCTGTTGCGCTTCCATCGGTCAGTGTTTAACTAAACTCTGACCGCTTCCACCTAAACTCTGATATATCACTATTACACTTAAACACTGATTAATACTTACATCAATTATATTTAACATAATGAATAAAGCAAAATTAATTTTCTTGTTCCAACGAGTCCAAAATGAAGTTTTAGTCAGTTCTAAAGGTGAAATGAGTCCAAAACAAAGCTACAAGTGGTTTCAATGGTCAAACGAGTAATGAATAAAGCAAAATTAATTTTCTTGTTCCAACGAGTCCAAAATGAAGTTTTAGTCAGTTCTAGGGGTGAAATGAGTCAAAAACAAAGCTACAAGTGGTTTCCATGGTCAAACGAGTAATGAATAAAGCAAAATTAATTTTCTTGTTCCATTGAGTCCAAAATGAAGTTTTAGTGAGTTCTAGGGGTCAAATGAGTCAAAAACAAAGCTATAAATGGTTTCCATGGTCAAACGAGTAATAAATAAAGTAAAAATAATTTTCTTGTTCCATTGAGTCCAAAAAAAAAAGTTTTAGTGAGTTATAGGGGTCAAATGAGTGAAAAATAAATCTACAAGTGATTTTCAAGCTCAAACGAATAAAAAATGAAGCTAAAATTTTTTTCTTGTTCCAACGAGTCCAAAATGAAGTTTTAGTGAGTTCTAGGGGTGAAATGAGTCAAAAACAAATCTACAAGTGATTTCCAAGCTCAAACGAATCAAAAATGAAGCAAAATTAATTTTCTTGTTCCAACGAGTCCAAAATGAAGTTTTAGTGAGTTCTAGGGGTGAAATGAGTCAAAAACAAAGCTACAAGTGGTTTCCATGGTCAAACGAGTAATGAATAAAGAAAAATTAATTTTCTTGTTCCATTGAGTCCAAAATGAAGTTTTAGTGAGTTCTAGGGGTCAAATGAGTCAAAATCACAGCTACAACTCGTTTCCATGGTCAAACGAGTAATAAATAAAGTAAAAATAATTTTCTTGTTCCATTGAGTCCAAAAAAAAAAGTTTTAGTGAGTTATAGGGGTCAAATGAGTGAAAAATAAATCTACAAGTGATTTTCAAGCTCAAACGAATAAAAAATGAAGCTAAAATTTTTTTCTTGTTCCAACGAGTCCAAAATGAAGTTTTAGTGAGTTCTAGGGGTGAAATGAGTCAAAAACAAATCTACAAGTGATTTCCAAGCTCAAACGAATCAAAAATGAAGCAAAATTAATTTTCTTGTTCCAACGAGTCCAAAATGAAGTTTTAGTGAGTTCTAGGGGTGAAATGAGTCAAAAACAAAGCTACAAGTGGTTTCCATGGTCAAACGAGTAATGAATAAAGAAAAATTAATTTTCTTGTTCCATTGAGTCCAAAATGAAGTTTTAGTGAGTTCTAGGGGTCAAATGAGTCAAAATCACAGCTACAAGTCGTTTCCATGGTCAAACGAGTAATAAATAAAGCAAAATTAATTTTCTTGTTCCATTGAGTCCAAAATGGAGTTTTAGTGAGTTCTAGGGGTCAAATGAGTCAAAAACAAAGCTACAAGTGGTTTCCATGGTCAAACGAGTAACGAATAAAGCAAAATTAATTTTCTTGTTCCAACGAGCCCCAAATGAAGTTTTAGTGAGTTCTAGGGGTGAAATGAGTCAAAAACAAATCTACAAGTGATTTTCAAGCTCAAACAAGTAATGAATAAAGCAAAATTAATTTTCTTGTTCCAGCGAGTACAAAATGAAGATTTAGTGAGTTCTAGGGGTCAAATGAGTCAAAAACAAAGCTGCAAGTGGTTTCCATGGTCAAACGAGTAATGAATAAAGCAAAGTTAATTTTCTTGTTCCATTGAGTCCAAAATGAAGTTTTAGTGAGTTCTAGGGGTAAAGTGAGTCAAAAAAAAATCTACAAGTGATTTCCAAGCTCAAACGAATCAAAAATGAAGCAAAATTAATTTTCTTGTTCCAAAGAGTCCAAAATGAAGTTTTAGTGAGTTCTAGGGGTGAAATGAGTCAAAAACAAATCTACAAGTGATTTTCAGCTCAAACGAGTAATGTGTTAGGCCGAATACACAAATATAATCAAGATTTGTATGAGAGATTAACAAGAACACAAGTTTAACAATTAAAAATTGTTTGGAATTAATAATTCCTCTCAGTGATGTAAAATATCACAGAGAGCTGCTTAGGTTACAATGAATGAATAATTCGTTGTTCCATGCCCTTCTAGGGTTAACCTAACTGTATTTATAAAACATACAGCTGCTATACAATCGTAAATTGATACTCCTATAATTTAGCTATACAATTGATATCAATCATGATTGCTGTCTTCTAAGTCAACACAATCTCTTTGACAGCTATCCAATCTTCAAAGATATTGCTTCCATATTTATCTTCAATTAATCTTCAATCACTGTTGACAAGTAGATGCTTCCGCCAGATAGAGTTTAACAAACTCTGTTGCGCTTCCATCCGTCAGTGTTTAACTAAACTCTGACCGCTTCCACCTAAACTCTGATATATCACTATTACACTTAAACACTGATTAATACTTACATCAATTATATTTAACATAATGAATAAAGCAAAATTTATTTTCTTGTTCCAACGAGTCCAAAATGAAGTTTTAGTGAGTTCTAGGGGTGAAATGAGTCGAAAACAAAGCTACAAGTGGTTTCCATGGTCAAACGAGTAATGAATAAAGCAAAATTAATTTTCATGTTCCGTTGAGTCCAAAATGAAGTTTTAGTGAGTTCTAGGGGTCAAATGAGTCAAAAACAAAGCTACAATTGGTTTCCATGGTCAAATGAGTAATAAATAAAGCAAAAATAATTTTCTTGTTCCATTGAGTCAAAAATGAAGTTTTAGTGAGTTCTAGGGGTCAAATGAGTGAAAAATAAATCTACAAGTGATTTTCAAGCTCAAACGAATAAAAAATGAAGCAAAATTTATTTTCTTGTTCCAACGAGTCCAAAATGAAGTTTTAGTGAGTACTAGGGGTGAAATGAGTCAAAAACAAATCTACAAGTGATTTTCAAGCTTAAACGAGTAATGAATAAAGCAAAATTAATTTTCTTGTTCCGACGTGTCCAAAATGAAGTTTTAGTGAGTTCTAGGGGTCAAATGAGTCAAAAACAAAGCTACAAGTGATTTCCATGGTCAAACGAGTAATGAATAAAGCAAAATTAATTTTCTTGTTCCAACGAGTCCAAAATGAAGTTTTAGTCAGTTCTAGGGGTGAAATGAGTCAAAAACAAAGCTACAAGTGGTTTCCATGGTCAAACGAGTAATGAATAAAGCAAAATTAATTTTCTTGTTCCATTGAGTCCAAAATGAAGTTTTAGTGAGTTCTAGGGGTCAAATGAGTCAAAAACAAAGCTACAAATGGTTTCCATGGTCAAACGAGTAATAAATAAAGTAAAAATAATTTTCTTGTTCCATTGAGTCCCAAAAAAAAAAGTTTTAGTGAGTTCTAGGGGTCAAATGAGTGAAAAATAAATCTACAAGTGATTTTCAAGCTCAAACGAATAAAAAATGAAGCAAATTTTTTTTTCCTTGTTCCAACGAGTCCAAAATGAAGTTTTAGTGAGTTTAAGGGGTGAAATGAGTCAAAAACAAATCTACAAGTGATTTCCAAGCTCAAACGAATCAAAAATGAAGCAAAATTAATTTTCTTGTTCCAACGAGTCCAAAATGAAGTTTTAGTGAGTTCTAGGGGTGAAACAAGTCAAAAACAAAGCTACAAGTGGTTTCCATGGTCAAACGAGTAATGAATAAAGAAAAATTAATTTTCTTGTTCCATTGAGTCCAAAATGAAGTTTTAGTGAGTTCTAGGGGTCAAATGAGTCAAAATCACAGCTACAAGTGGTTTCCATGGTCAAACGAGTAATAAATAAAGCAAAATTAATTTTCTTGTTCCATTGAGTCCAAAATGGAGTTTTAGTGAGTTCTAGGGGTCAAATGAGTCAAAAATAAAGCTACAAGTGGTTTCCATGGTCAAACGAGTAACGAATAAAGAAAAATTAATTTTCTTGTTCCATTGAGTCCAAAATGAAGTTTTAGTGAGTTCTAGGGGTCAAATGTGTCAAAAACAAAGCTACAAGTGGTTTCCATGGTCAAACGAGTAACGAATAAAGCAAAATTAATTTTCTTGTTCCAACGAGCCCCAAATGAAGTTTTATTGAGTTCTAGGGGTCAAATGAGTCAAAAACAAAGCTACAAGTGGTTTCCATGGTCAAACGAGTAATGAATAAAGCAAAATTAATTTTCTTGTTCCATTGAGTCCAAAATGAAGTTTTAGTGAGTTCTAGGGGTAAAGTGAGTCAAAAACAAATCTACAAGTGATTTCCAAGCTCAAACGAATCAAAAATGAAGCAAAATTAATTTTCTTGTTCCAACGAGTCCAAAATGAAGTTTTAGTGAGTTCTAGGGGTGAAATGAGTCAAAAACAAATCTACAAGTGATTTTCAGCTCAAACGAGTAATGTGTTAGGCCGAATACACAAATATAATCAAGATTTGTATGAGAGATTAACAAGAACACAAGTTTAACAATTAAAAATTGTTTGGAATTAATAATTCCTCTCAGTGATGTAAAATATCACAGAGAGCTGCTTAGGTTACAATGAATGAATAATTCGTTGTTCCATGCCCTTCTAGGGTTAACCTAACTGTATTTATAAAACATACAGCTGCTATACAATCGTAAATTGATACTCCTATAATTTAGCTATACAATTGATATCAATCACGATTGCTGTCTTCTAAGTCAACACAATCTCTTTGACAGCTATCCAATCTTCAAAGATATTGCTTCCATATTTATCTTCAATTAATCTTCAATCACTGTTGACAAGTAGATGCTTCCGCCAGATAGAGTTTAACAAACTCTGTTGCGCTTCCATCCGTCAGTGTTTAACTAAACTCTGACCGCTTCCACCTAAACTCTGATATATCACTATTACACTTAAACACTGATTAATACTTACATCAATTATATTTAACATAATGAATAAAGCAAAATTTATTTTCTTGTTCCAACGAGTCCAAAATGAAGTTTTAGTGAGTTCTAGGGGTGAAATGAGTCGAAAACAAAGCTACAAGTGGTTTCCATGGTCAAACGAGTAATGAATAAAGCAAAATTAATTTTCATGTTCCGTTGAGTCCAAAATGAAGTTTTAGTGAGTTCTAGGGGTCAAATGAGTCAAAAACAAAGCTACAATTGGTTTCCATGGTCAAATGAGTAATAAATAAAGCAAAAATAATTTTCTTGTTCCATTGAGTCAAAAATGAAGTTTTAGTGAGTTCTAGGGGTCAAATGAGTGAAAAATAAATCTACAAGTGATTTTCAAGCTCAAACGAATAAAAAATGAAGCAAAATTTATTTTCTTGTTCCAACGAGTCCAAAATGAAGTTTTAGTGAGTACTAGGGGTGAAATGAGTCAAAAACAAATCTACAAGTGATTTTCAAGCTTAAACGAGTAATGAATAAAGCAAAATTAATTTTCTTGTTCCGACGTGTCCAAAATGAAGTTTTAGTGAGTTCTAGGGGTCAAATGAGTCAAAAACAAAGCTACAAGTGATTTCCATGGTCAAACGAGTAATGAATAAAGCAAAATTAATTTTCTTGTTCCAACGAGTCCAAAATGAAGTTTTAGTCAGTTCTAGGGGTGAAATGAGTCAAAAACAAAGCTACAAGTGGTTTCCATGGTCAAACGAGTAATGAATAAAGCAAAATTAATTTTCTTGTTCCATTGAGTCCAAAATGAAGTTTTAGTGAGTTCTAGGGGTCAAATGAGTCAAAAACAAAGCTACAAATGGTTTCCATGGTCAAACGAGTAATAAATAAAGTAAAAATAATTTTCTTGTTCCATTGAGTCCAAAAAAAAAGTTTTAGTGAGTTCTAGGGGTCAAATGAGTGAAAAATAAATCTACAAGTGATTTTCAAGCTCAAACGAATAAAAAATGAAGCAAAATTTTTTTCCTTGTTCCAACGAGTCCAAAATGAAGTTTTAGTGAGTTTAAGGGGTGAAATGAGTCAAAAACAAATCTACAAGTGATTTCCAAGCTCAAACGAATCAAAAATGAAGCCAAATTAATTTTCTTGTTCCAACGAGTCCAAAATGAAGTTTTAGTGAGTTCTAGGGGTGAAACAAGTCAAAAACAAAGCTACAAGTGGTTTCCATGGTCAAACGAGTAATGAATAAAGAAAAATTAATTTTCTTGTTCCATTGAGTCCAATATGAAGTTTTAGTGAGTTCTAGGGGTCAAATGAGTCAAAATCACAGCTACAAGTGGTTTCCATGGTCAAACGAGTAATAAATAAAGCAAAATTAATTTTCTTGTTCCATTGAGTCCAAAATGGAGTTTTAGTGAGTTCTAGGGGTCAAATGAGTCAAAAATAAAGCTACAAGTGGTTTCCATGGTCAAACGAGTAACGAATAAAGAAAAATTAATTTTCTTGTTCCATTGAGTCCAAAATGAAGTTTTAGTGAGTTCTAGGGGTCAAATGTGTCAAAAACAAAGCTACAAGTGGTTTCCATGGTCAAACGAGTAACGAATAAAGCAAAATTAATTTTCTTGTTCCAACGAGCCCCAAATGAAGTTTTATTGAGTTCTAGGGGTCAAATGAGTCAAAAACAAAGCTACAAGTGGTTTCCATGGTCAAACGAGTAATGAATAAAGCAAAATTAATTTTCTTGTTCCATTGAGTCCAAAATGAAGTTTTAGTGAGTTCTAGGGGTAAAGTGAGTCAAAAACAAATCTACAAGTGATTTCCAAGCTCAAACGAATCAAAAATGAAGCAAAATTAATTTTCTTGTTCCAACGAGTCCAAAATGAAGTTTTAGTGAGTTCTAGGGGTGAAATGAGTCAAAAACAAATCTACAAGTGATTTTCAGCTCAAACGAGTAATGTGTTAGGCCGAATACACAAATATAATCAAGATTTGTATGAGAGATTAACAAGAACACAAGTTTAACAATTAAAAATTGTTTGGAATTAATAATTCCTCTCAGTGATGTAAAATATCACAGAGAGCTGCTTAGGTTACAATGAATGAATAATTCGTTGTTCCATGCCCTTCTAGGGTTAACCTAACTGTATTTATAAAACATACAGCTGCTATACAATCGTAAATTGATACTCCTATAATTTAGCTATACAATTGATATCAATCACGATTGCTGTCTTCTAAGTCAACACAATCTCTTTGACAGCTATCCAATCTTCAAAGATATTGCTTCCATATTTATCTTCAATTAATCTTCAATCACTGTTGACAAGTAGATGCTTCCGCCAGATAGAGTTTAACAAACTCTGTTGCGCTTCCATCCGTCAGTGTTTAACTAAACTCTGACCGCTTCCACCTAAACTCTGATATATCACTATTACACTTAAACACTGATTAATACTTACATCAATTATATTTAACATAATGAATAAAGCAAAATTTATTTTCTTGTTCCAACGAGTCCAAAATGAAGTTTTAGTGAGTTCTAGGGGTGAAATGAGTCGAAAACAAAGCTACAAGTGGTTTCCATGGTCAAACGAGTAATGAATAAAGCAAAATTAATTTTCATGTTCCGTTGAGTCCAAAATGAAGTTTTAGTGAGTTCTAGGGGTCAAATGAGTCAAAAACAAAGCTACAATTGGTTTCCATGGTCAAATGAGTAATAAATAAAGCAAAAATAATTTTCTTGTTCCATTGAGTCAAAAATGAAGTTTTAGTGAGTTCTAGGGGTCAAATGAGTGAAAAATAAATCTACAAGTGATTTTCAAGCTCAAACGAATAAAAAATGAAGCAAAATTTATTTTCATGTTCCAACGAGTCCAAAATGAAGTTTTAGTGAGTTTAAGGGGTGAAATGAGTCAAAAACAAATCTACAAGTGATTTCCAAGCTCAAACGAATCAAAAATGAAGCCAAATTAATTTTCTTGTTCCAACGAGTCCAAAATGAAGTTTTAGTGAGTTCTAGGGGTGAAACAAGTCAAAAACAAAGCTACAAGTGGTTTCCATGGTCAAACGAGTAATGAATAAAGAAAAATTAATTTTCTTGTTCCATTGAGTCCAATATGAAGTTTTAGTGAGTTCTAGGGGTCAAATGAGTCAAAATCACAGCTACAAGTGGTTTCCATGGTCAAACGAGTAATAAATAAAGCAAAATTAATTTTCTTGTTCCATTGAGTCCAAAATGGAGTTTTAGTGAGTTCTAGGGGTCAAATGAGTCAAAAATAAAGCTACAAGTGGTTTCCATGGTCAAACGAGTAACGAATAAAGAAAAATTAATTTTCTTGTTCCATTGAGTCCAAAATGAAGTTTTAGTGAGTTCTAGGGGTCAAATGTGTCAAAAACAAAGCTACAAGTGGTTTCCATGGTCAAACGAGTAACGAATAAAGCAAAATTAATTTTCTTGTTCCAACGAGCCCCAAATGAAGTTTTATTGAGTTCTAGGGGTCAAATGAGTCAAAAACAAAGCTACAAGTGGTTTCCATGGTCAAACGAGTAATGAATAAAGCAAAATTAATTTTCTTGTTCCATTGAGTCCAAAATGAAGTTTTAGTGAGTTCTAGGGGTAAAGTGAGTCAAAAACAAATCTACAAGTGATTTCCAAGCTCAAACGAATCAAAAATGAAGCAAAATTAATTTTCTTGTTCCAACGAGTCCAAAATGAAGTTTTAGTGAGTTCTAGGGGTGAAATGAGTCAAAAACAAATCTACAAGTGATTTTCAGCTCAAACGAGTAATGTGTTAGGCCGAATACACAAATATAATCAAGATTTGTATGAGAGATTAACAAGAACACAAGTTTAACAATTAAAAATTGTTTGGAATTAATAATTCCTCTCAGTGATGTAAAATATCACAGAGAGCTGCTTAGGTTACAATGAATGAATAATTCGTTGTTCCATGCCCTTCTAGGGTTAACCTAACTGTATTTATAAAACATACAGCTGCTATACAATCGTAAATTGATACTCCTATAATTTAGCTATACAATTGATATCAATCACGATTGCTGTCTTCTAAGTCAACACAATCTCTTTGACAGCTATCCAATCTTCAAAGATATTGCTTCCATATTTATCTTCAATTAATCTTCAATCACTGTTGACAAGTAGATGCTTCCGCCAGATAGAGTTTAACAAACTCTGTTGCGCTTCCATCCGTCAGTGTTTAACTAAACTCTGACCGCTTCCACCTAAACTCTGATATATCACTATTACACTTAAACACTGATTAATACTTACATCAATTATATTTAACATAATGAATAAAGCAAAATTTATTTTCTTGTTCCAACGAGTCCAAAATGAAGTTTTAGTGAGTTCTAGGGGTGAAATGAGTCGAAAACAAAGCTACAAGTGGTTTCCATGGTCAAACGAGTAATGAATAAAGCAAAATTAATTTTCATGTTCCGTTGAGTCCAAAATGAAGTTTTAGTGAGTTCTAGGGGTCAAATGAGTCAAAAACAAAGCTACAATTGGTTTCCATGGTCAAATGAGTAATAAATAAAGCAAAAATAATTTTCTTGTTCCATTGAGTCAAAAATGAAGTTTTAGTGAGTTCTAGGGGTCAAATGAGTGAAAAATAAATCTACAAGTGATTTTCAAGCTCAAACGAATAAAAAATGAAGCAAAATTTATTTTCTTGTTCCAACGAGTCCAAAATGAAGTTTTAGTGAGTACTAGGGGTGAAATGAGTCAAAAACAAATCTACAAGTGATTTTCAAGCTTAAACGAGTAATGAATAAAGCAAAATTAATTTTCTTGTTCCGACGTGTCCAAAATGAAGTTTTAGTGAGTTCTAGGGGTCAAATGAGTCAAAAACAAAGCTATAAGTGATTTCCATGGTCAAACGAGTAATGAATAAAGCAAAATTAATTTTCTTGTTCCAACGAGTCCAAAATGAAGTTTTAGTCAGTTCTAGGGGTGAAATGAGTCAAAAACAAAGCTACAAGTGGTTTCCATGGTCAAACGAGTAATGAATAAAGCAAAATTAATTTTCTTGTTCCATTGAGTCCAAAATGAAGTTTTAGTGAGTTCTAGGGGTCAAATGAGTCAAAAACAAAGCTACAAATGGTTTCCATGGTCAAACGAGTAATAAATAAAGTAAAAATAATTTTCTTGTTCCATTGAGTCCAAAAAAAAAAAGTTTTAGTGAGTTCTAGGGGTCAAATGAGTGAAAAATAAATCTACAAGTGATTTTCAAGCTCAAACGAATAAAAAATGAAGCAAAATTTTTTTCCTTGTTCCAACGAGTCCAAAATGAAGTTTTAGTGAGTTTAAGGGGTGAAATGAGTCAAAAACAAATCTACAAGTGATTTCCAAGCTCAAACGAATCAAAAATGAAGCAAAATTAATTTTCTTGTTCCAACGAGTCCAAAATGAAGTTTTAGTGAGTTCTAGGGGTGAAACAAGTCAAAAACAAAGCTACAAGTGGTTTCCATGGTCAAACGAGTAATGAATAAAGAAAAATTAATTTTCTTGTTCCATTGAGTCCAATATGAAGTTTTAGTGAGTTCTAGGGGTCAAATGAGTCAAAATCACAGCTACAAGTGGTTTCCATGGTCAAACGAGTAATAAATAAAGCAAAATTAATTTTCTTGTTCCATTGAGTCCAAAATGGAGTTTTAGTGAGTTCTAGGGGTCAAATGAGTCAAAAATAAAGCTACAAGTGGTTTCCATGGTCAAACGAGTAACGAATAAAGAAAAATTAATTTTCTTGTTCCATTGAGTCCAAAATGAAGTTTTAGTGAGTTCTAGGGGTCAAATGTGTCAAAAACAAAGCTACAAGTGGTTTCCATGGTCAAACGAGTAACGAATAAAGCAAAATTAATTTTCTTGTTCCAACGAGCCCCAAATGAAGTTTTATTGAGTTCTAGGGGTCAAATGAGTCAAAAACAAAGCTACAAGTGGTTTCCATGGTCAAACGAGTAATGAATAAAGCAAAATTAATTTTCTTGTTCCATTGAGTCCAAAATGAAGTTTTAGTGAGTTCTAGGGGTAAAGTGAGTCAAAAACAAATCTACAAGTGATTTCCAAGCTCAAACGAATCAAAAATGAAGCAAAATTAATTTTCTTGTTCCAACGAGTCCAAAATGAAGTTTTAGTGAGTTCTAGGGGTGAAATGAGTCAAAAACAAATCTACAAGTGATTTTCAGCTCCAACGAGTAATGTGTTAGGCCGAATACACAAATATAATCAAGATTTGTATGAGAGATTAACAAGAACACAAGTTTAACAATTAAAAATTGTTTGGAATTTATAATTCCTCTCAGTGATGTAAAATATCACAGAGAGCTGCTTAGGTTACAATGAATGAATAATTTGTTGTTCCATACCCTTCTAGGGTTAACCTAACTGTATTTATAAAACATACAGCTGCTATACAATCGTAAATTGATACTCCTATAATTTAGCTATACAATTGATATCAATCACGATTGCTACACGTCTTCTAAGTCAACACAATCTCTTTGACAGCTATCCAATCTTCAAAGATATTGCTTCCATATTTATCTTCATTTAATCTTCAATCACTGTTGACAAGTAGACGCTTCCGCCAGATAGAGTTTAACAAACTCTGTTGCGCTTCCATCGGTCAGTGTTTAACTAAACTCTGACCGCTTCCACCTAAACTCTGATATATCACTATTACACTTAAACACTGATTAATACTTACATCAATTATATTTAACATAATGAATAAAGCAAAATTAATTTTCTTGTTCCAACGAGTCCAAAATGAAGTTTTAGTCAGTTCTAAAGGTGAAATGAGTCCAAAACAAAGCTACAAGTGGTTTCAATGGTCAAACGAGTAATGAATAAAGCAAAATTAATTTTCTTGTTCCAACGAGTCCAAAATGAAGTTTTAGTCAGTTCTAGGGGTGAAATGAGTCAAAAACAAAGCTACAAGTGGTTTCCATGGTCAAACGAGTAATGAATAAAGCAAAATTAATTTTCTTGTTCCATTGAGTCCAAAATGAAGTTTTAGTGAGTTCTAGGGGTCAAATGAGTCAAAAACAAAGCTACAAATGGTTTCCATGGTCAAACAAGTAATAAATAAAGTAAAAA
Organism: Kitagawia praeruptora; assembly: GCA_037693485.1. Lineage (NCBI taxonomy): Eukaryota > Viridiplantae > Streptophyta > Magnoliopsida > Apiales > Apiaceae > Kitagawia > Kitagawia praeruptora. Next base: position 58,321,545 of record CM075353.1, read on the forward strand.
TAATTTTCTTGTTCCATTGAGTCCAAAAAAAAAAGTTTTAGTGAGTTCTAGGGGTCAAATGAGTGAAAAATAAATCTACAAGTGATTTTCAAGCTCAAACGAATAAAAAATGAAGCTAAATTTTTTTTCTTGTTCCAACGAGTCCAAAATGAAGTTTTAGTGAGTTCTAGGGGTGAAATGAGTCAAAAACAAATCTACAAGTGATTTCCAAGCTCAAACGAATCAAAAATGAAGCAAAATTAATTTTCTTGTTCCAACGAGTCCAAAATGAAGTTTTAGTGAGTTCTAGGGGTGAAATGAGTCAAAAACAAAGCTACAAGTGGTTTCCATGGTCAAACGAGTAATGAATAAAGAAAAATTAATTTTCTTGTTCCATTGAGTCCAAAATGAAGTTTTAGTGAGTTCTAGGGGTCAAATGAGTCAAAATCACAACTACAAGTCGTTTCCATGGTCAAACGAGTAATAAATAAAGCAAAATTAATTTTCTTGTTCCATTGAGTCCAAAATGGAGTTTTAGTGAGTTCTAGGGGTCAAATGTGTCAAAAACAAAGCTACAAGTGGTTTCCATGGTCAAACGAGTAACGAATAAAGCAAAATTAATTTTCTTATTCCAACGAGCCCCAAATGAAGTTTTAGTGAGTTCTAGGGGTGAAATGAGTCAAAAACAAATCTACAACTGATTTTCAAGCTCAAACAAGTAATGAATAAAGCAAAATTAATTTTCTTGTTCCAGCGAGTACAAAATGAAGATTTAGTGAGTTCTAGGGGTCAAATGAGTCAAAAACAAAGCTGCAAGTGGTTTCCATGGTCAAACGAGTAATGAATAAAGCAAAATTAATTTTCTTGTTCCGTTGAGTCCAAAATGAAGTTTTAGTGAGTTCTAGGGGTCAAATGAGTCAAAAACAAAGCTACAAGTGGTTTCCATGGTCAAACGAGTAATGAATAAAGCAAAGTTAATTTTCTTGTTCCATTGAGTCCAAAATGAAGTTTTAGTGAGTTCTAGGGGTAAAGTGAGTCAAAAAAAAATCTACAAGTGATTTCCAAGCTCAAACGAATCAAAAATGAAGCAAAATTAATTTTCTTGTTCCAACGAGTCCAAAATGAAGTTTTAGTGAGTTCTAGGGGTGAAATGAGTCAAAAACAAATCTACAAGTGATTTTCAGCTCAAACGAGTAATGTGTTAGGCCGAATACACAAATATAATCAAGATTTGTATGAGAGATTAACAAGAACACAAGTTTAACAATTAAAAATTGTTTGGAATTAATAATTCCTCTCAGTGATGTAAAATATCACAGAGAGCTGCTTAGGTTACAATGAATGAATATTTCGTTGTTCCATGCCCTTCTAGGGTTAACCTAACTGTATTTATAAAACATACAGCTGCTATACAATCGTAAATTGATACTCCTATAATTTAGCTATACAATTGATATCAATCACGATTGCTGTCTTCTAAGTCAACACAATCTCTTTGACAGCTATCCAATCTTCAAAGATATTGCTTCCATATTTATCTTCAATTAATCTTCAATCACTGTTGACAAGTAGATGCTTCCGCCAGATAGAGTTTAACAAACTCTGTTGCGCTTCCATCCGTCAGTGTTTAACTAAACTCTGACCGCTTCCACCTAAACTCTGATATATCACTATTACACTTAAACACTGATTAATACTTACATCAATTATATTTAACATAATGAATAAAGCAAAATTAATTTTCTTGTTCTAACGAGTCCAAAATGAAGTTTTAGTCAGTTCTAAGGGTGAAATGAGTCCAAAACAAAGCTACAAGTGGTTTCCATGGTCAAACGAGTAATGATTAAAGCAAAATTAATTTTCTTGTTCCATTGAGTCCAAAATGAAGTTTTAGTGAGTTCTAGGGGTCAAATGAGTCAAAATCACAGCTACAAGTCGTTTCCATGGTCAAACGAGTAATAAATAAAGCAAAATTAATTTTCTTGTTCCATTGAGTCCAAAATGGAGTTTTAGTGAGTTCTAGGGGTCAAATGTGTCAAAAACAAAGCTACAAGTGGTTTCCATGGTCAAACGAGTAACGAATAAAGCAAAATTAATTTTCTTGTTCAAACGAGCCCCAAATGAAGTTTTAGTGAGTTCTAGGGGTGAAATGAGTCAAAAACAAATCTACAACTGATTTTCAAGCTCAAACAAGTAATGAATAAAGCAAAATTAATTTTCTTGTTCCAGCGAGTACAAAATGAAGATTTAGTGAGTTCTAGGGGTCAAAAACAAAGCTGCAAGTGGTTTCCATGGTCAAACGAGTAATGAATAAAGCAAAATTAATTTTCTTGTTCCGTTGAGTCCAAAATGAAGTTTTAGTGAGTTCTAGGGGTCAAATGAGTCAAAAACAAAGCTACAAGTGGTTTCCATGGTCAAACGAGTAATGAATAAAGCAAAGTTAATTTTCTTGTTCCATTGAGTCCAAAATGAAGTTTTAGTGAGTTCTAGGGGTAAAGTGAGTCAAAAAAAAATCTACAAGTGATTTCCAAGCTCAAACGAATCAAAAATGAAGCAAAATTAATTTTCTTGTTCCAACGAGTCCAAAATGAAGTTTTAGTGAGTTCTAGGGGTGAAATGAGTCAAAAACAAATCTACAAGTGATTTTCAGCTCAAACGAGTAATGTGTTAGGCCGAATACACAAATATAATCAAGATTTGTATGAGAGATTAACAAGAACACAAGTTTAACAATTAAAAATTGTTTGGAATTAATAATTCCTCTCAGTGATGTAAAATATCAAAGAGAGCTGCTTAGGTTACAATGAATGAATAATTCGTTGTTCCATGCCCTTCTAGGGTTAACCTAACTGTATTTATAAAACATACAGCTGCTATACAATCGTAAATTGATACTCCTATAATTTAGCTATACAATTGATATCAATCACGATTGCTGTCTTCTAAGTCAACACAATCTCTTTGACAGCTATCCAATCTTCAAAGATATTGCTTCCATATTTATCTTCAATTAATCTTCAATCACTGTTGACAAGTAGATGCTTCCGCCAGATAGAGTTTAACAAACTCTGTTGCGCTTCCATCCGTCAGTGTTTAACTAAACTCTGACCACTTCCACCTAAACTCTGATATATCACTATTACACTTAAACACTGATTAATACTTACATCAATTATATTTAACATAATGAATAAAGCAAAATTAATTTTCTTGTTCTAACGAGTCCAAAATGAAGTTTTAGTCAGTTCTAAGGGTGAAATGAGTCCAAAACAAAGCTACAAGTGGTTTCCATGGTCAAACGAGTAATGATTAAAGCAAAATTAATTTTCTTGTTCCATTGAGTCCAAAATGAAGTTTTAGTGAGTTCTAGGGGTCAAATGAGTCAAAAACAAAGCTACAAGTGGTTTCCATGGTCAAACGAGTAATGAATAAAGCAAAATTAATTTTCTTGTTCCATTGAGTCCAAAATGAAGTTTTAATGAGTTCTAGGGGTGAAATGAGTCAAAAACAAATCTACAAGTGATTTCCAAGCTCAAACGAATCAAAATTGAAGCAAAATTAATTTTCTTGTTCCAACGAGTCCAAAATGAAGTTTTATGGAGTTCTAGGGGTGAAATGAGTCAAAAAAAATCTACAAGTGATTTTCAAGCTCAAACGAGTAATGAATAAAGCAAAATTAATTTTCTTGTTCCGACGAGTCCAAAATGAAGTTTTAGTCAGTTCTAAGGGTGAAATGAGTCCAAAACAAAGCTACATGTGGTTTCCATGCTCAAACGAGTAATAAATAAAGCAAAATTAATTTTCTTGTTCCATTGAGTCCAAAATGAAGTTTTAGTGAGTTCTAGGGGTCAAATGAGTCAAAAACAAAGCTGCAAGTGGTTTCCATGCTCAAACGAGTAATGAATAAAGCGAAATTAATTTTCTTGTTCCACTGAGTCCAAAATGATGTTTTAATGAGTTCTAGGGGTCAAATGAGTCAAAAACAAAGCTACAAGTGGTTTCCATGGTCAAACGAGTAATAAATAAAGCAAAATTAATTTTCTTTGTCCATTGAGTCCAAAATGAAGTTTTAGTGAGTTCTAGGGGTCAAATGAGTGAAAAATAAATCTACAAGTGATTTTCAAGCTCAAACGAATAAAAAATGAAGCAAAATTTATTTTCTTGTTCCAACGAGTCCAAAATGAAGTTTTAGTGAGTACTAGGGGTGAAATGAGTCAAAAAGAAATCTACAAGTGATTTTCAAGCACAAACGAGTAATGAATAAAGCAAAATTAATTTTCATGTTCCAACGAGTCCAAAATGAAGTTTTAGTGAGTTCTAGGGGTCAAATGAGTCAAAAACAAAGCTACAAGTGGTTTCCATGGTCAAACGAGTAATGAATAAAGCAAAATTAATTTTCTTGTTCCAACGAGTCCAAAATGAAGTTTTAGTCAGTTCTAGGGGTGAAATGAGTCAAAAAAAAAGTTACATGTGGTTTTCATGGTCAAACGAGTAATGAATAAAGCAAAATTTATTTTCTTGTTCTATTGAGTCCAAAATGAAGTTTTAGTAAGTTCTAGGGGTCAAATGAGTCAAAAACATAGCTACAAATGGTTTCCATGGTCAAACGAGTAATAAATAAAGCAAAAATAATTTTCTTGTTCCATTGAGTCCAAAATGAAGTTTTAGTGAGTTCTAGGGGTCAAATGAGTGAAAAATAAATCTACAAGTGATTTTCAAGCTCAAACGAATAAAAAATGAAGCAATAATTATTTTCTTGTTCCAACAAGTCCAAAATGAAGTTTTAGTGAGTTCTAGGGGTGAAATGAGTCGAAAACAAAGCTACAAGTGGTTTCCATGGTCAAACGAGTAATGAATAAAGCAAAATTAATTTTCTTGTTCCATTGAGTCCAAAATGAAGTTTTAATGAGTTCTAGGGGTGAAATGAGTCAAAAACAAATCTACAAGTGATTTCCAAGCTCAAACGAATCAAAATTGAAGCAAAATTAATTTTCTTGTTCCAACGAGTCCAAAATGAAGTTTTATGGAGTTCTAGGGGTGAAATGAGTCAAAAACAAATCTACAAGTGATTTTCAAGCTCAAACGAGTAATGAATAAAGCAAAATTAATTTTCTTGTGCCGACGAGTCCAGAATGAAGTTTTAGTCAGTTCTAAGGGTGAAATTAGTCCAAAACAAAGCTACAAGTGGTTTCCATGCTCAAACGAGTAATAAATAAAGCAAAATTAATTTTCTTGTTCCATTGAGTCCAAAATGAAGTTTTAGTGAGTTCTAGGGGTCAAATGATTCAAATACAAAGCTGCAAGTGGTTTCCATGGTCAAACGAGTAATGAATAAAGCAAAATTAATTTTCTTGTTCCACTGAGTCCAAAATGAAGTTTTAATGAGTTCTAGGGGTCAAATGAGTCAAAAACAAAGCTACAAGTGGTTTCCATGCTCAAACGAGTAATAAATAAAGCAAAATTAATTTTCTTGTTCCATTGAGTCCAAAATGAAGTTTTAGTGAGTTCTAGGGGTCAAATGAGTGAAAAATAAATCTACAAGTGATTTTCAAGCTCAAACGAATAAAAAATGAAGCAATAATTATTTTCTTGTTCCAACAAGTCCAAAATGAAGTTTTAGTGAGTTCTAGGGGTGAAATGAGTCGAAAACAAAGCTACAAGTGGTTTCCATGGTCAAACGAGTAATGAATAAAGCAAAATTAATTTTCTTGTTCCATTGAGTCCAAAATGAAGTTTTAATGAGTTCTAGGGGTGAAATGAGTCAAAAACAAATCTACAAGTGATTTCCAAGCTCAAACGAATCAAAATTGAAGCAAAATTAATTTTCTTGTTCCAACGAGTCCAAAATGAAGTTTTATGGAGTTCTAGGGGTGAAATGAGTCAAAAACAAATCTACAAGTGATTTTCAAGCTCAAACGAGTAATGAATAAAGCAAAATTAATTTTCTTGTGCCGACGAGTCCAGAATGAAGTTTTAGTCAGTTCTAAGGGTGAAATTAGTCCAAAACAAAGCTACAAGTGGTTTCCATGCTCAAACGAGTAATAAATAAAGCAAAATTAATTTTCTTGTTCCATTGAGTCCAAAATGAAGTTTTAGTGAGTTCTAGGGGTCAAATGATTCAAATACAAAGCTGCAAGTGGTTTCCATGGTCAAACGAGTAATGAATAAAGCAAAATTAATTTTCTTGTTCCACTGAGTCCAAAATGAAGTTTTAATGAGTTCTAGGGGTCAAATGAGTCAAAAACAAAGCTACAAGTGGTTTCCATGGTCAAACGAGTAATAAATAAAGCAAAATTAATTTTCTTGTTCCATTGAGTCCAAAATGAAGTTTTAGTGAGTTCTAGGGGTCAAATGAGTGAAAAATAAATCTACAAGTGATTTTCAAGCTCAAACGAATAAAAAATGAAGTAAAATTTATTTTCTTGTTCCAACGAGTCCAAAATGAAGTTTTAGTGAGTACTAGGGGTGAAATGAGTCAAAAAGAAATCTACAAGTGATTTTCAATCTCAAACGAGTAATGAATAAAGCAAAATTAATTTTCATGTTCCAACGAGTCCAAAATGAAGTTTTAATGAGTTTTAGGGGTCAAATGAGTCAAAAACAAAGCTACAAGTGGTTTCCAAGGTCAAACGAGTAATGAATAAAGCAAAATTAATTTTCTTGTTCCAACGAGTCCAAAATGAAGTTTTAGTCAGTTCTAGGGGTGAAATGAGTCAAAAAAAAAAAGCTACAAGTGGTTTTCATGGTCAAACGAGTAATGAATAAAGCAAAATTAATTTTCTTGTTCCATTGAGTCCAAAATGAAGTTTTAGTGAGTTCTAGGGGTCAAATGAGTCAAAAACAAAGCTACAAATGGTTTCCATGGTCAAACGAGTAATAAATAAAGCAAAAATAATTTTCTTGTTCCATTGAGTCCAAAATGAAGTTTTAGTGAGTTCTAGGGGTCAAATGAGTGAAAAATAAATCTACAAGTGATTTTCAAGCTCAAACGAATAAAAAATGAAGCAATAATTATTTTCTTGTTCCAACAAGTCCAAAATGAAGTTTTAGTGAGTTCTTGGGGTGAAATGAGTCGAAAACAAAGCTACAAGTGGTTTCCATGGTCAAACGAGTAATGAATAAAGCAAAATTAATTTTCTTGTTCCATTGAGTCCAAAATGAAGTTTTAATGAGTTCTAGGGGTGAAATGAGTCAAAAACAAATCTACAAGTGATTTCCAAGCTCAAACGAATCAAAATTGAAGCAAAATTAATTTTCTTGTTCCAACGAGTCCAAAATGAAGTTTTATGGAGTTCTAGGGGTGAAATGAGTCAAAAACAAATCTACAAGTGATTTTCAAGCTCAAACGAGTAATGAATAAAGCAAAATTAATTTTCTTGTGCCGACGAGTCCAGAATGAAGTTTTAGTCAGTTCTAAGGGTGAAATTAGTCCAAAACAAAGCTACAAGTGGTTTCCATGCTCAAACGAGTAATAAATAAAGCAAAATTAATTTTCTTGTTCCATTGAGTCCAAAATGAAGTTTTAGTGAGTTCTAGGGGTCAAATGATTCAAATACAAAGCTGCAAGTGGTTTCCATGGTCAAACGAGTAATGAATAAAGCAAAATTAATTTTCTTGTTCCACTGAGTCCAAAATGAAGTTTTAATGAGTTCTAGGGGTCAAATGAGTCAAAAACAAAGCTACAAGTGGTTTCCATGGTCAAACGAGTAATAAATAAAGCAAAATTAATTTTGTTGTTCCATTGAGTCCAAAATGAAGTTTTAGTGAGTTCTAGGGGTCAAATGAGTGAAAAATAAATCTACAAGTGATTTTCAAGCTCAAACGAATAAAAAATGAAGTAAAATTTATTTTCTTGTTCCAACGAGTCCAAAATGAAGTTTTAGTGAGTACTAGGGGTGAAATGAGTCAAAAAGAAATCTACAAGTGATTTTCAATCTCAAACGAGTAATGAATAAAGCAAAATTAATTTTCATGTTCCAACGAGTCCAAAATGAAGTTTTAATGAGTTTTAGGGGTCAAATGAGTCAAAAACAAAGCTACAAGTGGTTTCCATGGTCAAACGAGTAATGAATAAAGCAAAATTAATTTTCTTGTTCCATTGAGTCCAAAATGAAGTTTTAATGAGTTCTAGGGGTGAAATGAGTCAAAAACAAATCTACAAGTGATTTCCAAGCTCAAACGAATCAAAATTGAAGCAAAATTAATTTTCTTGTTCCAACGAGTCCAAAATGAAGTTTTATGGAGTTCTAGGGGTGAAATGAGTCAAAAACAAATCTACAAGTGATTTTCAAGCTCAAACGAGTAATGAATAAAGCAAAATTAATTTTCTTGTGCCGACGAGTCCAGAATGAAGTTTTAGTCAGTTCTAAGGGTGAAATTAGTCCAAAACAAAGCTACAAGTGGTTTCCATGCTCAAACGAGTAATAAATAAAGCAAAATTAATTTTCTTGTTCCATTTAGTCCAAAATGAAGTTTTAGTGAGTTCTAGGGGTCAAATGATTCAAATACAAAGCTGCAAGTGGTTTCCATGGTCAAACGAGTAATGAATAAAGCAAAATTAATTTTCTTGTTCCACTGAGTCCAAAATGAAGTTTTAATGAGTTCTAGGGGTCAAATGAGTCAAAAACAAAGCTACAAGTGGTTTCCATGGTCAAACGAGTAATAAATAAAGCAAAATTAATTTTCTTGTTCCATTGAGTCCAAAATGAAGTTTTAGTGAGTTCTAGGGGTCAAATGAGTGAAAAATAAATCTACAAGTGATTTTCAAGCTCAAACGAATAAAAAATGAAGTAAAATTTATTTTCTTGTTCCAACGAGTCCAAAATGAAGTTTTAGTGAGTACTAGGGGTGAAATGAGTCAAAAAGAAATCTACAAGTGATTTTCAATCTCAAACGAGTAATGAATAAAGCAAAATTAATTTTCATGTTCCAACGAGTCCAAAATGAAGTTTTAATGAGTTTTAGGGGTCAAATGAGTCAAAAACAAAGCTACAAGTGGTTTCCAAGGTCAAACGAGTAATGAATAAAGCAAAATTAATTTTCTTGTTCCAACGAGTCCAAAATGAAGTTTTAGTCAGTTCTAGGGGTGAAATGAGTCAAAAAAAAAGCTACAAGTGGTTTTCATGGTCAAACGAGTAATGAATAAAGCAAAATTAATTTTCTTGTTCCATTGAGTCCAAAATGAAGTTTTAGTCAGTTCTAAGGGTGAAATTAGTCCAAAACAAAGCTACAAGTGGTTTCCATGCTCAAACGAGTAATAAATAAAGCAAAATTAATTTTCTTGTTCCATTGAGTCCAAAATGAAGTTTTAGTGAGTTCTAGGGGTCAAATGATTCAAATACAAAGCTGCAAGTGGTTTCCATGGTCAAACGAGTAATGAATAAAGCAAAATTAATTTTCTTGTTCCACTGAGTCCAAAATGAAGTTTTAATGAGTTCTAGGGGTCAAATGAGTCAAAAACAAAGCTACAAGTGGTTTCCATGGTCAAACGAGTAATAAATAAAGCAAAATTAATTTTCTTGTTCCATTGAGTCCAAAATGAAGTTTTAGTGAGTTCTAGGGGTCAAATGAGTGAAAAATAAATCTACAAGTGATTTTCAAGCTCAAACGAATAAAAAATGAAGTAAAATTTATTTTCTTGTTCCAACGAGTCCAAAATGAAGTTTTAGTGAGTACTAGGGGTGAAATGAGTCAAAAAGAAATCTACAAGTGATTTTCAATCTCAAACGAGTAATGAATAAAGCAAAATTAATTTTCATGTTCCAACGAGTCCAAAATGAAGTTTTAATGAGTTTTAGGGGTCAAATGAGTCAAAAACAAAGCTACAAGTGGTTTCCATGGTCAAACGAGTAATGAATAAAGCAAAATTAATTTTCTTGTTCCAACGAGTCCAAAATGAAGTTTTAGTCAGTTCTAGGGGTGAAATGAGTCAAAAAAAAAAAGCTACAAGTGGTTTTCATGGTCAAACGAGTAATGAATAAAGCAAAATTAATTTTCTTGTTCCATTGAGTCCAAAATGAAGTTTTAGTGAGTTCTAGGGGTCAAATGAGTCAAAAACAAAGCTACAAATGGTTTCCATGGTCAAACGAGTAATAAATAAAGCAAAAATAATTTTCTTGTTCCATTGAGTCCAAAATGAAGTTTTAGTGAGTTGTAGGGGTCAAATGAGTGAAAAATAAATCTACAAGTGATTTTCAAGCTCAAACGAATAAAAAATGAAGCAATTATTATTTTCTTGTTCCAACAAGTCCAAAATGAAGTTTTAGTGAGTTCTAGGGGTGAAATGAGTCGAAAACAAAGCTACAAGTGGTTTCCATGGTCAAACGAGTAATGAATAAAGTAAAATTAATTTTCTTGTTCCATTTAGTCCAAAATGAAGTTTTAATGAGTTCTAGGGGTGAAATGAGTCAAAAACAAATCTACAAGTGATTTCCAAGCTCAAACGAATCAAAATTGAAGCAAAATTAATTTTCTTGTTCCAACGAGTCCAAAATGAAGTTTTATGGAGTTCTAGGGGTGAAATGAGTCAAAAACAAATCTACAAGTGATTTTCAATCTCAAACGAGTAATGAATAAAGCAAAATTAATTTTCTTGTTCCGACGAGTCCAAAATGAAGTTTTAGTCAGTTCTAAGGGTGAAATGAGTCCAAAACAAAGCTACAAGTGGTTTCCATGCTCAAACGAGTAATAAATAAAGCAAAATTAATTTTCTTGTTCCATTGAGTCCAAAATGAAGTTTTAGTGAGTTCTAGGGGTCAAATGAGTCAAAAACAAAGCTGGAAGTGGTTTCCATGGTCAAACGAGTAATGAATAAAGCAAAATTAATTTTCTTGTTCCACTGAGTCCAAAATGAAGTTTTAATGAGTTCTAGGGGTCAAATGAGTCAAAAACAAAGATACAAGTGGTTTCCATGGTCAAACGAGTAATAAATAAAGCAAAATTAATTTTCTTGTTCCATTGAGTCCAAAATGAAGTTTTAGTGAGTTCTAGGGGTCAAATGAGTGAAAAATAAATCTACAAGTGATTTTCAAGCTCAAAAGAATAAAAAATGAAGCAAAATTTATTTTCTTGTTCCAACGAGTCCAAAAAGAAGTTTTAGTGAGTACTAGGGGTGAAATGAGTCAAAAAGAAATCTACAAGTGATTTTCAAGCTCAAACGAGTAATGAATAAAGCAAAATTAATTTTCATCTTCCAACGAGTCCAAAATGAAGTTTTAGTGAGTTCTAGGAGTCAAATGAGTCAAAAACAAAGCTACAAGTGGTTTCCATGGTCAAACGAGTAATGAATAAAGCAAAATTAATTTTCTTGTTCCAACGAGTCCAAAATGAAGTTTTAGTCAGTTCTAGGGGTGAAATGAGTCAAAAAAAAGCTACAAGTGGTTTTCATGGTCAAACGAGTAATGAATAAAGCAAAATTAATTTTCTTGTTCCATTGAGTCCAAAATGAAGTTTTAGTGAGTTCTAGGGGTCAAATGAGTCAAAAACAAAGCTACAAATGGTTTCCATGGTCAAACGAGTAATAAATAAAGCAAAAATAATTTTCTTGTTCCATTGAGTCCAAAATGAAGTTTTAGTGAGTTGTAGGGGTCAAATGAGTGAAAAATAAATCTACAAGTGATTTTCAAGCTCAAACGAATAAAAAATGAAGCAATTATTATTTTTTTGTTCCAACAAGTCCAAAATGAAGTTTTAGTGAGTTCTAGGGGTGAAATGAGTCGAAAACAAAGCTACAAGTGGTTTCCATGGTCAAACGAGTAATGAATAAAGTAAAATTAATTTTCTTGTTCCATTTAGTCCAAAATGAAGTTTTAATGAGTTCTAGGGGTGAAATGAGTCAAAAACAAATCTACAAGTGATTTCCAAGCTCAAACGAATCAAAATTGAAGCAAAATTAATTTTCTTGTTCCAACGAGTCCAAAATGAAGTTTTATGGAGTTCTAGGGGTGAAATGAGTCAAAAACAAATCTACAAGTGATTTTCAATCTCAAACGAGTAATGAATAAAGCAAAATTAATTTTCTTGTTCCGACGAGTCCAAAATGAAGTTTTAGTCAGTTCTAAGGGTGAAATGAGTCCAAAACAAAGCTACAAGTGGTTTCCATGCTCAAACGAGTAATAAATAAAGCAAAATTAATTTTCTTGTTCCATTGAGTCCAAAATGAAGTTTTAGTGAGTTCTAGGGGTCAAATGAGTCAAAAACAAAGCTGGAAGTGGTTTCCATGGTCAAACGAGTAATGAATAAAGCAAAATTAATTTTCTTGTTCCACTGAGTCCAAAATGAAGTTTTAATGAGTTCTAGGGGTCAAATGAGTCAAAAACAAAGCTACAAGTGGTTTCCATGGTCAAACGAGTAATAAATAAAGCAAAATTAATTTTCTTGTTCCATTGAGTCCAAAATGAAGTTTTAGTGAGTTCTAGGGGTCAAATGAGTGAAAAATAAATCTACAAGTGATTTTCAAGCTCAAAAGAATAAAAAATGAAGCCAAATTTATTTTCTTGTTCCAACGAGTCCAAAAAGAAGTTTTAGTGAGTACTAGGGGTGAAATGAGTCAAAAAGAAATCTACAAGTGATTTTCAAGCTCAAACGAGTAATGAATAAAGCAAAATTAATTTTCATCTTCCAACGAGTCCAAAATGAAGTTTTAGTGAGTTCTAGGAGTCAAATGAGTCAAAAACAAAGCTACAAGTGGTTTCCATGGTCAAACGAGTAATGAATAAAGCAAAATTAATTTTCTTGTTCCAACGAGTCCAAAATGAAGTTTTAGTCAGTTCTAGGGGTGAAATGAGTCAAAAAAAAGCTACAAGTGGTTTTCATGGTCAAACGAGTAATGAATAAAGCAAAATTAATTTTCTTGTTCCATTGAGTCCAAAATGAAGTTTTAGTGAGTTCTAGGGGTCAAATGAGTCAAAAACAAAGCTACAAATGGTTTCCATGGTCAAACGAGTAATAAATAAAGCAAAAATAATTTTCTTGTTCCATTGAGTCCAAAATGAAGTTTTAGTGAGTTCTAGGGGTCAAATGAGTGAAAAATAAATCTACAAGTGATTTTCAAGCTCAAACGAATAAAAAATGAAGCAATAATTATTTTCTTGTTCCAACAAGTCCAAAATGAAGTTTTAGTGAGTTCTAGGGGTGAAATGAGTCGAAAACAAAGCTACAAGTGGTTTCCATGGTCAAACGAGTAATGAATAAAGCAAAATTAATTTTCTTGTTCCATTGAGTCCAAAATGAAGTTTTAGTGAGTTCTAGGGGTCAAATGAGTCAAAATCAAAGCTACAAGTGGTTTCCATGGTCAAACGAGTAATAAATAAAGCAAACTTATTTTTCTTGTTCCATTGAGTCCAAAATGGAGTTTTAGTGAGTTCTAGGGGTCAAATGAGTGAAAATAAATCTACAAGTGATTTTCAAGCTCAAACGAATAAAAACTGAAGCAAAATTTATTTTCTTGTTCCAACGAGTCCAAAATGAAGTTTTAGTGAGTTCTAGGGGTGAAATGAGTCAAAAACAAATCTACAAGTGATTTTCAAGCTCAAACGAGTAATGAATAAAGAAAAATTAATTTTCTTGTTCCAACGAGTCCAAAATGAAGTTTTAGTGAGTTCTAGGGGTCAAATGAGTCAAAAACAAAGCTACAAGTGGTTTTCATGGTCAAACGAGTAATAAATAAAGCAAAATTAATTTTCTTGTTCCATTGAGTCCAAAATGAAGTTTTAGTGAGTTCTAGGGGTGAAATGAGTCAAAAATAAATCTACAAGTGATTTCCAAGCTCAAACGAATCAAAAATGAAGCAAAATTAATTTTCTTGTTCCAACGAGTCCAAAATGAAGTTTTAGTGAGTTATAGGGGTGAAATGAGTCAAAAACAAATCTACAAGTGATTTTCAAGCTCAAACGAGTAATGAATAAAGCAAAATTAATTTTCTTGTTCCAACGAGTCCAAAATGAAGTTTTAGTGAGTACTAGGGGTGAAATGAGTCAAAAAGAAATCTACAAGTGATTTTCAAGCTCAAACGAGTAATGAATAAAGCAAAATTAATTTTCTTGTTCCAACGAGTCTAAAATGAAGTTTTAGTGAGTTCTAGGGGTCAAATGAGTCAAAAACAATGCTACAAGTGGTTTCCATGGTCAAACGAGTAATGAATAAATCAAAATTAATTTTCTTGTTCCAACGAGTCCAAAATGAAGTTTCAGTCAGTTCTAGGGGTGAGATGAGTAAAAAACAAAGCTACAAGTGGTTTCCATGGTCAAACGAGTAATGAATCAAGCAAAATTAATTTTCTTGTTCCATTGAGTCCAAAATGAAGTTTTAGTGAGTTCTAGGGGTCAAATGAGTCAAAAACAAAGCTACAAATGGTTTCCATGGTCAAACGAGTAATAAATAAAGCAAAAATAATTTTCTTGTTCCATTGAGTCCAAAATGAAGTTTTAGTGAGTTCTAGGGGTCAAATGAGTGAAAAATAAATCTACAAGTGATTTTCAAGCTCAAACGAATAAAAAATGAAGCAATAATTATTTTCTTGTTCCAACAAGTCCAAAATGAAGTTTTAGTGAGTTCTAGGGGTGAAATGAGTCGAAAACAAAGCTACAAGTGGTTTCCATGGTCAAACGAGTAATGAATAAAGGAAAATTAATTTTCTTGTTCCATTGAGTCCAAAATGAAGTTTTAGTGAGTTCTAGGGGTCAAATGAGTCAAAATCAAAGCTACAAGTGGTTTCCATGGTCAAACGAGTAATAAATAAAGCAAACTTATTTTTCTTGTTCCATTGAGTCCAAAATGGAGTTTTAGTGAGTTCTAGGGGTCAAATGAGTGAAAATAAATCTACAAGTGATTTTCAAGCTCAAACGAATAAAAACTGAAGCAAAATTTATTTTCTTGTTCCAACGAGTCCAAAATGAAGTTTTAGTGAGTTCTAGGGGTGAAATGAGTCAAAAACAAATCTACAAGTGATTTTCAAGCTCAAACGAGTAATGAATAAAGAAAAATTAATTTTCTTGTTCCAACGAGTCCAAAATGAAGTTTTAGTGAGTTGTAGGGGTCAAATGAGTCAAAAACAAAGCTACAAGTGGTTTTCATGGTCAAACGAGTAATGAATAAAGCAAAATTAATTTTCTTGTTCCATTGAGTCCAAAATGAAGTTTTAGTGAGTTCTAGGGGTGAAATGAGTCAAAAATAAATCTACAAGTGATTTCCAAGCTCAAACGAATCAAAAATGAAGCAAAATTAATTTTCTTGTTCCAACGAGTCCAAAATGAAGTTTTAGTGAGTTATAGGGGTGAAATGAGTCAAAAACAAATCTACAAGTGATTTTCAAGCTCAAACGAGTAATGAATAAAGCAAAATTAATTTTCTTGTTCCAACGAGTCCAAAATGAAGTTTTAGTGAGTACTAGGGGTGAAATGAGTCAAAAACAAATCTACAAGTGATTTTCAAGCTCAAACGAGTAATGAATAAAGCAAAATTAATTTTCTTGTTCCAACGAGTCTAAAATGAAGTTTTAGTGAGTTCTAGGGGTCAAATGAGTCAAAAACAATGCTACAAGTGGTTTCCATGGTCAAACGAGTAATGAATAAATCAAAATTAATTTTCTTGTTCCAACGAGTCCAAAATGAAGTTTCAGTCAGTCATAGGGGTGAGATGAGTAAAAAACAAAGCTACAAGTGGTTTCCATGGTCAAACGAGTAATGAATCAAGCAAAATTAATTTTCTTGTTCCATTGAGTCCAAAATGAAGTTTTAGTGAGTTCTAGGGGTCAAATGAGTCAAAAACAAAGCTACAAGTGGTTTTCATGGTCAAACGAGTAATGAATAAAGCAAAATTAATTTTCTTGTCCCATTGAGTCCAAAATGAAGTTTTAGTGAGTTCTAGGGGTCAAATGAGTCAAAATCAAAGCTACAAGTGGTTTCCATGGTCAAACGAGTAATAAATAAAGCAAACTTATTTTTCTTGTTCCATTGAGTCCAAAATGGAGTTTTAGTGAGTTCTAGGGGTCAAATGAGTGAAAAATAAATCTACAAGTGATTTTCAAGCTCAAACGAATAAAAAATGAAGCAATATTAATTTTCTTGTTCCAACGAGTCCAAAATGAAGTTTTAGTGAGTTCTTGGGGTGAAATGAGTCAAAAACAAATCTACAAGTGATTTTCAAGCTCAAACGAGTAATGAATAAAGCAAAATTAATTTTCTTGTTCCAACGAGTCCAAAATGAAGTTTTAGTGAGTTCTAGGGGTCAAATGAGTCAAAAACAAAGCTACAAGTGGTTTCCATGGTCAAACGAGTAATAAATAAAGCAAACTTATTTTTCTTGTTCCATTGAGTCCAAAATGGAGTTTTAGTGAGTTCTAGGGGTCAAATGAGTGAAAAATAAATCTACAAGTGATTTTCAAGCTCAAACGAATAAAAAATGAAGCAATATTTAATTTCTTGTTCCAACGAGTCCAAAATGAAGCTTTAGTGAGTTCTAGGGGTGAAATGAGTCAAAAACAAATCTACAAGTGATTTTCAAGCTCAAACGAGTAATGAATAAAGCAAAATTAATTTTCTTGTTCCAACGAGTCCAAAATGAAGTTTTAGTGAGTTCTAGGGGTCAAATGAGTCAAAAACAAAGCTACAAGTGGTTTTCATGGTCAAACGAGTAATGAATAAAGCAAAATTAATTTTCTTGTTCCATTGAGTCCAAAATGAAGTTTTAGTGAGTTCTAGGGGTCAAATGAGTCAAAATCAAAGCTACAAGTGGTTTCCATGGTCAAACGAGTAATAAATAAAGCAAACTTATTTTTCTTGTTCCATTGAGTCCAAAATGGAGTTTTAGTGAGTTCTAGGGGTCAAATGAGTGAAAAATAAATCTACAAGTGATTTTCAAGCTCAAACGAATAAAAAATGAAGCAAAATTTATTTTCTTGTTCCAACGAGTCCAAAATGAAGTTTTTGTGAGTTCTAGGGGTGAAATGAGTCAAAAACAAATCTACAAGTGATTTTCAAGCTCAAACGAGTAATGAATAAAGAAAAATTAATTTTCTTGTTCCAACGAGTCCAAAATGAAGTTTTAGTGAGTTCTAGGGGTCAAATGAGTCAAAAACAAAGCTACAAGTGGTTTTCATGGTCAAACGAGTAATGAATAAAGCAAAATTAATTTTCTTGTTCCATTGAGTCCAAAATGAAGTTTTATTGAGTTCTAGGGGTGAAATGAGTCAAAAATAAATCTACAAGTGATTTCCAAGCTCAAACGAATCAAAAATGAAGCAAAATTAATTTTCTTGTTCCAACGAGTCCAAAAAGAAGTTTTAGTGAGTTATAGGGGTGAAATGAGTAAAAAACAAATCTACAAGTGATTTTCAAGCTCAAACGAGTAATGAATAAAGCAAAATTAATTTTCTTGTTCCAACGAGTCTAAAATGAAGTTTTAGTGAGTTCTAGGGGTCAAATGAGTCAAAAACAATGCTACAAGTGGTTTCCATGGTCAAACGAGTAATGAATAAATCAAAATTAATTTTCTTGTTCCAACGAGTCCAAAATGAAGTTTCAGTCAGTTCTAGGGGTGAGATGAGTCAAAAACAAAGCTACAAGTGGTTTCCATGGTCAAACGAGTAATGAATAAAGCAAAATTAATTTTCTTGTTCCATTGAGTCCAAAATGAAGTTTTAGTGAGTTCTAGGGGTCAAATGTGTCAAAAAAAAAGCTACAAATGGTTTCCATGATCAAACGAGTAACAAATAAAGTAAAAATAATTTTCTTGTTCCATTGAGTCCAAAATAAAGTTTTAGTGAGTTCTAGGGGTCAAATGTGTGAAAAATAAATCTACAAGTGATTTTCAAGCTCAAACGAATACAAAATGAAGCAAAATTTATTTTCTTGTTCCAACGAGTCCAAAATGAAGTTTTAGTGAGTTCTAGGGGTGAAATGAGTCAAAAACAAATCTACAAGTGATTTTCAAGCTCAAACGAGTAATGAATAAAGCAAAATTAATTTTCTTGTTCCAACGAGTCCAAAATGAAGTTTTAGTGAGTTCTAGGGGTCAAATGAGTCAAAAACAAAGCTACAAGTGGTTTTCATGGTCAAACGAGTAATGAATAAAGCAAAATTAATTTTCTTGTTCCATTGAGTCCAAAATGAAGTTTTAGTGAGTTCTAGGGGTGAAATGAGTCAAAAATAAATCTACAAGTGATTTCCAAGCTCAAACGAATCAAAAATGAAGCAAAATTAATTTTCTTGTTCCAACGAGTCCAAAATGAAGTTTTAGTGAGTTATAGGGGTGAAATGAGTCAAAAAAAAATCTACAACTGATTTTCAAGCTCAAACGAGTAATGAATAAAGCAAAATTAATTTTCTTGTTCCAACGAGTCCAAAATGAAGTTTTAGTGAGTACTAGGGGTGAAATGAGTCAAAAACAAATCTACAAGTGATTTTCAAGCTCAAACGAGTAATGAATAAAGCAAAATTAATTTTCTTGTTCCAACGAGTCTAAAATGAAGTTTTATTGAGTTCTAGGGGTCAAATGAGTTAAAAACAATGCTACAAGTGGTTTCCATGGTCAAACGAGTAATGAATAAATCAAAATTAATTTTCTTGTTCCAACGAGTCCAAAATGAAGTTTCAGTCAGTTCTAGGGGTGAAATGAGTCAAAAACAAAGCTACAAGTCGTTTCCATGGTCAAACGAGTAATGAATAAAGCAAAATTAATTTTTTTGTTCCATTGAGTCCAAAATGAAGTTTTAGTGAGTTCTAGGGGTCAAATGTGTCAAAAACAAAGCTACAAATGGTTTCCATGGTCAAATGAGTAATAAATAAAGTAAAAATAATTTTCTTGTTCCATTGAGTCCAAAATAAAGTTTTAGTGAGTTCTAGGGATCAAATGAGTGAAAAATAAATCTACAAGTGATTTTCAAGCTTAAACGAATACAAAATGAAGCAAAAATTATTTTCTTGTTCCAACGAGTCCAAAATGATGTTTTAGTGAGTTCTAGGGGTGAAATAAGTCAAAAACAAATCTTCAAGTGATTTCCAAGCTCAAACGAATCAAAAATTAAGCAAAATTAATATTCTTGTTCCAACGAGTCCAAAATGAAGTTTTAGTGAGTTCTAGGGGTGAAATGAGTCAAAAACAAAGCTACAAGTGGTTTCCATGGTCAAACGAGTAATGAATAAAGCAAAATTAATTTTCTTGTTCCATTGAGTCCAAAATGAAGTTTTATTGAGTTCTAGGGGTCGAATGAGTAAGAAACAAAGCTACAAGTGGTTTCCATGGTCAAACGAGTAATGAATAAAGCAAAATTAATTTTCCGTTGAGTCCAAAATAGTGTTTTAGTGAGTTCTAGGGGTCAAATGAGTGAAAAATAAATCTACAAGTGATTTTCAAGCTCAAACGAATAAAAAATGAAGCAAAATTTATTTTCTTGTTCCAACGAGTCCAAAATGAAGTTTTAGTGAGTTCTAGGGGTGAAATGAGTCAAAAACAAATCTACAAGTGATTTTCAAGCTCAAACGAGTAATGAATAAAGCAAAATTAATTTTCTTGTTCCAACGAGTCCAAAATGAAGTTTTAGTGAGTTCTAGGGGTCAAATGAGTCAAAAACAAAGCTACAAGTGGTTTTTATGGTCAAACGAGTAATGAATAAAGCAAAATTAATTTTCTTGTTCCATTGAGTCTAAAATGAAGTTTTAGTGAGTTCTAGGGGTGAAATGAGTCAAAAATAAATCTACAAGTGATTTCCAAGCTCAAACGAATCAAAAATGAAGCAAAATTAATTTTCTTGTTCCAACGAGTCCAAAATGAAGTTTTAGTGAGTTATAGGGGTGAAACGAGTCAAAAAAAATCTACAAGTGATTTTCAAGCTCAAACGAGTAATGAATAAAGCAAAATTAATTTTCTTGTTCCAACGAGTCCAAAATGAAGTTTTAGTGAGTACTAGGGGTGAAATGAGTCAAAAACAAATCTACAAGTGATTTTCAAGCTCAAACGAGTAATGAATAAAGCAAAATTAATTTTCTTGTTCCAACGAGTCTAAAAAGAAGTTTTAGTGAGTTCTAGGGGTCAAATGAGTCAAAAACAAAGCTACAAGTGGTTTCCATGGTCAAACGAGTAATGAATAAAGCATAATTAATTTTCTTGTTCCAACGAGTCCAAAAGGAAGTTTCAGTCAGTTCTAGGGGTGAAATGAGTCAAAAACAAAGCTACAAGTGGTTTCCAAGGTCAAACGAGTAATGAATAAAGCAAAATTAATTTTCTTGTTCCATTGAGTCCAAAATGAAGTTTTAGTGAGTTCTAGGGGTCAAATGTGTCAAAAACAAAGCTACAAATGGTTTCCATGGTCAAACGAGTAATAAATAATGAATAAAGCAAAATTAATTTTCTTGTTCCATTGAGTCCAAAATGAAGTTTTAGTGAGTTCTAGGGGTCAAATGTGTCAAAAACAAAGCTACAAATGGTTTCCATGGTCAAACGAGTAATAAATAATGTAAAAATGATTTTCTTGTTCCATTGAGTCCAAAATAAAGTTTTAGTGAGTTCTAGGGGTCAAATGAGTGAAAAATAAATCTACAAGTGATTTTCAAGCTCAAACGAGTATTGAATAAAGCAAAATTAATTTTCTTGTTCCAACGAGTCCAAAATGAAGTTTTAGTGAGTACTAGGGGTGAAATGAGTCAAAAACAAATCTACAAGTGATTTTCAAGCTCAAACGAGTAATGAATAAAGCAAAATTAATTTTCTTGTTCAAACGAGTCTAAAATGAAGTTTTAGTGAGTTCTAGGGGCCAAATGAGTCAAAAACAATGCTACAAGTGGTTTCCATGGTCAAACGAGTAATGAATAAATCAAAATTAATTTTCTTGTTCCAACGAGTCCAAAATGAAGTTTCAGTCAGTTCTAGGGGTGAAATGAGTCAAAAACAAAGCTACAAGTGGTTTCCATGGTCAAACGAGTAATGAATAAAGCAAAATTAATTTTCTTGTTCCATTGAGTCCAAAATGAAGTTTTAGTGAGTTCTAGGGGTCAAATGTGTCAAAAACAAAGCTACAAGTGGTTTCCATGGTCAAACGAGTAATGAATAAAGCAAGATAAATTTTCTTGTTCCACTGAGTCCAAAATGGAGTTTTAGTGAGTTCTAGGGGTGAAATGAGTCAAAAATAAATCTACAAGTGATTTCCAAGCTCAAACGAATAAAAAATGAAGCAAAATTAATTTTCTTGTTCCAACGAGTCCAAAATGAAGTTTTAGTGAGTTCTAGGGGTGAAATGAGTCAAAAACAAATCTACAAGTGATTTTCAAGCTCAAACGAGTAAAGAATAAAGCAAAATTAATTTTCTTGTTTCAACGAGTCCAAAATGAAGTTTTAGTCAGTTCTAGGGGTGAAATGAGTCCAAAACAAAGCTACAAGTGGTTTCCCTGGTCAAACGAGTAACGAATAAAGCAAAATTAATTTTCTTGTTCCATTGAGTCCAAAATGAAGTTTTAGTGAGTTCTAGGGGTCAAATGAGTCGAAAACAAAGCTACAAGTGGTTTCCATGGTCAAACGAGTAATGAATAAAGCAAAATTAATTTTCTTGTTCCATTTTGTCCAAAATGAAGTTTTAGTGAGTTCTAGGGGTCAAATGAGTGAAAAATAAATCTACAAGTGATTTTCAAGCTCAAACGAATAAAAAAATGAAGCAAAATTTATTTTCTTGTTCCAACGAGTCCAAAATGAAGTTTTAGTGAGTACTGGGGGTGAAATGAGTCAAAAACATATCTACAAGTGATTTTCAAGCTCAAACGAGTAATGAATAAAGCAAAATTAATTTTCTTGTTCCAACGAGTCCAAAATGAAGTTTTAGTGAGTTCTAGGGGTCAAATGAGTCAAAAACAAAGCTACAAGTGGTTTCCATGGTCAAACGAGTAATGAATAAAGCAAAATTAATTTTCTTGTTCCAACGAGTCCAAAATGAAGTTTTAGTCAGTTCTAGGGGTGAAATGAGTCAAAAACAAAGCTACAGGTGGTTTCCATGGTCAAACGAGTAATAAATAAAGCAAAATTAATTCTCTTGTTCCATTGAGTCCAAAATGAAGTTTTAGTGAGTTCTAGGGGTCAAATGAGTCAAAAACAAAGCTACAAATGGTTTCCATGGTCAAACGAGTAATAAATAAAGTAAAAATAACTTTCTTGTTCCATTGAGTCCAAAAAAAAAGTTTTAGTGAGTTCTATGGGTCAAATGAGTGAAAAATAAATCTACAAGTGATTTTCAAGCTCAAATGAATAAAAAATGAAGCAAAAATATTTTCTTGTTCCAACGAGTCCAAAATGAAGTTTTAGCGAGTTCTAGGGGTGAAATGAGTCAAAAACAAATCTACAAGTGATTTCCAAGCTCAAACGAATCAAAAATGAAGCAAAATTAATTTTCTTGTTCCAACGAGTCCAAAATGAAGTTTTAGTGAGTTCTAGGGGTGAAATGAGTCAAAAACAAAGCTACAAGTGGTTTCCATGGTCAAACGAGTAATGAATAAAGAAAAATTAGTTTTCTTGTTCCATTGAGTCCAAAATGAAGTTTTAGTGAGTTCTAGGGGTCAAATGAGTCAAAATCAAAGCTACAAGTGGTTTCCATGGTCAAACGAGTAATAAATAAAGCAAAATTAATTTTCTTGTTCCATTGAGTCCAAAATGGAGTTTTAGTGAGTTCTAGGGGTCAAATGAGTGAAAAATAAATCTACAAGTGATTTTCAAGCTCAAACGAATAAAAAATGAAGCAAAATTTATTTTCTTGTTCCAACGAGTCCAAAATGAAGTTTTAGTGAGTTCTAGGGGTGAAATGAGTCAAAAACAAATCTACAAGTGATTTTCAAGCTCAAACGAGTAATGAATAAAGCAAAATTAATTTTCTTGTTCCAACGAGTCCAAAATGAAGTTTTAGTGAGTTCTAGGGGTCAAATGAGTCAAAAACAAAGCTACAAGTGGTTTTCATGGTCAAACGAGTAATGAATAAATCAAAATTAATTTTCTTGTTCCATTGAGTCCAAAATGAAGTTTTAGTGAGTTCTAGGGGTCAAATGAGTGAAAAATAAATCTACAAGTGATTTTCAAGCTCAAACGAATAAAAAATGAAGCAAAATTTATTTTCTTGTTCCAACGAGTCCAAAATGAAGTTTTAGTGAGTACTAGGGGTGAAATGAGTCAAAAACAAATCTACAAGTGATTTTCAAGCTCAAACGAGTAATGAATAAAGCAAAATTAATTTTCTTGTTCCAACGAGTCCAAAATGAAGTTTTAGTGAGTTCTAGGGGTCAAATGAGTCAAAAACAAAGCTACAAGTGGTTTCCATGGTCAAACGAGTAATGAATAAAGCAAAATTAATTTTCTTGTTCCAACGAGTCCAAAATGAAGTTTTAGTCAGTTCTAGGGGTGAAATGAGTCAAAAACAAAGCTACAAGTGGTTTCCATGGTCAAACGAGTAATGAATAAAGCAAAATTAATTTTTTGTTCCATTGAGTCCAAGATGAAGTTTTAGTGAGTTCTAGGGGTCAAATGAGTCAAAAACAAAGCTACAAATGGTTTCCATGGTCAAACGAGTAATAAATAAAGTAAAAAAATTTTCTTGTTCCATTGAGTCCAAAAAAAAGTTCTAGTGAGTTCTAGGGGTCAAATGAGTGAAAAATAAATCTACAAGTGATTTTCAAGCTCAAACGAATAAAAAATGAAGCAAAAATTATTTTCTTGTTCCAACGAGTCCAAAATGAAGTTTTAGTGAGTTCTAGGGGTGAAATGAGTCAAAAACAAATCTACAAGTGATTTCCAAGCTCAAACGAATAAAAAATGAAGCAAAATTAATTTTCTTGTTCCAACGAGTCCAAAATGAAGTTTTAGTGAGTTCTAGGGGTGAAATGAGTCAAAAACAAAGCTACAAGTGGTTTCCATGGTCAAACGAGTAATGAATAAAGAAAAATTAATTTTCTTGTTCCATTGAGTCCAAAATGAAGTTTTATTGAGTTCTAGGGGTCGAATGAGTAAGAAACAAAGCTACAAGTGGTTTCCATGGTCAAACGAGTAATGAATAAAGCAAAATTAATTTTCCGTTGAGTCCAAAATAGTGTTTTAGTGAGTTCTAGGGGTCAAATGAGTGAAAAATAAATCTACAAGTGATTTTCAAGCTCAAACGAATAAAAAATGAAGCAAAATTTATTTTCTTGTTCCAACGAGTCCAAAATGAAGTTTTAGTGAGTTCTAGGGGTGAAATGAGTCAAAAACAAATCTACAAGTGATTTTCAAGCTCAAACGAGTAATGAATAAAGCAAAATTAATTTTCTTGTTCCAACGAGTCCAAAATGAAGTTTTAGTGAGTTCTAGGGGTCAAATGAGTCAAAAACAAAGCTACAAGTGGTTTTCATGGTCAAACGAGTAATGAATAAAGCAAAATTAATTTTCTTGTTCCATTGAGTCTAAAATGAAGTTTTAGTGAGTTCTAGGGGTGAAATGAGTCAAAAATAAATCTACAAGTGATTTCCAAGCTCAAACGAATCAAAAATGAAGCAAAATTAATTTTCTTGTTCCAACGAGTCCAAAATGAAGTTTTAGTGAGTTATAGGGGTGAAACGAGTCAAAAACAAATCTACAAGTGATTTTCAAGCTCAAACGAGTAATGAATAAAGCAAAATTAATTTTCTTGTTCCAACGAGTCCAAAATGAAGTTTTAGTGAGTACTAGGGGTGAAATGAGTCAAAAACAAATCTACAAGTGATTTCCAAGCTCAAACGAGTAATGAATAAAGCAAAATTAATTTTCTTGTTCCAACGAGTCTAAAAAGAAGTTTTAGTGAGTTCTAGGGGTGAAATGAGTCAAAAACAAAGCTACAAGTGATTTTCAAGCTCAAACGAGTAAAGAATAAAGCATAATTAATTTTCTTGTTCCAACGAGTCCAAAAGGAAGTTTCAGTCAGTTCTAGGGGTGAAATGAGTCCAAAACAAAGCTACAAGTGGTTTCCCTGGTCAAACGAGTAACGAATAAAGCAAAATTAATTTTCTTGTTCCATTGAGTCCAAAATGAAGTTTTAGTGAGTTCTAGGGGTCAAATGTGTCAAAAACAAAGCTACAAATGGTTTCCATGGTCAAACGAGTAATAAATAATGAATAAAGCAAAATTAATTTTCTTGTTCCATTGAGTCCAAAATGAAGTTTTAGTGAGTTCTAGGGGTCAAATGTGCCAAAAACAAAGCTACAAATGGTTTCCATGGTCAAACGAGTAATAAATAATGTAAAAATGATTTTCTTGTTCCAACGAGTCCAAAATGAAGTTTTAGTGAGTACTGGGGGTGAAATGAGTCAAAAACATATCTACAAGTGATTTTCAAGCTCAAACGAGTAATGAATAAAGCAAAATTAATTTTCTTGTTCCAACGAGTCCAAAATGAAGTTTTAGTGAGTTCTAGGGGTGAAATGAGTCAAAAACAAATCTACAAGTGATTTTCAAGCTCAAACGAGTAATGAATAAAGCAAAATTAATTTTCTTGTTCAAACGAGTCTAAAATGAAGTTTTAGTGAGTTCTAGGGGCCAAATGAGTCAAAAACAAAGCTACAGGTGGTTTCCATGGTCAAACGAGTAATGAATAAAGCAAAATTAATTCTCTTGTTCCATCGAGTCCAAAATGAAGTTTTAGTGAGTTCTAGGGGTGAAATGAGTCAAAAACAAAGCTACAAGTGGTTTCCATGGTCAAACGAGTAATGAATAAAGCAAAATTAATTTTCTTGTTCCATTGAGTCCAAAATGAAGTTTTAGTGAGTTCTAGGGGTCAAATGTGTCAAAAACAAAGCTACAAGTGGTTTCCATGGTCAAATGAATAAAAAATGAAGCAAAATAAATTTTCTTGTTCCACCGAGTCCAAAATGGAGTTTTAGTGAGTTCTAGGGGTGAAATGAGTCAAAAATAAATCTACAAGTGATTTCCAAGCTCAAACGAATCAAAAATGAAGCAAAATTAATTTTCTTGTTCCAACGAGTCCAAAATGAAGTTTTAGTGAGTTCTAGGGGTGAAATGAGTCAAAAACAAAGCTACAAGTGATTTTCAAGCTCAAACGAGTAAAGAATAAAGCAAAATTAATTTTCTTGTTTCAACGAGTCCAAAATGAAGTTTTAGTCAGTTCTAGGGGTGAAATGAGTCCAAAACAAAGCTACAAGTGGTTTCCCTGGTCAAACGAGTAACGAATAAAGCAAAATTAATTTTCTTGTTCCATTGAGTCCAAAATGAAGTTTTAGTGAGTTCTAGGGGTCAAATGAGTCAAAAACAAAGCTACAAGTGGTTTCCATGGTCAAACGAGTAATGAATAAAGCAAAATTAATTTTCTTGTTCCATTTTGTACAAAATGAAGTTTTAGTGAGTTCTAGGGGTCAAATGAGTGAAAAATAAATCTACAAGTGATTTTCAAGCTCAAACGAATAAAAAAATGAAGCAAAATTTATTTTCTTGTTCCAACGAGTCCAAAATGAAGTTTTAGTGAGTACTGGGGGTGAAATGAGTCAAAAACATATCTACAAGTGATTTTCAAGCTCAAACGAGTAATGAATAAAGCAAAATTAATTTTCTTGTTCCAACGAGTCCAAAATGAAGTTTTAGTGAGTTCTAGGGGTCAAATGAGTCAAAAACAAAGCTACAAGTGGTTTCCATGGTCAAACGAGTAATGAATAAAGCAAAATTAATTTTCTTGTTCCAACGAGTCCAAAATGAAGTTTTAGTCAGTTCTAGGGGTGAAATGAGTCAAAAACAAAGCTACAGGTGGTTTCCATGGTCAAACGAGTAATAAATAAAGCAAAATTAATTCTCTTGTTCCATTGAGTCCAAAATGAAGTTTTAGTGAGTTCTAGGGGTCAAATGAGTCAAAAACAAAGCTACAAATGGTTTCCATGGTCAAACGAGTAATAAATAAAGTAAAAATAATTTTCTTGTTCCATTGAGTCCAAAAAAAAAGTTTTAATGAGTTCTATGGGTCAAATGAGTGAAAAATAAATCTACAAGTGATTTTCAAGCTCAAATGAATAAAAAATGAAGCAAAAATATTTTCTTGTTCCAACGAGTCCAAAATGAAGTTTTAGCGAGTTCTAGGGGTGAAATGAGTCAAAAACAAATCTACAAGTGATTTCCAAGCTCAAACGAATCAAAAATGAAGCAAAATTAATTTTCTTGTTCCAACGAGTCCAAAATGAAGTTTTAGTGAGTTCTAGGGGTGAAATGAGTCAAAAACAAAGCTACAAGTGGTTTCCATGGTCAAACGAGTAATGAATAAAGAAAAATTAGCTTTCTTGTACCATTGAGTCCAAAATGAAGTTTTAGTGAGTTCTAGGGGTCAAATGAGTCAAAATCAAAGCTACAAGTGGTTTCCATGGTCAAACGAGTAATAAATAAAGCAAAATTAATTTTCTTGTTCCATTGAGTCCAAAATGGAGTTTTAGTGAGTTCTAGGGGTCAAATGAGTGAAAAATAAATCTACAAGTGATTTTCAAGCTCAAACGAATAAAAAATGAAGCAAAATTTATTTTCTTGTTCCAACGAGTCCAAAATGAAGTTTTAGTGAGTTCTAGGGGTGAAATGAGTCAAAAACAAATCTACAAGTGATTTTCAAGCTCAAACGAGTAATGAATAAAGCAAAATTAATTTTCTTGTTCCAACGAGTCCAAAATGAAGTTTTAGTGAGTTCTAGGGGTCAAATGAGTCAAAAACAAAGCTACAAGTGGTTTTCATGGTCAAACGAGTAATGAATAAATCAAAATTAATTTTCTTGTTCCATTGAGTCCAAAATGAAGTTTTAGTGAGTTCTAGGGGTCAAATGAGTGAAAAATAAATCTACAAGTGATTTTCAAGCTCAAACGAATAAAAAATGAAGCAAAATTTATTTTCTTGTTCCAACGAGTCCAAAATGAAGTTTTAGTGAGTACTAGGGGTGAAATGAGTCAAAAACAAATCTACAAGTGATTTTCAAGCTCAAACGAGTAATGAATAAAGCAAAATTAATTTTCTTGTTCCAACGAGTCCAAAATGAAGTTTCAGTGAGTTCTATGGGTCAAATGAGTCAAAAACAAAGCTACACGTGGTTTCCATGGTCAAACGAGTAATGAATAAAGCAAAATTAATTTTCTTGTTCCAACGAGTCCAAAATGAAGTTTTAGTCAGTTCTAGGGGTGAAATGAGTCAAAAACAAAGCTACAAGTGGTTTCCATGGTCAAACGAGTAATGAATAAAGCAAAATTAATTTTTTGTTCCATTGAGTCCAAAATGAAGTTTTAGTGAGTTCTAGGGGTCAAATGAGTCAAAAACAAAGCTACAAATGGTTTCCATGGTCAAACGAGTAATAAATAAAGTAAAAAAATTTTCTTGTTCCAATGAGTCCAAAAAAAAGTTCTAGTGAGTTCTAGGGGTCAAATGAGTGAAAAATAAATCTACAAGTGATTTTCAAGCTCAAACGAATAAAAAATGAAGCCAAAATTATTTTCTTGTTCCAACGAGTCCAAAATGAAGTTTTAGTGAGTTCTAGGGGTGAAATGAGTCAAAAACAAATCTACAAGTGATTTCCAAGCTCAAACGAATAAAAAATGAAGCAAAATTAATTTTCTTGTTCCAACGAGTCCAAAATGAAGTTTTAGTGAGTTCTAGGGGTGAAATGAGTCAAAAACAAAGCTACAAGTGGTTTCCATGGTCAAACGAGTAATGAATAAAGAAAAATTAATTTTCTTATTCCATTGAGTCCAAAATGAAGTTTTATTGAGTTCTAGGGGTCGAATGAGTAAGAAACAAAGCTACAAGTGGTTTCCATGGTCAAACGAGTAATGAATAAAGCAAAATTAATTTTCCGTTGAGTCCAAAATAGTGTTTTAGTGAGTTCTAGGGGTCAAATGAGTGAAAAATAAATCTACAAGTGATTTTCAAGCTCAAACGAATAAAAAATGAAGCAAAATTTATTTTCTTGTTCCAACGAGTCCAAAATGAAGTTTTAGTGAGTTCTAGGGGTGAAATGAGTCAAAAACAAATCTACAAGTGATTTTCAAGCTCAAACGAGTAATGAATAAAGCAAAATTAATTTTCTTGTTCCAACGAGTCCAAAATGAAGTTTTAGTGAGTTCTAGGGGTCAAATGAGTCAAAAACAAAGCTACAAGTGGTTTTCATGGTCAAACGAGTAATGAATAAAGCAAAATTAATTTTCTTGTTCCATTGAGTCTAAAATGAAGTTTTAGTGAGTTCTAGGGGTGAAATGAGTCAAAAATAAATCTACAAGTGATTTCCAAGCTCAAACGAATCAAAAATGAAGCAAAATTAATTTTCTTGTTCCAACGAGTCCAAAATGAAGTTTTAGTGAGTTATAGGGGTGAAACGAGTCAAAAACAAATCTACAAGTGATTTTCAAGCTCAAACGAGTAATGAATAAAGCAAAATTAATTTTCTTGTTCCAACGAGTCCAAAATGAAGTTTTAGTGAGTACTAGGGGTGAAATGAGTCAAAAACAAATCTACAAGTGATTTTCAAGCTCAAACGAGTAATGAATAAAGCAAAATTAATTTTCTTGTTCCAACGAGTCTAAAAAGAAGTTTTAGTGAGTTCTAGGGGTCAAATGAGTCAAAAACAAAGCTACAAGTGGTTTCCATGGTCAAACGAGTAATGAATAAAGCATAATTAATTTTCTTGTTCCAACGAGTCCAAAAGGAAGTTTCAGTCAGTTCTAGGGGTGAAATGAGTCAAAAACAAAGCTACAAGTGGTTTCCAAGGTCAAACGAGTAATGAATAAAGCAAAATTAATTTTCTTGTTCCATTGAGTCCAAAATGAAGTTTTAGTGAGTTCTAGGGGTCAAATGTGTCAAAAACAAAGCTACAAATGGTTTCCATGGTCAAACGAGTAATAAATAATGAATAAAGCAAAATTAATTTTCTTGTTCCATTGAGTCCAAAATGAAGTTTTAGTGAGTTCTAGGGGTCAAATGTGTCAAAAACAAAGCTACAAATGGTTTCCATGGTCAAACGAGTAATAAATAATGTAAAAATGATTTTCTTGTTCCATTGAGTCCAAAATAAAGTTTTAGTGAGTTCTAGGGGTCAAATGAGTGAAAAATAAATCTACAAGTGATTTTCAAGCTCAAACGAGTATTGAATAAAGCAAAATTAATTTTCTTGTTCCAACGAGTCCAAAATGAAGTTTTAGTGAGTACTAGGGGTGAAATGAGTCAAAAACAAATCTACAAGTGATTTTCAAGCTCAAACGAGTAATGAATAAAGCAAAATTAATTTTCTTGTTCAAACGAGTCTAAAATGAAGTTTTAGTGAGTTCTAGGGGCCAAATGAGTCAAAAACAATGCTACAAGTGGTTTCCATGGTCAAACGAGTAATGAATAAATCAAAATTAATTTTCTTGTTCCAACGAGTCCAAAATGAAGTTTCAGTCAGTTCTAGGGGTGAAATGAGTCAAAAACAAAGCTACAAGTGGTTTCCATGGTCAAACGAGTAATGAATAAAGCAAAATTAATTTTCTTGTTCCATTGAGTCCAAAATGAAGTTTTAGTGAGTTCTAGGGGTCAAATGTGTCAAAAACAAAGCTACAAGTGGTTTCCATGGTCAAACGAGTAATGAATAAAGCAAAATAAATTTTCTTGTTCCACTGAGTCCAAAATGGAGTTTTAGTGAGTTCTAGGGGTGAAATGAGTCAAAAATAAATCTACAAGTGATTTCCAAGCTCAAACGAATCAAAAATGAAGCAAAATTAATTTTCTTGTTCCAACGAGTCCAAAATGAAGTTTTAGTGAGTTCTAGGGGTGAAATGAGTCAAAAACAAAGCTACAAGTGATTTTCAAGCTCAAACGAGTAAAGAATAAAGCAAAATTAATTTTCTTGTTTCAACGAGTCCAAAATGAAGTTTTAGTCAGTTCTAGGGGTGAAATGAGTCCAAAACAAAGCTACAAGTGGTTTCCCTGGTCAAACGAGTAACGAATAAAGCAAAATTAATTTTCTTGTTCCATTGAGTCCAAAATGAAGTTTTAGTGAGTTCTAGGGGTCAAATGAGTCAAAAACAAAGCTACAAGTGGTTTCCATGGTCAAACGAGTAATAAATAAAGCAAAATTAATTTTCTTGTTCCATTTTGTCCAAAATGAAGTTTTAGTGAGTTCTAGGGGTCAAATGAGTGAAAAATAAATCTACAAGTGATTTTCAAGCTCAAACGAATAAAAAAATGAAGCAAAATTTATTTTCTTGTTCCAACGAGTCCAAAATGAAGTTTTAGTGAGTACTAGGGGTGAAATGAGTCAAAAACAAATCTACAAGTGATTTTCAAGCTCAAACGAGTAATGAATAAAGCAAAATTAATTTTCTTGTTCCAACGAGTCCAAAATGAAGTTTTAGTGAGTTCTAGGGGTCAAATGAGTCAAAAACAAAGCTACAAGTGGTTTCCATGGTCAAACGAGTAATGAATAAAGCAAAATTAATTTTCTTGTTCCAACGAGTCCAAAATGAAGTTTTAGTCAGTTCTAGGGGTGAAATGAGTCAAAAACAAAGCTACAGGTGGTTTCCATGGTCAAACGAGTAATAAATAAAGCAAAATTAATTCTCTTGTTCCATTGAGTCCAAAATGAAGTTTTAGTGAGTTCTAGGGGTCAAATGAGTCAAAAACAAAGCTACAAATGGTTTCCATGGTCAAACGAGTAATAAATAAAGTAAAAATAATTTTCTTGTTCCATTGAGTCCAAAAAAAAAGTTTTAGTGAGTTCTATGGGTCAAATGAGTGAAAAATAAATCTACAAGTGATTTTCAAGCTCAAATGAAAAAAAAATGGAGCAAAAATATTTTCTTGTTCCAACGACTCCAAAATGAAGTTTTAGCGAGTTCTAGGGGTGAAATGAGTCAAAAACAAATCTACAAGTGATTTCCAAGCTCAAACGAATCAAAAATGAAGCAAAATTAATTTTCTTGTTCCAACGAGTCCAAAATGAAGTTTTAGTGAGTTCTAGGGGTGAAATGAGTCAAAAACAAAGCTACAAGTGGTTTCCATGGTCAAACGAGTAATGAATAAAGAAAAATTAGTTTTCTTGTTCCATTGAGTCCAAAATGAAGTTTTAGTGAGTTCTAGGGGTCAAATGAGTCAAAATCAAAGCTACAAGTGGTTTCCATGGTCAAACGAGTAATAAATAAAGCAAAATTAATTTTCTTGTTCCATTGAGTCCAAAATGGAGTTTTAGTGAGTTCTAGGGGTCAAATGAGTGAAAAATAAATCTACAAGTGATTTTCAAGCTCAAACGAATAAAAAATGAAGCAAAATTTATTTTCTTGTTCCAACGAGTCCAAAATGAAGTTTTAGTCAGTTCTAGGGGTGAAATGAGTCAAAAACAAATCTACAAGTGATTTTCAAGCTCAAACGAGTAATGAATAAAGCAAAATTAATTTTCTTGTTCCAACGAGTCCAAAATGAAGTTTTAGTGAGTTCTAGGGGTCAAATGAGTCAAAAACAAAGCTACAAGTGGTTTTCATGGTCAAACGAGTAATGAATAAATCAAAATTAATTTTCTTGTTCCATTGAGTCCAAAATGAAGTTTTAGTGAGTTCTAGGGGTCAAATGAGTGAAAAATAAATCTACAAGTGATTTTCAAGCTCAAACGAATAAAAAATGAAGCAAAATTTATTTTCTTGTTCCAACGAGTCCAAAATGAAGTTTTAGTGAGTACTAGGGGTGAAATGAGTCAAAAACAAATCTACAAGTGATTTTCAAGCTCAAACGAGTAATGAATAAAGCAAAATTAATTTTCTTGTTCCAACGAGTCCAAAATGAAGTTTTAGTGAGTTCTAGGGGTCAAATGAGTCAAAAACAAAGCTACAAGTGGTTTCCATGGTCAAACGAGTAACGAATAAAGAAAAATTAATTTTCTTGTTTCAACGAGTCCAAAATGAAGTTTTAGTCAGTTCTAGGGGTGAAATGAGTCAAAAACAAAGCTACAAGTGGTTTCCATGGTCAAACGAGTAATGAATAAAGCAAAATTAATTTTTTGTTCCATTGAGTCCAAAATGAAGTTTTAGTGAGTTCTAGGGGTCAAATGAGTCAAAAACAAAGCTACAAATGGTTTCCATGGTCAAACGAGTAATAAATAAAGTAAAAAAAATTTCTTGTTCCATTGAGTCCAAAAAAAAAGTTCTAGTGAGTTCTAGGGGTCAAATGAGTGAAAAATAAATCTACAAGTGATTTTCAAGCTCAAACGAATAAAAAATGAAGCCAAAATTATTTTCTTGTTCCAACGAGTCCAAAATGAAGTTTTAGTGAGTTCTAGGGGTGAAATGAGTCAAAAACAAATCTACAAGTGATTTCCAAGCTCAAACGAATAAAAAATGAAGCAAAATTAATTTTCTTGTTCCAGCGAGTCCAAAATGAAGTTTTAGTGAGTTCTAGGGGTGAAATGAGTCAAAAACAAAGCTACAAGTGGTTTCCATGGTCAAACGAGTAATGAATAAAGAAAAATTAATTTTCTTGTTCCATTGAGTCCAAAATGAAGTTTCAGTGAGTTCTAGGGGTCAAATGAGTCAAAATCAAAGCTACAAGTGGTTTCCATGGTCAAACGAGTAATAAATAAAGCAAAATTAATTTTCTTGTTCCATTGAGTCCAAAATGGAGTTTTAGTGAGTTCTAGGGGTCAAATGAGTGAAAAATAAATCTACAAGTGATTTTCAAGCTCAAACGAATAAAAAATGAAGCAAAATTTATTTTCTTGTTCCAACGAGTCCAAAATGAAGTTTGAGTGAGTTCTAGGGGTGAAATGAGTCAAAACAAATCTACAAGTGATTTTCAAGCTCAAACGAGTAATGAATAAATCAAAATTAATTTTCTTGTTCCATTGAGTCCAAAATGAAGTTTTAGTGAGTTCTAGGGGTCAAATGAGTCAAAAACAAAGCTACAAGTGGTTTCCATGGTCAAACGAGTAATGAATAAAGCAAAATTAATTTTCTTGTTCCAACGAGCCCAAAATGAAGTTTTAGTGAGTACTAGGGGTGAAATGAGTCAAAAACAAATCTACAAGTGATTTTCAAGCTCAAACGAGTAATGAATAAAGCAAAATTAATTTTCTTGTTCCAACGAGTCCAAAATGAAGTTTTAGTGAGTTCTAGGGGTCAAATGAGTCAAAAACAAAGCTACAAGTGGTTTCCATGGTCAAACGAGTAATGAATAAAGCAAAATTAATTTTCTTGTTCCAACGAGTCCAAAATGAAGTTTTAGTCAGTTCTAGGGGTGAAATGAGTCAAAAACAAAGCTACAAGTGGTTTCCATGGTCAAACGAGTTATGAATAAAGCAAAATTAATTTTTTGTTCCATTGAGTCATAAATGAAGTTTTAGTGAGTTCTAGGGGTCAAATGAGTCAAAAACAAAGCTGCAAATGGTTTCCATGGTCAAACGAGTAATAAATAAAGTAAAAAAAATTTCTTGTTCCATTGAGTCCAAAAAAAAGTTCTAGTGAGTTCTAGGGGTCAAATGAGTGAAAAATAAATCTACCTGTGATTTTCAAGCTCAAACGAATAAAAAATGAAGCAAAAATTATTTTCTTGTTCCAACGAGTCCAAAATGAAGTTTTAGTGAGTTCTAGGGGTGAAATGAGTCAAAAACAAATCTACAAGTGATTTCCAAGCTCAAACGAATCAAAAATGAAGCAAAATTAATTTTCTTGTTCCAACGAGTCCAAAATGAAGTTTTAGTGAGTTCTAGGGGTGAAATGAGTCAAAAACAAAGCTACAAGTGGTTTCCATGGTCAAACGAGTAATGAATAAAGAAAAATTAATTTTCTTGTTCCATTGAGTCCAAAATGAAGTTTTAGTGAGTTCTAGGGGTCAAATGAGTCAAAATCAAAGCTACAAGTGGTTTCCATGGTCAAACGAGTAATAAATAAAGCAAAATTAATTTTCTTGTTCCATTGAGTCCAAAATGGAGTTTTAGTGAGTTCTAGGGGTCAAATGAGTGAAAAATAAATCTACAAGTGATTTTCAAGCTCAAACGAATAAAAAATGAAGCAAAATTTATTTTCTTGTTCCAACGAGTCCAAAATGAAGTTTGAGTGAGTTCTAGGGGTGAAATGAGTCAAAAACAAATCTACAAGTGATTTTCAAGCTCAAACGAGTAATGAATAAATCAAAATTAATTTTCTTGTTCCAACGAGTCCAAAATGAAGTTTTAGTGAGTTCTAGGGGTCAAATGAGTCAAAAACAAAGCTACAAGTGGTTTTCATGGTCAAACGAGTAATGAATAAATCAAAATTAATTTTCTTGTTCCATTGAGTCCAAAATGAAGTTTTAGTGAGTTCCAGGGGTCAAATGAGTGAAAAATAAATCTACAAGTGATTTTCAAGCTCAAACGAATAAAAAATGAAGCAAAATTTATTTTCTTGTTCCAACGAGTCCAAAATGAAGTTTTAGTGAGTACTAGGGGTGAAATGAGTCAAAAACAAATCTACAAGTGATTTTCAAGCTCAAACGAGTAATGAATAAAGCAAAATTAATTTTCTTGTTCCAACGAGTCCAAAATGAAGTTTTAGTGAGTTCTAGGGGTCAAATGAGTCAAAAACAAAGCTACAAGTGGTTTCCATGGTCAAACGAGTAATGAATAAAGCAAAATTAATTTTCTTGTTCCAACGAGTCCAAAATGAAGTTTTAGTCAGTTCTAGGGGTGAAATGGGTCAAAAACAAAGCTACAAGTGGTTTCCATGGTCGAACGAGTAATGAATAAAGCAAAATTAATTTTCTTGTTCCATTGAGTCCTAAATGAAGTTTTAGTGAGTTCTAGGGGTCAAATGAGTCAAAAACAAAGCTACAAATGGTTTCCATGGTCAAACGAGTAATAAATAAAGTAAAAAAAATTTCTTGTTCCATTGAGTCCAAAAAAAAGTTCTAGTGAGTTCTAGGGGTCAAATGAGTGAAAAATAAATCTACCAGTGATTTTCAAGCTCAAACGAATAAAAAATGAAGAAAAAATTATTTTCTTGTTCCAACGAGTCCAAAATGAAGTTTTAGTGAGTTCTAGGGGTGAAATGAGTCAAAAACAAATCTACAAGTGATTTTCAAGCTCAAACGAGTAATGAATAAAGCAAAATTAATTTTCTTGTTCCAACGAGTCCAAAATGAAGTTTTAGTGAGTTCTAGGGGTCAAATGAGTCAAAAACAAAGCTACAAGTGGTTTCCATGGTCAAACGAGTAATGAATAAAGCAAAATTAATTTTCTTGTTCCAACGAGTCCAAAATGAAGTTTTAGTCAGTTCTAGGGGTGAAATGAGTCAAAAACAAAGCTACAAGTGGTTTCCATGGTCAAACGAGTAATGAATAAAGCAAAATTAATTTTCTTGTTCCATTGAGTCCAAAATGAAGTTTTAGTGAGTTCTAGGGGCAAATGAGTCAAAAACAAAGCTACAAATGGTTTCCATGGTCAAACGAGTAATAAATAAAGTTAAAATAATTTTCTTGTTCCATTGAGTCCAAAAAAAAGTTCTAGTGAGTTCTAGGGGTCAAATGAGTGAAAAATAAATCTACAAGTGATTTTCAAGCTCAAACGAATAAAAAATGAAGCAAAAATTATTTTCTTGTTCCAACGAGTCCAAAATGAAGTTTTAGTGAGTTCTAGGGGTGAAATGAGTCAAAAACAAATCTACAAGTGATTTCCAAGATCAAACGAATCAAAAATGAAGCAGAATTAATTTTCTTGTTCCAATGAGTCCAAAATGAAGTTTTAGTGAATTCTAGGGGTGAAATGAGTCAAAAACAAAGCTACAAGTGGTTTCCATGGTCAAACGAGTAATGAATAAAGAAAAATTAATTTTCTTGTTCCATTGAGTCCAAAATGAAGTTTTTGTGAGTTCTAGGGGTCAAATGAGTCAAAAACAAAGCTACAAATGGTTTCCATGGTCAAACGAGTAATAAATAAAGAAAAAATAATTTTCTTGTTCCATTGAGTCCAAAAAAAAGTTTTAGTGAGTTCTAGGGGTCAAATGAGTGAAAAATAAATCTACAAGTGATTTTCAAGCTCAAACGAATAAAAAATGAAGCAAAAATTATTTTCTTGTTCCAACGAGTCCAAAATGAAGTTTTAGCGAGTTCTAGGGGTGAAATGAGTCAAAAACAAATCTACAAGTGATTTCCAAGCTCAAACGAATCAAAAATGAAGCAAAATTAATTTTCTTGTTCCAACGAGTCCAAAATGAAGTTTTAGTGAGTTCTAGGGGTGAAATGAGTCAAAAACAAAGCTACAAGTGGTTTCCATGATCAAACGAGTAATGAATAAATAAAAATTAATTTTCTTGTTCCATTGAGTCCAAAATGAAGTTTTAGTGAGTTCTAGGGGTCAAATGAGTCAAAATCAAAGCTACAAGTGGTTTCCATGGTCAAACGAGTAATAAATAAAGCAAAATTAATTTTCTTGTTCCATTGAGTCCAAAACGGAGTTTTAGTGAGTTCTAGGGGTCAAATGAGTGAAAAATAAATCTACAAGTGATTTTCAAGCTCAAACGAATAAAAAATGAAGCAAAATTTATTTTCTTGTTCCAACGAGTCCAAAATGAAGTTTTAGTGAGTTCTAGGGGTGAAATGAGTCAAAAACAAATCTACAAGTGATTTTCAAGCTCAAACGAGTAATGAATAAAGCAAAATTAATTTTCTTGTTCCAACGAGTCCAAAATGAAGTTTTAGTGAGTTCTAGGGGTCAAATGAGTCAAAAACAAAGCTACAAGTGGTTTTCATGGTCAAACGAGTAATGAATAAATCAAAATTAATTTTCTTGTTCCATTGAGTCCAAAATGAAGTTTTAGTGAGTTCTAGGGGTCAAATGAGTGAAAAATAAATCTACAAGTGATTTTCAAGCTCAAACGAATAAAAAATGAAGCAAAAATTATTTTCTTGTTCCAACGAGTCCAAAATGAAGTTTTAGCGAGTTCTAGGGGTGAAATGAGTCAAAAACAAATCTACAAGTGATTTTCAAGCTCAAACGAGTAATGAATAAAGCAAAATTAATTTTCTTGTTCCAACGAGTCCAAAATGAAGTTTTAGTGAGTTCTAGGGGTCAAATGAGTCAAAAACAAAGCTACAAGTGGTTTCCATGGTCAAACGAGTAATGAATAAAGCAAAATTAATTTTCTTGTTCCAACGAGTCCAAAATGAAGTTTTAGTCAGTTCTAGGGGTGAAATGAGTCAAAAACAAAGCTACAAGTGGTTTCCATGGTCAAACGAGTAATGAATAAAGCAAAATTAATTTTCTTGTTCCATTGAGTCCAAAATGAAGTTTTAGTGAGTTCTAGGGGCAAATGAGTCAAAAACAAAGCTACAAATGGTTTCCATGGTCAAACGAGTAATAAATAAAGTAAAAATAATTTTCTTGTTCCATTGAGTCCAAAAAAAAGTTCTAGTGAGTTCTAGGGGTCAAATGAGTGAAAAATAAATCTACAAGTGATTTTCAAGCTCAAACGAATAAAAAATGAAGCAAAAATTATTTTATTGTTCCAACGAGTCCAAAATGAAGTTTTAGTGAGTTCTAGGGGTGAAATGAGTCAAAAACAAATCTACAAGTGATTTCCAAGCTCAAACGAATAAAAAATGAAGCAGAATTAATTTTCTTGTTCCAACGAGTCCAAAATGAAGTTTTAGTGAATTCTAGGGGTGAAATGAGTCAAAAACAAAGCTACAAGTGGTTTCCATGGTCAAACGAGTAATGAATAAAGAAAAATTAATTTTCTTGTTCCATTGAGTCCAAAATGAAGTTTTAGTGAGTTCTAGGGGTCAAATGAGTCAAAATCAAAGCTACAAGTGGTTTCCATGGTCAAACGAGTAATAAATAAAGCAAAATTAATTTTCTTGTTCCATTGAGTCCAAAATGGAGTTTTAGTGAGTTCTAGGGGTCAAATGAGTGAAAAATAAATCTACAAGTGATTTTCAAGCTCAAACGAATAAAAAATGAAGCAAAATTTATTTTCTTGTTCCAACGAGTCCAAAATGAAGTTTTAGTGAGTTCTAGGGGTGAAATGAGTCAAAAACAAATCTACAAGTGATTTTCAAGCTCAAACGAGTAATGAATAAAACAAAATTAATTTTCTTGTTCCAACGAGTCCAAAATGAAGTTTTAGTGAGTTCTAGGGGTCAAATGAGTCAAAAACAAAGCTACAAGTGGTTTTCATGGTCAAACGAGTAATGAATAAATCAAAATTAATTTTCTTGTTCCATTGAGTCCAAAATGAAGTTTTAGTGAGTTCTAGAGGTCAAATGAGTCAAAAACAAAGCTACAAGTGGTTTCCATGGTCAAACGAGTAATGAATAAAGCAAAATTAATTTTCTTGTTCCAACGAGCCCAAAATGAAGTTTTAGTGAGTTCTAGGGGTGAAATGAGTCAAAAACAAATCTACAAGTGATTTTTAAGCTCAAACGAGTAATTAATAAAGCAAAATTAATTTTCTTGTTCCAGCGAGTCCAAAATGAAGATTTAGTGAGTTCTAGGGGTAAAGTGAGTCAAAAACAAATCTACAAGTGATTTTCAAGCTCAAACGAATCAAAAATGAAACAAAATTAATTTTCTTGTTCCAACGAGTCCAAAATAAAGTTTTAGTGAGTTCTAGGGAGAAATGAGTCAAAAACAAATCTACAAGTGATTTTCAAGCTCAAACGAGTAATGAATAAAGCAAAATTAATTTTCTTGTTCCAGCGAGTCCAAAATGAAGATTTAGTGAGTTCTAGGGGTCAAATGAGTCAAAAACAAAGCTGCAAGTGGTTTCCATGGTCAAACGAGTAATGAATAAAGCAAAATTAATTTTCTTGTTCCATTGAGTCCAAAATGAAGTTTTAGTGAGTTCTAGGAGTCAAATGAGTCAAAAACAAAGCTACAAGTGGTTTCCATGGTCAAACGAGTAATGAATAAAGCAAAATTAATTTTCTTGTTCCATTGAGTCCAAAATGAAGTTTTAGCGAGTTCTAGGGGTAAAGTGTGTCAAAAACAAATCTACAAGTGATTTCCAAGCTCAAACGAATCAAAAATGAAGCAAAATTAATTTTCTTGTTCCAACGAGTCCAAAATGAAGTTTTAGTGAGTTCTAGGGGTGAAATGAGTCAAAAACAAATCTACAAGTGATTTTCAAGCTCAAACGAGTAATGAATAAAACAAAATTAATTTTCTTATTCCAACGAGTCCAAAATGAAGTTTTAGTGAGTTCTAGGGGTCAAATGAATCAAAAACAAAGCTACAAGTGGTTTTCATGGTCAAACGAGTAATGAATAAATCAAAATTAATTTTCTTGTTCCATTGAGTCCAAAATGAAGTTTTAGTGAGTTCTAGGGGTCAAATGAGTCAAAAACAAAGCTATAAGTGGTTTCCATGGTCAAACGAGTAATGAATAAAGCAAAATTAATTTTCTTGTTCCAACGAGCCCAAAATGAAGTTTTAGTGAGTTCTAGGGGTGAAATGAGTCAAAAACAAATCTACCAGTGATTTTCAAGCTAAAACGAGTAATTAATAAAGCAAAATTAATTTTCTTGTTCCAGCGAGTCCAAAATGAAGATTTAGTGAGTTCTAGGGGTCAAATGAGTCAAAAACAAAGCTGCAAGTGGTTTCCATGGTCAAACGAGTAATGAATAAAGCAAAATTAATTTTCTTGTTCCATTGAGTCCAAAATGAAGTTTTAGTGAGTTCTAGGGGTCAAATGAGTCAAAAACAAAGCTAGAAGTGGTTTCCATGGTCAAACGAGTAATGAATAAAGCAAAATTAATTTTCTTGTTCCATTGAGTCCAAAATGAAGTTTTAGTGAGTTCTAGGGGTAAAGTGAGTCAAAAACAAATCTACAAGTGATTTCCAAGCTCAAACGAATCAAAAATGAAGCAAAATTAATTTTCTTGTTCCAACGTGTCCAAAACAAAGTTTTAGTGAGTTCTAGGGGTGAAATGAGTCAAAAACAAATCTACAAGTGATTTTCAAGCTCAAATGAGTAATGAATAAAGCAAAATTAATTTTCTTGTTCCAGCGAGTCCAAAATGAAGATTTAGTGAGTTCTAGGGGTCAAATGAGTCAAAAACAAAGCTGCAAGTGGTTTCCATGGTCAAACGAGTAATGAATAAAGCAAAATTAATTTTCTTGTTCCATTGAGTCCAAAATGAAGTTTTAGTTTGTTCTAGGGGTCAAATGAGTCAAAAACAAAGCTACAAGTGGTTTCCATGGTCAAACGAGTAATGAATAAAGCAAAATTAATTTTTTTGTTCCATTGAGTCCAAAATGAAGTTTTAGCGAGTTCTAGGGGTAAAGTGAGTCAAAAACAAATCTACAAGTGATTTCCAAGCTCAAACGAATCAAAAATGAAGCAAAATTAATTTTCTTGTTCCAACGAGTCCAAAATGAAGTTTTAGTGAGTTCTAGGGGTGAAATGAGTCAAAAACAAATCTACAAGTGATTTTCAAGCTCAAACGAGTAATGTGTTAGGCTGAATACACAAATATAATCAAGATTTGTATGAGAGATTAACAAGAACACAAGTTTAACAATTAAAAATTGTTTGGAATTAATAATTCCTCTCAGTGATGTAAAATATCACAGAGAGCTGCTTAGGTTACAATGAATGAATAATTCGTTGTTCGATACCCTTCTAGGATTAACCTAACTGTATTTATAAAACATACAGCTGCTATACAATCGTAAATTGATACTCCTATAATTTAGCTATACAATTGATATCAATCACGATTGCTACACGGCTTCTAAGTCAACACAATCTCTTTGACAGCTATCCAAT
Organism: Kitagawia praeruptora; assembly: GCA_037693485.1. NCBI lineage: Eukaryota > Viridiplantae > Streptophyta > Magnoliopsida > Apiales > Apiaceae > Kitagawia > Kitagawia praeruptora. The sequence goes on from CM075353.1 coordinate 58,363,220, forward strand.
CTTCAAAGATATTGCTTCCATATTTATCTTCAATTAATCTTCAATCACTGTTGACAAGTAAACGCTTCCGCCAGATAGAGTTTAACAAACTCTGTTGCGCTTCCATCCGTCAGTGTTTAACTAAACTCTGACCGCTTCCACCTAAACTCTGATATATCACTATTACACTTAAACACTGATTAATACTTACATCAATTATATTTAACATAATGAATAAAGCAAAATTAATTTTCTTGTTCCAACGAGTCCAAAATGAAGTTTTAGTCAGTTCTAAGGGTGAAATGAGTCCAAAACAAAGCTACAAGTGGTTTCCAAGGTCAAACGAGTAATGAATAAAGCAAAATTAATTTTCTTGTTCCATTGAGTCCAAAATGAAGTTTTAGTGAGTTCTAGGGGTCAAATGAGTCAAAAACAAAGCTACAAGTGGTTTCCATGGTCAAACGAGTAATGAATAAAGAAAAATTAATTTTCTTGTTCCATTGAGTCCAAAATGAAGTTTTAGTGAGTTCTAGGGGTAAAGTGAGTCAAAAACAAATCTACAAGTGATTTCCAAGCTCAAACGAATCAAAAATGAAGCAAAATTAATTTTCTTGTTCCAACGAGTCCAAAATAAAGTTTTAGTGAGTTCTAGGGGTGAAATGAGTCAAAAACAAATCTACAAGTGATTTTCAAGCTCAAACGAGTAATGAATAAAGCAAAATTAATTTTCTTGTTCCAGCGAGTCCAAAATGAAGATTTAGCGAGTTCTAGGGGTAAAGTGAGTCAAAAACAAATCTACAAGTGATTTCCAAGCTCAAACGAATCAAAAATGAAGCAAAATTAATTTTCTTGTTCCAACGAGTCCAAAATGAAGTTTTAGTGAGTTCTAGGGGTGAAATGAGTCAAAAACAAATCTACAAGTGATTTTCAAGCTCAAACGAGTAATGTGTTAGGCCGTATACACAAATATAATCAAGATTTGTATGAGAGATTAACAAGAACACAAGTTTAACAATTAAAAATTGTTTGGAATTAATAATTCCTCTCAGTGATGTAAAATATCACAGAGAGCTGCTTAGGTTACAATGATTGAATAATTCGTTGTTCGATACCCTTCTAGGATTAACCTAACTGTATTTATAAAACATACAGCTGCTATACAATCGTAAATTGATACTCCTATAATTTAGCTATACAATTGATATCAATCACGATTGCTACACGGCTTCTAAGTCAACACAATCTCTTTGACAGCTATCCAATCTTCAAAGATATTGCTTCCATATTTATCTTCAATTAATCTTCAATCACTGTTGACAAGTAGACGCTTCCGCCAGATAGAGTTTAACAAACTCTGTTGCGCTTCCATCCGTCAGTGTTTAACTAAACTCTGACCGCTTCCACCTAAACTCTGATATATCACTATTACACTTAAACACTGATTAATACTTACATCAATTATATTTAACATAATGAATAAAGCAAAATTAATTTTCTTGTTCCAACGAGTCCAAAATGAAGTTTTAGTCAGTTCTAAGGGTGAAATGAGTCCAAAACAAAGCTACAAGTGGTTTCCATGGTCAAACGAGTAATGAATAAAGCAAAATTAATTTTCTTGTTCAATTGAGTCCAAAATGAAGTTTTAGTGAGTTCTAGGGGTCAAATGAGTCAAAAACAATGCAACAAGTGGTTTCCATGGTCAAACGAGTAATGAATAAAGCAAAATTAATTTTCTTGTTCCATTGAGTCCAAAATGAAGTTTTAGTGAGTTCTAGGGGTAAAGTGAGTCAAAAACAAATCTACAAGTGATTTCCAAGCTCAAACGAATCAAAAATGAAGCAAAATTAATTTTCTTGTTCCAACGAGTCCAAAATGAAGTTTTAGTGAGTTCTAGGGGTGAAATGAGTCAAAAACAAATCTACAAGTGATTTTCAAGCTCAAACGAGTAATGTGTTAGGCCGAATACACAAATTTAATCAAGATTTGTATGAGAGATTAACAAGAACACAAGTTTAACAATTAAAAATTGTTTGGAATTAATAATTCCTCTCATTGATGTAAAATATCACATAGAGCTGCTTAGGTTACAATGAATGAATAATTCGTTGTTCGATACCCTTCTAGGGTTAACCTAACTGTATTTAGCTATACAATTGATATCAATCACGATTGCTACACGTCTTATAAGTCAACACAATCTCTTTGACAGCTATCCAATCTTCAAAGATATTGCTTCCATATTTATCTTCAATTAATCTTCAATCACTGTTGACAAGTAGATGCTTCCGCCAGACAGAGTTTAACAAACTCTGTTACACTTCCATCCGTCAGTGTTTAACTAAACTCTGACCGCTTCCACCTAAACTCTGATATATCACTGTTACACTTAAACACTGATTAATACTTACATCAATTATATTTAACAATCTCCCCCAACTTGTTCATTAGCAAAAATGCACAAGTTAACAATAATTGATGATGTCAAAACAAAATAGACAAATGCAGTGTTTAACAAATAATCAGAGTTTAAACTACTTACTTAAACAAAATCTACATAAAGCAAGAAATTCTTACAGAGCATCATTCATCTAATCTCTTCAACATTTGGTGTCGTTCTGAGATAATCTATCAGCAATCTTCTCTCTGCATTCTCAAGTTCTTTCTGCATTATCTCCTTGATTTCTCTTAACCTGGGATCATTCTCACCAGTTTGATAAATAGCAGCTCTCAGAGTATAAATCTTTTTTCTTCTCATTTCATTACCCAGTCTGATGAAGTGTACTTCCTTTGATTCAGAGTTAAAATCAAGAACAGTTATTCCTAAATCTGTCTTCAGCTTAGCACTATTTTTCTTCATCTCAACAACTTTACCACGATAATCTCTGTACTTAGGAACATACTGACTACTAAACTTTTCACCTCTAACTACCAAATTTTGTAGCATCTTCTTTCTCATTACATCGGCAGCTTTTTGAGTTCTCTGATTTCTCACTTTGAAAATATAAAGAACATACTCTAATTCCTCCCAAGTCTTCAAATCAAGATCGAACTCGCCAATTTTAAACACAGTTCCATCTACCATAAAGTACAAAAGAAAATCCCTTTCCAAACTCTTCTGGTGTATTAACTTAACTGATTCCAGTCTATCCAAACTTTCTTGTGTAACTCCAAGACCTGGAACAGTCAGTGATGATGGATCTTGAGGACTGGTATTTGTTCTTTTCTCTCTATGAGAACCCAAACCAGCTTTATCACCTCCAATTTTTCCATCTTGAGTTCTACCATGTACAAAAGTACCTCCAGTCCTTCCAACATCCAGAGTTTGTTCATAAACTTCCGTTTTTCCAAAAATTGATTGTAATGGAGTAGACAAAGAGTTCTGCACAACTTGTGTAGCAACAGAGGTTGTTTTTCCTTTCTTAGAGATTCTTTCCTCCTCAACAGCTTTACCCTTCAGTTTCAACTTGGCTTCTGCTTCTGTTGGTTTTCTGGATACTTGCATCCTCTGATCAGCACCAACATTCTCATTAATTATAATGCTTTTCAGAACAGGCTTAGCAGCTTTTACATACCTCTTGACTTTGCCAGACTTCAAAGCTTTCTGATGTTCTTCTTGAAGATTCTTCTCCTCAGCTTGAATGTCTGCAAGTGTAACTCCCTCTACATTCTCTTCAAGGAACAACTTAGCAGCCAACTCCTCATCAGTCTGTGGATCAGAAGTTAATACCAAACTCTGAGTCTTGGAAGTACCCTGAGTATCAGTGTTTACACCATCAGACTTTAACTTAGAATTGTTGCCAGCTTGAAAACTCTTATCAACAGCCCTTGACTTTAAACTCTTTTGACCTCTTGCTCCTCCATCTCCAGCATCATCCTTCTCAGTCAGAGTTTGAGACTGCCTGCATTTAGATTTAGCAACTCTCTCCCCCTTTTTGACATCATCAGGAATCAGAATAGTTGTAATTAACTCCAAGGAGGTAGCAATGGAATCAATCTTATCAGACATTACAGACTGATTTTGTTCAACCTTACCCAGCCTCTCAAAAAGAATCTCTTGAGCTTTAGAAAATTTTTGACTCCTGAGCTTAGATTCTCTCTCCATAGTCATGTCTCGAGTCTGAATCTCAGTTTTTAAATCAGTGATTTCCTTTTGAGTATCAGCAAATCTCTCATCCAGAGTTTTGACTTGAACCACTATGGCCTTTAAACAGGAAAGAATCTCTGGATTGGAAATTTCTTTAGAAGTCTGGTGAACAAACTTAGCTGCTCTCTCTAGGAAAAATACAATCTTCTTTGTACCAATTAGTAGAGAATTTAGCAAGATACTCTGCTTCAACTTCATCTGCATTAGAGGGCTGAGAGAATGGTGCATGCTTGGCATCAGTTTGCACAGGGACACTCTCAGAAGAATCAGATTCTGTACTTTCTTCATCTGTAATTTCAGCATTTTCATCTGCAATCGAATCTATAATATCCACCGCAGCATTCTCTGGACCAATGTCCACAATCTCTGCAACAGGCTCTACAGATTTTGCAACTTGCTTAGCAATGTCCATAGTCTCTGCTACACTGTCAGCAATAGTCTCTTCAACAGCTGTAACGTTCTCAACAACAACTTCTGCAACGAGCTTGACAGGTTGCTCTTCAGTCTCAATAATCTTCTCACCAAATTCTGCCATTTGAACAACTGCATCAGATAATACAGCCTTGATTGACTGCTCAACTTCTTCACCTTGTTCAACAGTATGGTGAGCATCAGATAATATTTCGGTATGTGTAGCTACTGTTTCATCAAGTACTACAATAGCTTGATCTGCTGCACCAGTGTCACCAGAATTAACAGCAAAAGAAGAAGTAGGAACATCAACAGGAGCAGAGAATGGCATGAAAGTTTCAAGAAAATTATCCAATGAAGGAAAGCCATCTCTGTTATCCTCATCTACTTGAACAGCTTCTTCTGCATCATTTAGCTCAACAGTCATCTCAACAGAAGGTATCTCTGTAGGAACTACCTCTGGAGCTTCAAAATTCATCTCTTCAGCAGAGTCAGAGATTACCAACTTCCTTCTCTTATATGTCTGCACCTCAACTTCTACCTCTTCTTCAGCAGAGGTTGACTCTTCATCAATATCAACAACTGAGGGTGATGGAGACCTATTTGCTCTCTCCTTTTTCTCTTGTCTGGCCCTCTTAGCCCTTGCAGAGGTATGCCTGGAATTATGAGCAGCATGCTTGGTTCTACCTCCTCTCTTTGGTTTAGATGGTTGTTGGTCAGGTTGAAGTTGAATGGAAGGTTGAGATGGTTGAGGTTCAGGATTTGTAGATAGTGGTTCAGTGTTTGGTGTAATATCAGGTTGAGTGGATGAGGGTTTAGGCTGTGTTTCAGTTTGAGTGAGTGCAGGGTTTGAAGTTTGATCAGTGTTTGGAGAAGGTTGCTCAGACTGTTGAGGTTCTTGTGGTTGATTTATAAAATTTTGTAAAGCTAGAGGAAAAACCAAAGCAGGTAATTGCTCTTTGGTAGCTGTTGACTCGTAAACACGCAAGTATACGCGATCACAAATAGCAAGTGATAAATAGAGTTCGTTCCGCAGAGACAGGGTGTAAATTCCGATTTAATACCTATGCAACAGTGTATGGTTACTTCTTAATGCTTGAACAATTATCAAATTTTGGTTGTTTTATCTAAATTATACTACTACAAGCTTACTAAGGTGATTTAACTTATATGAGAGAAACACAGGGTTCTAATTTCATGAATTGTTTCATCTAGATTAACCGTCAAGAATCAATGCAATATGGTTATTAAGAAAACTAGTAGGAACACTAAGGTAGTGAGAGCTATCTTTCAATAAACTCATACCAAACCATAAAAACATCCACAATTAAGATAGAAGTTTTACGGACATCAATTATAACCAAATCACTATATGTCTATGAGATTGGGTGATATAATCGATTTAATCACAAGTTTCGTAATTAACTACATAGGGGAGTAATGTTCTTTCGAATCTATACTACCATTATGCGGAGAAACCGTCATAAACCTATGCTAACATGGCAAGTCCTAATCTCTAAATCCACTTTCGCATTCAATAGAGATTGACAAAATAGACGATAGCTACGCATCTATATTAATTAACACAACCATGCTAGGTAATCTTGGTATAAACCACAAGCATATATTATCAAGACTATCAATTACTAGAATCCACAAAACAATCCATTAGAACCCCATGAAAGTGTTTAGTTCATAATTGAACTTAGTACCATCATGGGTTCTATTGATAACATAACTCTAAAACAACAAATAATAAAAGAAGAGAGAATTAAGGTTTAGAAATAAATCCCCAAAATAGAAGAGTACAAAGTTCCAAAGATTACTCCTTGCTTGTCACTAGCTTGGAGATTCTTCCTTGAAATTGTTTCTAAGAAAAAATAGATGAAAATGTTGATAGGAAAGTAATAAGAAAAACTGCTACTAACTAAGATAGATTGTTTTTAGGTTTACAAGATATATAAATAAGCCCTAGTAAAAATGGGCCAAAACAAAATGACCCGGAATAAACAGAAGAATGGACATGAGACACGCAAACAGGGAACAAACCGCGCTATAGCGCCTCATTCTGTGCTATAGCGCTCGAATTCAAGGCACCGCGCGCCAGGGCACCTCACAGCTGCGCTCCAGCGCTTGCCCATCCCTGGAAACTCCTTTATCGAGCAAATTGCCTATCTGTGCGCGCGCTATAACGCCTCTCGCGCGCGCTATAGCCCCGTTGCTGCTTGACCTCGCGCGCTATTGCGCCCATCCTCGCGCTATGGCGCTCCACAGCTCCTGGAAGTATCTCCCTTGCTCGCGTTGTAGTGCTCCTACAGGCGCCCTTGCGCCTGCTAAGCCCTGCAAAAGCTCAACTGCTATGCTTGATTACTTCACTTGCTTAATTCGAATTTCCTCCATAAGTTACTGTCTTCAATCAACCAATATAGCACCACCACCAGTACTAATCTCGCATTAAAATGCCTTCAACCATGCAACCTACACAAATGACACAAAAACATATCAAATGACAACGAAACTCGAGAACTTGCAAACGATTAAAGTCCAAACAGAGGGTAATTAGTGGATATAAAATCCACTTATCAAACCCCCAAACTTAGACCGTTGCTTGTCCTCAAGCAATGCGAACTCAACCTAAAATGATGAATGAATGCAACAAATAACTGTGTCATGATAATGCGAACGTGTCCTAATGCAATAATCCCACACAAATGATCCGACACCAACTCAACAAGCAAACGCCTCAAAGAATGCAACAACTCCAAACAGAGCTCGACTAAGGCCCCGTATACTAACAATACATGCTTGGAAACGTGGTGTGTGCATTTCTCACTAGATATACTCTTGAAACTAGATAAAAGGCATAACTCATCCTTCGCCAAAACAATCACATGTTTATAAATAGAATGAACTTTAGACACTCCATGACTCAAAGACACCGCCATCATCATTCAAGGTAGACAAGGATTCATGTTTTATTATACAAAACGACACAAAACACCAAACACACATGCTTATTGACCGTGCAATGGGTGAGACCCCTAAAGGCTTATACAATAGCACTCATGTAGCGAGCGTTAGGTTAGTGGATCCCAGACCGGAAAAGTCTTAGGTCACTAGGCATAAAATCCCCTAGAACTTAATTGTTCGAGTACTAAAGAGCCCACCCTAGCCAATTAGCATACACACACTCTCACAAACGCTTGTTTTTTATACTCACAACTCTTTTTTTTTTCACTATATTTATTTATTTATTTTTTTCTGACTCTATATTTTTTTATTTTTTTTTATTTTTTTTTCACATGGGTGCACTATCTCACCCTCCTAGACTACTCATATTAAATATGAGCCGGCTACTAGCCACTTGACGCCTAGCCATTATTACACTACGACATGACTCAATACTTAGCATGAAATCCCTGTTTTCCCCCAAACTTATACTTAAGTGCTCCTACGCCATCAAGGGAATAACGAAAATTCTAGATATAAATAAGTGATTAAATCTCAACAGCCAAACAAGGTATGACTCGATCTAGCCCAAGAACAAACAGTGAGACCGTGAAAAGATTGTGTTCCCGACATACGCAAGTCAATTTCATAAGTACTAAAATCAACCCTCTATTCATTGTCATCACACTCAAATTAACGTCGACCTATCAAGCCAGAAGCAGACACTCATGTGGAATCATGTGATATGCATGAACAGAATGATATTAATAATCCTAAATATATCTATATGACATGGCATCCTAAATGCATTCTACATTGCATGGCAAAACTAAATGCACAAATACTAACATGAACTAGCATGAATATGCAACTATATGCAATGCAAAGACTCTTGATACCCTAAAATCACCCCCAAACTTAAAAATTGCAATGTCCTCATTGAAGGTAAAATTAAAGGGTACAAGAGATACTCCCCTACTCATCGGCATCGTCACCCTCCTCGGGTGGTGTGTCTGGCGGTGGATAGACATGGTGAGCTCCGAAGGTGGGCCATGTGACCTGAAAACCCTGCTGCTGGTACACTCCATCCAATGACTGAGTCAAGTCTGTAGCAAATTTGTGTAGCATGGCATTCGTAGTATCCTGACGCCTCAACATGCGTCTGAACTGAGCATCACTGAAAACCACAGTCCCCTGGCTCGCCTGCGCGTGGGAAGGTCCCGCTCTGTCAGACTGACGAGGCCTCCTCTCCACCACCGGTGGTGGAATATCGCCTCCCTCGACAAAATCAACATAACCAAGGCCCCTTGGGTGAGGAGTACCACCCGGCCATTCCGCCAACCTCTGCTGAATCAAATGATGATCAATAGAACCCATCGGCCTGTGCAGAGTCTCATCATTATGCCAGGTAACACCAACATTAACACACAACTCAGCAATAATAACAGCATGCGGAATCCCGCCAGTAGTGCCGCAAGAATTTCATGATATTCTCATAGATTAGATACCCGAGATCAATGTAGTACCCGTTCAGAATACCCCACAAGATGATAGCACGATCAACCGTAACATCAGTGAAATGTGAGGTTGGCATTATTCGGGCACACATAAATATGAACCAAGCTCGAGCATACCTAGTCAACGCAGCTGCAGGAAAAGTACTCGGCTCAGTCGAACCTGCCTTGCACCTCCAAACTGTGCCCGGTCTACACATCCCCGCTATAATAGCGTCTAAATCAACATCATCCCGGGTCTTCTGTACCCAATCCTCAGCACCTCTAGGTTTTGCCGGTTGAGATATAATGCGGCGTATAGGCCCAGCTTTGTAAGCCATAGCTTTGCCCCTAACCATAGTTATTCCATTTTTCTGGTCCTTCGCATTGGCATAAAACTCCCTAACTATGCTCAATGGAACCGCCACGGGCTTTGCACAAAAGGTCCACCAACCCAACTCCGAAACCATAGCTACCAAATCTCCATCCTCGACCGAAGGAGAAAAACCCCTCTCCTTGATTACGGCTTTCGTCAAAAGAGTATCGAACTCTAGTTCGGCCGCCTTAGAAACAAATTTGTCAACATCATAATCCACCTCCTCCGAACTACTACTACTCACCACACGCAATCTCTTTGGAGCCATAACACTCTTTAGCAACACAAGTTTCAACAAACACTAACAACACCAAAATACTCCAACACACAAAATATCCCAATTCCAACAATACAATTCAAAATAAATAATTGAAATAGGAAGAATGTTACCCTATGAATTGAAGATGAGAACCTTGCAAGCACTCCCCCAAACTTGAATTAGAGATCCTTTGAAGCTTTAATGGAGGTTGTATGATTTAGAATAGAGAGGGAATTTGTGTGTATAGGTGTATATATAGGTGAGTGTATATGGATTTTTATTTGGTTTGTATAATAGATGAGATGAGAATTAGAGGGGTTTGAATGAATGGAGGGATTGGGGATAGCTATTTGGGAGGAATTAGGTATAGGGTTTTGGTGAGAGGAGATTGTGTTTTGGGGATGGGGCGGCTACTGATGTTTTAAGGTGATGTTTTTTTGAATTTTTTTTTTTATGGACAAAAGCGCTCTAGCGCGTGGATGAGCGCTATGGCGTGCGCCACTCCCTGGAAAAATTTATGCGCCAGGCGCTATGGCTCTAAACTGGGCGCTGTTGCGCGTAGTGAACAGGAGGAAGGCGCCCTTGTATGTATATGGGCGCTATAGCGCAGTCTATCTCCTGGTTTTTCAACTTGCAATTTTCCAAACTTTTTTTTTTTTTCAAACACAACACGAACAACGCGTGGGTTGCCTCCCACGAAGCGCTTCTTTACTGTCATTAGCTTGACATTACTGCTGAGGTTCATGTGGACGCAAGACAGATGGTGAATGCCTCCCTATTCACCGTGACACCGTAGTAATGCTTTAACCTTTGTCCGTTCATGTGACAGCCCCAAATCTGGGGTCATGAATTTTGGGCCATCACGGACCAACTTCCATTCAAAATCAATATCTCTTGGTTTTTTTTTTTTTATACTTATGCAATTGACCCCACAGTAATACACACACACATACCAGTCATATGCTCAGAGAACAACATTCACCATAATAAAAGTTTAGAGTTAAACAGTTATTACAAACCCAGAATCATACTTAAGTACATTGTTGAGTGATGCTTCTACAAGAAGCATTTCAACAACCAAATTTATTACAACCTTACACACTTACACACTTAATATACACAAGACCACTAAACCCCTTGCGCTTGTCATCTACCTCGGGAACGGTCGCCAGTACTCGCTCAATAGGTCGCCTTCCCCCTACCCTCTTGCGGGGTGTCGTACGGAGTATTGGCATTGGTCCTAGCTGTATATACATAAGTAGCAAGAGTGAGCTATAATAGCTCAGCAAGATATTATTATAAACTAAAATTTAAAAATGTAACCAAGTATACATGTATATACATATGTAAACGGAAATCAATTATAACCTTTAAGAAAGAATAAAACTCTTATTTAATAATACATCATCCACTTACTATTATAAGAAAGAAATCTAGAATAATACAGTATCAGTTTCTCTTCTTAAATAATATAACAATCAATATAATCTTTCAGTGTAATATTTCAAAATAAAATGAAAACTTGAATAAATCTCTCTCTATCATCTTCTCATTTCCTTCTTATGCAACAATTATAACAATTAATATAAAATCAGTTTCTCTTCATCTATAACAATAATTTCATCGTTCCATATCAATTTACCTTTTCAATATACCATTCTGACTTTATTGTTTATTCTTTATTCAATAATTGTGGGGGTTTCCACTGTCACTAAATATGTGAGGTACGATGATCAGTCGTCCTCCGTAACCGTCTATTTTTACTACCGGTAGAAGGAATGAAGGCCACCTGCTAACATCATCCCTGGAGGAAGGCCACCTGCTAACATCCTCCTGGAGGAAGGCCACCTGCTAACATCCTCCCTTGGCATCTTCGTGCCGAATCATGAATACTAGACTATGTCGCACACAGCCCTGACATAGCCTCTTACGCTTACATTAAGTGCTGGACTGTGCAACTTCCACACGGCCTCTTACGCTTACATTAAGTGCTGGACTGTGCAACTTCCACACGGCCTCTTACGCTTACTGTTGTAAATTCCCCTTTTTATAAGATCATTATTCAATTTATCAACACCATTTCACATTTCCATTTCCGTATATCACTTCCATTATCAATTATCATTCACTCATATCATTTTCATTCTCGCACATTATTTCTATAAAATATATTCATAACATAATACTTTGATTATGATTCAGACATCTCTTTTATATTCAAGAATTTAAATATGCTTTTATATCCATAACATATTCCATCTACTTAAAAAGTAGTAATTAATAATCAAATAATATTTATAATACCACTAACACCAAAAAGAATATTTTTAATATAGTATTATAAACCATATAACCCTGGATAACAACTGATACCATTCTTTCATATTCCCTTAATCATAAGGCATGTTCACTTCATGCATAATCATCTCTATGTATATTCATATCCATCTCATACTCATATCCATATTCATACCATACTCATATACCTTCCCTTTTTACATCAATAATCGAGGAAAACCATTTCTTAACAATATTGTAACAATAGCATCACATATATATATTTCATGAAATCAAGTTTCTTTGAAGATAAATAATTTCCAAGTAGGGATAGAAAAGATCTTGCCTTGGTTTCTGTATCCTGGTAGTATGACTGGTCCCTCCTCCGGAATTTCTATAAACACAAAAGGACCGTCATTAGAATACCACATCTCTTACTCACTATCCTCTTGTATAACAAAACCCTTTACACTTCAACATATGTTTAACGTATTATTATTACCCCAAAGGTTCAAGGACTTAACTATTTATAAGCTCAATCGAAGTTTCAGGGGTTTTCACCATTTCCCCTAATAACCACACTTAACTGTAAAAATTCTCAGAAAATATAAATTTCGAATTTTAATGCAAGGTCAACTGTCAAGGGTCCTCTGACCACCCTACTACACTATCCCAAAATTTCGTGACCTATAAAAATGTCTAAGTATGGTAACTGTAGCCTCAAAGTTGATACAATTACGTTTTCTCGGTTATCGAACGCCTTTCACTAAAACTGACTTTTCTCCTAAACCGTTCATCAGATTTTAACGCACCTTATATCAAAAAGATCTATGAACTAAGCTCTATCATTTCATGGTCAATTGGTAACCTAGGCAGTGAGGTACCGTATGAATACAGGGGTCACAAAACAGGGCAGTTTTCGTTCTAACGAAAATCGGACATTATAACTGCTGTAATTTCATACTTTCCAAAATCAAACTCCTCCAAATCAATCATCCACCTTATACACCATCACCTACACCATGTGGTCATCTTACCAACCATGGTTACAAGCACATACTCCTTCCAAAATCAACTTTAATCACTTACAAACACTTATAACATCATAATCATAACATTTATACCACTTAATCACTAAACACAACTATATCCATCATAAACATAAAAGAGCAAGCATGATTATAACTTCTTGAAGCTTTGATAACCCTTAAAAATCCTTGATAAACCTTGGATACTTCTTAAACAACCTTAGATTAACTTGAATCAACTAAAGAAACCATGAAAACAAAGTTAACAATTCGGAATTACTATTCATCAGCTGAAAGAACATGAAAAACGACCCCTTTACCTTGCTTTTCTGGAAAACTCTTGTGAAATACGACTTGTAGGTTATCTCATGGGCTTTCTAAAAAGCTATAGAACGCAAAATTTGGCTGAGAAACGAAGAAGTTATGCTCATTTTACTGGGCTGTTCTTGTTTTGGCCGAAAATTGTAATATGGATGGGGGAGAGAGTTTTGTTCTTTGTTTTGATCTTATCCCTCTTTAATCTTGTTAATATTTGTTAGCTTTAGCTTGTCCTAGAAGCCTTGGAAGATATTTAGTGATTAAAAGCTTGCAAAGTTACTAATTTACCCTTAAAAACAAAATAATGGCTAATGACACCACTTGGATTTTCTAATCTCTTATTTTCTAAATTTTCTAAGTACAATGCCCATCACATTGGTAAATAATATGGTATGTATCCTTGTTATATTACTAATCTTGGTTGCTTGGTTTCCATACTCGTCTAATTGTGGTTCGTTTCGAGTGTACCTCATTATCTCAGTGGTTTTGAAACCATTTAACAATCCAATTTCCTTTGGTATTCTCTTAACTTAAAAATCCCCTGGCTCAAATCTAAATTCACTAATCCCTCAATATATACTTCTTATAATGTTTCCATGCTCCTTAATATCTAATAGAAGCTTATTCGAAATCAAAATCCTCAAAATCCATGTTTCAGGAATTTCTGAAATCTAACGTCATTTCGAGTCACTTATTTCCATTGCACAACACTAATATGGTTTCTGTTTATTCATTTTATGTTTCCATTATAAAGTACCTATGTACCATTTCTCTAAATCCTCGAAATTTACTATTCATGTGACCACTGTAGCTTTGTTAAAGTTAGGGTTATTACATCCTTCCCCCCTTAAAAGGATTCCGTCCCGGAATCACGTCAGAAATGTTCATAGATACCTTTTCATCTACACCTTATAACTTCTACACCACTTTCTCTATCCTTTTTCCTTCATAATATCTCTATCTTGTTTGCACAGAATACCCTAACATAAACTTGCTTGTCATTCATCAACATGCCATTTAGCTTATCAATAACAGTGCTTTCACTAT